>OX352290.1:15347500-16780024 GCA_947086415.1 Pammene aurita
TTAAATTTTTTGGGGAGGACTGCTAGATTTTTTGTTTTTACTACTGAGTTCATTTATTAAGTCCCACATTTTAAGGGGTTTTTTGAAACATTTTTGAAACAGATTTTGGTAGTAAGTACTTTTAGTAGCTTGGATGGTACTTTTAACCTCTTTTTTTTTCAGTAAGTATTCTTGTTTTGCTGGTTTATCATGTACTAATCGCATGTGTGTGTACCCAAGTTGATTTCGTTGATTTATAGCCTCTATTATATTTTTATTTATCCAATCACTTCTGGGTGGGTTAAGTATTTTCATTTTTGTTATCTTGCTCTTTCTGATTCCGTCTACGATAATTTTCTCCAGTTTCTCATATTCACCGCTACATCCACTAATATTTGCTGCTTCTAGTTCCCTCTTGAGACTACTGTAATCGATTGCTTGATATGGTATCTGTTTATTCTTCTTGGGCTTGAAATTGTGTACTTCCAAATATAGCTGTTTATGATCTGAAATCATCGATTCCACGACTGCGAGGTGACAGGGAATATTTTTAATGTTAGAGTAGACATGATCTAGTATTGTTTTCGTGCTTGAAGTCTCTCGAGTACAGAAGTTTGAATCAATTTTATTTATTACCGTGTAGCCGTTTTCTAGAAGCATGCGTTTGTAGGCTAAAGTAGGTCGACTTCGTTTTAGGAGATCATAGTTAAAGTCTCCGAATACCAGTACTCTCTTGCGCGCTAGCAACTGGCTTGAGTATGTCTCTAGAAAATTTTCATTATTTGTTCTCTCAGGTTTGTATACTGCACCGATGTCTAAAGAGAATTTGTTTAAATGTATCCATAAATAGTGATTATCATCTATGCATGATCCTTCAATGAAATTATGTTTAAGATCATTGTGAACAAATATTGACACTCCTCCTCCTCTTGCGTTATTTCTGTAGTTGTAATAATGTGTATAATTGGGCAGCTGTATCTTTTTGGCTTCGGTTTCAGATTTTATCCAAGTTTCAGTAAAAATTATAACGTGTAGTTTGTTAACTGTAGATTCTGAAATAACCTTTAACTCGTCCAGCTTACCGGGTTTTACAATGCTGCGTATATTGGTATACAAAAATGTCAAGGCCTTGCAATCTGTTGCGATATTATGGTAGTTATCAGATATTTGGTATGTTACTTGTTCGGCGGCAAATTGTTGATCGGTAGATTCTCGGCTAGGTAGTTTTTTGGAATGGCTTCAATTATTTTAGGAACGCCTTTGATGTACTTTATGGTCAAATTTGTCTCTCCATTAGCAGTTCGGTGCTTAAGCTCGTCTTTTAGATTATTCATTGTTTTTTTCTGGAGTGGTGTTTCGTCATAGTAAATTTTAATATTTGGTTTCTCATTCTTTATGGCCGACCGGTTCCGTAAGATTGATTTTGCTGTACCGGAAGATGTGAAACAAGCTTTTATAGGACGGTTTGTGTCTTTTGTAAACTTTCCTAGTCTTATTATTTTGTGGGGCTCAGTACACTCAGGAACGGCGGATTTTATCACTTCACTGACTTCAGCGCTGTCATGGCGGCGCCTATCTTCAATACAGTCGCTGATTATCTCATTTATGCCGCAAATGATTACATTTTTCTCCCTTTCCGATCGCTCATGAACTTCAACAATCATGTTATTGAGCGTGACTTTACTACAATCTTGTGCGGATAAAGATCCTTTAAGGGCTTGGACATCACTTTCAAGAGTTTTAAATTTTTGCTCGGCATTACTGTTAAAGTTAGCGATATTTACTATGTCTTGTTTAATTTTGTCTTGCTCCTGTGCTAGTTTTTCTGTTGTAGCTTTAATTTGAAATATTTGGTCCTTTATTTGTGATACATCCTGCGATATAGTGCTCAGCTGTTTAGTTTGGGTGCTTGACATCGTTGTAAGCATTGCCATGATTATAGACTCGAACATTTCGAGTTTTGTGGAAAAATCGTCGTCAGGTTGTTTTCTTTTATTTCTCAGTGTTATTTGCTGTGCTTCCAATTCCGTGAGGTGAAGTGCGCTAAGATCAGGTTGCGATCCACTAGCTATTGTTAAGCCAGATGCCATCATGCGATTGCTATCGGTATACGTATTTGGTTCTTGCGCTGGCGGTAGCGTCCGTCGTGTTAAGCTCATCTTTTAAAAGACGGTACGCGCAGATATTTTGAATATTGAGTTCACTCCGAAACGATATAAGTCACATTGACACTTTGAACTATAATCATCTACACTTTGCAGTAATTAAGGTTATTTTTACTGTGGCCACTATTTAAAACAATTAATATTTTTCGGTAACACGTCCGCTTCGTACACTTGCGCGCGCAACTCTCCTGTCAATTTAAATTTTGTCACCACATTTCTCCTTTATGGGTTGAATTCTCAAAAAAGCTGAAACACTTGTTTTCTCATTTATCATTAGGAATACTCCTGTAAAGTTTCGAATAAAATAGTTGAACTAATCTCGTTTCCCATACAAACTTTGAACACCATTTCCCCCCTTAGGAGGTAAATTTTTAAAAAATATTTCTAAGTGCATCCCTATGCCTTATAAGGAGCCTACGTACCACATTTGGAATCTCTAGAACCAGCGGTTTGGGCTGTGCGTTGATATGTCAGTCAGTTTCTTCTTTTATAAATTTAGAAGAAGATTGCAATTTGGCACAAATACTTTCAAGAATTTTCGTGTCCACAATATTAAATTTCAAAATCGATGCCATTTTCTTAATTAACGTCCCAAAAAATCACAAAAACGACACCCATATGGATATTTAGACATTTCAACCCCATTGTACCCTAACAAGGGAGATGGTATTTCACGTCCGCCACGTCGGATTTTAAAATCGTTGTTGTTTTCGTAATCAACGACCCGATAAACCATAGAAACAATACCTATGTTGATTTTCAGAGTTTTTGACCACATTTCCCCCTTTTAGGGGTTGAATTCTCAAAAAATCTGCAACACTTATTTACTCATTTATTGTTAGGAATACTTCTGTGAAGTTTCGAATAAAATAGACTATCTAATCTTGTTTCCCCATACAAACTTTGGACCCCCATTTCACCCCCTTAGGGGATGAATTTTGAAAAATCCTTTCTTAGCACATCCCTAGACCTTATAAGGAACCTACGTGCCAAATTTGGAATGTCTAGAATCAGCGGTTTGGACTGTGCGTTGATAGATCACTATGTCAGTCAGTCAGTCAGTCAGTTAGTCAGTCACCTTTGAGTTATATATATATAGATAATAAACTATGATTTCAAAAATAGCTTATTACTTAAAAGAATTCTCTAGCATGAACAACCATACTAACATAAAGGTGTATGTGTTGTGCGCCATTTATTTTGGAGAAATTTTGTTAAAATGCTGATTGACTACTGGTGCTTTTTCCCTAGGTGACCAAAAAAGGTGGGCAGGATCCAAACCAAGTACAAACGAAAGGTGAATTTCCATTTAACACAAATAAACCTTTAAATTAAACTATTATCATATTTATGTTTTTAATTTCTGTGAGTAAACGATCAAATATAACATCATGGTTTTGTAAGAACTATCCGATTAATTATTTGATCGTTGACATTTTGTTACCTACATCATCCAGTTTCCGCCTCTCGCAGTCTTGGAGGTTCCTTAGTAGCAAAATCCTATCAATTTGGCTAAGTACTTATTTAATTGTTGAAGAATACGAAACAAACAACCCTAAAACACAAGTCCTAGTAGATAGTATTAAGAATTTTACCTTTTTTTATTACAGTATAGGTAACTATAAGTAAAGTAATTAACGGTTAATAACCCCTTTTATTTTAAGACTCGTTTTTAATTCGGCGTATCTTTCTACGTAAAGTGTTTTGACAAGCAAACATTGTACCTAAAAACCACGAGTTGGCAAAGGCTTTATTTTATTTATTTGTTTATTCCGTAGAATATACATTGTGTTGAATATTACAATAATCTTAACCTAACATAGAACTTAACCTAACAATCAAGAAAAATCAGAAGAAATATATAGGGTGGGGCCTGTAACTAAAGCAAAAAATTAAAACGTAGATTCTAGTCCTCAAACTAGACAACTTTTGTGTAGCAACTTTTTAAAATCATAAAGTTTTTAGATTGTTATTTTTTCAAACAAAGTAAATAGTATTTTCAATGTACTTAAAACTCCATCTAATTGACATCGCCTGTCAGTCTAGTCACTCTACAGACATAATCAATTTCATAGTACATTGCGTGTTCGAATTAACTTTAAAATGTAATAAAATTCAAACCGCAAGTTTTTTTTCAAAGTCGTCAAACAAACGTTGCGTAGTTTGACGAGAAGAATGTACATTTTAATTTTTTGCTTTAGTTACAGGCCCCACCGTGTATACAACAGAAAAATAACCATAATCACGTTTTGTCTATGTCTAGTATATGATACAGTTATAAAATAAAAAATCAATCATATATAAATATACAATGTCGAAACAATTCAATATATAAGTACAAAAACAGCAGCTTGGTTTGTCATAAGTAAATAAATTTAAATTACATATTTAAAGAAAAATGTTAATAATAATATTGAAAAACTATTTATGGCAAACATTAACATAAATAAAAATAGTGATTAATTATAAGTACATACAATTGCATTAGGTTCAGCGAATTCAGACACTGAATAATAGCGTTTTTTCAAAAGAAACCGCTTCAGTTCAGACTTGAAGGCATTGGCATTTAAAAATACACCTGAATTCTACAGGCAACTTGTTGAACAAATGAACTGCCTGATAGCAAGCTGCATCGTGTACAATTTTTAATCGTGGAACTATATATGCACATTCTTCCTTCTTGTAGCTAATCTAAGTTGTCTTTCTTCTTTTGTCTCATATTTAAAAAGTTGTTTAACAAAGTCTGTAAGAAGAACAAGAATGTACAAGCAAGGTACAGTGAGAATTTCATGTTCGATATAAAGTTCCCTACAAGATTCCCATTGCGGCATCCGTAGTATGGTCCTTATTGCTCACTTTTGCAGTATAAAGGCAGCTTCAGTATTATATTTATAACTATGTCCCCATAATGCAATACTGTACCTTAATTTGGACTCTATAAGGGCGTGATATACCATTTTGAGTTGTTTAATTTGTGTTTCGTCTCGCAAACTGCGTAGAGCATAACAAGCAAAACTTATTGAATTATTTATGGCCTCAACTTCCAGTCTCCATGTAAGCAAGTTGTCTATGTATATTCCTAGGAATTTAACCGATTCAGATTGAAATATTGTGTTTCCATTTAAGCATATATTAAAAGTTTCTGAATTTTTCGAAGTAGTTTTAAATAGTAGAACAATGGTCTTATTGGCGTTGAGTCTTAACTTATTTGCACAAAACCACTCATCAAATGCCGCCAGAGTTGAATTTACTTTGTTATTCAACTCGGTTATGTTATTGGCTGCAACGATTGCATTTGTGTCATCTGCAAATATAACAAGTTTAGCATTCGGTATTACGCTATTCATGTAACTTATTATGTCATTGACAAATATAATGAAGAATATAGGCCCCAATATTGACCCTTGAGGCACACCTATGCTTACACTTGTCATGCTTGATCTATAAACCGTCTCAACTACATCTTTTACACTTCTTAATTCTGTAAACTGTTTCCTGTTTCTTATGTAGGATTAAAACAGTTTCAAGCAGTTGTTTCTTACTCCGTAGTGTTCTAGTTTATTTAGAAGAATTGAGTGGTCTACTGTGTCAAATGCGGAGCTTAGGTCCAAAAATATACCCGCCACTTTCTTCTTGTCATTGATATTAATAAGATCATCATGTACAAATGTAGAGATAACATCGCTGGTGCCAACACCTTTTTGATAGGCGAATTGTCGTCTGTTGAGTATGTCACACAAATGTAGATGTTTTTGTAATCGGCTTTTAAGTATTTTCTCAAACAGTTTCGACAGTGTTGGTAGCAGCGATATAGGTCTGTAATTTTTTGGGTAGTGACCCAATTTTTAAAAAGGGTACAATTTTAAAAATTGGTAACACTCTAGCAATCTTTAATTGATCCGGAAATACACCCAGATCATAACACATGTTGAAGAAATTTGCCAGTGGCACCGCAAGTATGTCCACATTGTCCTTGGCAACTGTTATAGAGATTTCATCATAGCCCACTGATGTCTTTGATTCCATTGTGTTAATGAGCTTAGTCACTTCGCAGTGGGTGACCCTTTCGAATATCATGTTTTCTTCTACTCTCGCTGAATTTTCCCGTAACAGGTCCATTGCCTTATCGTCGCCACTTACTGTAACCTGCGGTCCGTGATCAAAGATGTTAGAAAACAATGTAGCTTGTTCTTGTGGTTCACCGATGATTCTATCGGTCTTTATCAATAGGTTATCATATGTTTCTTTCTGCGATTTATTCCTATGCCGATTTACTACTTTCCAGATAGCTTTGCTAGAGTTTTCTGCTTTATTTAATTCCGATTGTACTGATATTTTTTTAGCATTCCTTACAATACGTCTATAGATATTAAAATATTTGTTACGATACGCTATAATACTGTCACTACTTTTTAGGGTTCCGTAGTCAACTAGGAACCCTTATAGTTTCGCCATATCTGCCCGTCCGTCCGTCCAGCCGCGGATAATCTCAGTGACCGTTAGCACTAGAAAGCTGAAATTTGGTTCTAATATGTATATCAATCACGCCAACAAAGTGGTAAAATAAAAAGTGGAAAAATAATGTTTTGTTAGGGTACTTCCCCTATACGTAAAGTGGGGAGTGATTTTTTTTTTTTTCATTTCAACCCTAACGTGTGATATATTGTTGGATAGGTATTTAAAAATGAATAGGGGTTTACTAAAATCATTTTTTGATAATGTAAATATTTTCGGAAATTATCGCTCCAGAACTAAAAAAAAATGTGTCCCCCCCCCCTCTAACTTTTGAACCATATGTTTTAAAAATATGAAAATAATCTCAAAACTAGAACTTTATAAAAACTTTCTAGGAAAATTATTTTGAACTTGATAGGTTGAATAGTGTTTGAAAAAAAAAATACAAAATAATTTCTGAACTAAGTTTGTAATTTAACCGTATAAGCCGTATAACCGCAGGTGTTTATTGTACCTGTAATTTCTACAAAATCACAATGAAATGACGTGCTTTCAAATAAAGTAAAAACGGTGAAAATTGGTTCACGCAATAAAGAATTATCCCATAAAAATCATCTTCCACACTTTAAGCTCGCGTGCAATAGTTTACTTAATTTGCCGATAGATGTCGCTGTACGTGGAACGCTCATATCATATCCTACATGGCGGTGTTATTTTAACTCTTAAGTGTGGACACTTACTGTGACGGACGGAAAACTACGGAACCCTACACTGAACGTGGCCCGACACGCTCTTGTTATCAAAGGAATTTAGGAATCTTTTCATCTTACTGGACACTTTAACGCCCTTAGAATCCAATGAATTTTTCCATGACATTTCATGTTTTTCCTTGTTCTTTTCTTAAAACACTGCTTATACATATTTACAAATATTTTAATAAAATTATTTATTCCCATATTATTCCAGTTTTGCGCTATTAACCTTTGCCTAAAGTTGTTTTTATTTGCATCGTTTATAATTCTGCGTTGTACGTAAATTACCCCCGAATTCTTAGTCTGCTTCTTACTTTCCACAAGCGCGTTGCAAAAAAGACCGGCATGTCCATCAGCCAGTCCATTATGGTCAACAATTACTTTATTTATATAGCTATCAGGTAAGTTGGTAAGTATATTATCAATGCAGGACTCCGACTGGTTTCTTTTAAAAGTTACAGAATCAACAAGGGCCCTAAAATTATAACATTTTAAAAGTAAAAGAAAGTCAGTAGACTGTTTATCGTTTTTCAATAAATCTATTTAAAAACGATACCCCCTTTAACTATTTACCCCCTGTTTATAATTTGGCTTATCTTAATATCGAAAACAAAAAAGACAAATAAATTATCAAAATATCTGTACGAGTTTGTTCCACCCACATCACGACCTTTGCCGGGGAGTTATTATTGTTAGCTAACGTAATTCAACATTTTCTCAAAATATAATTTATTGCTTATATAAATAAATAATGTGAAGATGTCGTGATTGTTTCAATCCTGTACATTGTATTAAGCGGCTAAAATATTCATAAAGATATTTATAAATTACCTACAAGATTTTATATTGACTCTATTGTGGTTTTATAGAACCTAAATTATTAAAATAGATTTGTTTTTCTTGTATTTGTCGGCAGTAAAACATGGAAAATTTATATCATCAGACAAAGCAAATGCAAACCTCTTGTAATACTAAATCATATCATTCGATACATGTTTTAAATATATAATAATTAGGATTATTATTTAAGATAGCATAGAATGTTTATACGATTTTAAATACTTAATTTACCTAGTAATTTTAAATCTGCTTAAAAACATCCCCTCGGCCCGCTACTCTGAGCGGCTTATATACTTTCGGAAACGGCGGTAAATTGAAATTTATTCTATCAAATTATATCTAAGATTAACAAATTTACCTTAACGATTCAGTCATAATAGATTAAGGTCAATGGCACTTCATTTTTTACGCTTTACAAGAAGAAATAAGGAGGAAAAGTTATTATGTATGTAATTTACAATTGACATAAATTAATAATTATCTATCTTTCGTATTCATTTATGGTTAAAAATAGTTCAAACATTTAATACTTGAAAGGTTTTTTTCTGGTTTCTAATTTCCACCATTTAACCACCACCAACAAAAATACGTACTAACTGTGCTAAGTCTTTGAAGCTGTAACAGGTAGGGGACTCTGATATACCCTGGACACCATTTTACCTCGGATGCTTGTTAATATCTAAGTATCTCTCATACTCAACACATTTGAAACGTCCCTCAGCCACATTGCACCACCAGATATCCGAAGGAAAAAAATGCCTAGCACGAGAACTTGCTAAAATGTCTGGTAATTCTTCGCTGCCGATACATGAAGACCTGAATAGTGTAAAAAACACCCGAAAACCCGCTCGCTAAAACCTTTCATACCTATAACCCAACATGGAAGGGCAGCTAAGCGTGGGTGGAAGAATGGGAAGCCCAACATAGTGTAGACAACACCATCTTTGAACTGAACATACAGGAGCTACCCGAAGGGTTTAATGAAAGTCGACAAATATGGTGCAGATTCAACCGTCTGAGAACTGGTGTCGGTAACTGTGCGTACCTATGGCAGAAGTGGGGGTAGAGCGATTCGGCAGCGTGCGAGTGTGGAGATCCAGAACAGACCATACACCACATAGTGTACGAGTGCCCCATCGCCAAATATACAAAGGACCAGCTGACCATTAGAATTTAAACAACTGATAAAGGATGCGAGCTTATATCTGCACAATTGTAAATTTTAGATGTAATAATTATAGTCATACGATAAATTAATTTGAATCGTTATCTGTTATAATTTTTAGGAAAAAAAAACCGACTTCAATGGGGGAAGCCGGTGAAAGATTATTATAGATGGTGCACTCTTAGACTCCATTTATACCTATGTATTTACGAAACTTGAAATTTCTCAATCTCATCCAATATAGATTATCCCATTTATGAGTCAGAATGTGCCTCAACAAGTTATATTTACTTCAAAGCGAATCAAATAAGAATGTGACGAGTGGGAAAGGGTATAAGTCAAATTGGCTCAATTAAAAAGAGCTTCTACCCTATTTCCCTAAGCTAATCTGGCTTAATTCACTCACATAGGTAATTAATATGCACACCTTCCCACTCGTCTTCCTATTGTATACCTATAGCAATATTACACGTTTCCTTCACTGTACCTCGGTGTTTTGCGCCGTTGAGAAATTCTCCGATAGCTTAGAAACGAGGAGTTAATCCAGCGAGCTGGTAATTTCCGTTGAGGATTCTTTATAACCTGCTAATAACCGTTTGGGAAATTTTTCAGTAATCAAATAACGTTCACAGAACGTAAATTAAGTTGTCACGATCAGATTTTTTGCTGCTGAAATTGTTGTTTTATATTTTGGATAGTTTCAGAACCGTAAATAGATACAAGAACGGTTAAAATTACCAATATGGCGACTAAAATAACTTTATGTTTTGTTTTTTAGCACATATTAAACAATTAGTTTTGTGCTACAAACGAATCCGAAAACGTCTTTGTTACACTTGTATGCCTGTGATTAATCGACAGCATTATTTGAGTTAAGTACGTAGTGGGTACACGTACGACATATTTTTGAGGAGATATATAATTTCGGTTATTTTGAAAAGTATAGAAATACTGAGGCTATTGAAGTTATTATTTAGCAATTTTCTTACCATTGTTGAACTACTTGAAATAGTATTTACATTACCAGCCCGCTGAAATTATGTTAAGAATTTTTACCTTTATTTTTTGAATTGTTGCAGTTAAAATTACGTTTGGCGTATGTAAATTTCAAAATTCTTTTATATGGCAGATAGTTCACTATATTTATGGCAGGAGCATTGGAAATTCAAAAAATCTTTATACCATATTTTTTATTAGGAACAAAATGGTTAGGTAGGTAATGAATTATCAACGACTGTCATGTGAATGGTACTATGATGGGATGATGATGGGTGAATGATAAGATTGACATGTAATTTGGTGTTATAAATAAAGTATATTTCATATAGAAATGGCACGCAGTTGTCCCAATTTAAAAAAATATTTGATGTCAAAAATAAAAAAAATTACGATCGCAATTCAAAGTCAATATGTTGAAGTCTTAGCGCCAAAAGTTTGGTTCGGATAGGTCTATGAATTTCGAAATTTTAGATGATGGTAGTTGAAAGACGAAAATTGATAGTGAACAAATACTTAGAAAATCCCTCTTCGTCCGGATCGAATATCGCTAAATCGTTAGATTTACCGAAAACCACGGTATGTAACTAGGGTCTTTAAAAAATACCAGGGTATTCTGTCTTTCGATAGAAAGCCCCAACTCAACCAAAGGTCTGGCACTAAGGATAAGAACTTGGTAAAAAAAGTGTTAAGGGCTATTAAACAAAATCCAGGTACATATATCGGATTATGATCTATCTGGCATATTAAAAAAAAGTCGCACTACTGTAAGACTTATACGCTTTCGAGCTAGGTAAGAGATATAAAGGCATATAACAGCCAAACCGAACCGTGAAACAGAACAAAACAGCAAAAACACGTGCTCGATTCTTGTGCGACCGAATTTTGTCAAAATTCATGGGCTGCCTTTTAAAGATGATGAAACTTACTTCAAGCTATATTTTAATCAACTACCGAGTACCAAGTTTTATATTACCAAAGATAGAGGGAATGTTGAGGAAAAATATAAGTTTGTAAAACTTGAAAATAATGCCAAGAAATATGTGATACAACAAGTATCTGCAGTTGCGGTCTTTAGACCAACACTTTCATTACATCATCAACAATGACGTCCGAGGTTTATATGAAAGAGTACTTACAAAAGCGACTTTTGCCTTTTATTAAAAATCACTATGGCCTAGTAAAATTATGGCGGGATTTGGCTAACTGCTACTAATCGAAAAGGGTTTTGGAGTAGTATGCTTCAAATAACATAGATTTTATACCCCGTGATATGAATCCTCCAAACTGTCCTCAGTTTCGTCCAATTGAAAACTACTGGGTAATAATGAAAGCTATATGAAGCAAAACTGGCAAAACGGTATAGGACATCAATTCTCGGCGTTCCACCTGGTAACAACAGGCTAAAAAAGTTGAAATAAGTCTTGTTCAGAAGATGATGACATCCATCAAGAAAAAAGTCCGTAAATTCGCTTGTAATAATAATAAATGTGTAAAATTTCATTAAATACTATTCAATAAACAAATATTATTTAATTTTTACCACTTAAAATACACGTGTCTTAATTTAGTTGATTGCGTACCATTTCTATGTGAACTATACTTTAAATTTGTATCTGTAACGTGAGATAAGGATGTACTCTCCTCTCCAGACTATCTGTTTTACATTTTTTGTACGTGTATATAACGAATTTGATGTTATACCGATGTTATAGTGCCCCTGCAAGTAAGTACATTCCTAATACCAATGCCAGTGGCCCGTAAGTTTTAGATTCCAGCCGAAATATATAGCTATAATGCAATAGAGGAATTTGGATAGATTCTTACGTTAAGGCACATTTGACATACCTAAACAGGAAATTTACTACACAGTGAACCTTCCAATCACATAGTATGTAACAACTATCTTCTTCTTCTAAATATATAAAAGAAGAAACTGACTGACTGACTGACTGACTGACTGACATATCAACGCACAGCCCAAACCGCTGGTTCTAGAGATTCCAAATTTGGCACGTAGGTTCCTTATAAGGTTTAGGGATGCACTAAGAAAGGATTTTTCAAAATTCACCTCCTAAGGGGGTAAAATGGGGGTCCAAAGTTTGTACGGCGAATCAAGATTTGTTAGACTATTTTATTCGAAACTTCACAGGAGTATTCCTAACGGTAAATGAGTAAACACGTGTTTCAGGTTTTTTGAAAATTCAACCCCTAAAAGGGGAAAATGTGGAGCGATCTTTCTTGACGTGGTGAAAGCCTTCGACAAGGTCTGGCATAATGGGTTGATATACAAATTATATCAGATCGGTATGCCGGACAGACTCGTTCTCATAATACGAGATTTCCTTACGGACAGAAGCTTTTGCTACCGACTGGAGGGAACGCTTTCACCTCCACATCCTATTAGGGCAGGAGTCCCGCAAGGCTCCGTTCTCTCGCCTACACTCTATTCGTTGTTCACGAACGATATTCCTAGGCACCCGCGTGTAGAACTAGGGTTGTTCGCGGACGACACCGCGCTCTTCACGACGCACAATCGCTACATTCTTGTTCGGAAATACCTCCAAGAGGCAATCAATGGCTTAGGTCAATGGTTTCGTCTTTGGCGTATTGAAGTCAATCCGGACAAGAGCGCAGCGATTATCTTCCACCCTACTGCCATAGGTCCGACAGGCAGGAAGGTGGCTCCGGTCCGGCTTTTTGACCAGCCCATTCCGTGGGTTAACGAGGTCAAATATCTAGGCGTCACTCTCGACCGTCGTATGACTTTCAAAAGCCACATCCGTAGGGTACGCAACAGAGCGCTGTTCGTATTAGGAAGACTAGGGCCGATGATAAACAAGTTTAGTAAAATGTCACTTAGAAATAAGCTGACACTTTACAAGACTTGTGTTCGTCCAATCATGGCATACTCAAGTGTGGTTTTTACCCACGTGGGTATGTCAAATTTCGAGCCGCTTCAGATCATTCAGAATCGTTTTCTCCGTAGGGTGACTGGTGCCCCGTGGTACCAGACGACCCTCAGTTTGCACCATGACGCGGGGCTTGACTCCCTTTATGGTTTCTTTAAGCAGACTGTTCGGCGTTATTTTGACAACGCTCCCCATAGTAGTAATCCGTTAGTTAGGAAGGCTGCGAACTACGTTCCCAACCCTCCCCCCCCCCCCCCGGACTCTTAACACGGAAGTCACTGATTAGGGGCCGCCCAGTTCGGCGGCCTAGGCACTACGTCACGGACCCGGACGACGCACTCACAGCGGCCATTCAGGAGAAATGGAACGCTGTGCGTGCGTCCTCCCCCACATGTACACTGCGACGCCCCCGCCGCACATAGGGGTAAATTCACGATCTACGGGGCCAAAATAATTTTTGCGGTTTTTTGTATTTTTTAACGTTTTACGAAGTTGAAACAACTGTTTCATGATAAAAAAAAGTATTTATAGGGTAATTTTTTCAAAAATTTACTGATATGTAAAATTTCGATATCTGCACAAAAGAGGAAAAAATTAAAAATATAGTAAAATGTGTAAAATAATTTATTACTGAAATAAAATCAGTTGCCATATTAAGCTACAGTCTCTGCTATGATGTTTTCTTCTTCGCTTCCAGAAGAGCACTCTGGGTTCGGATCGGCAGGCAATAGCAATTCTATCGTCTCTAGCAGGAAAGTACTGTGCTTTCTTATTTTTACTTTTCTCCTGCAGCCCAGTAAGGGGTCGGATCTCAAAAGTAAGCGATTCAAAATATCCGTGTTGCAGCTTTCTCTCGTAAACTTCGTTGCGAAATCAAGTCGATAAGATCGGAAATGCTTGTTACGTGCTTCTGCAGCTTCTTCAGTCAGCTGTCCAATGGGTAGTAACGCATTTTTTATAATAACAGCACCATGGACTAGTATCTTATGCATCGTGGGCGTCATGGGATGCCATCCGTATAATTTGATATAGTTCGGCTGTTTTCTTTGCGTAACTGTCGTATTTTTCAGAGCCAATTTTGTAGCCACTTGATATAGTCTCTAAAATTACTTTTAATCTATATATCAGCTCGTAACTGATTCCAGTTATATCTGATGCTAAAACCTTCTGCTGGTGTTTCCATCATCGTGTTGCCGAAATTTTCCTTTGGCATATCTACCAACAAGCCAGGTACGTTATGAAATCTTTTGAAAGAATGATTGTTTTTTATGAATCTGTCTTCCTTATACTGAGCTTTACTCCATCTAGTCTTAAATTCTGACTTGAAATAAGCAAAATTGCTTTTAAATAATTCTATTTCATCATTAGTGCAGCCTTCACTCAAAAAAAGTTGATCTCTTAAGGAACACAGTTTTTCTTCCAATGTAGGTAAATTTTTACTTTTGATGAGATCAAATATGTGTTTTCTAGTTACGATCTTCGTCCCTGACGTATTTGGTACATCTAAAACAAATAAGCATGTCGATTAAAGTCAATACAAAAAAAAGTTTATTTTGGAGTAAAATGGCGAATTATTTTTAAAGTATAAAAATTATGGTTTGGCGGAAGCATGCGGAAGGTTTTTTTTTTTAAATTCTAATAACCAAAACAATAGACTATAACATTCTATTAATAATTCTGCTCGATCTCGCCCTATTGTATTACTTATTAACGAGTGAAGTTTTTTTTTTTGCGAAAAATAACGCTCAAAAACAGTCTCTCATTCAGAGCATTAACCTAGCCTCAAAAACAAATAAATAAAGCATATTTTCATTTTTGCTTATAAATTACTAACCTGTTGTTTCAGAATCCATGATTTTTTTCACTCTCGATCACATAAAAACAATAAACAACACCTTCAAAGTTTTGCTTTTCTAAGAGCGCCGAGAACAAGTAACGTACACGAAGTGACACGATCAAATTCCGACTGACGTGAAACGAATTAGAAAGTGCATACGAGGGTAGGGGGGGTTGTTATCTAGCCGCTAAAGGGTCCTCTACCGCAGGTAGCTGTTATCGCAGAGGTATTTATTGTTTTGATAAATCGACTTTTGGCCGCGTAGATCGTGAATTTACCCCTTAGTGCGCCGGCGGGGACGCCCACCTCGGAACAATCGCAACCACATCGACACGTTCAGTCCCTTATCCACCCCGTACCGCCGCATACCGGATAGAGTCACCCCGACAATCGTCGGGCCTAGCCGAGTTCCTTGCTGGAGTCTTCTCAGCTAGGCTAGGAGTAGCGAACCAGCGACAAAACTCCCACTAGCTCGATCCCCCCCCACTCACCCAGATCAGGTTGAACTCGCTTCAACTGATCTCGCTGGAAGCGCAAGCAGCGTAGCAAACACGTAACGTCTGGTCGCGGAAGGGTCCTGGATTTTCCCCCGGTAACAATCCCACCAAACAGCCCGCCCGCTTTAGCGCTCCAGAAGCATAAAGCCCAAGTCAGGTTCAAAAAAAAATTAAAAAAATATATATATATATACCTATACACGGGGTAACATGAGGAAACCGAAAAAATTTAACAGCGTATTCCTGATCATAATTGGAGACTAAAATGTCGTATAAACTTTTCTGGATTTCGCGAAAAAAAAAAATTTTTTTTTTTGCTTTTTTTTGTGTGTTTTGTGTTTGTGTTTAACATAAAAACAAAAATGTTATTGGTAAAGATGTCGATTAAAATAAATTAGTACATTTTTTTCGAAAAAATAGTTTACGTAAAGTATTCCTTTGCACTTTGATATCTGTCAATAAGAATGTCTAGACTAGACCCCATAAAGGGTGAAATTGCCATCAAAAAAGCGTTTTGCACTGAGTCACATTAAAAAATGTTTTTTTATTTAAGTGGTAGTAACTCTGAAACTAGGCGAATTCCAGAAAAGCTTATACGACATTTTAGTCTCCAATTATGATCAGGAATACGCTGTTAAAATTATTCGGTTTCCTCATGTTACACCGTGTATATATCACAAAGTCTGAAAATCAACATGGGTATCGTATCCTTTTTGAGTACTTATAGTACGCGGGCGAAGCCGCGGGAAAAGGCTAGTTATTTATTAAATTTAAACTTTTGTGAGACATACTAACATTATAAAAGAAACTAAGCTAACACTAAGTGAGAGTGGTTTGTTTATCATTGCTCATGTTAAGTCATGTCGGATGAACTAAATACGCTTAAAAATACGTTAGCAGCGCCGGCGTAAGATCACCCTCAACAAGCTCTATCAGAGCGCGCGCGACGCGCTGCACGACGCGCCGTACGCAAGCCGGCAGTCGACTACGGGCCTTGCAGTAGTGTGCCACGGACCGGTTCGAATAGCACTCTAAGTGCTTGAAGATGAAGACCTAGCCTCTCCGAAACATGTCACGCGAAATTACTACACAGACGTGAGTGTAACCGTTATATTGTAAAGTACTATTATTTATTCTGTTCTAGCCTTGTTCTACAACTCGCAAAGGAATACAAGCACAACACACAGCTTTTGTTGTCACATAAATATTTCACACGAAGTCAATGGCCACGAGTTGACGGTAATACGCAATATTCCCCTAAACCTTTTATCTCCAGATGGGACGAAAGACAAATACCACGAGTGGATAAACGAGAATGCTTTTCCATTACTTACCTACACAGAAAAATATTTAGTCACATTATTATTCGAAGGCAATAGTGAATTGCAAAACTTTACAGACAGCATGGCAATGATTAGTTTAATACATAGGTAGGAAAGTACTTATTTAAGTACCATAAAAAGTTCAAACCTACCTATACATAAACGTTTTACATGGGGCACATAATTTTTTTATACATCAAATATATACCGGTCGTATGAATTTTAGTTTTTTATTGATTATTTGTCGTTTCATTTAATAATTTTAACAATAAACACAAAATAGGGGGAAATTCTACACCCAGTTGAGATTAGGACGCGAAGCAATGTGGTGAATTAAAAAAAATCTAGAATTGACACTTTCGGACTTAACAGAACATAGCGAACATTACAATTGCCATACAACCCTAATCTACAGACACCAACTCGGCCCTCTGTAATCCCTATTCTCCCCATTCATGAGCCAACTGCCCACGCCATCCCTTCTTACCCCGTTTTATGGTAACCACAAAACAACAAACCATTTGGCCTTTAAACAAATTATTTAGGTATACCACTCCTATAACCTATTTTAAGTACTTAATTTAATGACTTAAGAAATCTGCCGGTTTCTATTTTTGGAAATTTTGCCCTTTAATAAATAATCTGGTTTATAATGGTAGGAATAAGAACCTACCTACATCCGTCCGGGCGTTAATGTATGGAGAGAAGAGTTTTTTTTTTTTATGTTATAGGCAAAGTCAAAGTATGTCCTTCAATCCAATTTCTTTTTTTACAGAAATGTCCGGTGATGTGAGTCTTGGGGCGGGTCTGACTCGAAACTTTGCCTGTTGTATATGTCGCAGGGAAATGATTAAAACAGATATTTGAACAAATTTCTAAGGGATATGATCAAATTACGCAGGATGTTAAAATGGAGACTCCATATCATCATTTCCCTAGAAAAATTCAGTAATTTCACCAAATCACTGACTCTGTTTAGTGGGAAGACAAAATCGGCCGAAAAAACTTTGCCTGTTGTATATGTCGCAGGGAAATGATTAAAACAGATATTTGAACAAATCTCTAAGGGATATGATCAAATTACGCAGGATGTTAAAATGGAGACTCCATATCATCATTTCCCTAGAAAAATTCAGTAATTTCACCAAATCACTGACTCTGTTTAGTGGGATTACAAAATCGGGCAAAAAACGCGACACGCTTTTTCATTTCACTAGATTTGTTTAGGAATTTGACAAAATCCCTAACCGCTACAGTAAGTTGATGAAACGAACTCAAAAAGTGGACTAGTTTTATCATTTCGCTAAACAAGTTTAGTGAAATGATAAAGTCTCAACTGGAAGATGGTATATGGTGATTTGATTAAATCTCTGAACTGGTTTAGTGAAATGACGAAAGGAAGTACCGAATACAATATTTTACTTTACAGCTAAGCGATTTTATCAAATCTCTGACTAGATAAAGTGAAACAGATATTAAATCAGAGATTTTAACAATTCTCTAAGGGATATGATCAAATCACGCAGGATGTTAAAATGGAAAATCCATATCATCATTTCCCTAGAAAAACAGTCATTTCACCAAATCACTAACTCTGTTCAGTGGAAAGAGAAAATCGGCCGGTGCAGTATTCGTGAACATCCAGTGCATGCAACATGTGGAAGTACTGTTGGAGAGGAAGGTTAAGGCTTAGTTGTTAAATGTCAATTTTGTCAAAAAGAAAGCAATATTAGAGCTGAGAGGGAAAATGCAGCAAAATTTTTGAACATATACTAAAGAAAGATTGAAGATATGACTTGAAGATATAGACTAGATTACGTGAAATTGTTACATAAAATGTCAAAAGTAGGTATCAAAGTTGTTTATGCCATCAAAAACAAAACTTGTAAAACAAAACAAGTCTCGCAACTCAGTTCTTCTACTGTAAAAAGTTGTGAGATCCATCTAATACTTAGTCGGTTGATTTATTCAGTCCTTACTTAAGGGACCTTCTGTCTTAAGTTATTACGTAATTAGCTAATCTAACAACATCTTATAGTGACCGTGAGCATGCACTGGATTTTCACAAATAACGCACCTTCCAATTATGTCTTTCCACTAAACAGAGTCAGTGATTTGGTGAAATTACTGAATTTTTCTAGGGAAATAATGATATGGATTCTCCATTTTAAAATCCTGCGTATTTTGATCATATCCCTTAGAGATTTGTTAAAATCTCTGATTTAATATCTGTTCCACTTTATCTAGTCAGAGATTTGATAAAATCGCTTAACTGTAAAGTAAAATATTGTATTTGGTACTTCCTTTCGTCATTTCACTAAACCAGTTCAGAGATTTAATCAAATCACCATATACCATCTTCCAGTTGAGACTTTATCATTTCACTAAACTTGTTTAGCGAAATGATAAAACTAGTCGACTTTTTGAGTTCGTATCATCAACTTACTGTAGCGGTTAGGGATTTTGTCAAATTCCTAAACAAATCTAGTGAAATGAAAAAGCGTGTCGCGTTTTTTGGCCGATTTTGTCTTCCCACTAAACAGAGTCAGTGATTTGGTGAAACTTCTGGATTTTTCTAGGGAAATGATGAAATGGAGTCTTCATTTTAACATCCTGCGTAATTTGATCATATCCCTTAGAGATTTGTTCAAATCTCTGTTTTAATCATTTCCCTGCGACATATATATAAGTTAATTCTTAAGGTCTTGTCCGACTTTTCACTAGACTAGACTGTCCCTTTCACAATGTTGCAAGGTATCCGAACGAAATTGCATTTTTAAAGGGGATCAGAATCAGGTTTGCAGATCAATCCGGAATAAACCAACAAAAATAAGTATGTCTAAAGATGTGTCTACTTTAAATGCTCCAAGTAGGTATGTTAACACTTACCTAAGTAGTGCTAACTTGGATTTGGATAGCAGCCTACCCTATTTCTCGGCGAATCCTTAATGAGTTTTACCCGTAACTGTTGTAGATAAATCCCAAAACTCCGGCATTTCCAGGTTTAACAAGTCAAGTCTTAGGTTTGACAAATGGGATTAGTCAATACCCGAACTTAATTACCGGCATAGTCAAGCCAGGGGTATTTAACCGACGACTTGTGTACCGTTTCCGGACCGCAAGCATTTGCAATCTGGCTAACGGTAAAAAGCGGAAGAGACGAAGGCCTGTAGTGGGGCACAAATTTACAACTAAGCGGAAGTCTATTCTTAACCCTAAGTGTTAAAAAGAGACTTCCGCTTGTAAATTGTAACTTATAGCTTTAATAAATAGGCCACTGACCGTAAGGTCAAAATAAAATATAATAACAATATACGAGGTACTTAAATAAAATTGCCGGGGTCATTCTGGTGCATTGATGCAGTGTTTATCTAAGACTCATGTTGAACAAGTCATGTTCTACTGCTTTATTTTTTGTCGGTACCATTGGGTTTATAATATCATACCCAATTAATCAATAAATTAATTCATAAATTAGGTATGCAATTATGAACCCGATGGTACGTTTTTTTTTGCAATACATGGCATTTCAAAAGCTTAGCTAAACTACCTCCGAGAGCCATCTATGCACCTTTCATGGCATTCATATCACTTTGTGACGTTTAAGTGAGTGAAGTGAGTTTACGATAAGCTCCCTCTGTTGAGCACTCGCTAAACTAATGGTAATGGTAGAACTCTTCTGTAATGTAGACTCACTAAGTTCTAGAGTTCTCCACTAGATGACAATGTTGTCAATGTTCTCATTAACCCTTAATAGGATAGAGCACTTATTCACTGGAAAACAAAATCTGAAAATGATGTAAAGTATATGTTAACAACATTGAAAAATCTACGTATTTAAATGTGAAAATTTGAAATTCTATAAATTATTCTATTACTGGAAATAAATCTGAAATTAGTTGAGGGTGAGCAAATTCCCTAATCATCTGTTTACATAATATATTATGTCAATAAGTTGTACAGATGAATTAGTTAAGGTTTTCAACCGACTTCAAGATTTCGAAGGAGGAGGTTATCAATTCGTCGGGATCTTTGTTTTTGCTATTTTTTTTTTTTTTTTTTTTTAATGTATGTTCACCGATTATTCGAAGACGGCTGGACCGATTTGGAAAATTCTTTTTTTGTTTGAAAGAGTATACTTCACAGTTGGTCCCATTGTAACCAGGTCAGGATCTGATGATGGGATCCTGGAGAAATCGAGGGAACTCTTCAACTATTATAGGCACACATCTGTAGTGATTCAAGTATTTTTTACAGCAGCTCGAGCATTTGGTGTTGGAAAGGTGGATGCTTAGTAAAGTCGGTTCTTTTTTGTTTAAAATTATTTTAATATATTTTGAATACAATAAATCATATCCATATTTCAGGATATTTGACTAACTAAATTTTACTTGTCAATTAAGTATCGAATTAGTTTGATAAGGCAAGTCTTGTTTAATTTAGGAAAATATTCGGTTTGGAGAATAAAATTAACGTTTTTAGGTTTTTTCTCTACACCAGAATGAACAATACAATGTGGAACGTAATTCCTACTAGTTGAGGGCAAAATATCGAAGAACATTTCATATCAGTACTTTAGCTTTTTACTTTAACTAAGAATCTATTCTACCTACCTTTTTTTTATAAAAACACCGTCATAATTAAACGACAATTTTTTTCTAGATATCGTCGATCAATTCGATCATTTAAAACATATTTTATGAAATTATCAAATATCCTATATTGTCTGATTGTTTTGTACAAAGCAAGGAAAAAAATCCCCTGAAGACGCATTCCAATTTTAAAAATATCATCTCGATTTGATTCGGTGACGACTACCTATTTCCAAACCGTAACGTGATCATGTCGCGACCCCAACTGCGTAGAAAAGCAGAGCGCAAGCGCGACCCCATCGATCCCCTACTTTTGCACAAGTCACCATTCGCCCGGCGTTATTTAATTGGTGAGTACATTTCCAAAATTTACACCCAGTGCGAATCAATTCGGGTTTCCTTTTAAAATTTGGACTATTCGGTAGGGAAGACAAAAACAAGTGCATGTACCTTGCGGTGGCGTTGATCATTATTGTTGCGAGTTTGGTCAAACTGCACGTAAGTTGATTTTATTGTAATTCTCTTATCGAATCGTAGTAGATATAACGTGATCGGGTCTTTCTCTGTCCCTTTCTATGCTTTCTTTAATATTAATATTTTTAAACTACATTTTATTGCATTTCAGATCAGTCCAAATCACCTGTGTTGTTATGTAATTCAATAGTTGATATGCACTGTTTTCCTTCATGTTTTTTTCGCTGATAAATCTTCTTAATTTCTGCTTCCTTGTTCAAAGGCACACCTGTGTTTAGTTCCAACACTGTTTTTATTATCAGAAATCAAATAAAATTAGCGGGTAAACTAGGTACTTAATTACTTAAATAACCAGGGTTTTTCGTTGGTTTATACTAGCGTCTCTTAAAGATTTTATTCCCGTTAAAAAAGTCAGATAGCTTAATCATTTATCAACACGGCCATATTAAATTTTAATAAAGTATATTTTTGGAAATTTTTGTAAATTTTTTGGCTTAGTATTTATTAGATACTATTACTACGTACTGATCGAATTCGATTTACCAGAACAATGTGATCTACAACAATTAGGTATACACACCATATCAAAGTATTTATTAGTTGAAACAAATACGCTTAATAAGCGCCGGGGATCTTGTAGGAAATGCCACGTCACACGAGCAACAGGTCGGCGGGAGCCGCCAGCTGAAGGGGCCCGGGAACAATCGAAATGTAATGTCAAGGGCGTAACACCCACTCAACCTTCCGTTCCGGGATCCTAGGTTCTACGTGGCTAATCGATTAATCAAGGATAGTTTAGTTTAAAATTGATTGTTGAACATTTGACGGCTCTGTTTTAAGAAAAAAAATCTGTTATTAGAATATTATTTCTGTACGTAAATAAATATACCGATTTAAAAAACCTATGTGAATCACATCATAACTGTGACTAATCTAGACGTTGCGTTAAAATCCGTCAAACTTTAAGGGCTGTAAGGTAACAAGTGCTAAAGCAACAGCCGTAACTCCAAGAATATTGTGTACTCAAAGTATCCAAAAACTAATAGCCAGAATGATTTTAAGCGGTATGAACGTATATATGTACATCAATCACATAAATATTTATCAAATAACCTCGTTCTTATCTATAAAATCGATACAGGTAGTCCTAGGCCCGGATGCACGGACCTGCGCCCTGCATCCCTTTATGGAATTGCAACACGCAGTATAGCTGTGATAACAAAGTAGTCAACACCCACGATCAAACCTTAGGTATACTTTAATCCTAGCTATCGCTAAATATCTCATTTATTTCTGCGTTTCTCCGCTTTCCGCGCTTGCATAGTTTGAAAGTTTAAAAATTTACGAAATTGTATTTGATTTAGTAGTAACAGTGTATTAATTAACACAGATAGTTGCCAGCCTGGTTGAATTGTGCGTAAGTAAACCAAATATTTATCGCTTAAATACATATTTTACAACATATACACACAGATTACGATTTTATAGTCTTGATCATTGTGAGTTCACCTTATTATTGCTTGTCAATTAACGATCAATGTACATGTTACATTAAGAATGTGTCACATTATAGGTAGATATGTACATATAATTCAATACTTTTATAATTAACTGTAATTTCGCACGTTGCAAAATTACTGGTTTATTTAATATTACTCGAACTAACCAGGAAAGTTCACGATAAATTTTATGAAATACGCACTTTTGCCACCTACGTTATAAGCTCCTTTCTCCATATTTCGAATAGAAGTGGCTTCTGGTACTTTTGCATAAAATAAACATTAAGCACAGAAAGTCTTGCATCAAAAGTCTAGTTTACTGAGGCCCTCTTAATACTCGTATTACTGATACTGATACTCGCATTTAAATGCGTAGTTATTGTAATCGATAAACCTCTATAAGGTATTTACTTGTAAATTGCAGTTGGACCTGCGCGTTGCATCTCCTATGTCATTCCAAAAGCTAAATGAGCTCTTGTCACGGGCGAGCCATTATTGACAAACCAGTAAAAACATAATCAATAGGTATCTAAACAAATAAATATTATTGGACATTCTTTTACAAATTGACCTTGTCCCACGGTACTATTTATATGTATATAAAAAAGATGTAACAAGCTATGATTTAAAATTAATTTGGCTTCTATGTCACCTCCGTGGCATGTGCTGCACTATTGACGGGACCCGCCCGTGCGCCGTTGGCTACCATATGGTAACTAGTTATAATGTTATAATGATGTCGCAGCCGAGCCGAATAATGCATTTTCAATTACGATTCGTGTATAGTTGTCAAAAAAGTTGCAATATGGTAGCCACATGTCTAATTAATGATGATTGCTGCATCAATATTATGTCAATTTCCGATTTTCCGTTTTCTTTTGTATAATAGATATTTGTGCAACAAGAGAGTAAAGTTCGGTTTTGCTTCCAGTGTTCTTTTGAGTCCCAAGCAAGCGAAAGATTACACAATAGAATCACGAGCGTAGCGAGTGCTTCTTATTTAGAATCTTGAGCGTAGTGAGTTCCAGTTCCACCAGTTTCACTCCACCTCCATCCAGTTCCGCTCTACTTCCACTGACTTGCGCTCAATTCTCTCCACTTTTAATAAGTTCCGCTCATGTTCCGCTCTACTTCCACTGAATTCCACTCAATTCCCGCGACTTTTAATGAGTTCCGCTCAAGTTGCACTTCTATTCCGCCAGTTTTGTTCCACTTCCAGCCAGCTCCGCTGTACTTCCACTGACTTCCACACGATCCCCGTTACTTTTAGTGACTTCCACTCCAATTTTGCCAGTTCCGCTCTAAATCCGCCAGTTGCGCTCCATTTCCGCCAGTTTTTCTACAATTCCGGCCAGTTCCGCTTCACTTCCGCTCTATTTACACTTACTTCCACTCGAATCCCGCCACTTACTAATTTCCGCTCGAGTTTCACTCCAATTCCGCCAGTTCCGCTCCACTTCCACACAGTTCCGCTCCTCTTCCGCTCTACTTTCACTGACTTCCACTCAATTCTCGCCTCTTTTACTGACTACCGCTCCAATTTCGCTACTTATTAGAAATAGCATATTTACTAAAAACTAGTGCCTGCGCCAAATCTTTTGATTAGGTTTCCAAGCTATTTAGTTGTGCATCGGGGGTCTGATATACAAATGAAAAATAAAAGCGATAATATAACGTGTGTAAATATTACTTTCTCTTTCTTTTTACTAAGGACATCTCAAGGTCAATTTGTCTCTCGCTCGCAGTAAAATTGAATTTTGCTCACTGTTATTGAGCACCAAAGCACCGAGCTGCTGAGATGAAAAAACAATTTCAGGCTATGTTATTATAATTATACAGGATTTAGATGTAGTTATAAAAACATATATTTTGGATTCCACCGAATTGTAGTTATGAAAGATGTCAAAAAAATCGCCTATCAGTAATTTTGGTGTAAAAATCTTTCAAATTAATCCGTTTTGAGTCTTAAATATAGGTAGTAAAATAATTGTTTAGAAATTTTCTTTTTATAATTTATTCTATTCATTCTGAGAAAAAAAAACAAAATAAGGTTTTAAGCCTCGACAAATAACAAATAATCTTTCAAATATATAATTTCCATTTTTCAAGGCAGGTAAAAAAAACACATACAAACAATGACTGTAATGATACCTTCAATGCCTTTCTTACTCATATTATTATTTTTAACTGAAATGAACGTTTAGTAATTAATTATTGTGTTGCTTTCACAGGAATACAAATAACAGTGGATGTCACATTTACTATAAAGGTCTTTAAAAAAGTAGTAAATTAAACAGGAAATAAATATTACAACATCGAACATGTTGTGTCGAAACATCGAACTTGATTGTTGAGGAATTAAATAAATAAATATTATAGGACAATCGTACAGAAATCGATCTAGCCCGACTGTTAACCAAATGAAGGCTTGTGTTGTGGGTACTAGACGACGATATATATAATAGTATTTATCTATATATAGATAAATATTTAAATACATAGAAAACATCCATAACTCAGGAATAAATATCTGTCATAAACACACAAATAAATGCCCTGACCAGGATTCGAACCCGGGAGCTCCTGCTTCATAGGCAGGGTCACTACTGCCTAGGCTAGGAGGCCGTTAAAAAAAATTGAAACTAATTAATTTTCATTTTTTTGTGTCATCGGTTTAAGTGGATCAAAGGACAAATGCGGTACAAAGAATCTTGAAAAACTTAAACTAAAAAATGTACTTTGTTTCACCATAACTTACATTTTGTAGCTAGGTATATAAAAAAAAAAGTTCTTAGAAGAAGAAAACTATAGTAAAAAAAGCGAAAACATTGATTGCGTGAATTATTTATTTCTTAATTATGCTTTTAAAACTGCGTTATTTTAAGAAGAAATTACGGTAAATTTATGTGTTTGCAGTCCTGACTACACCTATTGGCGGCCGGTATACGATTAATTAAGTCAAAGTTTTGTTAATGAGTCACTTAACACATAATATTAAAATAACCGGCCAAGTGTGAGTTGATATGTCGCACACAGAGTATCACACCATTGCACAATACAAAAAAAAATGTTTCTAATAGTGATATAGAAAAATAAAGTTAAATTATTCGTAAAATTATTGCTAAACAGATTCCTCTAAATAAATTAAAATACCACCTAATTATTTAAGTTTCAATAAATTTAAAAAAATATATCTGAAATGATTGTAGGGTTTAGTTTTTATTTTATCGGATAGGTACGTTCGATCTTTCGTTTCGTCCATTTATATGCTACTGCATATATGCATTAATTTTGACTGCAGTGTTTGCATTAATTTTGATATTTTTAGGTAGACAATGCCAGGAGGCTTTTATTTTAATAAATAACTAAAAAAAGGCCAGAAAATTTTAAATTACACACTGTGTAACAAATAGTTTCTCCTTTTTTATTACGGTTCATGCGATTTTAGCCTAATTACAAAAAAAGGATAGGCGTACAGCGGAGGTTTATGTAGACCCTACCCCATCAATATTTTCCTCTTAGTTCATTGGCAATAGTGTCCAATTGCCCCCTTTCCCTCCTTCCTTAAAACGGAACCCTAAAAAACCGGCCAAGAGCGTGTCGGGCCACGCTCAGTGTAGGGTTCCGTAGTTTTCCGTTCGTCACAGTAAGTGTACCCACTTAAGAGTTAAAGACTAATGCCAAAAGGTCGTATCTGATGCCTATGGAAGAAGTTTTTTGGAAATAACTCAAAAATGGCTAGACCTATAATGTTCAAAATAATTTTCCTAAAAAGTTTATCATAACGCGCATCTACTCAATTTTTTTCATATTTTTTGAACTTACGGTGCAAAAGTTACAGGGGGGGGGGACGCTATTTTTCCGACTTTCGAAGCGATTATTTCCGAAAATATTTACATTATCAAAAAATGATTTTAGTAAACCCCTATTCATTTTTAAATACCTATCCAACAATATATCACACGTTAGGGTTGAAATGAAAAAAAAAAATCACTCCCCACTTTACGTATAGGGGAGGTACCCTAATAAAAAAAAATATTCCACTTTTTATTTTACCACTTTGTCGGCGTGATTGATATGCATATTAGTAGTAAATTTCAGCTTTCTAGTGCTAACGGTCACTGAGATTATCCGCGGACGGATGGACGGACGGACGGGCAGACATGGCGAAACTATAAGGGTTCCTAGTTGACTACGGAACCCTAAAAATGGGCGTAAAGTGAGAATCGATCACACCCGGACCTTCCGTACGTGACCGAAATGTGCAAACGTAGTAACCACGTATCAACAACGTTAATAGACTGTATTTTCCTACCGACACCACGTTCAGTGACATCATTTAGCGGGTCATTTGTTTTAATATGCTGCAGGGTACAATCGATAAGAAAAGAATCGATTTGATAAGCAAATCTGTGAAACAAATCCTACGTGTATAGGTGCTTTACACCTAACACTAAAACAATTCTACTAAATTCAGAGACCGAAATGTGGGAACTAAAACATTAACGTGCTGTATATGTTTTGTATTGTTCAATTTCCTAATATATACTTACTTATGTATGTGGATATTAAAGTAAATAATAAAGCCACATATCAAATCTTAAAGTTAAAAAGGCACACAAAAAACAAATCTAACATAAAGCTAACAGTCACAAAAATATCAAATAAAGATATTAAACTATATCTTATAGAATTTCAGAAAGGGGAGAGGAACGCAAAAGATAAAATGGCTATTCTATTCTCTTCATTTGACCTGTTTTCTATTACACACAAACAGAATTACCAGGCTTAGATTAAAACTTTTGAAGGTAACAGTACATTAATCGTCCGAACAATCACATTTAATGGATCAACAGGATCTAACAAATCCTACTACACGATCTGTATCAAGCCATAAGCTGCAGTTAAATATTAATAGGTGCAGTCTAGTCTATAATTTTTATACCCTAAGCTTGCTGCGTGTGTAAGCAATTATCACACTGGCGCCGCAACCGCATGCGGCGACGGTGTGCAAGCGTGACACCGCTATACACACGCAGAGCGCTATCTCACTCGCGCATATTGTTGTACTTCTATTTTGTATAAAGCTGGATAATTACTCAAGATAATAAACTGTGTAAACAGTTTTGCAAGAAACTGCCTTAAATTTAATTTCTGTACTGTGTTTTTAATAATAATAAACAAATAAAAAATAAATTCAACTTAAGCGAACCAATGCAATGAAAATTGAGCACTTTATACGACTGTCATTGCTAATTACTTTATTTTATCAAGGAAGATCATAAAAAGTAATATTTAACCTTGTATTTAACATATGGAGCAGGAAAACCCAGGGCAATTGGTTCAAGTTTTAACTTCGACCAAAATTCGATTTGAAAATCGAATCCTTGATCTAGAATTATACCTACAACTTTGGGATAACTCCCCTTTCTGCTTGATGTTACTAAACTCCATAATCCATACTAATATTATAAATGGGAATGTGTATGACTGTGTGTTTGTTTGTCCGTCTTTCACGGCAAGACGGGGCGACGACTTGACGTGATTTTTAAGTGGAGATAGTTGAAGGGATGGAGAGTGACATAGGCTACTTTTTGTCTCTTTCTAACCCCCCACTTCCCTAAAATGGGGGGTAGAAATTTGTATGAAGCATTCCGCAATTTTCTAGGTA
Organism: Pammene aurita; assembly: GCA_947086415.1. Lineage (NCBI taxonomy): Eukaryota > Metazoa > Arthropoda > Insecta > Lepidoptera > Tortricidae > Pammene > Pammene aurita. Next base: position 15,376,657 of record OX352290.1, read on the forward strand.
GAAAGCTAAAAATTGGTATGCGGACTATTAGTGACTAACAAAAAAATCGTGCATAAGCTATAAAGACAAATAATATCGTCTACAGTAGCGTATTAAAATAATATTCTGTTCCGAATTCTCTTCTGTATTTTAAATCAGGAAAGGGGAACCGTGTTACCCCGAATTTAACGCGAGCGAAGCCGCGGGCAAAAGCTAGTCAAATATATATTTATTTTCAACTCTGAGGCTTTTAGTTCGCCAACGGCTCACGATATTAAATGATTCCTTTAGGTGTATTTCACAACCTTGAGTACGACATATTTGGTTGTTAAAGATAATTAGCTAAGATACTAACTACAATATTTTCTTGATGACGGACTCATGACATCACAATGTTTAAAATGTGATTACTTAATACATTTTACTGGTAGATAGTTGGGTTTTCGTATAGGCATAGTGTAATGTAGGTACTTTTTAGAAAATACTGTATAATTTGCGTAAATTTAATTAAATAATAAAAAATAAACCCTAAAGCCGGTCAAAAATGGGATTGATTTTTTTTAATAGCATCTACCTAAGCATACGAAGACTTCAGCAGAGATTATTAACTAATATGCCCTTAGGTATCTAGACGATACCTACTAATCGTGCAGATATGAACAAAAGTATAAAAAAATGCTTGGTAAATGTTCCGTACATTTCCATATACAGTCAAAATTATCTCATTTTACAAGCCATAACATTAACAGTAGTGCGCATGCGTTGTACAGGCGGGGTCATCCCCAACAGTAAGTTCGGTTCAAATAAGTATGGAATAAAAGTTACGTTTCACTATCTAGGCGCCCCCGCACGCAAACTGGTTGTTTGTAGTGATGCACTTTGTCGATAGTATCGACGTTCTTATAAGTAAGTAGATTTAATAACACGGTGTTTTTTTTTGCAATTGTAAAATTGTTTGTAATACAATGTACATATTAAAATATACCTATCTACTGCATACCGAATAAATTCAGTTGGTTATTATTTTAATGAATATAAAAATACTTATAAGTACTAGTTTAAGTAAAAGTCTTACTTAAAATAGTACTTAGTTAGTTACATTTTATTTTTGCATTTTAGTTTGGAAAAACTTGCAGCGCAGTGAAGCATAGATAAATATAAAGAATAATATCACACTCTCTTATTCTTACGGTAGAATTATAAATAATAAAAGGGGATAAGTATTTATTTAATTCTACTATTACTAACGAAACTGGTTTGACAGACTAAATAATAGACATGTGCTTATGTGACGAATACAGAACGTGATTGCTATGAAATAATTTATAATTTTAACGGCCTCCTAGCCCAGTCGGAAGTGACACTGCCTACGAAGCAGGAGATCCCGGGTTCGAATCCTGGTAAGGGCATTATTTGTGTGTTTATCACAGATATTTGTACCTGAGTTATGGTTGTCTTCTATGTATTTAAGTATAATTATCAATCTATTATATATATCGTCGTCTAGTACCCACAACACAAGCCTTATTGAGCTTACTGTGTGACTAGGTCGGTTTGTGTAAGATTGTCCCATAATATTTATTTATTTATTTTATTTATTTATAATATCAGGCACAAAATTTAAATGATCGATATCGATAGCTCTTGGGTATGGTCTATTCGCGCAGGCGGAGGACGCGCTCGAGCGGACAGATCGCCCGCCCACGCCACGGGCGGCGCGGGCGCAGGTGCCCGCCACGCCATATTCTACACACACCTAATACAATATAACGCCTATCTATTCATTTGGTAATTATCTTTTAACGAGTTTATTGTTTTTATCCGACGATAATAAAGAAAGGAGATTTTATTGTGTTTAGGGAATTAGGGATGCATGCGGATTATTTTAGGGATACTCTCAGATTTTTATGCAATCTTGATGGGATTACTTTTATGTCAATATGTCGATTAATCAGTAATATTTGTCACTTCAAACGAGAGTACCAACTGGTAGGTAGGCTACATTTTTATGTAATGAGTTGGATTTATTTGTTTTTTTTTATTTAATTACTTTTGAACAGACCTCGAGTGGGATATTATTGATGTAAAAAACTTTTTACACAAAACATAACATTTATTTATTTGTTTCAGGCACTATAATCAACCTTTTTTCTTAGAGCAAAGACAAGTGAGATAAAATTTCAATGGGTGTTTAATTAGCTAATTGTAAAAAAATGTAAAAGGGTTACATCACTACATTCTAAAAATAATTAAGTGTTTAGTAGTAGTCGCCATAAAACCGTGTTGCTATAAATGTATATGCTAATATTGGCAATCAAATCTTTACTTCGTAGCGTAGGCTCCGTAGAAAGCTTGAATGAGCTGGTGAATGGACGGTGCTATATTACATGTCGCTTGTATGTTGAGTATAAGGCTAGCTGCACAATTCCTTCTCGTATATTGCGTTGATTTTATTTTTATCTACACTCATACTGTAAGTACTCTAAAATGCGTTCAAAAACCGTAGACAATGACAAGCATTACAACAAACGATTTAACTATGATAAGTTTCTTATCTGCGGCAGTAACGTTATTTTAACTATGCATGCTCAAATATTGTTAAGCAATGAGTTTCAAATTTGGAACATCGAATTTGATAACATAATGTTACCGCCATGGCCAACTCGATTGGTCCCGCGCGAGCGCCGGCACAATCGAGTAGGCCATGACGGTACAATGGCGGTCATTCTATGGTTTCCGAACACTTAATTTAATATATATAATATGAGTGTAGATAAAGCAGTGTATGCAACTGTACGTAATTAGGCCTTAAAACACTCGTGTGATCTTATTATGAAATTCGCCTGCGGCTCATTTCATAAAACCACACTCATGTTTTAAGGACCCTTATTACGTAACAGTTACATAAACTACTATTGTTTACACTTTGTTAGACTGCGGCGACGATTTGTACCGCATACATGAATAAACACAACTATACCAACATATGGATATAAGTTTTTTTTCGTTCGGTAAGTTATTGTACGGAAAAATCAAGTCGCTAAAGGATTTTTTCTAGATTTACCTACATGAAAATCTCATTTACATATTTATTTAGTCTTAATTTCTGTATTATAATTGCTAATATGTAGATTTCTAACGTGTTTCTTTTAGATATAACACATTATAGAAAACCACAGCTGAATAGCTCTAGACCCTACTCATAGTGTTTTGCTGCCAGAGAGCTCAAAGAGGATGCAAAGGACTCTCTTGTACATTTTGCCGTCAACACAGTTAAACCCCTTAATATTAAGGGGTTGGCAACACGCATGTGGCACCTTCAGAGTTTCAGATGCCCATAGGCTACGGCAGCTGCTTACCATCAGGCGGGCCGTATGCTAGTTTACCATCGTCGTGGTATTTAAAAAAATATAGTTTTTCTATAGTATCTACATATAAATGTCTGCAACACTCTGTTCATATGCCATTATCATTATTCAAACGTTTAAGTTTTTCTTACCTCCAAACCTCAATGTTTGATTCTACTAATAATTAAAATGTGGATATTGTTGTATAAAACATTTGGGTAGGTATTGTCATAACCAAACCTACAGGTGTACAAAGCCTGACTGACTGAAAAACTAATAAATGTTTTTTTTCGTAAAAACCTTTTAAATCGTAATCCTAGAACTATTTACCCTTCCAATAACTATGTAGCCACCCTAACAACCTGATTGGAGCCTATGCGATGTCTGGGCTTTGTTTATGGCACATTCGAACTGGGCTCGTAAACCGGTTATACTTTGCGATACAGTCCGAGTCTTATTTTGATTTCTAATAGTTGGTACTTTAATGAGTGGACATCATAATATGTAATTATGTTACATGCTTTGAGTTTTACCATGGTGATAAAATTAAGGTTAAGAATTACTGTAACAGTATTGTTCTGTTGTTGTAGTAGTTTAATTTGTTATTATAAAAACTCAACTAAAGAACAATTCAAATTATTTTTAATAAATATATTGATTTGTTTATTTTTAAGTAGACACACTACTATATAAATCATAAACTTATATAGATGTCATATACAACGGAAAAAAAGGAGGCCTAGGTCACTTTTTCCTTTGTATATGACATCTATATAAGTTTATAAAAACTCAATTTATTTCTTCAAGAGAAGATTATTAGACGCACATTTGAAATATATGAAAATACCCAATTCATACCTAAATCTACCTCTAAAACAATCGGATATGAAGTAATTATAAGGATCTAAACATACTTAAACATAATAAATTCGGTGAATAGCTAAGTGAAGTGGTCATACATATACTCTGTATCTTTAGGTATTTAAATAAAAGTAAATAAGATCTACCCTCAAATGGCTCCTTAAGCCAGTTGAGGGTAGATGAAAACATTACACGATCAAATAATATTGGTAAAAGCTAGGTCGTTAAGTGACAGATCCAGGCAGTTTTGTATTTGATTTAGTTATAACTACCCGAAAATGTAAAAATTGTTTGTTTACTTTTATTTAAATACCTAAAGACATAGAGTATAGGTAAAAAAAAATACTGTTTATTTTTGGCAAATAAGCATTTTTTTTGTTTTTAGGGTTCCGTAGTCAACTAGGAACCCTTATAGTTTCGCCATGTCTGCCCGTCCGTCCGTCCGTCCGCGGATAATCTCAGTGACCGTTAGCACTAGAAAGCTGAAATTTGGTACTAATATGTATATCAATCACGCCGACAAAGTGGTAAAATAAAAAGTGGAAAAAATGTTTTATTAGGGTACCTCCCCTATACGTAAAGTGGGGAGTGATTTTTTTTTTTCATTTCAACCCTAACGTGTGATATATTGTTGGATAGGTATTTAAAAATGAATAGGGTTTTACTTAAATCATTTTTTGATAATGTAAATATTTTCGGAAATAATCGCTCCAGACGTAAAAAAAATGTGTGTCCCCCCCTCTAACTTTTGAACCATAAGTTTTAAAAATATGAAAAAAATCTCAAAAGTGGAACTTTATAAACACTTTCTAGGAAAATTATTTTGAACTTGATAGGTTGAATAGTTTTTGAAAAAAAATTACAAAATAATTTCTGAACTAGAAAGAAATGACGTACTTTCAAATAAAGTAAAAACGATAAAAATCGGTTCACGCAATAAAGAATTATCCCATAAAAATCATCTTCCATACTTGAAGCTCGCGCGCAATAGTTTACTTAATTTACCGATAGATGTCGCTGTACGTGGAACGCTCATATCATATCCTACATGGCGGTGTTATTTTAACTCTTAAGTGGGGACACTTACTGTGACGGACGGAAAACTACGGAACCCTACACTGAGCGTGGCCCGACACGCTCTTGGCCGGATTTTTTATTTTTAAGTCCGATCGATATCTTGATTAAAATACTAGTTTATTTATTTTAATAAAACCGAGTATCCGACAGAAATATGCTTAAAAAATTTAAGAACATTAAGGGTGGGTTGCACCATGCACAATTAACGGACTCATCCAAGTTAAATATGGCGACGGAGCTGTCATCCCATAGAAAACTGTCAAACTTATTATACAAGATTTTTTTTAACGATGACGTTGACGTTAACAGACAGTTTGGTGCCACCGGCCCTAAGACTGCTATTCCATTGTAATCATCCTTATTCCATCCATTATTAGTGTGTCGATTTATGATTTAATTACATCCTTCATAACCATTACATAGTTGACAAATGGTTTTGAAAAGTGAAGGGAATCAATTAAATACGTATAAAAACTTAATTCAAAGGATGCCGATGAACAAAATGTTGATAGCATCTTAATCGCCAACACCCACCGGCCGTGCTACAATGGGGACTTGAACCGTTTTTTTTCGTTATAAAAACATCAAACAATGATGTTATGTCATGTTAAGCCGTGTATCATTTGATTGATTTACGTCATATCTGCTTTGGACAAGAGGTATAGAAGTTAGCGATATAAGCAACTAAAGAAAAGAAATAAAACCGAATCTAGAAAGTACAAATTAAGTTATCTTGGAAATCATAGGACACATGTTAAAATTGAAGTTTTAATTGAATTTGTTCCATTTCTACATAGTAATGATAACATTTTAATAACAATACCGATCTACTTAATACCTATGTTACAAGACTATAATAGTTACATTTCGCAAGACTCCTGAATTCAATGCCAGAAATAACTTGTTTTTGTGTACCTACATGAAAGATATGATGAACAGCTATTAAAGGTATATAACCTTTAATAGCTGTTCATCATATCTCGACACGGAGTGAATTAATTCACTATTTATTTAGTTACAATTAAGTTTTTAGCTTTCATTGTTCTAGTTTAATACAAAAACAATTATAAAATTGTTTATCTCGACACTTTTCTCTGAAATATGTATATACATATTTGTAACTAAATAAATAGTGAATTAATTCACTCCGTTTCCACTCCACTAACTTTTTTCATCTTTGACCATGTGACTAATACAATTTCATCCAGTGCTAAAAAACCATGAAACTAATTTGTCTCAGACAATCCTGCAAGATTCGCTCGGCAACCGATGACTAATTTATGTTTTTGATGAACTGTAACCAATTAATTATGATTGATGTGTCTCGGGAGTGTTGTAAGGCGCGGCAGAATACGATCAAACTATTAGAATCAATGTTATAAAGACATTGGGATGATCAAATACACATAAAATTATCTTCTTCTTCTTCAGGTGCCTCTCCATTACTGAAGGTTAGCTGTCAGCTTGTTAAAACTGTCTTTGTTGAGTGCCAATCTGAATAGTTCCTCAACGGTCTTTATCCCCGTCCATTCCCTGATATTACGGAGCCAAGACATCTTGCGTCCTCCAGGTTTGCGCTTCCCGGGTACTTTCCCCATCATTATGGTCTGCAAGAGAGAATACTGGTCGTGACGCACTATGTGTCCGAGATAGGCTACCTTTCTTTGCTTTATGGTACGGACAAGTTCTAGGTTTTTTCCCATTCGGCGTAAAATTATACTAGGACCCTAAGGCGGCCACGTTATATAGGAATTAAGTTTTATCCGGCTCTGCACCTCGAAGTGCAGAGCTGAAATTGAAAAATAATTGACTCAATCTTTATGGAAGTAAATGAATATTATAAACCAAAGTCTGTACTGCATTACGACCATTATTAATATCATTTAGTCGATAAATACGTAAATAAAGCCTGCAATGATTGAGGTCATTGCTCGTAGGTACACCCGCCCATGGAGCCAAAAGAATGGTGATTACAGTGGTGGTAGCACTATAAGTAAACTAGACACTCTCTAGGTTATGGAGAACATTTTGTCTCCCGTCATGGACATCTTCAATTTAGGCCAACAACTGTGACTTCTAGTCTTACACAGTAACCTCATAACAATTACACGTTTCAATGATCTATTATTGGATATATCTGAGTAATCACTGCCTTCGTTTACAGATTCGAAATGGGCCCCCAAGAAACTCTGGTTTTGGCGATAAGCATCGTCGGGGCAATGGGGTTTATCCCCCATGGTTCTATTGGGGAAAAGGTATGTATAGTTTCAATGTTATACCTATCTATTAAATTTTACTGGCAAACCGATTTATTTTTAAATCATATACATATGTCATTTTACGTCACAAGAAAACATGATAATAATATTCAGTACGATGACGCGTAGTTGCAGTGTCCGCGAGGCAACCGGTTCGCGGTATTTGATCTCCCGACGTGTTGTGGAACCGCCCTGTGCAACCTGAACTGACCCAATTTGGACTTAGTTTTTGGATTGACGAAGCGGGAAACTTTAATGGCCATTAACAAAGTCAACCAGTTTATGGCCCATCGTGTTATGTTTTAATTGAATACTTCTTTACTTTTGTATTGTTTTGGCTAGGTCACTAAAACAGTAAACTTGATCGCAGAACACGCAGCAATGTTCGATAAATTTTCTCTTTGTCAGGAGCCTATGCTAACCGAAGCTTTACTTCGTGAAGTGGTGGAGCGCATGGGCAAGGAGTTCAACGACGCGGCGTCGGGCTACCTGGAGTTCCCTTCGAGCGACCGCCATTTGGCGCTTATGGCACGCGCCTCTAAAGACCTGGAGAATGAGCAGCTGGACTACGACTCCCTGATTAACGGGGATCCTAGCCCGAGTTTGCGCGACCAGGAGTACCTGCAGCACAGGTACCTTTAAAACAACGTTTTTTTACAGACACTTGGTATAGATCAGACACCATATTGTGCAAATGTGCACCCCTGGATACCTGAAGGGTGAAAAACTGGACAAGCGACTATTGTGACCCTAGCCGAAGTATTTCCTACCAGTACTTGACCCATTAGAGCATAACTAACCTGGTTATCAATGAAGCTTGAAAACCCCAGTTTTTAAGGTAGCGCTAACGCCATGTAAAAGTTGTAGAGAAAGTCTGCCTGCAAAACTATGATTGTTTAAAGGGAAAGTACCTGCGGTACGAACCTTATATTAGCTTAATGCATTAATATATTTAATTAATTTGCATTTAGCTCCCTCTGGGGTCACCAGTATGTGACTGGCGGCGCGGGTGAGGGCCAGCAGCGGCTGCAGCCTTCTGGGATGGTTCCTAATCGTCAGATGGTTAAGACCGATGCCGTGCTGCCGGCCTACTGCAACCCACCTAACCCCTGCCCTGTCGGATATACTGGTAAGCTTTCCTTCTTGGTTAAAGCAATCACAGCACTTATCCCATATATAACCATAATTATGTACCATCTCTATTACCCAAAACGAGTTAACTCTATACTAGATCTAGGCCTCCGCTATGAGAGCCACAAGTTTACCCTTGCCGCCATCATCCATTGAACTCCATAACCCTTTCCAAACCACCAATTGATACCTATTTTCGACACCATATTCGATTTCAGAAGACCAAGGCTGCCTGATCGAGTTCGAGAACACGGCAGCCTTCAGCCGCGAGTACCAACTTTCGCAGCGCTGCATGTGCGACGCAGAGCACATGTTCGGCTGCCCCGAGCCCCAGTCCGACTTGGAGCTCAGGTTCCCTGACCACAAGAACCTCGTCGCCAAGAAGTATAAACCCGATGTAAGTCCTCATAAAACACGAAACAGCAGCGTTCAGCAAATTTTAAATTTATTTAGTGGCTGGCCTACGTTATTCTTAAAAATAATGTTTCTTTTTACGAAAGTAAGTTTGTTTAAATATTAAGTGTGAATGTAGTGTAAGAGCCTCGAAACTGTTTGAGTGTTGTTGCACACCCGTTATTGGTGCATAAATATTTTACGTGTCAGCATGCTCTTAATGTCATTTACACGTTTTGTTAATGTACTGTTGGTGTGTCTCTATAATAAAAAAAAAACGGGTGGCACTCCGGGAGTGCCGGCAGAAGTGAAAACTTGAATATTAACTTTGTGCATTTTTGATATTTTCGAATGGTTAGGGAATAATTTTGCACGAATTGCTTTAATTATCAGTATAAAAATGTTATGTGATAAGAAAAAATATTCATTTATTGCGCTATCGTACACAAACATGACAATTTATATTACATTAAATTTAACACTTCAGAACTATTACAATTATTACTATTATTATTATTATTATTATTTTTTTTTTTTTTAATAATTGATAATGATTTATTAGGTACAGGATAAAACTTCAATAAACTATGTAAATAAACTAAAATTAACTTACTTAAAAATACTAAAAACTAAAAATCTATCTCTAAAATGGGCCCCTGTGGCATCGTGCCGAGGATGCTGGCAGCATTTCCTCGCTGAACCGCAATACTAAGGCGTTGGGCGAGGAAGCTGCTAGCTCTTTTATCCCCGGTTTTGTCGACTAACCGTTTAGCCAACTCTCTGTAAAAATTTTGTGCTGCTGGGCCCCACGGACCAAGAGTCTCGACTCCAAAAGCAACAAAGTTGTAGTTGGCGTCAAGACTCCTGTATTTGTGCCTTTTGAGGGCTTCAGCCGCCTCCGCCGCCGCGCCTACTTTCTTTGTAGTACCGTGGAGATGGGACGGCGCCAGCGTGTCCACGCAGGTAGCATCCCACGCAAGCACTCGTCCCATCCTCCACGGTATCAGTGACATGCCGTCGGGTCTCTTGCCATCGTCTCTGGCTATACCGGTAGGCTCTAGTATTGCCGGTACGTTGACGGTGGCAAGAGACCGACGGATTATGTCGTTCAAAGCGGCGTGACGCGAAAAACGGCCCACACTACGTTGGCAAGATAATCCGTGGTGCCCCAGCCGGTCGACATCCTTGCCACAGAGGCATTTATGTGGCGCGCATACCGGGACCCCTAAACGTAGCCCGACCGCCAACCGGAGGGTGTTTGCATCTAAATGGGTACCTGTGTTAGGCGAGGGGTAAGCATTTAACCAGTGGCCGGCCTCTTTGCAGCCCACGGCCATCAGTCGCGCGCGTTCGGCTCCTGTGCTATTTTCCAAAAGAGAGGTGTATGTTAGTTTACACAAAACATCATCCCAGCCCCTTTGTGATTTTGGATTAAATGGCAGATTTTGCCCCGGGCACGCAGACAGCCAGGCATTTCTAGCGTCATCCAAGTCTGAGATCTCATAGTTTGTGGGCGAAGCCCTCAGGATTTTGCCTATGAGATCACCAGAACTGTGAACAGACGATAGAAAAGCCGGCAGTGCGACACTGGAAATTTTGCGCACCCCGAGCGCGCCGTACCGGACGGGAAGGGATGCTTGGAGCCAAGATTGTTCGGTGAGCTTTAAATTTAGAATAAGTTCTAATTGGGTTTGGACTAAGGCGTCTATACGCGTTAGTAAATTTTTATGTTTCCAAAAAGGGCTGCACCGAAGCATGTACGTTAATTTTGGGACGGAAAGACAGAATTTAAGAATGAAAAATGCTGAATGGGGGCTAATTTCTAGTAGACGATCGGCGTAATTTTGAAATTTTGATATTGTGTTGTCTATAAAAACAGGAAGAAAATCGTCATAAATTGGAGTCCCTAGGAGACTAAGGGTATCTTTAGTAACAGATTTAATATTTGGTGTTAAAATATTAAATTTGTTAACAGTATCTAAAAGGTTTAAGGATGGTTCGTGAATGTAGAGTTCGCATTTATTGTAATTTAGATCAAGGCCGATAGATTTAAATTTCGTTTTGAGAGTCGAGAGGTCAGAAAGTACGGTATTTATGTCTCCTCCTAGGGTGCCGTCGTCCAAATACCAGACATTAAATTTTGAGGTTAAATTTTGTATGATGGGATTTATCACCAAACTAAAAATGGCCGGCCCGAGGGGATCACCCTGCTGGCATCCAACTTCTGATGAGAGCTCGTGGTTGCGGTACATTAATTTAGTGGGATCTGCGTAGCAGTGTAGTAAATAATTGTAAAGTTCTGGGATATGATTCCTAATTTCAGCCAGCAGGGTGTCTCTGTTCACCGAATTGAAAGCATTTTTTACGTCTATTTTTAATAAAACTTGGCAATCATCAGTACTGAGGAAGGTGCGGAGCGCATGAACTGCGGCTTCGCACCCACCTCTTGTTCCAAAGCCTAGTTGAACCGGTTCAAACTTGCGCTGTAATTTTGATACGATGTGCCTAACTGCTATTTTGGACGCTAAGCGTCTGAGAGTAGACCCAACTGCTATCGGTCTTACACTGCCGTCTTTTTTAGTGAGAGCGATCAGGTTAGCTCCATAGAGAATGGGCACTATGTCTGGATTTATACGCCCACTCAACATTAGATTTATAACATTATTTAAGGACGTGACCAATTTTATACCGGCATCGCCGACACCATGTGCAGTGAGGTCTTTTAAATGTTGAGGGGAGATACCATCTAAACCGGCTGCAGATCCAGTTTTGAAGCTAGCAATTGCATTGGTGATATGCTTTTGTTCTATATGCAGGCAGTCTTGGATAGCAGTTGGTGGATCTAAGAAAGGAGGCGTGGAGGGGTGGTCGGGGAGGAGGACGTTATCCACAATTTATGACCAATTGTTATGAATTTTCATACATTATTGTAATGTTCGAAATTTTACTATAAAGTAAACGTTACGATGATGCACCACATATACAGGTTTGTTAATAAAGGCAATCAGCTTATCATTTCTGAACTTACTATATAAAATGTATGATATTGTTGTAGATAAAATTCCTTTTATTTCTTATTTTCAGGTAGAAAACCCCTATCTCATGGGCGAACGCCTACCAATCGCAGCTAAGAAGGGTTTCGAAGTGAACTCTTATTAGTACCTATACATAATTGTTAACTAAGCATTACAATAGAGTCTACATCTTAGGCGGGTCTTATACAGTATCCGTAAATTGAATGTCAGTTTATATGTATTTTACTAAGTACATATGTCCATTAACCATCTTACTACAGATGTTTTAAAATTAGATACATTTTAGACAATTTTTGAAACCAAATTATAGTTTTGGAATCTAATAAGCTAAGCGAGTTATTTAACTACTGATTGTAATAGATCCATAAGGAAAAAATACCACTACGTCTAAAAGACGATATTTTGTTGTACCTATGTATTCATGCAGTTTGCGCTGCAACCTCGTACTTAGGATGTCAATATGGTAAAACCAAAAGGTATTGTTCGAGTCAACTTATTGAAATATAGGTACTAAGCATTAATAAACCAAGGTACTAACATATTCAAATGTTTTCCTGTAAAATCTGTTATTATTATTGTCTTTTAACTTACAAAATCAAAGGTTATAAAACATAGTGTCACAAGGATGCCGCAACTTAATATCATAAGAACGGCATCCTTTTAACAGTATGTAGGGAGTATCCGGTAGCTTGAATTAAATTGTAAGTTTTGAAATGGTTGCCCAAGAAATGCGAAAACATTTGTTATGTTACGAAAAGTGCCGTAAAATATGTAATTTTAGGTATCTTCTTATTTATTACAAGTTAACCTTTATTATATTTCTTCTGACACTTTTATTAAGTATTTATTAATATATACCCAAATAATGCGCAAATTTAATGATCTCCATATAAAGCTTCTATTGATCTAAACCGTATTTTATGATGCTCTGAACTTTATTAGATGTATATAACTAGGTACTAACTGTAATGCATTTGTTTGTTTGCAGTTTAGAGATGAAGAAGAAAGTATCAATGTTCCAATATATTACTTAAACACCCGCCAACTCGCACTGGACCAGCGTGGCGGGTTATGGTCCTTGTATATTAAAATATGTGGAAGCGATAGCATTTGAAATATACTTAGGTAGTTAAATAGAATAACAAAACCTTACGCGTGACCTTAGAAAGAAAAGGTTGAAATAGGCGAACATAAGAACGTTTTGTGTTGGTTAATATCGGTTTCAGATTTGTAATACTTCCTATAGTTGTTATATTTACTTTCTAAGGTCGCAGGGTAAAACAATAAGTATGAAATAAGTATTGGGTAGCCACCCAAGCACAACAAGTAGTTTGTATATTATAACATTTATAACACCACGAAAACAACTGTTAAGTGCACATTTGTATCCCTATGGCAACGGCATAAGGTCTACCCTTTAAGGGTGTTGCTGTTTGTAACTACTTTTACTAAGTAGTGTGTTACTTTTACTTATCGTCGCCGAAATCCCCCAAACTACGTCTTCCTTAGTGTTTGCATAGTTTAAGTAGGTATAATTCATAATTATTTGGTTGTAGGTATTTTAGTTCATATATAATAGTTCACCGGTACCTCTCCTCTTTTCATGTAATCAATGTATTCTCTATAGATTTCTAGTTGTAAAACAATGGTTACCTCACCAATAGAACAAAATAAGTGCTAAGTTGCTAGAACTATAAAACATCCCAACTACAGTCCAAAAGGAAATTTATTGTCTAAAAACAAGCTTAATTGACTCTTAACACTACTACTAACTACAACACTACACTACCACAAGTACACGACTACACACTACACTATACAGGGTGTCTCATTCAAATCGGTCAGTATGGGAAAGTCTGAAATTATAAGACATACGAAGACCTGTTCTGAGGAACCATGTCATCGATTTTAATAACAAGAAAAACTGCATTCATACATTTTAAAAAACATCTGTACTCCGTTCGGGAATCGAACCCGGTTGTTTTGAAAAAAAAAACCTACACTATTTCTATTTAGATCGATATCTAAATAGAAATAGTGTAGGTTTTTCTACACAATCGATATTGTGTAGGTCTTAAGCAGTAAATGTCTGTATGAAACATGATGTCTAAAATGAATAAAATGCATTTTATTATATGAAGATACAAAATGCAATTGTAAGATCGTTACCTAAACGTATTGAATATTGTATTGAAAAAGGCGGTGGTCACTTCGAGCACCTACTAAAATAAATTAAAGTATGTGGAAACAATGCATTTTATTCATTTTAGACATCATGTTTCATACAGACATTTACTGCTTAGGACCTACACAATCGATATCTTAATAGAAATAGTGTAGGTTTTTTTTTTCAAAACAACCGGGTTCGATTCCCGAACGGAGTACAGATGTTTTTTAAAATGTATGAATGCAGTTTTTCTTGTTATTAAAATCGATGACATGGTTCCTCAGAACAGATCTTCGTATGTCTTATAGTTTCAGACTTTCCCATACTGATCGATTTGAATGAGACACCCAGTATACTACACACATAGTCTACACTACATACTTACTATATTTTTATACGTATTAAGTTATTTTAAGCTATTCATAATTTAATAAGTTTCATATCCTGTCATCGGGAGAGTATCATTTGTTTAATTTATACAGACTGGTGTATTTTGGGTGTTGTGGACTGCAGCTACCTATGTTAGTTGGGAGGTTTTACAGAACTTAATTTTATTACATTTCGAATTGAAAATAGATGTCATATGCTTAAGAAAAAGTGACCAAACCCTCCGGTGTCCGAGAACACCGGAGGGTTTGGTCACTTTTTCTTAAGTATATGACATCTATTTTCAGTTTATATATAGTAGTGTAACTACTTAAAAATTGCAAATCAAAAAATATTGAACAAAATAATTTGATTTGCTTCAAGATTCACATTTCAAATTATTTTCTTTATAACTGAGTGTACATTCGAAGTAACCGCCAAAAAGTAATAATTTAAATAGTATGATATCTGTAGTTCTCATGATCCTATGTAAATAATTTTGCAACACCTTAGAACTACATAGGTATATAGTACTTCGTATTAACTAACTATAAAAAATAAAACTATAATAAATAAACAGGTTTTACTAAATTAAAATAATTCTAGTCATAAGTACAAATATAGGTATGCAAAATTGAATAATATAATTAGTATATAAATAATGACTATTGTATAAGTATCCCTGTACAATGCCATGTGCATGCAGACGAGTCGCTCTAGTCAAACGAGTAGTTGTAAATAATTAGTACAAATTATCGATACTTATATTTTTTTATGAAAATGTATGTAAATTGAGATACGACTAGCAATATGCAAAATAATCTGGAACAAAATAACCTAAAATTTATTGAAAACCGTTTCAGGTAAAGTATTGCTCTTCTGAGTTTTCTGAGAGTTCATGAAACCCTAAAAGCGTTATACCGAATAAATAAATGGACTGAAACGTAATTAATCTTATTTAGTGTAATTTTCAGAACAAGTAAATAGTTCAGTTTCAGAGTCACCTAGTTCCTCGTGTTTCTATATTAGTCGTATCTCCAAAGAAAAAGTACTTACATATATAGTAGTTAAATATGTTTTAGGATATTAAGAATGCTCGAAACAAAACTAGTTTAGATACCTATGATAAAATAAAAGTTACTCTTTTTTTTCGATTTAATTTAAGTTATCAGTTGTTCATAATGGTGTATATTATTTATTAATAATGCTTTTAGCTTGATATTTATATTTTTTTCATACGAATTTGAATTATTTTTGTTTAATACTTACGTTGCCCAATAATTTTTGGTTAAAAAAATCTTTATAGGTAAAAAAACTGTGTTTGGTAATAATTGCTTTGTGTTTTGTATTATTAATAAAGTTAATAAATTAGATAGACGAACATTTACGTCATAGTCAAAGTATTCAAATAATATACGTCAACTATATTTAAATAAAGATTACAAACACAACTGACTAACCGGCTTACCTCTTTATAAAGCTAATAAATTTGAATTTACTAAAATTGATTTGCGATTGATCCTAAAATTATATCATTAGTGTTAGGGGAAGATAGGGTGGATTCGTACACTGGGTGCCTTCGTACAGTAGTCATATCTCGTCTATCCAACATGCTGAAGCGTTCATATTTGTATATGGACTAAGAGATTTAGAGTTGGCCACGTCAGATATGACACAATAATGAGAGCAACAAAACCCATCTAGTTATATTGTTATACTATCCTTATTGCTAGATCCGGGCATCTGGCAGGTTTTAATGGGTGGAGGTCAGAGTGACAGACTAGCAACATTTTTCAATTGGAAAATAGTAATACCAAAATAGGTAAAAAAGTTGTCTCAGTTATAAAATACAGGGCCTATATCTTAACAATAGAACAAAAAACATTGCGTATAACAATGGAACAAAAAATATTACTGAAAGAAAAACAGTAGGCGACAAACTATGAATTTATTTCCCCCAACAGAAACATTTGGCAATGATATAATCTCATTATTTATATAATTTCACATAATATTTCATCAAACCCAGAATTCTGGGATTCGATTTCTTGAAGTGGTTTGTTTTCTCTAAGCTCCACCACTTCACAGCTGCCAGATGACCAGATCTAGAAATAACCATAGTAGAAAACTGACTAGAGGGATTTCGTTACTCTCATTATTGTGTCATGTCTGACGTGACTAGCTCTCCGTCTAATACAAGACTGCCACTTAAATGCCTACCTTCCAAACGTAATGGCAGTGCGGTAGAAGACTTCGCCAGAAAGAGTTGATATGTGTTTTCGCTACTCGAAAGTAATTTTGAGTTCTCATTTTAATGCGTTTGTTTTCAACAAATTTGAATAGAATTAGAAAAAATACTTTAGTGTTAACGATATTTTTTTATTTAGATTTTTTTCTGGCGGTTAGATTGGGGTACTTCTTACACTCAATGTGTATTGTATTTTCATACTGTGCAAATGCACCCCATATAATTTAAATGTAAGAATATAATATTATTGGTCTTTTCTATTGGTCTCTTTTGTGCAAAGCTTGTCTTTCACCATCTGTATTTAAATAATTAAATACAGATGGTGAAAGACAAGTCTTTTTTTCATGGGAAGAGATCCCTATCAGGGATAAGCTCGCCTTTGTGCTCATCTTTTATATAATATATGTTACCGTTGTTTATATTATACCTACTTGTTTATGTGCAATAAAGTGATACAATGCATACAACATAGTTACATACAAAATAATTGCAAAACCAGAGCAGTAAAATGACTGAAACAGGCGAAAAATCTGGCGAAGACACGAATGGTAGACCAGAAATGCGCTATTATTGCCAGATAAATGGACAATGACGAAGCATTAATTTCATTGTATAAATGCTGTTAGTTTTTGTTTTACAAGGCTCCGAGAAAAAACAAAGCCTCTCCATCTTCCCCTATTACCTAATTTTCATACAACATGTTGACATCAATCTGTTATTTTCATAGCAATTTTTTAACGGCCTCCTACCCTAGTCCGTAGTGACTCTGCCTATGAAGTAGTAGGTAATTTTATAATACATTCACTACCTACTGACATGGCGGTGAGATTGCAAAGGAACCCTGCTCACATAGGGTTAAGAGGAAATGAGAAGGTTGACATCTTAGCATAAGATGCCTGTACAAATGGAGCAGAAGCTTATATTACACCCATTGACGTATAAAATAAGAAGACGTAACGCCGTGAAGACAAAACTGTGATTCCATAATAAGCCCGATTTCTTCGTGTTTACGCGCGACACGCACACATCTACAACTCGTGGACGAGCGGTGATTGGTTCAAACGTCAAAAGTGAGTGTGTGTGCACGAGATCGCGGCTCATTATGGAGTCACAGTTTTATCTTCGAGGGATTACGTCTTCTTAATTTATACGTCTATGATTACACCACACTATGCAGAAAAGTTACATGAATACAACAAGAAAGTACGTGGTCTATGGAAAGAACACTTTAATGAACGTTGTAAAGAAAAAGGTGTATGGTACAGAACTATGCAATGTGAACCTCTTCATATTCCTTGGTTTACAAACGCCAGGTTAAGTAGAAAATTAATTAAGATAAGTTTAAGACTTCCTTCAGGACATTTTACTTTAAAAAGTTTGCTTTTATGATGAAAAATGAGCCGTCGCGAGAGAGAGAGAGAGAGAGAGAGAGAGAGAGAGAGAGATGTCCATCACGTGTAGGTTGAATATGTGCGGAACGAAGGTAATAGGAAAATTATTAAAAATGTAATACATTTAAACTGTTACTGTGTTACTATACAATTGTCTGAACTACCAGAAGGGGCAAAAGAAGTGTAATTGTTTAAAATTAACTTAAGCAGTACGATATCATATTGTAGACGTTATTTAGATTAAGGTCAGATGGGACTGACATAATCTTAAGTTTTAAAGTCCCTAAATAAATAAATGGAAAAAAAATATCAGTCCATTTAAAAACCAACTCATTCCACTGATGAAAATATAGTACCTACCTTACTAACACGTCGCAAGTGTGATGTAGAGATTGAGTAAGCAAAGTTTGAAAATTGAAGGCATATTCATATTTTCAAAAGATATGTAGATTGATTTAATCGAATGATTAATTTAAGCTAATGTCGCTCTCACTCAGACATATATCAAAACAGTTTTCAACCGACTTCAAGATTTCGAAGTAGGAGATGCTCAATTCGTCGGGATCTTTGTTTTTGTTTGTTTTTTTTATGTATGTTCACCGATTACTCGAAGACTTGGATCGATTAGGGAAATTCTTTTTTTGTATGAAAGAGTGTACTTAACAGTTGGTCCCACTGTCACCAGGTCACTGTCATCTGATGATGAGATCCTGAAGAAATCGAGGGAACTCTTCAAATATTATCGGCACATCTATAGTCATTTGACTATTTTTTACAGTAGCTTGGTCAATTGCTTAAATTTGAGAAGGTGGAGACTAAGTGAAGTCGGTTCTTTTTCGTTTAAAATTATTAGCAATACATGAACCAACTTGGGACATAGAACTAAGGTAGAATTTATAATTGAGAGTAGTAATTTGGCAGCACTTTATATACATTTGCAAACAGCTTTGTACGCCAGGAGCTGCGAGCTTTACAATTTTTTTGTGTATTGATTTGTTTCCTGGGGCCCTATTCTAACTTCAAAAACACGTATGGAACCAATCTAACTTCAATACAATTCAAATGCATTAACTACGCAATACAGCTAGCACCTAAACGTTTGAATCAGAAATATCAGAATTTGCTTGAAAATTATCCCGACGCAACTCCAATACAACTTCAATATTGGTTTAAGATTGGTTGATTATTTGTTGTGTGTTGGAGTTATGTTTGAGATAGATTGCGTTTTTAAAGTATAGTTTATGTATTTTAAAATTAGAATACGGCACCTGGTTTCCATTGCATTGCACTCACTATTTCATGTTTACTTAACACTAACCTAGAAAGTAATACATGTGAATTAAACGAATGCAGTACTAATTCAGCAATTTTCATAGATGTATAGTTGTATATTTAAAGTAAGTACCATTTTTTGTACTTAACGTTTGACTTAGAAAGTAATACATGTAAATTAAACGAATGCAGTACTAAGCCAAAGATTCAGCAGATTTTCATAGATGTAGGAATAGTTGTATATTTAAAGTAAGTAACATATTATGTAAGTACTTAACACTCAACTTAGAGAGTAATACATGTAAATTAAACGAATGCCGTTATTATCAGTCAAAGATGCAGTAGATTTTCATAGATGTATACATAGTTGTATACTTAAAGTAACATTTTCGTAGTATTTTTACGGTTTAAGTGAAATTGTACATGTATTAGTTATTTACAATACATACTATCTAGTAAATAAATAAAAGTTATGTACATATTCAAGAAGTTACTGTGTCAAAAATATTGTGAAACAGTAGGTTTTAATTTAAATGCCGTGTATTTAATAAATAACATTAAGGTGAGTAATACTCTGATATATTGACATTTCATTACTCAAAATGTGTAGTTCTGTATATGTCGCAGGGAAATGATTAAAACAGACATTTGTACAAATCTCTAAGGGATATGATAAAATCACGCAGGGTGTTAAAATGGAGAATCCATATTATCATTTCCCTAGAAAAATTCAGTCATTTCACCAAATCACTAACTCTGTTTAGTGGAAAGACAAAATGGCCAATACGCGCGACACGCTTTTTAATTTCACTAGATTTGTTTAGGAATTTGACAAAATCCCTAACCACGACAGTATGTTGACGAAACGAACTCAAACAGTCAACTAGTTTTATCATTTCGCTAAACAAGTTTAGTGAAATGATAATGTCTGAATTGGAAGATATGGTCATTTGATTAAATCTCTGAACTGGTTTAGTGAAATGACGAAAACAAGTACCGAATACAACATTTTACTCTACAGTTAAGCTTTTTGATCAAATCTCTGACTAGATTAAGTAAAACAGAGATTAAAACAGAGATTTGAACAAATCTCTAAGGGATATGATCAAATAATTTCCCCTCTCATCTCTAATATTGCTTTATTTTTGTCATAATTGTCATTTAACGACTAAGCCATTGGCCGATTTTGTCTTTCCACTAAACAGAGTCAGTGATTTGGTGAAAGGACTGAATTTTTCCAGGGAAATGATGATATAGATTCCCCATTTTAATATTTTGCGTGATTTGATCATATACCTTAGAGATTTGTTCAAGTTTATCTTTTAATCTCTGTTTCACTTAATCTAGTCAGAGATTTGATCAAATCGCTTAACTGTAGAGTAAAATGTTGTATTCGGTACTTGATTTCGTCATTTCACTAAACCAGTTCAGACACTGAATCAAATCACCATATATCATCTTCCAGTTGAGACTTTATTATTTCACTAAACTTGTTTAGCGAAATGATAAAACTAGTTAACTTTTTGAGTTCGTTTTGACAACTTACTATCGTGGTTAGGGATTTTGTCAAATTCCTAAACAAATCTGGAGAAATGAAAAAGCATGTCGCGTTTATTGGCCGATTTTGTCTTTCCACTAAACAGAGTCAGTGATTTGGTGAAATGACTGAATTTTTCTAGGGAAATTATAATATGGATTCTCCATTTTAACATCCTGCGTGATTTGATCATATCCCTTAGAGATTTGTTCAAATCTCTGTTTTAATCATTTCCCAGCGTCATATACACTGTTTAACGATATTCTAAAATATTTTCTCATAATTCGATCTGGAGTGACTAAACAAAAGTGGCTAATAACATCCATCGCGATCGCCTTGGTTAAATTGAAAATGTATTTAAAAAAAAAAACAAAGTTTAAAAAAAAGGTATAAGCAGTTAAGTTTTTTATTCAATTCAATAATAAGTTGTTTGGGTTATATAACTTATAGGAATTTTTTTTCGTAAATTAATGTCTAGAGTTAAAACATTAGAGGATAGATATACAGAATGATTCAGTGGACGTGACCAGGATTAACACTACGGATTCAGTTAATAACAAGCCATTGTTTGATACCAGTGTTAGTTTCATTAGCGCTCATTTTTATTAAATGTAAAAATTAAAGAGTTTTAAATTATTTACGACACGCATGGTCACTCTACAATCAGAATACTACGTCGAGTACTGATACTTTCTTGTTTTTCTGCGACGCGTGTCAAATTGAATATCATCTATGTCTGATTACTTTGGAAACATCGCATCTTAATTTGACAGTTATTTTTTTCATAATCAAAGTGCTGTCATAACTGTTAAAGTAGTTTTATTATTATTGATTTGTTTATGTAAGGTGACCTTGATTACAGAGAATAAAATTTCTACGTAACAAAAAGTAAAAAAGGCGTTATTGTTTCACCTAAACATGATAGTGGCCGATTCATCATCGTTAACTAAGCGTGTAGTGATGTTCCTGATCACGTCTCCTGAATCAGCCTGTATTTCAAGCCGAATAACATTTTATTAAGCTGGGTTAAGATCTGATTTAAGTACTTAATAATATTTTGTATTAGTCATTTGATACGTTACCTATATTACTGTAATACTTATATGAGTACTTTTGTAAAATTCGTCGTATAATCTTTATTAAATATAAGCCTCCTAATGATCTTTACAACATAATGTTACATTTCATTTAAATATTGTATATCGAAACTTTGTTTTAAAATCAGTTGAGATGTTAAACATTATTAGTCTAAGTTTGTATATGATACCGTAAAATTCTAAAACCAATAATAAAAATAAAAATAAATTCTATACTAGCAGACTTGATTATAATGTTGTATTAATTTTATTAAATAATGTTTCTATTCAGATTCACTTTTTAAAATAAAACTAGGGAGTTAGTTATTAAGGCAATACTCATACATGTATAAAAAATAATATCTACGGTAATATAGTAATAATTTGTATATTTGCCAATGAACGGCACACCAAGCAGCAGGAAGCAAAGACATGGCAAAGACATTTTATTTGCGAGGGTTGAAGGAAGGAAAGTATATCTCTTATCATTTGACCTGTCACTTTATTCACTTGAATCTATCGTCCTATATAACTGATGGCTTCATATCGAAACTGCCGCACTTACAGACGAATATCAAGAACCTGAAAGAACACTTTTTTTTTTGCCGGTAACATACCATATTAATATACCATACCATAACAATTTGCAGTTCGTTAACTGACTTCAGAGCCTTTTAACGTGTTCACGTGTGCCACTGGTAAATAATTGTAATTATTTAAATTTGCTTTTTAAAAAAAGGGGCCTCTATGTACTGTATTTTCTATTTAAGTATCCTTTGAATACATCAAAATAGTTTTTACCTTGCTGGATTCATATGTGTCATAATGAGCTCGTAGATCAACAAATTCAGATATGTAATAACAAGTTTGATGTATTCAAAGGATACTTAACTACAAAACAGTACATAGCGGCCCCCTTTTTTAAAATATCTATCGTTAAATTTAAAAAACACAATTATTTACCAGTGGCGCTAATGGACACGTTAAGGGCTCTTAATAATTAATTGACAACTTCACATTGAACGTATGTGAATGCATAATCAAGTGACTGCTTATATACCTATGCTTGCCACTGTTATGTTCTCAAAATATTTCTTAAACGACACGTTCATGTCTTATTTTCTCGTATTTGTGCGTAGTAGTAATAATTTGTTGTACCATGTATTTTTATGTATACCTTATTTATTAAGAATTATTATTAATCCCTAAAATAACTTTGTAGAGGTTTCGCACGAAAACGAACGGAATAAAACGTGGGCTAAGAGAAGATCTATCTCATGCTACCTTATTAATTTGTATAATTAATGTACTCACGGTATGTATGTTTAACCTTTTGTCGTCTACCTATTTAATAACATTATTCGTTTACTAAGTTATTTGACACGCTTTAGGGAATAAGAGCTGTACTTTTTGCATAAGATGTCTTTCATCCCTCGTTTTTTGCATTAAAAATATAGTGTTTTAGTACCTAAGTATGTACTTATAGTATAGGTACCTATGTATAAATGTGTCTATCATGAAACGGGGTCAAACGCGTACAGTTATAGTAGAGTATAAACAAGTTTGTAGTATTAAAACGCTGTTGAATGTTTGTAATACGTAATAACATAATTTAAATATATATCTTAATTTATCTGTTTTAACTTAAACTCTGTCAACTCAGTATAAGTTAGGAGATCAAACAAGCGACCATGTGTAGTCAGGAAGCCGGAAGCCTTTCTTCTTGGCTGCAGGAAGTGCGCTAATGTTTATAGACAACTATTATAATATTTTTTCTACTCGTCGACTATAATAATTGAATTCAGACTTTGTAGACCGAACTACTAGTCGCAAATTTGAACATTATCGTCTAACCTAAAATGGATTTTCATACAATATTATACAGTGGTCGGGGAGGAGGATCGTCTTCCTTCCCGACCACCGGTACGATCCACCGTGAGATCAAAGTTACAAAATTTTATAAACAGAGCTGGTTGTTTAAGTAAGGCAAGGTATTCGTCGAACTTAATTCTTACCGGCTTGCCTATTTTGAGCACTCGAAGAAAAATTATTGTATACAATAGTGACATAATTAAGGTTTTCAATCTCGTACCTTACTAAGGCCACTCAGCAAACTTCGTGGCCTAAACACGGTAGTCGCCTGAAAAGCTCTTTATTATGTCACGATTGTATAAAATACTGTAAAAAAATCGTGAAATAATGAATACCTTTTCAGTCGAGTACAGTGTTTAAGCCACACGAAGCTTAATTAAGTATGTCACTAATATATACGATGTTATTTCTACGTCTGCTCAAAATAGGCAAACCGGTAAGAATTGAATTCGACGAACGCCTTACACCCTGCTGCCTCTATGTATACAATTTAGTAACCTCAATCTCCCACTGTTTGGTCGGAGGACGTTGTCCTCCTCCCCGAACACTAACACAATCCAAGACACTTGATTGTTCGAAAATTCATTACAGTGTTGTAATACTGTATTAAAATCCATAAGATCATTGTTTAGCTATTTTCTCCACAGACGACGTTTATAAAGTACTTTCTTTTAATATTCCCGTAAGTCATTTAATAGGGGCGTAGACGATGTTTATTTGCTTTTTATTTTATAGGTATAGGTAAATATAATATATATAAATATATATATATATATATATATATATATATATATATATATATATATATATATATAAAACACACACATAAAAAAAATGCCTGAAAATAAATTTCATTTTGAAATTTCCCGCTTAAACGCTAACTTCTATCAAGGCTATGACGTCACGAACCTCTAAATCTAAACAACAACATCGTTCTATATTCAGCGTCAATAGAAAAATAAAATAAGGTAAACAAATATGGCTGCGTTTCTAGGCAAAAAAGCATTTGACACATGACAAAATATTATTAAAGAAATTCGTTTTCACTGATATTTTTACTTCAAAATAATATAAATAACAAGTTTATGTGTATTGACAATAAAACCATGGTTGTTGTTTGTAAGTGAAGGTAAGGTGCGATGAAGGTAAATGCGTTAATTTACATTATTTTACTTTTCTACTGACACCGGTATTATGTATGCGGATGCGGTTGAATATTTCCTTTCTTAGTATATGACAATGTCAAAATGTTGTTTAGAGGAACGTTACGTCACGCGCTGTTTGGGGTAACGTGACAATGAGGATTTTTTTTTTTAATAAATCATTTGAAATAATAATACGCACATATAATAAATCTGAAAGTGTGATTTTTCGATCGATATTTAACACTACCGGGGAAAAAGTAATATTTATTTATTTAAGTTTAGTGTCTACCCCCTATTGATAGATTATAATTTTATGGCAATAATTTCTTTTATATTTTTGTACAAGATACAGTCAGCTGAAAGTAGTTTCACGGTTGAGGTTCTCTTATTGATCTTGGCAAGAGAATAGGAGCGTATATTAATGTCATTTTAATAAAATCTGCTGTTCACGTACTCTATCCATCATCCTGATATAAAATCACAGGATATCATAATAAAGTGTATTGAATGTAAGCTGTATATTGAATGTATGATATGATAGTATGTACATATGAATTTTAGAAGCAAAGATACTCGAGGTGGGGCCGTGGTTAAATTTACAGTAGTCTACTAGGTATCCCTAGTTTAGAAAGTAGATTAAACAAAATATATTGTCGTTGCGTTGCGTATAAAGACGGCAAAAAAATCATGTCTGTTGTATGGAAGCCCCCCCAAATGTTTATTTTATTCTGTTTTTAGTATTTGTTGTTATAGCGGCAATAGAAATATATCATCTGTGAAATTTTCAACTGTCTAACTAACACGGTTACCGGACAGCGGAGTCTTAGTAATAGGGTCCCGTTTTACCCTTTGTGTACGGAACCCTAAAAACTAGCCAAGACAAATCTAGAACTTGAATTACATCTCAATTTCTTTCTCATCTTTTTGCATGTTCTTGTAACTGGAATTTTAGGATTTTCTGCACACAACTTGGCACAATAGAGATATCAATTATTAAGTTGGCAAAGAACTTGGCCCTGATTGCACATTTAAGTTTTTGATGGGATATCGTTACTTTTTGTATACAATTATGTAGAAACTAAAATTCATTTTTGCTACAAATTCGATACGCGGTTTTTGTGTAAATAAAAACAGTTTTTTTGGATAATATTACAAATCGTAAAAAATCACCGTTTCTTTAACTTAAGTTTGTAACCACACAATTACCCAGATGAATGCCACATTTACTAGGTCATCTGGAAATGTGTTAGGTTTCTTGATGTGAGGTCAGTCAGCAAGTGAGAAAAATCCCGATTTTTAAATGTTTTTATCTCAATAGGGCTCTATTTAGTCTTTGAACCATGTTTCATATATTTATGTTTAATAGATTTTGAGTTACGTAGGGGTCAAAAGTGGCTCCAAATTGTTCATAATACACGGCCGCTGCATCGCGAGTTCTCTTTTTAAGAACAATACAATACAAAACAATATTCTTTATTGCACCACACAAAGAAAAAGCAGTACAGAAACAGATTTAACAAAGTAGGTAAATAATGATAACACCAGGCGCTCTTATCGCTATTAAGCGATCTCGAATAGACAACCTTAGGGTAGCAGGAGATGGAGAACAGAGTTTCAAAAGAGATAGTGCTTTAAACAATAAGCGAGTTAAAAAAAGCTACACAGTCATTGAAGCGGTCAAATGCAAATTCCAAATACTTGAGATAAATATACTCTAATAACTAAAAACAAGAAAGATAAAAATAAAATAAATAAATTTGTATATACACAGTTAACAAATACATGTACATACCCGACTCTCAGATGTCTACATGTAGAAACCCCGAAATCCCTTAAAACTGATTGTAGATGGCGGTATTTCATTTTCCCTCCATTTTAGGTGGGAATTCGAAAATGCCTTAGACAATCAGACTGACAACTTTTTTTAATTTATTTAAATTATCAAGAAATAATTTTAAATTGCATTTAATATTAATCATACAATAAACATGTTAATACTTAAGTATATGGCTGTAAATTATTAAGTATTTTTTGTGCAGAGTCTACCTACTTTTAAATGCGTTAATAATTTTCTTACATTAATAACACAATATGTATCTAACAAAAAAAAAGAAATTTCATGAATAACTTTCGTAGGTACCTTATGTAAAGTGCAAGGTTAAACGAGGTTGCAGCGCAGTGCAAAATTGATGTTCTATAATTATTATTCCTATGAAAATTAAATGTATTACTATTGATGTAAATTTGTCTTTTTTCCTACTTTCCTTACCCACACAAAATGGACAGCTTTCAGGCATATCTTACGTTGTCGCCTGTCACTCCATACTTCGAGTCGCGCTTGAAATATGAACTGTCGCGTCACACGTCAAGTTATGCTAGGCGTGCAGCGCACCTTAGTGGTTAGACAGGCGTCTGTTTGAACACGTTAATAAATGATTATTATAAAAAAAATATTATAAATGTATATTTTTTTATAAATACATATTATTTTGTGTAAGATTGTCCCCAAATATTTATTTATAAACGCATAACTTTACAAAACATCCATAACTCAGAAATAAATGTATACTTGTTATGGGTTTTATATAGTTATCAGTTAGTAGTATTATGTTCAAAATAAATTCCGTTGAAAGCATGTGTAAAGGCGCATCTGCTTAAAAAAAATTTTTTTTGGACTTACGATTGTAAAGTTACAGGGGGGGGGACATAATGTTTCTGACTTTTGATGCGATTATTTCTAAAAATATTTACTTTATCACAAAATGTTTAAAGAAACCTCGACGTTATTTTTAAAGACCTATCGATTGATGTGCAACATGTTTATATTTGGTTAAAAAAATAATAATAATTTAGTTACATGTATGGACCAGCGCGCCTCCCAAAAATATTTTATTTTGCAATTAAACTACATAACTAAATAGCGGCATACAAAATACACCTTATGTCAAAATGTTATTAAAATACGTCCTATAGTTTCTGTGTAGAAGGCTGTGACATACGGACGGACGGACAGACGGACATGACGAAACTATAAGGGTTCCGTTTTTGCCATATTGGGAACCCTAAAAATGTGTCGAAAATTAAATAGGTTGCGAAGTCATACCGCAGCTGCGCAGTCGGATTTCTTTTCTTAATCTTTTTAATTCGACTATACACGGTGCCCACGAGGAAGCGGAAAGATTTTAACAGTATATTCTAGGCCCTATTTAGAGACAAAAATGTCATATAAACTTTTTTGAAATTCGCCTAGTTTCAGAGTTAATACCAATTTATAAAAAATACAATTTTTATTATAACTCAGCACAAAACGCCTTTTTGATGGCGTTGTTGCCACTATTGGGCATAGTTTACACGTCTCTTTATTGACAGATATCAAAGTGACAAGGAAAACTATGCAGCAATTAAATTTTTCCAAAAAAAATGTACCCACCAATTTCTTTTAGACGATAATTTTATTAATAACATTTACTCTTCATGTGCAAGAAACATTCGAAAAATAGAAAAAAAAAATAAAAAAAATTTTTTTTTTGGCGAAATTGACATAATATTTTTTCCTTCTTTTGGTCTCAGGAATGCGTGGTAAATTTTTTTCCCTTTCCTCGCGGGCACCTTGTATATTAATTAAGGTCCTTAATGTCTGTTTTTTTAAGGTACACATTTTCAAGTGTTTTGTATGTTATGAATAAAGTATTTAACTACTTATTATTTTCAACCGACTTCAAGATTTCGAAGGAGGAGGTTATCAATTCGTCGGGATCTTTGTTTTTGCTTGTTTTTATTTTAATTTTTTTTATATTCACCGATTATTTGAAGACGGCTGGACCGATTTGGAAAATTATTTTTTTGTTTGAAAGAATATATTTCACTATTGGTCCCATTGTAACCAGGTCAGGATCTGATGATGGGATTCTGGAGAAATCGAGGGAACTCTTCAACTATTATAGGCACGGCGAAAAGCGCTTACGTTGTACATGTTACAGGATGTTCAATATTGTACGAGCAATAAAAGCGTAAGTGCCGGTGGCCACCTAATGGTACCTTTTGACTTTCATCCCACAATTTATTTCGTGGTTTGGGTTTGTATACCAACCTTTTTAGCTGCCGTACGTCAAAATTGAACTCTTCTGAATCTTAATTTTAAAGGTGTAATTTATGCTGTCACGTTTCATATATCTGTTGAGGACGGTTAAAAGATTAATTAGTTGCAGAACTATATAATATAAAATCAAGTGACATAACAAATTACTGGGAAGAGATGGATTACGATTAATAAAAATATATAGCAGTGACAAATATTTATTGAGTCAAAAATAACAGATCTATTTTCTGTGGTTGAAAAAAATATAATGCATTTTCGCACGAATAAAGATTATCATACTATTCATACTTAAGTAACTATTCTTGTTGTACTGATTCTAATGTCGGCTAAAATAATCTCAAATACATTTTCATAAGTTCATAACCAAAAGCGTACAGAGAATAACAAAATAGGTGTAGTATGATTTTTTTTAAGATGTCGGAATTGTAGTAAGTATCCGACATCTAGTAAAATTATCACTATATGTTATTGCCAACGTGGCCGTTTACCCGCGTGGGATGCAGACTATTTCCCATATCGAATATAAAGTATCCTAGGTCCACTTTTAGGACTTAGGCTTTCTATTTCTACAGGACAAATATCTGCAGTAGTTCAGTATTTTCAATAGTTTAACCCAAAAAACGGTAATCTTGTAGACACACAGCATTCATTTGCAGTATGGATAATGGCAAGATTGTTTATGCCCCCTACATACCTAATATTTTTCAGTTAACTTAAAACAGCAAGTAAAATTTAAATTTAAAACATACATACATTCGATTGTAGTCAGTTTTGCGTTAGTATCTTGAAACAACAGACTGTTTTAAATCAAACTCAAAACAAACTGTCAGACAAACTGTATAATTGCGTAATGTGATTACATTACACAATTATACAATAAAATTAGCTTGCGGTTATGACTTGTAATAAAATTTTATGACATTGATTGAATCGATCGAGGAACACTGCTGTTATGATTAACCGCTACATATTTTATACTATAGTTTTTCTCGTTTCAGATATAAATAGGTAAACTTTGAGAGCATACGGAGATCTAAAATATTATTCGTTATAGTAAACATAATCAGTTAAGTTTGTTGCCAAGTTTTTTTAAACTATATATCTATTATAAGCGTATTACGTTTCAGCAACAATATTAGTATCTACTTAATTCTACTTTCATAAATAAATAATTCTACGACGCTACGAAGACATAATTGTACATAGGCCTTAAACGCAGTGCACTGGGTAAAATATCAAAATGCTATGACTAATATCACACTTTTCAAATCCTAATTATTTCATAGTTGAGTGATTAATAAATGACCATCAATTGAGTTTTCTGAATAACTGATTCCCGTAAAGATACATACACTTGGAAGAACACTAGAGTGAGGAGTTGCACTACACTACGGTACTATTAAATCGCCCTCAACGGATAATTTAAAGCTCTCGCCTGCGACTTGCAATCGAAGCCGCTATATAACAAACTACACTATTATAATTCGCTACAAATGCGTCACATGACGTCATGTCTATTGACGTATGAGAGCACACGATACGAACTATTTAACCAGTTTGCTCCGAGTTAGAATTGAAATGCACAAATAATACTTATCAACACAATGGGTAACAATTCGTATTGTACAAAACCTTGTGAGAGTTAAATTCACTTTCCTCGGAGTTATACCCCGTTCGTCGCTCCCGTGGTCGCGCGGCCAGGGGCGCGGCGCGGTGGCGCCGCTCGGACGGTTGCACCGCCTCGGCAGAGGGTCCTTCACAAGTTCATGATCAATTCACTCCTACCGGTAAACACTTGCACTGTTTTATTTTCTGCAGCCGCTTACGCTTGTAGAGAGACCTCTGCCCCGGACACTTGAGCGTAACCGTGATCCAGGTAAACTTCTTCGGCTTGCAGAAGGAACAAGACTTGAAGGCCGGAGCAGGTCGGTCGTCGCTACCGTCCCGGCGGCGCGGCCCTTTCGGAATGTAAAAGGAGTTGCACTGTCCATAACAAAAGTTATTAAGAACTGTCGCCGGTAGACAGCCGTTTTCCCTTATCTTCTGCACCAAAGGCTCCGTTTTACACCAATCCTGCTTCAAGTACTCTCTCTTGGTAACAACGAGGGCATTCCTTGAGGATTTAAGAATTTTTCGGAAATCTACTCCCGAAGGCAGTTCCGTACTATCCTCTTGATCTGGCACCGAGACGATCATCGTATCAGAGGTTCCATCCCCTAGTTCGTTTCTCTGAACAAATGATGACGAGGTGGCGGTGACCTGCTCGGCGCGGCGGCGGGCCGCGAGGATCCTTTCGACCTGCTCGGTGTCTATGATGTCAAGGATAGAGTCGGTGGGAGTGAACGGCCTCCTGCCGCCAACGCCTGCACCAGAACACCCTCCGCAGGCCGCCAGCAGCGCTGCTGCGGCGAGCCAAATATGAGATTTGGAGAAATTCTCCATCTGCAACAAAAAAATATCTAAATCAATTCGAGTACACCGAGTAGTTTTGATCGAGGTCATTGACGCAAGGCTGCATTAGTTTTAAAATAGGTTGCGATGGAGAGGAAGTCGTAGGCGAGACTCACGTTGCATCGAGCATTGGGAGCGAACATCGTAGGCAGTGCGTCGGAGACGGCGAGCGGCGCGAGATGCGTGTGCGCTGGGCCGGCCGGCGGAGAGGTAATGAGGCGCTCAATGGACCGCCGTCGCCGCCGCCGCTCAATGGACGAGATGACTCACGCACACCGCCACAGAACCGTTACTACGAAACGTTTCCTCAGACCCAACACCTGTCTGATAGCAAATGTTCCGGATTAACGAAACTACGTAAGCTTAATCTCGTTATTTGATAAACAGGGACCATGTTATTTGTAAGCAGAGGTTTATTGTTCCAAAGATAACAAAAAACATTTATAGGTAGGTAATAAAATATCGTGAGATAAGCCGTACCTGGGAATGTTAACAATACTAATAAAACTTAATGTTTTACACATTTCATATCTAAAATACATCTCACAATTTTACCGACTAAGTATGTCAAATTCTTCCTGAGAAAAGGCCATATAGGCATTACACGCGCGGCGAAAATGTCGGTGATCTATGGAGGGCACGGAGAGATTTTCTCACTTCGGCGGCGCCAGCGCGCCCGGTGATGCGACGACGGAGGCGCAAGCGCCGGGCAGATGTGCGCTAGCATGCGCCTGCACCCGCCTTCCGTCACGCGATTATTTACCTACATACGACATTTTAAATCAGAATATTTGGAACCGACAATCGAATTCATATATTAAGAATTTAAGTAGAACAAACATTTATTGTGGTGGAAAAAAAGCATAAATAACCCATAGTTCTTTGAGTTCAAAATAAATTAGCACTAAAACTTAAAATAGATTTAGGTAGATAAAGATTGAAAAAAAAATAGTATATGCAGCCCCAAAGTTCCATGACATAAAACTATACATATTAAATGTAAGTACCTACATTTTAATTTTAATTCAATACAAGCCAAAAGTATCATCAGAGTAAGGAGTTTAGATAATTTATACAATAAGTATACCAGACTAATTTGTGAAAAAATCGCCTTACGATTAATAAAAACCAAAATTCAATACAACCTAAGATTTCACGCTAGCATGCGCCGGCGTCGTCGGACCCGGTAGCCGGCGCCATCGGCAATCATGTATTATTAACGACTAATTTAGCAATTTTATTTCTGCAAAAAGTCGGCTTCACTTTTTTATCTAGAATATTATGGTATAGGCGCCTCGCAGGAGCGCTTACCGAAAGTGCATTTTGATTATTTACTTATAAACATCAACTAAAACAGTGTTCAATCTATTCCTGGAGAATTTTATTTTTTGTTTTATTATTCATGTAAGTTACGCAGTATTACAGTATTGCTACCACAGCACTGTGGGCTACGAAAAAAGATTAAAACATACAAAATAAAAAATTTAATACCACGACGGTGGCAAACAAGCATACGGCCCGCCTGATGGTAAGCAGTTACCGCAGCCTATGGACGCCTGCAACCCCAGAGGATTCACATGCGCGTTGAAGAACCTATCCACTCCTTTTTGAAGAACCTCATACTGTAGCCCGCTGAGAAAACCTCGGCAGGGAGTTCATCAACTAGTTTCAACTAGTTTGATCTAGGCAACATAACTGCAGATAATGGGGTAAGATGAGGGGTGTAAGTAAGTAGTATCCTATTTGATTTACAAGCTTTGAGAAAACGATAGAATTAACTACACACTGATTAGTTACTTAATAATTAAACAACACCAACAAGAAGGTAAACTTAATTATGAGTAATAGTCATTAATTAATTATGAGTGGGAGTTCAGTAAGTGATAGCAAGCGCGGGGTAAAGTAGCGTGAAGCACCGCGCGAAGCAGTGATGACGTCATTGTTTTTAAATACTTATTACAGTTATATTATTATTTATTTTATTTAAAAGAAAAGGGTGTCCCACTGCTTGGCAAAGGGCTGGGCAAATGTAATATTACATGTACTTATGTACTTTCAAACTTTAATTAGGTTTTTACTTTTGTCATTAAATACCTACGGAAAAGTTATGTAGATGATAATTTTAAACAGAAAAGATACCTTTTTCTTGAAGATATCGTGTAAAGTAATCCACGTCATACTTTGACGCTCAATGTTTTCATAGGCTTCTAGAACATGCTGGCCCTTCTGATCAATACATTTCCGCCCATTGCTTCCCACAATGCCATAGAGACGAGCAACCGGAGCCTTCTCGGAAATGTAGGCGCTGCGTGGGCATAGGTTCAATTATATTTTTAACAAAGTATCGTTAAAATCGTCGTGATATATTGAAAAGATGTAGCAATTTGTCTGGTCGCAGCAAACTACATATATAGTGCATATAGCAGTCAACTTATAGAACTTACCACTAGGAACTGTTGAGTTTGGGACTGTAAAGTCATAGGTTTCTGAATATGGTGGATATTTGACACCAGCGTAAACGTTCGAAATATTTTTTTAAGGTATATGGGTGTAAAAAAAAACGTGCCATCTTACATGGTTATTTCTATACGAGCATTTCTATACAAATTAAGTAAGTATAGTTTACTTAAAGTATGGCGCATTTATCCTTAAGCCACCGGACAAACTATACATGCAAACAAAAGGAACTTGATTTGTGATGATGAATTGAATTAAATAATTACAAAGTGAATTTTCCCAAATATGGGTTCCTCGTTTCTTCCGCCCCTCTCCGTATATGTAGTAGTGCGTTATTACGTTATTGTCTCATTTTCGTTTAACATATGAATAAAAGTGTCAGAAATAGCGCAACCTGGTATATAACAAAGCACGAATAAGGTTCGATATTGCATAGATCGTTTTAGAGTGGGTAGTTGAAGCGAAGTAGGGATGGCGCCCCGCGCCGCGCATATACCTACTAGCAACCCGCCCCGGTTTCGCACGGGATGAAAAATAACTATTGTGGGTTATTCCTAAGAGATAGACATATACCTTCGCGGACTATTTTGTAGACCTTTTTAAGGTGTACAATACTATAGTACATTATTTTGATCTATCTCGTAGGGTTCAGCCAGCGTTTGCAATGTAAGGGCAAAAAAATGTGTTTATTTACGACATCACATTAGAAACCTCTAAAATCATTAGTAATATAGTAGAGATACTAAATTATGCGTGTATTATACATATAAACCTTTCTCTTGACTCACTCTATCTATATAAAAAAAAACCGCGTCCAAATCCGTTGCGTCTTATTAAAGATCTAAGCATACATAGGGACAGACAGCGGAAAGCGACTTTGTTTTATACTAACTACTATTACTATGTACCTAAGTGATAGTGATAAAACAATCGCTCCTGTTTGCAGGTAATGTAAAAATTACGTTCCTGGCAGAACTTTAGTGGTTACATAGCTATCAAAGGTCTTTTCGACTTACGTAAGCACCTACTTACTTATGAGTATATACCTAATTATGTCATATTTGTGACCTATCGATGTAAGTAAATCAAGACCAAATAAAACGGGGAAGACTAAATATAGAACGAACATGACTGCTGTAAACCGCAATAAACGTCTTTTTCACCACTCCACGTCGGAAACGCGTGGGGAAAAACGCATTTTGTCCACATGTGAGGAAAGTAATTTGGTACAAATTTTGACTTGTTTTTTCACGTTATCTGGCAGGATGGACTTTAAAGAGGTGATTTTGTATAATGTAATTCTGAGAGTATTTTGGCTTTGTTTTTCCATATTTTATAGCTTATATTTTCCGTGTGGTGGTGTGGTGAAACATTTTGTATTATACTCGGCAGCAAAGTTTGTTAAACTTCTCTTGCCTTGAGGCCCTCGTACGCTCAAGATTCCATTTTTTTGCTGGGTTGAATTTTGCAATCTTTCGCTGGCTCGATAAAAGTCTCACTAAAATCACGAGAGGTAAAACATCAACCTTGCCCCCTTGTATAATAAATTGACAGCGCTATTTGCCAAAGCGACAGAGGCTTGAAAACTTTGCAATGCTTCTTATTTCATTTAACTCTTCAGTATTGATTAATTTTCTTATTTGATTTGCTATTCCGATAAGGGCATTAATTTATGTATTTGTTACAAGTATCTGTACTTGAATTATGGATGTACCATCAGGTTCAAAATTGCATGATTAATTTATCAATGAATTCATTCATAAAATGGCCATGCAATTCTGAACCCGATAGTACATACATACATGTAGCGAATGGCATCTCGCTCAAATCTGGAGCAGAGCCCGACTGGGGAAGTACCTGCACCTTACAGAAAACCACAGCCAAATAGCACTAGACCCTACTCATAGTGTTGTTTCCGGCTGGTGAGTAAGATTACCAAAGAGCTCAAAGAGGACCCAGTGTGTTGACGCTGAGGGACCCTCTTGTTCCTTTAGCCGTCATCACTGTGAATCCTCCTTTTTGTAAAGGGTCGGCAACGCGTATGTGACACCTCTGGTGTTGCAGGCGTCCATAGGCTACGGTAGCTTCTTACTATCAGGTGGGCCGTACGCTTGTTTGCCACCGTCGTACTATTTAAAAAAACATACACATCGTATACCGTCTTCTATTTCCCACAATACAAGGCTTATTGAGCTAAATGTCTCATACTTATAGTTTCATAATATGTATACTTTCTTTATTTATCTTTGTCTCATTCTGTCTCATAGCTACGAGTACGTCCCCTGATGGTTACCTGGAAAATGTCCAGTAGACTGGATGTTAATCTGGCGCTATAGCAAGGGTGGTAGGTAGGTACAGCCGCCAACAAAGTTGCTTCGATTATTTTAATTTATTTACAAGTACGAGTAATTGTGTAACTGATACACGCATTTTTTATTGGATTGGATTACGCGTACACCAAGACTACCAGAGTTCTGCGTTAGTTAATTTGTAAGGTTAATTATAAATTATAAAGCAATTTGCCTTAGCAAAAATCTTAAAAATAAATATTTCAATATAGAAGAGTAACTAACGCTTTAAGTCTGCTGATAATCCATACTAATATTATAAATGGGAAAGTGTATGTGTGTGTTTGTTTGTTTGTCCGTCTTTCACGGCAAAACGGGGCGACGAATTGACGTGATTTTTTAAGTGGAGATAGTTGAAGGGATGGAGAGTGACATAGGCTACTTTTTGTCTCTTTCTAACCCCCCACTTTCCTAAAATGGGGGGGGGGGGGAGTTTGTATGGTTTGTTACCCCGAATTTAACGCGAGCGAAGCCGTGGGCAAAAGCTAGTGTTAAATATATTTACACCAATCATACCGCAATATGTTTAATATCAGTATTTAAGTGGCTACAAAAGAAAATACATTTTAGTTTCCAAAATGTGAAATACGGATTGGGACTTGGGACATCTTCCTTTCGGTCCTGACTTTGTCAACTACGAGTATATGTTTAAAATTACCGATACGGGTAATCGAGAACATGAGTGAACAATATTTCATAGAATTTGTTTGAAAACACGTTCAAAGACTTATAATAAATATAAAAAAGTGGAAATCCGTAATAATTTCGTAAGATTTTTGTAAAGCTATTAAAGTTCAAAACAGTATTTTTTTAAATCTGAATTTCATTACTTGTTTTTTAATAACAAATAACTATAGGTACCTACACTTAATTTTACTACTAGACACTTACTACATAGGCTGCTATTTATATATCCGGAAACCGGGATTACAATCTTCTTAAATAGCATATTTGACCTCCATGGTAAAATTTGAACTTTTTTAAGTACTGGCCGGTATATTTTTTCTTTCTTATTAACGCTCGTGTTTTGTTTTTGACGGGTTTTAAATGTCATCTCGCAGCAAGAATGGAACTCACTCGTGAAAATATTCGTGCTATGATTTATTATGATTTTCGGCGTGGTTTAACGCAACAACAGTGCATAGATCAACTAACTTCAACTTTTGGTGATGAAGCCCCATCTAAAACTACTGTGTATCACTGGTTTAGTGAGTTCAATCGTGGACGTAGTATGCTTACGGACGAAGTTAAGGCAGGTCGCCCGAAATCGGTCGTTGTACAACAAAATATCGAGGCTGTGCGAAAACTTATAATGGACGACCGACATGTTACGTACCGCGAGATAGAGGCGACTCTGGGTATTTCTATGACCAGCATTAATAGCATATTACATAATTATTTGGCTGTAAAAAAAATTTGTTCGCGTTGGATACCCCACAACTTAACAAAAGAGCAAAAAGATGCTCGCGTCGAATTGTGCAATAAAATGTTAAAAAAATATAACCGTGGTGACTCAAAAGCCGTTTATAACATCTATACAGGTGACGAATCCTGGATCTATGCATACGATCCCGAAACGAAGCAACAATCAACGGTATGGGTGTTTCAAAATGAGCCGAACCCTACGAAAGTTACTCGTGCAAAAAGTACATTGAAACAAATGGTGGCCTGCTTCTTCGGTATTAATGGCCATGTAGCTACAGTGCCACTAGACAACCGTAGAACGGTTAATTCAGAGTGGTACACGACCATTTGCTTACCGGAAGTATTTGAACAAATTCGTAAAACTAACCAGCGACGAAGAATCATTCTTCATCATGACAATGCCAGCTGTCATACGTCACGCGAAACAACTCTATTTTTGGAGGGTTAAAATGTGGAATTAACGGGTCATCCGCCGTACAGCCCTGACTTGGCACCCAACGATTTTTATTTATTTCCAAATATAAAGAATAAATTACGCGGTCAACGATTTTCGACCGCTGAAGATGCTGTCGACGCATACAAACAACACGTAATGGAGGTACCTCAGGCGGAGTGGCAGAAGTGCTTTAAAAATTGGTTCACGCGAATGCAAAAGTGCATAGATCATCAAGGGGAATACTTTGAAAAACAATAAAACCATTTTCAGCCGTGTACGTTTGTTTGTTTTTTTGTTTCCGGATATATAAGTAGCAACCCTCGTATATACTTACTTAACACGCCTAAAATGACAAAAATCTTCCCAACAGTTTTCCGCAACTTGGAGGACGGTGACGTCACGCACATCGCGTTTTTTGAATGGGGCTCATTGACGCGCGGTGCAGACGCCTGACGTATCGCACTGGCGCCGCAACCGGATACGTGTGCAAGCGTGACAGCGCTATACACATATAGAGCGCTATCTCGCTCGCGCATCGGCGCTGCATGCGGAAACCGCAAGAGTGTGAAAGCCGCCTATTTGAAACTCACAGGAACGAAATCGAATGGCGTCTTTAAAAAAATCATGGATGTTGCTAATTGACAAAATTATCTTAACACGAATTTTTAATATGATCACAAAACAGTTCATACATTTTTTTTCTTCTAACGACTAAAACAAAAAGTCATTGCATAAATATTATAAGTACATATTAATTACTTACTACATTTTATAGAATTTTAAAATTTATTAGGTATCTTCATTTGAAAACAAATACTTGACAACTAAAGAAACAAGTCGAATTATTTTAATAATTATTTTGATTTGTTTAAAGTAGACACATTACATTACTATATAAAGAGTAGTTCACGTTGGAGCTACGAACGAATGGCGTTCCTTAGATGATTGGCCAAATGCGCCTTAGCATTTACAAAAGATTGCATATACACGGGAAAATTCGACTGGTGCCGCTGTGACCCGGGTAGCCTAGTGGTTAGGGCGTCTGTCGCGAACGCAGAAGACACTGGTTGGTTCCCAGCCCTGGGCACCAGAGGCCTAGGTCACTTTTTCCTTTGTATAGGACATCTATATAAGTTTACAAAAACTTGAATTGTACGAGTAGGGAAATCCTACATTTACCAGTCATAACACTTGATTAGTAATAAATAAATATATAATAAACACTTTTTAGCCTGACTGTACCTACGAATAATACAAATATGTCACACCACCTTAAATTCCTTAGCGCAAGCCTGGAATCTCTGAATAGGGAGGAAGTGGTTCTAAATCGATCGTTTTTTTACAACCCGCCGCTTAGCGTAGGAATTTCATTCATGGGCCGTTCATTCATTACTTTGTTTGTAAAAAAAAGCCCTTAGAGACAGGCCGTCTACATAGCGCCCGTAAATGGCGATTATCTACGGGTGGTGTTTTTGACAACCCTATTCGGTAGGTGGCGGGCGCCTTTGAATTTTTTCATGTGAGATTTTGTAACAAACTTTTAGTGTCTGCAAACAAGAAGCTTTATATAGGTAGGAACGCACATTCTTTTTTTAAATTAACTATCGTATTGTTACCTGTAGAAATACAGTGTCACGTACTTAATTTTAGTTCGTAAATTTTGGTCCCTGTGTACCTAATTTCTTATTGACTCAAAAAAAAAACAGCTAAGAGCATATCGGGCCATGCTCAGTGTAGGGCTCCATAGTTAGCGGACTGTTACAATACATACATTCAAAAGGTCATTTATTAAGGGATATTTTGCGGCACTTACGTCATTTTATTATGCGGCACTTACGTCCTTTTACTATGCGTTTTTGAGTTATAACTCAAAAACGGCTCAACCGATTTTATTCAATATAATATTTGTTGAATTTACTTATTAGTCTTCACTTTCATGACTTTTCCCAATTTTTTTGGACCCACGGTTCAAAAGTTAAAGGGGGGGACGCCCTTTTTTAAATTTTCGGTGCTATTATTTACGAAAGTAATAGTTTTATCCAAAAATTGTTTTTAAAAACCCGTATTATTTTTGAATGGCCTATCACGATAGGACTGGAGCGATAAAAAACACCCTCCAGTTCATGTGTACCTCCGAGGTACCCTAAAACAATTTTTTTTTCCGATTTTGTTTTACCACGTTGTCGGCGTGATTAAAACACATACTCATACCAAATTTCAGTTTTCTAGTACCAACTATCACCGAACAAAGCCGAGGAGAGACGGACGGACGGACAGACGGACAAGGCGAAACTATAAGGGTTCCTAGTTGACTACGGAACCCTAAATTGGCTCTGCGTTTAATAACAATAGATAAAGATAGTTTTACACACCCTGTAAATACACCTAACCATGTCCTAATCTGAGTAGGTATTACATCACAAACAAAGTCAAGCCCGAAGGTATTCGGTCAAGAATGCCGACAGTGCCGACCTTCTCAGAACGGTACAAATATTCGAATGGCCGTTTGACACGTTCCATCATATAGATTAACTTTTTATAGCCTCCCCTCCGATTTATATTAATTTCATGGCTAATCTGTTAAATAACAATAAATGATACGAAGGCAAAGTTCATCCCCGACATATTTAGGTAAAAGTTATAAATCGTTTGTAATTCACATTCAAAGTTTATATGCAAGTTTAATTTATTATATTTGTGGATTTGTGGAGAGCGAATGTCATCTCGCTCAAATCTGGAGCAGAGCCCGACTCGGGAAGTACCTCCACCTTACAGAAAACCACAGCCAAATAGCACTAGACCCTACTCATAGTGTTCCAGATATTGACGATGAGGGACCATTTTGTTCCTTTAGCCGTCAACACAGTGAATCCTCCTTTTTGTAAATGGTCGGCAACGCGCATGTGACACCTCTGGAGTTGCAGGCGTCCATAAGCTACAGTAGCTGCTTACCATCAAGCAGGTTTCACTTTCTATCTATCAAATATCGAGTAGAATCTAAAGACCATGAGTAAAAGAAAACAAAAGGCCTCACTTCCATAAATTTTTCAAAATTTTTTGGAACCACTATATAAAAGTAAGATTGGGGGCCGCCCTTTTTTGAGCTTTCGGAGCTATTATATACGAAACCGTTAGATTTATCCAAAAATTGTTTTTGAAGACCTCTATTCCTTTTGCAAAGACCTATGCAAAGATACCCAACACGATAGGGTTGGAGCGAAAAGAAAATTCACCCCCCACTTCATGTACGCTAATAAAAAATATTTTGTGAGTTTTTATTCTACCACTTAGTCGGCAAATTTCAGCTTTCTTACACTTTACTTTTTTTTGTGTCCTAACTAGCATCCTAATTAGGATCCTAATTAGTTTCCATAGTAAAATAACTTGCTAAATGCGGTTACACTTGACTAAATTTAGAAACTAACTCATTTAGGAAGCTAACTAGGACAAGTGTTACAGGACCTTTACGATCACTGAGCTAAGCGCGGACGGACAGACAGGCAGACAGACGGACATGATGAAACTAAAAGGGTTCCTAGTTGACTACGGAACCCTAAAAAGCTGGACAATTCCAGCTCACTACAATTAGTGAGCACTAAATAAAACATCGATTACTAGTAGTAAATTATTTACTACCTTGTCACGTTGAGGTGTTTGTAAAACTCGTACCATGAAAATGGGGCGATACAGTAATTTTCACATGTTTGGTATGACATTATATGACTATAATGCTTAGAAAAAATGGAAAAGTAGAAAATGATGGCCGGTTGAGAAGTGTAAGACTTCTTCGGCAGATGCCGCTAGGCGTCCCCCTAAGACGCATATGGGATATAGTGGAGAAATTCGCAGCCATCAGGTGTGTCTCAGTAGCTCAGTTGGTCATAGCGATGGGCATGTATCCCAGAGCCGCGAGTTCGAGTCTCGCCTGAGGCAGTGGATTTTTCTACTTTTCCATTTTTTCTAAGCATTGTGGTATCGTTAGCAGACGTTCTGCTTAATACAAAATTAATTATATGACTATACCTACGTCAGTCATAACGTTAAGTGCTAATACCATTAGGGTCGCGATTTATCGTTACAAGTTATGATTACGCTGTTTGCCTCTCTTTTTAACAAGTGCATTAGTTAAGAAGAGGGGCAAACAACAAAATTGTAACTTTATAATATGAGACCTAGGCAACGAGAAAAGTTGATGTAATAAAAAATCTTAAAGCCTTAAATTACAAAGTTTCGCGTTTTTAAAAGATCTAGTATGACCGGGCGCAACTTGATTTATATGTACATATTTCCATAAAATAAATAAATAGTTCCCATGTTGGTGCAAAAAGCGCGCCACCGGAGAGTAAGTTCTTTTACCGATCTTGTACAAAAAGCTGGCGTCTGGCCTCGATGTGCTTAGACTATTATGCGAGCGATTTGCACACTAAGCAAAAAATAAAAACATTTTTACGATACAAATGCATTTTATCATGATTTGATGAATGCATGCGTCTCGAAATGCAGGCGACGCCGAGGCGCCAGGCCTATTGTAAACCTCCTATATTTCAAGCTCCGGGCCCGTGAGGGATCCGAGAGAGTACGTTTTTATTGGGATTAATAAACATTTGTTTATTATATATGTTATCTAGTGATGGCGAGCAAGGAAGATGAAATGCCATGTACCATCAGGTTCATAATTGCATGGTCAATTTATCAATGAATTCATTCATAAATTGGCCATGCAATTCTGAACCCGATAGTACCTGCCATGCAGAAACTATAATAAGTATATACACTATATTTTTTAAGTTAATGTTGTTACGTTAGACGGGGTAACAGTATTCCAAATATTTAAAGTTAATTATTTATTAGTATAAAAAAATTGGGCTTGCATTGATCTCAATGATTTTTGAATTAGGTACATATTTAATTAACATTATTACAAATCATAGAACTACGTATTGTGCTATCTGCTCGAAAAAAAGCAAAAGAAGATCAAGTTTATAAAGTTCGGATACTTAATTAGGTACGATGGTAATTGCCAAGCGGACTCCAGGCTCCATTGAGTCGTGTCAAAAGAGGCGGGACAAACGCTAGGTAGATGAGACTTAATTAGGTATGATGAAATTCTAACCATGAGCGAGATTATAAAATTTTAGCAGCATAACCAGAAAATGTAACCCAATTTCACAACAATGTCAGTGTTTCACGCTCGTAAATACATGGCTGTGCACCAACACAAGCACTAAACTTCACAACACACAAAAATACGATACCTATTTAAAATCAAAACTATCACTGAATACGATCCCAGAGATGAGTTTAGTTTTGTGCGCTCGCAGGCACGCTCTCTGCGACAATCGTGCCCAATCGTTTCGATCGCTATTCTGAGCGCGTTAAATATTTCTACGCCGCGTCTATTCCGTGGCTAACAGTGAATTATTGTTGCCAACCTATTGTTGGTAATTAAGAAGGATGTTAGTGTTACCTCTATAGAAAACTTTTAATACGACTTACTCGTAGCATGCGGGCTTCTAGGAAAATACGTGACGAATTTAGGGAACTCGGAATTAATGACATCCCTTTGCTTTTTAAACCCTGCGCCGCTCTTAGAAGTTCCACTTTAGATTTATGTTTTTAGTAGCTAGATAGGATATTAGTATCATGTAGAACTAGGGCCGGTATAAAGACGACGGTACAGCAGCAGAAAAAAATGCTACCTACACATGCTTAACTAGATTCATCACGGTTAAGTATTTGTATATCGAAAGAGCCGACTGCTTGCATGCATGGAGGTACTCTTTTAGACTGTATCAGCTAATACTTAGGCGGGTCACTTTTCTCCTATTTTCATGTATATTTAAGTTTATACAAGATTTTTTTTGTATCGTTACTTTTTTCTTCATATAAAATCAGAATAGTACCTCGACTCGGCGCCGGCGCACGATACGTAATGTGGTCAAGCAAAAAATGACAGAAAAACGTATAGAACTCCAAACGCCAGGTACATGCACGAGACATATAAATCAAATCGGGGGCTCTAACACCTTTTGACATGAAAACACTTTGTTATACGTATGTACATAAGAAGATAATCGCGATATGTAAAGGGTTCAGTAAGAAGACTGTAATTCCGGGGGGAACTGCTTAAGCAATCGAATTTTACTTGCGAACCATATCATAAAGGTATTGTCTATGAAAACACAAGATATATTATCCATTACAGGGTCAGTATTAAAGTTGCACTTGGCTTTCAGGTACACTGTCATGGGTCATACCCTAAAATCAGAAACGATA
Organism: Pammene aurita; assembly: GCA_947086415.1. Classification (NCBI taxonomy): domain Eukaryota; kingdom Metazoa; phylum Arthropoda; class Insecta; order Lepidoptera; family Tortricidae; genus Pammene; species Pammene aurita. The sequence continues at coordinate 15,421,304 of OX352290.1, forward strand.
AGTACCTAATCATATCATTCATTTAAACACCTCTCTTTTTTTCTGACAAAGGCGAGAAAAGGGGGCCAGAAAGTGTTATTAGTTGACCGATACGAATCTAATAACGAATGGCGCTTACAATTAGCCTTATGTAGCTCATATGTAGAGCAAAATTAATCATAAAAAGCCATTATTTTAACGTAAGAGACAATAACATAAGAACAGATGTTTTACTCTAGCTGGCACATAATACGGATAGTTTATACATAGATAAGGTTTCCGTCCTGAAGGAACCCTACAGCGGCTCAGGTTTGATTATTGTTATGGTAATATGGTATTAACACTTTTTCGTTGCTTTTGCCTGCCCGATTAGAAACGGATGTGAATCGGCTGGCAGATATAAAATCTTTGCTCCTTTTTGGAACCGCGCAACTGAAATAAATTACTGCTGTCTCGTTTATTTTATACTTATTGACACTTGTTTGTCCCGAGATATAATACAATCCTACTGTATTTATACCTAAAAATTTATATATATGGAAAATATCGTTAATAGTTAGATTACACATAACTAACCGGATTTAACTAAAGCATAATAAAGAAACGAAAAATTACCAAAAAACATTCCTATAACCATAACCCCTACATTAAATATTCCCCAAATCTTATTGGAACTCTCAATAACAGTAAATGAAAAGATGATGACCGAAACGTGTGGTAATTGTAGTTCAGGGCGATACTCAATGGTCAAGTGTCAGGCTAAAATTTATTGCTGATGGATTCATGACTGTCATGAGCAGCCGCTGTATGCGAAACCAAAAGTTCGAGTATCTAAGGCCTAAGCTCGGAAGGTCGCATGCAGAATTGCTTCAGCAACAGCGTGACAGGGACCGGGCAATACTCAATGGTCAAGAGTCTTAGCGAACCCGAGAGCAGACTGTCCGAGCGTGAGTGGCATTGTTAGCGAAGGCGTAGGACCAGTACCACGTAGAGCCCAAGCCCGGATCGTCGCAGCAATGATTTCTTCAGCAGCAGCGTGACAGGGACCGGATAAAAGTTAGTGGTTAAGTGTCTTAGCGAAGGTGAGCGGCATTGTAAGCGAAGGCTTAGGCCAAGTACCACGTAGGGTCTAAGCCCGGAACATCGCAGCGAGAAATGTTTCAGCAGAATACTCAATGCTGAAGTGTCTTAGCGAACCCAAGGGCCGAAGGCCCGAGGTTGAACGGCATCGTATGCGAAGGCTTAGGCCGAGATACTCAATAATACAAAGTAAAGTGACTCAGCATAAACTACAGCAAATAGTGACGCTAATATAGATATAGTTATATGAATATAGCCACGAGGTATAATTGTTTTATAGCTTTTAATTTGATTGCTAATGCTGATGTATAATTCAAATGGCAAACACGCGTTTCGATATTGGTTTTCAGTTAACTAATTGTGGTAAATAGGAACAAATATTAATAATTAGATGACAAAGATTGATAGCCTGACACATAATTGCAAATGTCGTTCCCCATCCACTTTTCGCTAGTACCTACAGAGGGTTATGGAGACCTAATAGAAAACCAAAACGCACAGTACACGTACCTATCACAAAATAATTGCGAGCATTTATATCTGTGACTGTGACCATTGTTACAGCTCAAACACGACTAGTTAAGTTAGTGTAGGAGTGACTTATTGAGATGCGCCTACGATTTATTTCCATAACAAATGCCAAATTTAGCAGATTGTGGCAGGAGGATAATTTTGATTGGCTCACTCGATTAGCTAGATTTTTATTTTTTTATTTTTTCAAACGCGTATAAGTATATCATGTGCGTCATCAAGTTATGTTTGATTTGATTGGGCACTATTTTAATTGACATGATATACCTTTACATTTTTTCTTAGTCTAATAATGTGAAAAAGTAGGCTTTGATTGACTGACGTTATCGCCTCCCTTCATAATCCGATTATTTTAATTATCCAGGCAATTGGGTACTAAGTGATACTAACAGGCAAAGAAAACAAGCTATGACGCACCGTACTTGCCACCTATATAGCCCCGTGACGTAATTATTAATTAGGTATTGTTGGCTGTCAATGATTTCCTTCGTTGACGTCTGACGTGACGCACCAGCACGAGAAAAGAAAGGATTTACAGTGACTTTAAGCGGAAATTACCATAATTATTCCTTTGATGGACGTTTACTTCCTTTGACGATTTCTAGTCTGAAAATATATATTAGCTGGGGAAAATTATAACGGGTCAGTTTGTATTCATTGTCCTTAAGTGTACGAGTATATATAATAGAAAACGTCCATAACTCAGGAACAAATATCTATTTCATATTCTTCAGCATAAGTCACAAACAACACAAATAAATGTTCTGGCCAGGATTCGAACCCGGGGCCTCCTGGTTCATAGGCAGGGTCACTACCGACTAGGCCGGGAGGCCGTTGAATATAATAATATAGAATAACTAGTTATTATAACCTTAGAGTTTTAACTTCAGATTAATCGGTAATACAATACTAGTAAGGTTCAGTATTTTGTTCTAAGATTTGAAATTTAGAAATATATTATACCTATTATATTTTGACTGTCACCACGTAGATATTTGTGGTTTTACGATGACTGTTACAAGTGTATTTTCCAGTGAAGTCATTAAAGTTTTGTATAATAAAAACACCTGTGTAGTTATTTTTAGGCTAGTGTTTAATTATAAAGATTACGTAGAGTTACTTAGTTATTGTGAAATAAATTATACATTTACATTTCCATCTATGGGTACCTACACTGAGTTCTTTTAAATCATTAAAAAGTTGGAATCCATGATATTACCTGCTTTTTAGGTTTCCGTACCTGAAAAGAAAAAAAAATACCTGCAACTTTCCTACATCCTTTCTCTGCAACACGTGGAGCTATTAATTTGAAATTAACATCAAATACTTATGTCTGCGGTCCCTTGAAGCTGGAAACCTATCGGATACTTGACATAGATCTTGAATCCCATAGACCCTCAAATCATGAAATTTGGCAAGAAGGAAAGTTACAGCACAAGTAAAGGCAAAAGTCCAAAAATCGTTAATTGAATTATAAAATGTTCCAAGAAGGAAGATCTTACAGCAAAAGTAAAGGAAAAATTCCCATAATTTGTTGTTTCATCGCAAAATAAAAAAACGCGATTACTTACAAACTTATTTGCAGTTGACAACAGTTTTTAACAGTAAAATCAAAGTTTGTCCCTCAATCCAATTTTTCTTTTAGATATAGCAATGTTCGGTGATTGTGAAAATTGTGTGATGTACGGAACCCTCAAGGCGAGTTGAGTTAAGGAGGCGAGTCGGACTCTCACTTGGCCTGTATATTGTTAATATGAACCCCACCAAAAACATTCTGTAAAAACTAGCCAAGTCTCGATGGAGCTGCTTGTTTATCTCTAAAAAGTAATGAAATCTAGACAAAGTCGTGCCAAGTCTAAGGTTCCTAACTGCGATTTCTTTATTATTATAGTTAATGTTGTGTGACTTGGCCGTTGAAGGGTACACAAGGGTACAAAACTAGGTGCTCCATGACACCATTGCACCAATCTGTCGCCAGAACCGCTACCCATTGACGATGGAAAATTGCCACTTGGGAAACGTTGATTCAATAACTGGTTATTGAATCTGGTGTCTGCTGGAGCACCTGGTTTTGTACCCTTGTGTACCCTTCAACGGCCAAGTCACACAACATTAACTATAATAATAAAGAAATCGCAGTAAGGAACCTTAGACTTGGCCCAACTTTCTCTAGATTTCATTACTTTTTAGAGATAAACAAGCAGCTCCATCGAGACTTGGCTAGTTTTTTACAGAATGTTTTTGGTGGGATTTCACTTCTTTTTGTAGAAACGTGGGTTTATTGTTTTTATTTGGACGACAGCGACAGTCAGCGCCATCTAGCGACGTGTGCGGGTATCACCGCCACTCTCAGTCTAATGCATTATATTTTGACCAAATTTTGTTTTCTAATCAGGGTCACCAGGTACTCCAGATCTTCGATTATCCTAGTTTTTATAGTTTTCCCTTTATGTGGCCATTAAACCCTAACTCTGTACCAAATTTCAGCTCTCTGAGTTTATGGGAAGTACTAGTTCTATTTTTATGATCATGAGTGAGTGAGTGTCATAAATGCGAAACTTTGCTTTCGCTTAACTTCGGAACTAAATGACCTACAGACTTGAAATTTTGGATTTTAAGTATGTGATTATAGCTTACTGGATGACGAAAATTTCTGCGTTCTGGTCTTATCCAGAGGTTCTCAAATAGGGGCCTGAAAATGCGGCGAAATGGTTCCAGTAAAGGATGGTACGTCAGTGTTTGCTTCGCGCTCGACTTGACAGAAAATTATGATTAGCCTATTATTAATATTAAGCAATATATATTTCTAATTTACAACAAGTACGGGGGTACTACAGTTTGTTTTTGTTTAGGTATCTACGATATTTTACTGTCACTTCTCATTTGTCAATTTTTAGGGTTCCATAGCGAAAATGGTAAAAAAGGGAACCATTATAGTTTCGTCATGTCCGTTTGTCCGTCTCTCCGTCCGTATGTCACAAGCATTTTACTCATAAACCATAAAGCGAATGTTGATTAAATTTTAACCGAAGGTGTGTTTTAAGTGCCGCTACTTAATTTTGTAGTAAAAATGTAAAATAAAATAGCTGCAACATAAAAACATGGCGAATTACTTTTTTAAACTAAAACCAACATTAGCGTCGAATCGATTGCGGAACTCAAAATTGCATACAAATATATGAAACGTAAGGAGATGTAGTCATTACTATGATGTATTTTTCCGCAAAGTGTACTCAAACTATTTACTTATGAATTCCTGTCAAGTGCGGTTTTAATCTAATAATAGTTAGATTATAGTTCCTGTTTCTCACGGACGTGAGTGAAATAATAAACAATGCTACAGGGTGGCGCCTTACTTTATTTAAACCTGACGTCATATCATCATAAGGTAATCAGGATAGGAAATGTTTTAGACTGAGAGCTGGCCACGTAAGATATGACACAATGAAGAGAGCGACGAAACACATCTGGTTGGTTTGCTATACTATGGTTATTTCTAGATCTAGACATCTGGCATCTGTAGGTCAAAGAATGCAAATAACTTGAAAAATGATGGGTTTGATGCAATATTATGGGCAATGAATGATGTAATTAATTAGATTATATATATCATAGCCAGAAGCTTCTTTTGGGGGAAAGTAGTACCGAATGATGTATAATGCACTTTATAAATAAATGTGACAGCCTAAATCAAACGGGATAAAACGTACAACGTAAACGTCAGCAAAATGGTCCCTTTTCCAAAAAAATAATTTAATTCGTTCATGGTTTGTTCAAGTAATCTTTCAGCTTGCTGTTCATTACATTGCAAACGTTGCAACTAACTTAATTCATAACGTTCCCCACTAGTGTTAGGTGTCGATCTAAATTACTAACATTACCATAGATATCTAATTACACTTACGAGTATATCGTAATTGTAACATGACACATAATAAAGAACCCCGATACTATCCGTCCTGTATGTATCACTTTATCTTAGCCAATTACGTTAAATGTATGACATATTATCATAACCAACAAACAATTTGCTTTGCAATTAATTAAAGCCAATTTTATCCCGTCAAGACTATAATCAATACTTCTAAATTGATTTATTATTAATAACGTATTAAGACGTAAATCAAATCTTAAACAACGCACGTTTAAGCCATTTAGAGCTGTTAGATGTCACTATAGCACGCTCAGGCGTAGAGTAGTCATAAAATCAGCATAATTAGCGCCTGTTGTCGTTTACATTAATTCCTAACCAATTCTCAGTCAAATAACATTGAATTACAGCTATAATTTGTACATGCATTACCAGCACACTGTCATTAAAGACGAGTTTTAATGTTTACTTATTGCGGTTTAGCATAACAAATAATAGACATGTGACATTCTTCTACGCATTAAAGTGCTAGGCGGAATGTTGTTGGGTGGTAAACAAACAAACTGTGTGTACATCCTTTGCTAGTCTGACTCCTACTCACTCATCTTAGAGCTATATCCGCTCAACCTAACTACAAGACGCACTTGTGTAGTAAAATGAGACGGAAAGGATGTAAATATGTTGCTAAGGACAACGTAGCTAAAGGGTTGCGTTCTCTCGTGGCTAAGAGCAATTCTGCCGTCCTAGTGTAAAAAGCGACTTTTTGACAAAAGGTAGTTTGGAGATAATCGCAAAAAACGTTGTTTTTGGAATTTCTACAAAACTGAATAACTTTTTCTATTTTTTTCTTTTTGGATATTGTAGACACATGTTTATACTTATGTTATATATAATAATTACATATTTTTAATCACGTTAGTTCATTTGTTACTTACAAAAAACACTTTTAGTCTAGTATATACGGTATAGACCGTATCGAGGGAATCTTAAGTTAAAAAACCGTATAATGTGTTTTTACCGCCTTTTAGACCAGTATAGTGTATAATTTTAGGGTAAAATACTAGACTAAAAGTGTTTTTTGTAAGTAACAAATAAACTAACGTGATTTGTAAGTAACAAATAAACTAAGCGGCGTAGCCTAGGCCTATGCCTAGGCTACGCCGCTGACGTATGGAGAAGATACAAATCAAAAACGCCGTATATGTCACATACTGCCCTTTAACTTAGCAACAATGTGCAATTCGCTTTGAGATCCTTAGTGAGAATACCGGATGGCAGTTATTCGACCTTTTTAGTTAGTATCATAGTAAAAATAACTAAGAATTCGTGTTTTGATCAAATTTTCATCTCGCATACTAGCATAAAAGTACGTATAAATTACATAGGCACGTATCATACGGCTTTGTAGATTAGTTATTTATGGAATATATGAAATTAATTGACAGTTACGTAGTTTGATTTTTTATTTAAAACCAGCAAAAAACATTATTTTGATGGGAATTGAACCAAAACGAGATCCATCATTTTAGTAAGTAACTAAATATATATTTATATATATATAAAACATAATCATAAGTTAAATATAACTTTCTCGATACCGAACAACCATCTTAATGACCGATTTTTTCTGATATGTTTAGCACGTTTAAATACAATAAAAAAAATCTTAAGTATGAAAATTTTCTTGAATTAATAAATTTGTATTTAGTCTATCCTTCCTCCAAAACTTAATTCCCAAAAGTTATTGTTTTCGCTCTCATTATCCTGTCTAAAAATATCCTCGCTATGTAATGTTTTCGTACATATTGGCTTCCATTCAGGTTTTACTATAAATAATTATCATTGTAAGTTTTTCCTTCCCTTACCTACTTTTAAATTTCTAAAATTTCCTTCGCTTACGTACTGTGCCCTTTTTCGTGAAATTAGAACTACCTGAATAGGCAGAATTGCCGTGATAACATTTAACCATAGTAACTCCCAATTTTAGGATTTTTGGATTTTTCGTGATCTAAAATAAGGACATTCAGACACACCACACATGTACGTTTTTTGGTTTTCAATTTGGACAACGGGAACTCAAATCCGCAAAGTACCTATAGTAAGTAACTGGTTTTTCCTACATAACTAATATCGAAGTTTACTACTTAAAGGTCAGTAAGATGGTCTACGGCCATGGAGTTTTGGTCGAATGCAGACTAAATCGCAGTAATAATATCATTTTACGTGATATTTAACCTGCATAATGCTCTACTTAAAATACTAACAATACGAGCTAAAGCACAGTAGCAGCTAAGAGTAGGGTATGCTCCCGGTACTCTTCTTCTATACGAAACCAGTACCGCCACCGGGAATTCCCGGTTTTTGCCATAAAAAACCAGAACCTAGAACATTCCCTAGGTAAGAGGTACTGTAATTTAGGTGACATAATTATCTCTTTCGTATTTTTGTTGTATGTAGGTTGCAACCAGAACGTCAATTTAAATTTCATTCGATCGTTATTTAGGTTTCCGCGAGGCGTTTGTTGACGACAAGTTAACGACAAATATGTAAACCAGGTCTAGTCAAATGTTTTATTTTTATTTTTTATTTTTGCGTTATTCATGATAACACCAACATACAGCTTATTTTGTTGTTTGAGATTGTTATTCGGTATGACACCTACTCGGTTTTGTTCCATTTTATACAAATTTTCAATTTTTAAAAACAAAAGCTTAACTTAATTCCTTGTATTAAAATAATCAAAATAATTAGTAAAACTCAATAAGGGCCTGTTTCACAATCTCCAGATAAACTTATGTAATGTAATGTAATGTAATGTAAAAACTCTTTATTGTACAAAACCAGCCAAAAACAATACAATAATAGGAAAACGTAAGTACAAAGGCGAACTTATCCCTTTAAGGGATCTCTTCCAGTTAACCTTTGAGTAGATGAGAGAAGAAGTGAAAAGAGGTAGACAAATGCGGCAACATGTACAACAAGGTACAAGAAAAATAGATACTATATATGTACATATCTGCCAGTTAAAATTATTGCTATCCTTTTCTCCAGTCATATAACAGAAAAGGACAGCAAACATTTATCTGACAGATATGCTTTAACTGGAGATTGTGAAACAGGCCATTACATGTAAGTTTCCAAACCAGTACAAAATCTTTGAGTCATACATATTAAGCACCTACTTTTACTGCTTGTATTAGCTTGAAATTAGATAAGCATATTTGAATCTGCTGTCAAAGTAAAAACAAAAATTTACTTTTTTTGTATACAAATACATTAAGTTTATTAATAAGAACTTACTTTTTAGACAGTAACTAGAGTTCGTAGTACGAGAATAAACGAAGGATACTATATACATTACAGTAACATGATGGTCCCTCTTACTGCATGCAGTGTGCTCTGTGAATCGTCTGTAACTTCTCATCAGTACCTATTCAAAACGTCTGCAAAAATCGGCATTATTATTTTTGTCTAAGAGAAAATTTTGAAAAAGCTTCATATTTTATTTCACAAAAGACTCAAGTAAGTCAAGTTTAGGACTGACAATCATAAAACATGTGATTTTTCTGTCCCCATGCCTATACTTACAGTCATCATATCAAACCAAATACTCGTAGACTCGTCACGTTCATATCACTTAATCGCCCGTTGTGGATACAAATAGTCGATTCATTAAAAATAAACATAATAACTAAAGTAATGTTGGTATACAAAATAGTCAAAATACCTATGAATACTTATGCTGTCACAAACTAAGGCGGTTGTCATACTGCCGCCGCGTCTCGTTGCGAGACGCGGAGCAACGGACTCGCATGCGGAGACAACGCACCAACGTCCGAGTTTTCTCCGCATCTCCGTCCGGAGCTGCGATGCGCGACGTCCCGCGTTACTTCCGTCTCGCGTTCATTTCACATTCGAACGTTAAGGTGAAAATAGTTCCTATTTGTCGATAATATGGACACGGTACTTATTCAGAGTGGTGCGGTGATACTTTCAGTTTGGTTTTTGTACAATCGAGTCATAAAACGCAGAAGACACTGGGTACTTCCCTATTTACAAAGCAGACCTATAAATGGATCTTTTGCTAGATATTACCAAGATTTAAGGCAACACGAAGAATTTTTTTTAAATTGCACCCGTATGTCAACCGCGTCATTTGATTATTTGCTAAGCAAAATTGGAGTGATTATTACTGGCGCTGCCACAAATTTTCGATGTTCTATTACAGCGGAAGAAAAGCTACTACTTCAATCTTCAATTATACTTTTATAAGAATTCCTAGATTATGATTAAACGAACGACTTTCAATTTCAAAAATAAACTTATAGACGTCGATATTCATTGCGCCTACGTCCTTTCTTGCACTAAAATCCGTACGGCACTGCGGAGCTCGGTGTAACATACCCTGCGGCACGCACCGCGTCTCCGTCCGACCGCGCGAGTCGTCGTGCGTCTCGCTCCTCCGCGCGTCGAGGCGGAGCCAGTGTGTCGTACCATGCGATTTTTCTATACAAAATCAAGATTCTACATACAAAGTTAAAAAACGCATCAACGGACGTCGCTGCGAGATGCGGAGCAGTGTGACGACCGCCTAAGCAAAAAGGACGTTTTTGCAACTGAGTACTCGCGGAGCATGTTTAATGTACCTAAATAGTTTAAAATAATAATGATAGAAGGACAGCAAAAATAAAACACTACTCATTGATAACTCATGGTGGCAACCTAATAGCAAAATAGGCATTAATTCTGTCGATATTTTTGGCGCGAATAGCCGCCACCGGCCGCCACAAGCAGCGCACGCGCTGTGTTCGCTTTTGGCGGTTGCGTCTTAACGCAGTCGCCTCGCGGCGCGCGGGGTGATGATGGCAGTGGTTTCAGTATATACGTCTTTGTTAAGTAGTTCACAGCACTTACGATCTTCTAACAAGTTTGCTTCGATACAGTACGATTTCTATACAAAATAAGAAGCACGTATAATAATGTTACGTACTTAAACAATAGTAACATGTCGTAAAATAATGAAGACATACTAGGTATAAAAACCGGCCAAGAGCGTGTCGGGCCACGCTCAGTGTAGGGTTCCGTAGTTTTCCGTCCGTCACAGTAAGAGTTAAAATAACACCGCCATGTAGGATATGATATGAGCGTTCCACGTACAGCGACATCTATCGGCAAATTAAGTAAACTATTGCGCGCGAGTAGGGTTTGCAATCCGAATATTCGGATATTCAAATTATCCGAATATCCGCTAAAAATAGTATCCGCAAATATTCGGATAGTTCAACTTTGAATATCCGAATAAAACGGATATTTTATACAACGCATAAACAGTGTATAAAATCACGTTTTACTTATTTATTACGTTATTTCGAAATTATCCGAACCAATTTTGACAACCGGCTGACTAAATTTATATTTCAAAACTTTCAACTCGATGTTTCCTATCATTTTTGTAACAGTGAATGTTACCGCGCTTCTAGTTATGGTCGTTTAGGGTTAGGCAAGAACAAAGTATTTACTGATAAGGAGGGTTTTTGTTCCTATCGTAGCTATCTCGTTTGATTGTAAAATTTATAAAAAGCTGATTGTTTTCGTATTTAATTTTTACGTAATATTTATATCTTAATTGTTCTAGCCTCTAGCCTTACACGATTCTCAAAATATATTTTTCGTTGATTATTTTGTCTGTTTCCTTTTTATCGTGTAATAAAAACACCTTTAAAAAATATCGAAAATTGTTAATTAGACAAGTATCTTTTATTTTTTTAATATCCTCAAAGAAGTTATTTGTTTATTTGAAGTTCGAATCACGATTTTTTTTTATTGCACTATTTTGTTATGATTATATTACGTACATAGATATCTCGGTTTTATTTTGATTAATAGACATTTAATAATTGTTTCTATTAAGATTTCGTGCATTTGTTCTACTGTGTTATATGTTTTAAACGTCATCTTTGTATTATTATTATTTGTATATATGTTTATATGTTGTATATATTTATTATGTATATTTATTTTTATATTTATCATCATATTTATAATTGTGTACAAATTATATGTATTGTATATGTAATAGGTATCTGTAAATATTTCTTAGTTAGAAATTAGTAAATTAGACAAATTTCACAATCTCATTTTCTCGCTGCACCCACCTTAGCAAATATCTGTTTGGCCCTATGGTTGACTGGTAGAGAATGCCTTGAGGCATTAAGTCCGCCTTTTGTATTTTTTTTATTTTTGTGCAATAAAGTTTAAAATAAATAATAAATTATTGTTGATTGTTTGTGTCTATTTCATTTTTAATAATTTAATGCTATTAAAAATATCCTCTAAGATAAACCAATATTTGCTGATTACAGGTTTTTTTAAGTTATTGATATCTTGAAAGAAATTACTCGGTTATTGTATCGCTTTATTTTTCGAATTACATCGTCAATATATATAAAAGAAGAAACTGACTGACTGACTGATTGACTGACTGACTGACTGACTGACTGACTGACATATCAACGCACAGCCCTAACCACTGGGTCTAGAGATTTCATATTTGGCACATAGGTTCCTTATAAGGTCTAGGGGAGTACTAAGAAAGGATTTTTCAAAATTCACCCCCTAAGGGGGTAAAATGGGGGTCCCAAGTTTGTATGGCGAAACAAGATTTTTGTTAGACTATTTTATTCCTAACGATAAATGAGTAAACACGTGTTTCAAGTTCTTTGAAATTCAACCCCCAAAAGGGGCAAATGTGGTCACAAAGTCTGAAAATCAACATGGGTATCGTATCCTTTTTGAGTACTTATAGTACGCGGGCGAAGCCGCGGGAAAAGGCTAGTTTAGAATAAATATTTTGTTTCATTTATCAGACCGTATATTTATCCGAAATTATCCGAAATATCCGAATATTCAGATAAAAAATTTTTTGCTATTCAAATTATCCGAATATTAAAAACTGACGGATATTGCAAACCCTACGCGCGAGCTTAAAGAATGGAAGATGATTTTTATGGGATAATTCTTTATTGCGTGAACCGATTTTCACCGTTTTTACTTTATTTGAAAGCACGTCATTTCATTGTGATTTTGTAGAAATTACAGGTACAATAAACACCTGCTTATACGGTTAAATTACAAATTTAGTTCAGAAATTATTTTTTTTTTTTTTCAAAAACTATTCAACCTGTCAAATTCAAAATAATTTTCCTAAAAATTTTTTTATAAAGTTCTACTTTTGAGATTTTTTTCATATTTTTAAAACTTATGGTTCATAAGTTAGAGGGGGGGGACACATTTTTTTTTACTTCTGGAGCGATTATTTTCGAAAATATTTACATTATCAAAAAATGATCTTAGTAAACCCCTATTCAATTTTAAATACCTATCCAACAATATATCACACGTTAGGGTTGAAATGAAAAAAAAAATCACTCCCCACTTTACGTATAGGGGAGGTACCCTAATAAAACATTTTTTTCCACTTTTTATTTTACCGCTTTGTCGGCGTGATTGATATACATATTAGTACCAAATTTCAGCTTTCTAGTGCCAACGGCCACTGAGATTATCCGCGGACGGGCAGACATGGCGAAACTATAAGGGTTCCTAGTTGACTACGGAACCCTAAAAACGTATAAGACATTTTAACAAAAATATTTTCTATACGGTATTTTACCTTAGGATTAGGTCTAATATTTTGGTAAAGATATTAACCTTAAAGAACGTACGGAGCGTTTTACATCTTTTTAGGTTTGTTTTTGTAATATACGTCGTTCTAGGCTAAACACGGTGCACAATATTTTTACGCAAACCAGAACATAAAATACGCATTGTTGCATATACGTCTTTTTTGCTTGGTTTTGTTAAATAGTCGCCTTTTAGGTTAGGAACGGTTGTAAAAATGGTGTCTTTACGACTTTTTAACTGATTGTATCTCGATAACTAAGACACCTATAGGAAAATGGACCAGATAGGTCGATTCACCTCAATCCCTACATTACGAATATCATAAAAAGTCAATTTCGAGAAAATGTCAAATAGTCGCTTTTTACACTAGGACGGCAGAATTTCAGTAGGAAGTCAATCAAAAGATACGTGTAACTTTATAGTTTCGCACCAGGTTTCTGTTAATTGAGCTGAATCCGTCATATTTTCAGTAACATTAACACTGATGCTAAATATCTCATTGTGACTTGAATTTTTTGGGCTTAACTCTTAAATAATGCAATAATTCTTTTTTCAATTATTGCACCACGAGCTATGAATCTGTTTAATAAGAAAACATAAAGAAATTCTCGTCTGCTAGAATTCCTAAATCCCAAAACTAAACTGCAAGATATGATTGAACGAAACAGTTCAAATATTGTTATAATTAGTTTGTTGTACCTAGACATGAATCAAGGTGTAGGTATTATAGTTTGGTCCGATACATTTGTTTGCTGTCCATGAGCCGGGCAGACGCCTATTTGCTCTAAACGATTGATAATCGAATATAAACACGGTGAGTCATCGAATCGACCATACGTGACGTCGATACGTGAGCACAAGTGTACGAAATGATTAACGACTCGTGTCGATGCTAAATCGACTACAATATTATAACCTACCCAGTACATAGATAGCTTAATCGTCAAACTACGATTATGTATTTACCTAAAATAAAAGATCAATGAAATGTATTATCTAGATCTACATTTAAGATTTAGTCGTTTAAAAATATAATTTTAACTGTTCGTTCTATTAAAAAAAACTGCTACAAGTCAAAATGTTGTAGGAAGTGTTAGATAGTTCGACCTTTAAAATAAGGTCGATGATATACTCGTAATAACTATGTATGTAATTATGATCCGATAGGTACGGGTCAAAATATACATTAATATACTAAATAAGTTTATCTATATTCTCTTAAGGGGCGGATATATGACAACATCATTTTAGACCTCACTTAGAACAAGGAATTTGTTGTGGAACAGTTAATGCTACGTATTCGCAATAATATGAATGTCTACGTATTCATAAAGAAGCCGTGCAGAGGTTCCAATTGATGTTTTATTCTTTATTAGCTATGATTATCTATAAACCGACTCCAAAAGTACCAAAAAATCAAAAAATGGCGTTCCGTTAGAACACGTCGCAATACAATTTTTTTATCGACAGTGGTTCAATGGTTATGTTATTTTGAAAGCCAGATAACTAGACTAGTGCATCAGGGCATATTCATATTTTTCATCATAAAGACAACAAAGAAATTGAAACGTAAATATAAACTTTTGAAAAATTCCCATACATTCGCCATATCAGTCAAATTGTCATTGTGACTCAGATGCCCGACGGGCCTCGTCGCAGGCGGACGTCTTGTTGGATGAGCAGCCATGACGTTTCATTTTGGCATTTACTGAAGTGAAAACTTCTTTAGCGGCGCTGTGCACTTTTTGTGATGGGGAAAAAATGTTCAACTCGCGGCAGGGTCACGTGACCGACAGATTCGACAGGGTCACGTGACCGACAGATTCGACAGGTTCAGTGTTGCTAATTTAGCACTTTTGGGGCTAAATTTAGCACTATTTAGACTGACTTAGCCCTAATTTTTTATTCATAATTTCATTCGCTAGTATCCTTAACAGTACCAGGGTCACAAAAGACGTTAGTAGTCGATTTGTAATACGATCGCCACAGTGCTAAAGCAGGATTGACCGGCCCAGCTAGGTTCGCAAATGTGATGAATACTGTACAGACTATAGGGTCGCATCAAAACCTAAAAGGTACTTCCCGTAAACTCAGATACTTGAAACTTGGCACGTAGAAACTTCATATAGCACAGACAAAGGAAAAATTACGAAAAGTAGATGTTTGTAGTAAAATCATACAAATTTTTTTTTTTTTTTTTTTAAATTTACTACCTTTTTCCTCGTAAACGCGTAGAGGTATTAAATTGAAATTCATATCAAATACTCAGGTCTATAATACCTTTAAGTTGTAAAGTTTTGTACGGAACCCTCGGTGCGCGAGCCCGACTCGCACTTGGCCGGTTTTTATTTATCAAAAACATTTTTGTTATTGAGTAAGCGAGACAGCTAAATAGGCAGTACCCACGCGTGAACATGTATGTCCGAGTGTCATGCCCCTTTTGGTAGCGTTAGCAAATAATATGCTGATAAAAATGCATTTTTATTTCATTCTGTTCTCCTAGTGCTTGAACCCGTTACCAAGCTACGTATGTACAAATTATTAAAATTAAAATATGTCAAATACCTAATTTTCAATGTCAAATAATTTTAAGTTACAAAAAATATAAAGAATGTGGCAAAGGAATGTGAAATGACATGTGCAATGACAAAATTCGTTTAGTATTTAATAGTGGGTAGGTTTGCATATTGTGATAGTTTTGAACGGAGGTAATTGTATATTTTTCCTCAGTCGACCCGTTGACCACGAACGCTGTAAAGTGTTCGAAAAGTCGGGATGTCATTTAAGCTCAGTACACGCGATATAATCCGTTTTTAGTTATTTTATTTCATGTCAAAACCTTTTAAGCAATTATCTTTAATACCAGATACTAGAGAATAAATACGTTTAAGAAAATATCATTCGTCAGGTGACAACCAAATCTCAGTAATTGTAATAAAATTATTAAACTAAAATCAACCTTGTATTGTTACTAATATGGTTAATTACGGCTATAAACTCGTGGTAGTAATTAGTGAGTTTTGGGTGTTACCCGATTAATGTAAGCAATTATCTTTAATACCCGAATTACCCGATAATGAAAACGTTTCTAGAAAGTATATTTCTTAAATTTCTAACAGTTTTATTTGCTCACCTTGTTTTTGTTATAAAAAGATCAGGCGTTATGTTAATTATGGTTTTATAAAAAAAGAAGCTTCCCAGATAATGAATGCTCAAAATGCGGATAGACGCTCGTTCGATAAGTTACAGCCTGATGGGCTCTCTCGTGCTCACTTCAACTATTTATATATCTAGTCTAGTATAGTCGATAGCAGTTAGATCTCGAGAAAGTAGGAAATCTCGGTTCTTATTTATTTTGGTGTAACACTGTAATTTTGAGCAAACGATCGGTTCGCGACGCGTAAAATCGACTGCGTATGGCAGTGGATTGATCGCATCGCGAAATGATACGCAGTACTCGCTAATTGGACAGTAAGGCCGTGGCTGTTTGACGCCGGTTGCGGCCAAGTGCGTGTCGGACCACGCATAATGGCGGCTTCCGTACCTTCAACAGAATAAGGAAAAATAATAATCAAAAGGTTGTATCTGCCTTTGGAAGAGGGTTTTAGGAGATAACTCGAGCATGCTTTAACCGTTAATGTTTGAAACCATTTTTGTTGAAAGAATATGCAAAGATGTATGTTCCTTACATTTTTTCATATTTTTTGGAACTCTAGTTCAAACGAAGCCCTGTGCAGTCAGTTCGTATTGCACAGGGCGGCTCCTCATCACTTCGGGAGTCTAAATACCGCGAGCCATCCGGTTGCCTCGCGGTCACTGAAACTAAAACTACGCGTCATTGCTCTGAATATATGTATGTGACTGCGTGAGTTGCTCAGCATTAAGATATCGATTGTATGTATTTAATAAGTACCTATAAAGGATGTGTTACTTTTCTATATAATGTTTGGTAATGTGTGTATATGGGGTATGAACAGATCTTTATAAAAAATTACAAAAAAACATTAACAACCTACTAGGATCACATAAATCGTAGCAGGTCGCCCAAGATATAATGAATGAATGAACTTAGTTTACCGATAAAGCAAGTTGCAAGCTTAGTCGGTCGGAGCAATCCTTAACAGTACCAGGGTCACATAAGACGTTAGTAGTAGATGTGTAATATGATCGCCACAGTGAGCTAGCAGGATTGACCCGCCCAGCTAGGTTCGCAAATGTAATGAATACAGTACAGACTAGGGTCGCATGGCACAATAAGAGTTAGTCATTTATTGGAACGAAGTTTCTTATCGAACGATTCGCGGATGGGCGGCTAGGCGAAAAAAAGCCACGTGACCGTCACCTAAACGCGACACAAAGCCATACGAACCCCTTTATAGGGTAAAGGATTTGCTTATCTTTAGTAGATA
Source organism: Pammene aurita (assembly GCA_947086415.1). Classification (NCBI taxonomy): domain Eukaryota; kingdom Metazoa; phylum Arthropoda; class Insecta; order Lepidoptera; family Tortricidae; genus Pammene; species Pammene aurita. The sequence continues at coordinate 15,438,857 of OX352290.1, forward strand.
GCACGCTATTAGTTAGATCTCAAGAAAGTAGGAAATCTCGGTTCTTATTTATTTTGGCGTAACGTTGTAATTTGGAGCAAACGATCGGTTCGCGACGCGTAAAATCGACTGAGTTTGGCAGTGGATTTGATCGCATCGCGAAATGATACGTAGTACGTGATAATTGAACAGTAAGGCCGTGGCTGGTTGACGTTGGTTGCGGCCAAGTGCGTGTCGGACAACGCGTAATGGCGGGTTCCGTACCTTCAACAGATTAAGGAAAAATAATCAAAAGGTTGTATCTGCCTTTGGAAGAGGGTTTTAGGAGATAACTCGAGCATGATTTAATTCATAAGTTACAGCCCCCCCATACAATGTTTTAGACGGAATGATTATTTCTGAAAATATTTACTTCATTATAAAATATGTTTAAAAAAGCTCAATGTTATTTCTGAAGACCTATCGATTAATGTGCAACATGTTGATTTTTGGTAAAAAAAATGTTTTTGGCAATTAGTTACATGCATAAGTACATGGACTTAAATATTTTTCCAGCAATTTTATTACAATACTAAGTATGGCATACAAAATACAACTAATTTTCAAATTTTATTAAGATACGTTTAGCAGTTTCCGAGTAAAATGACTGAATAAATAATTGTAATAGTTCTGAAGTGTTAATTTTTTTATTAATTAATATAAATTGTCATGTTTGTGTACGATAGCGCAATAAATGAATATTGTATTTTAACACATAAATTATAGTACTTTTATACTGATAATTAAAGCAATTCGTGCAAATTTATTTCCTAACCATTCCAAAATATCAAAGTTTTTACTTCTGCCGGCACTCCCGGAGTGCACCCCGTTGTTTTTTTTGACAGAAAATCGTATACGTACACAAAAAATGATACCAGTAGCTAGATTGTATTCAAAATAAATAGGGAAGCAAATAAAGACCGTAAGTCCTTTTAAATTAGATTTTTTTATATTTACACGTCGTAATACGTACTACAAAAATACAACTAACGATTGAATATAAGAAACTTTTCTACCGAATCCTCATAATAAATTTCTTGAAAACCTGTTTCAAATTAAAAGAGTTTTTGGATTCGTTTTTAATTACTGGACTTTATTTTTATTACGCTGGTCACAATATTACGACATTTTAACATGACTTTTAAGGTCAAAATACTTAAATGACAATATTATTATAACTCCAATCTCTATTTACTTAATATTAAAAGACTTGATTCTTTAACTTATACGAAAGATATAATCAAATATTTAATGCAATATACGATAATCTGGCGAGGAGAGCCATCAAGTCAGTTTTTTGGTCATGGGCATTGACACAACGCACGCATACTTATGAAGAACGTCGAACGACTCCGTCTGCAGACTATAGTCACTATAGGTACAAATTGATACGCGCATTCATCTGTTGTCGTATATACATTATGTTATGGTACCCCAGAGTTAGAAAGGGGCATTGCGAAATCATTATACGAGCCTCTTGATTCGAGCTCGGCTACTAACGTCACTTCAACACATCATCTGAACAGCATCCAACTCCTACCCAACAGAGCCATTGAAAGCACGAGAGGACCCAACCTACGTTCGCCTCTTGGCGATTTCCAGGCAGATTGTGTGCCTGAACCTTCTATACGAGTATGTTTGCTTTACGTTAAGCTATCGTTGCACAAATGTACTCTGATCAAATAAATGACTTACTTATAAACAATGTTGTTTACCGACTTAAACTTACACAATTTTCACGCCTCATGCTCCTAGCGGCTTTGTGCCACGGCTCAATTAAACCTGTAGGCCTTATTGGAAATAGATATGGTTTCCTCAAGTGGTTTTCCTTCATCGAAAAGCGACTGGTAAAATATGAAATCATTTTTAGTGCATGTGATATAATTTTCATAAGTGGTACGAGCCGGGGTTTGAATCCGAGACCTCCGGATTGAAAATCGGACATCATACCAGGCTACCAGCTCTTTTAACTCATTGTTTACATTTAAACGGGACTTTTGAGTCATACCTACCTGGGACCAAGAACATAAGAACATAACATAACATAAAATAATAGACGGAGAGCAAGCCACGTCAGATATGACACAATAATGAGAGCGACGAATCGTTAGTTTGCTATACTAAGCTTATTAGATCCGGACATCTGGCAGCTGTAAAGTAGTGGAGGTCAAAGAATGCAAACCACTTTAAGAATACAAATCCTAGAGTTCTGGGTTAGTAGTCTGGTAGTGCGGTATTATGATAAATTGTATAAATAACTAGATTATATCATTGCGAAAACTTTCTGATGGGAGAAAATAGTCCAAAACGACGTATAATGTAATTCATAGTTTGTCGCCTACTGTTTCTGTTTCCGAAATAATACACAATGTTTTTTGTTCTAATGTTAGTCCTCTATAAATGAGACAACTTCGGCAGTTTTACTTAACGAAGCATGTAAATAACTATAATTTTAAATCAAAATGTACTACCTAAATATGGTATCTAGTATCTACAAGTATTGGAGCCACGGGTGTTAAACTTATCTAATTTCCTATCAATCGGCTTCCATATTTTTAGTGTCGTTCTATTCATGAACACATTTTCTCATAAAGGTCTTGAAGACTCTAATCCACCGAAACCCTCCTTAAGGTACGTAATAATACCTACATAGCTAATTTAAGTCCATTTTAGTAGCCGGTTTGGATTTAAGACTAATATCATATTTTTAATTCAAGATAGTAATCTGAAAGCTGCTGCCCCACATTGTAAATTACTTTGTATGGAGACAACTGTCAGATAACTGTCTTGAATTAAAAATACGATATTAGTAAAAAAAAATCCTCAATTTACTTTTGAGCCTACCATTTCCAAATGATTACAGTACTATTTAAAATATACTAAACGAACATTATAATCCTGTAAAAAAATAAGACCCTCTTCTGCGGCTGGTTTTGATGATAAGACCATCGATTTTTGTGTGTTTATTACAGATATTTCCCGAGTTCTGGATGTTTTCCATGAATGTAATTATTTATCTATGTCTATTTATTATATATATATATCGTCGTGTACTACACACATCATAAGCCTTATTGAGCTTACCCATGGACCAGGTCGATTTGTGTAAGATTATTTAAGACCATTTTTTTTAAAACGGTTTCATTATTCTGAAAATACCAACATATTATTAATTCCTTAAATAAAATTATTTTAATGGCAAATACATATTTAGATATTAATATTTAAAGTCTTAAATTCTATGTCCTAAAGATTTGTATTAAGTCATAATTAATTTTGCATGTTTTTAAAGTGGGGCATTCCACTGATACAATAGATTAAATCAAATACAAACATTGAAAACATTGAAAAAATAATCAACCCAACAGGACTTGAACCTGCATCGATACGACTTGCCGGGGCTCGATCCCTTTACCAATTAAGCTATGGGTCAAGTTATGGGTTGATTATTTTTTCAATGTTTTCAATATTTGTATTTGATTTAACAACAACCTATTGTATGAGTGAAATGCCCCACTTTAAAAACATGCAAAAATAATTATGAGTTGATAGCAGCGCCCTCTATATTTCCGTTGTGACACTTGCGATAGTGTCGGCGGGAAGGGTATCTAACTCTAGTAGTTAGTACCTAGATGTCGCTTACGGCTGTTGTAAAGCCGAAGTAGATCAAAATAAATGCAAAAAGATGATTGAAGGCATTGAAAATTTCCTCAACTTAGTAACTTGACCCATAGCCTAATTGGTAAAGCGATCGAGCCCCAGCAAGGCGTATCGATACAGGTTCAAGTCCTGTTGGGTTGATTATTTTTTCAATGTTTTCAATGTTTGTATTTGATTTAATAACAATGTATTGTATTAAGTCGTTAAATCGATAAAATGGTCGTAAAAGTATTGCGGTAGTGGGAGTCCTACAGCACATTTTACTTTATTTTAAGCTGTATTGCACAAAATACTTCCTACTGGGTAAAACAAATATGCGTCTAAGGTGGTTTAAGTGCTTTATGTAACTTAAAATTTACAACATATCTATTAGTCGCAGGTGTAGCTATAAAAATACGGCTCTTCGTGAACAAGAGATTTCCTTCAGCATGATTATTCGTTAGGACCCAAGGGTGGATTTGAGAAGTGGAGCCACCAAGATTTTTGATGTAAAATCTTAGGGGGGGGGGAGGCTCTCAACTATATCTTGATATCTACATCAGTGAAGCTACTAGTCCAAGTTTGTTGTCGTTTTCGTATAAATCAGGGATGCCCAAATAATTTATGGTATAATTTTGACACCATTCCGAAGCAAAAACATGTAAAATAAAAATAAAAACTTATTTTGAAATTCCCTATTTCACAAGGAAAATATCCATAACATATAAATAATTATGAATCTTGAAAAAATAAAAGCAAATCCTAAGCGCCTACCGGGTGTTTAATTTGCTATTTGAAGTGCACCATACCGTGTGGCAAATATTTGGAGCGGTAGGTAGGCTTAAAGATAAACTACATAATGTAATTTTAGTGTATTTTCAAATTGACGCAATATATCAACTTTAAGAAAAGTATTTTTTTTTCAAAACGAATAGATTGTTTCCAATTCTGCTAAGTTCATGTTTATTAAGTAAACAATCAAGCCAACGTTCAATACAAATACAAAATTATTTATTTGCATGAATACGGTACAATAAAATGTACAAGTTCAATGTACAAGTTTACCAAAATATATATTTTTTATTTTTGTGTCGTAACCTAGCAAAGCACGTTGCCCCAGGTTTTGTTTTGGAAGTCTTATTATAACGCTTCATAATAAGTATCATCCTAAAGTCATCTGCTAAGTTTTCCTATCGTAAAAGATAATAAGTGTCCTAAAAGTTGATTCACGCACATACCTACTAGCGACCATTTAGGACCTTTAAGATTTATGTTTTCTTGATCTCCAAGATATCCTCTACAAAGCTAAATGGAAGCCAACGGGTAGGAATTTTGATAAATTTATAGTATGGCCGGCTCCAGTACAAAAACAAAATTCACACGAAAGTATGCAAAACTTAATTAGTAAACAACATTTATTTATTTATTAAAAGGATAACATTTAGATTTATTTGCACGGGTAATTGACAGGTAAATATATATATATATACTCGTACCTACCTAATCTACAATCCATCGAAACAACACTTAAGAAGTTATTCAGACATATTTCCTTTCACTTCTACCTATATAAATAAGCGACTTCTAGTCTACAACAGGCCAACCGCGAATTTCGAATATCAACATTTCGTTATGTCCGTTTCCATCGCTCTTGCATATTCGAAAGAGAGTGATGCAAATAGTCGATTCGACGAACGAAGTGCTTCGCGGTTTGTTCGGCTAGCTAACTTTCCAAAACACGTATCTCGATAACTCATTTCAAAAAGTCATTTCATCTTTAAAATCAACCATAACACGTCATATGTGACATAAACAGGATAGACAAGGAAAGCAATATAAAATATGTTATTTCTCTGTCTTCTTACAAAGGAAAACATTACAGTTTAAATTTTTCAAAGGAGGTGTGATTAGTATGAAACTAATAATGGCAACCTGTAAAAAAGTAGGTATATGCGGTCAACGACCTGTCCCCCAAAAGTGTGGTAGTGTGCGTGAAGTCTGATTGTGTGTGAATCAGGGTATTTTGACAGAATCTGAAAATTCTCCCACCTATACCCGGCCCTTAAGTCAAACAAAAAATTGAAGTCAAATAATTATGAGGATCATGGAATTGTTTTAAGGAAGTGTAACAAATCGGGTTTTAAAAAGTTCCAAAATACAAAATTGAACATGATTCTTAGCATCAGGCGAAGGTAAGACAAATCTTTTCACGTAAGTATAGGTATGGCAATAAAAGGAAGTACGAAATGGAATTTCTTAACTTTTGGCGCCACTGCCGTCGATCGCATCAATCACTTCGTGAATAGTCAATTAATGAGCCAAAAGAACCGACCGAGCTCAATTGAATTGCTCACACTACAAAAAATTAAAAGAAAATAAGTGACACTCAGGATTCAATACAATTTTAATGTGTTATGTGCACCATGGTTCTGATGTTTAAAGTCGACGGTAAGAAAATTATACTTTTCTGATATGTTAAGTACGCGAGAGGAAAAGTAAGATATGGAATCTTGATCAATAAATAAATATTTACATTCTGCTTTTTCCTAAAACCTGAAGCAAGCCTGTAGTTAACGGTTTATATTTATTGTTAAATAAAATGCTAAATCTAATTTAGTACATTCGCAACACTATCAAAAACAACTAAATCAGCCTAGTCGTTGTTAGTAAAGCTGATATCCCTTTGTGTCTACGAAGTTGATGATCCTGGTTTCTAATTCCCGTAAGGACATTTTTGGTATGTCACTTATGAGCAAGGATATTTGTTACGGACGCATTTATACTTTTTAAGTTATTTATTTAATCTTTATTGCACTATACAAGAAAGTACAAATGGCGTACTTAATGCCTTAAGGCATTCTATTATTTATGTTTTATTTACGAGTATCATCATATAGCACTCGACAACGAATACCTGATTACGGTCTACAGCCAGCTCTGCTAGAGCCAACCGGCATTGCGAGAGACGATAGCAAGAGACCGGACGGCATGTCTCTGGTTCCGTGGAGGTTGGGAAGGGTGCTGGTGTGGGACGCTACCTGCGTAGACACACTGGCTCCTTCCCATCTCACCGGAACCAGTAATGAGGCTAGTGCGGCGGCTACAGCGGCCGAAAGAAACTAACATTTAAAATGCAGGGGTCTCGGCCCCGAATACATTCGGAGTCGAGACCCTTGGCCCGTGGGGTCCCAGTGCCCATAAACTTATCAAAGAAATATCTAAAAGGCTCGTCGACTCAACTGGTGACGGAAGAGCTGCAGGCTTCATTAGTATTGCGATACAGCGGGGAAATGCTGCCAGCATCTTCGGCACCATGCCAAAGGGGCCCAATATTTTTGATATTTTTTTTAGTTTTAGTTTAGTTTTATTTTAAATAGGTATGTTTTATTTCTAAGTCTAATTTATATTCTTGTTTCTACCAATAAATCAATCAAAAAATACATATGCATATCCCATTTCCGTTCCGTCGCGAGTAGAAACCAAATTAAAAGCAGTGAGAAATTCGTATTAATGTAACTTGTGTTGTCTACTGCTTGAATTAATTATAAGAATAGCAGAGCAGTTTCTTTAAGGCGGAATCAGACGGTTCATTTTTCGTTCATTTTTATGTTTCATTCCGCACCTTTCACCCGAAGTGACACGTCTGATCATAAAGTGAACCAAAAGTGCCGAACAATCACCCGAGGTTCACTCGGATGAATGTTCATCCGAGTGAACCGTCTGATTCCGCCTTTAGATACATAGTCAGTGGAGTGAACTTGGCAGCTTTGTTGATGCACTCGAAGATTTATTGGCAGCTTCGCGCATCTCGGTCAAAAGTCAAAACCGCTTGAATCAAACCAGCCGTATTGTGCACTATTTAAAAGCATGGCATATATGTATACATATCCGCTAGTCGAGATTTGAGTTGAATTGAATATCTTGTTATTAATAATATATTTTATTTTATTTTAAGGGCCTAATAAGTTTATGTATGTCTTTGTGTTTTTTTTTTAATATTTAAGTATAATACTATTATTAATTTATAATTATTAAACTGCGAAAAAAATTAACAGCTCCAGTACACCAAACATGATCTAAGAACTAGGTATCACGACCAACAAGAGTTTCGATTTATACTCAAAGAGATTGTTCGTTTGGTAACTACTGTGCCACAGACACACACCACATGTCAAATTTATACCACTATTCTTGTTGAATTTAATCAGGGGCTATATAGGTAAATTTATACAAGGTGTAACAAAAATGCTTGTGATCCGTTTAAGAGCATAATTTTTTTTTTTTTTTTTTTTATACCACGACGGTGGCAAACAAGCATACGGCCCGCCTGATGGTAAGCAGCTACCGTAACCTATGGACGCCTGCAACTCCAAAGGAGTCACATGCGCGTTGCCGACCCTTTACAAAAAGGAGGATTCACTGTGTTGACGACTAAAGGAACAAGAAGGTCCCTCATCGTCAACACACTGGGTCCTCTTTGAGCTCTTTGGCAACCTTACTCACCAGCAGGAACACAACACTATGAGTAGGGTCTAGTGCTATTTGGCTGTGGTTTTCTGTAAGGTGGAGGTACTTCCCCAGTCGGGCTCTGCTCCAGATTTGAGCGATGACATTCGCTGAACGTGCCCTACCACACTTAGCGAGATAATTGTTATCGTAACGTAATTATGAAACACCAAGAAAAAATTGATTTTGTATGGAGGGTCGGCCAGCTGGGACGATGTGTTCCATATAAAAAAAATGTTAATCCTGTATATATTATTGACGAAATAGGTACCTCAAATATCCCATAACTAGTCTCAGAAATTATATTTCGTCAACTAATCTTTACTCGCAATATTTTCAATGGTATTTGCGTAGATACGAAGCTAATTATATATTTGTATATAAATACTTACCTACGACTATGTACATATGTTGTTGCTCAAATGACTCTCTGAATCCTGTTGTATATAGCTATGTAAATATTTCTCAGTCAGGTAAAATACTATTGAAGATACTAATTTACTCATAAACTAGACTACTGAAACAAAAGTCTAGTCTAGGTACATTTGCATTTGTGTTTTGGCACTAGATTAGTTGCAAGACTTGCAAGGTGGTAGGTTTGGTTCAGTAACGCGTAGCTTAAAGGCGCGGTGTAGATTTTATCTTAACCCAGATCCAGTTGAGAACTGGATGGGTTAGAATTCAATGAAACCTTAAATAAGGACATAAAAGTGCGAGAACTGCAATAACCCACAAAAAAACTCGGATGCTTAATTGTAAAACACAATTATAATTGAAATATATTTTTAGGGTTCCGTAATTAACCAGGAACCCTTATTGGTTCGCGCCTTAGCTCAGTATTTAATATTTCATATTCTAAACACTAAAATATTCGAACATGTCCAAATGAAAACCACTAAATGATTTTTTTTTTACCACAATTTCCTACTACTATTTACTCCAATCAGAGTGTCAACTATCCACGTGATTTTGTCTGTCCCCTAATCTCTTGAATATTTTCAAAGCTCGATTTAGAGGAAGAGCAATCCCGGCAAGCTCGTAGCTGGTAAAAACACTGCAAAATATTGACGGTTCAGATGTCTCTAGGTCCGCAAGTCGGCCAGCTGACGTAACCTAGCCTCACGCTATTGAACTCATTGAGGCAGGATCGGAACAGGATGACTGATTGTGATTGGTTTATAATGATTATCTAGCCATGTCTGCCGCGAGTCGACATTCCATGGCTCAGAACCACAGTGCCTTATGTGCAGTACGTCCAACTTGCGGTATATTCCCAAAGGCTACGCAAGTACGGGCGCATGTGAATTCCGAGGGCCCAGTTTAATATGGCTATGAGACCCGTAGTAGGTATGTATAACCAACCATAGAAGGTACTTAAATTGGATCCCCTTAGTCTTTAATTCACCTATGCTTGCTAAGTGTTCTGAATGCCATCTCAGGTACATTTGACCATTGAATTGCGAGTCGAATGTGGTGAATAGATAACCGATGTAGATAACGACAATGAGATCATGTATGGATTTATCGTTCTCTTTTTGTTTTGATTAGGTTTTACATTTAAGGGGTTTTTAAACGGGGTTAATAAAATATTTTTTTAACGGCAACGTTTGAGACCTTGTCTGTTTTCTATAACTTTCGAAAACGGGGAAAGATTGAAACGATTCCGTGTATAGACAGGCGTATGAGATATAAATTAACAATTAAACAATTAACAATCAATTATTTAACGCTTATAGTTTAAATATTAAATGTAAATATAGTATATGTAAAAACCTCAAAACTGTTTAAAAGTTGTTGAACACCTGTTATTGGTGCATTAATATTTTACGTGTCAGCTTGCTCTTAATGTCATTTACATGTTTTGTTAATGTACTGTTGGTGTGTCTCTATAATAAAATGAAATAAAATAAATAAAATAATACCAGTTGTATGTTGCGGGTGTTAACAAAAGCCAAATGTTATTTTAGCTACATTCAAAGTATGATTTGTAGTCATTATGATATTTTTAGCTGACTGTACGTAACCAGAGGTTACTACCATGCCGCAGGTGCCTTACCTCATAAATTGTTAGGTACTATTTATGTAGGTTGTACCTCAATTAAGCAACGAATAAATTTTACAAACACGTAGTTTGCTTAGTTATAAATTCCTGGAATGTTGTTGATTTTATAATTTCAAAGCAATTATAGAATAAAATCAATGGCTTAATTTGAAAAGAGCCAGTTGCCTAGAGATGTTGCGATGAGAGAGGCAAATCCCGAAAATCGTGCGTAATTACTCGTATTAATACTTATAACTACTTATAAATTAGACCTAACAGTAAACATGGAGGTAGTTTAAAATGATATTCATTTTCCATTTATGCTATTAATTTTCGAGTGACAATTTCGGGTTAGTATTTACCATTTAGTTAGTATTTAAGATTAAGCAAGATAATTACATAGACTTGGAATTAGATTTGAATTAAATTGTATTTCACCCAAAATGAAACAGGTATCTAGTTGCATGTTTGCCGTCAGCTTTTTGAGTGACACTCAGCGCAGTATTTAATTCTGTGCCTACATGTATTGTGGTCACAAATTAAGCCGCTTCCAAGCATTTTTTGTGACTACCTACTTCCCGTATGGTACATGGCTTACGTAATGTTATCCAACGGGTGGTCGTCACCCAAATGAGGTGAAATACTTTTTGTAGCGTGACAAAAAGCGATGCTCTCTTTTTAATTGGGCCACGTCATTTATGGTGAAAAACCATATGATGTCATCTACAGAATAGGAAGGCCAAGGACTTTCGAGTATGATTGGGTGAATATAATGATTTGACTAAAGTTGGTGAATTAACATAAATTACTACTTAAGCGATTAAATTTTCGTGTTTGGGGCCATTTTTGGTACACTAATGGTTTCAACTTAACACGTAGGTAGTAGTTTAACTCCCTTTAACCATTAAGATAAATTGTAATTTATCTATATCAGGGGGTTCCCACCATATTTTACGGACAAATAAAAAAATTAATTAGGTATCTGAATACCTTCCACGTATTCAAGAATATACCACATCAAACAAATATATTCAGCAATTTCCCTCTATAATCCGCCACTATACATTTTTTTTTGTTACCATGAACAATTACTTACGGAACTTAGATAATAAATGTATGGAACCCTCTCCATGCAAGTCGAACTCGCACGTGTCTCGTCGCCTATTTATTTATGCGAGTTATTTTGTCCCCTTTAATACATCGCGTCGCTAAAACTAAATAATTCCCTCCCACAATACATCTGTCATTTTCCGATTGCCCCGGCAAAAGTCCTGCCAGCACATGACGAGATATTATCACTTATGACTTCACCGAGCAAAAACTCACGTCGGCCGAGTTATTGAAGTCGCCTTAAGATGGTGAACGATAGTCGTCGGTCACGTATTGCATATTTCCGATAATAGGGTCCCGCGACGAAGGAAATCTACAGATACTGAATAATTCACGTAATGCGGAGTATTGAGGCTTTTCTAGTTCAACGAAAACAAACCGAGAGAAATATTTTGTGATTCAGGTATTTTCTCGTAAAATAACTAGATACGTCTTCTTCTTGACTAAAAACCTACGTGCTTATTCAAATTAGGTACCGATTCAAACCACTCAAAAATAATATTTCGCTTTAATAGCGTCATTTTAGTAAAAAGTAACATCAAAATCGGTTCACCCAGTCGAAAGTTCTGAGGCAACAAACATTTAAAAAAATATAAAAAAATTACAGTCGAATTGAGAACCTCCTTCTTTTTTGAAGTCGGTTAAAAAAGGAGTGTACAGGTGTTGAAAAGCTCGGCACTCGAGTTGCGTATATGGGATGTTTGCTTGTCTGCCACCGCCGTGGTATAAAGGAGTTTAAAGGAAGAAAATTTTGGACAGGTCAATACCGACCGACACAGTCAAAACGGGGTTTCAAACTTTTAACTCAAAATCATATTTTATAAACATTAAAGTGTGCTTATGTTCATAAGGGAGCCCTAGTTGTTTTAAAGAGATGCACACCACAACTCAAATCACTGTTGTTTTAGATTAATTTCCGATTGACAAGTATCCACAGAGACGAAGCACTCGAGCGCGTAATGTTTAATTTACGGTCATAATTTCCACGCATTCGCATTTAAAATTTTCTAGTACCTAATTGCAAATATTCCATTCGTCTTGTCTACAATGATTACAATTAGGTACTCGTCAGACGGAATGGCGGTGTTTAATGGAAGATGCCGACTCGATGAGTAAGGGGAATACCTATTTTCAGTTGCAGTCTAATAGGAGATGATAGGGCTAAATTGATGGATGCCTTGATTGTTACGCGCGCTTTAATTAGAATCTAAAGCAAAGATTTTGAAGTTGACGCATTTAAATGACCTAAATCGTTTAAGGCCTATTACTCTACGCATGTTTACGTGTTTAATTAAGGGGCCCCTAATTTACACATAAATGGTAACAAGGACTAAACTAGGGTTATTAATTTCATTGTTATTGTTAACTCGATAACAGAGGATGTTTGTTTTTCAGTATGCGAGACTTTTATTACCTACAAAAGTTAAAAGTGAACTATGTTAAATATGTCCTGGATTATATACACAACAATAATGTGCAAAAATAGTAGGAACAACTATTCTGCAAAGATGTGACGTATGGCTTTAAACATGTCGATCGTGAATGCAACGAATGGGCGCGAGTGCGCAGACCTATGTTCTCAATTATTCCTGATCGCAAATGATTCAAACGCGCCGATAAGCCACTGCAACGATGACCCCGTGACCCTTAACAACGATGGATAATCAAAGATCACAACGTTTTGGACTATTTTAGAAGACATTCAACTTGCATAAGCTTGGGAAAACACCCTGTGGCTATTAGCGCGCATTAGTGGCCTACTAATTGGCAGATTTGAGTCAGTCAATAAAATAAATCAATAAACAAAGCGGTCGTGGGTTTTATTCCAACTGCCTCAAGTACGAGCGGGTCGAAGACTCATGTGAACTAGTATAAATCCGCTGAAACATACATAAATTAATTGTTATGAATTTCAAAAGTGCGACTAGTGTGAGCGCTGGCGAATTGGATTCTCGAGAACTAGTGTAGTGTAAGTAAAGATACTTACACTAGTTCTCGAGAACTCAATTCGCCAACGCTCGCACTTTTAATAGGAATGTACGGCCTGTGATCGCACGGACGCCTAAATATTAATAAGCGATTTGGTCAATTTGTTATAAGTAGGCAGATACTAAATATATAGGCCAGTGGGTGAAATTGATATGATTACATAACAAGGCATGTTGTAGTAGGTACTGTAGCATGCCGAAAGAACGCCAGCTACATCTCGCGGCGTCCCTTGGGACTATCCGCGCGATTACTTTGTTTACCGCCCAAGTTGCGCGAGTCAGGGTAGATTAGATCGTGGTTCGTCTACTTATAGATAGGTGGCGCCGATATCAAAATATGATCACCATATCATGTGTCCTTTTTTATTTTGAAAGGAGCTGACGACTAAGAAAAGAGGATATTCGCATCAATGTTAAATTCAAATTTTGTAGGAGTTTAGAATAGTTTTTGTTTTAGTCGAGAAGACAGATAGATTGTGAACCTCGAGCTGTGCAGTTGTCATAATCCATTTTCGACATCCCATTTTTCCTATTTTAATCTGAGTTTGATTTTTTTTTGGGCGTGATTGGAATTAGTATTTTGTGATATCCAACGCCAAGTGCGTGCGTGTACCGCGTCGGAGGGGCGTCAAGCGTTTGTGGCCGCGATACTGTCCAACGCAGATATTGGATATCGCCTGTCGCGATTGGGATACAGCCGCCAGCCGCTTCCAAAGGACTCGAGCCCGCATTTTGCGTGGCTCACCAAGTGAAACCAGCGTATCGCCCTGGAATACGGCCGCCAGTCGCCTCTAAAGGACTCGAGCCCGCATTGCGCATGGCTCACCAGGTGAAACCGGAGTGTCGCTCTAGGATACGGCCGCCAGTTGCCTCCGAAGGACTTGAGCCCGCATTTCGCTTGGTTCACCAGGTGAAAGCGGCGCGTCGCTCCGTGAAGTGTTCTAGAGTTTAATTGGGGACTTCGCATTTTATTTGCCGTGTTCTATATTGTTGTTACCATTCTTACATATCTGCGATCCGCATTTTTATATTAAACCTACATCCCCAAAATTCTAATTGCCTCATTTGACGGGCGTACAAAGACCTGGCTCTTGAATTTAGGCTACTCTCATCCAGCGAATCATCTGTCACCATCCATATCACTCGCCTCATTAATCCATTACTTTCCCCGCAGCCAAATTACCAGCCGAGTCTTAATTTGTACTTACTAGTTTTGCTAGTACTCGCTCGTTTTATTTTCCTTTCGTGTGGAAAATAGACGTCTACGATACTAAGGTAATTATTGAATGTTAAATATCTTTATATCTATATCATTATCGTCATTTTTATGTGAAGTGCTAATTTTAAATAATCTGATTATTATTCTTAATTACATTCTATCCGGGTCTACGATACTAAGGAAATTATTGAATGTTGAATATCTTTATATCTATATCATTATTGTCATTTTTATGTGAAGTGCTAATTTTAAATAATCTGATTTTATTCTTAATTACATTCTATCCGGGTCTACGATACTAAGGAAATTATTGAATGTGAAATACCTTTATATCGATATCGTTATCGTAATTTTTATATGAAGTGCTAATTTTAAATAATCTGATTATTGTTCTTAATTACATTCTATCCGGCTCGAAGGACCAAATTAATAAAAAAATTAAATTAAATTTTAAATAATCTACTTAATCTGCAAAATTAAACGTGTTAATGCAAATTACGTTGTTTTTTACTGCAAATTGGCGCCCGAATTAAGGTAAAGAACTCTGGATTTCCTTTCAATAATTGTAATTGAATATTTTTTTTTGGATTTGTGAGATGGTGACCGTAGACCGGTCGCGGTTCTATTAACCTTAATTTTGGTTTGTTTCAGCCTGCTGCCTCCTTACGTCCCATCTTTAACCAGAATTTCTTCATATTGAAATATTGCTTTTATTAATGTAAAAAAAAAAAATTATCTGTTGACCTTTACTTATGCCTTTTTCTCAATTACCCGAAACATATCCCGAATAACTTATTTCATAGTTTGAGTCCTGTAGTTAGAGCCCGTAGACGTTAGGGAATTCGCAGGTAAGTATAGAATGTATGATTTGCGTTTTGTTTTTTTTTTTTCAGAAACTCAACTTGTTTTTTTTTTAATTCGAACTCTAACTTAGCATTTAGACTTCGAGTTTTATTTCCTTCTTTGGCTTAAGCGCTTGGTTTAGACCACTGACATACTCGAACTTCGGATTTTAATTTTGAGTTCGATTAATTTTAATTTTTGTTTGAACTTGAAACGCAAGACAACTTTCGACTTTTCACCATGTCGCACTTAAGTAATGAAGGATCAATTGCTGAGACGCCTCGTGCACACTCGTCTTTAAACTCGCACGATCCGAGGATTTTAGATCCAATGGCAAATGATGAAGAACAGTTTTTTTGATTCTGAACCACGACCTCAGGTGATGCATATGTCCGGACTTCCCCCGCCTTTTCCTTTCAAAGATTATTCACTTACGAAATGGAACTTGAATTTTTCCGGGGACACTTGCGTACGCGAATTTTTCTTTCGAGTTGAGGAAGAAGGTATGGCGCGTAACGTCAATCCTTCATATGTTGTCAGACGTTTCCGTGAATTGTTGTCAGATAGCGCCTTGAAATATTTTAGGGCAATCAGATATCCGGCTCTTACTTACGCGGAATTAAAGTCTGCATTCGTTAAAACTTTCGACGTAGCCGATTTCGATTTCAAGCTCGAGAGCCAACTTCGCGCTTTATCATAGAAGGTCAACCAGTCAGTGGTTGATTTTTTTATTCAGGCGCGCGATCTAAACGCAAAGCTTCGTACACCGGTTTCCGAAGACAACCTATTTAACATTATTAAATATGGAATGAATCCTAGATATCATCCTTGTCTTAAAACTAACGTGGTTAGGGATATTGATGGTTTGTTAGAAGTCGCGAAAAATTTTGAAGCCTTTCAAGGTTCACGTCCAGCACGCTTGGCTATCGCACCGATTAGTGCTCAAGTTGTAGGTCAACCCAGATCTATAGTGTGTATGAAGTGTGATGCAACTGGTCACAACTATCGTAATTGTCCTTACGTTTCAGGGGCAGTGTGCTTCAAGTGTTAGCGTGTTGGGGCAATCACCCGCGATTGTCCTAGTTGTAATCCTGGTCCGTCAAAAAACGAATTGGTGGCGCACTGAGAGATCCATCGGTGTCGCTCGCTGATATTAATAATTCCCCGGATAATAGACTTTTTATTGATGTTATAGTCGCTGGTATTCCGGTAAAAGCTCTTTTGGACTCTGGTGCTCAGGTTTCAATAATTGATATTTCTCTCCTATTGAAGCTCGGTATAACTTATCGCGAGGATATTCGGCCTTATGTTGTCTCCGCCGACAATTCTCCTATTGAAATTTTAGGCGATTTGGACATCCCCATTTTTTTAGTGGCATTCGCGTTCTGCACCCCTGTCTAGTGAGCAGTAACCTTCCTACTGCATTTATTTTAGGAATTGAGTTTTGGAATTCCTTTGGTCTCATTGATATTTTAAAGAAGGCATTTAATGATGGTTTGTCAGGTAAGCTTTACGTCGCTTCACATCATCTTCCTGCTGCAGTCCCACAAGTCATAGGTGGGGTTCGCTATGTTCACCCTCGTACGGTGCTTACACCCGATCAGGAATCCAAGCTTCAATCTGTTATTAACGAGTTCGAGGAGATTTCTTCTGATAAAGCTGGTTTAGGTTGTACTTCGTGGCTTTCGCACAAGATTGAGACTGTCGGTTCACCCATTTGCCAACGTTACTATCCCTTGTCTCCTGTCAAGCTTAAGGTTCTCAATGAAGAGATCGATAAGATGTTAGAGTTAGGGGTCATTCGTTCATCGCGATCACCTTGGGCTTCCCCAGTGGTGATGGTTACCAAGACGGATGGTAGTGTCAGGTTTTGCGTAGACAGTAGGAAGTTGAATAGCGTTACCATCAGGGATTCATATCCTCTCCCGCGCGTCCAGGACATCCTTGACAACCTACGAGGTGCCAAATATCTAACTTCGCTGGATTTTAGGAGTGCCTTTTGGCAAATCCCTTTAACTGATAAGGCCAGTTGTGAGAGAACCGCCTTTATCGTACCGCAAAGGGGTCTTTTGGAATTCGTTCGCCTCCCGTTTAGTTTAACCAACGCTGCGTCCGAGATGCAGAGGCTCACTGACATGATTGTCAATTTCGAATACACCCCTGAGTCTGACGATTTTATCTTCGGCTATGTAGATGATTTGATCTTGGTGTCTCGTGATTTTGATAGTCATATGCAGCTTATTCGTAAGGTTCGTGATAGGTTGAAGGAGGCTGGCCTTACGGTTAATTTAAATAAGTGCGAGTTTTGTAAGTCTGAAGCTATTAGGGATTACCCTACCCCTTCTTCTGCCAAGTCTCTACGTGCTTTCATTGGTATGTGTTCATATTATCGCCGTTTCGTGGATGGTTTTTCTTCAATTATTGCTCCTCTCACGGCACTTATCGGAAAGAGGAAGAGATGTGATCCCATCGATTGGAACGATAGTGCTGGTGAAGCTTTTCCTAAATTGAAGGATGCCTTGATGAACACTACGTTGATGGCCTGTCCAGATTTTTCGAAACCTTTTATCCTTCAGTGTGATGCTAGCCAGGATGGCTTAGGCTCGGTCTTGGCTCAAGAAATTGATGGCGTTGAACACCCAATTGCTTATTATTCCCGTTTATTTACTAAGGCTGAACGTGGATATGGAACAACCGAGCATGAGCTTCTCGCCGTTATTGATTCCATCAAGCATTTCCGTGGGTATCTCGATGGAATGAAGTTTAGGATCGTTACTGATCATATTGCTCTTAAATGGTTGATCACCCTTGATAATCCTACTGGACGTTTGGCTCGTTGGGCAACTTTGATTTCCCAATATAATTTTGAAGTTGAGCATAAGAAGGGTGTTCTTAATATTGTTCCTGACGCCTTGTCCCGCGCTCAAGTTGGGCTTATCTCATTCGCGCGTGGCATGGATCCTTCTGGAGATCCTTGGTATGAACGTATTTACCAGGGGATTTTGGACAATCCTCAAATGTTTACTGCATTTGCTCTTCGGGGTGGTGTCTTAATGCGCAGGGTATCTATCGAAAACCCTTTAGCACCTAATCCGTGGCGTATAGTTCTTCCTGCTTCAAGGACTAGAGAGGCGGTTGCTTAAATTCATAATGGATTTCCCAACGTTCATCCTGGTGTTATGAAGACGTATTTAAAAGCTCGTGACTTATACTACTGGCCGAATATGTACCGTGATGTTGCAAGGTTCCTTTCCGAATGTCAGATTTGCAAGTCTTATAAAATTGCAAATTCACAACCTCGTGGACTTCGCTTATTTCCTCGTCGTGTTGCGGCTCCAATGGATCTTCTTTCCATTGAATTAATTGGTACTTTACCGCTTAGCCGTAATGGTTGTCGTTATATTTTGACTTTGGTTGACGTTTTTACCAAATTTGTTTGGTTGGTCCCTTTAAAGTTGGTGAATGCGAGGTCAATATCGATGGCATTAGAGTCGGAGGTTATTTTGCGGTACGGTGTTCCTACTAACATTCTCTGTGACAACGCTACGGTTTTTCATAGTCGTCAATTTCTGAATTTCTTGACGAGTTATAATATTCCGGGTCCGTGTTATATCCCATATTATTCGCCACAAGCGAATGTTGTGGAGAGATATAACCAAGTTGTGATCACTACGTTGAGCATTCTAGTTGAAAATGACCAGCGGAATTGGTCAGGTCATTTACATCGGGTCGCTCTTTATTTAAACTCTTGTATAAATCTGGCTACTGCTTATACACCGAACTTTTTGATGTACGGCCGCGAGTTGCCAATGATTCGTGAGCGTGTTGAGAATCAGGTTGGGGACCAAGATGTGGGACTCAGCCGGATGGAACGCGCTTCGAATCTTCAGACGCTTCGTGAGGTGTACGATAAGGTTTCGGATTCAATGGCTTTGGCTTTTCATCGTAACGCCGCCAAGTTCAACAAGAACCGTTCTGCGCCCAGGATCGTTGGCGATCCAATCGTTTGGCGCACGAATTTCCAGCGTGGCTCTACTGACCCTCTTCGGGGCGGAAAATTCGCTCCACGTTTTGTTCGGTGCCGTGTGGTTAGACGAGTATCTCCACAGGTATACATACTGGCTGATTCCGATTCCGAGCACATCGGCACTTATCATATTAAAGATATTCTCAAATAATTTCCTTTTGTTTGAGCATTTCCTTGCTCCTTTTTCTATAATCCCATCCCAGCCGTCATGACTTGGACCGCGTGATGCGTTGGTTTGTTGTGTGTCATTTTGTTTGTTTGTTGGTTTGTTTTATTGTTTGTTTCTGTGTTTGGTAGGGAGATGTAGCATGCCGAAAGAACCATCTATAAAGAACTATGCCAGCTACATCTCGCGGCGTCCCTTGGGACTATCCGCGCGATTACTTTGTTTACCGGCCAAGTTGCGCGAGTCAGGGTAGATTAGATCGTGGTTCGTCTACTTATAGATAGGTGGCGCCGATATCAAAATATGATCACCATATCATGTGTCCTTTTTTATTTTGAAAGAAGCTGACGACTAAGAAAAGAGGATATACGCATCAATATTAAATTCAAATTTTGTAGGAGTTTAGAATAGTTTTTGTTTTAGTCGAGAAGACAGATAGATTGTGAACCTCGAGCTGTGCAGTTGTCATAATCCATTTTCGACATCCCATTTTTCCTATTTTAATCTGAGTTTGATTTTTTTTTGGGCGTGATTGGAATTAGTATTTTGTGATATCCAACGCCAAGTGCGTGCGTGTACCGCGTCGGAGGGGCGTCAAGCGTTTGTGGCCGGACCCGCGATACTATCCAACGCAGATATTGGATATCGCCTGTCGCGGTTGGGATACAGCCGCCAGCCGCTTCCAAAGGACTCGAGCCCGCATTTCGCGTGTCTCACCAAGTGAAACCGGCGTATCGCCCTGGAATACGGCCGCCAGTCGCCTCTAAAGGACTCGAGCCCGCATTTCGCGTGGCTCACCAGGTGAAACCGGAGTGTCGCTCTAGGATACGGCCGCCAGTCGCCTCCGAAGGACTTGAGCCCGCATTTCGTGTGGTTCACCAGGTAAAAGCGGCGCGTCGCTCCGTGAAGTGTTCTAGAGTTTAATTGGGGACTTCGCATTTTATTTGCCGTGTTCTATATTGTTGTTACCATTCTAACATATCTGCGATCCGCATTTTTATATTAACCCTAAATCCCCAAAATTCTAATTGCCTCATTTGACGGGCGTACAAAGACCTGGCTCTTGAATTTAGGCTACTCTCATCCAGCGAATCATCTGTCACCATCCATATCACTCGCCTCATTAATCCATTACGTTCCCCGCATCCAAATTACGAGCCGAGTCACAGAATAACTAATAGTGCCGAGTCTTTATTTGTACTTACTAGTTTTGCTAGTACTCCCTCGTTTTATTTTCCTTTCGTGCAGAAAGTAGACGTCTACGATACTAAGGAAATTATTGAATGTTAAATATCTTTATATCTATATCATTATCGTAATTTTTTTGTGAAGTGCTAATTTTAAATAATCTGATTATTATTCTTAATTACATTCTATCCGGGTCTACGATACTAAGGAAATTATTGAATGTGAAATATCTTTATATCGATATCGTTATCGTAATTTTTATGTGAAGTGCTAATTTTAAATAATCTGATTATTGTTCTTAATTACATTCTATCCGGCTCGAAGGACCAAATTGCTAATTTTAAATAATCTACTTAATCTGCAAAATTAAACGTGTTAATGCAAATTACGCTGTGTTTTACTGCAGTACCTACTTGCTCAATTTCCTCCTAGTTATTGGACTAGATAAAGAACTCGTTAGTAAGCATACCTACTATGACATATGTATAATATGTTTGAAAGAGAAACAAGTAAGCTTGGGCTATGAATGTTTTCTGCTCATTTCTCACCACCTTTATGGATCAAAAAGCAAAGAGGTTGTTATATCGGATTATTTTTTTAGCGTATATAAATAAATACCGATTTCAAAGGTTCTCTGTGTTTCAAAACTATAAAGAGATAATGATATGTCGGGTTATTGGAAGCTACGATTTTTAATGGTTTTACTATGGATAAACGCAGGGCCGACCCTGAGGTAGACCCAAGGTAGAGCGAGTGGAGCGGTCATTCTGCCGAATAGCGAAAGAGGGCGAAAATTTTGAATGGGCCTCATGCGTCAAAAAGGTTGGGTTGGGTAGACACTGATCTATCAGAAGGCATTTCTAGGAGATGACACCCCCCTGAAAAATACTGAAAATCGATGCCGAATGTCAATCTTCCTCTAGGTACCCTAAGCATTTGAGCAAGGGCAATATGACCCTCGCATTGCATGTCTACTCGCCGGCCACTCACATTACTGCGAAGATTCGTGAATTGTACAAAGGTTTGCAGGCATGTAAGTAAGGCTGTAAAATATTTATTCTAGTATGATAACAATTAGTGACTTCGCAAATCGATTTGCAAATGTCTTTTGCCACAAACCAAGCGACGCGAAGGTTCGAGATTCGCTTGCTTTTATGTATGTCAACGGCTCGGAAAATTACGAATATCATAAGAATATTCGCATGACTATTCGCGAATTTGTCACAAGTTTAACTTTCAAATTGTCATATAATATAAGGAAATCAATGTTAAATTGTGTCAAGTTTGTTTAAACATTATTTCCGTTTGATTTGAAATACGAGTTTAATTGGTGTGTGTTTATCACAGATATTTGTTCCTGAGTTATGGGTGTTTTCTATGTATTTAAGTATTTATTCATATTTATCTATTATACAATCGTCGTCTAGTACCCATAACACAAGCCTTATTGAGCTTACTGTGAGCCTAGGTCCATTTGTGTAAGATTGTCCTATAATATTTATTTATTTATTTAATGAAGGGGGTTAGGCAAGCAATAGTAATACAGTGCGTGTTGGTAAATTATTCCTAGTCATTGATGGACAGATGATTTTCATACAATCGATATTATATCCTTATCATAATCGAAATAGAGTCTAAATTGAAAACACTCAGCCCAATCATATGACACACGTAATCTTGACTTTATGCTTATTAAGATAAGGTAAACATTCAAATAAAAACCCTCGGTCATTCACAAGCTGCTGGTGACCAAAATGTAAGTAGACTATTTTCCAGTTATCCACAAGTGTCGTGTACAACGTCACAATTCACGGCACAATTCGTGACTACACGACAACATTGACAGGTAGGTGTACTAAACAACTTTATTACGGATTAGTTCGGTATAAATCTATTTCTAAGCCGACATCATGATTTACAGTCGCTGCTAATAAATAGAACTTACCGAGGACATATTCACGTCATCATCCCACTTCTACTGTTGATTTAATGACTAGAAATAAAAAATGTCTCGGCCATCGTCTCTCCCGAAGCAAAGTTGTCCCACGCTTACTGCGTCCCTGAAATCTATCAAAATAATTAATTTTTTTTTTCCAACAATTCCAAGTTATGTTGCTTTTTGTTTCGAACAATGTTGCTTTCCAAGACCATATTTTAATATTAAACTAGTTGCTTCCGGCTGCTGTATGTCTATAATATTTGTTATGAAGCATTACAGTTGTGATAAAATAAATTTACTAAATATATTTTACTATGAGTGTGTTTTACTTTGAATAGCTAAATTAAAAAGAAAAAAATATTTTCTAAACATTTGATTTTACGATTCGGCATGCAGCTTTACAATATATATGTATTCTTGCAATTTTTTATAGAATGGTTGAGTAAACATCACTTATCACCTTGAATTAAATTGAATAAAAAACGAGACAACCCCTTTCTCGAGTCAAATAGGCCCCCGCGGTTACATTATGTACAGCTACAACTTCATAGCCGATCAACTATGCTACAGTCGGTACTCGGTACCTACACTATCAAACCATAATCCATCCACCAACTATGATCTTGCATAACTGTTGCTCATTTAGAGATTATCTTAACTGTAATGCAATTGTTACTTGGAATTTTATAAATCGATGTCCTGGACCTACCTTTATACTTTGTACATTTATAAACGCGTATACCTACTTGTATTATGACAATGCATAGACGCCATGGGTGACCATTGCCTCACAATTAATAATAGAATCGGAATGACCAAAGCTAATTACCCGGTCCTACTTCCTTGTTACGTTAGTCATGTCTAGTGTACACGTCACGAGGAATTCCAAATAGCTAACCTATACCTAATGGTCCTATAATAAAATTCCTAAAAACTAAATTTGAAAATTGCCACGCAAAATGGATAGGGTGAAGTACAGACATTCAGATATACAAAGTTTTCAACCGACTTCAAGATTTCGAAGGAGGAGGTTCTAAATTCGTCGGGATTTTTTTTTGTTGCTATTTTTTTATGTATGTCATGATACAAGATATCTCTATACTCCGCTTAGCGCGTTATTTATTTGAAACCTAAGCTGCCAAAAAGAAGGGGTGCGGGAGGGGAACTCGCAATGCCAGACAGGGAACGCGCGATTCTTCCGTGTAGCGTAAGAGAGAGTCAGACATTAATGGTTGCCATGGAGTCGTACTATGATTACTGTCACTTCCAATATTAGTATCTCACTATACAGTGAAATTACTTCCAGCGTGGCAGCAGGGATCGCCCGGCTATGCGGGGTCTTGGGTTAATTAGTCTATGATGTATGTTCACCGATTATTCGAAGGCGGTTGGGCCGATTTGGATAATTCTACTTTGTTTGAAAGAGTATACTTTACAGTTGGTCCCATTGTCACCAGGTCAGGATCTGATGATGGGATCCTGGAGAAATCGAGGGAACTCTTCAAATATTATGGGCACACCTATAGTAATTTCAGTATTTTTAATAGTAGCTCGGGCATTTGCTATTGGAAAGGTGGAGTAGTGAAGTCGGATTTTGTTCAAAATTATTTTTTTCGATTTTCGAACCAGACAATCAATCATAGCGCATGCCGTGGCGTAAATTTGAACTTACTGAGACGCATGCCGTGGCGTAAAGTGTAAACTTCTGATCTCGAGAACGTTTCTTACGAGTAACATTCCTTTTAACACGAAAGAGATGGAGTCCTTCAGAAGAGGTGCTCTGCATGCTTGTTTGCAACCGACGTAATATGAAAAAAAAACTAATGAATAATAATCAAAATATTGCACTACCATGCCTACAGTATTATCTAAATACGTACTAAGGGTAGGTATATGTATCGTATCGGGTGTCAACTATTTTGTGTGTGAAAATAGGAAGTTAAAAATTGGTCACTCGTGTTTTTTCTCCTTATCTCATAAAGGTTTTATTTTCTAGGTGATACATTTTTACGGTGGGAAAATACTCCATAAATTATGCTACGAAAATTTCAAAGTATCTCAATAAGTAATAAAAACTCTATAAAACTTTATATTAGTGGAGAGTTACATGAGTTATGAGTGTGATGACACTATTGTGTTGGTAAATTTTATAGCTTCTCTTGGGTTTTCTTTAGCTTTTTTCATTCCGGAAAATTTAAAAATAATCTGTAGAAGTACTTTAGTACCTACCTACTACGGTTGAATATGAAGGGTACACGGAAAGAACATGTCTAGTCACATTGACAACATTTTGAGTTATAGCGCTTTTAAAATTTGAACGATTCAATAAACTATACTATTTTCGTATCTAGATGGTTTTTATGAGATAAGAAGTGTTGCAGTTCTTTCCAACCACTTTGACAATATCATTAGCCCATTTTGATAACTGCCCCCCCAGAATTACGAGATCAAGGTCTGCAATTGAACATTCGTCGGCTTCATCTGTCATCTGTTGTACGGCACACATGCCATGCCAGACCCTCCCCCACTTTCTTTTGGCAATAACTTGCGCTATATCAGAAAGTTTGGTGCACCTACAGGGGCTACAGATCTCCGTATTCCTGACTCAGTCCTGCATAGTGATGGGCCGTTCCCGGGCACGTTCCCTATTCCCCAACTTTCCCGGAAACGTGCCCGGGAACGTGCCCCACCGTGGGGAATACTGGGGAAAGTTGAATATGTGTATAGCTACATTATTTTTTTGAATGGTATCCACTATAAAAGGAATAATAACAATATTTAGCATGACAATATATAATGTATTTCTTTTCCAAAAGCAAATTCCCCCGTGTTCCCGGGAAAGACTACTACTTTTCAATAAATAATTTATTTTCTGATAAAATAATATAATTGAAATACATATAAGTACTTACAAATATTTATCTTATTTTGTCTACAATAATTTTATTTTATTTTCTTTATTGGAGAAACAACAGAGGTAAGTACATAATAAAATACAGTTTAAATAGTATGTAGTACATTAGGTGTATACCTACTTCCTTAAATGTTCTCACTGAGAAATTTTAACTTCAGTACATATAGAAATGCTGCGGTAAACTAAGCCAAACTTATCACACTAAGCTAGGTACTAATAATAAAGCGACATTATAAAATAATAAAATGACAATTTCAAGTTGCCTCAGCTAGGACATCAAGTATCTCTTTTTGGAAACGTGGTCTGCTTGTGTTATAGATATCTATGGATGTAAACAACTTGTTGTAAGTATTGCAAAGGCGGCGTAACGTAACGGTGCACGATGACCAGCATTAGTGGAACTGATCGGGACGGCGAACAAGGCGGCCGAACGTGAGGTACAACGGGGGACTCTAAACCGAATGTTCTCCAGCAACTCTGTGCAGTCGTAATTATCTCTGCATATATTGTAAAGAAACATCATATCAGAGCATTTGCGTCTTAAGTTGAGGGAGGTTAGCTTGTAATGCTTTAATAAGCCGTCATAGGGTAAATATTTACCTGTTAAGCGTCTCTGTGTTACTCGCAGGAACTTTTTTTGGATCATTTCAATAGCATTAGAATACTTCGAATAAAATGGGTTCCAGACAACCGATGCGTAATCTAGATGAGGCCGAACGAGAGCTTTGTATAAGAGAAGGTAAGTCGATGACTTTTTGAAAACTTTTGCAGTTCTTAATACGAAACCTAACATTTGATATGCTTTAGAAATGATTTGTTCGACATGGCAAGAGAAATCTAATCTGTTGTCAAATAATATACCCAAGTCTCGTACAGAGGATACTTTTGTAATAGCTGTATTGCCAATCCTATATTGTGAGTCATACACATTTTTCTTATTTTTAGTAAAACATATATGTAGACATTTATCGCTCGCTAACTGGAGTTTATTTGTATGACAGTAAGCGGTGAAGTTGTTAATGTCATCTTGAATCAGGGTGATATCATTAAGAGATTTAACAGATTTATATATTTTTAAATCATCTGCAAACATAAGAAAACTACAGTTTTTAAAACACTCTTTTATATCATTTATAAATGTAATATATAGTAAGGGGCCCAATATAGATCCTTGAATTACGCCAGAAGAAACATTTGTGAGATCAGACATAAAACCATTCACAGCTATGACTTGGTTTCTGTTTGAGAGATAAGAGATAAACCAGCGTAAGAGATTACCCCAAATACCGTTGTAAGCTAACTTTTTTAGAAGCAGTAAATGGTCGACCTTGTCGAAGGCTTTTCTGAAGTCTGTGAATATCACATCGACCTGTCTTTGTTTATCCATAGATTCAAATAAGTAATTTGTGTAAAGCGTAAGGTTCGTGCTTGTAGATTTACCTTTCATGAAACCGTGCTGTTCGGGTACTATAGTATTATCAAACGTGGGGTATAATTGGTCGTGTACTAGACTCTCAAATATTTTAGGGATACAGGATTGTACCGATATAGGCCGATAGTTAGTTATGTCTGCTCGTGAGCCAGTTTTATGAATTGGTGTAACATAAGATGTTTTCCACTGTTCAGGAAAGACACCTAAACTTAAACATTTGTTAAATATAATGTACAACGGACTAGTAAGAGCTTTAGCTGTGTTTTTAATAAGTATGGGGCTGATTTTGTCAGGTCCGATCCCCTTATTTGTATCAATATTTGACAGCTTATTAACCAGATCAGTTTTTTTAATATATATATATATTTGATAAGTTAGATGACCCTGCATGCTGTGGCAGGTTTGTGAGATCGTCATAGCTTATATTACCTTTAGGCTCAAATACAGAAAGAAAGAACTTTGAGAACAAGTCTACTATTTGTTTAGGTGTAGATGCAGATTCACCTAAGTGATGCATAGTTTCAGGGTAACTAGACGAGTTTTTCTTCAGGCTAGCTACGTAGGACCAAAATGCCTTGATATTACTTTTAACGGACTTCTCTGTGCTATCTGTATAGGTATTAAAACATTCTAGCATTAGAACTTTACACTTTTCAATAATGATTTAGTATTTTTGATTCGGTCAAGTGTAACCGCATTTAGCAAGTAAATTTATCTACACCTATATCAGAAATCCTCTATTTTGCGTTCGGAAACCGTGTGTAATTATTGCAATCAGCAATTATGGTCGTCTAGTACCCACAACACAAGCCTTATTGAGCTTACTGTGGGACTAGGTTGATTTGTGTAAAATTGTCCCATAATATTTATTTATTTATTTAACTAGAACTAAAACTTAAACTGAAACTGAAAACTGAAAACTAAAAAACTGAAAAACGGAAAACTGAAAACTGAAACTGAAAACTTAAAACTGAAAACTGAAACTGACAACTGAACACTGAAAACTGAAACTGAAACTGAAACTGAAACAGAAACTGAACCTGAAACTGAAAACTGAAAACTGAAAACTGAAACTGAAACACTGAAAAACTGAAAAACTGAAACTGAAACTGAAACTGAAAACTGAAACTTAAACTAAAACTGAAACTGAAATACTGAAACTGAAACTGAAACTGAAACACTGAAAACTGAAACTGAAACTGAAACTGAAACCGAAAGTGAAACTGAAAAACTGAAAACTGAAACTGAAACGGAAACTGAAACTGAAACTTGAAACTGAAAAACTGAAAAATTGAAAAACAGAAAAACTGAAACAGAAACTGAAACTGAATAACTAAAACTGAAAACTGAAACTGAAACTGAAACTGATACAGAAATACTGAAACTGAAACTGAAACACTGAAAAACTGAAAACTGAAACTGAAACTGAAACTGAAACTGAAACCGAAAGTGAAACTGAAAAACTGAAACTGAAACTGAGATGAAACTGAAACTTAAACTTAAACTGAAAAACTGAAAACTGAAAACTGAAAACTGTAACTGAAACTGAAACTGAAAACTGAAACTGAAACTGAAACTGAAACTGAAACACTGAAAAACTGAAAACTGAAACTGAATCTGAAACTGAAACTGAAACCGAAAGTGAAACTGAAAAACTGAAACTGAAACTGAGATGAAACTGAAACTGAAACTGAAAAACTGAAAACTGTAACTGAAACTGAAACTGGAACTGAAAACTGAAATTGAAACTGAAACTGAAACGGGAACTGAAACTGAAACGGAAACACTGAAATACTGTAACTGAAACGGAAACTGAGATGAAACTGAAACTGAAACTGAAACTGAAAAACTGAAAACTGAAAACTGAAAACTGAAACTGAAACTGAAACTTAAACTGAAACTGAAAACTGAAAACTGAAACTGAAACTGAAAAACTGAATACTGAAAACTGAAAACTGTAACTGAAACTGAAACTGAAATACTGAAACTGAAACTGAAACACTGAAAAACTGAAAACTGTAACTGAAAATGAAACTGACCCTGAAAACTGAAACTGAAACTGGAACTGAAACGGGAACTGAAACTGAAACGGAAACACTGAAAAACTGAAAAACTGTAACTGAAACGGAAACTGAAAACTGAAAACTGAAAACAAATCTGAAACTGAAGCTGAAAACTGAAACTGAAAACTGAAAAATGAAAACTGAAACTGAAACTGAAACTGAAAAACTGAAAAACTGAAACACTGAAAAAATAAAGAACTGAAAACTGAAAACTGTAACTTAAAACTGAAACTGAAACGGAAACTGACACTGAAACTGAAACACTCAAAAACTGAAATACTGAAAAAATAAAGAACTGAAATTGAAACTGAAACTGAAACTGAAACCGAAAGTGAAACTGAAAAACTGAAACTGAAACTGAGATGAAACTGAAACTGAAACTGAAAAACTGAAAACTGTAACTGAAACTGAAAACTGAAACTGAAACTGAAACCGAAAGTGAAACTGAAAAACTGAAAACTGAAACTGAAACGCAAACTGAAACTGAAACTTGAAACTGAAAAACTGAAAAATTGAAAAACAGAAAAACTGAAACAGAAACTGAAACTGAATAACTGAAACTGAAAACTGAAACTGAAACTGAAACTGAAACTGAAATACTGAAACTGAAACTGAAACTGAAAAACTGAAACTGAAACTGAGATGAAACTGAAACTGAAACTGAAACTGAAACTGAAAAACTGAATACTGAAAACTGAAAACTGTAACTGAAACTGAAAACTGAAACTGAAACTGAAACTGAAACTGAAACTGAAACTGAAACACTGAAAAACTGAAAACTGAAACTGAAACTGAAACTGAAACCGAAAGTGAAACTGAAAAACTGAAACTGAAACTGAGATCAAACTGAAACTGAAACTGAAAAACTGAAAACTGTAACTGAAACTGAAACTGAAAACTGAAAGCTGAAACTGAAACTGAAACTGAAACTGAAAACTGAAAACTGAAAACTGAAAACTGAAACTGAAACACTGAAAAACTGAAACTGAAACTGAAAACTGAAACTAAAACTGAAACTGAAACTGAAATACTGAAACTGAAACTGAAACACTGAAAAACTGAAAACTGTAACTGAAACTGAAACTGAAAACTGAAACTGAAACTGGAGCTGAAACGGGAACTGAAACTGAAACGGAAACACTGAAAAACTGAAAAACTAACTGAAACGGTGACTGAAAACTGAAAACTGAAAATAAAACTGAAACTGAAGCTGAAAACTGAAACTGAAAACTGAAAAATGAAAACTGAAACTGAAACTGAAACTGAAAAACTGAAAAACTGAAACTGAAATGTGAAACTGAAAAACTGAAAAACTTAAAAACTGAAAACTGAAACTGAGACTGAAACTAAAAACTGAAAAACTGAAACGCTGAAAAAATAAAGTTTGTAGCAGTTTTGCCTTTATATAACTTGCAAATGGAGGCATCCTTCCAATCCTGAGGAACAGTTTCACAGCTCCATACTTTGGAGATGAGATCGAATAGTCTGCTCTTGATGTTAGGCCCGCCATATTTGTAGATCTCTGACGGTATGCTATCTAACCCTGGTGACTTTGCATTCTTTAATGTATTTATTGCCGCTATGAACTCGTCGAAAGACGGAGGATTGGCGAGGTCTTCTACAATGGGCAGATCGTCTAGTGTATCTATATACCGCAAGTCAGTGGTCTGGGTTTGAGGATTAAGAACCTCATTAAAATGTTGCGCCCAGCGTGCTAGAATATCACTCTGCTCCGTCAAACGATTGGCCTTCTCCTTGTCATAGATCGGCGCAGTTCTTTGTGATCTTGGACCGAAGATACCTTGAAGACATTCAAAGAACTTGCCCGTTTGATTACTGTCCGCATATGCCTGCATTATAGTTGCCTTCTCGGTCCACCATCCGTCTTTAAGAGCGCGCACCTTCAGTTTGAGATTCTGCTGTGCCTTTTTGCGTTCAGGTGTATTTAAAGTACGCAGAGAGCGTCTAAAATCTTCAACAAGCTTCCTGATCTCCACGTCGGAGTCGTCAAACCAGTCTTGGTTTTTCCTCTTTGGTCTGCCAACGACTTGCGACGCACAGCTATGGAGATTGTTGGCATAAGCACGCCAATGATCGTCAATAGACGCAGACTCTGGTATCAGTGGTGCAACGGTACCGAAGGCATCATCCAGTTCTTGTCTCAATTCTTGGTCGTGTAACAACTTTTCACACGACAATTTCGATGGTGTTCGGCGTGGGGCTCGACGTGGAGTTTTAAGCTTGACTCGTAGCTTGGCTCTAACGAGTCTGTGGTCCGTCCAGCCCTGGGCACCTCTCATGACACGAGTGATGAGTACTTCCGCTAGGTCTATCTGACGTACTATAACGTAATCTAAGAGGTTAGACCTTGGATGCATCCACGTGGTTTTGTATTTATCTGGCATCCGAAAGCAGGTGTTAGTTACACAAAGCCCGAACTCAACACAAAGGGTGAGAAGATCCAATCCATTGGCATTACATTTCCCAATCCCATGACGACCGAGGACTCCATTCCATAAACTATGCTCGGCGCCAACGCGAGCATTGAAATCACCAAGCAGAAGGATTTTGTCGGTAGGCCTTATCTTCTCTAGGACATTCCGAAGTTCTTGGTAAAACTTGGCCTTCTCTTCCTCCGGAGACGGCAATGTGGGAGCGTAAACACTGATCAGATGTACGTATTTCTTCGGCGACAGTTGAAGTCGCAGTGTTATGATTCTATCGCTGATATCCTTTGGGAGTTCTGACAGAGATCTGGCTAGCTTATTACGTATAGCAAACCCAACTCCACTTGCTGCCTTCTCCCCGTGTGGTTTGCCGCTCCAGTAATAGGTGTATCCACCAAGGTGCTCACACAATTCCCCAGAATCACTAAGATGCGTCTCACTAATGGCGGCGATGTCAATGCTGTATCTAGCAAGCTCTCTAGCGATAAGCCCAGTCTTCCTCTCTGGGCACAGATTACGGTCGTCATCCAAAAGAGTTCGAACGTTCCAGGTACCTATAACTAGTTGTTTTTGTGTATTTCCAGTGTTCTTTCGACCGCATTAATTTGGTGAACAGATGACCGCGGTTTGCCACCTGCGTAGAGTTGAGACGAACTATTTTTAGGCCACCTTTTCTAGGCCCTTCCCCGGATTGGGGAATGCAGAGCGATCCTAAATAGGGCTGCTTTGTCGCCGGAAGTGCTGCCGAACCAGTCCTCTCGTCTCTGTCGAGTCCCGGAGCGACCATCATCATCCAGCCGCCTAACGTGCAGAGCACCAGCTAAGGCTTAGGCACACCAGGCCCTTACCTCACCACCAGTGCTCCATCGCCGCAGGTCTTCTCAAACTCGTAATCCTTGAAACATCGCCGGAGTCATTTGCGCGTGAAGATATTAAAGTGGACAAGCAGTTGCGCAGGTACAGATCCACTCTCTCGCCTTTTTCAAATTCAAATTCAAATTCAAATAATTTATTTCAGATCATATGTCCATAGTGTTAGTATACATTCCCTTAAAAACTATGTTAGTAAAACCTATACTATATTATATTATATACTAAACCTCTGGAAGACATGTGAACAGAGTCCCAATGTTTCCAGAAGGCGCAAGCAGGCGACTCTAACACTAGGCGCAGAAGGCTGTTGGAACTGTCACGCACGCGACGAATCAGGGAGGCCGTTCTCTTTCTTAATATCGCACTGAGACCGTCAGTGCGCGCCTCCGCGAACATACCTGACGCGCTGCAAAAACGAGGCAGTCCCAACAGCATTCTGAACCCATTGTTGAACTGGACGCGCAGGGCATTGAAAGCCTTTTTTGTATAATTTGTCCACAGGCTGCACGTGTAAAAGGTCTGGCAAAAGGCTTTAAACAGCGTTATTTTGACATTCCTACCACACCGTGCAAACCTGCGAGACAACATGTTACAGCGCACCGCCAATGCCCTGCGCTCCCTCTCCATATCAGCGTCGTCCTGGAGAGTATCGGTCACCCAGTGTCCGAGATACTTAAAACGTGACACCCTTTTAAGAGGAGCACCACACAAGCTGATCGGTGGTAATGAGTCGAAGGCCTTGTTACCTGCTTTAAAGACTAACAGCTCACTCTTACTTGTGTTGTACCTCAGACCGTGGGCGACCGCATACTCTTCACACACCTTTAAAAGTTTAACTAGCGCACTGATTGATGGACACAGCAGCACCATATCGTCCGCGTAACTAATATTATTCATCGTGGTGCCATCAATCGAACATCCGATATTCGTGCTGCTGAGTCCAGCAATAAGCTCGTCCATGTACAGATTGAACAAGCGCGGTGAAGTGAGTCCACCCTGCCGCACCCCGCAGTCCAACCTGTACACGTCCGAGAGCGCTCCCGCCCATCTCACCTGATTGGTTTGATGCCCATACCAGTAACGGAACAGGTTAATCACCTCCCTCGGAGTGCTCGTGCCTTTTTCCATCTTATCCCATAGTATGTCATATGATACCGTATCGAACGCCTTCGATAGGTCCAAAAAGCAGGCAACAACGGGTGTTTTCCCTTCAATGTAGTACTTAACGGTATGCTTGAAACAAAGAATGGCACTCTCTGTTGACAGACCCGGTTTGAAACTTTTGCCCCCTGTTGCCAGTGGATCGGAGGGCCGATACAACTGGTTGAATAAGTTGACTGCTAAAGATTGCGGAGAAGCTGGTTCTCTTCCTTAACTGCGGCGACTTCGGCCTGCACTGTCGCGACACTCTTTTCCAATTCTTCATATTTACTCGACCATACATCTATTGAGGCAGACAGCGCGTCTAATTTGGCGTTGAAGCTGGTTCTGAGCTCAGATATACTTTTAGATAGTTTTTGAAACTGATCGTTCATGTTTTTCAGCAATGTCCCAGTGTCTATACTAACTATGGATGGGTGGTTGTCGATGTCAAAGTCATCTTGTTGTTCATTAAGAGTAACTGGTGTTTTAGGCGAAGGCACTGCCGGTGTCGAAGTTTTTTTCAGTTGTTTACAATTTGGACATTTCCACTTTATCATGTTCATGGGGAGTATTTTTCTGAACTCAGGCTCGGTCAGCCCACCGCACGAGTAATGCAATTTGTCCTGACAACCTGTGCATTTTATTGTCGCGCTGGGGGCTAGTTCCAATTCACATTTGTTGCAGTTACTCATAATGATGTTTTTAACTGACACTATAAACTGAAATGTACCAGGTAACACGTATGGACATTGGCTCACAAAGAAGCAAGTATTTAGTATAGACTATATTGAAAAGACGTAAGCGCCGCACGAACTCCACTCACTTACGCCTGTTTACAAGCAGGCGTCGTATTGAACACTTTCTGCACGGTAGTTTAACGGTTTAATTGTTAATTAACACAAAATACACATAAGTAGATCACATTTTTGCAGAATTTAACACTTTACGAATGGATAAAAGTTTGATAAGGATATCTAAACAAGTAATTAAGATAATCGCACTTGTTTAACACCGTAGGATAATTAATTTCACGGAGCGATGCTTAGTCACTGTTTACCATAGCAATGGCCGCGCGGGTATCATCCACAATTAACATTAAACAATCTTTATTGCAACTTAGGGTACACAAGGGTGTACATTGTACCATGTACTCTGTATGCTTTTTATCTATAACATTTTTAATTTTCACGTATGGAACATTTTTACCTTGTATGCAACTTTCCCCTGTTTGGAGAACGTGCCCGGGAAAGTAGGGAATTCCCGGGAACGTGCCCGCGGGGCACGCTCCCGGGAACGAGGCACGTTCCCCCGGCCCATCACTCCTGCAGTTTGACTCCCAGGATTATACGCTCCATTTTCCGTTGTGCTACTTGAAAGCGTAATGTTATAATACCACATCATAATTCGTTCTCAATCATCATAAGTTATTTTTCAATAAAACAAGAACGCAATGGGCGCCATTTCAATAACTCCGTCTCAAAATAATTCCCGTCGCCTAGGCCTATTTCGGACTCGTATAAATTGTACCGTATGACGCGTATAGTTGTTATTTGGTCACTCAGACCAGACGGCAGTAAACCGTTAGCGTAACTTCCTTGGCGCCATCTTACAATGTCTTTACGATGTTTTAACTTCTAACTACTTGCTTATTATTGTCTCATTTCAATAAACATAAGTATTTAGAGGGTAATAGCAGTATCACGGCAAACGGTTTCGCCTTGATAATTGCTCTGATGGTTTTATGTGTTCTTAATTGGGAATGGTCGTTTGCGAATAGGAGTGTTCGCGACGCAGTTACATTACAATATTGCGTTAAACTACAAGTTTTACATAGAAATAACTCAAGATTCATATCATGCAAGATTTTTAAATTCTGATGAAAGGTTGAAAGATTTACAAATAATTTACAAATTGCTCGTTATATTTGATCTATTTTGAAAGCAATCCTACAACAAAAAATTTAAAAACGATTTTTTTTAACAAACACAAGTAAACATAAAGCAAAATAGTAGTTTATGTAACTTACGTAATAAGGATCCTTAACATACGAGTGTGGATTTATACATACGTACAGTTGCATAAACTAGTATTTTGCTTTCGCAAAAATCGTAGGTCTCGGTCTATAAGTCGAGTGCCCATGCTCAGAAGATGTTTAGTCTGTATTTTGAATTGATATCTATGCAAAATTATCCAACATTGGGTTATACAAATAACACCTCGGTTTCTATGTCTCACGGGCCTTATGATGGTCGCGCTTATCGCGGAACAATCACGTTGACTATGAGAAAATTGTACGAACTTTTGTAGAGGCGGCGTTATTATTTATTTTATGACAACACGTATCCATGAAAACTTTATGTTAAGGCAGCCACGCCACTGTGCTATTTGTCTGTAAATCAGTATATCTTGTGCTTCTTAAGTAGGTATGCATTTAGAATTAGTTTTTACTGAACACTATTAAGTGCGCTTGCCATGGACAGTTATATAATAAGAGCCAAAATCGAACCACCCCGTAGAATAGAGCTAAGTTAACTTATGTTATTTAACCTTTTATTAGTCGCAAATAGTGTCTATTTCACTAGGAAGAGTAAGGCGGCTTTCACAGTCACACTGCTGCGGTTTCCGCATGCGGTGCTGGTGCGCGAGCAAGATAGCGCTCTGTATGTGTAAAGCGCTGTCACGCTTGCACACCGTCGCCGCATCCGGTTGCGGTGCCAGTGTGATCGCCTTACAAATCTGCAGGAATACAACACTATAAATAGGGTCTATACTAGCCGAAAAATTACAAGAAATGAAAACCATACAGGATTAAAATTTATGACAACATTGACAACGTGTCCCTTCGCACGAAAACAATTATTGTGGAATGGCACCTAATAAATAATGTAAGCAGTATTTCATCTCAGCAGATTGAGATGACTTAGCTAACAAGACACGATGATAGAGTTAATATAATCAATTGACTACCTATTATTAGGTCCCAACAGATAAGTTTAACGCCTATAATATCCCACTGCTGGGCAAAGGCCCCCCGGGATTTCCAATCCTCACAATTCTGTGCAGCGTCCAGCCATTCCTTTAAAAATGAGTCTAACTCACCTCGCCAGATAATGTAAACTTTAAAAAATACATATCAGTATAGATTCATAGTGCCTGTTTTATTTTTAAGTATAACAACAAAAAAAATATTTGGTAGTTTATAAACTCAGAATCGTGAGCTTTTTCGATCCTGATATGAGATAAAAGTGTCGTTGGTTTTTTTTTCCATTCCGTTACCAATTTTATTAAGTACTTAGATATATTAGTTATATATACAAAAATTAACGTTTCCAATATTAAGTTATTGTTCATTTCTAACGTTTTTTAACTTGTTAATGATAACTGAAAGTAAATAAATTACCTTTAATGAACAGTGGATCATTTTCAAGCAAACATCACACAGCACATTGAATGTTTTATTGGTTTTACACAGACTTGGGGAAAAGTATTCGCGATCGGCACTCCAGGCAGACGACCGGTTTCGGCAAACGATGAACTTCAGACTATGCTGGGCCCTAACAAAGGCGTCTCTGGCTGTTTTGGCAGACGTTGATGCTAGATTGGAAACTTTGAAGATATTTATTTAGATTATATATAGGTAGTAACTTAGTTATAAAGTTCAAGGGTATGTCTACATCAAACACTTTCATTTAATTCATTGGTATTTTTTTAATTTATCGACTTTATAAACCACTGAGTTTTTTGGAACTATGTACGAAATATCATTTGATATTTGGATGCTGTCAAGCAAAATGGGTCAACCCACATTCGTTTTGCAATAAGATGTCAAATTTAAGCGTAATTTTTTAGAGTTCTCGTCTTATTGCAAAAAGAATGTAGGTAGACACATTTTTGCTTAAAATAAATAAATATTGTGGGACAATCTCACACAAATCGACCTAGTCCCACAGTAAGCTCAATTAAGGCTTGTGTTGTGAATACTAGACGGCGATATATATAATAGATAGATATAGATAAATACTTAAATACATAGAAAATATTCATAATTCAGGAACAAATATCTATGATAAACACACAAATAAATGCCCTGACCAGGATTCGAACCCGGAACCTCCTGCTTCATAGGCAGGGTCACTACCGATTAGGCTAGGAGGCCGTTAAACAACAGGCAGTTTCGGTGAAGGAAAACCTTGTAAGATCCGGACCTAATCCCAATAAGGCCTAGTATCCCCTCTGGGATGGGAGGTCAGATGGCAGTCGCTTGCGTAAAAACTAGTTCCTACTAATCCATGGAATTAAGTTACCAAGCGGGCCCTGGACTCATAGCGCCGTGCCAAAGCCAGGACAAATATATTACTGAGATTGTAGTTTTGGACCCGGGGTATGTTAAACTACGTCCGGACTTGGGTATGTCCTTAAACTACGCCAAAAAGAGAGGTAAGGGCACTGCGAATGGCATCTCGCTAAGTGTGGTAGGGCGCGTTCAGCGAATTTCAACTCGCTCAAATCTGGAGCAGAGTCCGACTGGGGAAGTACCTCCACCTTACAGAAAACCACAGCGAAATAGTACTAGACCCTACTCATAGTGTTGTGTTCCTGCTGGTGAGTAAGGTTGCCAAAGTGCTCAAAGAGGACCCAGTGTGTTGACGATGAGGGACCATCTTGTTCCTTTAGTTAGCCATCAACACAGTGAGTCGTCCTTTTTGTAAAGGGTCGGCAACGCGCATGTGACTCCTTTGGAGTTGCAGGCGTCCATAGGTTACGGTAGCTGCTGACCATCAGGCGGGCCGTATGCTTGTTTGCCACCGTCGTGGTATAAAATTATGGGTCCTCATTAAGCTCTTTATATCTAAATGTAGTTTTCCGAAATCAAACGTGATTAATATTTAAGCTTCAACACGCCAACTTAGTAGCCCCCATACTACTACTACTTACTAACTCACATACATATATAATAAACGTACCTAATGCAATTAGATTATATATGCCTATAACAAATAGGCAGGGTATATAGCAAACCATCCATGTATTGTATAAAATCAAAATAAATTGAACCGCTAAACATGATTGACCTGCGATATCAATGCAACTATACAATGTACCTATTGTAGTTAGTCGCCAACAGATTCCAATTTCATTCTATTGTACAGGTCAATTCGACTTCTTTGAATGTTAGATTGTGACATTGCGATACCTAAAATTAATTTGATGACTGGCAAATGTTGACATAATATACTTAATTATCTAATGTGTCCTTTGACGCCTGTAACAGTTGATTCACAACCGTTTGGACATCGCTTTTGTTTCAAGATAGCATATACCTACATATATATGTATTTGTATTTACTTCAGATTCAGATATAATATAATATTAAACAAAAAAGAACCGACTTCACTTAGCCTCCACGTTTCCAAAAACAAATGCTCGAGCTGCTGTAAAAAATACTGAAATCACTATAGGTGTGCCTATGATAGTTGAAAAGTTCCCTCGATTTCTTCAGGATCCCATCATCAGATCTGGTGATCTGGTGATCTTGACCTGGTTAACTCAAACAAGCATACTACCCAGTAAGCAGAAGCAGCTACCGTAGCCTATGGACGCCTGCAACTCCAGAGGTGTCTCATGCGCGTTGCCGACCCTTTACAAAAAGGAGGATTCACTGTGTTGACGGCTAAAGGAACGAGCTACGACGCGAGTGCGAACATGCAAGTGTACATAATAAAATCCGTAATGGACCTAATGGAGTAGATACCTACTTGTTGCAAGCCCCCACGTTAAGCCCCATTCAAACAAAAAGAATTTCCAAATTGGTCCAGCGGTTTAATAATAAATAATAATAAAGGCGTCTTCGAATAATCGGTGAACATACACAAAAAAAGCAAAAACAAAGATCCCGACGAATTGATAACCTCCTCCTTCGAAATCTTGAAGTCGGTTGAAAAAGCTGTTTTGTAAGGATAGATACTTACCATATGAAGCAACACGGAAGCGGGGGTTATATGTATGTAAACACTTTATTGTACATAAAACGGGTCAAAATACAGTCATAACAAAAAAAAATACTACGTACAAAGGCGAACTTACTCAGCTAGGCTTAGGCGTTTCGTTGTACTTCTCAATTTGTTGTTTTATTCCAACCATACCGTATTATTTACCTGTATTTATTGATAAAAAATGTGCAGAAAAAAGTGGCTCCCACAAACAATATCTCATTTATTTCCTTATCGATGAACTTAGCTTCTTGAGTAATGTTTCCTTTGGCGCCGGCGCCGGCGCCGCCGGCCCACGTGGCGTCATCGCCACGTAGGTGATGATAAACTGCGGATATTAGACGCGCCTCGACACGTGTATTCGGTGATAGCCCTTTAACAAGTGGGCGTGTTGTTTTTGTCATTGACCTCGATGCAGTATGCGTTCATTAGCTCCAGAGTCAAAACAACAAAAGTACAAAACATAGTGCACCAACGGTTCTCTATTATCAAGCTGACCAGACTGTCAGTAATAATACCAGTATTTCTGTAGCCGTCCTTTTCTATGTATATGGAGAATGAGAAGGATGAGTAGAGAAATAATGTCATTATAACTAACAGTGTCTGCTGGTCAGCTGCATCGGCCCACCATTTATTTATTTATTTATTATTTAAAACAGGTACACATCATTACAGTAAAAACCAAGGCACAGCGAACTACAAAATAAACATATAAAACATATAAAATGACTTAATACTAGGTTGATTTAGGCGACGCAACTGCGTGGCTGCTAGGATTCGGCAGACCAATACTTGGAGCCTTCTCTTGGTTCCAGAACGATAGGTACACAGAACTCTACTATGATGGCAGGTGTTTCTTCTACGAGATTTTTTTAAAGCGACGTACCAGGTTTATAACAGCGAACTACTTCGTTCATCGAATTGTCTATTTGCATCACTCTCTTTCAAATATGCAAGAGCAATAGAAACGGAGATAACGAAATGCTGGTTTTCAGCAGGATTTTTGCACATCTCTGACGATATTCTGAAACTAAGAATATGTATTTCAACACGAGCCTGTATTTCCAGTCAGTTCCATTAGTAATCAATCAACGCAATGCATGCATCGGGCATCGATGCCGTGTGTGTGAGCGGTAGGCGCTGTTCGCACGGTGCTTTCTCTATTTTTACTCTGACCGCAAAATATCATCTCCTTCGGCTAGCGTCTCGGCGGCGGAAGGGCTTTGTCTCCAACGGAACCATTGTGAAAAGTAATTTTAAAAAACTAATAAGTACTGCGTTAAAACTTGCGTGCGAGTGGCAAGCCTAATGACACGGCGAATAGCGTGCGGGACTGTCTACACACGCGCGTACTCGCGTCGGGGAGCGTGTAGGTGGAGCCGAATATGTGAACATGGGCCACATTCTAACTTCAAACCACATTTCGACACGATCCGACTTCAATACAACTCCAATGCAATAAAGCTAGCGCCTTAACGTCTGAATCAGAAATATCGGAATTTGCTTTAAAATTATTCCGCTGCAACATCAAATACAACTTCAATTGGTTGATTATTTGTTGTGTGTTGGAGATAGATTGTGTTCTTAATGTATTGTTTATGTGTTTTAAAATAAGAATACGGCACCATGTTCACTGTTCGGCGGCTTCGTGTTGGCATTCGTACGCGAGTGATTCGTCGAACGTCGAACGTTTCAATGAGCTACGACGCGAGTGCGAACATGCAAGTGTACATAATAAAATCCGTAATGTACCTAATGGAGTAGATACCTACTTGTTGCAAGCCCCCACGTTAACAAACATGAGGTTCAAAGTTTTAAAAAATCAAACGCGGAAATTGAAAATAATAGCAATATTTATACAGGGTTCAAATACCTCATACGAGTATTATCACTCAAGTGACAATTTTTTTTAATTCCACGATGGTGGCAAACAAGCTTACTCCCCAGTTAGCAGAAGCAGCTACCGTAGCCTATGGACGCCTGCAACTCCAGAGGTGTCACGTGCGCGTTGCCGACCCTTTACAAAAAGGAGGATTCACTGTGTTGACGCCTAAAGGAACAAGAGGGTGTTTCGTCGTCAACACGCTGGGTCCTCTTTGAGCTCTTTGGCACCAGCAGGAACACAACACTATGAGTAGGGTCTAGTGCTATTTGGAAGTGGTTTTCTGTAAGGTGGAGGTACTTCCCTAGAATCCCTAGTCGGGCTCTGCTCCAGATTTGAGCGAGATAACATTCGCTGTGCTGTGCCGTACCATGCCTACCTCACATAGCGAGATGACATTCGCAGTACCCATACCTCTCTTTTGGACATAGTTTAAGGCAAGGGTCGGCAAACTTTTTTGAAAAAGAGCCTGATGACGGAAAAATATGGAATTTTCAGATGCTCATAGAGCCGCAGTTGTCTGTATTATGATTTTTACTGTATATTTGATTTTAAAAAAATTTAGGGGACCTCAAAGAGCCACAGCTGACCCTTCAAAGAGCCGCATGCGGCTCGTGAGCCGCGGTTTGCCGACCCCTAGTTTAAGGACATACGTTCTACGATGCCTGGGCCAAAAATAGACAACAATAATAGTCCCTTAGTCGGTATTATTAAACAAACCATTTATTTACATCACAATTTCTCGAAATATGTAAAGGGTTACTGGTTACAGGTGACATAATGTCGTTCCCGTCTGAGGGAACAGTATTAAATAGTTTGCGGTATGCAAGTATGACGCACGCTCGCGAATACGCACCGCAATATGAAAACTCCATCGCGAGTCGCGACCAACACACGGAACGTTTAAGTGTTGTCCAGTAATGATGATTTAGCATAAAATCGACTCATTTTATTAAAAGTCATAGTCTAGCTGTTTCTTTTTGTAGATGTATAGGTAACCTGCTTTGACAAACACTTCAGAATGATATATAAAAGGGAGCGTTACTATAGGAGCACCAGTCGTGACCCCTTTGTTAATAGGCGTGAAGTGCTAAATAAATATCACGGATAATTTACCAAATTAGTCCACTCCAGTCCAGTCTCACCCTATAACGCGGGTGCGTGTTTTAAGGGAGAAACACCTGCTATTGGCGTACTTTAAAACCACCGAACTATAGTCCAGTACTGCATCTATATGCTTCCAAGTTCAATTCGTAGGTAATTAAGTAAGTATCAATCCAATTTTCGTTTTGGT
Source organism: Pammene aurita (assembly GCA_947086415.1). Taxonomy (NCBI): domain Eukaryota; kingdom Metazoa; phylum Arthropoda; class Insecta; order Lepidoptera; family Tortricidae; genus Pammene; species Pammene aurita. Next base: position 15,481,580 of record OX352290.1, read on the forward strand.
TTGGTCTTAATTCATTTATGAACATATTTTGCCTAAACGAAAATAATTGAGGCTAGTATTGGACCATACTTAGTTGGGAGCTTTTGTACGGTACTTAGGTGGTTTTAGGGTAACGTGGTTTAAGTTTTCGATCTGACCCACAACTCCCACAAGGCTCAAGGTAGCAAACTATCCAGAGCCATAGCTACTTTATTAAGGTTTTTTTAGATGACTAATGCAAATGAATCTCTCACGTTTCAGTTTTAATTTGGCACCTTTTCGGGATTACGTAACCACTTATCAAACTGGTATGCATTTATTTTATTCATACTCCTAATTAGGTATAATGCTGGAAGCATTACCAGCAACAATCCTGACTGATCCGTGACGATTATCGTTTGCCAATAAAATGCGCATCAATACATAATTTACTATGTATTAATTATTCAGTGATTAGTAAAGGTTATTTATAAACAATTGCTCGCGCCCAATGGCCCTGGTGGCACCGTGACTTCAAATTTGCATTATGAATTATGTAGTTGTAGGGGATATTTGCACATCCGCTTGTATATTATAACGTAAGTTACCTACTTGTAATGATGTGACCCCACAGACACGTTTAATTTTTTTTTATTCATAATTTATTTATTTGTAAATTATTTAAAAAAAAAACATTTATTTCAGACTCATAAGTGTCCATAGTTTGTTAGTAACAAGAAAATACTTAAATAACTATATTAGTACCTAAACCTAAGTGAAGCGAGGTCCTGTGCCTAACTAGGCCACTGTCCCACCTCCCCGCTACCACGCTCTGGAGGCTATTTGTAAAAACTTTTTTGTTTAATAACTAAAAATTTATTATTTGTAAAAACTTTACTAAACATTCGTGAATACGTGAACGTGTTGCCGCTAACTTGGCGAGATATTTGACTATACCGAATAAGGTTTTTAATATCATATTTAGTTGATTGACTAATATAAGGTGTTATGAAAATGAAGTTTTTGGAATTAGGTGCACTAGGTACAGTCAGCAGCAATAGGCATGATGACACATATTGCATTATGTAATAAAATTTAGTTGATAGGATGCAAAATGATCAATATATCCAACTAAAGTGAAAATTTATAAATTCTATTGAAATGGCTCAAAGATATCAAGCTGCAAAATTTCTAAATTTTACGATTTTTTTAAATTGCAAAATAAAAATAAACAATGGTACCATTCGATTTTTAACATTTTACTGTAAAATAAATTGTATAGCAACCATATACAGAAACGCAACATTTCAATTTCAAAATTGCAATTTCATATTTTTTCCATACTTTAAACAGGGCGACTATGTGATCGTGACGTCACTTTTGCACGTCATTTTGTTAGGAGCGTTTTGAGAAACAAATGCAAATCTCGGACTTTAAGGGCCTGTTTCACAATCTCCAGATAAACTTATCTGCCAGTTAAAATTATTGCTATCCTTTTCTCCAGTCATATAAAAGAAAAGGACAGCAAACATTTATCTGACAGATATGCTTTAACTGGAGATTGTGAAACAGGCCATAAGTCTCATTTCTGATTTTTGTGTTGCTTTAACGCAATGTCTATATGGGCCATAGACATTTGATCCGCACAACAAAACGAATCGATTGATACCATACATGAAAAAAATTCACCATGCCTATTGTAGAAAAGCGGGTGACAGGTGTTCAAAATGACCTTTACCTATACACGCTTTTATTTTCGTAACAATAATGTCGTGTCAAGCTCATTCGGAACACCTCACCCGCTTAGCAACTTCTACTCCTGACTGCTCAGCTTTTGCTTTTCACTCAAGTCAAACCAAAAGCTGAACAGACACTGTCACTAATAGTGACATTATTTCTGAGCTCATCCTTCTCATCCTTCATATCCATAGAAAAGGGCGGGTATAGAAATAATGACATTATTACTGATACTTATATAGTGTCAGGACTGCTAAACGTATTGCCGTATTATAAAGTGTAGTGATATGATAAGTATAAAAATACGAAAATGTCGGGCAACGCTCAGTGTAGGGTTCAGTAACCAAAATTTGTTTAACATTTTTTCCCCATCACAAAAAGTGCACAGCGCCGCTAAAGAAGTTTTCACTTCAAAAATACAAAATATTTTCAAAAACAATTACAAAAAAAATCAACAAACAACTATCTATCTAGAACAGGGCCTCGATTCGAGATGCCAAACTGCGAAACGTTGCTCTCACACTTGTCTCACTAGGTGATAGAGTGATACACCTAACTGTCAAGCTGTCAGTAGGTCTCGCTAGAGCGTTTTGTCTATGGCTATGGCCACCATTTTAGATATGTTGACAGGACATTGGGAATCCCATGGCAGAGAGTTTGGTGTTTTTTTTTAGTAGGTATACGTAGGTATCGAACCATGGATGTATATGAAGTGGATCTCATTCTTAGGTCACAAAGTGAGGCCGACAGAGAAGCTTATCTAAGGGAGTGTATCGTTTTGACTAAGGAGGTAATGACGTCATCAGACAGTCAAAATGTGAATATGTGTCAAATGTGACAATTTTGTAACGAGTGCGAGTGAGGCACCGCCCCCCACTATTATGCTCTCTATCGGACCGTTTTTAGTACTTTTAAGGGTTCCGTAGCCAAAATGGCATAAACGGTACCCTTATAGTTTCGTCATGTCCGTCTGTCTGTCCGTCAGTCCGTCTGTCCGTATGTCACAGCCATTTTACTCGGAAACTATAAGACGAATAAAATAGAATTTAGACATAAGGTGTATTTTTCATGCCGCTATTTAATTATAGTCTGGCAAACCATTTTTTCAGTAGAAAAGCGCGGCAAATTCAAAATACGTACATGTGCCAACCCTTTGTGATTAGACACCGTGTTCGTGACGAACATTTCAATTCACATTTCTTTTACATTGAATTTGTTTCTAGTGCATTTCACTCTTTCGTCTTAAGCGCGAGTGAGATAGAACTCCTGCAACGTTCTACGCATATGTCTATGGCATATGTCAAAATTGAGAAGATTATCGTATTTTTCTATTACATACTTTCTACGAAAATTGTTTTGAACATTATCAGTTCAGCCATTTTTGAGTTATCTCCAAAAAACTTCTTCCATACGTATCAGATACGACCTTCTGGTATTAGTTTGGTTCTTATTCCGTTGAAGGAACGGAACCCTCTATTATGCGTGGTCCGACACGCACTTGGCCGGTTTTATGCTAGTCGCCTATGAACGACTCTTTTACTCGGTAATAATTTTCAACTGTGGCTAGGGCACCGAGTAAACAATAGTACTATACAGAGGTCCCTCTTTGACGTTACGAATCATGTTGTCCCTTCTTCACGCATGGCAAGTTCTCTTTCTCACTTAGGCAAACGTATCGGATACTAGTTGTCAAATTCAATGACAGAAATGCACATCCTTGGTTAGGGACAAGGTTTAAGAAAAAGATCCACTTCATATAAATCCGTGATACGAACACAGATTACACATTGTTAGCCCGCCCCACTGTAAATTTATCAAAAATCTTATCGGTTGGCTTCCATATAGCGATATAGAGCCCATCTTCGAGATCATGAAAAAATAAGTCTTATTAGGTCTTAAATGGGCGTTAGTATGTATAACACGATGTATCGCTCCAACTCCAACATTTGTACTCACGGTAAAGTCTACTTCAAATAACCTACATACCAAATTCTGGGAGCATACAATAGGCATGGTGAATTTTTTTCATGTATGGTATCAATCGATTCGTTTTGTTGTGAGGATCAAATGTCTATATGGGGCCAATTGCGTTAAAGCAACAGAAAAGTCAGAAATGAGACTTAAAGTCCGAGATTTGCATTTGTTTCTCAAAACGCTCCTAACAAAATGACGTGCAAAAGAGACGTCACGATCACATAGTTGCCCTGTTTAAAGTATGGAAAAAATATGAAATTGCTAGTTTTACAGTGAAATGTTACGTTTATGTGTATGGTTGCCATACAATTTATTTTACAGTACAATGTTAAAAATCATTTCAAATCACACTTTAAAAAAAATCGTAAAATTTAGAAATTTTGCAGCTTGATATCTTTGAGCCACTTCAAAGGAATTTATAAATTTTCACTTTAGTTGGATATATTGATCATTTTGCATCCTATCAACTAAATTTTATTGCATAAATCAATATGTGTCATCATGCCTATTTTAAGACGCGAATCTAATCGCAATTTGTGCATTTGTATTACTTTTGAGCTAACCACTCCAAATTTTTTGACCATAAACTAGGCACTTCACCGCCTTATTTTAAACCGTAAAAGTTAACCTTGCGGGACAGTTTTGAAAAAAATACTTTAAATAGTTTCAAAAATTTACTTAACTGGCACACGCATAACTGGATATCTATGTTTAAGTGGCTTATAGTTTAATATGCCGTTATAAAGTGTATAACAGGTATATGTTTTTTTTCCTATTTTTTATTGTTTTTTTTTCTCTTGTTTTGATTAAGATATTCTTACTTTGGGGATGTGATCGTAGCGTCAATGCGCCGTGTCGTCAAATGGTTGCAGCGGAAGACCAGCGCTGGCCCTGCCGGCATTTAACGCTGAGTTGCGACGATTTCTTGGCAATTAATGTTTCGGGTTGTATATGTTATTGTTTATTATGTTTTTTGTAATTGTCATTAATAAATCTTACATTCATTCATTCATTCATGTTTCTAAAATAATGCTTTAAATGTTCATCCTTATGTTCACCTTTATTTTTGAAAAAAAAAATGGTATTCAATATTTATATGACGTTCTAAATAAAACAAATTTTTTTAACGTCGTAGAACGCATTTTTTTATGGAAGTTACAGAAACTATTTAAAACGGGGTATTTACCATGGGTATTTGTTTTGTCGAGGTTCCGATATATATTATATGTTATATGTATCGACATCTTAGAAACTAACAAACGAGGATGGTGGCAGCATTTCTCCGCTGTATCGCAAAACTTATGAGTTGAGCGAGGAAGCTGCCAGCTCTTTGGTCACCAATTGAGTCGACGAGCCTCTTTTTGCGTTCTTTAAAAAGTTATTGAGCACTGGGTCCCCACGCGCCAAGGGTCTCGACTACGCTTTCGTAGAAAAACTGAAGACCCATAAAACATTTTTATACCTTTGTATAAAAATGTTTTATGGGTCTTCAGTTTTTCAGCTTCTTTGGCCACCGCACCTGCTTGTTTATTGGTTCCGGTGAAGTGAGAAGCCGCCAGTGTGCCTACGCATATAGCATCCCACAGGCACGCATGTGGCATTTACTTAAGTACCGCAAGAACACCTGTGTGGAGCACAAACACGGACTCAAAGCCGGAATCAGATTTCAATCAATCAGGTGCCGGTCCAGATACTATGGGGTTTAAGACATTTATTTCTCAAAAAGATTTACAATAATCACTTACTGAGAAAACAATATTTATCTTAAAGCTAAATGGGAGAGGGTAGAATGCAAAAACTGGTGGACGAGTTAAGAACAAAGGCGCTCGGTAACACCAAGCGCAATGCAACAATGTAATGTTGTGCATAGGGACAAGTTAAACCGAACTACCCGGTGCGTTCACTGGTTAACTTACATATGATTTGTGTGTATTCATTAAGTGCATATTTTGTGGAAAAGCCTTAGAAGACGTTTTTATTTTAGTTTTTAACTTTTTTATGTTATACGTTTTTGTACATTTATTTATTTTTTCATTGTCTTTTTTTTTAAGTATTTCAATTATTTAATGTTATTATTATTTGACTTATTTCTATCCAGTAATAATGTCAATATTTCTGTACCCATCCTTTTCTATGTATATGAATGAAGGATGAGCAAGATGAGTAGAGAAATAATGTCATTATTACTGTCATTGTCTGGAAAAGCTGTCCACCCGTCACGAAACCTCCTGTTTGGTGACGGGTAAGCCGGTAGCCAGTGCTGCAGCTTAGGAGTGAGTGACTCATAAGAAATTTGGCACAATACGTCGTCCCAGCTCCAATGGCAATTTGGATGGGTAAAAACATCCTGACCCGCCAACCACTTCACCAAGCTTTTTTGGCCTCCTCTAAACCACAGTTCCATGGTTTGGGGTGGGGGTCCTGTAGGAGTGTCTTACAGTTGATGTTATGAAGCCGACTATTTCTTAAAATGGTCTTAAATCCTTATGCGCCCACGGGTATGGTCTTAAATTTGGTATTTTCTTACTAAACGGGTCTTATAGCTTCTGTAAAAATTTCGAGCAGTAAGCTCAAAAATAAATTGAGGCTCAACAAATTGCGATTTCAACTGGTCTTAAAACCTTATACGCCCACCGTAATTTGGTAAGTATGTAGATTTTGTGGGTGGTGAAGTAAGTGGGCTTCGCCGTGTGTAAAAATTTAAGCGTAACGATAAATTAACGTATTTTTTTTGTATTTTCAACTTGACGCCACACATACTAGCGCCCATTTACGACCTTTAAGACTTATGTTTTCAATATCTCCGTGATGGGCTCTACAACGCTGTCAACGCTATATGGAAGCCGACCGGTAATTTTAGATTTTTGATAAATTTACAGTATAGCCGGCACCAGTATCTATAATGTTTAAGTAGTGAAGTATCAGATGTCAAACAATCCTTTAAGGCACTGACTACCAGGCTACCGATAGTAATGATGGAGGCGACCTCTAGTAATTGCCCCCACGAAACTTTTGCGCGAAGTTGATTTCTGACAATTCAAACTGGGTAAGATACCTACTAGAAGTAATTATAAAATTGATATGATTTTAAGACATTTTCACTGAGAGCACATTAATATTTATAATTTTTATGATTTTCAATTGTAGGTATTTATTACAAATATATGACTGTTAAAATATAATATGATTGGCATTACCTATTTAACCTAAAGTTCAATTAACATGCCATAAAAGAAATGTCGATATCTGGCCGAGGAGCGAATGGATAAACATCAAAAAGTGCGATGAGTTATAGGGTTCTTCCACCCTGCTGTTGGGAATATCTCTACAGTACCCTGCATTCACTGTGCTCTGCATTATTTTGTGTAATTTGGATGCTATGTTAGAGTAGATTTCCTCAGATTAAGCAAGCCACTAGCAATAAATCTCCTACAACGCCTTGACTGTATGCGGCTTTATAGCCATTCCCCATGTACATGTGCATGTGGGATACTACATGCGTAGACACACTGGCGGCTTCTCACCTCACCGGATCCAATAAACATTCAGATGCGGTGGCGAAAGCAGCTGAAAAACTGAACACCCTTAAAAAAAATAGATGTTTAAAGAAACAAGCATGTACAGTTTAAAGTGCCATGTGTAACCATATCAATTCATTATATAAGAAATATAATATGATATAATATTGGAATATAACTTACACGTAAGTCAGTCAGATACACAATTACATTTACTTGCAGTAAACGTCAACTTCTTTTTTGAAATGAAGACCCATTGGTTTTCATATCCCGAGTCTCCTAAATAGTAATTCAAAACTTGGGTCTTGTTAGTGGCAATTAGTTATAATCATGAGGATTATGACTAGTACTATTGTGCACTGTATTTATTTACCTGATATATTTATATTTCCATAACATCCTCAACTCTCAGGATTAGGAATAGCTTTGTAATATAAGAGTCTTACATTAGATTAGAATCTATGAAGAATATGTGTAAAATTGTTTGAAGTGTCTAAAACCTTAGTTAAGTTAGGAGGCAGTACTAGGAGCCAAGTTTGAACCCGCGATCCTTAGAGCGTAAGTCGGGCGTCTGGCCGCCAGGCTACCAGAGTTTGTTTTGATAATTACTATACTGTTGCTCCATTTTTCTACTAATTCTACTATGTTTATCTGCGTGAAGTATCAAATGTCAAACAATCCTTTAAGGCACTGACTACCAGGCTACCGATAGAAATAACGGCCTCCTAGCCCAGTCGGTAGTGACCCTGCCTACGAAGCAGGAGGTCCCGGGTTCGAATCCTGGTCAGGGAATTTGTTTGTGTGTTTATCACAGATATTTGTTCCTGAGTTTTCTATGTATTTAAGTACTAGCTGTGCCCGCGGCTCCGCCCGCGTGGAATTCGGTCTGTGTCAGTAAGCGGCTAATTCACCCCTAATTTCTCTCCCGCTACCCTGGAGGCGGAACTTGAAGTAAAGTTGACAGCTGGATACGCCAGAGGACAGTAGTCCTAATAAAATATTTTACAATTACCACTAAATGAAACTACACTCAAAAATGAATACTTTTTTTTATCATATTAATTTTTTTGGAATGACGACATAGAGTAGTACCTGTATATCGGACGATACAGGACACTTTTGTATTTATACGTTCATGTCCACGGCAAATATCATCCAAATCGATCCTAGTCTAAGCATGAAAGGCATGAACAGGCCCGGTTGAAATTGGGTAGGGGTGGTCACAAATGCAGAAATGATTTTTGAATGGGGGGAGGGGGTCCGCAAATTTAACTCAATTACCCCCCCCCCTTTTAGACGTTGAATTTTTATCGGCTTCGTTTAACCTGGCTGGGGATTTTCTTGAATTGGAATTAGTAATCCTTAAGGGGTGATTTCCGGGATAACCGGCCAAGAGCATGTCGAGCGATGCTCAGTGTAGAGTTTCGTAGATGCCACCCTGTTACAAAACATCCGTTCAAAAGGTCGTTTATTAAGGGATATTTGGCGGCGCTTACGTCATTTTACTATTCGGCACTTCCTTTCACTATGCGTTTTTGACTGATAATTCAAAAACGGCTAAACCGATTTAGTGCGAACGGTAACTGAGCTAGACCGCGGACAAACGGACGGACATGGAGAAACCATAAGGGTTCCTAGTTGACTACGGAACCCTAAAAAGAGATAAATAGTAGTTTATGTAACTGTTACGTAATGTTACGTAATAAAGCCTAATTATGTACAGAAACATACACTGCTTTACCTACACACATTAAAAATCCATTGAAACCATTAGAATGACCGCCATTACACCGCCATGACCAATCTTATTGCACCGGCGGTCGGGGCGGGGCGGATATTCATTACATTACCGTAGGTAATTAATTTTCATACGTTTTACCACACTGTCACAGATAATACACTGATGTTACGTTACTGGTTGCAATAATGGTGGTAATAACATACGGTTGTGAACGCGGAATAGAGGATTTATGATATTGGTGTAGATCAAGATATTTATTCTTCAATGTAAGCACATTACAATGCACTAATGAACGTCAAAGAAAAATAAAATATGTGAGTGTCGTGGAGCACGCGATTGGAACGAAGTTATGTTATTTTATATAAATATAGAATTTTTTTGCAATTTTTTTTTTTTGTATTTTTTGGAAATTTTGAAAATTTAGGAAATTTTTGAAAATTGTGCCATTTTTGGTATTTTCGTCATTTTTCACTTTTAGGTTCTCGACTTTTTTCACTTTTATCACTTTGTCACTTCTCACTTTAACTTTTCACTACACTTCACTTCACTTCACTTTATTCTATTGTATATATTTTTTATTTCATTCCATTTTACATGTTTCTCAATTGTATGGGTGTCGCGTTTTCGTGACGTGACGCTTTTTCGTGACGGTCACGTGACTTTTTTTCGCCTAGCCTCCCATCCGCGAACCGTCCGATAAGGAACTTCGTTCCAAAACTACCACCGGTTCTAACCCTACACCTCTGGCCCAAGAAGTATTATGACCGAAAAGAAACTCGATGGGACTTATTTTTTTCAAAACAGTAAGTAATACATTATTAGATCTTCAAGACACAAAATAATGCGTAGTTGTTCAAGAAGACATATCTAAACAGCTTGAGAGACAGATAATGTACCCATTGTTTAATTATAAAGAAAAATAAATCCTAATCTGACTGTTTCACAAAACGTTTGATATGTTTTCCTACCTAAACTAAGTCCTATAAATGTTAGAAGATTTTGTAGTAGTTTTTTGGTTTGGGCCATGCATATTTGTCCGTCATATATAGTCTTCGAACCTGCAATAACCCTTTGACATTCATGACATTTTCAAATATTTCTTAAAGGTAAATTTAAAGCATCGACGGGTGACATGTTATAAATATGAACACCTTGACCAAAAAATTACAAATTATTTCAATACCAAATTTCATCTAAATACGTACAGCGGTTATTGGTTCTTTCTTCCCCATGTAAACTTCCACCCCTTTTGCATCCGCTTAAGGGATAATTTCCGAGATAAAACTATTTTATTTCCTTTTCCAGAGCTCAAATTATCTCCATACCAAATTTTCATCTATATCAGTTCAGCGGTAAAAAAATCCTCATACCAACTTCCAACCCCCTTCTCACCCCCACAAGGGTTTGAAAACTATCCTATGACGTTTCTCGAGACTCAAATTATCTCGATACTCATTTCTATCTAAATCGTTTCAGCGGTTAAAAATTCTCCATACAAACTTTCAACCCCATTTTCACCCCCACCAGGGTTGATTTTTGGGATTAAAACTATATATTAACCTTTCCCGGGACTCAAACTATCTCTATACAAAATTTCATCAAAATACGTCCAGCCGTTTTCACGTGATGCGCGGTCAAATAAACAGACAAACAGATAAACAGACAAACAGACAAAAAATAAAAAAATTGTTGTAACGTGTTCTGTTATCGATTCTGAGTATCCCCAGCCAACTTTTTTTCGATTATCTTCCATGTACAGACTTTCGACCCTCTTCAGCTTTATTATATGTATAGATATAGATTTATCCATATTTATCAAATATCTATATATATCGTCTAGTACCCTTAACACAAGCCTTACTAAACTTACTGTGGTCGTCGATTTGTGTAAGATTCATTTATTTCTCGAATTTAATTTCTTTTCTGATGTTTTTGAAATGCCTCAAACTTTCCATAGACGTTGACGTAACAAAAAAAAAAATTTAATATTTAGTAGTTAGGTTTTCTTATTAAAATTATTTTCTTGTGTATGAATGCTTTTTCACCACATCAGCACCACCGCCTATCTTGATTTTTTTAAAGCGTTAGTAAAATTGTTTTTTTTTTCACAAGGGAGAACAGTTATTACTTTACGTTATAGAACGATGATTTTGAACCATAAATATTTGGCAGAATTAATTTGTTTTGTTTTATGTATTTACCTAAGCTTGTATTTTTTTGCCGTGGCGTGGTGAAAAATGTTGTAATACTCTCGGCAGCAGTTTGTTTGCTTCTAGTGCCCCCCGCAACGCTCAAGATACAACTTTTTTAACCACACACAAGTTATAATTTTGTAATCTTTCACTTTTTCGGGTCTCGATATAAACACGTGAGATAGATATCAAGGTTGTATTCTTGATATTATAATTTATTTACACTAAACCTATTCTACATAATATTGGATCTACGTGGTCGGTTTACAAGTCAATGTATTGTTTTATTTCTTGTGACAAAAAACATTCATTGGTTACAAGAAATTTTAAAATCATTCATACCAGTCATTTTTATTCAATATGTAATATTTGTCACATATCTTTTACCCAAAGCACAGGTTTCGTCATCGTTGCTACACCCAAAAATGCATCGTCAAATCTAAAAAATTGCTTGTAAGCCGTCTATGTAGACTACCCTAGTTCTAGCCTAGTATTGTAGCACGAAAATACACGTATGATTTACACACATACTCACACACGTATTTAGTTTCAGAAAACATTCAGAGATGTCGCTTTCAAATGAGTTTTCATAAAATGCTTCAAGGCTCTCTTTACCTACTAGAGGTAAACAAATGCCTTACGTGGGATTCCCATAATTTACTGACGTCAACGTCAAAACAATAAGATGGCGCCCATGCCAATAGAGAAATTCCTCTAGCGAGACCTGTTGATTTTGACGTAGGTTAGGTGAATCAACTGTCACAAAAGTGTGATATCATAGTTGTCTCGCATGCGACTGTCAGTTATGCCATGTCGAATAGACTCCCAGTTTCCTTATTCAACCTCGGATTTTTAAGATATTTAAAATATCATTTAACACAATCAAAACAAAATACGACAAAAACTCGAAATCGAAGTTTTGATATTTGGTGTGTATGTTGATTAGAGGTCCCGTTTTATTGTCCACACCATTTGACATTTGAGGACCTCGAGGAACCGCCAGCACCTTGGAAAATGTCCTCCATCCTGAAGAAATTCGCTTTTCCCTCCGAATCTACGCACTCAATGAGAATATGACCTAGGACAATATTAAAGCTCATTAAATTCTACATAGAAACATGCGTACTCTTTGATATCCATCGAGGAAGTGAAATGTATCGTCAATGCCTTTCCAGGGGATATTTTCATAATATGAAACTTGTGAGAATACAAAGTTAACGTTAATTTGTAGTTTTGTATGTCAGCTACATCAATATCATCATTTTAACCGACTGCGATAAAAACAGTAAGTAAGGTAATGGTTTCAAAACTGAAAGCTGAATACATCCTGTAGCTTAGGATGCTAAGCGGATTTCTACAAGTGACATATCCCTTAATTCTACTTGATCTGAACGATAAATCCACACTTATATATTTAAAAAAACAATATGTCGGCCGAAGGAGGTCACCAAATATGAAATCATATTTTTTCCTTGGTGCCTAAACTATTACGCAGATTTCAATGAAAGATACACCAGGAGGTTTGAAATCAACACACCCAGGGCCGGATTAACCACCCCCGGGGCCCCTAGGCAATGCAATTTATGGGCCCCTTTGCAACAAAAAAAAATTATTTAATATTTTTCGATACCACATCGGTGGCAAACAGCCATACGGCCCGCCTGATGGTAAGCAGCTACCGTAGCCTATGGACGCCTGTAACTCCTGAAGATTCACATGCGCGTTGCCTACCCTAAAATTAACTTTTATAGTAATTCTCTCTTATCTATATCTTTTTTTCCTTTTTTTACTCTTGTATTAACTTTTTAGGTATAGTACTCAATGTACCTAGTGATTTTTGTTTCGTTATGTCCTTGTCCCCCGGTCTGTTTGCGGCTTAGCTTAGCGCTTGAGGGACCAAAAAAAGGAAAACAAATATTAAAGAAAGCTTATTGAACCGTTTATCAGTTAGGTATCGCAAAAATATATCACTTCTTATACGGCGTTTATAATTGCATATTCGTACTCGCGTCAGTGCTTGTCGAATCATTCGCGTACGAGTGCCAACACGAATGTCCGTTGACATATTCGTCTCCCCGTACAACTCCCCGATTCGAAACGCACGCGAATATGCGCGCAGAACCAAGACGCTTAATATGTAAACATTCCGCACGCTATTCCCCTCGTCACTCGCGCGTAAGTGTAATCGCAACATTAGTTAAACTACTTTTAGGTGTGTGTATTAATGTATTAAGCAGGGCCTAAAATGCTCTTAGCCGATTTTTTGGATACAGAATCGTTCATAACATCTTGAAATTTGCCCTATTTACCGAGTCCCATAAATATAATCTACATAGCAATTGAAAAAATATTAAAAGTTAGGTCAGCTGGATAATTTTGTCGTGGCTTTTCAGATGGCAGCTTCTAGTCAACGTCTTAACATTAAACGTCGCGTTCTTCTTTTTTTACCGACACTGATTTGTGAGAGTGGTAAAACTTAACGCTGTCCCCACTAAAATGGGACTACTCTTGTCACAATGTTTTCTGACCACTGCATGTAAAAAATCTTTATCGACGTAAAACATTTACTTGTCCTCTAAAAACACTTTTGTAGTTTTTATGTACTTTTTTACCATTATTATTTAACTGACGCTAGAAAAACCGAAAATATCATCTGATTGTCGGTAATGAAAGAGAACGGCTTGAAACAAGATTTATATTTGTGTGGAACTTTCAAACTTGAAATGCATTTTTTAGAAAAAAGTGGTCATAAAATGGGCCCAAAAGGGTGAATCATTAATAGTAGATTGTTAACCAAGGGTTGAAAGTGACCCATTATACCTGAGATATTTCTGGCGCTCGAACGAAGTGAGAGCGCTAATAGTTCCAGGGTGAAATGGGTAATTTCACCCGAGTTAAACACTCTGCTTTTCATTTCGACTATGAGGAAAGTACAATACTACACGCACATTTTATAAAACAGGTATGTAAAGAATAATCTATAAAAATGTTAAGTAAAATTTGAACAATTTGAAAAAGACAAATTAAATGTTTAGCCGGCGGTCTGAGAGGAGAGCATCCGGTCAGCAGTTCGACACTAGGGATGAACAAGCAATTTTCCACTCGGCTATCTACCCAGGAAAATAAAACTTTCCGAGCAGGAGAGAGGAAAACAAATTTACAAGCTTAATTTATTAATATTACATACCGTAGGAAACATTTTCATTTTCCACTGTACACACGCGGGCCCCTAGCCGATAAATACAGATTTTCCAATTAATATTTAACTCTATGAAGCAATTTCATTTTCCACTGTTCACCTGTGGGGCCCCTAGCCGACATTTGCATATACAAATTTCCCAATTTAATTTTCACTTGTAAGATTTTAATTTTTTTCTGTGTACGCGGGGGCCCCTAGCCGAGGCGGGGCCCCTAGGCAGTTGCCTACTCTGCCTTGAGGCTAATCCGGCTCTGAACACACCAGTGCCATGCAATGCAAATTTTCTAAAATGTATGGAGGATAAATCACCAAGACTACATAATTTGATGATAAAACCCTATGTTTAATAGTGACAGCGATGAAACTCGACACCTATTTTCTCTGGGATCCTAAGTATGCATGTCTGAAAACAAGAGCTTCGAGGACCACCAGATTCGGTTGCCATCATACAAAGTATATCCATTTTTAGGGTTCCGTAGTCAACTAGGAACCCTTATAGTTTCGCCATGTCTGCCCGTCCGTCCGTCCGTCCGTCCGTCCGTCCGTCCGTCTGCGGATAATCTCAGTGACCGTTAGCACTAGAAAGCTGAAATTTGGTACTAATATGTATATCAATCACGCCGACAAAGTGGTAAAATAAAAAGTGGAAAAAAATGTTTTATTAGGGTACCTCCCCTATACGTAAAGTGGGGAGTGATTTTTTTTTTCATTTCAACCCTAACGTGTGATATATTGTTGGATAGGTATTTAAAAATGAATAGGGGTTTCCTAAAATCATTTTTTGATGTAAATATTTTCGGAAATAATCGCTGCAGAAGTAAAAAAAAATGTGTCCCCCCCCCCCCCCTCTAACTTTTGAACCATAAGTTTTAAAAATATGAAAAAAATCTCAAAAGTAGAACTTTATAAAAACTTTCTAGGAAAATTATTTTGAACTTGATAGGTTGAATAGTTTTTGAAAAAAAATTACAAAATAATTTCTGAACTAAGTTTGTAATTTAACCGTATAAGCAGGTGTTTATTGTACCTGTAATTTCTACAAAATCACAATGAAATGACGTGCATTCAAATAAAGTAAAAACGGTGAAAATCGATTTACGCAATAAAGAATTATCCCATAAAAATCATCTTCCATACTTTAAGCTCGCGCGCAATAGTTTACTTAATTTGCCGATAGATGTCGCTGTACGTGGAACGCTCATATCATATCCTACATGGCGGTGTTATTTTAACTCTTAAGTGGGGACACTTACTGTGACGGACGGAAAACTACGGAACCCTACACTGAGCGTGGCCCGACACGCTCTTGGCCGGTTTTTTGGTTTTTTTGTACGCTTACAAAAAATGTAATCGTTATGCAATGAATGTGTATGGTAAACGAAACTTCATTAAATTTCACACAAAAATTGTACGACACCACATCACAAAAAATATATCCTTAGTTTTTCATATTTAGAATACGATACCAAATACGTCTTCTATATTGACTATAGTAAGGGATTCCAAAAATGAGTAAATAGCGAAAACTTCGTTACGGGCAAAAGCTAGTATTATAAGGGATAAGAAAGTTTGAATGTAAGTAAATAAGTTACAATAAGAGTGTTTAGGTTGTTTTTGAAACAATCATGCGTTAGTTAGTTTTTGGTCGTAACAGAGCCATCTAGTGGATAATTTCGAAACAAATTGTCTCATGTTCGGAGTCATTTAGTAGTAGTATAATACCGGGCTTTCAGAATTATACATATTATAATACATACTGCGAGTATCTTCTTATACCAAGAAGCTTTATTCACTATTATATTATATGCATTGTTATTGATGGCCCATACTGGATTAATATCTATGTAAATTGTTTTATACTTAATACCGTCAATACCGTAGACATTACAAACGAAAATTAGGTAAGTAAGTACATGTTCCGTTTCCATCCTTTTCGATAAAAAAGGCAGATGTAACACCAGTCCGGTAACCTAATAACTGTCTACGCTCTCCAATAATGTGGTTTTATTTTCCTTCAAGGTAATTTTAATTGTTAGCGTAGATTTTCCTTCAGTTTCAGTTGGTGCTTCAGAGTTAGAGCCTCAAAAATATCTTAGACTGTGAGCCTCTATTGAATAGATACTCTCTGGTTTATCGAACGAGCGGAGCGTAAGCGAAGTGAAGTTCTTACAGACAATTTCGGCCACAACAAAACTATCAGGTGGCTACCTAAACGTCCCTGCATTTTGATGATTTTGAATAGTTGTTCCGCGATAACTTTAGTAACGTTTTTTATGAACTTTATGAAATTTGTTGGGGTTGTAGCAGAGATACATATACTTACTTCGAGAGTTCGTATACAAGCAGGATTGGTCAAGGGGTTATGGAGCTAGAGGGCGCGAAGCAATCATCATACGGGTCTTGTTATATGGTCAACTCGTTTGCAAGGAAATCGCGAGTTCTCAGTTCGAGGCGGACTACTAAGTAAGTTGCATTTCGAGAGACAAATGCAGATCTACCTTTGGGTTGCTATAGGTAAGGTTAACTTGTCAGCAAAACCCACACGACATAAAAATATGGCCAACGACAATATTGTCGTTGGCCATATCATCCATATCTCCCTCCATCATCACATATCATTTTAAAATGCAAGAACATTTTTTTGTCCGTGCTTGCAATTTGTCACATTAGCATGAATTATTCGGTTGGCTACAACGAATTGTAGGTAGGACGCGTATTTTGGACTGAATAATGAAGTACATTTGTGCAGTCGGTCTGCATATTATAAATTAAGTTGTATTGGACCCTGGTCCTAAAGTATGGAAAATGTGGTTTCAGTTAAATATCCTGAAACACTCGGAAACAGTGGTAGCACCTATATAGACTTTTGTTTAGGGCACTAAAATCAATAACATATCAAAATTCCAGGATATTTAACCGAAACCACATTTTCCATGCTTTAGATCCGGGGTTTTTAAAATCTGTTGTACCTTACCTACACACTCTCGATAACGCGTTTTAATTTGAGTCCAAGAGTTTTAATTTGGCATGCCGTTTGCCAGAACACTTACGAATAACATTAACCACCTGTTTTCGTCAGTCGGTTAAAAGGCAGCGAAAGGCACTAAAGAACGCATGTGGGGCCAACCTCATGTGGCGTAAACGAAATTTACTTATTCAAACATACCTACAGCGATTTACAAGAGTGCATATTTTCATAATTATCGAACATGATCTGATCCAAATAAAGGAATTCAAGATGGCAGCCGTTATTTGCATTTTGACTCCGGATTCGGTTTCAGAGTCCGGTAAAGTTTTTTTCGATTTCGCTCAACTTTTCGATACTATTTTACAGTAACTAATTAGACTAAGTACTATGCGTAGGTTTTATATTTACATAATTTGAAAGATAGTGTCTTTTTAAACTGCATATATAAGTAGAACACTTTTTTGATTACATC
Source organism: Pammene aurita (assembly GCA_947086415.1). Taxonomy (NCBI): domain Eukaryota; kingdom Metazoa; phylum Arthropoda; class Insecta; order Lepidoptera; family Tortricidae; genus Pammene; species Pammene aurita. The sequence continues at coordinate 15,499,339 of OX352290.1, forward strand.
TTTCATTTACAAATAATGCACGTTAATATAACAGCTGTTTCGTGATTTTTGCTTGGAGAGGTGAAAAAAGTAAGATTTTTATTGATTAAAGTGATGTTAATATATTTTTCACTTCTCATGCTCGTAAAGTTCGACTTTAAGTCGTGCGTGGACGACATAAAATCGCATTTTAAGCTCTAGGGCATAAAGTAAAATTTTCTTCTAAGACTAAGAATGTGGCTCAACAGCCAAACAGAGTCAAAATATATTGCACTAATTAATTGAGCAGTAAAATTTCGTAGAATACTGAAACTTGTTCTTTTATTATATTCTTGCTATAATTATTTGAATTGCGTGTTTTCTATAATTAAATAAATGAAATCAAATAAGATAGGAGTTGATAATAGTTTAAAATGCCCCGAAATGTTTTTATGACTTGGCAGAAAACAAGTATCTATGTCTAAATTCACATGTTGAAAAAAAAAATTAAAAATTAAAAATTTAATGGGTGGGAACCATATTTGTTTTCATTGAAATATTTTTGTTACAACTTGAAATTGTTTTACGATTACCGATAAATAATTTCCTCGCAATTGAAGTGAAAATTAGAGTGTAACCCTCGTCCATAAAACCCATTTTACACTCGGCTTTATATCAATCCTCGCTCGCAAGCTCGCTCGAATGGATAAACGCCTCGCGTGAAATCGTGCGTTTTATGCACTTGTTGTACAATCTACTATTTATTGATTATAGTATGTGAAATAAACTTGTTAGTGTAATAAATAACTGACATGCTGTGTAATTAAATTGTATAAATAAATAATCATAACTACGTTGGAAAATTTGTCATTTAAGGAAAAAGTGGAACAGTTTTTTTTTAAATTTCATACATATTTTTTAAGCAAGAGTATGCTTACTCTCAGCAATTTTAAGAAAAATTGCCGAAGTTTAAGTGGTATTTTTTAAATGTATTAAAGTATTTCATAAAGATTAAATTGTAGAAATAAGCTTGGCTTTTAACTTTATTGATAAGTAATATAAAACATATTGGAAGCATAATATAACTATGGATGTAATTATCTGAAATAAATGCTTAATAAATAAAAATAAATAACAATAAAAAATTAAAAAATCAAGCAACAAGTTTGTCACGAATCAAGGTACCTCACTAAACAAGCTCTGCAAGTTTTGGAGTATAAAATAATAATTTAATTTAATTTAATTTAATTTTAAAAAGAGTGGTATGGGCGAGTGTATAGTATAATTACCCAAAATTTTTGTTCCCCAATATTTTTTGTTCCATTCGCGTTTTTCCCCACTTTTTTATTTTCCTATGCGATTATGTTACCATTAGGTTTATTCCTCGACGCATTATTTTCTACTCTTTTTTGTTGCTAGATGTATTTTTGTCCCGATTTACTTATACTCACGGAAGACTGTCATTTGACAGAGTCAAGATAGGTGCGACGACAAGCGAAGCGAGGAGGAGGTGTTAGGTGAACTGCGAATTAACAGTGCGCGAAGCCGACCGAGCGAAGCGAAGCGTGCTGCGGCAGCGGCCGGCGAGCGCCAGAACCGATTGGCTCTGTCACATCATACAGACTAGGAGACATGCACAGAGAAAAATACGTCTAGCAACAAAAAAGAGTAGAAAATAATGCGTCCGAAGAAAAAACCTAATGGTAACATAATCGCATAGGAAAATAAAAAAGTGGGGAAAAACGCGAATGGAACAAAAAATATTGGGGAACAAAAATTTTGGGTAATTATACTATACACTCGCTTAATTCACTGAAAGGAAATATTCTTTAATTTTTTTAAGGGGCAAATGCATTTAAAATTTTGGGTTCAGTTCAATAAAAAACTATTATTTTGTAATTTTTGCCAAAAACATTTTTTATGACAATTGATGCCAATCGATCCTATTTCCAACAAGGATAAAAATTTCTTAATACCAACCAAGTTTAGGACTCAAAAGAAGCCATAAATAATAATAAAAAGACTTTTCATACAAATTTTATGGGTGATTGTAAGTGTATGGAAAAAAGTTAAAATTAAGAAAAAACTGTGAATGCAGTTTTACTTTTTAGGAAAAATAAAAGAATGTTTCCTTTCAGCGAATTGAGCTATCTCAACGTTTTAAGGTAGTTCCCCTCCAGGGCCCATGTTTTTTTTCCATCCTGTATATGGGAATAACAGAACCCTTGTGACAATGATTATAATTATATTCCTGATCAGGCTTTACAAATTACCAGAGACCGTAATTCATAACTGAGCATAATTATGGAGCATCATAAGACTTTCTTATCATACTATATTAATTATGGAAATATTATAATACCATACATAATTAGTAGATTACAATTATCAAATGATCTTTTCCTAAATCATTTTATGTTTTTGCTCTGTTATAGTTATGTTTTCCTTTTAAATTTATTTTTGTATATTAGGCACAACTGCATACAACTCATCTCAACTCATATTCTTGGTGGAATAACTGACTTCCGAGTCACAGGCATCCGCCTAGTTCGGGAGACAGAGGTTCAAATCCGGTGAAACTGTTTCAAACCTAATACATAAGTCTCTCTTAAGCTATTAGCGTACCTACTGTGCAAATATTACTTATACTTGTATTAGGTTTAAGTCAATAAAGATTATTCTTATCCACTAATTCTTATCATTTGAGAAGATTTGTGATACTAAATATATAGGCATAAATATCAAGAAAAAATCGGTTGAAGGAAAATTGATTCGAACAATTCATAAATAATCGCTAAATTTGACAAACGATACGTCTTAGCCGCATCACTAATTACGTCAATACTGAAGTGTCAAAAGTTCATTCTTAGAGATTTTGAACTATAGCCAGAGAGTTCTAAACCAGGAGAGGCCCTGAGTATTATTTCCCCTCTGTCAAAAGTATTGGCGGAAAATCTAGTACATCTATAAAAACTATTTCAATAATCGATGTCACGCCATTTTCGTCATCGCTGTCGATGGATAACAAGCTCCGTGAAAATGCCCTTATGCGCTGTTTTTGGATGTAAAAAAATGTTATATTTCATCTAGTTTACAAAAAGATGAAATACCATTTCAGATGTAAGTACAGTTTTACTTTATTTACCATTACTTTCGTAATAAAAGATTTAACCTAAATCGAAAATCAAGCTTCGTTTACAGAATCGATTCAAAGACAATCGTTTTCTTTCTGACGGGCAGTAACTATTTGACGTTTGACACTTCTCCATATTTAATGCGCTTAAGGATTGCTGTCTTCTATATTTTGTTTGAAAATACAATCAAAAATGATCCTTGGCTTTTTTGTTTGACATTTGCAAAGACTGCATCCAATAATGAACCATATGTTAACACTTGTACAGTCGACTATTTATTGCTCCATTTAGTGTTATGAAGTATAAAAATAATATGTCAAATATGTTTGGTGTTTTCAAGTCAAAGGTACATCTTTGTCGGTTGTCAATAAAGCGTTGCTGCCATAAAAATTCATTTAGAAATAAACTGTATTAACAACCGACAATGATGTACCTTTGACTTGAAAACTTCACATGCGTGCTACCTCGCCCCCCTCAGATTTTGGCAGACTTTTTTGTCTGGAAAGATGAGGCGAAGCGTACTCCATTTATAGAGCTTTATGACTATAGCCATGTAGCGTAGGTACTTAGCTATTGTCTTTAGTGCCGCGACGCAAGTCGAACTATGTGAGCAAATATAACGTGAACGTGACCTTAAATTGAATGAAAAAAAAACAAAGTCCTGCTTGCAGTCTTGGAGACAATTACCTGCTAGACTGAGGTGATGATTGATGACCTCTATATCACTTTCTCACTCTAGCACTAGCAGATACCTGCCTCCCGCTCTTGCAGCACGGTTAGCACAAGTTTGCAGCGACAGTAGATATCTCGCGGGTGAGATCAAAGCGACTGTATTATACAGGGTGACATCTGAGACGTGATCAGTGATATGCTTTTCTAACTCAATAAACAACTACTAATTGATTGCTCTGAGTCATACTAAAGTCAGGATTTTTTTATTTATTTTTTTATGTTTTGTTATTTTTTTTTCTTTCAAAAGTGATAATATTAGTGTAAACAGTTTTAGAAGATAAAAAAAAAATATAATTACATTTTATCCGGAATAAATGACAAAATTGTTATTAACGACACAGTTCCATTTCAAAGAGGTAATTCAATTTACTCATTTATATATTCTAATAAGTAGTTTCAATGTCCCAAAAACCCCGTCAAATGAAAAATAAATTACAAAAAAGTAAAAGCCGGGTTGTTGTTTATGGAGTTAGAAAAACATATAACTGATCACGTCTCAGATGTCAACCTGTATATATAGAGGGAAAGAGTCTAAGATTTTTTTCTGCTCCAAGTTTGATGGCGTAACTAGATGGCGTAACATTATTGGTAACTCTGGTTTAGATGGAGCTTAGAGTTACCGCATAATGTATGGGGCCGTACAGCGCCATCTAGTCAAGCTATCAAACTTGGAGCACAAACATTTTTAGACCGCCCCTCTATTTATACATTCCCTTTGGCGAGATAATCAGCATCTGTCACTGTCTTACTGTATTTCTATCACTATGTCTATCTCGCCCGCGAGATACTGTCGCTGCACACTTGTGCTGACCGTGCAGGACTACAAGGACTGGCTTTATACCTATTAGGTTTAAGCGTGAGACGCTTAACATAAACTACTATTAATCTACCATTGTAGAATGTTTTTAAGTACAAACCTGGTAATAAAAACAAACTATTTGATAGTCTTTTCGAATAAGTACAATGGAATATACATCATTCGCAGAAGTAGTTCCTATTTTTAGGGTTCCGTAGCCAAAACAGAACCCTAATAGTTATGTCTGGTCCCTCCGTCCGTTCGTCCGTCCGTCCGTCCATTCCTGAATAAAAAAAGTCAGATATAATCTCTTCTAATGTCAAAACAATGTGTGTTTCAAACTTTTCGTAAGTAAGTATTACGAAAAATATGAACAAATTCAAAAAGGTCTTTATATTATTTCAACGAAAATTGTTTTATACAATATTGGTTAAGAACGTTTGTGAGTTTTCTCCAAAAATCTTCTTCCATAGGCAGATATTAGCTTTTGGTATTTATTTGTTTTTTTCTTATTCCATTGAAACTACGGAACCCTCCATTATGCGTGGGCCGACACGCCCTTGGCAGGGTTTCTTTATAAAGTATCATTGCATGAGAATTTCCCAATTGTCTTTGATTATCAAGGTAATTAAATATTTTATTGCCGTTACTTGCAAATAAATTCTGTATTTTATAATACTTTAAGCAATACCAGAAGGTTCGTGTGAAGTTTTTTAATTATTCGCCGAATGACAAAAGAGTTATACAACCTTGGCCAGAAGTATTGAGCACCCATGCGATTTTCATAAAAAAAATGGAAAGTTTAGTCCAGCTTTTCTATTTTTTGAAGTTATTTATTTTATTTATTAATTCAAAATGAATAGGCATGTTTTGTTGAAGTTAGTAGTAACTGCATAGACTATTTGCAATTTAATTGTCGCACCGACTTAAATTCGCATTTTTGTTCCCTTACATTCAGTTTTCATATTTTATAGTGTAGGTACCTACTTACCTTGAAAGTATTATTAATTGAAGTTTTCTAGATGTATAAATAATATAAAATTTATTTTTACGTCATCATCATCATCATCATCAACTTGTACAATAATATTTTGGAGAAATAGAGCCCTGTAGACCAAATTATACTGGTTCGTCTGAGCGGTCTTGCACGCGCTCGGAAAATAATTAGAATCACAACTGTTTACAACTTTACACAATTGGGCCGCCGCGCCGTCGCGACTGCTACCTGCTGACTAGTTCATGAAACATTTTGTCTAGACTGCGATTGGAAATCTATTATAAGTTGTCTTCAAGATTTGTAACAACTGTGCGTTATTAGGGGTCAGAATCAGCCGGTCAGTGTGTTGAGATACGATCGGTAGGTACTATGAATAGCAATCTTGGCGGCCGACAGACGGGCGTCTTCCGTACCTTGGACTTCCTAATCTTAAAATGCTTTAGGCAAATTCGACAAAACCATGTTTGTTGGGTTAGGTTAGGAACATATGTTTTTGTCATAAAATATAGCGAAGCTGACGCAGAGTGTGACACCACTGGTTGATGAAAAAGTTAGATTTTCCTTACTTTAACAGTTGTTTGCGTGTCGCGCTGTCGCTCATTCTATGCAAGATATGCCTCTGTAAATTGACGAAATGTTTTCGCTTTGACCTATTTAGTTTAGCCGGCTTAGAAGAAATTTGCAAAGGGGAGGTCGCATCGGTTGCACATTCAAGCCACCAGCACATATGTAATACTTCCCACAAAGAATGAAAAAAATAAAACATATATTGTGTCAAAACTAATCGTTTTCGACTTATGAGCCGATAAATCCGACAATCAGAGCGCATCTTACATTGGGCGCCTTCGGCATCGTCACTCCATGAAATCAGCGACAGACATTCAAAGCCCGTGTTTTTACATTGGGCGCCTTGAAGGCACCCTTCACAGTATGATGTTGGTTGAAACCCGACCAACAGAGCACGCTTCCCGCGTCTTACATTGGGCGCCTTCGGCGTCGTCACTCCATTAAATCAGCGACAGACATTCAAAGCCCGTGTTTTTACATTGGGCGACTTGAAGGCACCCTTCACAGTATGATGTCGGATGAAGCCCGACCAACAGAGCACGCTTCGCGCGTCTTACATTGGGCGCTTTCGGCGTCGTCACTCCATTAAATCAGCGACAAACATTCAAAGCCCGTATTTTTACATTGGGCGACTTGAAGGCACCCTTCACAGTATGATGTCGGATGAAGCCCGACCAACAGAGCACGCTTCCCGCGTCTTACATTGGGCGTATGGGTCTGGATCAAAAATGTGAAAAACGGCTACCATCTTGATTTTCTTCATTTTTTATCCTATCATCTTAAAAATCGGTATCTGAGCATCCGAGGGCGCAATTCGAAAAATAAACACACACACCTGGACAGACACATCTCCAACCCAACTCAACTCAGCGCTATAACGACATTGACATTTGCTATTCGAACAGATTTTCATTCAACATTGGTCTCACATTGGTCACACATTGTACCAATGTTGTACCAATGTGATTATAAGTTAATATTTATTTTAAGTTTATTGTAAAAAAATATTTTTATTATTCTTGTATTTTCGGTGCAATAAAGGATATTTACTTAATTACTTACTTACTTACATAAAATTTTACATGTATCCTGATAAATGATAATTAATATATATCCATTTTTGATTCGATCAAGTTGAAAAATCGATATCTGAGTGCGCGACGCCCCTTAAAACGAGTGAATGAATTCAAAATTGTTATAAATGACCGCCATCTTTAAGTTCTTTTCTGTTTTAATCCGATCATGTTAAAAATCAATATCTGAGGATCGACGAGGCCTCTTAAGAGTCCGTCCAGTAACGATTAGAAAAGGAAAATCGCTAATAGTGAAATACCTATCTCACATGAATTGCATTTGATAAGATAGTTGGACTTTTTGTTATTGCAAAAGAATACTTTAGGTACACATTTATTATTATTATTTTTATACCACGACGGTGGCAAACAAGCATACGGCCCGCCTGATGATAAGCAGCTACCGTAACCTATGGACGCCTGCAACTCCAGAGGAGACACATGCACGTTGCCGACCCTCTACAAAAAGGAGGATACACTGTGTTGACGGCTAAAGGAACAATGGGTACCTCATCGTCAACACACTCTGTCCTCTTTGAGCTCTTTGGTAACTCACAACACAGTAGGGTCTAGTGCTATTTGGCTGTGGTTTTCTGTAAGGTGGTACTTCCCGAGTCAGGCTCGAGTGTATAGTATAATTACCCAAAACTTTTGTTCCCCAATATGTTTTGTTCCATTCGCGTTTTTCCCCACTTTTTTATTTTCCTATGCGATTATGTTACCATTAGGTTTACTCCTCGACGCATTATTTTCTACTCTTTTTTGTTGCTAGATGTATTTTTCCCGATTTAGCCCGCAGAATTAAAAAATAAATTGATGATAATATACTTATAATCACGGAAGACTGTCATTTGACAGAGTCAAGATAGGTGCGACGACAAGCGAAGCGAGGAGGAGTGTGTTAGGTGAACTGCGAATTAACAGTGCGCGAAGCCGACCGAGCGAAGCGAGCGTGCTGCGGCAGCGGCCGGCGAGCGCCAGAACCGATTGGCTCTGTCACATCATACAGACTAGGAGACATGCACAGAGAAAAACAATACGTCTAGCAACAAAAAAGAGTAGAAAATAATGCGTCCGAAGAAAAAACCTAATGGTAACATAATCGCATAGGAAAATAAAAAAGTGGGGAAAAACGCGAATGGAACAAAAATTTTTGGGGAATAAAAATTTTGGGTAATTATACTATACACTCGCTCAATTCACTGAAAGGAAATATTCTTAATTTTTTTAAGGGACAAATGCATTTAAAATTATGGGTTCAGTTCAATAAAAAACTATTATTTTGTAATTTTTGCCAAAAACAATTTTTTATGACAATTGATGCCAATGGATCCTATTTCCAACAAGGATAAAAATTTCTTAATACCAACCAAGTTTAGGACTGAAAAGAAGCCATAAATAATAATAAAAAGACTTTTCATACAAATTGTATGGGTGATTGTAAGTGTATGGAAAAAAGTTAAAATTAAGAAAAAACTTGGAATGCAGTTTTACTTTTTAGGAAAAATAAAAGAATGTTTCCTTTCAGCGAATTGAGCTCTCTCAACGTTTTAAGGTAGTTCCCCTCCAGGGCCCATTATTTTTTTCCACCATGTCCATGGCAACTAAGTTTTGAGCGTTTTGTCATTTATTATTAATTATTCAACATTGAAGTATTACTCAAAAAACCGATACAATTACAGTAATGACCTTTTTTCACATCGTACTTCTTTTCGTTTTGTTTCGGGTTTCATTTTTATATATTGCCTATTGATTAAATCAGTGGTGGGCGTTCTTTTTTCATGGGGGGCCAGAAAGCTTGAAAAATTTCGGAGGAGGGTTAGAATTGCAGCAAAAGTGGAAATGTTAAAATTTTACGGTTTTATATACCTAAAAGTGCAATTATGCTGCAATTCCGGCCTTCCGCTTGAAACTTCTCAAGCTTTTTTTACACCAAAAAAAAAACAAAAATATAAATATATATTTATTTCAAATGAATCACGTGTAAGAATCAAAATTATACACTTCCGGAAATTGTGATTTTTATTTATTTGAAGGCCCGGGTGTGTGAGACATATGAAATTGTTTTTGTTTTGCCATTATGTCGTCGAATGCAGGTTCGAGTTCCGACGAAGTAATTTTCAGCAGTGAGAAAAGGTGTTCATCAGTAAGTCGGTTTCTGATTGAGTTGTTTCGCAATTTCATGGTGGAAAATGTCTGTTCGCACACATACGATGATCCAAACATAGCCATAATTTTCTGGGCGTGAGCAATTATCTTCGGGTATTTAGCTTTCGGCAGTGTCCTATAAAAATCTAGCTTAGTTGTATTTAAGAACAGTTGTTTTAAATAGGTGCTACACTTCATTTCGATAATTTCCAATTGCAACTCTGCAGAGATGTTCTCGGGATCTTTGTTAAACGGCATCGAAAAACAACTAGCGATGACTGTATGTTCTTAAAATCTTGAAACCTAGTTTCAAATTGTGCGTGAAGTTTCTGCAACTGCTGACTGAAATGTTTCAGTTTGTTCTCACTCACTGGTGCCTCTCACTAAGCTAATACCCTCTCCACTCCCCGCGATCCGCCCTTGACACAATACATACATGAACGCGGGTAAACTGATTCTCATACTTATTCATGTATCTATCTATCTATATGTATTCAAATATTTTACTTCATAACGGGTGAATCCTCAAAATATAATCATCGCGGGCCATATACAAATTATTTCAATGTATCCGCGGCGGGCCGGATAAAATGGAATTGCGGGCCGGAGTTGGCCCGCGGGCCGTACTTTGCCCACCACTGGATTAAATGATCGATTTTATCGACTTACGGAAATGTTACATGAATCGGAACAGCAGACATGGTCACAACACTAAATTTAAAAAAAGGAGGCGTAGATCGTAACTGTTTGCATGCTAAATTGTTATCGTAAAATATTCAATAACTAAGATATGAAAAAATGTAACATTAATTAAGTAATGTTTATTAAAAGTGAAATATTGTGTTTACGTACATGACAAGCTGTAAAATCGTTACGGGATTTTGTTTATAATTTCAAAGTGTCTTGAGCGTTTACGTTTTACGGGCGTTGCGATGTGTCAAAAATTCATTCTTACAGATTTTGAACTATAGCACGGTTTGTTCGCTACTTGTCAACTTCCGAAATTGTTTGAAAACATTTATCAATATTAAGAACTGTGTTCGCATTTCTCCGTACTGTTTAGTTTCCAACGCTTTTGTAATGTTTGTTGTTGATAAGTAGCTTGTATTAAATACTTCCATGCCTGTTACCACAGAATAACTAATCTGTTACATAGGTAGGTATGTGATTTTTAGGAATTAGGGATAGAAACATGTTAACATGGCAATTGACAAACATCCCGTTATCGACTTAAGTTTTAAACCTAACTTTTTGTTTAATTTGATTAAGGCCCATTTACACATTGATTACTCTTAAGTGCGAGTTCATAATGTTACTAAACACAAGTAAAAAATGTATCGACTCGCACAAACACTAATCAATGTGTAAATGGGCCTTTAGTTTCATCTCTTACTGTTGAGTGGAATTATTTTTAACAATGAAGATCAAAGATTTCAGTCTGATCTGAAGTTGCTTCGGACGTTCGGCTCTACAGCGAGCTTTGCCGTCAGCTCGGCAGATCTTATTATTCGAAATTAGCCACTCTCAAAACTAAGAAGGATGATTATACAACCCACAGAACTAGGATTAGGAGTTAGGACTCTCTTGCTTAAACTAAGACCTTCTGGTCAGGCCGGGCTTCCATATGTGTCATCATCATCATCATCATATCAGCCGAAAGACGTCCACTGCTTAACATAGGCCTCGCCCAAAGAGTGCCACAATGACCGGTCCTGCGTCACCCGCATCCAGCGGACTCCCGCGACCTTCACCAGGTCATCAGTCCACCTTGCGGGGGGTCTACCCACGCTGCGCCTTCCGGTTCGTGGTCGCCGCTCGAGAACCTTTCCGCCCCAACGGCCATCGGTTCTACGAGCAATGTGCCCCGCCCACTGCCTCTTTAGTTTAGCGATTCGGAGGGCTATATCGGTTACTTTGGTTCTGCTGCGGATGGCCTCATTTCTGATGCGATCACGCAGAGAGACTCCAACCATAGCCCTCGCCATTGCCCTTTGGGTGACTTTGAGCTTTCTTATGAGGCCCATTGTAAGCGACCACGTTTCAGTACCATATGTCATCACTGGCAACACACACTGGTCAAAGACTTTCGTCTTGAGACACTGCGGAATATTGGACAAAAAGATGTGCCGTAGCTTCCCGAACGCTGCCCAACCGAGTCGGATTCGTCTATTGACCTCTTTCTCGAAGTTGGATCTACCTAACTGGACAGTATGTCCTAAGTATATATAATCGTCCACAACTACGAGTGTAAAGTCTCCGATTGTAACGGGAGTTGGTGCTACATGGTTATTTGACATGATCTTCGTCTTGTCCATGTTCATCTTTAGACCAACTCGCTCGGAGGCTTTACTGAGGTCATCGAGCATCGTACTCAAATCCTCCATGGTCTCAGCCAAGACTACTATGTCGTCAGCAAACCGAAGATGAGTGATGTACTCGCCGTTTAAATTGATGCCTAGCCTTCTCTAGTCCAGTCTTGAAAACATCCTCCAGTGCAGCGGTAAACAGTTTAGGAGAAATAACATCTCCTTGCCTGACTCCCCGCTGCAACGGAATAGGCTTCGAGTTCTGGTCCTGGAGTCGGACTGACATAGTGGCGTTCTCGTACAAACACTTCAGCACTTCGATATAGCGATAGTCCACTTGGCACCTCTGGAGAGATTGTAGTACAGCGTACAGCCCAGGTTTCGATCGAGTCAAAGGCTTTCTCGTAGTCCACGAACGCTAAGCAGAGGGGCAGGTTATACTCCTCAGTCTTCTGTATAACCTGACGGAGCGTATGGATGTGGTCTACGGTACTAAAGCCTCTTCGGAAACCGGCTTGTTCGGGAGGCTGGAAGTCATCTAGCCTGCGTGCGAGACGGTTCGTAATGACTCTTGAAAACAGCTTATAGACATGGCTCAGAAGTGAAATGGGTCGGCAGTTCTTCAGTAACGCGTTATCACCCTTTTTGAAGAACAATACCACCACACCTCTGTTCCATGCCTTAGGCGTTCTCCCTTCTAGTAAAACGGAGTCGAACAACTTCTGAAGGGCCATAAGGACCGGTTTTCAGAAGTTCGGCTGTAATTCCGTCTTCACCAGGTGCCTTATTGTTTTTGAGCTGTTTAAGAGCCATTCTAATCTCGTACAGGCTGATGTCCGGGATGTCTTCGGTATAATGTCGGGTCAGTCTAGCTCTAGGGTCTTCCGCCAGATCAACTTCAGGTCTGCTAGTTGATGTGTATAGCTGTCCATAAAAGTCCTCTATCTCCCCTAGAAGCTCGGGTCTGGATGAAACAATTCTACCATCCTCAGTTTTTAATTTGGCGAGCTGGCTCTGCCCAATAGACAAATCTCTTGAGAAAACTTTAGAGCCCTTATTCTGCCCTATGGCCTCTTCAATACGATTTGTATTGAATTGGCGCAAATCACGGGTAAGGGACTTAGAGATCCGTTTATTGAGCTGCCGGTATAGTGACGCATCTGCTGAGGATTGCAGAACCATTCCTCTCCTTTCCTCAATGAGTTTCTGAGTGGAGTCAGAGAGCCTTTTCGTTCTGTTGCTCCGCTGGGCCTTAAAAAACTTAGACCCAGTACTATGGACAGCTTCCACAAACCCGTCCATATGTGTATGAAACGATAATTTCTTTTCATTCAAACCCGGCCAGCCGGCAATAGCTATTTTTGAGTGATTGTTACTCAGCCAGGCAGAGTGTAATTTACGATTTTACTGTTTCACAGTAATATTTTTTTATATGATGTGATGGTTATCTGCTTTACAAATTAATTTCATAATTACCTATTATCCGATTTTTGTCGATTCAGTTTTTTGAAAATTATCAAATTGGCAGAGCCATACATCTATATTCGTGGCCAATATAAAAATAAATAAGTTAAACATATGGCTGTATTTCTATTTTCTAGGCAAAAACAGGATAGGCAAAACACATGGCAACATATTTTTGAAGAACCTCGTTTTGTCTGAAATACAACTAATTAACGTTTATTTTACTAAAATGAATTTAAATAACAAGTTTATGTATAAATCGTGAGAATGAAACCATGGTTGTTCTTTAAAAGTGCGTGAATGCGAAACGATGAAGATAAATGGGTTTGCTTACATTATTTGAAATTTCTATCGACCCCGAATTTACTCAGTTTTAGCTATGCTCGCGAAGTCTATAGCTCACAGAGCCACTAGTTAATAATTGAACTAGATGGCGCTGCGTGGGTGCTATTGTTTTGTCAAACGTTAATACAGACGTAACCAAAGAATATAATACTCACTAGGAGAAGAACGGTAACTACATACAAAAAAAATGTCCCGTCACTAAAGTTCGTTTATACTACAGCGCTCCCGTGTAGATCGCTGTAACTAATTTGACAACCAGTTTGAGCTCGTTGGTAGTAGCCCGTCTGTGAAGCGGATGTCCTGGGTTCGAATCCCGGTACGGGTATTTCTTTTTGTTTTTTTTTAGGATTATTAGGTATTTATTATTTATTTAGCATTACTCAAAAATATTTTTTAATTGTACCAATTGTGTGCTATTTTTGTAATAAAATAGTTAAGTTATATTTTATGCAAAAAGTAATAAAGCAAGTAGGCACATTTTTGGTCTAACAAGAATTCAAAACCTTCAATTAATTAGAAAAACCAACTTATATGTAGGTATTTTATTTATTTATTTTTAAGTAGTAAAAGAACTGGGTTACTGCGTCGAAAACATACAATTAGCATAAAACATATGATTATTAGAAACTACCTACATTCATAGAAATGCTCTATTCGTTCCTAGGCTTAATTTTTTTTTTTTTTTTTTTATACTACGACGGTGGCAAACAAGCATACGGCCTGCCTGATGGTAAGCAGCTACCGTAACCTATGGACGCCTGTAACTCCACAGGAGTCACATGCGCGTTGCCGACCCTTTACAAAAAGGAGGATTCACTGTGTTGACGGCTAAAGGAACAAGAGGGTCCCTCATCGTCAACACACTGGGTCCTCTTTGAGCTCTTTGGCAACCTTACTCACCAGCAGGAACACAACACTATGAGTAGGGTCTAGTGCTATTTGGCTGTGGTTTTCTGTAAGGTGGAGGTACTTCCCCAGTCGGGCTCTGCTCCAGATTTGAGCGATGACATTCGCTGAACGTGCCCTACCACACTTAGCGAGGTGGTAGGGCACGTTTTAATTGAACTATAGGACTTCAAGAATGAAAATGAATGCCTGTAGGTATATATTAAGTATATTCATTTATTTGGTTTTCTACAGTGTAAAATGGTAATTGTAGTGGTAATGATGGAGATGTGTAGGGACACTATGGACGCATGTTGCGTTCAGCCGTTTATCACGCAGACAAGTTCCCTGAAGTTGCAGCCGCTACAGTTACTGCCCAGGTGGCATTGCTTGACTTAATGCATCCTTGAATCTTCTTGTTATCCTGCACAACAGAAACATAATATATCTTTAATGTTGATATCCTTTTACGTCGTTATCCTCTGCTTGCTTGTCTCTGCCAAATGTGTTAACCCATTATAGACCGAGTTTTTTTGAGGTGTCCAATTTTTGTAATTTTTTTATATATTCTTTATTAGAGCTTATGTAACGAAGTTTTAGTAATAAAAAATTTGTGAGACCTTTGGTTTTGAAAAAAAAACGCTGGTACCATATGGGACCGCTAGGCACCTACTGAGGTAAAAATTTGGAAATACTATAAAATTAATAAGAGTACCAATATGTTTCTATTATTTATTTAATAAATACAGTACGTATGTTTTACTATATTTATTTAATAAATGAGCTTCCGAGACGTTACAAAAAAATAGTTTAGGTACTTTACATGAAATTGGTAGTTGCATTCAGCACATAATACTACATCACATTTCGAGCATTCCAATCTCGACCGAGCCTGACAGGTTCTCGTACGCACGTCTTCGTCGCATCTGAGAAGGAATGAGAAGGTGGTTTTGACCATCGTACCTTATGGCGTCCCTGACACGGCTGTCAGTTCGGGAATATTTAGATGTTGGCGGACGTCCACCAGTGACATAATGACAAAACTTTATAAAAAACCATAAAATATGATTATTAAACAATACTTCATTTGATCTTTCGATAAAATGTCAAATCACTATCGTGTATTACTTACTAAAAACAATAAAACTACTTAACAGATAAAAAACGAAAGGTTGATGAAAAAATGGCACGGGAATCGCCTAGCGATCCCGTACGGTACCAGTAACTTTAACACGCGGTAGTTATAATATGTATTTACCTACCGGCACTAAGCACTTAAATAAATTAAAGGAAAGCAATGTTACTAAATTAAACGATTTTGCAATAACATTCGTTATTTATCTGTTAGTAAACCAAATATTGTAACTTACTTGAACGGCGTAAATATTTTTCCGCGAAATTTGAGATGCACCTACTTCGACCTTCAATCACACGAAACTGATGTAAATAAGTATTGTTTTAGGTTAACAATCGGCAGCGTTATGTCTCCTAGATCAACTTTCGCCAATAAGAGCCCGTTTTACGCGTCACAATTTGGCCAATCATGTGAAAACAAAAGTAGTAAATAAATGGTACCATATGGTACCGCTAGTCTATAATGGGTTAAGTACAACGCGTTACTGCATACATACTCGTAAGATATTCTGCTAGTATACATGCTTACTAGTTCCCTTTTTACCTTTTCCTACCTTGCCTTCCCTTCTTTCGGTATCACTACTGAAGGTACCCCTGACTTTGAGGTAACAATTTATTTACTGTTGTGGCTGGTGATAAAGGTATCCTCTATAATTATGTGCGCGTAGTTCATGATTAAGATAATAATATAAATGTTATGTAAATAAGTTCAATTTTCCGGAATAGGTAATAATATTATGATAAAAATGCATGAAATATATTTCTTACCTTAAAATATTTGTGGTTATCGGTGTAGAAAATGATGAAATTTAAGTAAAATAAATAATATTCATTGCTGTTTCTCCCTTTGCTACTCCCCGGGCATAGGCAAAGTGGTAGTAGCCCTATTTTTCCTAATTTCAACGGTTGTGGACCGGCACTTAATATTACCTATACAATATATTTAACCAAATACTTTTCAAGTAGATACGCTATAACTAAAGCAAAAGCCAAAACGCAAGTAATTTTTTTTACATGACATATTTATTTTGAATTTAGCGGTGATTGACAGCATAATCCATAGACAGCATAGACAACAACCAGTACTATACTTTACAATTTCTCGGGCCCGATATGTCATTTAGAGAGATGTAATAAATAATAGGAAACTTAGGGAGTCGAGCGAGTGAAGCAAGGCAGGGTGCAAAACTAATTAGGCCCGAGAAATTGCAAAGTATAATATCGTTTTTAAGTCTGTTCTAAATGTTGCTATATTTAAAAACATATGTTTTGTACGCACACATATGCAATTTAAGAAGGACACACTTTTGTTAAGAAGTTACTAGGCGTTGGACGTAACATACTAGCTCTTAGAGAATTGGACCAACCGGAGTCGCCAGGCGTTCCCCTCTGCCGAAAACATATGACCAGTGGTCATACACTTGTATGGACTGACGTTTATCTGACGTAGCTATTTGTACGTTACGTACGAATAGCCATACATTTGACGTTCCCCTCCCCCACAAAAATCGGCAGACTTTTTTTGTGCCTTCGCTAACCAGGCAATTATTATTGTTACCTGGTAACTTTATAAAGCCCCAGTGACAAATAAAAGCCAAATATAATCAATAATTTATTTGCTTAGCCTACAGTGTTAAAGCTCCAAACATTGGAAATGTATCACTATTACTAAGCTTATACTTAAATCTAGTCAACCGTCCGCAGGCCACCACCACTTCGCCTCTCGGCGCACTCGGCACACACATGTTCATGTTCATTTGGGCCCTAGTTATTTGCACTCTTGTTAACTTAAGCGGTATTTCTCTTGTCCGGCAACTTTTTAACTTGATGTGTATACTTTTTGTGGAGTACTTAGTGGGTTCGAAGACTGCTTCTCTGTGGAGTCCGTTGAGTCGCTTCATGTAGGGTATGGATCTTACTTTTGGACGCCGCGCGACCGGCCGCACTGGCAGGACGTAGGGGAATTCTTCTTCCGATGTCTTGTCACCATTTGTCGTGTCTAACGGTTTATCATCTGTCAGAAAATAGAATATACATTATTAACAGACGCGATGTAAAGACATTTGTCACTTAGCGAGTACGAAATTATGATAAAACTAAATTAATGCGATGGCTTAATTTTTAACAGACTTCAAGATTTCAAAAGAGGAGGTTCTCAATTTGTTACTTCATAACTCCGAGCTCCGTCATGTCTGAACCGATTTTGAAAATTCTTTTCTTAATTGTATATGTATATATAGATTGCTCCCGTTTTTGTCAAAACGCAGTTCTGATGATGGGATCCATGAGGAATCGAGGGAACTCCTCAAATCTTAAAGGCATACATAATGTGATTTTTGTATTTTTATCAACAAATCGAGCATTTTCATTCAAAGGAGTGACATTTTATGAAGTGGAACTGCTGATGATGATCAGAACGGAACTCTTCAACGACGCATAGCTCACGTTTGGCGATTTGTCCTCTCCGCTGTGTTTGTTAAGCAAGTTATTTCATTGTATGGAATCTAAGAGTGCACCAACTACAACAATCCTTCACCGGCTACGCCCATTGAATTCGGTTTTTTTTTTCTTAAAAATTATTTTAAATGAATATTGCAACAAGGACAATCCATCTAATAATTCATTTGCTGAAGGTTAACAGTAGATGTCGCTCCACTTTCAAAAAATGCTCAAAATGTGAGCATTTTATGAAAGTGGAGTGACGCTTGCAGGCTAAATTATTTAGGTATATGGTATTTGCATCTTATCAACAACCGATTCACAATCCACCTGTTACACCTGTATACATTTAATTTTTTCCACATAGCTTGTTATTCAAATTTTACGTTTTTAAGTTAACTAGTGCCTAGAACTGCGAACTCGTGATTTCCTTGCAAACGAATTGACCATTATAACAAGACCCTAATGATGATTGTTTCGAGCCTTCTAGCTCCATGAGCCCTTGATCGATACTGCTCATAAACGAACTCTTAAATTTTATTGAGGTCTACTACAGCCCCAACAAAGGGTTTAGCAGGCTAAGGAAGGACGTGTGGCCCCTGTGAGGAATAGTTGAATTGGTAAATGTCAATTGTTTGTCGCCTCATAACTAGTAATCACTCCAACTTTCAGCCCTCTATCTTGAACTGTCACAGAGATAATGTCAAAAATGTATTTTTTTACATTTTTTTTCAAACTCGTATATCTCCTAATCCATAGCAGCTAAAGCATTGAAACAAAATCACAGCGACGTAGTTTGAGTGGGAGTATACCCTATAATTTTATTAATATTTTATACGTGTAAAATAAAAGAAATAAATGTCAATTTATTTTTTGACAGGTCTTTCCAACACGTTTTTTTGAAAGTACAATTATGAAAAAAATTATATAAATTGCTTATAGTATTAGTTACTAGCATACAAAAACTCAATTGATTATATTTGGTGCAACATACTGTAAAAAAAAACTAACGAAAGTATTCAAGTATCAAGAGTAGGCTTCTGAACCGAAACTTCGTTTTTAAGTTTTTTGTTTGTTGCCTAGCAACAAAGGGTGTATTGTTTTTAATTTGACGTATGACTGTCAAAAAAGGTCACTGAACTACTGCTATGTTAGCATTTGTAACTAATTTTACTAACTACTAAATCAACGAAACGACGGATGTGCTATATGTTTATTATTTTATAAACAAAATTAATTGGTTTCATATAGTACACGTATTAACATAACGAAATAAATAACTCATTAGAGCAGATATCACAATATAAGTCACTTAGATAATGACTATCGTAATATTCGTCGTCCCAGGTATAGGACAATGTTATCCTGCAGTCATCGCAATATCCTTTTAACATAATATTTTCGTCAGAGAGCGATATCTCAATATCTGGTAAAGACTGTAAAAACAGTTGCTTCGCTATTAACCGTGGCAAGTTGAGCCGAAATATTTTTGATTTTATGATTTCCATCTGAAAGAATGTACATATATACATGAAGTTTCTGTTTTATTTTATTTACATTTAAAGCTTACTTTCGCCATTATGGAAAAATCGGACTCCTCTTTTACATAACGTGTTGTATATTCCCTTAAGGCTCCTTATTCCCTAAAAGGTCGAAAAACTCTATTAATGAAAAAAGCCGCATAAAATGCTATTTATAAGATAGTTTGAAGTATTAGTAATACAAAAAAATAATTTTGAACCATGTTTATTATTATTAAGTACCTACCCAAAAATACGATTCTTACAAAAAGTGTCATGTGAAGTGTGATTTAAGTGTAATTTTTAAAAATTCATAGTAATTTGAAATTTACTGCTATAGTAATGTTTTTTTTATCGTGATAGAAATATAGTTTAACTTTGCAATGGTAATATTTTTAGGGCAAAATATTCATAGGGTTTTCGTGGAAAAAATGAAATGTAACCGTGTTTTCATCAAAAAACTGGCATATAATCAGAAGGTATTTTGTCGATTATCCAAGATGAATCTTCGATTTTTATTTCCATGGCCGTCTCATACATGATATACTCAATTGAATTTAATTCAAATTGAATAAGATTTTTTACCCTTTTTTGCGTAATCTGAAAATGAACGGTACACCTAACTGGAAAATCCGGAAAGGCCTTCCAAGACAACCAATTTTTTTCATATTTCACTCGTTAAAATGTAATATTTGCTCCGATGGCCGTCTAGATAAAGAAATGAACTATTATGTGCATCAATAGTTGATTTAAAAAAACTTAGTATTTTCGCCATAGCCTTCGAAGAAAATGAAGCATTTCGTGAAATTCGCGCGTTTTGGGAATAAGGCCTCTTAAACAATCCACTATTATGTTAAATGTGCTAGCGTATAAACTAAGCGTTTGTCGATTCCGAGTAACATAACATTAGACATTATGATTTATTAGGTATGAGCTATTTTTAAATTATACAATACTATTATACAATTTATACGCTAGCACATTTAAGATAATAGTGAATTGTTTAAGGGAATATACAACACGTTATGTAGAAGAGGAGTCCGATTTTTCCATAATGGCGAAAGTAAGTTTTAAATGTAAATAAAATAAAAAATAAAACAGAAACTTCATGTATATACATTCTTTCAGATGGAAATCATAAAATGAAAAATATTTGGGCTCAACTTGCCACGGTTAATAGCGAAGCAACTGTTTTTACAGTCTTTACCAGTATTGAGATATCGCTCTCTGACGAAAATGTTACGTTAAAAGGATATTGCGATGACTGCAGGATAACATTGTCCTATACCTGGGACGACGAATATTACGATAGTCATTATCTAAGTGACTTATATTGTGATATCTGCTCTAATGAGTTATTTAATTCGTTATGTTAATACGTGTACTATAATGAAACCAATTAATTTTGTTTACGTCACACCTGGCCATAACGTGAGTTTTGCCGCACGCTACGCGTACGGTAAAACTCGCATTATGGCCAGATGGAGACGTAAAATTGTGTACTCACCACGGGCAGTAAAAAAGAAAGCCCTCTATTGCATATTTACAACCCTCGCCTGCAGCTCGGGTCACAAATACCTGCGATTTCGGGCTTTCTTTCTTTTACAGTCCTTGGTAAGTAATGTACTATTACAAAATAATAAACATATAGCACATCCGTCGTTTCGTTGATTTAGTAGTTAGTAAAATTAGTTACAAATACTAACACAGCAGTAGTTCAGTGACCTTTTTTGATAGTCATACGTCAAATTAAAAACAATACACCCTTTGTTGCTAGGCAACAAATATAAAACTTAAAAACGAACTCTCAGTTCAGAAGCCTACTCTTGATACTTGAATACTTTCGTTAGTTTTTTTTTACAGTATGTTGCACCAAATATAATCAATTGATTTTTTGTATGCTAGTAGCTAATACTATAAGCAATTTACATGATTTTTTTCATAATTGTACTTTCAAAAAAACGTGTTGGAAAGAGCTGTCAAAAAATAAATTGACATTTATTTCTTTTATTTTTCACGTATAAAATATTAATAAAATTATAGGGTATACTCCCACTCAAACTACGTAGCTGTGATTTTGTTTCAACGCTTTAGCTGCTATGGATTAGGAGATATACGAGTTTGAAAAAAAATGTTAAAAAAATACATTTTTGACATTATCTCTGAGACAGTTCAAGATAGAGGGCTGAAAGTTGGAGTGATTACTAGTTATGAGGCGACAAACAATTGACATTTACCAATTCAACTTTTCCTCACAGGGGCCACACGTCCTTCCTTAGCCTGCTAAACCCTTTCATAAAGATCAGAAAAACTTTACTAAAGTCATTGCGGAATAACTAATCAAAATCAAAAAGCGATCGAAATGCACAGACGTCTAGGTAGCCAGCTGACAGTTCTATTGTGTCCGAAGTTGTCTGTAATAACTTCACTTCGCTTACGCTCCGCTCGTTCGATAAACATTCAGAAGGTTAAGATTTGTCGGTGCTTACCTTTATAATGAAACAAAGTCCGCCGCGGTAGGATCGAGTCGCCCAGCATCTCGTAGAGAGTGTAGTCAGTCATGACGAAGTCTTCCAAGAACGTCGTCCGTTCAGATCTGAGGAGGCACGTCGACACATCCTGTATGAAAAAACATTATGTAAGATTCACATCGAACAATTAGCAGTAAAGGAGTTTGAACCTTCTACAGGTTGTAACAAAAATACTGGTGATCCGTTTAACGGCATAGTTGGTATCGTATTGCGACTAAGAAAAAGTAGGATTTTTTTTTTAATACAATTGCTCAAAAAGTTTACTTTATGTAGCTGCAAATCGTGCGTAAAGTTTGATTTTATGCACTAGTGCTAAAAAGTAATCTGATCTGCAAATCGTGCGTAAAGTTTGAGTTTGAATAGAATAGAATAGAAATAGTTTATACGTAAACACATACATATAAAAGAAACAGAAGAAAAAGAAAACATAATACGAGAAAGTGCCACGAAATGGCCTCATCTCAGCATGATGCTGGCGGTTGTCAGCGCTGATCTTCCGATGAGACCATCGGGTGAAAACAATTCACGGAAGGTAACACAAAAAAGATAAAAAAGAAACTAAAAGCAAACAAAGAGAATCAAAAGAAACATAAAGATTATAGATATCTACATAAACTTATATGCAAAAATTAAAATATCGTTAAAACACAATCAAATCACAATAAAAAATGTCTGTCCGACCAAACTTGTCTTGCCCGTGCATTAGGCATAGAACGCATGCGCACTAATTATGACATTTATGACAGGCATGACATTGACAATCGACATGAAAGAAAAGGAAATTATTAAAGATTTATTATTACATCGAAAACAATAAACATTTAGTATAAAAAATACGATGGCAATGCGACAGGAACATATTTCAGTTCAGTGGTACGTTAACAATACAGTGTCTACAGGCAACTTGTATCCAGTCTGCAGGTTTCCTGGTTAAGTTGATGGTCGAGCATGTACTTCTTAAGCTTAAATTTAAAACTATGAATACTTTGCAGGTTTCTCACTGGCGGCGGAATATTGTTCCAACATTTAACATTTATTTATTGCATTTTAAATTGACCAATCAGAACACTTCACTATATTAAATCCACCAATCACAACACATATCGGAGTTAATCGGTACGCTAGATACTTTTTTGGTGCGTATATACTGTGTAAATAATTTAAGTCCTTAAAAAAAACATTGTACCTATTTAATATCAACCAATCAGAATACAGCAATGTTAAAATCGACCAATCAGGAAACGCAATTTATTTCTCAAAACATGAGGTGGTTTTTAGTTCCTACTTCACAATCATTAAAAAAGATTTAATTTTTTGGGAAACGCTTTAAAGTGTGTTTAAACTGTTAAAACAGCTATTAGACATGGCAATTTGTAGGGCCCAACCTGTTGTGTTGGGAGGTGTAATAGGAGGTTGGGCCCGTAGGGAGCTGAAGGAGGGTGTGGGAGAGGCAGGGTACACAACAGGTTGGGCCCTACAAATTGCCATGTCTAATAGCTGTTTTAAAGAGCTAATTATACCGTCGTCTGTGGCATTTATTCGCGGTATTGATATTTTGTATCTATGTCAAAGAAGTTAAAAAAATTAAAAGACCGTCAAGTTATACCATAATTTCACCTTAGTTTAGTTATTGTACGTAAATAATAAGTATTTTTATGATATTTTCTCGCAATCGAAGTGAAACATTGTATGCTCTGGTCTAAAAGCCATATTACCACTCGAACAATTTTCCCTCACTTCGGTCGGGAAAATAACCACCTGGTGGTAATATGGCCTACTTTAGACCCTTGTCAAACAATCTACTATTATTTCATTGTAGTTTTTTCGCAATTGTATTAAAAAACGTTGTTCGACACACGTGCAGAAGTGTCATTTTCACTCGTCCCGAGTCTTGACCCTCGCCTATCGGCTCGGGCCAAGTAACCTCGGTACTCGTGCAAAATTACATACTTCTCGCACTTGTATCGAAAACTACTATTTTAACGCGAATTTTTTATTTAGATTTTTATACCACTTACGCCCTTAACGTGCAGTTTAAGTTTCGTATTCTAATGGTCGCAAGCATGCGCGAGCACTTCGCGGGGCGCGGAGCTGTTATTCAAACATGGAACGTAACTCGATATACAAAATCTTCAATTTCCTTTGGTTCTACGACTAGCAAGCCACAAGGTCGCTGAATCTTGTACCAGCTGCAGCTAGATTAGGACGCATTATATGACGCGTGAGCTCTAATATCCAGGTGGTCCAGGGCACAGAGACCTGCTGCAGCTGCAGTTAGAGTCAAGCACAGAATATGCACCAGCAGAGCCTCCCGAAGGCCGACCCCGGTGTGGGCCTTCCTCGGCGAATGAGCTCTAGTATCCAGGTGGGCCAGGGCACAGAGACCTGCTGCAGCTGCAGTTAGAGTCAAGCATAGGGTTGCAAAAAAACGGTTTTTTTTCTGTCTTGAAAAAAAACTTGAAAAAAAACCGTGAAAAAGAACAGTTTTTTTTCTGGAATATGTTTTTTTTCAAAAGTACGAAATCTCAAAATTTGCAAGACAGTTAATACTCTTATACGGTTGTTTTAGACTTTATGTTAACTAATAAATTAATTTAATTTAAAAACTTTAATTTCTGGTTTTATTAAACTTATATTAATGAAATATGTAGTGGTACTATGCTGCTGATAGTTCTAGTGAATAAGTTCAAAGTTTTTTTTGCATTTACTGAGAATAGTTTAGTTACATAACAGACATACCTACTTTAATGTACTTAGTTTTAAGTTACTTATATGAATAAATCACGAAAAACCGTGTTTGTCGTAATATTTGTTCATCTGAAAAAAAACCTTATTTAGAAAAAAAACAATGGTGCCAGGTTTTTTTTCATGTTTTTTTTCATAAATTTGAAAAAAATCATTTTGTTTTTTTTCTATTTGCAACCCTAGTCAAGCACAGAATATGCTCCGCTCCAGCAGAGCCTCTTAAAGGCCGACCCCGGCGAGGGCCTTCCTCGGCGCGTGAGCTCTAGTATCCAGGTGGTCCAAGGCACCGAGACCTGCTGCAGTTAGAGTCAAGCACAGAAAACGCTCCAGCAGAGCCTCCCGAAGGCCGACCCCGGCGTGGGCCTTCCTCGGCGCGTGAGCTCTAGTATCCAGGTGGTCCAGGGCACCGAGACCTGCTGCAGCTGCAGTTAGAGTCAAGCACGGAATACGCACCAGCAGAGCCTCCCGAAGGCCGACCCCGGCGTGGTCCTTCCTCGGTGCGTGAGCCCTAGTGTCCAGGTGGTCCAGGTGATCACCGAGGCACTGCACGAGCGCGCGCCGGCCCAGCGCCACCACGCAGCGGATCATGGGCGCCGTTAGCCGCTCGCAGGTGCCTTGGGAGAGGTAGTCGAACAGGATGCCCTTGCCTGAAAATTTAAATTATACTCGTACAGTACTCCGCCTCGAACTAAGAACTGGCGATATATTTGCAAACGTATTGACCAATATAACAAGACCCTTACAAAAACTATACTAACCTATTGTGATAAAGGAGGGCCATGTCCTTGTGATTTTGGTGAGTATTAAAACCATCTTATCTGCTAGAGAGCCGTTCCCGAGGATGTTGGACACCATCACAGGAAACAATCGTTGGAACTGAAATATCAGCATACCATTAGTAGTTCGGCTAGTAAAGAGAATCATACTATATTTTTCCTACACTACTTGCTAGTAGTAGAAAATGCATAGGTGCCTTCGTCAGGCTTGCTGATTTATAACCCACCTTCGTATCCGTGGGTTCTTATTTTATCCTCATTATAATCTGTGGTGTTTTGAACCTCATTCAAACGTGCCGCGTAACAACATGGATTGCAAGGGTGTCAAACTCAAAAGTGACGTCAACAAACTTATCTTATCAGCTATTTTTAAATAAACACTCACTGTACATAGATATACATATAGTAAAAAAGTCTGCGATAAAAAACCTTGGTCTCTTGTTACTAAATGACGTACCGTGTGCGGATGTGTACTATTATTATATTATGTTCTAATTACTATTATTATAAGTGTTGTGTTCTAGTCCGCAACTAAACGGTATTTAACATTAAATTTTTCACGAGTGAATTATATCAAAAGTGAACATGGGTATTACGTGTCGAATATATATACAAACACCTCTGGATGGTTTCCATCGGGCGGGTCAACCTATCAGCGGTATTCTCAGCTACACGATCGACAAACCGTCCGAGTACGAGACGGCTGTTCTGTCCCTCACCGGCAAATGGAGAGAACAGAGAGGTAGAACTTCTTACTCCTACAGGGGAAAGAAAATATTCTTGGAAATATTTCTGAATATTCTGCATAAACCGCCAGACCAAACAGTGATTTTGCCACTTGGAACATATGAATTTCCATTCGAGTTTCTTTTGCCGTACGACATACCATCTAGCTTTGTAGATAAACACAGTCATATTACCTACAATGTAAAAGCGAAATTTGAGAAGTCAAGTTTATTCAGTCGCACTAAGAAGTTTGGAAAACAGGTCTCCGTTAACGGTTATGTTAACTGCGCCACTCCAGCAGAATCACTAACTTATAGACTCCAGAAGAATTTGTTCAGATTATGTTCTTCTAGTGAACACATAGTGGATTTGAAAGTGCAGATTGCAAAGTCTTTCCTAAAACCTGATGAGGATATACATTTAAATTTGTCTGTGACCAATTACAGTAATAGAGAGATTTACGTCACAACTAAACTTCGCAGCAGGACAACATACGTAGCGCAAGGAATATTCAGTATTAAAAAAAAAGTTGTTGATGAAAAAATTGAAGGGTGTACGTATACCTCCCCACGTATACTCGGATACCAAACAGGAATCTTTGCATGTGTAGTTCCTACACTACCGCAGTTACGTTCAATTCAGAACTGTGAAATCGTAAGCAAGGACTTCAATGTCAGAGTAACTATTCATTTGCCGTTTCCATACAGAAATGCGAAATCGGTTATACCTATAGTTATAGGAGAGGGTCGGTATGGGAACAGTTCTGAGATCGTAGACCTAGAAGACAATTTTGAAACTGGCCTAGAACCAAGCCTCAGTGATCCTCTGCCATCATATTGGGAAGTAATGAATGAAGGCAAGAATAAAGAAAGTAGAGGCAAGTAAAGTAAAATATTATTTTTTAAACTACGAGAAAAGGAGGAACACGAGACGTTCAGTTATTTAAACTCGATGTATAAACATATTGCAA
This sequence comes from Pammene aurita, assembly GCA_947086415.1. NCBI lineage: Eukaryota > Metazoa > Arthropoda > Insecta > Lepidoptera > Tortricidae > Pammene > Pammene aurita. The sequence goes on from OX352290.1 coordinate 15,526,585, forward strand.
TGGCTACAGTACCACTGCAACATTTCATTTGATAACCTTTCTTTTACTATATAATGTTGGAGAAAAATTAAGTTACTAAAATTATTATGGAATATAACGAAGGGACACGCTAGAAGTTCTTGAAAGAACTGCTAGAAAGTACTTGCAACATGAATTAAATTTTTACGTATTATTCATTAAATCACCACAACTTTTTATTGGTTTTTTTTTAGTAAGGTATCAAGAAGTGATATAGGAACCCATAGATCCACTTTTTAGGGTTCTGTAGCCAAAATAGCAAAAACGGAACCATTATAGTTTCGTCATGTCCGTCTGTCCATCCGTCCGTCCGTCCGTATGTCACAGCCATTTTACCAAATATCAACATATTTCATATCAATCGATAGGTCTTTAAACATAACAGCGAGGTTTGTTTGAACATTTTGTGATTAAGTGAATATTTTCAGAAATAGTCGCTTCGAAAGTCAGAAAAATTATGTCCCCCTGTAACTTTTGAACCGTAAGTCCAAAAAAATATGAATAAAATTGGAGAAGCTGCACATTGTCACATACTTTCTACGAAAATGGTTTTGAACATTATCGGTTTGAGCCATTTTTGAGCTATTTGCAAAAAACTTCTTCCATAGGCATCAGATACGACCTCTTGGTATTAGTTTGGTTCCCTCCATTATGCATGGTCCGACACGCACTTGGTCGGTTTTTTAACAATCGCTACATTACTTATATACCTACGTCCCGGGCTCTGTTGCAGTCGACATATTTCGGGATAGTTCTAATAAATCCAAAAGGACGTTGTTTACATATTTCGGATCGAGCCGTAAAAAAAACATAAGTAGGCATATTTGCTTCCCTGTACCCACAATATTTCTTTCTATCTATAATTCTTTATACCTACCATTGTTTTACCCTTTCAATCCTTAATAAATAAATAACATAGATAAGTATGCAACGTATGCATGTTAAAACTCTCATGTAGCGATAAACTACGATAAAGTCCCTCCAAAGTTCAAAACGCTTCAACGTATTTGTGAAAGTATTTATAAGCACCACCAAGACTCCCAACGCATGTGTGCGTGTTGAGACAGCCTTCAAACAAAAACAAAACACTCTTTCGTAAAGATACATATGACTAAACACATTGAAATAGTAATTTGGACGGGTGGGACATGTTACCGTAGTTTATCTCTAAGTGAATAGGTATATTCTTATGGAAAATAAAGTATCTTTAAAATTAATTTTACATCTCTTTAAGTATTTAAAGGCCTTGAATGGAAATAAGGTGTAAGAAATTCAGGCAGGCCGTATACTTGTTTGCCACCATTGTGGTAATTTTTTTTTTTAAACCGGCCTAGACCTCGGCGGGACATGCTCAGTTTAGGGTTCTGTAGTTGCCGGCCTCTTGCAATATATCCGTTCAAAAGGTCGTTTTTAAGGGATATTTTGCAGCACTTAAGTCATTTTACTATGCGGTACTTACGTCCGTTTACTATACATCTTTTGAGTTATAATTAGAGCTCAAAAACGGCTCAACCGATTTTATTAAATATAGTTTTCATTTAAAGGACTTATTAGGCCTCACTTCCATACATTTTTTAATGTTTTGGACCCACTGTTCAAAGGTTGAAGGGGGGGGGGGGGGGTGTGGTAAACCCCCACTTCATGTGTACGGGAGGTACCTAACCTAAAAAATATATTTTTAGATTTTGTTATACCGCTTTGTCAGCGTGACTAAAACACAAACTCATACCAAATATCAGTTTTCTACTACAGTCGCCATACTCGCCATCGGATATATCGGAGCGGCCAAGGTGGTCACAAATATCTGAACAACGCCTCTATTGCCAAGGCGATACAGTGTTTGTTCAGATATTTTTGAGTACCTTGGCCGTTCCGATATATTTGATGGTGACTGTACTAACCATCACTGTGCCAAGCCGGGGACGAACAAACGGATATGGCGAAACTATAAGGGTTCCTAGTTGACTACGGCAGGGGTCGACAAACCGCGGCATGCGAGCCGCATACGGCTCCTTGAAGGAACTGACCCTGTGGCTCTTTAAGTACTCCAAATTTTTTTTCATCAAATATTATAGTTATAAACAGAAAACTTCGGCTCGGTGAGCATTTCAAGAATAAAATGGCACAAACTCCCGAAATAAATTTGAATATAAATTATAAAACTACAACTATAGATAAAATGGATAATGTGACTTTCTTAGGTATAAAATTAGATAAACACCTGGATTGGAAAGAACAGATTGATTATGTTTGTTCTAAGATAAATAGATTTGTTTATGTATTACGAAGACTAAGACGCATTTCAGGTTTACACGCCTCTTTAGCTGCTTATCACGGTTATGTTGCTTCGAACCTAAGGTACGGCCTAATTCTTTGGGGGGGCAGCTCAAACCTTGAAAGAGCCTTTATTGCGCAGAAAGACTGTGTCCGAGCGATTTCCAATAAACCCCCTTATGCGCCATGTGGAAAACTGTTCACGCGTTTAAAGATCCTGACACTTCCCTGCTTGTATATCTTTGAGTCATGTGTTTTCGTAAAGAATCATATGGACCTGTTCAAAACGGCTAGAACAGTTTTTCCGAGAGGCACGAGAATTAAAGGGCGTCTTGTAGATGATATTATTCCCAATACTTCATTATATCATAATTAGTGTTTCGCAATATGCATAAATATGTATAATAAGCTACCAAATAAAATAAAGGACCTGCCTATTAATAAATTTAAAAGTAGTCTATCACGTTACTTATTGGATAAGAATTACTATCGTACAAAAGATTTTTTCTATCAGAACAATGAAGAATGGAATGTATACTAAATTAATAATATGACAAAATATGTAATGACATTAATAATTAATAATATGTAATGAAATTAATAATTAATAATATGACATACCTAATATGTAATGAATGAAATTAATAATATGTGACATTAGAATTGTATATAGTTTTTGCATGCTAGTATAATTAAATACATATAGCAGAATAAGCCACAAATGTCTGTACTACACATGTTGACACTATATCTGTATTTATTCTATGCAAATAAAGATTATGATTATGATTCCAAAAATTCCATATTTTCCGCCATCAGGGTCTTTGTTAAAAAAGTTTGCCGACCCCTGGGCCACGGAACCCTAAAAATGTAACCCTATCACTACAAAATAAAGTTTCAAATCATGGTAACCTTGTTCACGTCATGCTTAACAAAATTAGCGCACCGAATATACAAACTAACCTCAATTAATTGAAATTTTCGCTTGCAGACGTTTCTGCTTAGTACACAATTTATTTATAAACTAACCTGCTGTTGTATGTTGGTATCCAAGCTACAAGGATTGGAACAAAGCGCGTCGACCATGTCTAGCACATTAGCTTGTAGAGGCTTCTTAGCTGGCACGTTGAGCGCGTTCAGATTGTCGTCATTGAGTACTAGCACCGCCAGGTTGAACAGGTTTGGGAATATAGGCCCGATCCGGGTGTTCGTTGTGAGATCTTCAACGGCTAATTCTTTCGGTTTCTTTCTGAGGTTCAATATTGCTGAAATTCGTTTATCTGCGATTAGAGTTCGTTGTGATTGCACAAATATGGCCTTGCCTAATTTGTACACAAATAGGCAAGATGCAATACTTTCATTTTTGCTTTATTTTGAAAGAATTGCACGTAGTGACCACGAGTGTATTAAAAAATTAAAATACTATAATTTATAGTTAAAAAATGCTGTTACAAAGTGGCAATTTAAATTTTCGCGCCTAAACGGTGCTACAGTCCCTATGACGTCACTCATGTGTGACAGTGTCACTCGCCATAGTCGTGATATTTGTTCATCCTTGGTTCTATGGATGGAAGAAGAAAAAGGATAACAATTTCTATGTTGCAAAAGTGTCCGTCAAAACGCGTTAAATTCTGCCATTCGAGACTGATATCTTTTACTATAAGTACCATCCATAGTTGTCAAAACAGAAGTGACGTCACCAGACTATGATTGGTGGATAAAAATACGTTCCGTTTCACATTACTTTAAATCGTAATTATTGTTTGAAATTTGCATAAATTAAAGTAAAAACGTTTTAATAGCTATTATTTTATGATTTTTCAACATTTGGATTACAAAATAATGCTAAATATTATAACTGCATCTTCCTTATTGTTTAGACTTTTTTTTGGGGTTTCTGTATAAACAGCCTTAATCAGCCATCGATAGATGCATTATGCAGTTGTAATAGGGATTACAAATAGCTGGTTAACAGTGTTGGCGATGGTACCTACATCAATTTTATTCAGAGGACTATTCTAGTAAGTCAAATGTTCAAGATTTTAAAACCCTTCATATCTCGCAAACTATTGACCCTCTAAGTATGAATATGGTCTCATTCACTTGCCTAAATATACATTTGTATGTAAATAAAAAAAATTAACTTCCCCCTGCCTATACTCCTCCGACCGGGGAGGACCCCTAAATTTTGATAGGACTCGGCAGATCCTCATTTCTAGTGCCAAGATAAACTTATCAAATGCCAAGTTCGTAAACGGTTTCGCTAATAAATAAATGAGATCTAACTGGAAACCAAGTTCTTCCAAAGCTCCTTAGATCACTGTTTCTGCCATACATAACGTATTTCAATTCCTTGAATAATTTGTTGTTTTATTTGCTACTTAATAGTGCGACAGTCATCTAAGGAGCTTTGAACGAACTTGGTTTCCAGTTAGGTCTAATTTCTTTTACTAGCGAAACCGTTTACGAACTTGGCATTCATTCACATTCATGTTTTTAGGGTTCCGTAGTCAACTAGGAACCCTTATAGTTTCGCCATGTCTGCCCGTCCGTCCGTCCGTCCGTCCGTCCGTCCGTCCGCGGATAATCTCAGTGACCGTTAGCACTAGAAAGCTGAAATTTGGTATTAATATGTATATCAATCACGCCGACAAAGTGGTAAAATAAAAAGTGGATTTTTTTTTTTATTAGGGTACCTCCCCTATACGTAAAGTGGGGAGTGATTTTTTTTTTCATTTCAACCCTATTGTGTGATATATTGTTGGATAGGTATTTAAAAATGAATAGGGGTTTACTAAAATCATTTTTCGATAATGTAAATATTTTCGGAAATAATCGCTCCAGAAGTAAAAAAATATGCGTCCCCCCCCCCCCCTCTAACTTTTGAACCATAAGTTTTAAAAATATGAAAAAAACCGGCCAAGTGCGAGTCGGACTCGCGCACCGAGGGTTCCGTACAAACCTATAACAAGCAAAAGTTGTAGTATGTTTATTACTTATTTCAATTTAATACCTCTACGCGTTTACGAGGAAAAAGGTAGTAAGTTTAAAATTTCAAAAAATATTTTTTGTATGGTTTTACTAAAAATGTCTACTTTTCGTAATTTTTCCTTTGTCTGTGCTATATGAAGTTTCTTCGTGCCAAGTTTCAAGTTTCTGAGTTTACGGGAAGTACCCTTTAGGTTTTGAGTTTCTTGCGAGTACTCAGTTTCAAAATATGCGACTTAAATTGCTGTTTCTTTTGATTGCGTTCACATAAAAATTTGGTTTTGCTACATCGGAAAGGTTCTATAGCCCTGAATATTTAACATGAATTTCAATTTAATACCTCCACGCGTTTACGAGGAAATAGGTAGTAAGTTTAAAATTTCAAAAAATATTTTTTGTATGATTTTACTAAAAATGTCTACTTTTCGTAATTTTTCCTTTGTCTGTGATATATGAAGTTTTTTCGTGCCAAGTTCCAAGTTTCTGAGTTTACGGGAAGTACCCTTTAGGTTTTGAGTTTCTTGCGAGTACTCAGTTTCAAAATAAGCGACTTAAATTGCAATTTCTTTTGATTGCGTTGACATAAAAGTTTGGTTTTGTTACATTTGAAAGGTCTTATAGCTCTGAGTATTTGACATGAATTTAAATTTAATACCTCTACGCGTTTACGAGGAAAAGGGTAGCTGGTTTAAAATTTAAAAAATTTTTTTTTTGTATGATTTTACTAAAAATGTCTACTTTTTGTAATTTTTCCATTGTCTATGCTATATGACGTTGCTTCGTGCCAAATTTCAAGTTTCTGAGTTTACGGGAAGTACCCCGTAGGTTTTGCAAGTGCCGAAAAACTCTAAAATTTGCAGCATAAACGACTGTATCTTTTGATTGCGTTGACTTTTAAGATTGATTTTTTCACAGCTTCAAGGGACAATAGACCTGAGTATTTGATATAAATTTCAGCTTGATACCTCCACGCGTTCCTGAGAAAAATGGTCTTGACAGACAGACAGACAGACAGACAGACAGACAGACAGACAGACAGACAGACAGACAGACAGACAGACAGACAGACGGACAAATAAGTGATCCTATAAGGGTTCCGTTTTTTCCTTTCGAGGTACGGAACCCTAAAAATCTCAAAAGTAGAACTTTATAAAAACTTTCTAGGAAAATTATTTTGAACTTGATAGGATGAATAGTTTTTGAAAAAAAATTACAAAATAATTTCTGAACTAAGTTTGTAATTTAACCGTATAAGCAGGTGTTTATTGTACCTGTAATTTCTACAAAATTAAAATGAAATGACGTGCTTTCAAATAAAGTAAAAACGGTGAAAATCGGTTCACGCAATAAAGAATTATTCCATAAAAATCATCTTCCATACTTTAAGCTCGCGCGCAATAGTTTACTTAATTTGCCGATAGATGTCGCTGTACGTGGAACTCTCATATCATATCCTACATGGCGGTGTTATTAACTCTTAAGTGGGGACACTTACTGTGACGGACGGAAAACTACGGAACCCTACACTGAGCGTGGCCCGACACGCTCTTGGCCGGTTTTTTTATGAGATAACATTATTTTTTGTCAAGAAATTAAAAATATATTATTAAGCCTTTTGTGAAAAGGGTAACCTTTTCACCTTATGCACATTTTACTCTTTTCAGCACTTAATGTAGGTATGTATTTTAACCTTTTCACGCTTCCCCCAATTTATCCTTTCACTTTACATTACAATTAGAAAAAAAAATCTTAGTTCAAAAGGCGACGCTAGCTGTTAATTAATAGTACAGCAGTCAAATTTCTGTTTTATATAAAAAATGAAAAATAATAAAATTTATTTTAGAATTTTCCTAGTGTTTACACACGATTGCCTAGCTGGATGCCGAATTTCAACTTTCTAGGTCACCTGGAAGTAGTCAAAGGTTTTGATGAGTCAGTCAGTGAGTCAGTGGTAAAAATTGAGATTTTAGGAGGTCAATATCTCGTAAACGGTTACAGATTTTTAGCTGAAATTTAGGATTCAGTAATTAGTAGACAGCCTTAGAAGACTCACAAGATTGGAAATGTGAAGGTCAAATAGGTTTTAATAACTTAAAACCTTGGAGGGTCAAAAGTGGCCCCAAATGGTTAGTGTAAATATACCCACGACTAGTGTGTCCCCTTTTTGCTCTGCGAACTTGCCTGACACACTGCCGATAAACAAAGTATCATTGATGTACAGTCAGCTGCAGAGAAAAGGTACCACCGTGCCCTACAAACTTGTATGGTGAGTGGTACCTTTTCTCTGCAGCTGACTGTACATAATTTGCACCCAAACTGTCTTATTTAGTCTTACTACCTGTAGTAACTGTTTAGTTAGGAAACTGATGAAGAAAACCATTGTAATGAAATATCTGCAAAGATGGTGTTAGTGAAGTAACCAACCCTCAAAGGGCTAATGTGGCGACTGCCAGGCCCAAGACTAGCCCTTACTCTTTCCTCAAATACATATGAGCAGGCCAGTACGTACATAGTAGTGGAAAGTAAACTGGTGGGTGATAAATTATCACTGATAATCAGTGATCGGATTTTACGGTGCAACACGGCGGAATACATACACTTATTATGCGAATGTAGTGGTTAAAACGTTGAAATGTTATTGAAATGTATTTGATGTAACTAAAGTAATCAATGTGGGGGCTAAAATCCCGAATAATATCCATATTAGCAAAATTTTTGAGATAAAAAAAACCGTGTTTCACGCTAAAATCAGATCACTGCTATGTGCCATAATTGAGGAAAAGGCACCATTTGGTGGCTAGCGCTTACATTGGACAGATTTAATATTAATATTGTATTCATGCGTAAACGCCAGCTGTCAAATTATCCCTTTTGATTTAGATTATCAATATCACTAATATGACATATTGTTTACCTCTTGCAACTTTAGTATAATAATTTTGTAAAGCAGCACTAATGTTTGTGTTGTTGTTAAGGCTCTTCTCATCTGTGATCCATTCCACTGACACAGTAGGGGTTGTGGAGTACACATAGCTCTGTGACGTCATTGCATACTCGGTCACATTCATAACAGGCTCCTGAAAGGTACACACATCAGAAATATATGACATAGCTTTAACGGCCTCCTAGCCTAGCCCGTAGTGACCCTGCCTATGAAGCAGGAGGCCCCGGGTTCGAATCCTGGTCAGGGCATTTATTTGTGTGTTTATCACGGATATTTGTTCCTGAGTTATGGATGTTTTCTATGTATTTAAGTATTTATATGTATATATCTATTACATATATCGTCGTCTAGTACCCACAACACAAGCCTTATTGAGCTTACTGTGGGACTAGGTTGATTTGTGTAAGATTGTCCCATAATATTTATTTATTTATTTATTTATAGCTTTGTCATAATGGCCTCTTCACAACTTCACGCGGAAGCGGCGGTGGCGAGTGGTGGCTATATAAGACAGAAAGAAAAGTAGAAGAATTATATCTCACTGTAACCTCTTCTAGGGATTAAGGTGAAATTATATCTAGAACACCTTTCTGAACTATAATTTTTATTTATTTATATAGCAATTACATGAGCATCTTAAAAGAATGTAAGCATAAGTACCATATGACATGATTGCTTGGCCAATGATATTGCCGATTATCAGTCAGTTCAATCAGTATAAGGGGTAAGACAATATACTGTTATTATTAACATACATACAAAATATTTGTGGTTTTGTTTGTTTTCTAAGGATATTATGGAGAAGATAAGCTGTAACATGATTGTGTTTGATTTACACAGGATAATTATTGTCTCTAGAGGTGGGTACGGACTTGCGGCAGCCTCAGGTTGAGGTACGCACGGCTCGCCTGTTTGTTTAAATTCGTACGCGCCTCGCTGCTCGCGCACGGAACCGTGCGTGCCTCAACCTGAGGCTACCTTAAGTCTGTACCCACCTTAGTAACTACGTAAATAGAGAAGGACAAATAGGTATGTCAGGCCTAAATGCTGTTTTTTTTATATTATGATACATGATTCATTTGATTTCCCAATAAACTAGGTATGAAATTTATATTATTTATTAGTGTTTTTTTTTATTTATTCTGGTATGGTTTTTTAAACTGCAATTTACCCATACATATTCAGATACTCACAAGTGCACAGCAGATCTTTCCCTCCGCAACCGCGACATACTTCACTGTGTTGGCTCCGACCACAGGGCTGGTGTCCGAGAGAGTCAGCACCGTGTTCACATCCCAGGTGTCCATCCGAGGTTTCTTCATCATTTCACTATGTAATGCAATGGCCTAGAAAATGTGGAAACATGGTATAAAGGAAGGCAAACCATTTTTGTGAATGTGTTGTTTTTATATTATATTTATATTAAAATGTATATATCTTTTAATAATTTAATGCAAAGAAATTAATTTCTATATAATTATTCAACAGCCTACTAGCTAAGTCAGTAGTGAGGAGCAGATCCTGGGTACAAATCCTGGTCAGGGCATTTACTTGTTTGTTAATCATGGATATTTGTTCCTGACTTATGGATGTTTTCTATTTATTTAAGTATTTATTTATATCTATCTATTATATATTGTCGCCTCGCCAAGGACCTACAGCACAAGCCTTATTGAGCTTACTTTGGAACTCGTTTAATTTGTGTAAGATTTTCCTTGAAGAAGAATAAGCTTAACTTGGGACAGAAATGTGTAAAAAAGGGTTACAAGGTAATTTGAAATGTTATCTAATAATTTATATGTACAATGTAAATGGTCACATCGTAAATGAATTTAGTTCTCTTGCTGTGAATGAAAATGGACTTACACATATAGTCTGTCGCAACTTGTAGCTGACATCTTCTGCTAAGTTCGTGGCAGCCTCGACATTGATCTCGGCACCGACTTGGTCCGCCATGCATTGCACTGAGTCAGCACTAACTCCAGCAAACTTGCCTTGGGATGTAGTACTATCCTGAATCAAAAGAGAAAATTACTGCATGTACTTATTTAAATTTGGTATTTTTTAATTTTAGCCTAGTATAGATTCCAAGTGTGTACTTTTTTTTCACTTTTAAGTTAAAAAAATATGCAAACACACATGAAGCACAATTTTGCCGCGAAGCGTCGTAACGCGTCCGAAAGCTTGTTAACTTGCCTTTTCATTGAGTGGAGGAGTATCACACTGACTTGAGCCTCCTGATTCTGAAGCCACTGACTTATTTCTGTCCCGGTCTCTGCTGCTGCTTGCTTTCTTCGAGTGGTTTTTCATACTTGTTGATGAATTTGACATCTTTCCAACAGAGGTACGTAATATATTTATTGTTTTTTACGTATTATACAAAGAATCTGTCCGTTTTGACATTCTACTTTTTATTCATAGAAACAATATATTTTTATTCAAACACAAACTCATCATTTAATTTAAAAAGTTAGGATTTTTTTGTGATTTGATGCAATTTTGTGATGATTATTCTGTTTGACACTATGAATGAACTGTCAAATTATTTTTGTTTTTTATTTATATTTGGAAAGGCTTGATCTGAATACCTGTTTTTTTGCCGGTGCATGTCCCAGTTAGATAAAGACATTGCTTAAAACTTTGTAATTGGACTTGTAATTTGTGATTTAATTGGACTTAAATCTGCTTATTTCAACTTTTAAAGAGGTATTTGAAACAGTATGACTATTCAGAAATGTCATGTTGAATATGAAGAAGAATAGTTTGATGTGTTGGAATTACAATATTTTTATTATTTATTTCACGTTTTTATCATTTTAAATAATACGTGAATCAATACAAAAATGACATCGTTTGACGCAAAATTCGATGTAAGTACTATTAGAATTAATTACGATTACTGGTGTACCTGAAAGGCCTTTTCAGTATGTTCCGTGCCAATAAGGATAAAAATCTATGTTTTCTGATCTAAAACTTACGAATCTGATTAGAAATCCAATCGCCATCATATAATAAAATACTGGGTTGAATAGTTCCGATGCATTTCTTGTACTTAATGTTATAATTACTATAATTAATATTAAATAAATGAGTCATAGATTTGATGCTGCACATAACTTTGTACTTATCGTTATTTAAAAAATGTTAATTCACTTTATTGCTTTATGAGATTGCTTGTTCAGTTTAAAACTTGCCAGTATTTTTAGAGATAGTATTTTGTCCTAACAGGACAAATATTATAAAACTAGGTTAAAGCTACACAAACATCAAATTGAGCACTAAGAGTATGTTGTGAGTGTAGGGATTGCAAATCAGCATATACTTAATCATCTCCGGATTTTCGGATAATTTATAACCCAAAATCCGGAGTTTGGATAAAATCCGGATTTTGGAGCATTTACTTACTACTAGGAATAGTAGAAATAACAGAAAAAAACAACCTTATAAGAAGTAATCAGTCTTTTTAATCAATGTAAAGTTTTTATAATCATTTTATACGTCAACTTCTACGCAAATTTTAAACAAAAATTAAATTATTTTCTTCCAATTTATTTTTAAATTAAGTTTTTGGCTAAATCAAAATAAGAAAAGCCGACCCCGCGTAACAGGAAAGAACGAGGAGCAAGAAGAAGAAGAAGAAGTAGTCTTAAGCGAAATACTCTCTTTCTCCAAAAAGTGGAATCTTAAAAACATAAGCGCGTCAAGTGTAGAGTCATTCATCGGCGTTCTTAATCGGTTACACAGCATACCAGCTGCGGAAAACGGCCCTCTCTGGCTCTGCACTTGTTGGGGGAAGTTGTTGTAAACGGAATACAAAATTGGACCCATTTTCCCCCCCCCCCTTTTTTGCACAACCATCTCAATATGTACTAAAGTAGCTAAATCAGGTGCTTCTGGTGTGGCTACGGCTGTATTAGTCGCTTCCCTTTGGGTGAGTATGGACACATTTAAAAAAAAATCGAAAGTTTTGTTCCGTGTTCTAACCTTCCGTCCGACACAACACCCACAACGAATAACGACAACGACCGCGTGCGCAAGAGTCAAGCCAGATAGCGAGCGATAAAAAATCCCCTTTCTTCCCGGCTCCGAGCGCTTTTCAGGTAATAGACGTAAAAATATCTTTCATTACCGTTGAACGCACATGTTCAACGGTAATGAAAGATATTTTTTCAAACAATTAAAACGTATTAAAAGCAGTTGTTGCATGGTTTAACAAAAAATCCGAAAATTCGGATTTCGGCTGAAAAACTCGGATTTAGAAATGGATTGCAAAATCAGCGAAAAATCCGGATTTTCGAACTCCGGATAAACCGGATTGCAATCCCTATGTGAGTGAGTGCATGTTATCATCATTACTTACTTGTTTACTTCTTGAAAATATTCTGACATCATCATCTGCTGGATATATTCCAGATGTATCCAGCAGGAGACGTGGGAGTGGTGGAGGGTGAAATGAATGTCCCAAACCGTGGGGGACCCTCTGGAAACAGCATGGAATTCAACACCCTTGATGAACCCATTAAAGAAACATTTGTAAGTTACAATATCTGTTATCTTATCACTGTCAGTATTTTGTACCCACCTACTCTCTAAGGGCCGATTCAGACCAGATTGGCAGCGGCGCGGCGAGCACTTTCAGTGTCAAATAATTTTAAACTTTATCTAGGTACATCCTTAAAAAGTCAAGTACCGCTTGAAAAGTTTAGTGTCTACATTCGGCAAGGAAACTCGTGTGTTTGGAGAGAAATGATACAGAGAACTGGTGTGCTGTATTGCGGCGGGGGTGAACAGCGCGGCCGCGCGCGTCATGTGGAGGTTCTACGCGCGGCTGCCAGCAGCACGCGCTCCCCGTGCTGCTCACCCCGCCGCAATACAGTGCACCAGTTCTCTGTATCATTTCACTCCAAACACACGAGTTTCCTTGCCAAACGTAGACACCAAATCGGTTAAGCGGAGGCTAGGTGAGGGGGGTCGGGAGGCGACGCGCGGCCGCAGCCGATCCGGTCTGAATCGGCCCTGATGCTGCATTTTCAAAACTAGGTGGCAAGCAACAAAAATTACCCCACAATACGATTTCGTATTGTTGTTCCATTTAATTTAAAATGTTATTTTTTTCAGCTCCGTGACCTTAGAGCTGTTGGCAACAAATTCTACCATGTCCTAATTCCTAGAGAAAAGACCAGTTTGTTAAAAGAATGTAAGTATATGTTTACATTAATTCATAATCTAAAATTTTTACATATCCATACCATATTAGGGATCAGACCAGTTATATTTCATCATCATCATCATGAGCCCGTTGCAGTCCACTGCTAGACATAGGCCTCTCCCAAGGTACGCCACAGAGCCAGGTCTGCTGCTTTACGCATCCAGTCGCTTCCGGCCCTCTTATGTAAGTCATCCCGCCATCTGCAACGTCCAACACTACGTTTGTCTAACCGTGGTCTCCACTCCAGAACACTCTTACTCCAGCGATTATCGGTTCTGCAACATATGTGGCCAGCCCAGTGCCACTTCAACCTACTAACTTTTAGAGCTATGTCGGTCACCTTGGTTCTCAGTCGGATCACTTCATTCCGAATTTTGTCCTTCAGAGAGACTCCGAGCATAGCTCTTTCCATAGCACATTGAGCGACTTTAAGCTTATGGATTAGCCCCACAGTCAGTGTCCTTACAGGAAGTGTCATTACAGGAAGGACGCACTGGTTAAACACTTTCGTCTTCAGGCTCTGTGGTATACCGGACGAAAAAATGTGCTTCAGCTTCCTAAACGCTGCCCAGACCAATTGAATCCTCCTATCGGCTTCCTTTTCGAAGTTGTATCTACCCAACTGCATTAGTTGCCCGAGATCAATGATGATATAGACATGGGATGGACAATATTCAGACTCGACAGAGAACGCGATTTTGTATAGGCATTGTCAATCCATGTCTTAATCATCCTTGATGCCTATACAAAATCGCATTCCTCAAACCTTCAGGCTATACGTCTGTTTTCGGTACTAAGTGCCACAGCGCCATCTGTCGAGTCTGGAGTCGAGTTATTCTGTCAGCGTTAAGCGACGAACAAAGTATTAGAAACTAGGATTTAGTGTCTGGTGTGACCGATAGATGACGCTAGTGCTTTAACCTGAAATAAGGGAACGCGATTTTGTATGGATATTGTCCATCCATGTCTTTATCATCCTTGGTATTACCATCATCTTGAGAGACAGTGTTGACCTTACCATATTTTTAACGGTACCAAATTTTCAATCAATAGGATATATGGAAGGTGTTGTGGAATATATTAAACAGCTGATGATCTTCAAACGGCTGATCAGGTCATGGTAACCTTACCGTATACTTTCAATATCATTGAAGTAACACGGTACCAAATTTGGAATCGATCGGACATAAGGAAGTTAGTCAGATCCTCTCATCAACTAGAAAAGAGCTGATGATCTTCAAACTGCTAAAGAGGATTTTCATGAAACATGGCTAAGAACTCTCGGGATAAAAATATCTATGACACAAAAAAACCTAAACGAAAATCGGTTCATCCGTTTGGGAGCTACGATACCACAGACGTTAAACTTATAACACCCCTCTCTTTTTGCGCCGGGGGTTAAAAATAAAATAAAATTCAATTATCACACATAAACCACATAGTTTATGTTGCATATCAATCGATAGGTAATTTAAAATTACATCAAGGTTCTTTGGAACATTTTGTTATTAAGTGAATATTAGTTAGTTAGTTATCCTGGGCGTTTTTTCGCAAGTCGGCATCCAGTGTGCCTATTTTGCGTAATAACGGGGTAGCCCTATTCTAACCACTCTAGCTCCTCCACGAAGCCCAGCGGAGCTTTAAGGTTGCCTGCTGCCTCGCGCAAGGTGCCTGGGGTCCCTAGGTGTTTAGTTCTGTATACTTCTACCTGTTTGCAGTCTAGCAGAATGTGTTTTGTTATTTCTTCCGCTTCCATGCAGGCTCTGCACATGGGGCTATTCGTCCTACCTATTATGAAGAGGTGTTTGTTTAGTGCAGTGTTGGGCAAAGTACGGCCCGCGGGCCAACTCCGGCCCGCGAAACCATTTTATCCGGCCCGCCGCGGATGCATTGAAATAATTTGTATATGGCCCGCGATGAGTATATTTTGAGGATTCACCCGTTATGAAGTAAAATATTTGAATACATATAGAATGTATAGATAGATAGATGAATAAGTATAAGAATCAGTATACCCGCGTTCATGTATGTATTGTGTCGAGGGCGGATCGCGGGGAGCGGAGAGGGTAGCGTAGTGAGAGGCACCAGTGAGTGAGAACAAACTGAAACATTTCAGTCAGCAGTTGCAGAAACTTCACGCACAATTTGAAACTAGGTTTCAAGTTTTTAAGAGCATATAGTCATCGCTAGTTGTTTTTCGATGCCGTTTAACAAAGATTCCGAGAACGTCACTGCAGAGTTGCAATTGGAAATTATCGAAATGCGGTGTAGCACCCATTTAAAACAACTGTTCTTAAATACAACTAAGCTAGATTTTTATAGGACACTGCCGAAAGCTAAATACCCGAAGATGATTGCTAACGCCCAGAAAATTATGGCTGTGTTTGGGTCATCGTATGTGTGCGAACAGACATTTTCAACCATGAAATTGCGAAACAACTCAATCAGAAACCGACTTACTGATGAACAGCTTTTCTCACTGCTGAAAATTACTTCGTCGCAACTCGATTCGACGATATAAGGCAAAACAAAAACAATTTCATGTCTCACACACCCGGGCCTTCAAATAAATAAAAATCACAATTTCCGGAAGTGTATAATTCTGATTCTTACATGTGATTCATTTGAAATAAATATATACTTATAGGTATACAGGTTGCTCGCGGGGAAGCCGCATAATTTTGACAGCGTACTCCTGAGGCCAAAAGAAGTAAAAAATATCATATGACTTTTGGACAATTCCGCCAAAAAAAAAGTTATGTTTTTTTTTCTTGTTTTCTGAACGTATTCTTAAATTAAAAATAAATGTTAATGACAAAACTATGCCTGAAAACAAATAAAACTACTTTTTTTCTTAAAATCAAAGTTAAAGCAAAGTGTTTCCTGTCACTTTGATGTCTGTCAACAGGGATGCCTATAATGAGTTCCATAGTGGTAATATTCCCGTTAAGAAAGCGTTCAGTCCTGAGTTATAATCAAAATATTTTATTTTTTTAATTGGTTATAACTGCGAAACAATAACAAACAAATTTCAGAAAAGTTTATTTGACATTTTAGTCTCTAAATAAGGTCGGGATAACGCTGTTGGAGTTGTGCGGTTTCCTCGCGAGCACCGTGTATATATTTATATTTTAGATTTTTTTTGGTGTACAAAAAAGCTTGAGAAGTTTCAATAGGAAGGCCGGAATTGCAGCATAATTGCACTTTTAGGTATATAAAACCGTAAAATTTAAAAATTTTCACTTTTGCTGCAATTCTGGCCCTCCTCCGAAATTTCTCAAGCTTTCTGGCCCCCCATGAAAAAAGTTTGCCCACCACTGGTTTAGTGTGTTGTGTTCCAGAAATAATTGCTTTGAAAGTCAGAAAAATTGTAACTTTTGAACTGTAAGTCCGAAAAATATGAAAAAAAAAAATTGAGTAGATGCGCCTTATCACATACTTTCTACGAAAATTGTTTTGAACCTTATCAGTTCAGCGATTTTTGAGTTATATCCAATAAAACTTCTTCCATAGGCATCAGATACGACCTTTTGGTATTAGTTCGGTTCTTATTCCATTGGAGGTACGGAACCCTCTATTATGCGTGGTCCGACACGCACTTGACCGATATTTTTCATACATTAAGTTGCCTAGTTTTAGTTTGTGCCTACAAATTCTAAGTCACGCTATTGAATATTATTGGACCAATAATAATTGGTTAGAATTTTTAGATGTGTTAAAATAGTGTTTTCTAGCATGTGACACTCAGTTCAAATATGCTTACCATAAGCATAAGCAAATGCCTGATGCATACATCAATTAACATCAGATTTTTTTCGTGTGTCCTTATTATTAATATTTTACTTTGTCAATGAATTGCATTGACCAAAATGTCTCAAAAATATATAACTAGTTAAATATTTCACGAAGTAATCTTTTTCCAGGGGATCTATGGGGCCCGCTGCTGTTGTGCACACTGATGGCTACGTTCCTGCAGGGCTCAGCCGAGCGCGCTGACAACTCCAACGACGGCGGGCCCGAGTTCGCAGAAGTGTTTGTGCTTGTTTGGATAGGGGCCGCTGTTGTCACTATCAACTCCAAACTGTTGGGTGGGAACATGTAAGTTAAGGGATCTATGGTGCTTGCTGCTGCTGTGCACACTGATAGCCACATTCCTGCAGAGCTCGGCCGAGCGCGCAGACAACTCCAACGACGGAGGGCCAAGTTTGCAGAAGTGTTCGTGCTCAACACTGATTTAAACTTTCACGGTTTTTACACATATCTATTTGTAATAACGGGACTTAACCGCGTATATGTTTCTAAAAATTACCTTCGACCACGGTCCACGGTCTTTCTTCGGGACCACGGGGACAATGTCGTCCTCGAAACGTCGAAGGTAATTTTTAGAAACATATACGCGGTTAAGTCCCCTTATTACAAATAGATAGTGTTCGTGCTCGTCGGGATAGACGCAGCTAAAGATGTGCCGTTCTCGAGAACGTTCCCGAATGAGATAATGTTGCGAGAAAGTTCTCTGTAACGAGAATTTCCGAGAAAGTACATCAAATCTGCACAAATTCAGATTTTTTATTTTTTGTAAATCTTCCTAAAGGTGTTTGAAAGACATTCACAATCATTGTTAACCGAAAAAAAGATTCTAATTGCTAAATTCTCTGCTATCTCGGGAAATTTCCGAGAACGTTCTCGGGAACGTTCACACGAGAACATTCTGGAGAACTTTCTCGCATATTGCTTTGTACTTTTATTGGAAGAGGACTCATTTATTTCTTAGTATTTTTGTCTTCATAATTTTAACGTACATATATGTTTAATTTATACTGGTACAGCAATTTTATCTCCAAATGAGATTATTAACATTAAAAAAGCTTAATTCTCTTTGCTCCAGAGAACGTTCTCGGAAATGTTCTCGACTAAGTTTTATGTGACTATTAATTTAAAAATAAATATGTTATTTCCCAAAAATATGTAACAAGTATGTAATTGAAACAACATTTTTAAATATTTTAATTATCTGTATATATTTTTTTAATAAGGTCAAGTCTGTGCACCGTAGGTGAGAACTGGAATGGAAACGCACATGTTCATGAGCTTACGTTTGAGTGACATCGGAAGATTTCCTTTCATTAATTGTTTCATGGATCAATAGCTCCCCCAGGCGTTTTCAATCCGTCTTTCGACCTCTTTTTCACGACGCGCCTGGAGGGATTTTTTATTAGGGTACCTCCCGTACACATCAAGTGGGGGTGATTTTTTTTTTCGCTCCAACCCTATCGTGTTGGATATCATTAGATAGTTCTTTCGAAGAATTTCGAAAAAGAATCGAGGTCTTCTAAAACATTTTTTGGATAAAACTAATAGTTTCGTAAATAATAGCGCCGAAAGTTCAAAAAACGGCGTCTAACTTTTAAACCCGTGGGTCCAAAAATTTGGAAAAATTCATGGAAGTGAGGCCTGATAAGTACTATCCACAAAAACTATATTAAAGGAAGTCGGTTGAGCTGTTTTTGAATTATAACTCAAAAACGCATAATAAAAGTCCTTTTACGTCCGTAAGTGCCGCATAGTAAAATGACGTAAGCGCCGCTACATATCCCTTAATAAACAACCTTTTGCCCGACATGCTCTTGGCCGGTTTTTTCGGTTTAGAATGAATGTAAATATTTTTCATACACCTTCAAAAAGATATACAAATAACAAAAAATCTGAATTTGCGCAGATTATATGTACTTTCTCAGTAATTCTCGTTTAGAGAGAACGTTCTCGAGAAAGTGTGGAAATTCTCAGGAGAAGGAATTCTCGAGAGCGAGAACGTTCTTCGAACGAACGCCGGCACAACTGTAGGCGCAGCTGTAGTCACTACCAACTCCAAACTGTTGGGTGGGAATATGTAAGGAGATCTATGGGGCCCGCTCCTGCTGTGCATTAGACCGAACTACTACTTTTCGCATACTTTTCGCAGGAGCTTTTATGGCCGTAAATTTTAACATCGTCGACTATGCTTCAATGAATTCATTTCAATGCATTTTCATACAATATTATACAACGGTCGGAATTGAGAGCCGTACTCCTCCCCAAAGCCTTAACTATAGCCAAACAGCACCTTAAAAAAAGTAAAATTTATTTTACAGGGACATATGGTTCTTTCTCACAAGTTCAATACTTGGAAGATGTATTGTGCATTTTATTTCCCTGAAATGTAGTTGTACAATTATTTATTGGGAGTCAATAAATTTAGACACCATGATGCACATTCGCACGCCAGTATATGGTGTAATATGCAGATCTATTGTAATTTAAGACCATTGTAACCATATTACTGCGAATAAACTATTTGTATTTGCCCCTGGAGTTACAGGCGGCCATAGGCTAGGGTTACTGCTTACCATCAGGCGGGCCGTATACTTGTTTGACACCATCACCATTCACCTCATTCCCACGATTTTTATGTTAGGGTAGGCCATAGATATTTCAAAACACCTTTTTTTGCAATTATTTTTTTACGTTTACAACAAGGATGATTATTGATTAGTTTACAAGAACCCTATATTGTATTCGTTTTATACAGGTTGTAACAAAAATCCTCGTGATCCTTTTAAGGGCATATATTCTGATTATGAAAAACCAATAAAAAAAAATTGGTTTTGTATGGAGGGTTGGCCAGCTAGGACCACGTGCCCCATTCAAAAAAAAAATTTTTTTTCGCATCAAAAAATTTTTTCTCTTACTTTTTTTTAATCACAATACCATACCAATTAAGCCATTAAACGGATCACCAGTATTGTTACACCCTGTATTTGGCCTTCGAAAATATGACCACGGGTCTGTCTTCCGACGAAAGCTCCACTGGCTTCGCATTCGAGAGCGCAGAAGCCTTAAAATTTTGTGTACACTGTTCATTTTAAACGACTCAGCTGCGCCCCAGTACTTGCGATCCAAAGGAGAATGGGCATTTTGTACCATGAGTGTATACGATTGAGACATATCTCATTTGAAAGGTCTTAAGTAGTGCATTATTTAATTGTATGACGCCACCATTGGATCGCGTGCAGGGTCTGGGATATTTTAAAAAAAAGGTTGCGCATATAAACGGTTAATTTATAAAATATCCGCTCTATAGCGTATTTTATATGAAAGAATATGAGAAATGCTTCACGCTTATTTACCACCACCATCGGCAAAATACGTACAGGGCTGGAATTAGTACATGAATCATTTGCTAATATGTAAAAACACCTGTAGCTTAGCGAAGCTAACGTGAATACAAAAGTCGTATATAACAGCTAAAAGGTATTTTTATAAGCTATTTTTCGTAAATGATACTTGCACTCTAACGTATGCAGAGACCAAAATAAAACGGTTTTATGCGTTAATTAACTGTAATTAACGACGGCCTAATTCTTCTATTGAACACTAGATGGAGCTTGGGCAGCAAAATGGACAACTTTTGCCACTGGCGTATACAATTGAACCTTATCTCAAATGAAAGGTCTCAATCATAGCATTAATTAGTTATATGGCACCGAAGGCCGAGAGCGTGCACGGAAGCCGGTATTCATTATTTTGTGTCTGCGCTGTGGCCTAGCTGTGGCGAAAACTTAAACTAATTAACCTATACAAAAAAGATTAACTTTTATACTCGTTTAAATAGTTTATTGGCCTGAAATTAATTGTAAAAATAAGTCATTAATTTTTTGTGACTAATTAATGTTAAATGACCGCAATTAACTACTTAAATAATTAAAATCTGTTACTGGCGACATCTTGTATGCAATAGAAGAACCGACTAAGAGTCGAGTAGTTAAACTACATAAATATTAATAATGCTGGCTCCATATCGTTGCTTTTTAACGCTTAAAAATCTGTGGTCTAAGGCTTCACGTTGCGTAATTATACTACTTTTCTAGGGGGCTACCTTGAACATCAGAATTTGAAGATTCGTCTATTTGCCTTTCTCTGGTGCTTTCGCAAATTCGAGCGATAAAGAGGGAGATAGACTAAACTTCCTTTTTCGACTTAGCCCGGTCACAAAATAATACCGTATTTTTTTATCACGACGGTGGCAAACAAGCATACGGCCAATATGATGGTGAGCGTACGTTGTCATGAGTCATGATGGAGTTAGACCGACGCGCCGGCACGTCGTTTTTTTTAATGTTCATTTTAATAATGTCATTTAGAATTTTGGAAGCTAGCTCCATCTAGTGACGAGTAAAAAACTTAGAACTTCATTAAGCACCATTAATTAAGATACAAAGTATATATATTTTAGTTCCTGCATGCATTGGAGCTAAAGTATATATTACGAAAAATAGTTTATAAAAATACCTTTGACATGTAATATATGCCTCCCGTATACACATTAGCTTGGCTCTAAACCAAGCGATATTCATATCAAGCTTAATTTTAATTAATTAATTCTAGCCCTGTAAGTATTCAAACGTGAGGTGTTGCACACAGAATTGAACCACTTCTCATATGCTTTCAGATAAACCATGCTATAACAGATTACATATCGTATCTTTAAAAAAATGCTTTTTATATGTTCGCTCTTTTTTTTTAATATCTCGGTCCCTGCACGATATCCAACAATGGTGCCATATCATAAAATAATCCTGTGATTACGAGCTTTAAAACGAGATACGTCTCAACAGTATACATCCATGGTACACTCCCCATACAAAAATGCCCATTCTCCTTTAGGTTTGTAACTGCCCGTCCTAGCTGCAAACTTCGCACCTCTCGTAAGTTCCTTCCTCTGTGCCCCATCACCATTCCACTACATTCATGCCACCCGCCTATGGAATGCTCTTCCCCTCAGCATACGTCAAGCTCAAACTAAATTCACGTTCAAGCGCAAGCTCCGCAAGTATCTTTTTGATAACTCTTCATAGTAAATTCAGTATCAGGCAATTTATATATTTGTTTATATTTATTTATTTATTTGTATTTGTTACGTATATGTTATGTTATCTTTGTATTTTTTATATCTTATTAATATATATTTATTTATATGCTTATTTATATTAGGAAACGTTTTTGCTATTTTAGTTATTAGTTCTGTGTTCTTTACATACCCTGCACCGATGATGTTTTTTTTTTAATACCACGACGGTAGCAAACAAGCATACGGCCCGCCTGATGGTAAGCAGTTACCGTAGCCTATGGACGCCTGTAATCCAGAGGATTCACATGCGCGTTGCCTACCCTTTAGGAATCTATACATTCCTGTTTTGAAGAACCTCATACTGTAGCCCACTGCGAAAACCTCGGCAGGGAGTTCATTCCACAGCCGCAGCGTTCGTGGGAGGAAATTCCTCTTAAAACGTACTGTGCGCGACCCATTGGGCTCCAGGGTGTGGGGATGAACACCCTGCCGGCGGCGAGCGGTGCGGTGATAAAAATCTGCCGTGGGCATCATATCAAACAGTTCTTCAGAGCACAACCCATTGTACAAGCGATAGAACACGCATAAGGAGGCAAAGTCCCTCCTAAAACTCAAAGGTTCAATATCGCTCGTGAGTTTGGGATCGTCGACGATCCGCACAGCGCGCCTTTGCACCGAGTCAAAGGGCCTAAGCTGGTATCCAGGTGCTCCCGCCCAAAGGTGACAGCAGTACTCCATGTGGGGTCTGACTTGCGACTTGTATAGGAGTAGTCTCTGCCCCGGAGTGAAGTATCGCCTTGCTCTATTGAGCACACCGAGCTTTTTGGATGCCAGCTTGGCCTTCGCTTCAAGGTGACTACGGAATTGGACGTCACTGGAAATGTCGACACCGATGATCCCAATACTCCCTGACATTGTAAGGGTTGTGCCTTGGAACTGAGGGGCCACAGTAAATGGGGTTTTCTTAGCGGTGAACGCGCAAACTTGTGTCTTTGTGGGGTTGAATCGGACTAAGTTGTCCTGACCCCACACCGAGACTCCAGAAAGAGTATTCTCGATATCGGACACTTTTCACGACTCTCTACAACAACGGATCGAGGGATATTGGCACGGCCCGTGTAACAAGCATCCCCAGTACTGTCGTCCGCATAACAATGAATGTCGCCGATAGACAACATATCATTGATATGCAGCAAAAACAGCGTTGGGGATAGCACGGAGCCTTGCGGGACACCAGCGTTATGCTTTCGGAGCAACTTCCGTCGACTACGGCTCGTATGCTTCTGCCGGGCAAAAAGCAGGCAACATACGCACAACCCCTCGGGCAGACCGTAAGCTGGTTAGCTGGCAACTTCGACAGAAGACCTCGATGCCAGACCCGATCGAACGCCTTAGCTATATCAAGGCTGACTGCCAATGCCTCTCCCTGACTCTCTATGGCTGAAGCCCAGCGGTGAGTGAGATACACTAGAAGGTCACCAGACGAGCGACCGTGGCGAAAGCCATACTGGCGATCACTGACCAGGTCGTGCTCTTCTAGGTATCCCAGGAGCCTTGCATTGATTATGCGCTCCATAACCTTAGAGAGAAGGGAGGTTATAGCGATAGGCCTGTAATTCGACGGGTCCGAAATGTCGCCCTTTTTAGGCACAGGGTACACGAGGGCAGTCTTCTGTCGCGAATATCGCGAAGCAGTTTGTGCTTGCCGGTTTTTTCGGATAGATGGTGGTGGCAGTCACGTTCGATCTCAATATCGCTTTTAGTATGGACGGATTTTTTATGGGTGGGGTGTAGGGGAGATACACGGACGACGGTGGGAGAGAAGGTTGTGCGCGAACAAATCAATGGTAAGCGCTTTAATATTTATCTTACTACTCGTATCAGTTCATGGACTTTCTTACTGTGTTATTATGATGATCATGTGCCTTGTGTTATTTACCAGCGTGTATCAGTGCTCAGAGAGATCTTTGATCCCCGTGAGTTGTCAATGGTTATGAACTCAGGGTAACCATAGTGTGAGGAACGGGGTCGCTGTAAGGGGAGGTGGAGGCGACTATTTAGCCCAAGATTCCAGATGGATAATTACGGGAGGCTCATGTCCGTATAGTAGTAATCAAAGGAGATATCGTCAGCTCACACCATCAACGTCCAGGCCGTGTCTACGTATAGTACCTGCGTGTCCGTTAACATATTTATATCATTAGTATTCTCTAGTCAGTAAACGCACCGGCTCAGTATACCAGAAAAACATGGTGAAGCTGACGACATCTTCCATGAAGACGGCACTTGGCGTTTGTGGTAAGAGAGTGTGAAAAGGCGCGTAAGCACGGGACACAACTCAGGAGCACACCGTCTCTCTGTTTGGCCTAAAGGTTAACTGGTAGAGAATGCCTAACGGCATTAAGTCCGCCTTTTGTAACTGTATATTTTATATTGTGCAAAAATAAATAAATAAGCCTAAAAGGTTTACTGACCCCGTTTTGGGCTTAAATGAAAGGTTAATAAAAATTAGTTTTTCATAATTTTTCTCGTGACGTATTTAGCGGTAAACATAAACCAAGATTTTTGAGAAAAATTGTATTTTTTGAAGCCTCATATTTCATGATCTATATATACCTACGGAACTGTGGCTTAAATTGTTCCAAATATTATAAACTTTAATCATTGCTGAGCAACTAATTTCAGAAAACCTAGTCTTTTACTTAAACTGTAAAAATTAAAACAGTGAAACTTTCTGTTTTTCGCGTACTACGCAGGGAGCACAACTTTATTGCATGCAAAATACAAGGGAATGCCCTAAGGCCACAAATGCCAAAAACACATGCCAAAAACGCAGCCTAACATCGCGCTTTGCGTGATAAATCGACAATTTGGCTGCTGTAAATCTGTTTGTTATAAAAGTTAATGCACCATAAATTGATACCATACATAAAAATATGCATCGTGCCTTTTTCTTAGAAACAGTATCTTATTCAAAAATGTTTTGTTCCAGTTCCTTCTTCCAGTCAGTATGCGTACTGGGCTACTGCCTGTTTCCAGTAGCGTTGGCGCTGGTCATCTGCCGGATAATACTGTTCTCCACGCAGAACACCTTCCTGTTCTTCCTGCGCTTCGTCATATCCATGATCGGGTTCATGTGGGCGACTTTTGGTGAGTAGGAGCTTCTTCCAGTCAACGTACTGGGCTACTGCCTGTTCCCAGTAGCGTTGGCGCTGGTCATCTGCCGGATAATACGGTTCTCTATGCAGAACACCTTCCTGTTCTTGCTGCGCTTCTTGGTGAGTAGTAGCTTCTTCCAGACAGCGTACCGGGCTACTGCCTGTTCCCAGTGGCGCTGACGCTGGTCATCTGCCGGGGAATACTGTTCTCCACGCAGAACATCTGCCTGTTCTTCCTGCGCTTCGTGATATCCATGATCGGGTTCATGTGGGCGACCTTATGGTGAGTAGTAGCTTCTTCGAATCAGCGTACTGGGCTGGGCTGTACTAACTGTTCCCAGTGGCCCTGGCGCTGGTCATCTGCCGGATAATACTGTTCTCCACGCAGAACACCTTCCTGTTCTTCTTGCGCTTTGTCATATCCATGATCGGGTTTGTGTGGGCGACTTTTGGTTAGTTGTAGCTTCTTTCCTCACAGTGTGATGTTAAAGTAGTGGCAGGGCGTGCATTCACCTGCAATAGTAGTACCTGTAGTATCTTCCTCAATAAAACCCTTTGACCGCCAAAGCCGTTCAAACACGTCAACGAAAAGTCGTGCCCTCAGCGCCATGACGTTAAAACGTCCAAAATGAGAGATCAAAATACTCCTTAATAAACAACCTTTATAGAAATATTTTTGTATATTTATTATAGCTCTACCATTCACCTATCTTTTTAGTTAAAATTTCATTCAAAATAACCTGTAACTCAAGAAAAAATTAGAAAATACCTCAAAGCTATTTAAAAGAACAAAAAGGCACTGCCCTCCTCGCCGTTGACGGGTAATCACGTCAAGCGGCGTGACGTCACTTCGAAATAGTGTTGTTCGTTTGAAAGCATAGT
The DNA here is from genome assembly GCA_947086415.1 of Pammene aurita. Taxonomy (NCBI): domain Eukaryota; kingdom Metazoa; phylum Arthropoda; class Insecta; order Lepidoptera; family Tortricidae; genus Pammene; species Pammene aurita. The sequence goes on from OX352290.1 coordinate 15,552,942, forward strand.
GGTCGATGTTGATTATTGTATGAACATTAACCAAACACTGTAATTATGAATGTTTTTCGCATTTTAAGCTTTATTTTATAATAAAACTAATTATTAAACTGTGATTCGTGTAGAGGATTAGTTTTAGGAACTACATATCGTAATCTTAAAAAAGGTATATATTTTAAATTTTTACAATTTTTACTTTAATATATGCATTATTAAAAAAGAAAAAGTTTTATTTAAGTCGCAATGGAATAAATACAATGCGTATTATAAGGGCCGTATTTAAAACCTAACAATGTGTATGTCGTTTCTTTTAATCTTATTGCTTCGCCGCATTCTTGTTAATCTTTAAACAATGATAAATACCACGACACATGGGCTTTCGGTCCATTTCATTCATACCAAATAAATAAAAATAATGAAATGGTATTTTAGATATAATGTCAACCAATATGAATGTTATCGGTGAAAGACCGAGTTTAAGTGAACAAAGAAGTCATTATTAGGGATATACCAAGTTTCTTTAGGTACAAAATAATGAAATGTGCGCGAGGTGTTTTTTTACCTACACACCCGTTCTGTCCGATGTTCATTAGTTTTTATCAAAATAAATATTTATTTGATGGTATTGTTAAACATGTTTTTACTCAACTAAACACTTAAAAAACCTAACGTATTTTCCTTCATACAGTTACACCACGGACATATCGATACAGAAATGAATGAATATCTCTCACCCCCAACTCTAACATTCATAATAAGTTACGGTGCCACCAGCACCAAAGCCGTCATAACACGTCAGCGCGTGACGTTATAAAATTGTATATTAATTTTCATATTTTTGTAGTTGATTTTAGGTGTATAAGAAAAATACGAAATGAATATTCTTTACTATTAAGATTTCTAAATATCTAAAGTGGTTTTGCCTAACTAAATCCACTATTAGGCGGAAATAAATTGTTTCGTCGATATGTTGTTTTCCAATCACTACAGTATCTGCGTGCGCTCGTGCATATTTCGCTCTGGCGCTGGTGGCACGATTTTTCTGTCCGATGCGTGGCGTTCAAAAGGTTAAGCAGCTTGGCTAACTTATATACACTTGAGCACTTTTCTTATACCTCTTAAAAGAAAAGCCTAATAACAATAAATTACTTTCTGACAAACATTTTTCATAGGCCGCCACTGTTAGGTACCGTATGTGAAGTTGTGATAATGAATCGACCATAGAAACTATATTAAGCGACGCAACATCATTCAATCTTGGCTCGTGAATTTCGTTGGTCTGATATAACTATATAACAGTGAATCCTCCTTTTTGTAAAGGGTCGGCAACGCGCATGTGAGTCCTCTGGAGTTGCAGGCGTCCATAGGTTACGGTAGCTGCTTACCATCAGGCGGGCCGTATGCTTGTTTGCCACCGTCGTGGTATTAAAAAAAATGAATACGGTCAACGATAAAAACTATCAAAATTTAAATTTTAGATCAAAGCCTTATTTAATTGATATGGCATCTTGCAATGAACCAGTTTTGCTGGCATATTATATCGTAAAAAAATATCGTCGGGTGAACGCTTCCTGCTATGCTTGCTATTTACAAAATGTACTTATAAAACATTTATTTTTGTAAAGCTATCAGCACTTACTTTAGTATATATGTATTTCCCTTTCCAGCTGCCACGAAATTCCTAGGCGACAGCCAACCAGAAGGCAAGAAAGCCCTCGCGGTATACCCGATATGCCTCTTCTACTTCATTCTATCGTGGCTCGTCGTGTCGCACAGCAACGTCTAAGCACTAAGATAAGTGATTCTTGTATTCATTATTGTGATACGGACAATTTACTAGGTTAATTATGTGAATAATTGATGTTGATTAAGTCATAGTTATTGACTGGTAATATATATATCGGATCAATTCTAATCCGTCTTATTTATATAATATATGTACGTATTATCTGACAAGTTTATGTTATCGAGCCAATTATATTGATGTATGAAATAATGCTATGTATACCTATGTTTAAATGTTCTCACTTTGCTTCGTGATGCAATGTTTTTCAGTATCTTGAACATATCTGCACTACAGATTCTGTAGTTAGGCGTATTTACAATGGTAACGAAAATAAAGCATTTCTTTCTGTGGCACAAAACAAATGTTGAATATATTGTAATTTTATGCTAACGGTAGTGACTCTGCCTACGAAGCAAGAGGGCGTGGGTTCGAATCCTGGTAAGGACATTTGTTTGTGTGTTCTTCACGGTTCCTCAGTTGGATCTTTTCTATAATAAAGAGAGTTTCTTTTCTATATTTAAGTATTAATATCTATTATATACATCGTCGTCTTGTACCCACTAGATAAAACTAGTGCCTACGCCAATTCATGGGATTATGTTGCCAAGTGGACCCCAGGCTAAATTGAGCCGTGGCAAAAAGCCGGGACAAACGCTCGGAGGATGATGACGATGTCGTTTAGTATCCACAATACAAGCCGTATTGAACTTAAGAAGGGCTAGGACTATTTGTGTAAGATTGTCCAATAATATTTATTAAATATATTTATTAGAGTTAAAAGGATACTCTAATGATAGTCAACATCAACCTGCTACACACTAGTCAAAGTATCGTCATCAGAGTTAAATGTTGATTGATTTTTTTCGTTCCATTCTATTTTTAGTGAAATGCTTTATAACCACTATACTGGTTTGTACAGTGCAATCGAAAATAGGTAAGTGTAATATTAATTTTGGCACGATGACAATGACGAAGTAGATTGTATATTATTTTTGAAGAAATGTAAACTATTTATTGAACAGCATTACATTCCAATCCTACTGTAATCGATGTATCTCCGAATTTACTTACTCGGCTGCCAAACAGCGGATTTTGTACACCTATGAATTAAAAGGCTATTTTCCGTCAAATTTAGTTTTTATTGAAATCCTATAAAACATTAAAATGGTTCTAAAAATATTCAGGTAAATGGAATTCGAGATTTTCAGTTCATTGAATGAGGTTTGCCGAAGCCTTTGGCCTATTTAATAACACACAAGTGACATTTTACAAGCGGAAGTCTCTTCCTAACCCGACGTGTTAAAAAGAGACTTCTGCTTTATTCAATCGTTTGTAGCTTCATTCAATAGGCCACAGGTCGTCGTGGTATAGTATCTGGTAACTAGACTGGTTACCTCACAACATACAGTATAACACTAGTCACTAAGTACTAAACACATTGTTGTCTGAATTGCTTGCACTATGATTAGGAACCCTTAAGTGCGTAAATGGTCATATTTGTTGATCAACATTATTTAAAAAAATATCTGGTAAGTCTTATTTTATTACGAGGAAAATTCTTAGTTTTTTTGACATTTACTCATTACATCAATACCAGGGCTCAATAAATACCTAGTCTACCATATATCAACTTATAGACAAAAGAAATTTCGCTAATATCTGAGGCTACAATTGTGAATGTCCCGTGAATAAAAAGATTAATCATTCTAACGCGGTAATTTCTTTTGACTACAATGGTTTTCTTAACCTATTTATCACTATCTTATCACATATAGAAATATAATGCAAAAATTACGAAGAACTTGTAGTAAGACGCAATTAAGCACATAGATAGACTTAGGTATACTTTTTCATATTATCATATAATATTTTTCTTGACATTTAAATAGCAATATTCATTATATATATATGTACGAGTATATATAAAATAGACAACATAATTGAATAACAAGATGTTTAAATACTGGTATTTTTTACGTTTGAATTATTAAATTAATCAATCTACACCAAAGAAAGTACTAATGCTGAAATAAACCAGTATTTAAGAAAATACAAATTTAACATTTTAAAACCCACGGTCTGAAACTATTTTATACAAATAAATGCCCTTTTGAGACTGAGACTTTTGTCGAGAACTAGTGCTGACACTTCAATACAGATTAAGATTACCTTTCGCGAACTAGTTCCTAGTTACAAACAAAAGAAGTGTCTTCAATTAGCAATTAGAAAAGCAGCAAAGTCATTATCATTAATGTACCAAAGATTAAAGATGAGTTTACATCGTCTTTCTCAAGCTAAAGATCCCACTGTGAATTATAACTATCCATAAGTCAGTAGTTCAGTAGCGAAACTACCGATATGATATCTTTTACCGGAGAACGACGATGACTTATAAGAGTTATAAGTTAACCGCCTTAAATTAACTAGAGTCCGTGCCGCTCGAGTTTTTGTCCGGACTATGCGGCGGCGAGGGTTTCGGCGACGTCTTGGGGGGGATCTGGTACGTCATGTGCATGTGGAAGGAGTCCCTCGCCTTCCTCGCGTTCTTGTAGGTGAGGGAGTTGGCGCGCGGCTTGCGGCGGGAGAAGTGGCGCTCCACCCACTTCAGCATGGCCAGCACCGAGTCCGTGGACGACAGGCGCCGCTCGGCCGACGTCTTGGTGATGTTCGACGAGGCGATGCGGAATGTCGCCGCCATACCTTTTAGAGCCTGGAATCAATTATTATACGTTAATATTTTATTGAACTACTTTTACTCACTATACCTTAACTGCAACTCTGATCTGACTACAGCCCTGACAACCCTTAATAGGGTTGCAAATAGAAAAAAAACAAAATGTTTTTTTTTTCAAATTTATGAAAAAAAACCTGGCACCATTGTTTTTTCTCTAAATAAGGTTTTTTTTTCAGATGAACAAATATTACGACAAACACGGTTTTTCGTGATTCATTCATATAAGTAACTTCAAACTAAATACATTAAAGTAGGTATGTCTGTTATGTAACTAAACTTTTCTCAGTAAATGCAAAAAAAACGTTGAACTTATTCACTAGAACTATCAGCAGCATAGTACCACTACATATTTCATTAATATAAGTTTAATAAAACCAGAAATTAAAGTTGTTAAATTAAATTAGTTTAATAGTTAACATAAAGTCTAAAACAACCGTATAAGAGTATTAACTGCCTTGCAAATTTTGAGATTTCGTACTTTTGAAAAAAAACATATTCCAGAAAAAAAACTGTTCTTTTTCACGGTTTTTTTTCAGGTTTTTTTTTCAAGACAAAAAAAACCGTTTTTTTGCAACCCTAACCCTTAATATGAAAAAAAGAGAACATCCACTAGCCAGATGGCAGGATGAAATAATTGCTACTGCATGCAAAAGATGGCAAAGCGTAGCACAGGATAAAGACAGATGGAAACAGTTGGAGGAGGCTTTTACCCGCAAGGGGTCTGCAGAAGACAGACAACAATAATTCATAAATACCTATATTTACTTAAAATGTAGACTCTTATATGGCTTAAATAAAATAAATACATCGTTCCAAAATGAGCTGTGATAAGAGTGAAAAAAGGACCCTACTCCTATGGAGGCAGAAACTTAGTTGAGACTGGATAGTATTCACATTATATATTAGAAAAACGACTTTATACTATTTTTATCTACACTCACATTGTAAGTCCTCTAATACGTGTTCAAAAAAGCTAGCTAGCCATTGCCTACCTTTTTTGATTACTACAACCGATTTTACTATGATAAGCTTTTTATCTGTGGCAGTACATAATGTAATTTTAACTTTACATGCTCATATATTGATACGTTATGAGTTTCAAATTCCGAACATCGAATTTGATAACATAATGTAAATCCTGTGCTCCTTCCTGACCAACGGCACGCGCCTCCCCGACCGCCGGCACAATCGAGTTTGCCATGGCGGTGCAATGGCGGCCATTCTATGGTTTCCGAATACTGAATTTAATATATATCGTCGGTTGTAATATGAATTAATGTAACCGCCAAAATGACGAAATTGAGTTAAGTATACAGTTCGACTGCAAATTTCCCGCTCTATCGAATGGTGTATATAAAATTTTGATATCTTGAAAAAAATGTCGAGTACGTTAACAAAAATTCAGCCATTTTATTCAGTTTCAACTTTTTTTTAAATGTATGTCAAGGTTTCAAAAAATCATCGACAGTTATCTTAACGTAAACACAAATTTATAATTCGTTTCTAATGTATTCACCTTACTTTATTAAATATCAATGATGTTAGAGTCATTTGCATTACAATGACTCTTACGCTATTCGATTTCTTAAATATATTTCACTTTTGACTGTTACACTAACGTCAACATGAAATTAATGACTCTTACCTTATCATTTTCTTTCGCATTCCTCACGTTTTGGTGGTTACGCTAAGCTTGTATTACCAATTTCAGTGAATGTTGTGCTTACGCTAAGTCACTGATTAGAAGCTGGTATAGTATCTCTTTCTTTTAAAACCTTCAGACGGCGAGCGTAAGCGAAACAAAGTTATGTTTGTTCGCATAACGTCGGTTGTAATATGAATTAATGTAACCGCCAAATGACGATTTTTCAGGAGACGCAAAAAACGAATTGAGCAATCATAAATTATGTTGTAACTTTTTAGTTACTTATCCTATTGCTGCGATGTTTATGCTATTTGTCTTGTATTTGTGAGGTCTATTTGATAATTAGTAACTCACTGAGACCACTGCTATAGTTTAGGAAATGGCAGGCGCTTACGCTATTATTAGTTTTTTAAATATGGACTTACGTTAAGAATTTTATGAAAAAAATCAAATGTGGTTCTCGTATTTTAAGGTAACTCACAAAAAAAAGTAACAAGGCATAAATAGTAACCGTAAGTCACAAGGTTTACAGAATATGGACTTACGCTACAAGGAGTCGAATATTGAAAATTCACACTTATTTACTTGTGATAAGGTTGAATTAAAAAAAATGAAACATTTAGCTTGTAAGTATAAGGTTAATAAAAAACAGTTTTTGAGTAAGAAATGTAGTTTAATCAAAACAAAAGCTTACAAGAAATATTTTTCTTAGTCTGCTGACATTTTACAACGCAAAATATTTTTTTTTAAAGAAAGCATCATTTTTTCCTTAAAACAATACAAAATTAACAAAACAAAATTATCTGCTCAAATTGTAACAATCTCTTAATCCTATTGAGATCATTTTACACAGTGTGGGATTTTCGATCAGTTTTGACCACCCTCGTTTTATATTTTTATAATACGCATTATAATATCCTGCATCCCAGTGTAAAACTCCCGAATGATTATGTGGCGTAGTTAATGCATAATATTTTTTTGTTGACAAGGTCAATGACCTTAAGAAAACATGTTTATTGGCATAATTACTGAAGTACCGTCACTATAGTTCCAATTTTTATTTCTGAGTTTTAGTGAGAGATACTCATTAATTGTGCAAAAAATTCAGCATCTTAGTATCATTCAGTTAAAAGTTAGAAGTTACTAAAGTTTTCAAACATTTTTTTTTATTTCTCCTATATTTTCCAATATTAGCGTTTTATTTTTTATTAAGTGTATTTAAAATATGGTTAACTATAATTTCTCAAAATTTCAAAAGCTAATCTTGCGGGATTTAGGATTTATAACATTTCTAAGTTTTTTACCGATTTCTATGGAAATAGGGTTGTCATGATTGACTTTAAGACATAATACCGTAATATAGTTTTTTCACTTCTCATGCTCAAAAAATGTGTCATATTATGCTTACCAAGGCGGACTAAAGTAGTACATTTAGCCTCTAGGGCTAATATGTACCTATACATATTTATGATTTGCAAAACATTTTAAATTGACCAATCGGAACACTTCACCATATTAAATCCACCAATCACAACACATATCGAAGTTAATCGGAACGCTAGATAATTTTTTGGTGCGTATACTGTGTAAATAATTTAAAACCTTTAAAAAAACATTGTAATTAATATCAACCAATCAGAATACAGCAATGTTAAAATTGACCAATCAGGAAACGCAATATATTTCTCAAAACATGAGGTGTTTTTTAGTCCCTACTTCACAATCATTACAAAGATTTTTATTTATTTTATGGAAGCGCTTTAAAGCGTGTTTAAACTGTTTAAATAGCTATAAAATTATACCGTTGTCTGTGGCATTTATTTGCGGTGTTTATATTTTGTATCTATGTCAAAGAAGTTAAAAAAATTAAAAGACCGTCAAGTTAAACCATAATTTCACCTCAGTTTAGTTATTGTGTGTAAATAATAATTATTTTTATCTTATTTTCTCGCAATCGAAGTGAAAAAAGAGAAGACGATCTTCAGTCGTCAACTTCATCATCATCATCATCCGAATTAATTAGAATTTCTTCTGTAGGGAGAATTAAGTCCGTGCTTAACCCCAATTCCGACAAATCCGACTCCTCTGTTGCAATGGAAGAATTTGGTTCGATTGGTTTTAAAATGGTCAAAACTTTTGCCGGAATAGGCTGACGCTTCTGTTAACTTAAACGGTCTTTCAGAGATAAATGTGAAATGTAAGGATCAGAAGACTCTAACACACGCCGAAAAAGATCTAGGAGTGTAATTTGCCTGTTGATTTTCCTCGTGTGGTGCTCTCTGTCATAACGCCAGAATTTGTTTCTGGATTCACCGGCCTGTTCGGACAGTATTCCGATGGGTAATGGGCTGTTTATAATTATTTGCCAACCGTGAATAAGTATTTTATGCAAAGTGACTGACATGTAGAACCACTTGTAATTTTTTACATATTTTTCAGCCAAAGACCAACAAAACGCACGAAACTTGTTTGCATCTATTGGTAACCCACTCGAGAGTGCGACCAAAATTGTGTGCAGATCGTCTACAAGCCATTCAGCTATGCCTAAAATTTGTGCAAATGCTTTTCTATTCCCATCTGAGAATGCTGTCCGTGCAAAGGCTTTTAGGCAAGACTATGTTGGTTAGTATTATAACAACACATCCCTTGTGGTGTAAAAATGTATCTTCTAAATACTTAATGTACTGAATAAATGCTTAAATATCAAAACAATTAAGATTAATCATTATAATTCATTGGATTTCCAGACATTGTAACTATGTAGGTACCCAGTTACCTACCTAGGTACACCACCGGAGTTGTAGGTGACAGCCCTGACCCAAATATTAAAAAATGCATATCTCGGCAATCCTGCGTTATTTTCATTCAATTTTTTTTTCAGTACTGCCTCTTATAGCATAGAACAGTTTCGTTTAGAAATAAAATGCTAGAATTGTAGGATTATCGACTAAAAAATTTTTTTTCAATATGTATAAAAAAATTATATCGTCACCCAGAATAATAAATTTTAACTTTATTTTGACGAAATGTATACTTCAATATATCCTTAATAGATCTAAATTAGATTCACACAAAAAAGGTGCACGTAAAATAAGAAATTTCGTTTCTATGTTTTCTATGAACATTTCTCAAGTTTTTGATTATCTCCAAAACTACGCATGATAGAAATTTGGGAGTTTCATTCTGACCTTTTATTTGACGAGACTAATGCGATGAAATAAACAATGAAAATAGTCAAATCTGATCGAAAATACCACACTGTGTTTTACCTCTAGAGACGTTTTCAAACTAAAGGTATCAACTAGGGCATGCAATACCGGTATTGCTTGTATGGGCTAATACCGGAATTCCGGGATTGCCCATACAAGCAATACCGGTATTGCAGGCCCTAGTATCAACCACATTGTCGGTCGCTGATAAGGTGCTCATGCCATAAATATTTATTTGTAAAATAGCATTATCTTATCAACAACCGATAGTGCGGTTTTTTTAATCTGAAAACATTACATAGTTTTTACTTACTGGTAACAATATAAATAACAAACAAAATTACGCTGAAAAATCAAAATTATCTCCAAAATTCTTAATCCTCATGAGATCATCTTACGTTTGAGTCATTTGACTACAGTAAAACAAGATACGCCCACTTATTAATTATAATTATCTCACGTTTATTTACTGCTTACTATATAAAAATACTAAGACAATATAAAAAAACCTTAATAATCTGGAGATCAGCTTCCTTTCTCTAAAGTAAAACAAACAATTTGTATATTTTTATTCTATTTCTTACTTTTCTTTATTGCTTTACTATTTTTTCCTTTTCTTGTTTCTTCTCACCCTTTCCTGTCGTTATTTTTGCTGCAGTCAGAGTGTTTGGTTTTTTTCTGTTTTTTTGTTTCTTCTGCTGTTAGTGTGTGTTCTATTTTAGTGGTCACAGTAGCCTTCTTTTTTCTTTGGTTTTTTGGTTTAGCTCCATTAACTTCTCTGCTTTGTTCTTCAATGTAACCGTCGTTTGTGTCATTGCTGTGGATAATGTCGTCCAAATAATCAACTTTGTCTTCATAAGGCAGTTGTAGATAAACCTGTACTAACGATTTAGGTATTACCTCTTCGTCACACAATTGTTTAAGGTCCTTGATTTTTTTTGTAGAAATTGGCAGACGGTGTGTGTAAAGTTTTAGTAGAGTATAACTTATTTGAGTTTCAACCCTGAGACATAAATTTGGCTGACCTTTTCCCTTTCCTTTCCCTGTCACCTGCGTTGTTTCTTGTCGCAACCGTATTTCATAAACGTCTCCATCATCCTTCATTCTGTATTTCACTTCCATTTCATTATCTGGTTTATTGAACGTAACAATCCTAACGTCTATTAGTCTTAGCTGCGGATTCGAATTAGTTTTTTGTAGAAATTGGCAGACGGTGTGTGTAAAGTTTTAGTAGAGTATAACTTATTTGAGTTTCAACCCTGAGACATAAATTTGGCTGACCTTTTCCCTTTCCTTTCCCTGTCACCTGCGTTGTTTCTTGTCGCAACCGTATTTCATAAACGTCTCCATCATCCTTCATTCTGTATTTCACTTCCATTTCATTATCTGGTTTATTGAACGTAACAATCCTAACGTCTATTAGTCTTAGCTGCGGATTCGAATTAGTTTTTGAAGTAAATACTTGTTTGGCTAAATCTTCCCAATTGATGAAATCTGTATGGTCCAACGTATTAACTATGTAGGGGCGAGGCGATTTTCGTGCCGCAAGCATAAAAGTTGGCCATTGTACTGGGCTCCATACAATAATTTTACGCACCTCTCGTTCTATTACACTATGGATATAATCTACAGCCATGAAGAATATAATAGAATCTACGTGTATCCGGGTAGAAGATAGTTTATTTGCACGGATTTAACGTTTTTTTGTATTTTCCAGAGGTGCGTAAACTTATTGTATGGAGCTTCAAAAACTAATTCGAACCCGCAGCTAAGACTAATAGATGTTAGCATTGTTACGTTCAAGAAACCAGATGTTAATGAAATGGAAGTAAAATACAGAATGAAGGATGATGGAGACGTGTATAAAATACGGTTGGGACAAGAAACAACGCAGGTGACAGGAAAAGGAAAGGGAAAAAGAAAAGGTCAGTCAAATTTACGTATCAGGGTTGAAATTCAAACAAGTTATTCGCTACCAAAATTTTACACACACCGTCTGCCAATTTCTACAAAAAAAATCAAGGACCTTAAACAATTGTGTGACGAAGAGGTAATACCTAAATCGTTCGTATAGGATTATTTACAACTGCCTTATGAAGAAAAAAGTTGATTATTTGGATGACAATATCCACAGCAATGACACAAACGATGGTGACATCGAAGAACAAAGCAGAGAAGTTAATGGAGCTAAACCCAAAAACCAAAGAAAAAGAAGGCTACTGTGACTACTAAATTAGAACACACATTAACAGCAGAAGAAGAAAAAAAACCAAACACTCTGACTGCAGCAAAAATAACGACAGGAAAGGGTGAGAAGAAACAAGAAAAGGAAAAAATAGTAAAAGCAATAAAGAAAAGTAAGAAATAGGATAAAATAAACAAATTGTTTGTTTTACTTTAGAGAAAGGAAGCTGATCTCCAGATTATTAAGGTTTTTTTTTATATTGTCTTAGTATTTTTATATAGTAAGCAGTAAATAAACGTGAGATAATTATAATTAATAGTGGGCGTATCTTGTTTTACTGTAGTCAAATGACTCAAATGTAAGATGATCTCATGAGGATTAAGAATTTTGGAGATAATTTTGATTTTTCAGCGTAATTTTGTTTGTTATTTATATTGTTACCAGTAAGTAAAAACTATGTAACGTTTTCAGATTAAAAATACCGCACTATCGGTTGTTGATAATGCTATTTTACGAATGAATATTTATGGCATGAGCACCTTATCACCGACCGACAATGTGGTTGATACCTTTAGTTTGAAAACGTCTCTAGTGGTAAAATGATCTCAATAGGATTAAGAGATTGTTACGAATTGAGCAGATAATTTTGTTTTGTTTATTTTGTATTGTTTTAAGGAAAAATGTTGCTTTCTTTAAAAATATATATATTGCGTTGTAAAATGTCAGAAGACTAAGAAAAATATTTCTAGTAAGCTCTTGTTTTGATTAAACTACATTTCTTACTCAAAAACTGTTTTTTTTATTAACCTTATACTTACAAGCTAAATGTTTCATTTTTTTTAATTCAACCTTATCACAAGTAAATAAGTGTGAATATTCAATATTCGACTCCTTGTAGCGTATACGAGAACCGCTTTTGATTTTTTCATAAAATTCTTAACGTAACTCCATATTTAAAATAAAAAAAATTGCGTAAGCACCTGCCATTTCCTAAAGGGCAGGGTTCTCAGTGACTTACTAATTATCAAATAGACCTTACAAATACAAGACAAATAGCATAAACATCATTGCAATAGGATAAGTAACTAAAAAGTTACAACATGCTTTATGATTACTCAATTCGTTTTTTGCCTCTCCTGAAAAATCGTCATTTGGCGGTTACATTAATTCATATTACAACCGACGATATAATATGAGTGTAGATAAAGCAGTGTATGCAACTGTACGTAATTAGCCTTAAAACACTCGTGTGATCTTATTATGAAACGAGCCGCAGGCGAGAAAACCACACTCGTATTTTAAGGACCCTTACTACGTAGCAGTTACATAAACTACTATTATACAGTTCATAATCACACAGTAAAAAGATGGGTATGTACTAACCAGCATAGCGTCTTCATCAGTGTTGTCATCACCGGCGTAGATGATGCGAATGCGTTCGCTCCAGTCTAGTCCGAACGCGGTTCTCAGGATGTAGATGGACGCACGACCTGCATACAATTAAACAAATTAAATTACAAACGATTACGAGTGCCTACGCCCATTCCTGGGGTTAGGTTGCCGAGCGGCCCCAGGCTCAAATCTTAAAATAACGTGAGGCGAGGTAAATGTTGGAGCAATACAATTACTTTCCAGAGATTTATCAACTAAAATAAATGGAAATACAGAAGCCTATAACCGTAGACTTTTTAGTCTACTATCACAGCTACGTTTGGTCAAATACGAGACGAGTAGCGACATCTATTTCCAAGTAGTGACAGCAAGTAATGTTTAAGTTACCGAGTTTTAGTATCCAGTATAGTTTCTATTTATTATGATTAAAACAATTGAACACATGGTAATCCAATCATTGGGGAATCATCTCCATACATTGCCTTACAAAAGGTGGAGTAGAAACTATTTTAATGGTTATTGGTAGGCTATAGGGTGGTAATTAAAATACTAGATTTGGGACCTTGAGGGGGGGGGGGGCCGCGGCCGCCATCTTGGTTTAAAGGTGCCAAAAGTCCGTTTTTGAACCTTGGCGCTTAAACGGTTATCAGTATGCCTAAAATGTCTATGAAACGTATGAAGAAGATAAAATTGTCTACAATATTTCCATACACAATACATCTGTAAGTCTTACAGATATAAAGATACAGGGGGTGAAAAAGTGTATATTTTCTTATATCATAAGAATTTTATTTATTAACTTCAAAGTTTTGTGCTTCGAGATAAGGAAATGAAGTCTCTACCACAGTTTTGTCATATTCGGACTTATGGCACGTTTAAACCAAGATGGCGGCCAACGCTCCCCCCCTCAAGGTCTCAAATCTAGTATTTTAATAACCACCCTATAGTCTACCAATAACCATTACAACATTTTCTACTTCACCTTTTGTAAGGCAAATGCTCCAATTATTGCGCTATGGTAACAACTCAACGAAACGAATGACGAATGCATAACTTATGCAAAGCTTTGATAAAACGAGACCACTAGCGACATCTACCGGCTATTTTTTTTTTATCAGTAACCAAAATCAGGTTTACCTACAACAGCTGTGCTGGTGCCTCTTTTTAAGTATTTAAAAAAGGAAAGTGGAAGAGAACACCGCTCTTCCGCAGGTTGATTTGCTTACAATCAAATATATTAATAATAGTTTTATTAAACTTTTTCACAGACTGAGCATTTTAATTAACAGCAGAGTAAATTAAATATAACAGTTGAAGGCCTTAAAAATTATACTGTTTTATTTTATTAGCATGCAAATTGTTTGATAACAGAGATGAATGAGAGCAACCCAAAGTTACCGAAAATGTGGAGGAACCTTAGTAACGCTACTCGTTACTAGATGGCACTGCACGGTTCCTTTACATTATGTGGTAGCTTTGGGTTGCTCTCGTTCAGATGGTGCTTCAGACTTGAAGCCTCAAAAAATTCTTAAACTGTGTGCTTCTATTAAATAGATAATACTATCTGGCCGTATTTAAACCCTACTTACTTCAGTATACTCATTCAAAAGTCTATATTCAAAGCAATGACGCGTAGTTTCAGTGTCTGCGAGGCAACCGGATGGCTCGCGGTATTTAAGCTCCCTACGTGTTGTGGAACCACCCTGTGCAATCCGAACTGACCCACGTTGGACTTTGTTTTTCAACCCCCCCTTCGTTCCGTCAGAGTTGGAAGCCGGAAAAAAATGAAGTGGGGGAGGGTGAAAAACAAAATCCAACGTGGGTCAGTTCGGGTTGCACAAGGTGGTTCCACAACACGTAGGGAGCTTAAATACCGCGAGCCATCCGGTTGCCTCTTGGACACTATAACTACGCGCCATTGGTTTAACTAAGATGTTTTAAGAACCAATTGAAATGAATTCAAACTTTATTTTACATAATGTATAATGTACATACGTAGGTATCTATCTACCTAAAAACAACGCATTTGAAGTTCGATACGTGCTACAAGCAACAACGAAATTGGGCCAACGTGATAATTAAATACCGGTCCGAATGTTGTAAATATTTGTTTGGCAAGCACACTTGTTTGTTCGTGACGTTAGACCTCGAAAATAAGTTGATACTGCGAATTCAACCGGTAATAAGCTATTATATGTACAAAAACATTTGTCTTTCAAATATGCACGAAAATATTGACACGTTACTACTAAAATCTCAAGCATCATATTTAGGACGGGGCGATTTATTTAGTTTTAGATTTTAGCTTACTTTAATTAGGATTTGTTATTAATTTAAAGTTTTAGTTTAAAGGTATTGTCAAGTTTTATTTTATTTCCTTATACAGTCACGTCTGAAAATATGGATACATTTAATATGACAAAAATATGTAGCCACGACTCTATTACCAAGGCGTAAAGTCTTGGATACATGTTTTTGTCACATTAAATGTATTCATATTTTCAGACGTGACCGTACATCTTGTTTTCTGCCAATAAATTGAGAATTTCACATATTCTGTTGTACATTGAACTTTTTAATAAGCATTACAGGGCTTATGCTGTGTTTAGGTGCATTTATTAAAGGAAAACACGTAGGATTATTCTGTGATCTGGCATCAACCGGGTCCGTGGGCTAACATGCAGCAGCAGTCGACGTACCTTTGTTCCACGGCACGGGCGGCTTGGCCTCGATGGCGCAGTGCGCGTCGTGCGCGTTGAAGCCGGCCGCCGTGATGAGCGCGCGCGCCTTGTTCGCGAGCGCCGCGCGCTTGTTCACGGGCGTCTCGCGGAAATGGAACGTCAGGAGGGCGCCCTTGTTCTCCACCCAGGCGCCATCTTTACACACCTGCAACACCCACGGGCAACATTAACTTAAGGAGTGTCTTAGCGAACGAGCGAGCGCAGCGAAGCGAAGTTCTTACAGACAACTTTGGACACATCGGAACTGTCAGCATCTCTATTTGTATGTGAATAGTTATTCCGCGATAACTTCAGTAACGTTTTCTGGTGTTTATGAATTTTTTGGGGTTGTAGAGGGTAGCAGAGTTAAATATATTTCGAGAGTTCTTATATGAGCAGAATCGATCAAGGGGTTATGCAGCTAAAAGGCGCAAAGGAGATCTTCATAAGAGTATTTGTTATATTGGTCAATTAGTTTGCAAGTAAGCTACGAGTTTTCGAGTCGAGGCGGGCGGATATGTAAGTTAGAGAAGCATGATGCTACTAGTAGATATTCATGTCTTACTAAATAGTGATGTCGATAGCGTCCCATCACTCTAACTCTGTATGGAAATTGCAGCGACAAAACACTTCGTCACTTGCAAAGTCGATGCAGAGATAACGTGGTCTAACTGTCGAGTTTTTGCTTGGTGTTAATGCTTATTACTTAAACAGTACATTTACATTCAATTACAAGTGATAGCTAATCTAATCCTAACCATGTACCGACTTTGCTATTTAATTTTAATGGACTAAGAGCTAGCTATGTACGTCAGATATGACACAATAATGAGGTCAGACGTCAGATATGATAACAAAACCCGTGTGGTTAGATTGATATACTATCCTTATTGCTAGATCCCGGCATCTCGCAGCTTTAAATGGGTCAGAGTGACAGACTAGCAACATTTTTGAATTGGAAAATAGTAATACCAAAATATTTAGGTAAAAACTGCTAAAGTTGTCTCAGTTATAAAGGACAGGGCCTATTTTTTTAAATTAGAATATACAACATTGCGTATTATTACGGAAACAAAAAACAGTAGGCGACAATTATGAATTACATTATACGTCGTTCGGCACTACTTTCCCCCATAAGAAACTTTTGGCAATGATATATATAATCTAATTATTTATATAATTTCTTATAATATTGCACCCAGAACTCAGGACTTGTTTTCTTGAAGTGCTTTGCATTCTTTGCCCTCCACCACTTTACAGCTGCCAAATGTCCAGATCTAGAAATAAGCATAGTACCAAACTGACTGACTGAGTAGTAGCAAACTGACTAGATGGGTTTAGTTGCTCTCATTATTGTGTCATATCTGACGTGGCCAGCTCTCTGTCTGTGTCCACTATTCGGTTTAAATTGACACTAAACTGGTTCACAACATCGCGAACACTGGCCACCTACTGTTACTGTTTGAGGCCGTATCTACAAAGTAAAGTAGTGTTACCTGTTCCTGCAGCGATTTAAGCAGATCGACGACCTTGCCCTGCATCTCCGTGGGCATGGGATGCACGAACTTGCTGCCGTCGGGGTGCAGGATCTCCAGCCCGTGGTTACCCGCGTATGTGATGCCTTCTATGCCCACCTAGAACAACATCATTTTCATGAGGTTTAAGGTATGAAATTTCATAGGAGAGGGATGGCATTTAGGCATATCGTTTTCCACATCATACAAAACTCAAAAAACAAATGCCATCCGATTTCAATGATTGTAAGTTCTCCTCCACCGATTAAAAATTCACCTTGCGTCCGGCTTCCAACTCTGATGGTTCGATAACTGCCCGGCCTGGGCGGATGGCAATTTTGTTTCCGGCGTCTGTATGTGATGAAGAACAAGCATGCTAATTTTTAAACGGTTGCCTGACATTTTTTTCTGAGCTGGGTCAGTTCGGGTTGCACAGGGTCGTTCCACAACACGTAGGGAGCTTAAATACCGCGAGCCATCCGGTGCCTATCGGACACTGTAACTACGCACCATTGCTTTAACTATTATATACTCGTAGATCTAAATGAACATTATGAAGTTTGTCGTATTCATAAGAAGTTTGAATTTGGCGATAATAGTTCCTCGTATTCCCCAGTAAATGGCGATGGTTGCCTGTAACTAGAGTATTTCGCTAACGTTGTGGGACTACCTATCATCGATCGATCTCCATGTTAACGTGATAAGCTAACTTTTAAAGTCCTATGCATGTAAAATGAGGTAGGTACGTCACTATCTGCTGTTTTATAATTCTTATTCCTAAACACAAAATACCACTGCTTCTATTTTAGACACAAAGGGTTAGTATTTAGTTAAATAACAGGAAAATAAACATCCTTAATAACTCAAATACTTAATAGTTATCACCAAATGAACTTTTAATCAATTGCGGTCTACTCTATTAGTTGCAAGCGTTACTAACTTAAGTATCTTAGTATTGACAATTGGGCAATATGGTTTCGAATATTAGGAAACAAACAAGTATATCTGTGACCGGCCCCTTTTCATTCACTATTGACTACGCAAATATTACGTAACGTGTACTTAGATACGCTTAACCAGGTTACCACAATATGCTGTAGTATATAGGTACTATATAAGTGTGTATGTACATAAAGAGAATAAATATTTTTGTTAATAGGTACATGATAAAGGGAGTCAAAGTTCGCCTGATAGTAGAGACCTTGCGGATTCTCAAGGCATTCGGACGTTCAAGCCCACTAAGATTTTATTTATTATATAGTTTGTTTGGATAAACAGTTGATCTATTTATGTTTAATCACGTTGAGTCGCAGAATCTTCCTATTTCCTAGCCAATTTGGCTATTACGTATGGAATGCATATGGTAAATATTTTATTATATAAGAATTGTCGAGTATTTCCTGATT
This sequence comes from Pammene aurita, assembly GCA_947086415.1. Taxonomy (NCBI): domain Eukaryota; kingdom Metazoa; phylum Arthropoda; class Insecta; order Lepidoptera; family Tortricidae; genus Pammene; species Pammene aurita. The sequence goes on from OX352290.1 coordinate 15,571,521, forward strand.
AACGGATAACTCACGTTTTTTTCTAAACCATTGCCGCGGCTAAAGCTCGAAAGAAATATATTTAAGTAAATAATATTTTTTAACAAAAAAAAAAAAAAAACAATTTAATGGGGGAGGCCGATGAAAGATTATTGTAGATGCTGCACTCTTAGATTTCATTAATTGAATTTAAAAGACAGCATCATTCGCCTTATTGTGTAGAAAAGGAGGTAAAACCTAAAATCAGTTATAAAGTTGCCATCCCTATTGGCTTGTCAATCATTTTATTTATTGCATGTTAGTAGTATTCAGTTTCACACGGACCTTGATAGGGTACAGCAATAGCTAATATCTAAGTTGGGTTAGGTATGATTATTGATTACAATGGTAGTATATACAATAATTATTTGTGCAGTTCCAATTCATCAATTATAACTTCTTTAAATATGAATAATGCTTGATTTGTTGATTATAATGCTAAAATCACTATATGTGCCTTTAACATTTGAGGAGTTCCCTTAATTCCTCATGGGTCCCATCATCAAAAAAAATCTAACTTGCGAAGTCGAACTCGCCAAATAAAAGATAATCGCCAAACGTGAACTATGCGTCGTTGAAGACTTCCGTTCTGATCATCATCAGAAGTTTCACTTCATCAAATGTCACTTTTTTAAATGAAAATGCTTGATTTGCTGATAAAAACACAAAAATCACTACATGATTTGAGGAGTTCCCTAGATTCCTCATGGATCCTATCATTAGAACTGCGCTTTGACAAAAACGGGACCTTAATCTGTATGTATATGCTAACAATCAAAATCATAATTTTCAAAATCGGTTCAGACATGACGGAATTATGGAGTAAGAAACATTAAAAAAAACATACAGCCGAATTGAGAACCTTCCTTTTCAAAATCTTAAAGTCGGTTAAAAATTTAGGTAGCTATTAGGTATCAATATTACGAGATGGACATACAAAAATGTTAAGGAACAGTTAAGCCACCTTGTACAACTATTTAAATTTAGTGTAATTTATAGATAATTTTATTTTTTGTGCGTAGCTTAAACCGCGATAACTTTGTATTAATTATGGAAAACTGTGCATATATTATTTATAAACATGATCAGATATTATCATTAAATTGACTTGACCACTAAGTTACATCGTGGCCGTGATGGCATCACTCCCCGGGGACATGGCTTAGATGGCATTGACGTCATTAATTCATGATTATTACACGTGCTAATGATTGCTATTAATTGGTAATTAAATAGGCCGATACTTTTGTTTGCTCTGTACGTTCCAGTGTTGGTTCTTAGAAAGATAAACTATGTGACCTCTATCCACAGTAGTACGATAGATAATGATTGTCGTTAGATTTTATAATAAATATTGAGCGAACTGTACGTTAGTACCTACAGATATCATTAACTCGCAATATCACCGTCATCTATATTATCAAGACTAAAGATACTAAAGCTTATAAATACCTAAATAATTAGACGCATTATTTAGTTAAGACAACCACAGTTTTAGATAAATGTCAATTCTTCAAAATTGGTAATGGACAACCGACATGTTTTGTCACAATTTCCGTGATCCAAATAGGAAGATTGATTGGGTGTGGTAGTATACCGTGTAGTAGGGCAGTCACTACCTTCAAATCACTGTCTTTAACGTTTTCCTCGTCACACGTCATGCTCAGTCATCAATGACAGCGAAAGATGTATGCCGTAGTACGTAGCGGTAACTTAGGAGAGTCAGTTCGGCGGGGGCGTTGTGGTAGAATGCTTGCGACCCCATGGCGTCAGAAGGCAATGCGGGAAGCGCCGGTGTGGCTTTAGTGAGTAGGTTCGTCGCGTTTGGGCACGCCTCAGGCCCTCAACCACAAGGAGGACGATACGTAACTGCATTCCAACACTGTTAAAAAATAAGTAAGAGTCAGTTCCTTAAACTCACCATGTTTTTAACGTTTTCCACGTTTCTGCCGGACACGATAGCGATGTACACGTCCGACATATTCGTCAGCCTCTGCAATACGTGTTTAGTTTCTAACGGGAGGGTCGCCAGGTCCGGGTGCGGCGCGATTGGCGCTAGCGTGCCGTCGTAATCCAAAAGGAGGGCCAGTTTTTGGGTGTAGCCGATGTATCTTTAAAATAATTGTCATGAGTTAAAGAATGTACTAATTCTTGGTGCAAGTCAATAGTTTTTACAAATAGCATCAACATGTTACAGGATCCATCCATATTAACAGAACTGTGTCGTTATTGAAGGTTAATTTCTCCTCGAGCGAACCCACAATTTGAAAATTTTTGGGCTGCTTGTTCATGTTCTATAATATTAAATTGAAGAGATCGCTGTCGAAAACGTCGATGATAACGGGCTGCATAGAGGTGGCTATAATGTCGCCAGTAGGTTCACTCTTTAAGGGTGCCCAAATAACTCTGAACAAGTTTATTCAGCTCTCGAAATTTTTCAGCTGTTCATGAGATCATGACACGGCCTGATCGGCAGGATTTCGATGTCATCTGCTTTCTTCTAGAGATACTCCATCGCGTTAAAGAGATCAATTATCAAAGTTCATCTGTTGAATGATAGCTCTTACTTGGAGAGATACTCGTCGAAGTCGTCAATGGTGACGGGCTGCATGGAGGTGGCTCCGATGTCGTCAGCTTCCTCTTCGAGCGAGTCCATCGCTTTGAGGAAGCTCTTCATCCAGCTGTCGACGTCGTTTAGCTGTTCACGGCGCCGCAGGTGGTTCATTCGGACTGTGCGCTCGTCCTCGTCCATTATTAACGCTCTGAAAATTGTTTAATTGTAGATGGAATCTTTATTTTTACATTAAATGAGATGGAAACTTGAATTGACAAATTGTAATTTAATATATTATTATAATATAATAATATGTTAGCCTATATACGTCCCACTGCTGGGCACAGGCCTCCACTCATGCACGAGAGGGATCGGGCTATAGTCCCCACGCTGGCCCAAAACGGGTTGGGGACTTCACATACACCTTTGAATTTCTTCGCGGATGTATGAAGGGTTCCTCACGATGTTTTCCTTCACCGAAAAGCGTATATCTATAGTTTTTTGGACAAGTAATTAAAATGCAATTGTAAATATTACCAAAGGAGGAAATTATCGAACCTGTATCAAGCAGTAGGTAGAGTTTACGTACGCCAATGACTTTATAAGGAAAACCGATTGAAAACACAAACCGGTTAAATTTTGGCTTGACAAATAAACGATGTTTACCTGTGAATGACTTCGGCCGCGTCATCCAACTCATAAGGATTGCAGATCAGTGCCTCGTGCATCATCTCGCCGGCGCCGGCGAAGGGCGAGACGATCAGCACTCCTGGCGGCTTATTGATCTGACAGGCCACGAACTCCTTGGCCACAAGGTTCATGCCGTCACGTAGGGGGGTGACCAGGGCCACCGCGGCGTCGCGGTAGAAAGCCGCTAGCTCTTCTTGGCCGACGCAGCCGTAAATATACCTAATAATGATACAAATGTGTTTGGTTGGTTTTGATGACGACGGTGCACCTACTTCAAATGGATTCCAAATAAGATCTGCTTTGTACTTAACTAAAATATTGGCTCCAGTTGCATAAAATGCATAAGATAACCTTGATTTACAGGCTTCTAGAAGGTTCCTTGCATTATTAAACTCGAGCCTCTGATCGTACCTCTTAAGATTATTTTTTTTACATAATGAAATAGTTCTGTCAACTTACCTAATAGGAGACCAGTTAGGCGTAGTAAATCTTCCATTGATTCTACCAACTAATTGATCCATTTCTTCTTTCAAGTCTTGATATTCCTTCACGTCAGTTCTTGAAGGTACCGAGATTTGCAGCAACACTACCTTTTCAATGTGTTCAGGGTGCTTCTGTAGTAACCTTTCAAAGGCTTTGAGTCTGTGCACTAATCCTTTGGTATAATCCAGTCTATCGACTCCTAATATCACTTTTTGGCTAGTAGAGAACACTGCTTTTGCGGTTTGGGCCAACTGAACGAATCTATCGAAAGGCACCCCAATAGGTAGGGGGCGAACGCAAATAGTACGGCCTCCCAATTCGACTAGCAGATTTTTTCTGTCTACACGACAACCCAAATTCCTTTGGCAACAGTCTATGAAATTTAAACAGTAGTCTGTAATGTGAAAGCCCACCATATCGCAACCTGTAAGGAAACGTGATGTTATGTAAATAGGAACATTTATTCAGGCTTTCCAAATAAACCAACGTATTTTTAAATGTAAAAAATAGCTTAAAAGCTCCGTCAGCCACGCGTTTTGTTAGCGTTGCGGTAGCGGGGCGCGACGCGAGGGCGATCCGCGCTTTGACAACAATATATAACTACCTCTTGAGAAAGCGATGCGCGCGCGTATTGTGAGCGCGGCGCTGGCGGGCCGCGAGCATGATGTGGACGCGACGCGCGCCGCTCATCGCGCTCCGCTACCGCCCCGCTAACTAAACGCCGGAATCTGGTGGAGCTTTAACACTTACCCAAGATGCCTTGTAAAACTTCGTCTGACCACGGCAGCAGCCTGAAGATATCCCATGGCGGGAAAGGTATGTGTAAGAAAAACGCTAACTTGCAGGGGAGATCATCTTCTTCAGCTCTCTGTAAAAACAACATATGATCAAAGCTCACCGCTGCGAAGAATTTTGTTGACGAAAAGCTAACTCAAAACCGCTTGCTGTACTAACCCAGAGTTTCCCAACCAGTGTGGCGCGCCCCCCTTGGGGGGCGTAGAGTGACCCAAGGGGGGCGCAGCGAGCGGCTCCAGGTTTAAACATTATAAGGGCTGTACCTTTGCGCGGACGGTGCCCGGTTTTGACTCCCCATTTCGGCCCTTAGGGGGGCGTAATGTTTTAGTATACTAGGCGCATAGGGTAAAAGGTTGGGAGCCCCTGTATAAGTTAATTTTTGCCCAATACTCCCCTGTACTAACCTGTCTGATCCAGTTAGCAGCCAACATAAGATGGTAGTCATGAACCCACACAATGGGTGGAGAACCATTCTTCTCATTGCTCTGCTTTAGCAGCCGTAGCGCATGAACGGTCTTCTCAGCGAACTCCTCATTGCACTTGATGTAAGCTCTCCAGTGGTCTGCGATGAAGGTAGCGCGGTCTGGCATGGAGTGGAAGAGGGGCCAGAAGGTGCCGTTGCAGCAGCCATTGTAGTAGCTGTCGAAGAGCTTGGGCTCTGCGCGGATGGGTACAATCTGAGAAGAGCGTTGTGGCTGACTTTAGGTTACGGTTTTCATAAAGCTTTATTCATCACTTAGCTAGTTTATGGTAGTTTTGTAAAGTACTTATTAGCATTGGCTGGCGCCTGTAGTTATTTTACGGTTACCTTTGGACAAATAAAAAATATTAGACTTGGTTTTCGTGTTACACTAAAGTTACCTTTTTCGCTAACATCTGTGTTACTTCTCGCTTTCGGCGTTTGGCCTATACACAATACACCAAGGCATTACTTACCTAGGTAGGTAGGTATAGGTATGTCTCCTTACCCTTATTGCTATAAAGCTTGCATAAATGCCTATATAAACAAATATACACGAATTAAATGGCACAGATGTTTAACGATAAAAGGGCATTGTATTTATTATAATTATTCTCACTTCGGTTCACTTCACAAGTTTGCATCCATTCGATATTTTATTGGTCAGCACTAAAGTGACACCGACTATTCGTACCTGGAGGTACCTAAATAGGGTAGTACCTAGGATAGGCTAGTCTAAGTAAGTACGTAAGTACCTACGTCAATCTATAGAATAATAAAACGCGTGTTTATTACAATAACGACGTTGATATTACCTATGAATGAGATAATCAAATAGATAGATAGCGAAATAATTAAACAATAATGTTATTATATTGAGCATTGTAAAGTTTATCTGTGTAGATTAGCACTTTTTTCCACTACATCATTGTTTACAATGGAAACATATGGATATAGAAGGCAAGTAGAAATTTCCTTAGACATTGTAGGTATGTCATCGTTCAAAAATAACTTTTAAATACTGTATTCGAATTCAAGGCCCAGTATAATTTCTAGAACTCTCGCAATTCGTCGAGATGTTCTATTAATTTAAGAAAAGAGTGTTAAGGCGCACATATCACCTATAGGTAATTTTAATGTAGAGGTCGAGACATTATCGTGACTTTCCGATTGTTTAACAACTGTATTGACTTCCGCCGGTCCATCAAAGGAGTGGTGAACAGAGTCGGAGCTAGATCATGAAATCGCCGGGTGATTTGGCAGACCACGGACGTCCCGCGTGATCTGATGCCCGTGTCGTGACGCACTGAATAGTTGTTTACCTGACTTGTGCAAGCGAATTTTAATTAAATAGTATTCTTTAGAATCTAAATAATTGCTTTTTAGGGTTCCGTACCGACAGATTAAAAACGGGACTCTATTATTAAGACTCCGCTGTCCGTCTGTCTGTCCGTCTGTCACCAGGTTGTATCTCATGAACCGTGATAGTTAAGACAGTTGAATATTTCACAGATGATGTATTTCTGTTGCCGCTATAACAGCAAATACTAAAAACCAGAATAAATTAAACAATTAAGGGGGCTCCCATACAACGAAAATGATTTTTTGCCATTTTACGTAATGTACGGAACCCTTCTTGCGCGAGTCCGTCTTGCCCTTGGCCGGTTTTTGAACGTAATTATTTACAGTAGTTACTCATTAAATTATGCAGCTCATGGATGCTTGATTTCTCTTTAAATTGTACCTATATCTAAAAGATATTTTTAAATGAATGGAAATAACGAAGATATAAGTGTATATTGAAAATAATAAGTTTATTTTTTCTCAAAAAAGATGGGCAGACACTCTAAGCTTTCGGAAAAAAATATTTCGGCCCAAAGATAATTTCGGTAAAATAAATTTTTGCTTAGCCATATAAGAATAATCTTAGACCAAACTATTTCAGTCAAAAATTTTCAGTAATTTAGGCCAACTCAAATACGAACTAATCACACACAAAGGCTTCATCAAGTACCTAGGTAAATAATTCAACAGCTTACCTTTTTCGAAAGAAGTCCAGCTGTAGGAGTTTTGTCATTGGGGTCCGACTCGGGGATCTTTTCGTTAGGATCTTCCAGGTGGATTCCAGGCCAGCCCACCCATAAACCATTGCCGCGAATGACCACGGGGGCTACTGCCGTGACCAGGCCTCCAGCACTGAGAAAGAAAGGTATGGTTATTTATTACCAAGATACGGATTTTTTTTAATGCATTTCTCACAATACCAATTAACAATCTAGAATTAACTCATTTCGGTTAAAATAAATACGCACAAGCAAGACATTCGGGTCAAATTTTATACCAATAGCTTGCTCTAAACCACAGGGTAAAGGTGCCCATAATGCTTGCAGCATTTCCATTGTATTTAATTTTCAATTCTCAGCGTTATTGATTTATTTTGCATGTATTAAAAACACGGTTATATTTCCAGTCGCAGTTCATATATTAATACCTACATTTACAATGTTATTTATGTCAACATCGCATATTAAACTATATTTATTCATTGATTATCCGGAAGCCATTTACCTAGTCCATTTGATAACATCATTCAAACATCTCTCAATGGACGGGAAGGTGAACAACTATGGCTGTTTAATAAGAGTAATAATAAGGCTTATCATTAGGTAAACAGAGAAAAAATATCATCGGTTATTTGACGCTGACAATGATGCAAGATATAGTCATTGTGGCAATTGTAAACATAGACAATGTTTACTAATAGATACTCAAAATATCTAATGAAAACATTGCAAGGTTCAACGAACTTAACCTATCATCACGATCATCGGTAAGATATCTATGTAGGTATTTTAGTTAATTTTATGGAAACACCAGACACAAATTGATGATTAAATTACGAAATTATGCGTTTATAACTATATACCAACCGATGGCCCAGAGGGGGGCAAGTTGATATGTAAATAAATGGAGGGAGAAGAAAATATGACGTGCGGGTACAGTCGCCATCAAATATATCGGAGCGGCCACGGTACTCAAAAATATCTGAACATGCACTTTATCGCCTTGACAATAGAGGCGTTGTTCAGATATTTGTAACCACCTTGGCCGCTCCGATATATCTGCTGGCGACTGCAACATTTGGCTAGGTCAATTTTTTTTATATCTAGGGGGGCAGCTGCCCCTCCCTGCCCCCTCTTGACGACGCCATTGCTACGTACTTACCAAAGCTGTGGAGCTTTGGAGTACAGTGGAGTACTGTTAACTTTCGAAAACGGAAGTAATTTTTCTTTATTTTTTAGACACATCTAAGATCTAATGTATTTGGGAAAAATCTTTAAAAGATATTAGGTTAGTAGGTATTAGTCTCCTACACGTTAGCCTTAATTAGGTCACGGTAATCCAATCAAAATGACGATTTCTGCATATTAATAGGCAAGTCAATGACCCGTGAGATACAAAATAGTTAGTTGCAAGATGCGAGGACAAGGCCAGCTGCTTCTTAGGCACTGGTCCCACCGCGGGCGAGTAACGATGAGGTATCGGCTATTTTCTAGCCCAAGAAACGAACAAAAGATAATCGCTCCCGTGTAAATAAAAGAGAGAGATGTATATTTATAGTTCATCGCAGTGTGAACAGCCAGCGATGAACTATAAATATATATCTCTCCCTTTTATTTACACGGAAGCGATTATCTTTTGTTCGTTTCTTGGGCTAGAAAATAGCCGATAGCTCATAGCTTACTATCTCGTTGTGGGACCAGTGCCTAAAGCTTGTAGTCTAGTAAACGAAATAGTTGAACTGAACATTTATATTTAACGTAACTTATTAACACATTAACAAGTGTAAACAAGTGTTTACACTAATGTTATACTTAACCCTTAAATGCATGCTGTAGAATACAGCTTACATGACTAACATGACATGAAAAAAAATGTTATATGTAAAATTAGAATAAAGTTACCTATGTATTTACTACATATTTTATTTAATACATGAAATCTATTTAATTTTCATATTTATTAGTTTTATTATTTGTAGAGTTGTGTATTTCAAGGATATCTCCTTATCAGGTACTTGACACGATTTTAATAGGTATAAAAGTGGTGAATAAATTGGAATGTTTACAAAACAATGTAAGTCCCTAATTGGTGAAACATATTTATGTATATAGGTAAATGATTTAAAGGAGTTTTATAATCATAATCGCATAGCTGGTTACATAAATAGGATTAAATATATATTATACTGTGTAATATTCTTACGATTAAATATGTATTATAATGTGTAATATAGGTACGTTTTACAATGATTTCGCGGTTAAAAGATTTATTTTTACGTTTTTGCGGTATTAGTTTACAATATATTAAATAATGTTTTTTTTTTTTTAAATCGGTACGTAGGTAACATGTAGATGTTTTATACGTGTAGTGTACGTTACGAGATACCTATAGCAAAGATTTCGAACTAAATTCCATAAGTAAAATATTATTTTTAAAATAAACAAATTAATAAATTATAAATATTACCCAGGTGTTATAGACGTAAGGTATTTTTAACTATACATTGCCATAGCTTATGCCTACAGCAAGGGTCGGCAAACCGCGGCTCGTTGTGGTTCTTAAAGTTCGCCGAAATTAAAAAAAACAAACATTACAATGGAAAACAGAAAACTGCGGCTCTATGTGCTTCCAAAAATTCCATATTTTTCGCCATCAGGCTCTTTGTCAAAAAGTTTGCTGACCCCTGGCCTACAGCATTTCACTTATTTGACAAATAATTAGGTTGCTATGAAAAAAAAATGAGTATCGTAGCTAGCTGAACGTGACATAATACGAGAGTGCCTAAACCGTATATTTAAGTTTTCATATAAACATTAAATATTGTAATTCAGTTATAGGTACTACAATACAATGGGGGATAACGGATAACTACGCCTCATTATCACGAGAGACCCACAAGGGCCACAAGTGCCATGGATGGGGTGACCTTGCTTCGTTATAGCTCAAGTGCAAGGTCGCCGCCATTATTTCCGAATGACAACATAACCTGAATTTTTACTGAGTAACCAGCGCACCGTAACTGTAATGCATTCGAGCAACCGCCTGAATTTGGTTGGGTTATATGGTATTAAGCTAAATGACAGCTGACTATGTTGGTATACAAACATAAAAAAATACGTCAGGGTATTTAATTTAACTCATAAGATATGAGGTATAATAATATCTTTCGAAAGTTGGGGAAAATTCGAGAACAAGTATTGAAGGGATAAGCGGCCATTGGAAACGACCGAGCTTTCTAGAAACGTAATCCTGCCTGCCGCACTGTATATGTGTAATAATAATTGTACAGGTATTTACATTTATTAACTAAATACTCTTAATTTTTGTGGATATATTTCTTTGTTAACTAATTCGCATTAGTACGCAAATCGGCCTAGGAATATTTAACTATTCGATCGATTAAAACCAGTTTAATTTTTGCTATAAACATATTTAGGTACTCGTAGGTCGGCAATTTTTAGAAGAGGCGTAATTTTTTTGTGTTATAACTAAAACTAAGCGGCGAGTTAAAATACAATTGTTAAAGATAAAGTACTTAATGCAGAAGATAAATTTGTAGGTCACTCAAATTTTCACTATTTATTTACCTGGCTTTCCTTTCCAATTCGCCGGTTTTCTCATTTCTCCTCAAAATAAAAGGTAATCTGTTGGACACGACGATCATGCTGCCTTTGCTATTGCACGCGGACCGACTGGCACTGTTCGTTTTACTCATATTGCTTTCGTTTCGGAAGTCCTTATTCACGACCAATCACAGAAAGGCGTGTAATACGCATGCGCCACCAAAATGGAGGGATATTCAAATGCAAAACTGTTCACTGTTCATTCATTTCGTTAAACATCTGGGTTGATAAGAAGAAGCGTCCCGCGTTGATGTGTTGAGTTAATACATCATCGACGGTGACCGGAGGCAGACTGTTTCTTTTGTGTGCGTCAGTGGCCTTTATAGACTTGGCGCGTCGCATCTCGTAAGGGCGAAGTTCTGCGGCGGAGGTCCGGCAGCAGTCGAGGGGTTATCGGTTTGACCTAAACGACGGAACGAGGACTAACTCAGACCTCCCCAATGGCTAACTTGGTTTAAAATGTAATACTTTTTATTTTTGCGCAGATTTGAAAATGTTCTTTTGTATTAAAACAGTATACCTAATACGTAAATGCACATGCGCTGCCTGCTTCTATTGTGTAGTTATACGTACAGTTAAATAATATGTGATGTTGATCATGTATAGATATCTTAAGGACAAGAAGTTTTATTTAAATCTAAGAGTCCGGTAACGATTTGAAAACCAAAATCGCTAACAAGGTCGTCCTTGTTAGCGATTTTGGTTTTCAAATCGTTACCGGACTCATAAATATTATCCTATCCTATCCTATCCCCTTTGATCGCTAATAACGAAATAACGCACGAATTGTATTTGATAAGATAGTTTGAAGTCTTGTTATAGCAAAAAAATACTTTTGGTACACATTTATTATTATTTAATACCCGAAAACTCAATTCTTGCAGAGCTTGTTTATTGAGAAAGTTTAATCGAGCAAATTTGTCGCTTGATTTTTTATTATTATCTGTTATGCCCTCTAATAATATATGTTTTATATTATGTGATTAAAACATAAAGCCAAGTTTATTTCTACATTAAAATTTTATGAAATATTTTAAAACTACCACCTAAACTTCAACAACTGTAGGTAAACATACTTACTCTTGCTTAAAAAATATGTATGAAAATGAAAAAAACTGTTCCACTTATTTTCCAACTTATTTATATATTTTATATACTAGTTTAACATCACTTTAATTAATAAAAATCATACTTTTGTCACCGCTTGCCTCAGTATTTATATTTTTTTCGTACTTACCTATATTCCTATATTTTTGTTTGAGCTCCTTATCATTCTCCTAATTTGATATTCGCTTTGTTTGTTATTTACTTTTTCATCTTATACGAGTAAGTACTTACAGTATTTTTCTGAAAAAACTTATTACTAGTGAAAATAATTTGTTTTGGTATTTTCTAAATTTCATATATAAATGAAATAAATTCAATTGGTGGTATACCCTTCTCATACGCTCACTTCATATTTTATGTTTGATATATTTGTTTAATATTTTTACTGTGGGGGAAACCTTAGTTTTGCCTAGGTCAGTCGACTTTTTCTCAAAACTTACTGATTCTTTTAAAATATTGTGATATTTTTACCCTTTTCTGTCAACAATTCAATCAAGTTAGATATTTTTTTAATACGGGAGAGAGAATAATAATTTTAAACAAAAAAGAACCGACTTCACTTAGCATCCGCCTTTCCAAAAGCAAATGTTCGAGCTGCTGAAAAAAAATACTCAAATCACTATAGGTGTGCCTATAATAGTTGAAGAGCTCCCTCGATTTCTCCAGGATCCCATCATCAGATCCTGACCTGGTTACAATGGGACCAACTGTGAAGTATACTCTTTCAAACAAAAAATAATTTTTCAAATCGGTCCAGCCGTCTTCTAATAATTCGTGAATAAAATAGCAAAAAAAACAAAGATCCCGACGAATTGATAACCTCCTCCTGCGAAATCTTGAAGTCGCTTGAAAATAAAGATCCCGACGAATTGATAACCTCCTCCTTCTATATCTTGAAGTCGGTTGAAAAGAGAGTACAAATCGAAAAAACAGATTTTAGCCCCTTAAAGTAAATAATATATTTGATATCGTTTTTGGCTTGTTTTTCTTTCATCCAACAATGTTCAAGTAAGTTAGGATATGTAGGCTATTTTTGTCTAAATCAACTACCAAATGTTAATTATAGTTTTTCCCTTTGTCAAATTTAAGTTTAGTTACGAAGCTTGTAAACTAATCATTAATCTACGTTGTACTTTGGACACCTAGCATTTGTTGTACCTTGGACATAGTCTAAAATAATTTTAAACAAAAAAGAACCGACTTCACTTAGCCTCCACCTTTCCAAAAGCAAATGCTCGAGCTACTGTAAAAAAATTCCGCCTACCTATATTTTCAACCGACTTCAAGATTTTGAAGGAGGATGTTATCAATTCGTCGGGATCTTTGTTTTCAACCGACTTCAAGATTTCGAAGGAGGAGTTTATCAATTCGTCGGGATCTTTGTTTTTGATTTTTTTTTTATGTATGTTCACCGATTATTCGAAGACGGCTGGACCGATTTAGAAACTTCTTTTTTTGTTTGAAAGAGTATATTTCACAGTTGGTCCCATTGTAACTAGGTTAGGATCTGATGATGGGATCTTGGAGAAATCGAGGGAACTCTTCAACAGCACACCCATAGTGATTTCAGTATTATTTACATGCAGCTCGAGCATTTGCTTTTGAAAAGGTGGAGGTTAGGTGAAGTCGGTTCTTTTTTGTTTAAAATTATTTTAATGTAGGTACATTACAGCATTGATTACATTACAGCATGAAATGCTGGCAATTTCTTGCTACATCGTAAATAATCATAATTTTAATCTCAAAAAAATATTATAAGGATGTACCTATTGTTATAATGCCCCAGTTATTGGTCTTCGCTCTCATTATATCTATTAGTTTCTTTTAAAAATCATTTCCTAAGATGCAGTCACCGCAGCAGTTATATAACATTCTAAGTAAAATATTACTTGATAATAGGCATCGAGACCTCCATTGACATGCCCGCAGATGTTTGTCTCTCTGTCTGTGTGTCACGGCCATCGGTACAATAATGATAGGCAGAATACCTAAACAATTCTTATGATAACCGGCATAACCGCTACAAAAGTCATTCAGTTTTATAGGAAAATACAAGATGTATATTTTTTATGACTAAAAAAGTTGTTGTTTCCATTTCCAAGTCAACTTCATGTCAGAATCATAACGTTAGAGGTAACATTACCTAGTAAGGTCAATTTGTTTTCCATCATTTTCCGGTTACCTTAAACAAAGGAACTAACACTAACCGCACAACAATTAATATTGTCTTACCGCATTTAATTCAATCATTTGTCACGTGTCAAAGTAATTTGAAATTAATTAAACATGTAATAAACACGTGCGCAAAACCATTTTGTGCAGGTTAAATAGAGTATTTTTTCACTCGCTAATATTATATATACACAGTGATCGACAGTTAAACGCTCGTTAAATAGAATCATAGATTCATGAAATGATCATGATTTATGATACTAATAATACGTTTTTATCATTCTAGGAATGATTGTTATGTGATATAGTTTTTAGAAATAGAATTATTTTAATATGTACCTCATTAACCCGTAACGATCAGCTGAGCCCAGTCATGGTTCATTCACTATAACATACGCGTTTACTCGTTTTCCGTATAAACAGCTACATATAACGGTTTATTGTCGATGAAGTTTATGAAATGGCAATAAGGTTTACTATTGGTTAATAAACTGTGTCATCGATGGTACTTCCTTGCGCGCGGGCGCATGTTCCGTGCGTGCCGCGCACGCGCGCTCCACGTGCGGCCATGGCTTGTTTAGATACAGATGCTCCATTCATGATAACCGCCGAAGCCATAATGCTGGGAGTTACGCGTAATCTACCTATAGAAAAGAAATACTCCGATCCATAGAATCAAATACCAATCATTATACAGATCATAATTAACGCGGTCCGCTCGCTCTGAGTAGGAATGGAACAATAAAATCTTATTAGTATTTTGTTGTACATTTCTGAATATGCCTCTTTTACGATAACGTATTGAAAGTTCTAGCGAAACTGGAAGATTCCAACCGATGTGAAAAACATTTAATCAATGACTAACATTATTGCCAAATGATATTATTATAACACTGATGTGCCTACGTTAATTAATAGCCGTTTCTAAATACAATCGTAATAAATATACTTAATTGGAATATTAATCTAGACCATTCCAACCAGCCAACCAACCAACATTTAACCAATAAACCAACATTTTGGGACAACAAAGAACAATGCACTCACTTGCGTAAAAAATACTTAGTTTACTAATAATTAAGTTCTTGCACTACTGTCCCGCTCCAAAGTAACAGTGAAGTGGTTTGGCACCGACTTCAATAATTAAGTAAATACCCAGATCATTATTAATTTCCTTATTATTAGGTGTTAATTACTTTTTGGCAGAAATTTGCTTTACGGGGTAGGGATAGACACGGGATAGGAACTGGATAGGGGTGAGGTGGGAGGTACTTATATAAAAATTATCTTTTTTTAAGAAATCGAATGAAACTATCATTTTATTATACTTAGGTATAGTTTTTTGATTCGGTATTTATTTTCATTTTATTTTTCAATTTCAACCGACTTCAAGATTATCAATTCGTCGGGATCTTTGTTTTTTGTTTGCTATTTTTATTTTATTTTATGTAGGTATGTTCACCGATTATTCGAAGACGGCTGGACCGATTTGGAAAATTCTTTTTTTGTTTGAAAGAGTATGCTTCACAGTTAGTCCAATTGTAACCAGGTCAGGATCTGATGATGGGATCCTGGAGAAATCGAGGGAGCTCTTCAACTATTATAGACACACCTTACCTTTTTTGTTATACATTTTGTCACGTCGACTTTTTTTTAATTTGGAAATGTATGACTAATAAGAAGGATATCATTAAAGGTATATGTCTGTTTTAGATTCAGAATACATTTATTAACGTAACTTTTTTGAAGTGAGTCTCGTGTTACATGCACAGAAAAAACTTCTAAAATCACATTGAAATTTTATCCTTCCATTTTGATGTTTAGGCTTCCATGACGTGTGACCTGTAAGGATTTCTGGTATGACTTAAGTCAATTTAGTAACCTAGAAGTATGTAGATTAGTTTGGTACTATTCACTCCATAACTTCAAAGTACAAGTGTATTTTTTGCTGTCCCAAACTTTAATCACGTTTTTCTCAGTTGTCGCTTTTTCACTAGGGCAACTTTAAAGGTTAATAAAAAAATAACCATTACACATAGAGACTTCGTTTTTTAACTAATAAATAGCAAATTTAATTTAGTTTTAGGAAGTACTAATCACTCCATCTCGACAAAGTGACCCCTTTGTTTATTTTACAACAACAAGAAAACATAAAATTAATATGCTAGCCTTCTTAATAGCAACCTCCTATGATCATTGGTCACGGAGTTATAGCCAATAACAAAAGCCTCTCTTAAGGTTCCACTGTCGCCCACCTAACCCTATACTTAAACCTTCTCGAGAATGTAACAAATTACCTAAGTTACCAAAGGGTCCCAATTACGTACATTTGCATACATTATTTTATCTACACACATACTATAAACCCTATAAGATGGTTCAGAA
Source organism: Pammene aurita (assembly GCA_947086415.1). Classification (NCBI taxonomy): domain Eukaryota; kingdom Metazoa; phylum Arthropoda; class Insecta; order Lepidoptera; family Tortricidae; genus Pammene; species Pammene aurita. Next base: position 15,587,872 of record OX352290.1, read on the forward strand.
ACTGTATGTAATGACCTGCATTGATAACAGGCCAACCCCTAACATACTCATAAGCGAAATATTCTATTCTATAGAAGAAGAAGAAGACGAAGAACAATAAGATAATGAAGAAAAATATGTTGATGATGAAGAAGAAGATGAAGACAATTATGATGATGATGAAGAAGATGATTATTATGAAGACGAAGAAGAACAAGAAGACGAAGAATATAATGATGGTGAAAAAGAATATGATGATGAAGAAGAATATGATGATGAAGAAGGAGATGATGATGATGATAATGAAGAAGAAGATTATTTTCAAGAAAACAACAAGATGATAATGAATTAGAAGACATTCATTAACCTTCCTTCCTTCGAAATTTATTAACTCCAGTGGATAATATGATTAAAGCGAGTGTAGAGTCAATTTTAAACTTACAGCTGGCCGAACTATCGTGGACTCAGGCGTCTCCGAATTCGGTTCGGTGGGTTAGGTTAGGGATACGCAAGATATCGTGTGTCTCCACACCGGCGTTTTTGTCTTCCGTTCATAGCTCAGCAGTTCTCATAGGTAAAATTCAAGGGTTTCCCGCCAAACTATGAGATTGTTGGCTTAGCGGAGGCCAAGAACGCCAGTCCAAAATTGTGTACCTTCTTAGCCGTAGCACTGGCGGTGAGGACTAAAGAGGCCGGGGCCTGGTTGCACGCTTTTCCTTCGGTGCACACCGGTACTTTTTTGGCACTCAACACCATGCGCGTGGCGACACTAGCAACCTGTTTGCGGCTGGGTGTTCGTGTTTGTGGTTCGCCAAGGTAGGCCATCACGGACTTTCGTGCCAGAAGAGTGCGGGCGTTTTTTAGACATTCCGCGCTTAACGACATCTTGCGTCGCCCGCTTGCTAGCGCTAACGTACCGGCACTGCTGGAGCCCACCGGCATTCTTAGGGACAACGGAAAGAGACCGGACCGGACGGAATGTCATTGATTCCGTGGGAGATGGGGCGGGTGCTGTTTTAGGATGCTACATATGTGGATACACTGGCTCTTTCCCATCTTCATGGCACTTCCACCGTACCGGGTGCGGCTGCGGATGTGGCTGAGCGGAGGAAAATGGCCAAGTACAGTCATCTCGGCCATGAATATTGTTTTCTCCCTTTCGGCGTTGAAACGCTCAGCCCGTGGGGACCTAGTATTCAGACCTTCTTCAGGGCCTTGGCAAAGAGGTTGGTGGACGCTACCGGGGACCGTAGAGCTGGCAGCTTCCTCGCACAGCGCATTAGTATTGCAATTCAGCGGGGTAATGCTGCTAGCATTTACGGCACCTTGGCGAGGGGTGAATTTTATTCCCCTTATATTTGCCTTTATTAACACAACACTTGCCGCGTGACGCCAAGAGTGTGTAACCCTCCCCAATATAAACTTAATAACCTAACATGAAATGGCCAAATTGTGATCACCCGAGGGAAAGGAAAACTATATTGTGCCGTAATAACCCATTTCCTTTAAACGTGAGATCAGTTATCTTTCGGACTCGAAGAAATAGCAACCTAACCCCTTGTAATCCCTAGGAGAAAAATAAAAACGCATAGAATGCATCAGTAACCCATAATTAATAAGGAATATAATGAGAATACAAGAAACAGAGTATCTTAGTAGAAAAAATAATGGTAAAATAATTTAAAAATAAATTTTATTTTTTTGGTAAAGGTCCCCAACGGCCTGTTAGTCTTTAGGATAACATGAAAGCAGCAATCTTCCTGGAATAACTCTCCCTTTTAACACATACTTTGTTAAAAGTTACTCCTAATAATATCTGAATGCTATTCTAAGTGTGATATTCACACAACGGTACTGCTTCCTTGCCCTATTGGGGTAATAAAGATCCTACTACCGAGCAGCTTGTCACTCGGGTTTGCTTGCCCCTACCTACTTAATCCTAGGAGTGTTAGACTTTCCCATAGTGTGTGACTTAAAACTATATCTTCCTCCGATCTCTTAGCATGGCCAGAATATTAGCCGTACTTACGATAAGCCAATTATTCCGGAGAATACTCAAGTGTAGCCCTAACACTTAGCTCTATTAAATTCGGTCGATGGAACCGAGATATTGCAATATATGTGAGTGAGCCCCGGCCGCGGCCAGGGAGATAAATGGTAGCTCGACCCTATCCAGTGTATATAAAGAGTCTTTAAACATATTTAACAAGACCTGATCACAGATGCTGTAAGGTTTCGGCAAGTTCAAAGCCCTAATGATCAGCAAATTAACATTCATTTGAGATCCTCACCTAGCCTTATAGTTAGACACTTGTGATCAAGGAGGCACCACTTAGTGGCGTAACGTAACGCCAGGCTTCCTCATGCCTGTCACAAAACTAGAACTCTAGCTCTCTCTCAGATTATCACCGTTAGGGTGAGAAAGAACTAAATAACCGCACTTTTGGTTTAGACAGTGACTGGTTCTATTGTTTACATAGTAAATAAAACTACTAATGACAAGTAGTAAAACATTCATAGCTGCATCATCAATATCTTGCATATCCGAGATATTTTTAAAGCTTCTAAGATTCGCAAATCCTAGACGTAACTAGTCAAATCAAAAGTATATTGATCAAAACACTAACTCAGATATTTGGAATACTGAAAATTTCACCTTCACGCACCAATAACAACGATCTCCGAAACCAGTCACTTGTCCGTTCAAACACTAAAAATTGAATGACGCGCTCGTCTCATGCTTGAAGCTTTTATACCTACCCAATTTTCTGTCTACCTATTGAACACTATAGATCTATAGACACTAAACGTCCACAGATTGGCGATATTTTGGACACCAAACTGTGGACAGATTAGCGACAACATGCGGACGTTCTGACTACCCAGCGTCTACTAAATGGCTACATTTTTATTCAAGTCAAAAAGGTCTTAAGTCTACTTGTCCTTCAGTTTATTATGTCTTAATTTTTTGGTTAAGATTCAAATTCAATTGACGTCCATTTCATCAATGGCCGCTCGCTGCGCATTAATAATTAATAATATCAGTGACTATACATTTATTTATTATTCACAACAGTTACACAGCATTACAGTAAAAACCAAGGCACTGCGAACTAAAAGATAAACACATAAAATAAATGAATACTAAGTCGATATAGGCATATATAGACAGCCACAGCCTAAGAACTTTCTGAAGATCCAACTCTGAAGCAATCTAGTAACGAGTAGCATACCGTAGTAACGCTACTCGTTACTAGATGGCACTGAAGTGCAAATGTCATTTCCTCTTACATTTTGGGTATCTTTAGGTTGTTCTCGCTCAGATGGCGCTTCAGAGTTAGAGCTTCAAAAAGTTTTTAGACTGTCCCGCTCTATTAAATATGTATTCTCTGATAATAAGAATTGAAACATTTTGAAGGTCAATCATAGCTATTTTTTTGGGATTTTCGTGATAATAATTTTGTATAATGTATCTATTCGATAGTCCGAATGTCGGTGTTCGATATTTCTTTGGGTTACTTGGATACTGTGTTGAAGTAGGTAATAATTTGCCATGAACGGCCTATTAACAAGCATTTTATATGATTCTTAAACTCTATGCTTGAATGATAAGATGATAATAAAGATCCCTAATATTCATATTTTAATAGATAAACATGTATTACAGCAGTTAGTCAGGAACGAGACACGCGCAGTTACAAGTGCGTGCAAACCTATAATTTAAACGGGTCACCAAGTATCCTATGACTTGAGTTGGACACACCACATTTGAATATACTTAGCTCGAGTAAGCGCGGGATTTGAGCATAATTATTAGGTAGACTACTCGACGAAACCTAAGCCACGTAGTATCGATACGTGTTCCCTAAACCAGCACATAAATACACACCTTACACATGCATTACACCACACCGGTTCTGACAACTGTACTCGTATACGAGTAGGGTATTGAAACAATAAAATCATAACTATATAAAGAAAATAGAATCAGGGAAAGAATCAGCAGGTTATTTTATTCGGCATTCATGAGATGACCTAGTTAAGGTAATTTATCTACATCTACAACCATCAATTACACGCAAAGTATTAATTACCAGAGAGTATCTATTTAATAGAGCACACAGTCTAAGAATTTTTAAAACCTCCCAGTCTGAAGCGCCATCTGAACGAGAGCAACCCAAAGCTACCACATAATGTAAAGGAATCGTGCAGCGCCATCTAGTAACGAGTAGCGTTACTACGGTTCCTCTAGATTTTCGGTAACTTTGGGTTGCTCTTGTTCAGATGGCGCTTCAGACTTGGAGCTTTCAAAAGTGCTTAGACAGTGTGGTTCTATTAAATAGATACTCTCTGATATTACCTACGGGCCATTACGTCGATTACCCGTTTAGTTGATCGACACGGTTTTAACTCAACCGATGTAAGGTTGTTGAATTTATTCAGAAGAGAGAAGGGAAAATAAATATATAATAGATTTTGCTCTCTGAAATTACGACTATCTGAAACTTAAACCTGGGCTTTACAAACTCAAAACCCCATTTTTAGGGTTCCGTAGCCAAATGGCAAAAAACGGAACCCTTATGGATTCGTCATGTCTGTCTGTCTGTCTGTCCGTCCGTATGTCACAGGCATTTTACTCGGAAACTATACGACGTATCTGCCTGTCTGTCTGTCTGTCTGTCCGTTCGTATGTCACAGGCATTTTACTCGGAAACTATACGACGTATCGCATTTTCTAAAAAACTTAAATTGCTGCTAATTGACAGAGTATGCTACAGCGTGGATGAGTTTACGCAAGTAGGCTAAAATAACTGTAAGCCATTAAGGATTAAGTTATTAGCCACCTATTTAGTAATAAATTCTTGACATATTTGGTATATTAAAGACGTTTAAATTTTATGTAATGAACTAATGATTATATTGTAATGTCTAATTTATGAAATTTGATTATTATATTATAAGAACGCTCCTTAACAATAGTGCCTATGTAAGTAACATCTAATAATAATACTGTTAAAATATACAATTGTATACTTATGTTATGAACTTATGACCTGTAAATGAATCAATTTACCAATAAAGCATCTGTATCTGTATCTGTATCTGTATCTGAATATTTTGTATTTTGTATGCAGCTACTTAGTTATGTAGTTAAATTTGAAAAAAAAAAATATTTTTAGGGGGGCGCTCCATACAGATTAAAAAAAAAATTTAACCAAATATCAACATGTGACACATCAATCGATAGGTCTTTCAAAATAACATTGAGGTTTATTTGACCATTTTGTGATTAAGTGAATATTTTCTGAAATAATCGCTTTGAAAGTCAGAAAAGTTGTTTAGCCCCCCCCCCCGTAACTTTTGAACCGTAAGTTCAAAAAATATGAAAACATTTGAAGAGATGCGCCTTATCATATACTTTCTACGAAAATTGTTTTGAACATTATCGGTTCAGCCATTTTTGAGTTAGCTCAAAAAACTTCTTCCATAGGCATCAGATACGACCTTTTGGTATTAGTTTGGTTCTTATTCCATTGAAGGTACGGAAGCCTCCTATGCGTGGTCCGACACGCACTTGGCCGGTTTTTAAATCTAAATAAAGCCAGCAGTTATCTACTTATTCTGATCTTTCTGTACGTTTACGATAGTCTATGACTGGCAACCTCTGGGGATCCGCACCGCATATCCCAGTTTCAGAAACTGCTTAATTTATATCATCATCTTCTTAACGTTTGTCATAGGAGCCTGGGGTCCGCTCAACAACTTAATCCCAAGAATTGACTTGGGCAGGAAACTAGGCCTTATTCGGATTAGGTCTGGTTTCCTCAAGATGTGTTCCTTCACCGAAAAGCGAATTGTTAATATCAAATGGTATTTAGTACGGTCGGCTGCAGAGAAAAATACCCACCCTGCATACAAAGTTACATAAGTTCCGAGAAACTTAACGGAGAGCCAGCCACGTCAGATATTATGACACAATAATGAGAGCGACGAAACCCCTCTCGTTAGTTTGCTATAAGGTAAACGTCCCCTGTTTGAGAAAGAAGAAACATTTTGAGAATTCGTCATTTTTTAAATATTACTATGCATGATAATATTTTTTGAGCTTTTGAGGGAGTTATATTGATTCTTTGGGAGTAATTTGTTGCATAAATTATGTAGTTTTGGTTAAAACTTTTTTTTTTATTTATTTTTTTTTTTATACTACGACGGTGGCAAACAAGCATACGGCCTGCCTGATGGTAAGCAGCTACCGTAACCTATGGACGCCTGTAACTCCACAGGAGTCACATGCGCGTTGCCGACCCTTTACAAAAAGGAGGATTCACTGTGTTGACGGCTAAAGGAACAAGAGGGTCCCTCATCGTCAACACACTGGGTCCTCTTTGAGCTCTTTGGCAACCTTACTCACCAGCAGGAACACAACACTATGAGTAGGGTCTAGTGCTATTTGGCTGTGGTTTTCTGTAAGGTGGAGGTACTTCCCCAGTCGGGCTCTGCTCCAGATTTGAGCGAGATGACATTCACTGAACGTGCCCTACCACACTAAGCGAGATGCCATTCGCAGTGCCCATACCTCTCTTTTTGGCATAGTTTAAGGACATACCCAAGTCCGGACGTAGTTTAAGGACATACCCCGGGTCCATAATTTATTCGTGAACCTCTTATTTGAGTCCTATTTCGTGGCAAAAATTTTGCTCAGCTCCTAAGTTCGTGAGCTCGTGGTGTTTCGGTATAAAGTATTCCAGAGTAAAACATGAATTGTTGATTATATAAATTGATATTAATCTTAAATATTTAACGGGTTTACTTAAGTAGGAAACCGTAGTGGGAAATGGTGTGGAAAATAGTGTAAAATGATGTGTGAAAGAGTAGGAATGGTGTGGAAAAGGGTGGAAAAAGTGATGGGGTGGGATAGGTGTGATAAAAAATGGGAAATAGTATGGAAATGGTGTGGAAAACTCCCTCGATTATTTCCTCGCAGTAGTCGTAAAAAGCACTATGGTATGTCTTGGCCGAAAGCTCTATAGATGGACTAAATCTTCGAGGGTCTCCCATGACGGGCCAGCCCTCGAACTAACTCGTCAGCTATAGTTTATTTTCAAGCCTTTACACTAATGTACTATTTTTTCCACCTCCGTGAGCATTAAAAAGATTGTCTATTTTTAAAATTTTCTAATAAGGTTTGATATAGTGTTAGTGTCCAGACTCTGTATGGGGATCTGCTTCAGCTTCACGAGTTAAGATTCCTACCTACTTACCTAATGAACACAAGGAATTACCTATTCTGTATCGAAAAAGTACCTTGTTTGTGTCTGTGTTACCTATCAATATAGATTTATCTGTCACGAACTTGGGGAAAAGTAACAAAAACCCAGTTCCTTACTTCGTGATACAGATTTTTTTGAAATTCACGGACTTCATTTAGTAGATCATATTTAAAGTACGTACATTAATCATTAACCATCGTATATGTAATACACATACACAAAAATAAATAAATTAATCGAATTATAAGCCAAATTGTGATGGTAGTTAATAAATACGCGAATTTATCTTAAAAATGTAAAATCGGGTCACCTTCAAACTCGGTTTATGAGAATTCTAGTGAGAAAAACATGGGTACCGGATTTAGCTCATACAAAACTTCATGAAATACACTACTTGTTTTCTAATTCACATTTATATTACCTTCGTTGTTAAATATATACACCAGCAACCAAAATATATCTAGAAAATCCTCGATTCGGTAGTGACACGAAACAGGAGACACACAAAAAATATGATGATCGCTATTTCGTGAGTCGATTGATTGCACTTTTAAGAGACTTCTATGCTTACATTTAATCCTTTTATATCTCAAATCAATTACTAGGGAACCCACAGAGACACTCTCAAAACTATTATTCAAATGGACTTACCCTTGCCTTTCCATAAGCTTAAGAAGTGAGAGCGCGCACCTTACGGTACAAGAACACCCATACCGCACAGCTGTTCACGGTCAGCTGACAGTTTCGAGCTTCATATTACTCTTACTTTATTCACTATAATTTTAAACAAAAAAGAACCGACTTCACTAAGCATCCACCTTTCCAACACCAAATGCTCGATCTGCTGTAAAAAATACTCAAATCACCATAGGTGTGCCTATAATAGTTGAAGAGTTCCCTCGATTTCTCCAGGATCCCATCATCAGATCCTGACATGGTTACAATGGGACCAACTGTGAAGTATACACTTTCAAACAAAAAAAGAATTTTCCAAATCGGTCCAGCCGTCTTCGAATAATCGGTGAACATACATTAAAAAAAAAAAATAGCAAGAAAACCAAAGATCCCGACGAATTGATAACCTCCTCCTTCGAAATCTTGAAGTCGGTTGAAAATATTACCACTTGGTCTTTTTAAGAGATTAAATAATAGATATTTTTTTCTTTTCCATAATTTAAATAAAAAATGTTTAAATTGCTTATTATTTGCGCCAGAAAAAAAACTAACGAATAACGTACTATCACGAAACAGGGGCCCTTTACATTACTATGCTTATTTCTAGATCCGGATCTGGCAGCTGTAATGTGGTGGAGATCAAAGAATGCAAACCACTTTAAAAATACAAATCCTAGAGGTTTTGATGCAGTATTATGAGAAAATATATAAATAATTAGATTATATCATTGCCAAAAGTTTCTGATGGGGGAAAGTAGTCCAAAACGACGTATAATGTAATTCATAGTTTGTCGTCTACTGTTTCTGTTTCCGAAATATTACGCAATGTATTTTGTTCTAATGTTAAAATATTGGCCCCGTCCTCTATAAATAAGACGACTTCGGCTGTTTTTACCTATTTTGCCATTACTATTTTCCAATTCAAAAATTTTGCTAGTCTGTCACTCTGACCTCCACCCATTAAAAGCTGCCAGATGCCCGGATCTAGCTATAAGGATAGTATTGCATATCTGACGTGGCCAGCTTTTAGACCATTATGTATAGGTAGGAGTAAGGTATAATGTGTAGGTAAAATACCTATTTTATTTTGGACTAACAATATTGGGTAATTTCTAGGTGCATTCATAAAACTAAAGTGGCTTTGGCTTCACACTCACGGCAGGTGTATTTCCACAAGACTCAACAATTTTCCTCGTTCCATTGTTAATTAGAGGAAACTGTTCACTTATCTCTGCTAACCAATACGGTAACATTCCATAGATAGACAATAGCTAACGCTGATCTTCAATCCTCACTTTGAACGAGTTTGACCAGCGTTTCATTTCTCAGAAATTTTAATTTAGTCTACTTGTAAATAATATTCCGCGTATTAAAAAATACTGAGTTGCAAAGCAGAAAATCTGAATTTGATGTGTTTTTTTTACTGTGCCAATCAGTAATGGTTATAGTACGAGAGCCCACGACCAAAATTTTTGTCTCATAGCAATACGGCCAAAACCGCATCAAATCGATAGATACGATTATCCTGAACTCGAAAATACCAATATCAGACATTTTCCGCGTAGCGTTTGATCTGACCGAATTTTCAAAATTGTCAAAGAATTTTACCGAACTGCATCATAGCAATATGTCTGATTTGAAGACTGTAGTTGAATGATAGTTCTTAGATACCGGAAACATATTTTTCAGACGTTAGTGGTGTAGCGCAAACCCGTAAAATCACTTAAAAAAATTAAAAATGAGACAAAAATAATGTCTCATAGCAATACGTCTGAAAATCTTTTTTATTAGTAAATTTTGGTTATTTGATGCGAACAAAACAATTTTCAGACGAAAATGTGAACGCATTAAATTTTGAAACCGTTTTGAAAATGTTATCAAATTTTACCGATCGGTATCATAGCAATATGTCTGAAAATTGTTGGACATGATAAAATAAGTTGTCCACATGTGCAAAAAATTTATATCAGACAAATTAAGTGTAGCACCTTCTCTATCAGACAACTTTTCGATACTCAGATATCATTCAAAAATCGTATTGAGGCATCTTGAATTCTCTGTTACAAACCAATGAATACGTTGCGACCCTGAATTTATTAGATGATAATTAACAAAGTATTTACCCGAAACCGTAATAGTAAGAAAGGGGCAGGAGCGTAACACGCGAAAAGCCGTACCCGCCGCAGGAGCGTAACAAGCGCTGAGGCCAGGCGACTCCGAAACGTTATTTTCGTTTTTGGGAGTATATGCTACACTTAAAGTGTCTGAAAACAGGTTTTTGGTAATCCTGGCAGCAATACGAAAAGTTTAAATTTTTTTTTATCCGTATTGCTATGATACAGGTCGGCTAAATTTGTTGACATTTTCAATAATGTGCTCAGGCTATATGCTACGCGCAAAATGTCTGAAAACAAACTTTTTCGTAATACAATTATAAAATCTATGTACATTTTCAATATCAGACGTATTGCTATAATACCGACTGCCTTTTTTTTTTGACACAGCAGAAATGGCCTCCCACGCAGTTGCTACACTTTCGACCGTTACTACACACCTAGTCGGGTTCAGAATCATATAATCTAACGATTTTATAGGGTTTTTGCCGTATTGCTATGAGACATGGTTTTGGTCGTGGGCTCTAGTACTATTAGGTTATGTTTATTTTTTGTTGTTGCTTTGTATACTAGTTTTATTTACCACCTCGATGGTCTGACGCTAGTTATTTTCTATCTTTTATCTTCAATGGTTAACAGCAGATTCAAGAAAGCTGTAATTAAAGCGGTAACTTTGTCATGTCGACAAAATGGTAAAACTAAAAACGAATAAATTGTTTTACGTCTGAGCAAAATACAATACAATACAAATACTCTTTATTGAACACCTCAAAAAGAAAACCAGTACAGAAAATGTGTAAAATTAAATTAGAGGTAAACAACAGGCAAAATGATAAATTAACGGTCTCGATTCAAGCGGCTGGTAAATAGATATCGAATGACCTTTCGTACCTACGAGTATGTTACGAGAAACTTAGTGATACGGGCCGGGGTTTGAACCCGTGACCTCTAAATTCGCACGTATTACCGCTAGGTTACCAACGCTTCAATATTATGGACTAATTTACTGGAGTACCGAAGAAGTGTCTATTTCTTTGAACAATCGTAGAAAAAATATTGTATAGTGATCCATTGAAATGGTACATAGTGTCTTACATCAAATAAAGTTGATTGACATTGATTTTTAGGGTTCCGTATCAAAATGTTACGCCAATTTATAAATTTTAAACATTTGTGGGGGGGTAAATGAGAAATTTAAAAAAAGTTGTACAAACTGTATTGTGTGGTATATCAAATAAAGGGCTTAATGTCAGAATTCCAAATCTATTTTTTGTATAATTTTAACGTATATTGTTTTGAAGTTATTTAAAAAAAAACCGGCCAAGTGCGAGTCAGACTCGCGCACCGAGGGTTCTGTACAAACCTGTAGGTATATAAGTAAAAGTTCACCCATCACGATACGACAATCGAGTCATAGTTCATGAGGAAAGAGGTCGTAACTTTAAAATTATTAAAAATATTTTTATTATATAATGTAACTAAAAAATTACGGTTTTCGCAATTTTTCCTTTACGAGTATCTGTGCTATAAGACGTTGTTACGTACCAAATTTCAAGGTTTTGATTCCCTTGCGAGTTTCGAAAATTTGCGGCATAAACGGCTGTATCTTTTGATTGCGTTTGTTTAGAAGTTTGATTTTTTCACAGCTTCAAGGGACAGTAGACATTAGCATTTGATATAAATTTCAGCTTGATACCTCCACGCGTTCCTGAGAAAAAGGGCCTTGACAGACGGACGGACGGACGGACAACAAAGTGATCCTATAAGGGTTCCGTTTTTTCCTTTCGAGGTACGGAACCCTAAAAAGGTGAAAATTGACCATCCCCCCTCCCCTTTTCTCGGAAACTGCTGAACCGAAAATTTTGAAATATTACAGACAATAGCTCTTTACATATAGATTACAGGAAAAATAATAACAGTCACACATGAGTCGGACTTAAGAAAAAAAAAATCACGGCGAAAGTCCGACTTGCACTCGGCCACCCTGTAAATTCTCAAGAATTCATCCTAATAGCGTATTTATTCAAATAAAAAAAAATATTGAAAATCTGTTGACGTGATAAATAATTATCCTTGAAATACCAACTTTCGCCAAAAGATGGCGTTGCACCCTGAACGTTCGTTTTCTACTTCGCTGTGTTAAGATTTTTCCTGGATGAATGCGGTTCGTATAAATAGTTTTTTACCAGCCCCTGCCCCCATATGATGAGGCGTAGCGGGCGACACTTCTACTACTGAATAAATAGTTTATTTGTGTTTTGTTTAAAACTGTGTAGTATTTATGTTCGTTATTGCATCAAGCTATAGTTGCAAGCGTTAATTGAATATTCGTACGGAACCCTCGGTGCGCGAGTCAGACTGGCACTTGCCTGATTTTTTATGTTAATAGTGATGAAATACTTATGTTAGACAAGAGTTTCCGACCTCAGAATCACATCGGATTAATGTAGAATTAAAAAAAACACTAAAATTTTCGGGACCAAGTATTTTCCAAAACGGTCCAGCCGTGTTCGAATAATTGCTGAACATACATTGAAAAAATAGCAAAACAAAGATCCCTACTGAACTAATCCCTACGAATTGAGACCTTTGAATTCTTGAGGTTGGCTGATAAACATGTCTATACCTTATAAAAATGGCTATTGAACTACTACATATAAATACCTAAAAACGTGTCATAATATATTGGATTCGGTTCAATGCACTGAAAGGGGGAGTGTCGTGTACCAAATCTCTCCTTTGTCTGATTATAGTACGACGCTTAATGTGTATAGTCAAGGATACTGACCCGTAAAATGCAAAGTACGTGTAGTATCAGCTCGTGACGTCTTAGCTTAGTAGTCTGAGTAAATATGTTATTGCCGATAACACCGTGCCAGGCGCCATCTTAACTAATATGCATACTGGGGCGCAATTCGACAATCGATAATTTTTAAGAAAAAAAAACCGACTTCAATTGGGGAAGCCGGTGAAGGTTTATTGTATATGGCGCACTCTTAGCCTCCATACAATAAAATAACTTGCTTAACAAACACAGCGAAGGTGAAAATCCTCAAACCCTCAAACGTGAACCATGCGTCGTTGAAGAGTTCCATTGTGATCATCATTAGCAGTTCCACTTTATCAAATGTCACTCTTTTGAATGAAAATGCTTGCTTTGTTAATAAAAATACAAAAATCACTTTATGTATGCCTTGAAGATTTGAGGAGTTCCCCAGATTCCTCATGGATCCCATCATTAGAACTTGAGCTTGACGAAAATTTGTCCTGAGAATCTAACTTGCTTAACAAACACAGCGAAGAGGACAAATCGCCAAACATGAACTATGCGTCGTTGAAGAGTTCCGTTCTGTTCATCATCAGCAGTTCCACTTCATCAAATGTCACTCTTTTGAATGAAAATGCTTGATTTGTTGATAAAAATACAAAAATCACTTTATGTATGCCTTGAAGATTTGAGGACTTCCCTCGATTCCTCATGGATCGCATCATTAGAACTTGACCTTGACGAAAATTTGTCGTGACAATCTAACTTGCTTAACAAACACAGCGAAGAGGACAAATCGCCAAACGTGAACTATGCGTCGTTGATGAGTTCCGTTCTGATCATCATCAGCAGTTCTACTTCATCAAATGTCACTGTTTTGAATGAAAATGATGGATTTGTTGATAAAAATATAATAATCACTATATGTATGCCTTTAAGATTTGAGGAGTTCCCTCGATTCCTCATGGATCCCATCATCAGAACTGCATTTTGACAAAAACGGGACTAATCTGTATGTATATATATATATATATATATATATATATATATATATATATATATACTAGCTTTTGCCCGCGGCTTCGCTCGCATTAAATTCGGGGTAACAAACTATACAAACTTCCACCCCTCATTTTAGGGAAGTGGGGGGTTAAAAAGAGACAAAAAGGAGCCTATGTCACTCTCCATCCCTTCAACTATCTCCACTTAAAAAATCACGTCAATTCGTCGCCCCGTTTTGCCGTAAAAAACGGACAAACAAACAAACAAACACACACATACACTTTCCCATTTATAATACTAGCTTTTGCCCGCGGCTTCGCTCGCATTAAATTCGGGGTAACACGGTTCCCCTTTCCTGATTGCCCTCCGGAATGCTCCATACAAACTTCCACCCCCCATTTTAGGGAAGTGGGGGGTTAGAAAGAGACAAAAAGTAGCCTAAGTCACTCTCCATCCCTTCAACTATCTCCACTTAAAAAATCACGTCAATTCGTCGCCCCGTTTTGCCGTGAAAGACGGACAAACAAACAAACACACACATACACTTTCCCATTTATAAAATTAGTATGGATATGGATATACTTACAATCAAAAAAATAATTTTCAAAATCAGTTTATACATGACGGAGTTACAAACATAAAAAATAAAAAACAGAAAGATATAAATATAAAAAAACATACACGCCGAATTGAGAACCTCCTCTTTTGAAATCTTGAAGTCGGTTAAAAAGTGACAGTCGCTAATGAGATCACTTTTACACATTCTTGTGTAGGTGTGTCAAACAAATAGTGATCTCGCATGGATATCACAGTCATGAATCCTCCTTTTTGAAAGGGTCGGCAACGCGCATGTAACACCTCTGGAGATGCAGGCGTCCATAGGCTACGGTAGCTGTTTTCCATCAGGCGAGTCGTATGCTTGTTTATCAACGTCGTAGTGTATAAAAAAGTCACAGTTTGGTATATCGAATAGGGGTCCTACGGCAAAGAGAGACAGGCCAAGTTGCCCGAGTCCCGTCACACAAAGGGGGTGTAGAATTTTTTTACAATGCTTGTAAAATACCGCAATTTATATTGCGACCTGGAACCGACTACATATTCGTATTTTATAGAACCGTCTCTATTCATCAAGGTTGATTCAAGCAATGTATTCAGCAGCGCATATAGAAGAGGTGGAGATTTTTATAGATAGTTAACATTTGTGGCTGATGGCTGAAGCATAAACTTACTTTTTACCTTTTGCAACAAAATCACATTTATTGCAACTGTACGCGCAAATATATAATATATATTTGTTGTATATGTGTAGGTGTATCAGGCATATACGAGTATAGTAAGCAGTTAAGTAGGTACTGCGGTCCCTGAAACCAGTTCTAAGTACTATTAGTTATTATATGGTTCTAGTCAATTTTGGCTGAAACGTCCAAGAGTAAGTCGAGTAAAAAATATAAATCTTAACCTTATGATGTTTACAACCATCCATTGTTGATTTTATCGCTAACTGAGGTTAAAAGATAAACTTATGTTGTCATGGACATTAAGGAATTTTATGATTATATTACGAATAAGTAAATAATTGTGTAATAACTATGTGTGACATTCTGGCGAAATAATTTTTATCTTGGACCTCAACTCTTAAATCCCTAACTTTTTTATTTATTTTATTTATTACCAACAAGATGTTTTAGTTTTTACAATATTTTATAGCTTGGCCAAAGTGTATAACAGTTTGTTGGCGAAAAAGAGCTCTTTATCATTATCTAGAACTATGTATGTTATGAAAACAACGAAATTGAACAACTATTGGCTGAACCAAATATTATTGGTGTGACAAAGGCGCAAGGGCTCTTTGGTGGCTCGGTCATCTTGAGCGGATGGGAAGCGAACGGGCGGTGAAAATACCATACGAGGGAAAACCGACAGGACGCCGCCGCCCGGTCGGTCGGCCTAGGTATCGATGTGTGGATGTGGTGGATGCGGATCTGTGCGAGCTCCAAGCTGGCGACTGGCGAGAAACTGCACAGGACCGGGATCAGTGGCGAGCAGTCGTGTTGGAGGCCAAGACCCACTTTGGGTCACTGCGCCAGAGGAGTAAGTAGTATGTATGTTATGAGTTAGTATCTTACAAACTAGGCTCGTGATTATACTCTAAAATCGAGAAGTTCTAAAGTCGTTCGTTACATTGTGAGGGATCCGGACGTAATCCCTACAAGACCTAATTTACCTACCCACCCTCTGAGTCGGGTTGGATTGTGTCAGATGTGTTCAGATGGCAATTTGGCAAAATCAAGTGCCTATACCAATTATCAGGATTAGTTTCTGAGCGGTTCCAGACTACATTGAACCGTGGCTAAAAGTCAAGATAAACGCTAGTTAAGTAACATAATGACAAATCAAGAATACACTGGATTTTACCAGATACGTTGGCCTTTAATTTTTTATCGAATCATTCGAAAGCCTTGGGTGGCGGAATACTTCATAAAACTTTTTAAATAATTAACTACTGAAATTATTTTTAAATTGTATAAAGAAATATTTACAACTAAAAGTACCTATTTAAAAAAAGTGAGTTCTCGAGCTTAATTAAGTATAGTACTCCTTACATTTGACATTTAAATTTGTGAGAAAAAAGCGGCCAAGTGCGTGTCGGACCACGCATAATGGAGAGTTCCGTAACTTCCGTACCTTCAATGGAATTAGAACCAAACCAATACCAAAAGGTCGTATCTGATGCCTATGTCAGAATTTTTAGGGTTCCGTAGCCAGAATGGCAAAAACGGAACCCCCAAAAATTGTTTTTTTCTGCAATGTAACTACATAACTAAACAGCGGCATACAAAATACACCCTATGTCTAAATTTTATTAAGATACGTCTTATTGTGTTATAGTTTCCGAATAAAATGGCTGTGACGTACGGACGGACGGACGGACATGACGAAATTATAAGGGTTCCGTTTTGGCCATTTTGGCTACAGAACCCTAAAAATTTAGTAAAAAGCATAATAATACCAAAAATCATAATAACTAGTTATTATAAATTAAAAATTTGGGTAAACACTCTAAACGGCTCAACCGATCCAGATAAAACATGTCTCTAGAAATTCTTTCAAATAAAAAAAAATTTAGCGGTACGCACGGTGCCACAGACAGATATGGAAGAGTGAGCGAGAGCGTGTAGCGTTTCGTTTCGTTTAATGCAAACGATTGTCATATTGGCTACAAAGCCTGACCAGTCTACAGATAGCGGTCAAACATGGGTCAAACTTATACACCGTGGGCACGTATAACCCGACAGATCTTAACCACGAATTTCTGAGGCCAAAATAATGAAAAAATATTATGTGACTCTAGGTCCAATTTCGACGAAAAAAAAATATTTTTTTCAATTTTTTGAATGTGAAAAGATGAAAATTTTGCACATGAAAAGTAAATGTTATTAACAAAATTATCGCCTAAAACAAATTGGTATATTTTTTTTTTTAATATGCATAGTTTTCCTTGTCACCTTGATATCTGTCAATAAGGACGTGTAAACTATGCCCAATAGTGGCAACAACGCCATCAGAAATGCGTTTTGTGCTGAGTTATAATAAAAAGTGTATTTTTTTTAAATTGGTATTAACTCTGAAACTAGGCGTATTCCAGAAAAGTTCATAGGACATTTTAGTATCTAAATGTATAGTAAAAAAAATTTAGGAATACACTGTTAAAATCTTTCTAGTTACGAGTATAAGGGCCCACGGTGTATATAACACCCTTTTTTGCGTCGAGGTTTAATGAAAGGGTTCTTCTCTGTATTGGAAGGTCAGATGACAACCGCTCCTTGAGATAAAGTTGCCAAATGTATCCCAAGGAGTGAGCCGTGTCGCTAAATCGGGACAACGCGCACGCAAGTTTACATTTTTAAGTAGGTTGTTAATATTTTGAATATTTTAAGGCACTGCAATTATTTCAAAGAAAATTTTCTTTGGATATAGGTAATTGTGCTCCTTTTCGTCCACTTATCGATTTTGCCAGCTTTGTGATGCAAAAAGAATATCTTAAAGTACCCTTACTTAAATGTATTATATTTCATTTTATAGCTTAAATAGTCTAGTTTATGTTAATATTACGCGATAATTATCCATACTTGCGAGATTTTGTATAAAAAATATTATTTGAAAAAGTGGGGTATTCGTTAGTTTTCGTCCATAAATGTCAGTTTTCCGTCCTGGGCTCTGCTAGTTTTCGTCCACTGAGTAGGATGATTATTTCTGAAAATATCCACTTAATCAAAAAATGATAAAACAAACCTCAATGTTATTTTTAAAGTCCAATCGATTGATGTGCAACATGATGATTTTTGGTAAAAAAAAAATGTTACATGTATGGAAAACCCCTTGTGGCTCCCCCCTAAAAAAAATCTTTTCAGCAATTTTACTACAATACTAAGTAGGGGTATACCAAATACACCTTCTGTTATAATTTCATGAATATTAGTTATAGTCTCCAAATAAAAAATGGCCATGGCATACGGACGAACTACGGACATGACGAAACTATAAGGTTTCCGTTTTTGCCATTTTGGCTACGGAATCCTAAAAACTAATGTTAATAAGGATTAACACCGTGTTTCTTTATTTCCGTTAATATTAGAGGTACGATTAAGGAAACGAAATGGCGTAGTTAGTTTTTATAAATTTGTTTTTTCCATACAAGTATGTATTGTTAAATCGATCACGGTATTATATTTAACTCAACCAAACAATCGAATATTATAACTAAGGCATTTTATCACCAAACAATGATATTGTAGGCCTTTAATGTTAACCACTGTCACTGCTTGTACTATAAAGCCTTGGCCAAACAGCAAGCGTGGCGCAGCGCCGCGGTAACGCGGCGCGACCTGCCGTGCGACGACATATCGCCTGACTTCGTGTCACTGACTTTGAATAGAACTTCATACGCGAACGTACTGCTGCGGCCTGCGGTCGGGTTCCAACTTGTTTGTACCTTAGCCTTGGCCAAACAGCAAGCGTGGCGCAGCGCCGCGTCTGCGCCGCGTGACGCCGAAGCGATGACTGTTCAAACAGGGCGCGCGCGGATCGCGCCGGCCTCGCGCTCTCAACACGCCCTCATTGCGCGCGCGTGAACACGGCGCGGCCGCGCGCGATGCGGGCGTGACTCGCTCATTCCTTCCGAAGCCAAGATTATTTTTCAAAGAGAAGATATTTTTTTCTATATCCATAATCACAATCACAGTATATTGCTACGCTCGCACGACGCACCGCGCTGCCTAACATCCGACTGATGTGACCCAGCGCGGCGCAGCGTGCCGCCGCGCAGCGCTACGCCCGCGCCGCGTGGACGCGGGGGGCCGCGCGGCGCGGGGTGCGACAGAAGCGGGGCGCGGCGCCGGTGGGACGCAGTCTGTTTGACGTCGCTAACCTGTTAACATGTGCCGCGGTCACGCCGCGCGACCGTGGCGCTGCGCCACGCTTGCTGTTTGACCAAGGCTTAATGCAATTGACACGACTAGCGTAGTCAACCGCGCATTGGATCGTTCATTATTGGGTCGTTCCTTAGAGAATTCAACCCGGAGTAGCCATGTCTGCCGTTTTCTTTACAAAGCAAGTCTGCCGATTTTTGCGGGGGAGGGGAACGTCAAGTGTATTCTGTGGCTATTCGTACGTAACGTACAAATAGGTGTAACCATGACCACTGGTCATATGTTTTCGGCAAAGGGGGAACGCCTGTCAATGGCGACTCCGGTCGGTTGAATTCTCTAAGGGTCGTGCATTACCCGGAAAGGTTTCCGATTGGTTCCGATCAGATCCGAAGGTTATGCAACTATTTAAAAAAGTAGCTTTTTTCATAGTAATCAGATCAAAACACGAGACTTCCATATTTGTTCAAATATTTAACAGCGCATGTTTTTGTTTGTTTGTTTTCGTGTGGTTTTAATTGCCGGTAAATAGATAAAGATGATGTGATAGTGCTTAGTGAAAATAACGGATAATATTCATTGTGAAAGATGTACGGGTGTGTGTGTGTGTGTGTACGGACGATGGCAATGGCACGATCACAAAGCTTTCTTTTGAAGTGAAATAAGCAGAGCACGCCATAGTATGGAGGTTATAATTGTTATTCTACTTCCATTTGGTCATTCTAATGTTAATTATAGTTTTGTCTTCTCACAAATAACTCGTATATTAACGATAACAATGCAACAGAAGAGCTAGTTTTAGTCTTTGCTCAAGTCATTTAAATGTTTTATTTATTACATTTATTTACGTAACATTATATGAGGAATGGACAGAAACTAAAGTGTGTAGGTAATCAAATATAATATTACCATACTACTATATACTATAATATTACGTATTAATTAAGTATTTTGAAGTAAAATAACCATTAGAAATATTTACCTAGCTGTCTAGATTTCCGGGATCAGGTGGTCGCAAAACTGAAATTTATACCAAATTGCTCTGCTAGTTTTGGTCCACAAAGTTTATATATTAATTATATTCTAAAACTTTAATCTCCACTTAAAATATTGTACAATTAACTTTAAAATAGATAATTCATGCCAAACATATTTAGTGCACTGCCTAAATCATTAATAAAACTCATCATAAACTTTTCCCGCCACAAGTTTTTTTCTTCATTGCGATGACATTTGCTAGGGCCGAATTCGAGGCGGCTATTAATGTTTTATTTTTAAAGGCACTATTTGTCAAATTACTTGTTTATGATAGTAGAATTGTTTCTTAGATATTATGGATCGCAACAAGACCAAACTTCCGCAGGAAAATTCATTTACGTTCAAGTTTTCTCCATATATTTGTAGCAGAACCGTCAGGTGGACGGAAACTGACCATGGACGGGAAACGAGCACAATCACATGAGTATGAAATCTATATACCATAAAAATGTGTTACAATATGAATAACAATGTGTGGAGAGCCAGTCTAAAACATGTTATTTTTTATAAATATAAGAAACATGTTTACGTAACTTTATGTAAACTGACTTAATCTCGTGGCTCGGGACCCTGAAGGCGGATTTATAATAATTTATTTATAGGTAGGTACTTGTTCTTGAAATATATATGTTTATACATTAAAATAAATGTGATATGTGGCAAAAAGGATCAACTAATAAATATGTGGCATGCGTAAATGCCTTATGAGATAAAAACGAACGTTTAGTTAGATGATATAATCATTAATTAGCTGCATTCGAGATACTTCAAGCGAAAACAATTATTGACTGACGTACAGTAATATCACGTACACAAATATCACTCGCTGCATGATACACGGGTCTGATAAAAGCGTAGGTATTTACGTTTATGAAAAGCTAGACCCTAACGTACATTACGCAACTATTAATACAAATGACGATCAAAAGTTACATTTTACAATTCATCATGTTTAAATTCTTTTTTTAGGGTTCCGTGCCTCGAAAGGAAAAAACGGAACCCTTATAGGATCACTTTGTTGTCCGTCTGTCTGTCTGTCTGTCTGTCAAGACCATTTTTCTCAGGAACGCGTGGAGGTATCAAGCTGAAATTTATATCAAATACTCAGGCATATTGTTCCTTAGAGCTGTAAAAAAATCAAACTTAAAAGCCAACGCAATCAAAAGATACAGTCGTTTATGCTGCAAATTTTAGAGTTTCGGCACTCGCAAAACCTACGGGGTACTTCCCGTGAACTCAGAAAGTTGAAATTTGGCACGAAGCAACGTTATATAGCATAGACAATGGAAAATTACAAAAAGTAGACATTTTTAGTAAAATCATACAAAAACATTTTTTATTGTATTTTAAACCTACTACCTTTTTCCACATTTTCATATATATTTTTTCGATTTCGCTCAACTTTTTGATACTTACTGTTTTGCAGTAACTAACGAAAATTCTAAATAATTTGTATACATAGTTTGAAAGAACGTTTCTTTTTAAATTGTATAAGTGGACCAAGTTTTTAGGGTTCCGTAGTCAACTAGGAACCCTTATAGTTTCGCCATGTCTGCCCGTCCGTCCGTCCGTCCATCCGCGGATAATCTCAGTGACCGTTAGCACTAGAAAGCTGAAATTTGGTACTAATATGTATATCAATCACGCCGACAAAGTGGTAAAATAAAAAGTGGAATTTTTTTTTTTATTAGGGTACCACCCCTATACGTAAAGTGGGCAGTGATTTTTTTTTTCATTTCAACCCTAACGTGTGATATATTGTTGGATAGGTATTTAAAGATGAATAGGGGTTTACTAAAATCATTTTTCGATAATGTAAATATTTTCGGAAATAATCGCTCCAGAAGTAAAAAAATATGCGTCCCCCCCCCCTCTAACTTTTGAACCATAAGTTTTAAAAATATGAAAAAAATCTCAAAAGTAGAACTTTATAAAAACTTTCTAGGAAAATTATTTTGAACTTGATAGGATGAAAAGTTTTTGAAAAAAAATTACAAAATAATTTCTGAACTAAATTTGTAATTTAACCGTCTAAGCAGGTGTTTATTTTACCTGTAATTTCTACAAAATTACAATGAAATGACGTGCTTTCAAATAAAGAAAAAAACGGTGAAAATCGGTTCACGCAATAAAGAATTATTCCATAAAAATCATCTTCCATACTTCAAGCTCGCGCGCAATAGTTTACTTAATTTGCCGATAGATGTCGCTGTACGTGGAACTCTCATATCATATCCTACATGGCGGTGTTATTAACTCTTAAGTGGGGACACTTACTGTGACGGACGGAAAACTACGGAACCCTACACTGAGCGTGGCCCGACACGCTCTTGGCCGGTTTTTATTGTCTTGTTTCATTTATAAGTAATTTACCCTAATCTAACACCTATTTCGCGATTTTTGCTTGGAGAGGTGAAAAGAGGAAGGTTTTTAGGGTTCCGTAGTCAACTAGGAACCCTTATAGTTTCGCCATGTCTGCCCGTCCGTCCGTCCGTCCGTCCGCGGATAATCTCAGTGACCGTTAGCACTAGAAAGCTGAAATTTGGTACTAATATGTATATCAATCACGCCGACAAAGTGGTAAAATAAAAAGTGGATTTTTTTTATTTATTAGGGTACCTCCCCTATACGTAAAGTGGGGAGTGATTTTTTTTTTCATTTCAACCCTAACGTGTGATATATTGTTGGATAGGTATTTAAAAATGAATAGGGGTTTGCTAAAATCATTTTTCGATAATGTAAATATTTTCGGAAATAATCGCTCCAGAAGTAAAAAAATATGCGTCCCCCCCCCCTCTAACTTTTGAACCATAAGTTTTAAAAATATGAAAAAAATCTCAAAAGTAGAACTTTATAAAAACTTTCTAGGAAAATTATTTTGAACTTGATAGGATGAATAGTTTTTGAAAAAAAATTACAAAATAATTTCTGAACTAAGTTTGTAATTTAACCGTATAAGCAGGTGTTTATTGTACCTGTAATTTCTACAAAATTACAATGAAATGACGTGCTTTCAAATAAAGTAAAAACGGTGAAAATCGGTTCACGCAATAAAGAATTATTCCATAAAAATCATCTTCCATACTTTAAGCTCGCGCGCAATAGTTTACTTAATTTGCCGATAGATGTCGCTGTACGTGGAACTCTCATATCATATCCTACATGGCGGTGTTATTAACTCTTAAGTGGGGACGCTTACTGTGACGGACGGAAAACTACGGAACCCTACACTGAGCGTGGCCCGACACGCTCTTGGCCGGTTTTTATTGATTAAAACTAAGTTACACTAGTACGTAAAATACATAAATACGTTGGACAATGAGTCGTCTGAGGAATAAGTGGAATAGTTTTTTTCATTTTCATATATATTTTTTAAGGTAGAGTATGTTTAGCTAGAGCAATTTTGTGAAAAATTGCCGAAGTTTAGGTCATATTTATAGGAAGGTATTAAAGCATTTCACAAAAGTATAAATACAGAAATAAACTGTTTATCATGCTCTATTCAGGTAATATAAAACATATTTGGGACCATAAACAATAATAATTAATAATCAAGCGACAAGATTGCACGAATCAACGTCCTCACTAAACAAGCTCTGTAAGAATTCAGTTTTAGGGTTTCAAAAAAAAAATATAGACCCAAAGAACTGTTTTACAATAACAAGACTTCAAACTATCTTATCAAATGGAATTCATGTGCGTAATTTAATTATTAGCGATTTTCGTCTTCAAATCGTTACCGGACTCTTAAATTGAAATTCATGTCAAATACTCAAGGCTGTAGGACCTTTCAGATGTAGCAAAACCAAACTTTTATATCAACGCAATCAAAAGAAATAGCAATTTAAGTCGCATATTTTAAAACTGAGTACTCGCAAGAAACTCAAAACCTAACGGGTACTTCCCGTAAATTCAGAAACTTGAAACTTGGCACGAAGAAACTTCATATAGCACAGACAAAGGAAAAATTACGAAAAGCAGACATTTTTAGTAAAATCATAACAAAAAATATTTTTTTAAATTTTAAACTTACTACCTTTTTCCTCGTAAACGCGTAGAGGTATTAAATTGAAATTCATATCAAATACTCAGGTCTATAATACCTTGTTGTAAAAGTTGTAAAGGTTTTTACGGAACCCTCGGTGCGCGAGTCCGACTCGCACTTGGCCGGTATTTTTTTAATCCTCATTGTGTGATGTACATAGGTATCACATTGTATATCGCATATCCTTTACTGAAAATGACAACCAAACCAGCTAAACTTTAATTTAGTTTTTAGTGTTAATGTAATTTAATTCTTATTTAGTTATAATTTATTTCTTGCGTAATTCTATGAACATCTCGTCTGAAATAAACGATTTGAATTGAATAAACCGTTTTTAAAGACAAATGGGAACACCCATTTGTGTGCACAAACGCCGCAAACACAAACGGTCGGGTTTTCTGCATTCTCACATACCTACTACCTACCTACCGTCTCCATTCCGTCGGGGTCAAGGGGAAAGAATAAAAACATCTTTCGCCAAGTCTTTAGACGAAGCTGAACCTCGAGCGCGACAGAACACCACAGATTGATTAAGTTCCAAAAACCCAACGATACAAAGTTCTGATCGCAAATCGTTTGTCGTTGAAAAGTGCTGTGGACGAAGGACCCGAAGATGAATATTTTACAAGCCTTATTAAGAGTCCAGTAATGGTTTTTTTTTTTAATTCACTCAACTTATCGATACTATTTTATAGTAGGTAACTAACAAGACTACTTACTATTCATAATTATTTTACATGTTTTTTTAAAGTGGGGCATTCCACTCAATAAATAGTATGTTATTCAATCAAATATAAACACTGAAAACATTGAAAAAATAATCAACCCAGCAGGATTTGAACCTCGCATCGATACGCCTTACCGGGGCTCGATCGCTTTACCAATTAAGCTATGGGTTCAGTTACTGAGTTGACGAAATTCTCAATGCCTTCAATCATCTTTTTGCATTTATTTTTACATCGACTTTATAGCAGCCGTAAGCGACATCTAGGTGCTAACTACTAGAGTTAGATACCCTTCCCGCCGACCATTTTACAAGTGTCACAACGGAAATAATAGATGGCGCTGCTATCAACTCATAATTATTTTACATGTTTTTTTAAAGTGGGGCATTCCACTCAATAAATAGTATGTTATTCAATCAAATATAAACACTGAAAACATTGAAAAAATAATCAACCCAGCAGGATTTGAACATCGCATCGATACGCCTTACCGGGGCTCGATCGCTTTACCAATTAAGCTATGGGTTCAGTTACTGAGTTGACGAAATTCTCAATGCCTTCAATCATCTTTTTGCATTTATTTTTACATCGACTATATAGCAGCCGTAAGCGACATCTAGGTGCTAACTACTAGAGTTAGATACCCTTCTCGCCGACCTTTTTACAAGTGTCACAACGGAAATAATAGATGGCGCTGCTATCAACTCATAATTATTTTACATGTTTTTTAAAAGTGGGGCATTCCACTCAATAAATAGTATGTTATTCAGTCAAACATAAACACTGAAAACATTGAAAAAATAATCAACCCAGCAGGATTTGAATTTGAACCTCGCATCGATACGCCTTACCGGGGCTCGATCGCTTTACCAATTAAGCTATGGGTTCAGTTACTGAGTTGACGAAATTCTCAATGCCTTCAATCATCTTTTTGCATTTATTTTTACATCGACTTTATAGCAGCCGTAAGCGACATCTAGGTGCTAACTACTAGAGTTAGATACCCTTCCCGCCGACCCTTTTACAAGTGTCACAACGGAAATAATAGATGGCGCTGCTATCCTCGCATCGATAAGCCTTACCGGGGCTCGATCGCTTTACCAATTAAGCTATGGGTTCAGTTGCTGGGTTGATTATTTTTTCAATTTTTTTTTTTTTTTTTTTTTTTTTATACTACGACGGTGGCAAACAAGCATACGGCCTGCCTGATGGTAAGCAGCTACCGTAACCTATGGACGCCTGTAACTCCACAGGAGTCACATGCGCGTTGCCGACCCTTTACAAAAAGGAGGATTCACTGTGTTGACGGCTAAAGGAACAAGAGGGTCCCTCATCGTCAACACACTGGGTCCTCTTTGAGCTCTTTTTTAGTTGTGTATGTTTTAATGTTTTCAGTGTTTATATTTGATTGAATAACATACTATTTATTGAGTGGAATGCCCCACTTTAAAAAAACATGTAAAATAATTATGAGTTGATAGCAGCGCCATCTATTATTTCCGTTGTGAAATGAAATGAAATGAAATGAAATGAAATGAAATGAAATGAAATATATTATTAATAACAAAGTTACACGTCAATACAATAAATATATCACAATATGATAATTAATAGGTATATGTAAATCAACATTTATGTAAGTATAATTATTAAAATCGATTTCACCTTTAAAGCGTTAAAGGGACATTAAAAAATTCGTCGTAGTTATAGAATATTTTTTGCAGCAGCCACTCCTTCAGTCTATCCTTGAACGCGGCAGCTGAAACTGCACCTCTTACATGGTCAGGCAGGCGGTTATAAATGGAAGGTCCTAAATAATAAACAGACCGTTCTGACTTAGTAAGTCTGTGTGATTCGGTGACTAACCTATTATGATTTTTATTGCTGCGAAGTTTGTAATTTTTATTAATGCCTCTGCGCTTAAATATGTCTAGGTTCTCCCGCATAAATACTGCTACTTGGCCTACAAGTAAACATGGTAAGGGCAGAATCTTGAGATCGCGGAAAAGGTCATGTGCTGGGGCGTCCACTGCTTTCCCGGCCAACGCGCGGACGGCGCGTTTTTGCATGCTAAAAACGCGTCTCCAGTCAGATGCGCGGCCCCATAGCTCCACACCGTAGGTCAGGAGCGAGTGCACTGTCGCGAAATAGCAATCTCGCACTGCGCCCTTTCCAGCTGTGCTTGAAAGCCGCCGCAACGCGAAACACGCGCGCCCCAGCTTTCCGCATAGCTCGTCAATATGAGCCTCCCATGTGAGTGCGCTATCGATATGGAATCCGAGAAGGCGTGTGCTGGTTACGTGCTGTATAGGGGCACCACCGGCACACACCTTCAGGATTGAGCTTGCATGTCCGTTTAACTTAAATGTCATAAAGTTTGTTTTTTCTTTATTGAGTGCAAGGCCGTTTGATCGGAACCACTGGTACAGTTGTTCCATAACATGGTTTAGCGCTACCTCCAACTCCCGCTCAGCATTCGCACAGACAACTGCCGTGACGTCATCGGCGTACATAAAGATATCCGCATTTTTTATTGCCTGCGGCAAGTCATTCAGCAACACGCTGAACAGGGTGTTGGAGAGACACGAACCTTGAGGGACACCCATTAGATTCCTCAGTTCGGACGAAACAACGTTGCCCCCATCGCCAACGACAACCTGGGCCCTGTCGGACATAAACGATAATATTAGCTTGGAGGCTGGTCCTCGGATACCATGGTGGGCCAATTTCTCAGCCACGAGTGCGTGATCCGCCGTGTCAAAAGCACGCGATAAGTCACAGCAGATGACCGCTACGTGTCGCCTCGCCTCGCGGGCATGCAACACACAGCGCACCACTTCCCGCACCAGGTCTGTGGTAGACCGGCCGTGGCGGTAGGCGTATTGCTTATCTGATAGAGTATGTTTTGGTACCCAGAAACTGAGTAACCTCTTGTTTAACCCTACCTCGAAGCATTTGCTAGGGCTTGGGACTAGGGATATCGGACGGTATGATTTAATCAGTGCCTTTTTGCCTTTGCCTTTGTAAAGTGGGCATATTTTGACTTTTTTAAGCCTGTCCGGATATACTCCCGCCCTCATGCAGTTATTAAACAGGTCAGACAGAACATAACTAATTGCGGGGCTAGCTCGTTTTAACAGTTTAGCGGAGAGACCATAAACGTCTGTGCTATTTTTGGCCGCGATATGAGTTTGAAATATTTTTTCGACTTCGTCCGGTGTAAAGGGCTTGAGTCTTATTGAGCAGTCGCTAGCTGCGCACTTATTTGACAAGGATGCAATACAGCGCTGGCGATCGGCAGGGGGCGCCCCGCACGCAGCAGCCGCTGTTACGAACTCGTGGTTAAGCGCGTCCACCGCGAGTTGCTTGGTCGCAAAGAGGCGTCCGGCGCTGTCCTGCAGCAGCTCGGTGTAGTCAACACGCTCGCGAGGCACCCGAGCCAGCTCTATATTAATAGCATTCCACATTGCCCTGCTTTTATTAGTGCTATTGCTAATTAGTGAATTAAAATATGCGGTACGTTTGTTTTTTAATTTATTATTGTAAGATTCTAGCAGTTTATTTGAGGCGTCGTGTAAGTGGGTATTATCTGGGTATTTCTCCGAAAGATTGATATAATCGTAGGTTAGCAATTTTAAGTCTTTAAGTTGGTTATCTATCCAATGGTTGCTTTTCGAGTGTGTGGTTACATTTTTCAACGGAAAGTGGATATCTAGTTGGTATGTCAGAATGTTAGTTACTTTATTCGCGTATTGGTTACATTCACCGCTGTGATTAGTCGCGATTGTTTGCCAATCTATAGACTCAAGCGCGGTAATAAAGGACGTAATGTTCCTTTCACTAAAAACTCGTTTTCTTATCACTCGAGGCGCCGAGTGGTGCGGGGCGCGCGGCACGCTGAGTCTCTGCGCTAAATGATCGCTTAAATGAGTGACAATGCATGTCGCGGACACACGGTCGTCATGGATATTTGAGTAAGCGTGGTCAAGCAAAGTTGCGCTATTACCTTCCCTCCTAGTGACATCGTTAACGTACTGACCAAACTGTTGTGCTGACAAAATATCGACGAGTTGTTTTTTACTGGCGGTATTATTACATAGATCGATATTTATATCGCCCATTACAATTGCCGTCAGTTTGTCATCGTTAATCTTAGTCAGTAATTTGTCAAATAAACCGAGGTACTCAATGTGGCTTGTCAGGTTAGAATGGTAAATTCCAACTATCAAAAGATTTTCTTCTGTTAACTGGACCGCGCAAACGTCGAATACCTGCTCGCGAGAAAGCTCGCAATAGTCAGGTCGATTTATTGCCTTTATACATGACCTAGCATAAATGCAGCTTCCGCCGCGTTCAATGTTAGGTCTACAAAAGTATGATAAAAGATCGTAGTTTGTCAATGTTACAGACTGAATTTCGTGGCTGCGCAAAAAATGTTCGGTTAAAATTAAAATATCGCACGTTAGGTCATTACATAATAGCATTTCTAATTGCTTTGTTTTACTGTTTAAGCCTCTTATATTTTGATGACAAACTATGAGCGACGTCGTTCGCCGTGTCGGTGTGTCACACGGCTTATTGGTTTTCTGCGCTGGCGGCGGCCGGTCGCTCGATGTTAGCGAAATGGCGGTTTGTAAAAGGGTCACTTGTGACACTTGTAAAAGGGTCGGCGGGAAGGGTATCTAACTCTAGTAGTTAGCACCTAGATGTCGCTTACGGCTGCTATAAAGTCGATGTAAAAATAAATGCAAAAAGATGATTGAAGGCATTGAGAATTTCGTCAACTCAGTAACTGAACCCATAGCTTAATTGGTAAAGCGATCGAGCCCCGGTAAGGCGTATCGATGCGAGGTTCAAATCCTGCTGGGTTGATTATTTTTTCAATGTTTTCAGTGTTTATATTTGATTGAATAACATACTATTTATTGAGTGGAATGCCCCACTTTAAAAAAACATGTAAAATAATTATGAGTTGATAGCAGCGCCATCTATTATTTCCGTTGTGACACTTGTAAAAGGGTCGGCGGGAAGGGTATCTAACTCTAGTAGTTAGCACCTAGATGTCGCTTACGGCTGCTATAAAGTCGATGTAAAAATAAATGCAAAAAGATGATTGAAGGCATTGAGAATTTCGTCAACTCAGTAACTGAACCCATAGCTTAATTGGTAAAGCGATCGAGCCCCGGTAAGGCGTATCGATGCGAGGTTGAAATCCTGCTGGGTTGATTATTTTTTCAATGTTTTCAGTGTTTATATTTGATTGAATAACATACTATTTATTGAGTGGAATGCCCCACTTTAAAAAAACATGTAAAATAATTATGAGTTGATAGCAGCGCCATCTATTATTTCCGTTGTGACACTTGTAAAAGGGTCGGCGGGAAGGGTATCTAACTCTAGTAGTTAGCACCTAGATGTCGCTTACGGCTGCTATAAAGTCGATGTAAAAATAAATGCAAAAAGATGATTGAAGGCATTGAGAGTTTCGTCAACTCAGTAACTGAGCCCATAGCTTAATTGGTAAAGCGATCGAGCCCCGGTAAGGCGTATCGATGCGAGGTTCAAATCCTGCTGGGTTGATTATTTTTTCAATGTTTTCAGTGTTTATATTTGATTGAATAACATACTATTTATTGAGTGGAATGCCCCACTTTAAAAAAACATGTAAAATAATTATGAGTTGATAGCAGCGCCATCTATTATTTCCGTTGTGACACTTGTAAAAGGGTCGGCGGGAAGGGTATCTAACTCTAGTAGTTAGCACCTAGATGTCGCTTACGGCTGCTATAAAGTCGATGTAAAAATAAATGCAAAAAGATGATTGAAGGCATTGAGAATTTCGTCAACTCAGTAACTGAACCCATAGCTTAATTGGTAAAGCGATCGAGCCCCGGTAAGGCGTATCGATGCGAGGTTCAAATCCTGCTGGGTTGATTATTTTTTCAATGTTTTCAGTGTTTATATTTGATTGAATAACATACTATTTATTAAGTGGAATGCCCCACTTTAAAAAAACATCTAAAATAATTATGAGTTGATAGCAGCGCCATCTATTATTTCCGTTGTGACACTTGTACAAGGGTCGGCGGGAAGGGTATCTAACTCTAGTAGTTAGCACCTAGATGTCGCTTACGGCTGCTATAAAGTCGATATAAAAATAAATGCAAAAAGATGATTGAAGGCATTGAGAATTTCGTCAACTCAGTAACTGAACCCATAGCTTAATTGGTAAAGCGATCGAGCCCCGGTAAGGGGTATCGATGCGAGGTTCAAATCCTGCTGGGTTGATTATTTTTTCAATGTTTTCAGTGTTTATATTTGATTGAATAACATACTACTTACTATTCGTTTGTATTTCGAAAGATTTTGATTTTATGATCATTTTTAAATACCTAATTTGTTTTTTTTTTTTTTTTCATTTATAAAATTTATAAATGATCCCTTTAAGGGAATAATTGGTATCGAATTGCGACTAAGAAAAATAAGAAAATAAGAAAAACATTTTATATGGGACCCGTCGATTTTTTCTTAAGATTAAATTTGATTAAGTACTAAACTAAAAGTATTGTCTTCTGTTTTTTTTCATAACAAACATTAAATTCATTATTGCTCTACTTACGATACGATAGTCACATGTCTGTCCATGTGTATGTCTCGGTCTGAATTCAGCTCATCGACCGAGATAAGTAATTCGACATAGACACTGCGGCGGTTAGGGTTTACAAGCAGTTTGAATGTAACCTTCGTTACTTCACAAGTGAGACGAATCTAATGAGACCTCAGTTTTACATTGTAACCCAACAAACGGTGTAGGCTGCAGGCCGTGCTCAAGTCCCTCATTCGCCCTCCGGTTAAATAAAGTCGGTTACGACTTTACAAATTAGTGTGCCACCATCAACAGCAGTTCAACCATCTTCACCAAATTTCACTATCTGACCAAATCGGCCCACTCGCTTTAGAAAAATTGGAAACTTCCAAAATAAGATCTCGAAAAATAAGACTTCCTCCTTCTAAATTCCGAAGAAGATTAAGCAGGTACTAACAGTTGTACACTTACTTAACTGACAAGCTCATGTAGGTATTGTAGGTACAAGTGTCTTATTAAGTTATCAGGCATTTATACAGCCTTTTATTTATAGACGCTGACCTAAGGCCTGGAATTCGCGCGAAGATACTACATGATTCTATATTTAGACCTGTAATCTGCGACATAGTTAGAACAGGAGCAAGGCAAGGTTTCACTGAATATTGTGGTGCACTAATATCGGCACTGGAGGATTCGACAAGCTGAAATGATAGGATATCACCTTTCTCTACCATATGGCTAGGCCGAGGGGTCGCGGTAGACCTCGAGTTTTCGTCTGAACTAAGAGGTAAAATTTGTGAAATATTTAGTGGCATTGAGTTCCATTAATATGGGACATATTAGCCATTACACTCTTTTCTTTATATACCAAACTTTATTAAGCAGAAATAAGCCCCCCTCATTAGACATTAGATTTTATATAAACAATGCTTTGGTCCAGCATGCTTGTTATAAATGTTACCCACATAAATTCTTGAATACCATGCCGTAACATTTAGTGATTTTTGGTTTAACTTTATATGAGGTCTAAATATAATCTAATACACTTTAAGGTATGAGATCATGGATGTAGTTTTATTTCCTCAACCTGGTGTCACACTGCCTTGCTCCAAGATGTCTATGGTTCGGATCACTGCTTATAGTCTCACGTCACTAACTCGTGTGACCTGATCTTATCGAGCATTAGAGTAACGACTTAAAGATAGCCAACGTAAATGGGTTTAAACCCGATCGACACAGCACAAAGAAGATCGAAGTCTTGACGAGACTATTGAATGCATGAGTTTCGCTATCGCGTGTAGGTAAGCGTTTAATAGGTCAACTACGAGTAATAAAACTAATAGACCGTAAGCCAGGAACAAATTTCGTTGGTCATCGCCACTCAGCGCGTCCCAGTCGACAACTTGTGAAGTGGTTAAGAGCGATCTGCAATGAACCATCTTGAAGGTCAGCTGCCTCTCCATTAGTTGGTTGAGTAACGGCAGAAATTTAATCGGTTTCAAAAAAATTGTCATCGCGTCCAGATTGAAACTTTGTCACATGATAGTTTAGTTATATCTAGGGATGTTACGGAGCTTCGCCTCCGCATCCGTAAAGACGGAACTTCCGTTAGGTTTGACACCTTCGGATTCGCCTCCGCATTCGCTATTTTTTATTTCACACGTCCGCCTCCGCCTCCGACTCCGTTATTTTTTTACCGAAGTTTTACCGGAGCTAAAGGTATTGCATTTGCCGCGGCAGCGCAGCGCACACCTACAAGTTTTGACTTGTGGGGGATTTCCGGGAATTACTTACTTACCTATAATTCACGATCGCCCGTTTTTTTGTCTTATAAATTTTTATATAGTTAGTTTATTTTTATTTTATATTGCCGCTTCACTTTCGTTTAACGTACTCATCAAAGACATGCAAAAAGTGCAACCAGATAACAAACCAGTCAAACAAAACTACGAAGTGAATTGCCGGGATAAAGTTCAGTTCAGTAAATAATGTTCATTCAACTAAGTAATAACATAACTTACTTACTTACGATTTATTGCGGCGGGCCAGCTTTAAATTTTAATTGATTAATTTCATAATTTCATACATTATATTTAATTGGTATAATATCATATCATATCATATCACATTATGTTTGCATTTCATTTGTTTCGCGTTGATTTATATTCGTTATAAACGAATGAAAATTGATCTAAAAAGTACATTTAGTTACACATAATTAAAGCAAAAAGTTTGATTGTATTGTGTTGTTTAATTAAACTTGCCCTTCTGTTCAATACATCAACCTTCCATTTAAGAGATACTCGGAATCCGGCTCCGCATCCGGTAAACCTCCGGATCCGGCTTCGACTTCACCTCCGGCTCCGGATCCGACTCCGTTATATAAAAAAATTAAACTCCGGATCCGGCTCCGGCTCCGGTAAAGCCGCCTCCGTAACATCCCTAGTTATATCCTATTATAAATATAAAAAATCGTCAGTCAGCTGTATCGCAGTGAAAAGACCGTCAGCTGATCACGTAAACATACGATTTTCAGGGCATCAGCAGCAGAGTTGGGCGTAATTAATTACATTTGGAATTAATTACACGATTACATTACAGTAATCATGATTCCTCGGTAATCGATTACTTGGGTAATCAAAATTACTGTAATACTGTACTATGATTACATTTGTAATCCATTATATCCTTAGGAATCAGTATTGTAAACCACTACTGTAATCTTGATTCCTCAGTAATCAAGTACTTAAGTAACCTGAATTACTAAATTACTAAATTCCAGACTGGATTACACCGTGAGTGTCATTGGCATGGTTGTCATGGGTGATTTATAAACAATGATTAAAGATTGCCTGCGAATGGGTTATTGAAGAGCCGGCCATGTGCGAGTCGGACTTTCACACGGAGGGTTCCGTAACAAAACGAAAAATAACACGTTTCTTGTATAAGGATCCCTTGAATTTATATCGCGTTTTTTTGCATTCTTTGCTTGATCCTCGTGGTTGAGGGACGTGACGATGTGGACGCTTTTCCCCTGTGCTCTTTTAGCCGGTCGATCTTGAGCTCGATGCATTCTTGCCTGTAATGTGGCTTTAGGCGGTTGTCACACTGCCGCCGCGTCTCGTTGCGAGACGCGGAGCAACGGACTCGCATGCGGAGACAACGCACCAACGTCCGAGTTTTCTCCGCATCTCCGTCCGGAGCTGCGATGCGCGACGTCCCGCGTTACTTCCGTCTCGCGTTCATTTCACATTCGAACGTTAAGGTGAAAATAGTTCCTATTTGTCGATAAAATGGACACGGAACTTATTCAGAACGCTGCGGTGATACTTTCAGTTTCGTTTTTGTACAATCGAGTCATAAAACGCAGAAGACACTGGGTACATCCCTATTTACAAAATGGGTCTTTTGCTAGAGATTACCAAGATTTAAGGTAACACGAAGAATATTTTTTTTAATTGCACCCGTATGTCAACCGCGTCATTTGATTATTTGCTAAGCAAAATTGGAGTGATTATTACTGGCGCGGATACAAATTTTCGACGTTCTATTACAGCGGAAGAAAAGCCTTGGCTTACATTCAAATAATCTACTACTTCAATCTTCAATTATACTTTTATAAGAATTCCTACATTATGATTAAACGAACGACTTTCAATTTCAAAAATAAACTTATAGACGTCGATATCCATTGCGCTTACGTCCTTTCTTGCACTAAAATCCGTACGGTACTGCGGAGCTCGGTGTGACATACCCTGCGGCACGCACCGCGTCTCCGTCCGAGCGCACGAGTCGTCGTGCGTCTCGCTCCTCCGCGCGTCGAGGCGGAGCCAGTGTGTCGTACCATGCGATTTTTCTATACAAAATCAAGATTCTACATACAAAGTTAAAAAACGCATCAACGGACGTCGCTGCGAGATGCGGAGCAGTGTGACGACCGCCTTAGTGGCGGACCGATTTGGCTGACTGTACTTTTATTTAGACAATCATATAAATACTTATTATTTTGATTCTAAATTGATTCTAAATCAGTTTACAAGTTTTTCACATTATACGATTTTATGACTGACTGTACTTTTCTGTAGACAATCATCTGATACTTAGGGTATTAAGACGACTCTAATATCGGTTAGGAGAATGAGGTTATAAATCAGTTTACAAGTTTTTGACATGATACGATTTTATGACTGACTGTACTTTTCTGTATACAATCATCTGATACTTAGGGTATTAAGACGACTCTAATATCGGTTAGGAGGAAGAGGTTCTAAATCAGCTTGCAAGTTTTTGACAGTCTATGATTTTGTAGCTGACTGTACTTTTATTTAGACAATCATATAAATACTTATTATTTTGATTCTAAATTGATTCTAAATCAGTTTACAAGTTTTTGACATTATCCGATTTTATGACTGACTGTACTTTTCTGTAGACAATCATCTGAAACTTAGGGTATTAAGTCGACTCTAATATCGGTTAGGAGGAAGACGTTCTAAATCAGTTTACAAGTTTTTGACAGATTATAATTTTGCGGCTGACTGTACTTTTTATTAGACAATCATCTAAATACTTATTATTTATTCTAATATCGGTTAGAAGGAATTAGTTTTAAATCAGTTTTCAGGTTTTTGACAATATACGATTTTGTGACTGATTGTACTTTACTTCAAACACTGTGAGTTCAATAAAAGCTTATAAAAAATTGCTTTAAATTGCTTAAGGTGCATCACACAATTGAGCGAAATGTCGATCATAGACAATAATCAGCCGGAAATCGGAAACAACCCAACTTCCGGCTAATTTTTGTCTATGGTGACTGAGTTTTTGTACGGAGTAGACAAAATTCAGCCGGAGGTTTGGTTTTTCTTACTTACAGCTGGTTTTTGTCTATGGTCGACCGCTACGATTCCGCTCAAGTGTGTGATGCGCTTAATCGATGCCCAAAGCCTGAATCCGACCTGATACATGTAAAAAAAACATCACAAGCATGGTAGCAGTACATATATGTAGAAGTAATCTGGTGGTAATCAGTCAACAATTCCAGTAATATGGAATCAATTTTGATTCCCAATTAATAGTAATTGTACTATTCGTATAGATGATTCCTGATTCCTTAATACGTACTGGTAATCACCGTTTCACTTGATTACATTACAAGTAATCTGACAACCGGTAGTGGATTACAGAAGTAAAATCAAGTAATCGTGTACTCAGGAATCGATTACGAAATGCCCATCTCTGATCAGCAGACGGTCTTTCTACCTAGATACAGCCGGCTGACTATTTTTCATGTTTGTAAGAGCTTATAAACTATCATCTGACAAATTTTCAATCTTGACGCAATGACCGTTTTTTTTAAGTGGTTCAATAGCTGCCGTTCCTCAACCCACCAACGGAGCGGCAGCTGACCTTCACGAGGCTTCATTATACATCGCCCTTAACCACTTCACAAGTTATCGCCTGGGACGCGATTGGTCATAAAAATAAAATTGTTCCCGGCTTACGGTCCATAAGTACTTTCCCTCTCTTTAATACAAAAATTACTCTGTTTAGACAATCGTATCTACATACCTATTTAAAGATAAATGATTGAGAGCTCGGAATTGCTACATTTGTAGGGAGGGGACCTATTGAGTTATTACAGGCATTCTATATTTGATTTTTTACACGAATGCTCTAAAAAAGTTGTGTATTTTGTTCAGGGTTCATGTAAGTTCCCTCACGTAAAATGCTCCACTGTAGCTGTCCCAACACATTGTATATAATAATATCTTGTACATGTAGTACATACATATGTTTCCTACGCGGCATATGAGTACTATTGGTAGGAAAATGGTAAAATCTCTTCCTTCTCTGATAATATTGCAACACCCAATAACAATGCTTATAACATAATAAAATTTGTATTTCTTGTAAATGTTCTAAATAATATACAATGTATATTTTTTTAAGTATCAGATGACATAGTATAAGTTTTCGTATCGAGATCATCCATAATATTGCTGACCCTCCAATATCTTTTTATAAAGGTTATCCCAAAAAGAACGCAAGATTTGAATTTAATGGAAAACACATTTTCGGTTTTATATTTTTTATTTAAACTTTCATGGTTTTTTCACATATCTATTTGTCACTCTTGGACACTCTTTATAATAAGGTGACGTGGGTTATGGGAGTCTCACAAGAGGGCGAAAAAGGTTTGGGAATATTAACTTCATATCACGAATATAAAAAAGATTTTGTATTCTTTTTTTATTGAATAATGTGTATATTTTCCACGATTATTGCAATTCCGAGAATTTAAGATCATTTATTTATATGTCATACACGCTACAATTTTATATTATTTTGTCAAATAGGAACCCGTATATTTTAGCCATGAAAGTTTGGCTACTTAGTGCTTTAAATTAAAAGTACGTAAGTGACGCAAAATCATTATATATAATAAAACTAAGTTGAGAAAATGTGCGTGCCGATAAAACTTAAAAAGGAGTCCCAGCACGATAAAGGGACTTATATAGTGTGATAGCCCTTCCCCCTCGAACAAGAAAGTTCCTGTTTTAACCTAAAGGGTGTGTCTTTAAAGATATAAGGGCTTTTCCAACCCTTCAACTCGGAAAGTAAGTGTAGTGGCGCCATCTGTTGTCGAGTAGTTGAACTTCATTCATTGTCCAAAGTGGCGCCATCTGTTGTCGAATAGTTGAATTTCATTCATTGTACACAATATGGACTTAAACGAACGATTATTCCCAAACTTTCTCGAATATCCTAGCGCCAACTTTCTCGAATATCCTAGAGCCTAGCTTTCTGAATATATAAGAGCCCGGTGTCACCCGCCAGAGTTAGTTTGATTTGAACAGCGAAACAAGCGATTTCGAAACGAAAAAGAAAGAAATTATCTGTGTGTGAGCCTTTATTTTGAAGTATCACGTGTGAGTATTTTTAATAGTGTGTTTAATTAATTCTCGATTTCGAAGCGAAGAAGAAAAAAGTTATCTGTGAGCCTTTATTGTGAAATATCAAATGTGAGTATTTTTAATAGTGTATTTAATTAATTCTAATGGTTTTTTTTTTTTCTTTTAATTGTAATTTCCTTAACTTTCAAGTAGTCGCGCGGCGTTGAATCGATGCCTTCTATATACTTTGGCCGTAAACAAAATATCGCGCGACCGCTTGGAGATTAAATTTTTTTTTTCTTTGTCTCAACGTGCTCCACGTTTACGTAACAATATATTTGTCTATAAAATGTTCATTTAATTTATATTTTACAGAATACAATGCCTAGACGTAAAAGAGGTGGAGATCTTGCCAGTTCTGCAGCGAAACGGCGGAAACAAAAAGAAAATCGAAGAAATGAAACGGAAGAAGAGCGCGAAGCACGTTTACAAAATCAACGAACCAGAATGAGCACCCTGAGAAGTGGAAAAAGCGAAGAAAGAAAAGAAAATAAAAGTATTGAAGAATCGAGCATTTTAAAAGATAATCTAACAAAGGAAGCATTCCACTACGAACCGACGAAGAAATATTACGATCATAAATATGTTGTGATCGGAAAAATGAATAACATTTGCCAATTTTGCCACGCGAAAAAATTCAGTAAAGAAACACCAGGTCTCTGTTGCATGAATGGAAAAATTCGATTACCACCATTGGAAGCACCTCCACAGGAATTTCTACATTACATGACCGGGGAAACACCAGAATCAAAACACTTTCTTCAAAATATAAGATCATACAACTCCTGCTTTCAAATGACTTCTTTCGGTGTTACTTCGACTGACACTAATAGAGACAAATTTGAATATGTATTTTCAATTCAAGGGCAAATTTATCACAAAATTGGATCGTTACTACCAATGCCTAACGATGACTATAAATTTCTGCAAGTATATTTCATCGGAAATGAAGAAAACGAAATTGATCAACGATGTACAAATTTTATTGGATTGAAACGCGAAATAATCCAAGATGTCCAGAGGATCTTACACAAATACAATCAACTGATTTACATATTCAAAACAACACTAGACCGCATGATTTCTGATGACTATAAAATTGTAATTCGAGCCGATAAAAGACCACGTGGAGAACACGAACGTAGATTTAATGCACCTCAGATAGATGAAGTCGCCATCGTAATTGTGGACAATGAAAATACAAGCCGTGACATAATTGTACAACGAAGAAGAAAAGGACTACAACGCATTGCAGAGACACACCGTTCATATGATGCTCTTCAATATCCGTTAATATTTCTGCACGGAGAGGATGGTTATCATTTCAATATAAAACAAATTCATCCTAAAACAGGCATAGAAACAAACAAAAAAGTCACTTCCAAGGAGTTCTATGCTTACCGCTTAATGATCAGAGACAATGAAATATACAATCACATTCTCAACACTCGCCGTTTATTCCAACAATTTCTGGTAGATATGTACGCAAAAATAGAAGCAGAACGGATGCTTTACATAAGACTGAATCAGAAGAAACTACGCACAGAAGAATACATCCACCTTCGAGATGCGATCATAAATGACGGCAATATTGACGATATTGGAACAATGGTCATCTTACCCTCATCATACATAGGAAGTCCAAGACATATGCACGAATATACTCAAGATGCCATGACCTACGTAAGAAAATATGGACGACCTGATCTCTTCATAACATTTACATGCAACTCATCATGGCCAGAAATCAAAGAACAACTAAAATACGGACAAACCTCCATGGATCGACACGACATGATAGCCCGAGTTTTTCGACAAAAACAAATAAGATTTATTGAAGTCATCACAAAATACCACATCTTTGGAACCGTTAGATGCTGGATGTATACAATCGAGTGGCAAAAACGAGGATTACCTCACTCACACAATCTCATATGGCTACACGATAAAATTTATCCCACGGATATCGACAAAATCATCCAAGCTGAATTTCCCAATCCACAAAATGATCCGGAACTATACAACATAGTAGTGAAAAACATGATTCACGGACCATGTGGACCATTAAACTTCAATGCGCCATGCATGAGTGATGGAAAATGTACAAAAAAATATCCAAAACCATACTTGGACGATACAAAAACTGAAGATGACGGCTATCCCAAACATAGAAGACGATCACCGAAAAACGGTGGCTTCACAGCAAAAATACGAATACAAGGCAGAGACGAACTGGAAATAGATAATCAATGGGTAGTACCATATAACCCACTACTTTCCAAAATGTTCCAAGCACACATAAACGTTGAATATTGCAATTCAGTAAAATCTATTAAATATATATGTAAGTACGTAAACAAAGGTAGTGATATGGCAGTATTTCAAATAGTCCAAAATAGCGAACAAAATAATAGAAATGATGAAATCCTCATGTACCAAATGGGAAGATACATCAACAGTAACGAAGCAGCGTGGAGGATTTTTAGT
The DNA here is from genome assembly GCA_947086415.1 of Pammene aurita. Classification (NCBI taxonomy): domain Eukaryota; kingdom Metazoa; phylum Arthropoda; class Insecta; order Lepidoptera; family Tortricidae; genus Pammene; species Pammene aurita. The sequence goes on from OX352290.1 coordinate 15,628,943, forward strand.
TTTCCCATACACGAACGCGAACCAGCTGTGCAACATCTAGCAGTACATTTGGAGAATGGACAGAGAGTTTATTTCACAAAAGACTCGGCTAGAAAAATTGCAAGCGAACCACCTCAGAACACAACATTAACAGCTTTTTTCCAACTTTGCCAAACGGATCCATTCGCAAAGACGTTACTGTATGTCGACGTCCCTATTTATTATACGTGGGACAAAACAAGGAAAATTTTTCAACGACGAAAACAAGGAATGCCAGAAGAGGGTCATCCAGAAATAATGAAAACTAACGCAATAGGTCGAGTATACACTGTACATCCAAACAATGCCGAATGTTTCTATCTCCGAATGTTGTTACACGAAATACAGGGACCAACAAGTTTCACAGATCTCAGGACTATTGACGGCTACATATGCCAGACTTACAGAGAAGCATGTCAACGTTTAGGATTATTGGAAAACGATAACCACTGGGAATTAACACTACAAGAAGCCACACTCACAGCTTCAGCTGAACAAATTCGAGAGTTATTCGCCATAATTCTAACAACATGTAACCCATCAAACCCAAAACAGCTATGGGACTCTTTCAAAAGGAATATGAGTGATGATATATTGTACCAAATCCGACAAGCTAATGCAGAACTGACTATAGAATTCAATGACGACATCTTCAATGAAACACTCATTCGCTTAGAAGATAAATGTTTAGCAATAAATAACCAGACCTTAGTAGAAATTGGAATGCCAGCATCACAAAGAAATACTTTCAGTGTGCTAAACTACGAAATTACAAAGGAAAAAAGCTACAACGTCAATGAACTACTTGAATACATTGCTCACAACAAACCACTCCTCAATGACAATCAAAAAAAATTTACAACGTTATAATCAGGGCCCGTAATTTTCATGCCGATGACATCAATTTGACGTCACGCTCCATATAGAATGATCCCAAATAGTTTTATTGTAAATTATTAATCATTAGTCGTCAATCATTTTAATCATGTACAAATGACTTCGAAAGTACTCTATAAATAATACCTACATGATACGTGAAACGTAACGTAAATAAAACTATTTGATTTGTTTTTATACATACATTTTATTAAGTGGTATTGTTAACAACACATTACAATTCATTTTAAAACAGAATTCCTCTCTAACGTAAAGCACGCCATCCTTCTTGCATTAATTCCCATGCAAAGAAAATCTAAGTCATCTTCGCTTTCATACGTAATGCAATATTCATAAAAATTTTTTTTTTGTAATCGTATTTTTGTTTGTTGTGTCACACATTTGGTTAATTATTCCAACTTCTTTGCTAAAATGAAAATTATTTGCATGGTTGGTAATTTCTTGTTTTTGTTTAATAATGGCTGACTTAAACGACAATAAGGAAGTTCGTCTTGATGGAAGCAATGGAAAAATAGATTTATGTCCTTATTTTAAGTATTACATCTGTAGAAGTTGAAAGGTCCTTTTCAATATTAAAATGGATTTTTACAAACCGGCGATGCGGTTATGACCCTTAAAACCTTGAGCAAATTCTAATTAAAAATTTCGAATCTAAATATAAGGGACAAAAAAGGAGAAATGTAAATATGTTTCAAATTAATTTGTAAATAATTATGTACAAAACTAACTTGTACAGCCTTGGCCAGGAGTGTTGAGCATAGCTCTTTTTTGCTTACAATTTTGATGTTAAGTATTAATTCCCTATCATAACAATGTACGATGACGTAAAATGTTATATTTTATTGATATATCTAGAAAACTTCACTTAATAACAGTTTCAAGGTACCTATCAAATATGAAAAGTGGAGCTCACAAAAATGGGAATTTAGGTCGGTACGAAAAATTGCAAATATTCAATGCAGTTACTACTCATTTCAAAAAAACATGCCTGTTCAGTTTAAATTAATTGATAAAATAACTTCAAAAAAGATAGAAACGCTGGTCTAAATTTTCGAGTTTTGTATGAAAATCGCAAGGGTGCTCAACACTTCTGGCCAAGGCTGTATATATTACTGTACAAAACCTCGTTTGTAAATAATATCATTAAGTATCTAGTTATTCGTGTAGGTACGGCCCAGGACTTTGATTTGCATACCATTTAGGACCTTGTCACAGTGACAATAATATGAAATCTCTAGCGTCTAGATGTTGATTGTCACTATGACAAAGTATGTAATGTTACACAAATCAATTTCCTTGACTGTTTATAAATCAATATGTAATAAAACCTTTTTAAATGTAACCTTTTTTATTCGTTCTCATTAAAAAAACGTTCTGTCAAAAATGTTACAAGTGCCACTGAGAAATAAAAATACTGATTTCCTAATTGTATTAGTTGTTAAAATTATAAAAAATGTGTCCATCAATTATACATTTTCCTTTTAGCAGAGAATTTGGAATAATTAACCAAATGTGTGACACAACAAACAAAAAACGACTACAAAAAAAAATATTTTTATGAATATTACATTACGTATGAAAGCGAAGATGACTTAGATTTTCTTTGCATAGTAATTAATGCAAGAAGGATGGCGTGCTTTACGTTAGAGAGGAATTCTGTTTTCGAATGAATTGTCATGTGTTGTTAACAATACCACTTAATAAAATGTATGTATAAAAACAAATCAAATAGTTTTATTTACGTTACGTTTCACGTATCATGTAGGTATTATTTATTCCATGTGTAAATAGAGTACTTTCGAAGTTTGTACATGATTAAAATGATTGACGACTAATGATTAATAATTTACAATAAAACTATTTGGGATCATCCTATATGGAGCGTGACGTCAAATTGATGTCATCGGCATGAAAATTACGGGCCCTGGTTATAATGAACCCAATAAATAACAACACTGGTGGAATTATTTACTTGGACGCACCAGGAGGCACCGGTAAAACGTTTCTAATAAATCTAATACTGGCGGAAATACGTGCTGAAAAACACATCGCACTGGCACTAGCATCATCCGGCATTGCAGCCACACTTATGGAAGGAGGACGAACTGCCCATTCTGCCTTACAACTACCGTTGAATATAGCCGAACAACAATTCCCGGTATGTAAAATCTCAGGAACATCTGGACGGGGTCAACTTCTAAAACATGCTAAAATTATCTTCTGGGATGAATGCACCATGGCCCATAAAAAATCACTAGAAGCCATGGACAGAACATTACAAGAATTGCGAAAAAACTCTGAAATGATGGGAGGAGCTCTACTCATACTCTCAGGAGATTTTCGACAAACACTTCCAGTTATTCCCAAATCAACACCAGCAGACGAGATCAATGCATGCTTAAAAAAGTCACATCTCTGGCCGCAAGTACAAATACTGCAATTAACAAAAAACATGAGGGTTGAATTATCAAAAGATGAAACAACAGCACATTTTGCTAAAATACTTTTACAAATAGGCGAAGGTACAGTCGACGTCAAAGATATATTTACAATTGAAAGTTACAAAAAAATCTTTACATTAAAATAAGTTGCCATGTAATGTGACAAGTACTTGTTTACGTGATATATTACAGTTTTATATTTTCACTGAATGTGCCCAAAATATGTTTACACTATTTAATCCATGTAGTTTGCCACTTTTTCTGACTTATGTTCGTTTACATGACAAGTTACAGAATAATATTTACACCCAATGTGTCAAACGTGATACACGTCAAGAGCAACAGTTCTGTTTTTACGTTTCATGATGCATAAAAACTTTTACGCATTCTGCTACAAAAACATATTTACATACTTCACCTTTTTATTTACTAATTTCTTTATAATTCATCTATTTCATTCTGGCCTACTTTTTATTTAGGAAGGTAAAGAGAAAATTATAGCAAGGAGTTGCTATAATTTTCTTTACCTTCCTACTTATTTTTATTAATTCATATTAAGAATATTCCATTCTATATATGATATTTCTAGAAGTGTTTTATCTTTTCGAGTGTCATTGATGAATTGCGAGTGGCATTATAAAGATAAATTTCATAAACAATATTAAATAAAATGTTTCGCATAGACGACCATACAAAGCACAAAATAATTACCATGCGTGAATATGGAGCTACGGTTACGGATATATCGGAAGAACTGGGCATTTCGGTAAGTAAACATTTAAATGACGGTAGGAAATATGGCCTTACGTCATAACATATTAAATTTTATGAGAAATATTAAATAGCGAATCTCATCACTCTCATATTGTTTCAGCGACCAACAGTGTATCTGTGGATCAACAGATGGGGCACAGTGAACAGTGAAATGTCACTCATCTAAGGGCCGAAATAAAAAAACCTCGGAAGACACTGATAGGGCTTTAATAGAAAGTGTGATGGTCCAGCGATTTGTAAGCGTACCTACATATGCACAACAATTAAATGTTAGTGCTAATACGATCAGAAGACGATTAAAGAGTGCAGGACTTCGTCGTAGAATCCCTGCACGGAAACCGCAATTAACTGACCGGCACAAAAATTTACGGTTGAATTTTGCCAATAACTTTCGACACTTCGACTTTGAAGACGCGGTTTTTGTCGACGAAAAGGTCTTCACAACACGCCAAGATGGACGCGTTTCCCTATATCGCGTGGAAAACACGCGTTACGACGAACATAATGTCTTGGCTGATAGAAGAAGTGGGCGTTTATCAATTGGTTTTTGGGGGTGGATTTCGAGTTCGGGTCCAGGTGAACTTGTGGAAATCACAACACGAATGAATGCCAACAACTACATAGAAATCCTCAGGGATGTCTTACTACCAACACTTAAAGCTTCATTTGGTGATAAAAAAATATATTTGATACAGGACAACTCATCGGTCCATAATTCCCGTATAGTTCAAGCACGGATCAATGAACAAGATAGCATAGAACTGATGAAGTTGCCACCAAAATCCCCGGACATGAATGTCATTGAAAACATGTGGGGTCTTATGGTCCAAAACTGGGACTCTTTGAAGGTAAAGACCAAACAAAATTTAAGGGAACATGTACACGAGCTGTGGGAGTACTATCGCGGTATTGACTACTGTGTAAATTTAGTTCGTTCTATGGGCCAACGCTTACAAGACGTACAGGATACTTTTGGCGGCTACACACGATTTTAAAATGTTTAAACCTTAAGATATTCACACGTTGTATGGTTATTAATATAAGAAGTAATTTTTTTTTTAATAGAAGTAGTATAACATTTTTTTGAAATTAAATCATTTAACTTTACTGTCATAAGTCTTTTAATCAAAAGGTATAGTAGAAACGAAAGTAGGTATGTAAGTTTTTGATCAACATAAGCAATAAAGCCACGTTCCTACATACTTGTGATAAAAACGTTAAGTCGGTTTCTTTTAAAAATAAAAGCCCCCTAAAGCTAAAAAGCACTGAACTTAAGGGCCGATTTTGATTCCTCAGGTAGACATTTATCCTACAGATACCCATGACAATCCATACAGTTATTCATCGAATCTTATCTTATCTTACGTAAGGAACTTCGGCCCTAAATTCACTTTTATTTAACCTTTTCAACGCCAAAGACGTATATATTGGCACCGCAGGTTCAACGCCAAAACGTATATATATATGTATATGTATCTATATACAGGGTGACCAATCCAAATGGGTCAGTAGGGAGAAGTCTGAAATTATGAGAGATAGCGACATCTGTTCTTAGGAACCATGGCTTCGATTTTAGATTTAATCATAACGGCCTCCTAGCCAAGTCGGTAGTGACACTACCTACGAAGCAGGAGGTCCCGGGTTCGAATCCTGGTCAGGACATTTGTTTGTGTGTTTATCACAGATATTTGTTCCTCAGTTATGGATGTTTCTATGTATTTAAGTATTTATTCATATTTATCTATTATATATATCGTCGTCTAGTACCCATAACACAAGCCTTATTGAGCCATTTGCCTGGGTCCATTTTTGTAAGATTGTCCTATAATATTTATTTATTTATTTTATATAATGGCATTCAAACTTTATATTATACGAGTATATGTCCTCGACCACAGAGCAAATTAGACCTACGTGCACACGTATAAAGTTCAACTTTGAAATTTCGATGACGTGGCGTGTGAGCGTTAGCTTTTGCGTTTGACATGGCGCCGAAAAGGTTAAACTTATAATTCTTCAGTATCTATGCATTTACAAAATAACCGGCGAAGGGCGAGTCGGATTCGTTCATTAAGGGTTCCGTACAATTGGCAAAAAATCACGTTTGTTGTATGGGAGCTCCACTTAAATATATATTTTATTCTGTTTTATTCTGATTTTAGTATTTGTTATTAAACTTAACGGCACAGAAATACATCGTCTGAAAGTTTTATCTATTTGTGAGATAGATACAGTCTGGTGACAGACAGACAGATGAACGGACAGTAGAGGTTTAGTAATTGGGTCGGTTTTAACCTTTGGGTACGAAACCCTGAAAATCAAAAATACTGAAAATGGTTTAAATGTAAACATCGGAATTACATACTCGACATAGCATTGACGTCATCTAAACGAACGAGACAAACAGACCATTTGACAGTATGGTACTCTTTTCGACGATTGTCATTATTTGAAATTAGAGTGTAGCTTTCAATTGTTTGTAAAGATATTTATTTAGCAGGAGGTATAAAACTGTTTATGTATGGTTGATTGTAAATATTACATTAGATCTTTACATGCAATTTAATTTGGTACATTAAGAGTAAATATTATTCTGTAACTTGTCATGTAAACGAACATAAGTCAGAAAAAGTGGCAAACTACATGGATTAAATAGTGTAAACATATTTTGGGCACATTGAGTGAAAATATAAAACTGTAATATATCACGTAAACAAGTACTTGTCACATTACATGGCAACTTATTTTAATGTAAAGATTTTTTTGTAACTTTCAATTGTAAATATATCTTTGACGTCGACTGTACATATCCTACTGACCAAACGACCGGCCTCATTGAACTCAATAGTGATTTCTGTAACATAGCCACTACTGAATACGAACTAATCGACAAAATTTATCCAAATATTATTCAGAACTATAGCAACGTAGAGTGGTTATTTCAAAGAGCAATTTTGGCCACTAAAAATAATATTGTTGACGATATCAATTTTAATATTCTAAAGAAAATACCTGGTGAAGAGAAAGTATATAAATCGATCGACACGATGGTATCCATTGAAGAAAGTGTCAACTTTCCTCCTGAATTTCTAAACTCTTTACAAGTACCAGGAATGCCATTACACTGCCTTCGTCTGAAAATTGGATCTCCAATCATACTACTCAGAAATCTCAACTCCCCAAAACTATGTAATGGAACGAGGATGATCGTAAAACAGCTATCGAATAATGTCATTGAAGCTGAACTTATTTCTGGAAAGAACAAAGGACACACAGTATTTATACCTAGAATACCACTGATCTCTTCTGAATTGCCATTTCAATTTAAAAGATTGCAGTTTCCAATTAAATTAGCCTTTAGTTTTACAATTAACAAAGCGCAAGGGCAAACTTTGAAATATTGTGGCATCAACCTCAAAGAATCCTGCTTCTCTCACGGTCAGCTATATGTAGCTTGCTCAAGAGTAGGAAGTTCGAAAAATTTATATATATATACCCCGGACAATAAAATGAAAAATGTTGTTTATAAACAAGTACTGTAAATAATGAGAAAATGTAAATACATGTAAATATAGAAAATGTTTTCAAAATATATTTTTTACTTTTTACGTCATAGTATGTTTTTTTATTTCATCTACCACGTAATCTCATATCAACTCCCGAGCGAAGCCGGGCATCATAGCTAGTATTCTATAAAAATAGCCATTTATGTGTAGGTATATATGTATTAGTAGTGTATTAGCCTGGCCCGACATTCTATAGAGTTTACTTATTGATTAACTAATACTTTTGTCGATAATGGTACTCCATTGGAACTTCTAATTTAGAAGCCTCCTCCTTCTTCGCAGCCATTTGGGACTTTCCTGCAAAAAAGTTGTGAAATAATCAAATAGAAACTAAAAATAACTTTAAACAAAAAAGAACCGACTTCACTTAGCATCCACCATTCCAACAGCAAATCCTCGAGCTGCTGTAAAATATACTCAAATCACTATAGGTGTGCCTATAATACTCGTAGTTGAAGAGTTCCCTTGATTTCTCCAGGATCCCATCATCAGACCCTGACCTGGTTACAATGGGACCAACTGTGAAATATACTCTTTCAAACAAAAAATAATATTCGAAATCGGTCCAGCCGTCTTCGAATAATCGGTGAACATACATAAAAAAAGCAAAAAAAAAACAAAGATCCCGACGAATTGATAACCTCCTCCTTCGAAATCTTGAACTCGGTTGATAATCAAATTGATGTGACTTAATCATGTTCAGTTCTTAGAATTTTTTTTTTCATATCATTTTATCTACTCCTGCTGTAATGGGGATCTCAACCTTTTAATTTGAACACAGAAAGTGGTTAAAATAATTGGTGTTTTCAACAGACTTCAAGATTTCGAAGGACGAGGTTATCAATTCGTCGGGATCTTTGTTTTTTTTTTTGCTATTTTTTATTGTTTTTTTTTTATGTATGTTTACAGATTATTCGAAGACGGCTGGGCCGATTTGGAAAATTATTTTTTGTTTGAAAGAGTATACTTCACAGTTGGTCCCATTGTAACCAGGTCAGGATCTGATGATGGGATCCTGGAGAAATCGACGGAACTCTTCAACTATTATAGGCACACCTATAGTGACTTGAGAATATTTTACAGCAGCTCGAGCATTTGCTCTTGGAAAGGTGGATGCTAAGTGAAGTCGGTTCTTTTTGGTTTAAAATTATTTTAGTTAAGTGTTGTACTAGTTGACTCAATAAACGTGGGTAGGCTTTCAACTTGCCGCTCGTCCCAGACCGGCGTGGCCGCCATGGCGTGCGGTTGTGTAGCAGATTACGTACGTAGTCAACAGCTCTTGTTTTACTCAACCCCAAATAACCCCCTTAGGTATGACATACTTGTGGCGTTAATATCTAAATTAACGTTTGAGTAAATCTGCAGAAGACAAGAGAATATCACCTTGTAGCAGAATTTTCTGTAATGTTGAGAAAGGAGCGTCTACTAGCACGCACAACGCAGTCGCAACCATCAATGAGAGTGAAATGTCGGTGCAGAGCAGGTAAAGCTGAAAATGGAATACATATCCACTTTACTCGTGTAATTTGATAATTATTACCGACTCGGTCACTTCATACAGAGGCTTACATACAGTGAGGTGTTGTCAATCGTCGAGTGTATTGGTGACGATACTTCTGAATAATATTAGACCTAGGTTGTACCTGATTAGTTGATTACATGTCACCGCGGACCAGGAGAGGAACCGGACATTACTCTTATTCTATTTCCCTGATCACAGTTGAACCTTATTACCGAGCAAAACAGTCGTTCATAAGCGACTAGTAAAAAGTAGTAAAAACCGGCCAAGAGCGTGTCGGGCCACGCTCAGTGTAGGGTTCCGTAGTTTTCCGTCCGTCACAGTAAGTGTCCCCACTTAAGAGTTAAAACGGTTAAATTACAAACTTTGTTCAGAAACTATTTCAAAATAATTTTCCTAGAAAGTTTTTATAAAGTTCTACTTTTGAAATGTTTTTCATATTTTTAAAACTTATGGTTCAAAAGTTAGAGGGGCGGGGACACTTTTTTTACTTCTTGAGCGATTATTTCCGAAAATATTTAGATTATCAAAAAATTATTTTACTAAACCCCTATTAGAGCAGGCTCCAAATAAGATGTTCGTTTGCAAAAATAGCGGACCGCGAAATGTTTTGTGATTCGTCTACCTGATACCCTCAACATTATAAAAATCCATGTTGCCGCGCGCGCTCACGGTCCTTTGTCATTCAGTCCCCCCCCCCCCGAACCCCCCCACCCCGCATACATGCACGAACTCTTGGCGAAAATATATGTGATATTTTACCTGGGCTGCACTCTTTAACTGGCTGCGACACCACAAGTCGCATAGGTACAAAAAACTTTTTATAAAATCAAACTGTTTCTTGCATGTGTAAGCAATTTTTTCGTAAATTTCGTAATATTTCATTAAATGAAAGGTTTCTATTTGTGTACTGGCTTGTATTTTATTTATGACACATATCCCAAATAACACATCAAAGCAGTATAACGGCCGTCTTACAGCTTATCTGTATGCTTGTAGCATTTTGAGTTCGTTTTATAGTAGCATTATAAACGTTTATAGTGCTGATATAGCTGTAAAACACAATGGGCACAAATTACCCAGCTTGAGATCCTATATAGGTTATTTAATAGCATTACAGGCGCATTATGTCTGCGCTATTAGCATTATCGTTGTCATGGAAAGTACCAATCGCATTAAAGAAGCATTAGTACGCTCTATTAAGTTGCCAACCGCATTAAAGAAGCATTAATACGGCCAAAAAACTTGCTAATCGCAATAAAGAAGCATTAGTACTCTCGATTAAGTTGCCAATCGCAATACAAAAGCATTATACTAGCATAAGAGTGTAGTAAAATAAACCTTACGTCAATGCGAAAACGGCACAAATGTTATAATACAATGAACGTTGTAATTTAACTACTTTGTCTCGCAATATAAAATGGACGAAGACGGTACAAAAAACTAAATGAGTGACACGACATATTGGTTTGCGTAACAAAATTTATAAAAGTTTTTGACTCTTTTACGTTATTATATCCTTCAAATATTACTGCGCAATGTAGTTTACTGTAAATGTGTATATAAGTTTCATTGAAAATTTTCACGCGCCTTTGATTTATTGTGGTTTTGCTATAAAATATTATAAAAAGATATGCGTCAAATAAACAAAACAATTGTGTAATCCTCGTATAGAACGAGTTTTGCAATATGAACATAATAGTGTTGGTTGAGCAGTCCTAAATTAAGTTATTTCATTATGTATAGGCATTTCCCTTGTATAAATAGGTTCGCATGATTTTATTTTTAGGTTATAAATTATTTACAAAATGGCGTTGGTCTATATAGACGGAGAGCTCAGAGACGTCAGATATGACACAATTATGAGAGCAACCAAACCTCTCTAGTCAGTTTGGTATACTATGCTTATTTCTAGATCTGGACATCTGGCAGCTTTAAAGTGGCGGAGGTCAAAGAATGCAAAGCATTTCAAGAAAACAAATCCTAGAGATCTGGGTTTGATGCAATATTATGAGAAACTATACAAATACTATACAATATTAAGAGAAATTATACAAAAGTTTATGTTGGGGGAAAGTAGTGCCAAACGATGTATAATATAGTTCATAGTTTATCGCCTACTGTTTTTGTTTTCGTAATAATACATATTATTTTTTGGTCTAACGTTTTTTATCGATATTTGACCAGTTTTGAGTCGATATTCCAACATATTCACTACAGATAGAATTATAAGGCAAACGACTATCGGTTCTTGAATCCATTATCTCCATTCTGTAGAGCCGGATCTTGAAATAAATGAGCCATTATTTTTTTATGATATTTTTAAAATATGGTCTAAATAAACACTTTTATCGATATTCGAATGGTGTAAAGAATCTTACATATACTTAATCTACATATTAGGGTTCCTCTTTGATGTCTCTAAAAACTGAAGAGAGATTTTAATTTTTAACTAATTAACACAAAAATTATGACCATAAAACCGCTTTTTTAGCCTAAACCGGTTCGACTTTGATGTCAAATATCTCTAAGACAATGAATATTGAAGTAAATATAGGATACTATATTGTTTAAAGCCGTTACTGATAATATGATAAGCTATATAAATCATTAGAAAACTAAGGGAATGAGATCTAAGGTCGTTGGCGCCAGGGAACCCCTTAAAATATAGGCCCTGTCCCTTATAACTGAGACAACTTCGGCAGTTTTTACCTAGTTTGGTATTACTATTTTCCAATTAAAACATTTTGCTAGTCTGTCACTGTGACCTCCACCCATTAAAAGCTGCCAGATGCCAGGATCTAGCAATAAGAATAGGATAGCAATCTAACCAGACGGGTTTTGTTGCTCTCATTATTGTGTCATATCTGACGTGGCTAGCTCTTAGTCCAATAGCAGGTCAGTGACCCTTAAAAAAGCTTATTAATGCCTACAGCATTACACGTAAATAATTATGCTATGAAACAACACTAAGCCCTATATACTACTTAAAATTGCTATTGTAGGCGTTAAGGCACTAAAACAGCTAAAATCTGTATAGGGGCTGTTCATAATGACGTACTTTATGAACAGCCCCTTATAGTGAATTACTTGGCTTTATAATGGTTTATATTATTGCTATTATACAGCATTAGGAATGTATTACCTACTTAAAAAAGCTATTGTACACCCTAAGGCATTAAAAATAGCTGAAAGCTGTATAGCGAATTTACGTGGCATTATAATGGCTAATATTCATCCTCTTAAACAGAATGAAGCACTTATTTATGCTATTGTAGAACCTAAGGCACTAAACCACTCCGAAGCATTAGTGTAGCAAACCAAAACGCAACTGTACAGCTGAATGCTGTACAGTTGCATTTTGGTTCGCTGCACTAAAACTAATGGCTAAACAAAAGCATTTACATATGCCATTATACAACCGTTATACAGCGTAAAGCATCATATAATGCTATTGTAGAACCTAAAGCACTAAAAACAGCTGAAAGCTGTATACCGGATTTACGTGGCATTATAATGGCTAATATTCATGCTCATAAACAGCGTTAAGCATTTATTTATGCTATTGTAGAACCTAAGGCACTAAACCACACCGAATCATTAGTGTAGCAAACCAAAACGCAACTGTACAGCTGAATGCTGTACAGTGAAATTAAATTCCCCAATACATGCTCAGAAGCAAGTAAAAATAATCTAATAACTATGTACTTGAGTTCCGTATTCACTTGTTTTAACGGATGGGTTTAGTTGGTTTACGTACTGTATAGACATGTTTCGCGAAAATATTTTTATTTATATTTTTACATAAAATTACTACTGACCAGTCAGTCCACAGATTTCCCCTAAATTTTGGTTTTCAGTAAGTACTTAACTTCTTACGTTCCAATGTTTTGATTGTATTGACTAATGATTTAAAACTAAAGGCTTTAAAAAAGCATTTACATATGCCAGTATACGACCGTTATACAGCTTAAAGCATTATATAATGCTATTGTAGAACCTAAAGCACTTAAGTGCTTTTAAACAGCTGAAAGCTGTACAGTTGCGTTGTGGTTTGCTGCACTAAAGCTAAAGGCTTTACAAAAGCATTAAGATATGTCATTATACAACCGTTATACAGTTAAAAGCATCATATAAGGCGACAAGTTGCTCGGTGAACGTATATAAGAGTTTATACGGTCCTTAAGTTCGAAATAAGTTAAACTATTCATATGTTATATTATAATGCTTCCTGTGTTACTTGGGATAGGCACTTATAATTAAAACCAAAAATCTTTGTAATTTACTAATAATATTTGTGTGGAAGGGGGTGGGGGGGCGAGGGGGACCACGAAACTGATTGGCAACATCTGTTAATTGGATGTCTAGGATTTATACAATATATATCAGAAGTCAGAATGAGGTCCACAATTTTTGCAAACGAACTTCACTTGAGAGCCCGGTCTATATTCATTTTTAAATACCTATCCAACAATATATCACACGTTAGGGTTGAAATTAAAAAAAAATCTCTCCCCACTTTACGTATAGGGGAGGTACCCTAATAAAACATTTTTTTCCACTTTTTATTTTACCACTTTGTCGGCGTGATTGATATACATATTAGTACCAAATTTTAGCTTTCTAGTGCTAACGGTCACTGAGATTATCCGCGGACGGACGGACAGACATTGCGAAACTATAAGGGTTCCTAGTTGACTACGGAACCCTAAAAACGGTCCGATAGAGAGCATAATGTACAATGTCTCACTCGCACTCGTTACAAAATTGTCACAATTGACACATATTGACATTTTGATTGTCTGATGACGTCATTATCTCCTTAGTCAAAACGAGACTCAGTCCCCTAGATAACCCTCTCTTTCGGTCTCACTTTGTATACTCCAGTTTAAAATGATAACTTCATGCATGTCACCTGGAAGTGACATGCAAATTATCACAGACAAAAACCCACACGCCGAAGTGGCGGCGTCAAATACGCATCAGTGTTATGATAGAGTCTGACTATAGAAATATTACCCAAATATTTGGCGGGAAATTCAAAAAATCTTGGGCTGGTCACACCTTGTGTAGCAGAAATAATAGTTTTGATACTAGAAAATACTTTTGACTTCTGTGCACACGTAAGGTAGGTAGGTAGGTTTAGGGAAACAGACAGAAGTCAACGAAGTAAACAAGCTTCACAGGGTGTTAGAAAGATCTTTAACCGACTGCAACAAGAGAAATACATTCAGAAATTAAATTCCCCAATACATGCTCAGAAGCAAGTAAAAATAATCTAATAACTATGTACTTGAGTTCCGTATTCACTTGTTTTAACGGATGGGTTTAGTTGGTTTACGTACTGTATAGACATGTTTCGCGAAAATATTTTTATTTATATTTTTACATAAAATTACTACTGACCAGTCAGTCCACAGATTTCCCCTAAATTTTGGTTTTCAGTAAGTACTTAACTTCTTACGTTCCAATGTTTTGATTGTATTGATATTTTCCAGAACTTCTAGTTTATCCGTTTCTTTACACACTTTGTTTATGAGATTCAGGTATTAATAAATTCACATACTTAATCAAAGTTATATGCAAATGTTACAACTAGTACTTAAAGTATCAAAATATTAATAGAGCTCCAACCTACAAAATTGTTGACGACTTGTAGACATTGCAGTTTTTCGTTATACAACACGCTTCACGTTAACTTCGCACATCTTCGTAATTATTTACGAGCCTAAATAATAGTTTGCGGACCACTCGGTACAGTTATTTTTAATATTATTTAAAATAAACCCCTTATAAACCGTGAACAATTTGAAATAATGACATAAATTGACAACAGACTTTTAGCTTTTTTTTTTAAATCATAGACAATTGGTGATACAACAAGGAAATATCTGTCAACAATATTTGGCTAGTCAGACTCTAGCCATGTAAGACTGACTTTGACACAAAGTGAAATTTGTCTATGGCCTGCAAACAAAAATTTCAGCTACCATAGACAAATTCCGCATTTCCGGCTGATTTCGTCTCTTAATAGCTGAATTCAGTGCTGGATTGCGCTATTCGTATGGAGTGCCTGGAAAAATATGCGATACATGATTTTGGTGGAGGTGCAACATACCACCGCCCTTTGGCTGAACACGAAAGGGACTTCAGTTTGCGCCCGTATGATGGCCTGGAGCGGATAATGGATTAAATACAGCGAATAGGATATCCGGGCCAGAAATTTCCAAATCGTCAAGGAGAGGAACCAATTAATGGGACCTGAAATAAAATATATGATCAAATTTAACTAAAATAATAAAGAAACAAATAGATAAGATTCAGATAATATTACATTAAATAGGTAGGTATCTACAAAAAAAGATTAGAATATTCATGTTCATGAGGGGGTTTCTAATTTCTGTAAAACTATAACTACAACAACGTAAACGCACGTTCATTATATTCAGAATCACTGACGACACTGATGGCATCTAACACACAAAAATTAACTGAAAAGTTTTTTCTCATAATATCATGCGCCCTTAATGTCAACCCTTTCAATGCGCATGACACAAATTAAAAACTATTACGAGGGTCCATGAAAGAGCTACGTAGTGGGAAAATAATGCTACGGGCTACGCTACGGCGTAGAACTCGTAAATCATAGACAAATGTTTGCGTCTTCCTACTTAAGCGGTGCGTCATCACAATTTTAAACATCATTTAAATAACAAACAACAAAAAAATTTAAAAATAATTTTAAACAAAAAAGAACCGACTTCACTTAGCATCCACCTCTCCAATAGCAAATGCTCGAGCTGCTGTAAAAAATACTCAAATCACCATAGGTGTGCATATAATAGTTGAAGAGTTCCCTCGATTTCGCCAGGATCCCATCATCAGATCCTGACCTGGATACAATGGGACCAACTGTGAAGTATACTCTTTCAAACGAAAAAACAATTTTTCAAATCGGTCCAGCCAGGTCTTCGAATAATCGGTGAACATACATAAAAAAAAATAGCAAAAACAAAGATCCCGAAGAATTGATAACCTCCTCCTTCGAAATCTTAAAGTCGGTTGAAAAACCAAATAGCTAGCTTAAAAGAGATAGCTTTATCGTATTTTGTAAAGAGTGGTAGGAAATCGAACCGATTGGGTCGAGTGGAGAAAACGGGTGTAGATGCCTTATGACCAGCAGTGGATCAAGAAATAGGTTATTACTTATTAAAATAGAATAAATATAAACAGACCTCCATATCCAGCATCACATGCAAACACAACCCAACCCATAACCAGCGCCCACGCTTCTCCAGTGATCGATGGCACTAAACTGTACAAGATCTGTTGGCTCCTGACTTCCTTGTTGTGGGCGTATACAATTCCATACCCAAGCGCGAGGGCGGCGAGCCATCCCATTGTTATGAGACACTGGAAAATGTACAATGTTGTTGATTTTCAGTACTTAATAGTGCTTAGCCTTTAATAGACTGTGCGTTATACTAACCTATACAAGGCGTAACAAGAATGCTAGTGATCCTTTTGAAGGCACAATTGGCATCGTATTCTAGTTATGAGAAACTAAGAAAAAAAATGGTTTTGTATGGAGGGTGGGGCCGGCTGGGACGCCCGGGACCACGTGTCCCATACAATTTTTTTTTCGCGTCCATCAATTTGTTCTCCTAATTTTTAGTCACAATACGATACCAATTAAACGAATCACCAGTATTTTTATTACAGCCTGTATGGAGGGGTAGTACTTACTGATTTTTTATAGAAATAAAACTATTTTAACTCAAGAAATTTCCATACAAAGTGACCCGTTCTTTTTGTTCTATGGTGTAGTTAATGTACACAACACAAGCTAATAAAAATAACCGCTGTTTGCCTAATATTTCACTTTACGCTAGGTACAGTCGCGGACTTTAAACGTTGAGCCATTTACGGTTCAAGCTATTTTCTTTTACTGTTTGAAATGTCCAATGTAAAATGAACCCTCAACAATTAAGGTGCGACCACACCGCTGCTTAAAATACGGCGACGTTACGGAATCGCAGTGACGCATCGTATCCGCACCGTTTTTATCGCATGCCCTCCAGACCGCTGCTCAAAATACGCTGACGGTACGGAATCGCAATAACGTGCCGTAAACGTCACGACTTTAACGCATGCTCTCCAGTCTCTCCACACCGCTGCTCAAAATACGCAGACGCAGCGTATACGCAGTGACGTGACCTATATGAAATATTTTTGACGCGAACCTTCCAAACCGTATTTTGAGCAGCGGTGTGGAGGGCATGCGATAAAAACGGTACGGATACGATGCGTCACTGCGATTCCGTAGCGTCACCGTATTTTGAGCAGCGGTGTGGAGGGCTTGCGATAAAAACGGTACGGATACGATGCGTCACTGCGATTCCGTAGCGTCACCGTATTTTAAGCAGCGGTGTGGTCGCGCCTTTAAAATCCGTTAGGTTTGTAGTATTTCGTTCCTTTAGATTTATTGTAGTTCTCCAAGCCTGTATATCCCCGCACTAGTGCATCTATGCCATTACGATACTTAGTGACCACTTCACCACAAGAATTATAGTGATCCTAACATTCGGTAATAGTTATTATAAATCGGCGGCTACATATTCCAATATGACGTGTATGCACATCAAAGCAATGTGTTCTATTAATGATTTTGTTACCTTAGGTATCCTTTTCGGACATCCTCGCCAAAGGTGCACCAAATATCCAACTGCCATGCCTATTATAAAAGGCCTTGACCTCTTAAGTGTGTTAAAGCTTTCCTCTAAGAAATCGTGTTTTGAAGCTATGTCGCGCCCTTTGCTAAAATAAACGTTAGTAAGTAAATAAGGTACATATTTACATAAAGTACAATGTTAGAAAGAGTCAGGGTACTATCTGACTATTCTCTTTGGTACCATTATAATCAAAAAAATTAAGTTTTAAGAAACAAAGGGTCATTAACTCTACTTTTTCACTGAGCCACCAATTGGTTAAACAATGTCGATTCATCCCTCTCATTTTTCCGATTTCATCTCGGCTGCTAAGAGACTGGGGACGCAGAGTTTAACAGCTTGATCTTCGAAAGTGGCGGGGCGTCCATTAAACTCGATTCCAACCAGCAAGCCTAATTTTAAATTATTGAACACTGTATCCGAATGGGTATAGTTGAGGTACCGTCACTGATCTTCGGCATCCTCTTTTATGAGGCAACTGACAATTCACGTGGCAAAGGTAGAAGTTAACCAAATATTTGTCACTATTTTAAAACATGCTTACATAACTAACCTTAAAAACGATACTTCTGGATTATTAACACGAGTACAGTATGTGGCGGTATAGATGATGGACGCTATAAGGCCAGCAGTTAGGCCAATCCAGGCGAAGCGGTGGCCCCGAAGCACCCAGAACAGCACAAGCGGTGATAAAATATGCAGTAGAGTATCCGAACAGAGGTACCACGAGTGAGCTAGGCACTAGAAGCCAAGTAATAGTTAGAACGGCGTTAGAAGAGACGGTGGCAAAAAATCATACTGTCGATTTTGAAATGGTTTTCAACTGTACAGGTAGTTTATTGAATAAATTAACAATCTGATATCTTGTCCGATGCTCCTCTACATTTGATAATGGACGAAAATTAACTTTTATATTTTTGTTGCGCGAGACTTTACTTAACTCTCGTCTCTCGTCTGTTTCAAATCTAGAGTAGTGTTTTACTATATCTGTAAGTAATACAAGTATGTACATACAAACTAGGAACTGTAAGAATACCGAGGTTTTGGAAATATTGTCTGCAACGAGTCCATTGAAAACATGATTCTGACCCCTTTGAAGAATTACTGCTCTATTGATGTTGTACTGGAAGCTGTTTCCCTATATATAACATAATACTATATCGTATCCTAGACTCAATTAGTGCATAATAGATAAACTATTTTAAGATGATCTATGTTTAATCTCTACGGATTCTGAGGGCATAGCATGCTGGACTAAATGCATTTTCAATAGATTCTAGTTTTTGTATCCCCTTTAACTTTGAATCGAGATGTACAGTCGCCATCCGATACATCGGAGCGGCCAAGATGGTCACAAATATCTGAACAACGCCTCTATTGCCAAGGCGATAAAGAGTATGTTTAGATATTTTTGAGTACCTTGGCCGCTCCGTAATATTTGATGGCGACTATACACTAAGGAATTTCACATTATCAACTGTTTCTCTAGAGGTGCATTTATATATAACGATGTTAGGCCGGTCATTTTTTTTTAATATTGTGTGAATTGAATTATTTGGGTCTTGTCGGTATTTATGAATAAATTATTAACAGCAAACCATTCATAAAAGTAGGGCAATGCAAGATTGGCTATTTCATTAAGCTGTACTATGTCATTTGCATTATTACTATTCATTGCATTACAATTAGGTACTGATTTAGAGATAAATTTGGCAAGATCTTTTGTAAACATAATAAAGAGTATAGGACCTAAAGTTAACCCCTGAGGCATACTTATTTCTACCTTTATTAGAGCAGACTTAATGGACCTTACGCAACCGTGTAGTTAGTGTCTTTTATTTCGACGGTTACGATTTTCGAGCGCATGAGGTCGTAAACTTTGGCCCTTACTCCATAAAACTTTTTTTAGAAGGATTTCATGGTCCACTGAGTCAAAGGCCAAACTAAGGTCGAGAAATAAGCTACTACTCTCTTCTTACTGTGGATCTTTCAGATGATATCATCAATCAAATTATTAATAGCGTCTTTAGTACCAATATATTTTTGAAACCCAAATTGTCTGGGGTTAATTATATGATTGTGTTGAAGATGCCATACACGGCGAGTTTAAGACGAGAGTAAGCTTTTCAAAAATCTTTGACAGTACTGGAAGATGTGAAATGGGTCTATTTATAGTTATTAGGATCTAGCCACTAACTTAGATGATGTGGCCACCTTGCGGAGCGTAGGGTCAGGTTTCACCAGAGTTGCAAAGTATGCAGAATCCACTATGCCACATCCACTAATTTACTCAAAATTACCCCAAAGTTTTAAGTTTTAGATTAAAAGTGGTGTATGTGACGTAGTGATGGCCAAAAGCTCAATAAACAAAAAAAACGCTTGGCGCAAAGATTATCATACATAACTCACCATCTCATTGAAGTTGACATAATTCTGCACATGCAGTAGTGTAGACCACCACCACTTGCGGCAATCCTGTATGCTGTTCGCCAGCACGGGCCACGCGGGGCCGTCGCCGCTGTGCTGCATCAGGGACGCCTGGAACAGCACCACGGCAGCCAGCAGCGGAAACATTCGCAGCAGCCGGCGCAGGTAGAGCAGGTGGAGGTTTCTTACTAGTGCCACTGTGGAATTGTTCAGAGATGAGTCTATAGGTTCTCTGCTGTCATTTGATATGAAATACTTTTACTATACATCGTGCCCCATGGGAAACCGAAAGATTTTAACCACGTATTCCTGACGCAAAAAGAAGCGTCACAAGTTACAGTAAAAAATCTATAGACAAACTTCAAGCATGAATATTGTTGATTTAAAGGGATATATAAAATTCTTGTAACATAAATTATATTATGGTATTTCTCATTGTTACATAGCACGACCAGATTTTTACATACAATTTGACCGAAATTATTTAAAAAAACAAGAACCGGAAGAGTGACGCCGCGTTTGGACACGGCAGGTTACAGTAAAAAAATGTTTTTCTTACTTTTTTTTTAAATGTAGATATTAAGATTACATAAAAATATTGACTTGGCTTCCATTACTAAGGTTTCTGTTTATCTAATTTTTTTTTGGCTTTATCTGAAAAGGGTTAAGAAGCCACTTTTTTTGAAATCACCCCTGTATTATTCTGAAAAAAAATCTAGTTTGGCAGTTCAGTGATACATAAGATTTTAATGACTTACTAGGCGTCATTTTATTTACAGTGGTATGGACGACTAAGAGACCGCTTATCATGAAAAAGGTATCCACTGACAGAACTGCAGATTGTACCCATGTTGCCGTTGATGTCATGGCCCACTAAAACATTTAAAAATAAACAAAACTTGAAAATTTAAGACTGTCCGGAGATAGATTTGTAATCAAAAGGATCTGTAAAATACCGAATCTGTGTAATGGGCCACATTAATACCAGTTAGTCTAGAATTTTTTCCTTTCATTATTGGTTGATGCAATGCCGGTATTGCATGCCCTAATACGGACCGAAACCTACGAGTATAACAGCTAACCTGATCAGATTCGAATAAGTTCATCGACATTCCAAGAAATATTTTATTCGAAAATGCATGTCCGATGACGATCCACAGGATCGACAGAGACCGCAGGCCGTCCAAGCAATCGATGGAGTCAGGAGTCTTCGAGAAGGTCAGTAAGCGACGGGTGTTGGTGAAGACGGAGAAGCTGGTGAGGAGCTTGCTTGTTTCAGCAGGAGCTGTAGAAACATTCAAGTAATAAGAAATACAAGATTTTTGTACACTCACGGACTTTAATTGTCGGTTCCATCTATTTTCTTATTTTTCTTTTGTTTAATACTTGCTCTATGAAATGTCCAATGCAAAATGAACCCTCAACAATTAAAGCCAGTGACCATACTATTGCTTTAATTATCGATAAGACCAATTTATAAACCGAATGATATTACCTTGTTGAAGTAAAAATACGTTGTATAAATCGTAACTAGTACTTAGCACAGTAAGCGTCCCCAAAATTGCTATGGTAATCCTGAAATCGAATACAATATGTAGGTTATCTATGAATAAGTTCATAACCCAGGTCATCTAAAATATAGAAAAAAAAACTTAAAAAAAAGAGTATGTAAGGACGGTTGGCCTGCTGGGACGATGCGACATGTCCCCTGCAAAAAAAAAACCTCCAAAATGTTCTCCTTCTTTTTCCTAGTTGGAATGTAATTCCAATTATGGCATTAAAGCAATCATTAGTATTATTGTAACATTCTGTACCAAAGTAAAACATTGCTTTTATAATAAAAGATTTATGATTTATGTCTATCATATGCTATTCGGTGGTACGGTGGCCGAGTATTGACTGTGCTAATTCCAACTATACATCGGTAGATGTCTTACACTGCAACGTATTCGGCTGTCGAGAAAATCTTGTCCCCTGGTAGTCGGCAGTACAAATCCTTGTAAGACACGTTCAGCATTCCTACATACTGCCCAATTGCCTGATATGTTGTACAACTTCTGGGTATGCAGACCGCCACCTTTACTTCCATTTCCGAACAGCATTGATGTTCTAGCATACCTCTGGAATAAAACAAAGCGAGAATAAGGTAAAAAACCAGAAACAAACAATTGGCAAAATGTGGCTATCAAGCTCGTCCCAGTTGCATACTTAGGTTAGTAGTTATAGGAGCCGGAAGCTATTAGGTAATTCCCAAGAAATATAAATGGAATCGTACAATTTAAGCACTATAAATAAAATAGGCATGGGTGAATATCAATTTTCCCTCGAAATTTTCTGATTTCTATGGCACATTTATTTTTCATGATGTTACGAAATTGATCAACATACCTAATGAAGGCCTCAAATTTATATAAATGAAACAAATTCTGCCTTATTTTGACCTAAAAGTTTTAAGTGCAAAACATGAAAGTTGATGTTCACCCACGTAATCTCATACCTTAAATTACTGTGTCTCATTATGATACCCGCAGTCCTTTTAAGCTTCAATTCATTTTTAATTTCTGTGGCGTTTTCCCTCATGTTATTAAATAACTCAAAAAGGGTTCCCCTTAATTTCAGACTTGCGCCAGGATCGAATACTGTACGATTGATCTGCTGTAAAGGTATTCCGATCATGCAGAATTTTCCGATGATTGTCACGTGTGTTGTGCGATGGACTTGTTGGACAATGGAGAGGCATTGGCGGTAATTGCCGAGACTGAATTGACCACCGAGCTTGACGCTCTGGGGGATTCTGCCACCGGCATCAAAAACTAGAACAAAATTTTTGATTCTTATTTTCTAAAAAAAGTATTTAGAGATCGTCAAAAAAATCTGACGCGCTATTTAGAGGACGGGTCGTTTCGAAAGGAAAATCAAAACATCTATAAATAAATAAAATTAGCAAACTCGCACCCTGAGGGTTCCGTAGATCACACAATTTTAACAATCACCGATTTTTTTCCTTTACTTATGCTGTAAGATCTACATTCTTGCCAAATTTCATGATTCTGGGTCTATGGGAAGTACCCTAATCCTATAGGTTTTGAGTCCCCTGTGAGGTATTAGAAAATAAGGCTCAAATGGCCGTATCTTTAGATTGCGTTGACTGAGAAGCAAGCTTCTTAGATAGTTCTTATTTTTTTACACCTTCAGTTTACACCATTCGTTTCTGAGAGCAAGAGTCTTGACAGACAGACAGACAAAGAGACAGATAGACAGACAGACGGACATCAAAGTGATAATAAGGGTTCCGTTTTTTTTTCTTTTTGAGGTATGGAACCCGAAAAAGTGAACTTTCTAGTATTTAAGTTGCAACTTGCAATAAATAGACAAACATTGTACAAAATAGGTTTAAGAGTTTTCATTAGCTTACCTACGAGTAGGTAGGTACTTTTCACATTCCGTCGTTCTGAATTCACTGCTAATCACGACACGTTGTCGTCACGTCTCTACGAAGCATTTCGCTACATAATGGAAAATCCATGTTGTCGGCTACGGCGTAGCGCTATGCGCTTAGGATTGCAGTGAATGTCGTGTTAAAGAATTATTTGTAGACACTTACGTTCGAAAAATTCCATTTCCTCTAAATGCCGCTGGCAAGTCATATTGTCCAATACGCTTTCATATAATTTTTCATCGTAAAGACTCTGTGACGAATTTACATGTTTTAAAACATCAATAAGTAGTAAATATACGAAAACCCAGCGCACCATTTTGATCGACTATTGATTTGTGAGTGTATTTCCATCTGTCTCGCCGCCCGGAGACATATGGAGTACTGACTATATTTTATCACATACCGCAATAAACTTTAATTTTATTAGATAAATATTTGCTAAGATCATTACCTATTTGTCAAGTGCCAAAGTCATTGCTCAAAAGCATAGACATAGAAAATATGAGTTCAATACCGAAAAGGTATTATTGAAATATTTGCACATATTCAGAGCAATAACGCGTATTAGGTTGTTAAAGCAATGACGCGTAGTTTCTTCAAATTCATTATCCAAAAGGCAGCCGAAATTACTCCCGGTAAATGAGCTTACGAAGTGTTATGGAACCGCTTCCAACTCTAACGGGTCGATAACCGACCGGCCGGGGTGGATGGCAATTTGTATGCTCGTTCTTCATTACACACAGACACTGTAAATTAAAGGGGGGATGAAAACAAAGGTCAAGTTGGCTCAGTTCGAGTCGCACAGGGCGGTTCTACAACACGTCAGGAGCTCAAATACCGCGAGCCATCTGGCTGCCTCTAGGATACTGCAACCACGCGTCATTGCTCTGAATATGGTTAATGTTATATAATATTTAATAGACATATAAAATAAGAAGACGTAATTCCACGAAGATAAAATTGTAATTCCATATTAATAAGCCGCCGTCTCGTGCACACACACTCACTTTTGACGTTTGAACCAGGTTTGAGATATACAATATGTATTGCCTTAACACGCATCCCCGATCCCGAATGCATGTGATGTAGCAGTAGGTAAACTAACGAAACCAAGCAGAGGAGCAGCAGCAGCAGCAGCGGCAGGAGGAGACCAGATTTGCATATATAAAGCTGCAATCCATACTAATATTATAAATGGGAAAGTGTATGTGTGTGTTTATTTGTTTGTCCGTCTTTCACGGCAAAACGGGGCGACGAATTGACGTGATTTTTTAAGTGGAGATAGTTGAAGGGATGGAGAGTGACAAAGGCTACTTTTTGTCTCTTTCTAACCCCCCACTTCCCTATAATGGGGGGTGAAAGTTTGTATGGAGCATTCCGGGGGGCAATCAGGAAAGGGGAACCGTGTTACCCCGAATTTAACGCGAGCGAAGCCGCGGGCAAAAGCTAGTTTGACATAAATAGGTAACTTCGACAAAACGGTAAAACAAAAACTACTAGATTGTCTTACACCTGAGCCGGTCAGGCCATTTATTGCATTCTGAACGAAGCATATAAATAAAATAAATAAATAAATATTATCCGACAATATACCACAAATCAACCTATTTAGTCCCACAGTTAGCTCAATAAGGCTTGTGTTGTGGGTAATAACTAGACGACGAAAACAATCATAACTCAGGAAGAAATAACCGGGATAAACACACAAATAAATGCCCTGACCAGGATTCGAACCCGGGACCTTCTGCTTCATAGGCAGAGTCACTACCGACTAGGCTAGGAGGCCGTTAAATATTAATGTATAAATATGTATAGAATCAAATTAATGTATAGAATCGAAGAGAAGGATTCTTAAGACGATTGTTGCCGGAGTGTCCTTGAGCGTTTGGGCGCTCTCTACCCGCGCCACCCGCGTACCCCTCTCATTGCAATCGCACTGCGTAAATCCGCCGCGATGCACCGCAATAATGTTCAAAGAATATGACTTTACTCAGAGGCGCGCGGGCAGCTATAATAATTATAATCCTTTTGTGGATGTTTTGCGATTTGAATACTGTGATTAAGTACTACTACGGTGACATTTTTAGGAATGCTACTTACCTATTAAATAAGATAAGTAATAACGATCTCGATTAGTAGATTTTTATGTAAAAAAATAAAAACCTAGACTTTGAATTTGAAGTACAGTGAGCGGCAAAATATTTATGAATTTACGAAATATGGTTAAAATATTCCGCACATCAGAAAAAAAATAAAAAAATACTGACTAGTACAGGAAAAAAAACTGAATGAACATCAAAGCGGTGTTTTCATGTAAATTTGGATTTTTTTTTTGCTGTGCAAGTGAGCTTAATACCTAGATGGTTATTTTTTTTGTTGCGATTTTAAATATTAACCATAAAAATTCACTCAATTACGATAAATTAACAAAACTAAGCCTGTTGCGAGTTGCGAATAGTAAAAATGCACATGTAAGGAGCGGCATCTGTGCACGAAATCGTCATACAATGGTCATGAGAGCTGTAAGCCCATTAAATTTAGATCTTTAAAATATAACACAGCGCAAACACTTCTTAGGGTTCCATAGCCAAAATGGCAAAAACGGAACCCTTAAAAGTTTTTTGAAACATGTCCGTCTGTACGTCCGTATGTCACAGCCATTTTTATTATAAAACATATATTACTTAAATTTTATCCAGAGGTGTGTTTGTGGGACTTTTAGGGGAGGCACTCCATATATACATATGCCAAACTAAATGTCAAAAAATTTTTTTTTGTAAATATGAACATGTTGTAACGGCTTTAAAAATATCTTATATAAGTCAATAGTTTCAGAAATAATTGCTTCGAAAGTCTAAATATAATAGCCCCCCCCCCCCCATATAACTTTTAATCCGTAAGTCTAAAAAATATGAAAAAATACCAAGAAGGCTTAACTTAATTTCTACGAAAATTATTTCACATATTATAGGTTCATCCGTTTTTGAGTTATCTCCATGAAACTACTTTCTACGGAACCCTACATTATGCGTGGTCCGTTACAAACTTGGCCGGTCTTTGAAAGATATTTGATAGGTAGTATTAACCCTTAGTAGTAATTTATTTATTTACTTGTGTTGATAATTAATATAAAATTTGTATTTATTTGCATTTCACCGACATAGTAAAGTTTTTTTAGGGTAGTCAACGCGCATGTGAATCTTCTGGGATTGCAGGCGTCCATAGGCTTTATAACTGCTTTCCATCAGGCGGGTTGTATGCTTGTTTGCCAGCGTCGTGGTATAAAAAAAAGCTTTTTTCCTTTATTCTTACATACATTAAACTCTTAAATATCAACATTTTTTTTATTAGAATCTCAATCAGGCTTTTGCTCAGTAATAGTACACTGAAATTTGATATGAGTTTGGTTTTAATTACGCCTACAAAGTGGTAAAACAATACGTGTCTGAAACACATTGTTGGATAGGTCTTTCAAGAAGAATAAGCCTTAAACAACTTTTGGATAAAACGAATACTTTCGTAAATAATAGCTCCGATAGTTTAAAATGCTCTTTGATTTTTGAACCGTGGGTCCAAAAAATTTGGGAAAATTCCTGGAAGTGAGGCTATTGAAATACTTATCACGTATTTTCAATAAAAACCATATGGAATAAAATCGGTTGAGCCGTTTTTGAGTTATGCCTAATATGCCTATAGTAAAATAACGTAAGTGCCACAAAATATCTCTTTATAAACTACCTTTTGAATGGATGTATTGTAACAGGCCGGCAACTACGGATTCCTACACTGAGCATAGCCCGATATTCTCTTGGCTGGTTTATATGCAATCCTTTGCAGTTTACTTCGCAATTTCTAGATTTGATAAATTAGTATAAAGTATAACATTAAATATTGTGTTTAATCTTAGAATAAAACGCATATTACATTCGTTTAGAACACGGTATTCTTAAATAAATATGTTTATCTACTCGTACACTCACATTGTAAGTCTTCTAAAACGTGTTCAAAAATGGTAGGCAATGGCTATCATTACCACAACCGATGTTACAATGATAAGCTTTTTATCTGTGGCAGTAACGTAATTTTAACTTTATATGCTCATATATTGATACGTTATGAGTTTCAAATTCCGAACATCGAATTTGATAACATAATGTAAATCCTGTGCTCCTTCCTGACCAACGGCACGCTCCCTCCCGACCGCCGGCATAACCGAGTTGGCCATGGCGGTGCATTGGCGGTCATTCTATGGTTTCCGAACACTTTATTTTGGATATATAAAATAAGTGTAGATAAAGCAGTGTATGCTGTGTGTACGTAATTAGGCCTTATTATAAATTCAGTTTATATAACATACATAACGTATAACGATCATAGTATATACTATCTTTTAGTATAATGATTTTGAAATAGAATAGCGTATGATATACTAAATAGGCTATAGCTGCTACCCCTATACAAACAAGCTGTTGCCAGAATAGTATTTCTTTTTTAAGATATTGGCCAGCGAGATTCTGTAAAAATAATTATCTGTGCCTTACCATACAGAATGTCACTCGACATACCTATATAAATAAGAGGGCATATTCTTACAACTCCGTATTTTATAAACTTTCTTTGTACAGTAGTACGATTTCGTATTTTGATACAAATAAATTTATTGAGGATTTTATTATGCCCCGTGATATACCTTCCGAGAAGATGTCTTATAGATTGTGCTAACCTGTTAGCATACAATATTATAGACCCCGTCGTGACTAGCACGGCGGATGATAGTTTTATTAAGACGAATCCCGATTCATACTGCAGGGGCTCAGATTTAGAGAGACAGCCGTCTGGTGATATCAATTTAAACTGACTTCTACGACAACGAGTGCACCAGCCGGCTCCGTTCCTAAACATAACTGTGATGCTAGCATAAGTAGTAAAACTGATGTATTGTACTGTAAAGGTTGTCTACCTTTAAAACCTCTCTTCTCAAACACTGTCTGGCGCGGTGTTATTTAAATTAAGATTTCGGACATTCTATGTCAGACTATAATTAGGCTATGTGTCAGACGTAGAGGATTCTTTCGGGGAGTCTCAAAGGGTCAGCCTAGACAGATAGTCGATTCTGATGTACTAGCGAATGATATAAAAAAAAGAAAATAAATAATTAACAAGTATATTTTGAGAGTATTAATTAAGGATACTCACTACATTTGGTGGAGGTGCGGTGTCGCCTTGAATTAAGGACCGGCCCCCGGAAATCTTATATATTTTATATTTTGAGAAAGTATATTTTGAGAGTATTAATTAAGCATACTCACTACAGTACTTAGTTCACCAAAATATTCAAGGGTTTACCAGTAAACAACTGGAAATTGATTTGTTTGTACAACACTCGAACATTGATATCCTGTGAAATAACGGAGCACTAGCTTAAAGGTCATGAATTTATGTTTAATTTCCACAATCATAGTGTAGTAAGTAAATTTTTTAGAAAATCCTGCATTCGCGGCGGGTCATTAATAATGGTAAAACATGATATAAAAAGTAAGGAGCGGAAAGACATTGTTGAATTGTCTGTGGAACGCCATATTGAACTTTCTTGTGTCGAGTTAGAAGAATTTATAATTATATGCGTGTACAGGCCTCCATTGGCAAACTATAACACATTTGAGTCAGTGATAGATGAGTTCTTACAAGTGTTTCTTGTAGCAATAAAAGTGTTATTGTGTGTGGTGATTTTAATATCAACTTACTTGAAGATTCATCCATGTGTGTAAGGTTTCTTAGTACTTTCAAATCCTACAATTTAGTAAATTTATTTTGTGAGCCTACACGAATCACAGCAACCAGTGCTAATATATAGATAACATTTTCAGTAACAAGGATGCGAATAGTAAATCTATAATAAACAACTTAAGTTCTGACCACTGTGGACAAAAAGCCTCTTTTAGCGGAAAAACTAAGGATATTCCACAAGTCACTATGTGCAGACCAATTTCCGAAAGGCGATTAGATTTATTCAGTCGGAATATCACGAAACAATTATGTTATCTTCCATTTACCCAGGAAAACCCTAACCGTATGAGTATTGAGTTGTTTAACTGTATTAAAAGGGAATTTGATGCCTGTTTCATTCCGAAGAAGGTGCAAGGCAAGGTCAAGACGAAATTTAGCGACTGGGCTACGCCGGATATTCATGAGAAAAGACGATGGCTCTATGATTTATATGACTTGAGAAGAATTAATAAAAGTCCGGAATTCCTAGATTATGTCAGGAACTTTTCTAAATCTTTTAAGATGATGTGTGCCGCTGCTAAAGCTGATTATCTGTCCAGTAAGATCCAAAATTCCAAGGATAAAGTAAAAACTGTTTGGCAAGTAATCAACGATGAAACTGGGAAACGTAAAATCAAAGATCCGCACTACAACCTACGTATTAATAATAATTTAGTGAGTTCGGACCTTGAAGTTGCGGATCATTTTGAGCAGTTCTTCTCTAATATACCGGTAGAAACAACAAAGTCTCTTCATTCATCGCCTGACGTCGCTGAGGCAATACTGAAAACAAATATAGCAGAGTGTACAAATATCTTTAAATTTTCATATGTTACTCCATACTTAGTTATAAAAACATTTACATCCCTAAATTTAAAGAACACTGAAGATCTTTGGGGCCTATCTGTTAAAGTTCTACATTCCATTGTTGAATCGATTGCACCACATTTATCTGATATATTTAACAAATGTGTTGATACAGGAATATTTCCAGACATAATGAAGCACAGCAAAGTCATCCCCTTGTTCAAATCAGGATCGAGAACACAACCAAGCAATTTCAGACCAATTTCAATACTGCCGGCACTGAGCAAAGTTTTCGAGAAACTAATTCTAAATCAACTGGTGTTACATTTTAACCGAAACGAATTGTTCGCCAGAAATCAATTTGGTTTTACCAAAGGTCGCGCGACTACTGACGCAGGTGCTGTTCTTCTTAAGTACATCTTTGCCGCTTGGGAAAAAAAACAAGATGCTGTTGGAATATTCTGTGACCTATCGAAGGCATTTGATTGCGTTGATCACGAAAATCTAAAGAGAAAACTAAGCCATTACGGGATCAAAGATGGTGCCCTTAACCTCGTCTCATCATACCTATCGGATAGAACACAACGAGTAGTTATTAATGGAACTCAATCTTCTGGGTCCCCTGTGGCACTCGGAGTGCCTCAATGCTCAATACTTGGTCCCTTCCTGTTTTTGGTGTACATTAATGACCTACCTAAAATTGTGCAAGATAAACATGATATAGTGTTATTTGCTGATGACACATCTCTGATATTTAAAGTGGACAGAAAAGAAAACAGCTTCGATAATATTAACAGTGCACTCTCCACAGTAGTAAATTTGTTTACGGCTAATAACCTACTTTTGAACGCCAAGAAAACAAAGTGCATCAAATTTACACTTCCCAACGTCAAGCAGATTAACAGCAGCAAGATTATAATAAATGATGAAACAATGGAATTCGAAAATCAAACTGTTTTCTTAGGAGTCACTTTAGACTCGAAATTACAATGGCATCCACATATAGCCACCCTAGCTGGGAAACTTAGCTCTGCAGCCTATGCCGTGAGGCGAATCAGCCATCTAACAAACAGTGGAACTGCCAGGCTGGTATATTTCAGTTACTTTCACAGTGTTATGTCGTATGGAATTCTGTTGTGGGGTAAAGTGGCTGATAATGGGACCATATTTGTGCTACAAAAACGAGCTGTACGTGGCATTTATAAAATGCGCGGTCGAGCATCCGTAAGAGGAAAATTTCAAGAGGCAAATATTCTTACCGTAGCATCTCAATACGTACTTGAAAACATTATGTATGTGCGGAATGAATTCAAGCTCAACAGTGATATCCATAACTATAACACTAGAAATAAAGATAAGATTGCTGAGCCTGGCCACCGCCTCGGTAAGGTTCGTACGTCTTTTGCTGGGAACTGTACACGTTTTTATAACAAAGTCCTCGCTGATGTAGTGAATTTGCCACTAAATAAATTCAAGTCTTATGTTAAGCGCTATTTGTTGAGGATAGAGTACTATATTTTAAAGGAATTCATTGAGGATAACGATGCCTTTAAGCCTATAGCTTGATATGGTTAGTACAATGCAAATTGAGAAATTATTAGGTACATTACTCTATGAAGCAGCTTTACTAGTGTCCAGTATTACCTGTTTTTCGTTTTTATTTTTTTTGTTTTTATTTAGTATTTGGACAATTTAGAGACGTTATACATCTCTAAGTCTTGCATTCGCAAATATTTATATGTATAGATATATATTTAATGATCCTGACGCTTAGAGACATGTACATCTCTATGTCACTTTTATATTGTAATTTAGTTCACGCATGTAAAATACGAGCACAGAATATTGTTTCTCACCAGACTAAACGTGGCTAGTTTTTATTAATTAATAAAGCCCGCCAGCTTGAACATGTCATGCTCGCTTAAAAGGCTCTGCTTATGGTGGCGTCGTTGATCGGGTCGCCACTTTCCCGAAGAAAGGTTGAGGGAGGCGATGGCTGAGATATGCGTCATACTCGTGAACGGGTGCTGTTTGTGGAGACAGGTCTGTTTAGGCTAACTGGGGCCACACAATTACGTAACTTTTTATTAATCATATTTAATTTTAGTTTAATTGGCTTTAGACACAACATTCGGTGCTTGATTATCCATATTTTTTTTATTATATAGAATATATAGATCAAGACACTTGGAGACCTTATACATCTCTAAGGATAATTGCAAATAGTATGTTTATTGTAATACTAGAATCACTTTATTTAAATTCAAAATTTGTTTCTAACTGTTGATGATGGATTATTATAATTTGGAAATTTATGTAGAAGACACAGTTCAGGTAAGAAAGTATATCAAACATGTATGTAATTAATTTTCAAATAGTCAGATTTGGACTCATCTTTTTTCTTTGGTATTTTTCTTAAACTATAACCTATTGTTGGTTAATCTAACTTGGTTTGATATATTTTCTTATAGAACAACGCACTTATATGTGTTGTTTAGTTTTGATGTACTGTTGTTTTGAAAAAATGTTTTGAGTTTCTTGCCGGACATAATTCTTCTCGGGTCAGAGGTGTAGGGTTTGAATCGGTGTAGTTTGATTTTTTTTCTCTCTCTTTTACTTTGACGTGTAAAAGTACCCTTGTGGCCTACTTACTGAATAAATGTTTGAGTTTAAAAGCATTATAAATATTTACTAAAAGATAGTATATACTATGATCGATATACGTTATGTATCTATACATATAATAAAGCTGAAGAGGGTCGAAAGTCTGTACATGGAAGATAATCGAAAAAAAGTTGTCTGGGGATACTTAGAATCGATAACAGAACACGTTCCAACAATTTTTAGAATTTTTGTCTGTTTATCTGTTTATCTGTTTGTCTGTTTATTTGACCGCGCATCACGTGAAAACGGCTGAACGGATTTTGATGAAATTTTGTATAGAGATAGTTTGAGTCCCGGGAAAGGATAATATATAGTTTTGATCCCAAAAATCAACCCTGGTGGGGGTGAAAATGGGGTTAAAAGTTTGTATGGAGAATTTTTAACCGCTGAAACGATTTAAATAGAAATGAGTATGGAGATAATTTGAGTCTCGAGAAACGTCATAGGACAGTTTTCAAACCCTTGTGGGGGTGAAAAGGGGGTTGGAAGTTGGTATGAGGATTTTTTTACCGCTGAACTGATTTAGATGAAAATTGGTATAGAGATAGTATGGGTCTCGAGAAAGGACAAAGGATAGTTTCATCTTCAAAAAAGCCCCCCCCCCCCCCCACCTTAAATTAGAACCGTAGGTCCAAAAAATTTGAAAAAAATAATGGAAGTGAAGTCTGAAAGGTACTTTCAATAAAAACTATCTATACATATAATAAAACTGAAGAGGATCGAACGTCTGTTCATGGAATATATTCGAAAGAAAGTTGGCTGGGGATACTTAGAATCGATAACAGAACACGTTCCAATAATTTTTAGAATTTTTGTCTGTTTATCTCGGAAATTATCCCTTAAGCGGATGCAAAAGGGGTGGAAGTTTACATGGGGAAGAAACAACCAATAACCGCTGTACGTATTTAGATGAAATTTGGTATTGAAATAATTTGTAATGTTTTGGTCAAGGTGTTCATATTTATAACATGTTACCCGTCGATGCTTTAAATTTGCCTTTACCCGCTCTTAAGAAATATTTGAAAATGTCATGAATGTCAAAGGGTTATTGCAGGTTCGAGGACTATATATGACGGACAAAGTTGCATGGCCCAAACCAAAAAACTACTACAAAATTATCTAACATTTATAGGACACCGTTTAGGTAGGAAAACATATCAAACGTTTTGTGAAGCAGTCAGATTAGGGTTTATTTTTCTTTATAATTAAACAATAGGTACATTATCTGTCTCTCAAGCTGTTCTGATATGTCTTCTTGAAGAACTACGCATTATTTTGCATCTTTAAGATCTAATATTAATGTATTACTGTTGTGAAAAAAATAAGTCCCGTCGAGTTTCTTTTCGGTCATAATACTTCTTGGGCCAGAGGTGTAGGGCTAGAACCGGTGGTAGTTTTGGAAAGAAGTTCCTTCTCGGACGGTTCGCGGATGGCTAGGCGAAAAAAAGGCACGTGACCGTCACGAAAATGCGTCACGTCACGCAAACGCGACACCCATACGATTGAGAAACATGTAAAATGGAATGAAATAAAAAATATATAAAATAGAATAAAGTGAAGTGTAGTGAAAGTGAGAAGTGAAAAAAGTCGAGAACCTAAAAGTAAAAAAAAGTCAAAAATGTCAAAAATGGCTAAATTTCAAAAATTTCAAAAATTTCCAAAATTTCCAAAATTTCAAAATTTTCAAAATTTCTAACATTTCCAAAATTTCCAAAATTTCCAAAATTTCCAAAATTTCCAAAATTTCCAAAATTACCAATATTACCAATGTTACCAAAATTTCAAAAATATACAAAAAAAAAAATCACAAAATTTACGAAAAAGTCAAAAATAAAATAAAATAAAATAACATAACTTCGTTTCACTCGAGTGTTCCACGACACTCACGTATTTTATTTTTCTCTGACGTTCATTAGTGCATTAGTGCATTGTAATGTGCTTACATTGAAGAATAAATATCTTGATCTACACCAATATCATAAATCCTCTATTCCGCGTTCGGAACCGTATGTAATTACCACCATTATTACAACCAGTAACGTAACATCAGTGTATTATCTGTGTGGTAACAGTGTGGTAAAAACGTATGAAAATTAATGAAACTCTGCCCCCCAAAAAATATGATATAAAAAAGTATTCATTTTTGAGTGTAGTTTCATTTAGTGGTAATCGTAAAATATTTTATTAGGACTACTGTCCTCTAGCGTATTCATCTGTCAACTTTACTTCAAGTTCCGCCTCCAGGGTAGCGGGAGAGAAATTAGGGGTGAATTAGCCGCTTACTGACACAGACCGAATTCACGCGGGCGGAGCCGCGGGCACAGCTAGTGTTATAATAAACTGCTGCCAGAAAATCAGGTTAGGTTAGGTTAGAACTGCGACCCCTACAGAAAACAAACCGCTGCCAGAAAAGTAGGTTAGGTTAGGTTAGAACTGCGACCTATACAGAAAATAAACTTCTGCCAGAAAAGTAGGTTAGGTAAGGTTAGAACTGCGATCACTACAGAAAACAAACTGCTGCCAGAAAAGTAGGCTAGGTTAGAAATACGACCTCCTGAGAAAACAAACTGCTGCCAGAAAAGTAGATTAGGTTAGAACTGCGAACTTTGTATAAAACAAACTGCTGCCAGAAAAGTAGGTTAGGTTAGGTTAAGTTAGGTTAGAACTGCGACCCCTACAGAAAACAAACTGGTTATTCTATACGAGCATTATGCATTTTGGTGTTAGATGTATTGAGTAATATACATTATAAATCTGAGATATTATGAACAGTATACATAATGATATTAATGATCGTTATATACAATGATATTATACTTAACAAAAATAGATATTTTGAAATTTTGATGTTATATCTAACGTTCGTTATACACCTTGAACAATATACAAAACAAGCTTATACAATATGAGCGTATATAATATGAATATTATAGTATAAGTTCTTATGTCTTATATTACTTACCCAGACGAAAATCATTTCGCCGCGATGTCACACATACCTATCTTTCACAGCAACTATCAGTAAAAATATGACAATAAAATACCTTACAAATTATCATAATATAAATATGTATACGTATCTCCATATAGCCATCACACGTGTAGGTATCGCAAGATAGAAGGATTCTTAGAACTGTTTACCGACTCAAAGACAGCCATGTTGATAAAATGTATAAACATAAGTTTACCTTTTAACCTGTTAGTTAACGATAAGATCGACAAGTGATCATTGTAAACATCATAACTTATAAGGTTAAGTTGAACATTTTTATACTTTTTACTTTTATTCTTGGAGGTTTCATTGGACCTTTATTGGGTCGTGGCAATAGCCGGGGCAAACGCTAGAAGGTTAATTTGGACGTTGGACGTTTTATCTGATCTCACTGGAAGCGCAGGCTCAGTAAGAGCACTAGGAGCATTCGAATTTCGAATGCAGAAATGCCAAGTCTGGTGTGGAAGGGTTCTCTCGTGGAGGTATACTTTCATGCAGAATATAGTTGTCACTTTGAAGAATCCACTTTTAGGGTTTGGTAGTCAATTAGGAACCCTTATGTAATAGTTTCACCATGTGCGTCTGTCTGTCTGTCCGCTCGTACGCGGCTTAGTTCAGTGAGCCTCCCCCCCCCCCCCGGCCCTCCTCCCATCTGACTTTTGGACCGTGGATACAAAAAATTCAGAAAAAATCACGAAAGTTGAGGCCTAATAACTACCTACTTCAATGATAACTACATTGAATAAAATCGGTTGAGTCGTTTTTGAGTTACTTATGACTAAAAAACCGGCCAAGAGCGTGTCGGGCTACGCTCAGTGTAGGGTTCCGTAGTTTTCCGTCCGTCACAGTAAGTGTCCCCACTTAAGAGTTAAAATAACACCGCCATGTAAGATATGATATGAGCGTTCCACGTACAGCGAAATCTATCGGCAAATTAAGTGAACTATTGCGCGCGAGCTTAAAGTATGGAAGATGATTTTTATGGAATAATTCTTTAGGTATTGCGTGAACCGATTTTCACCGTTTTTACTTTATTTGAAAGCACGTCATTTCATTGTGATTTTGTAGAAATTACAGGTACAATAAACACCTGCTTGTACGGTTAAATTACAAACTTAGTTCAGAACTAATTTTGTAATTTTTTCAAAAACTCTCCAACCTATCAAGTTCAAAATAATTTTCCTAGAAAGTTTTTGTAAAGTTCTACTTTTGAGATTTTTTTCATATTTATAAAACTTATGGTTCAAAAGTTAGAGGGGGGGACACATTTTTTTTTACTTCTGGAGCGATTATTTCCGAAAATATTTACATTATCAAAAAATGATTTTAGTAAACCCCTATTCATTTTTAAATACCTATCCAACAATATATCACACGTTAGGGTTTAAATGAAAAAAAAATCACTCCCCACTTTACGTATAGGAGAGGTACCCTAATAAAACATTTTTTTCCACTTTTTATTTTACCACTTTGTCGGCGTGATTGATATACATATTACTACTAAATTTCAGCTTTCTAGTGCAAACGGTCACTGAGATTATCCGCGGACGGACGGACGGACGGGCAGACATGGCGAAACTATAATAGTGGGGTTGTTTAGCGACATAAAAACATCGAACCTCAAATTTTGATGCACAAGTATAAAATTTGGCACAGTTGTTTCTTATCTTTAGACAAGCTGATTAAGATCGGTACCCCAAGGTACCCCCCTTCTGGCGCCGGGAAGGGGGGGTTAAAATACCACTCCACCCGGCTTCATTCAAAAAATTCTAACTGTTCACGTTTACCTAATAAATAGGTCAAGTTTGGTATCAATTTCGGATAAAACGACCATGTAGAATTCGTTTCTGGTATTAAAAAATGCAATTTACTGAGTAATATTTAAAAAATGTAAGAAAATCGAAAATCTCAACTAAATTTTGTATATTCCAGTCATCATAAATATTAATTTTCTAGTTTTTTGTATACACTAAAAATACAATATTAAAGCATATTTCATGTAGATTAAAAAAAATACAACATTTAATAACCATTACTAACAGTAAATGGCATTAAAAAAAATTGCGTCGTGGATCGTGAAATTATTTTTACCGCCGTCGGCATCCGCGGTCAAAATATCCAAATAACGCACTGTAGATAGGTACCATGTAAACTTGTTATTTATTGAAATCGATTATATATATAACAAAGATAAAAACCGTACCTGAAGGAATGTGATATTCCGTCAGAAAAGGGACTTTTAGTATAGGATTTGAGTGTGCAACCTCTTTTCCTTGTGCTAAAATAAGCCAGTTTATAATAAGAATAAAAAATCGTTACTTATTTAAATTTAAGACATGTGGACTTCTGTTAAAAAGGTTACGTAGAAAGATTGGTGCTTATATTTATATAATAGTATTGCTTAGCGTCAGTCATTATATATCTTCAATAAGTCGCTTACCTGTCATACAAAATCATCAAATATTTTTTGGAGAATGCTATTGGCTTCACTATTGCTCCATCTTGAAGTAGTTTAAATTCTTGTGTGGCCGGGTTAAAGGCGTTCCGAGCTTTTAAGGCACTTTTCTTACCTCTTCCATTAAATAAGGATACTGTGTCGCATCCAGTGAAGGCATGGAACACGGGCAAGACTGACACTTTGTCAGGGCCTCATAGAAACAAAATAGAGTTTAGTTTGCGAAATGTATAAACTATAAAATAATGTATGGCTATTATAACAAAATACTCTTACCTAATAGAGTGACATGCGATAAAATTGTGGTTTTTCCCTGTGCCAATATGAACCTACAATTCCTGTAGTTGAAGTAAGCGACCTATTGAAGAGTTACGAGTACATGTTGAAATTTAAACGTTTTTAATTTACTCATATTATTGCAGGCCGAGTCTCTGCTTAACACTAAATGAATGCCGGAAGTACTTTTCTTCTTCTTCTACCTAGCGTTATCCCGCTTTCCTGCTCGCTTTCCTCCACTTTGCGCGGTCCTGGGCATCTTCTTTTACGAGCACGTTTTCACTCTTGTCGGCCTCCACGACATTCAGCCAGCGCTTCTTTGGTCTTCCACGACCGCGTCGAGGGCTGTCCAGTGCTAGATCAAGGCATATGATCCCTATGTAGTCTGGTGGCCTGCGAGAGATGTGACCGAACCAACGAAGGCGACATTCTGGAGCTTCATTTGGAGCTTCTCCGCTACGTCACGGACTGCGAGGCTGCCGCGCGTATGTACTCACTAGCTTTCCGCCCGCGACTTCGTCCGCGTATAATACGGTTCCTCATACAGAGTTTCATATCCAATTTTATCTTCTTAACTAACTTTTTTTAATCCCCGAACCATCTTCTTAATCTATTTATACTTATAGCTATACAAACTTTCAACCCCTTTTTTACCCTGTTAGAGGTTGAATTTAAAAAAACGCTGAAATTCCTTTTATTTTTTTTTAATTATTAGTAAACGTACGAAGTTTCAAATCTCTAACTCAAATTTTTAAACCCCATCCATACTAACTTTCAACCCTCTTTTTACCCCCTTAGGGGATGAATTTTGAAAAACCCCTTCTTAGTGGATACTAACGTTATAAAAACTACCTATTGTGAAAAATTCAACTCTCTAGGTCCAACGGTTCGGGATGGGCGTTGATTTAAGTGAGTCAGTCAGTCAGTCAGTCAGGACTTTTACGTTTATATATATAGATTACGAATGCGATCAGCACGTGTAACGTCGCATATCCACCGCAGCATCTTCATTTCTGTAACGCAAAGCTCATGAATATGCCTTTCACGAACCGGTCGTCTCGCTTCCGTATATTAAGACCGGTCGGATGATGCACTTGTACACTAGCCCCTTCAGTCTTAGCGGAATTTCGGCGAGCGCAGATGACTCCTGTAACCTCTCGCTATTTAGACCAAGCTGCGCTTATTCGGGCTCGGATGTCGTGGTCAATTGGACCCGGACCCATGCAGTACGGTACCCAGGTACTTAAACTTGTCCGTTTTCACGGCAAGTTTGTTCCCTATTTTGATAGGAACGGGATCAGTACTTCCGCAGGCCATGTATTCGGTCTTCGAGACATTTAGCTTTAGACCACCGTTCTCTAGCGATCCCTTCCATAGGTTCACCTTTCGCTCTAGTTCATGTTTGTCCTCGTCCGTCAGTGCAATGTCATCTGCATACATGAGCAGCCACGGCGGCGGGTCCTGGATTTCCGCCGTAACAGCATCAAGCACAACACTAAACAGAAAAGGACTAAGGGCCGAGCCTTGGTGCACGCCAACTGTGATCGGGAAGGGTTTAGTGTCGCCAACAGCGGTCCTCACTAGAGACCCCGAGTTACGGTACATATCCCGGATAATGTCAACATAGACTTGTGGCACGATGTACACCTTTAGTTCCCACCAGATCATCTGACGAGGGATGCAATCGAAAGCCTTTTGCAGGTCAAGAAATGCCATGTAAAGTGGCCTAATGCCGGAAATACTTATTTACGAAAAAAGATCGTCAGCTGGAGAATACTCGTATACCATCAACAGAAACAGCCCTATATCAGCATTTACTTCGCGTATTGTACATTTAAATAAATGTACCCAGCTACTCGTATGTCTTTGTGGAGGGCACTATGATGAAATTGATGAAACACAAAATGTATAATTAAATAATTAAATTGTAGTTAACTCTCTTATTATTTTTATGCTTTATTATGCGTTTCTTGTTAAAGTGTGACTGTCCACAATCTGTGAACGACGCTTCCGAAGTTACTTTGGCCATATAATGAGAAGCGAGGACGAAAGTTTGGAAAGAATAATCGTTGTTGGCAATACTGAAGGCAAAAGGTTACGGGGCCGTTCACCAGCACGATGGACTGACCAACTCAAAGGTGAGGAACCCTCTCAGAAGTATCAGTATAGTTCATCGTAGACGATGTGGTAAGGAAAGCGATGGACCGAAATCGATGGCGAGAGTGTGTTCGTGCCAATCATGCCCGAATAAAACCCAACAAACACGATCATCTGTTATGATGGATGCGACAAGAAGGTGAATGCGTTTCTTGATAATACGCGGAAAATATATAATGCAATTTTTTTTTAATGCCGTTAATAAAGGTTCTCAAATGTTATAATTTTTTGAATCTAAATAAAATATGCTTTAATATTGTATTTTTTGTGTATGAAAATAACTGGACCCGGGGTATGTCCTTAAACTACGTCCGGACCTGGGTATGTCCTTAAACTACGCCAAAAAGAGAGGTATGGGCACTGCGAATGGCATCTCGCTAAGTGTGGTAGGGCACGTTCAGCGAATGTCATCGCTCAAATCTGGAGCAGAGCCCGACTGGGGAAGTACCTCCACCTTACAGAAAACCACAGCCAAATAGCACTAGACCCTACTCATAGTGTTGTGTTCCTGCTGGTGAGTAAGGTTGCCAAAGAGCTCAAAGAGGACCCAGTGTGTTGACGATGAGGGACATTCTTGTTCCTTTAGTCGTCAACACAGTGAATCCTCCTTTTTGTAAAGGGTCGGCAACGCGCATGTGACTCCTTTGGAGTTGCAGGCGTCCATAGGTTACGGTAGCTGCTTACCATCAGGCGGGCCGTATGCTTGTTTGCCACCGTCGTGGTATAAAAAAAAAAAAATAATAATAACTAGCAAATTAATATATATGATGTCTGAAATATAAAAAATTTAGTTGAGATTTTCGATTTTCGTATGATTTTTTTAAATATTATTCAGTAAATTGCATTTTTTAATACCAGAAACGAATTTTACGTGGTCCTTTTATCCGAAATTGATACCAAACTTGACCTATTAGCTAAACGTGAACAGTTAGATTTTTTTGAATGAAGCCGGGTGGAGTGGTATTTTAACCCCCCCTCCCCGGTGCCATAAGGGGGGTACCTTGGGGACCTTGGGGTACCGATCTTAATCAGCTTGTCTGGGGACAAGAAACAACTGTGCCAAATTTTATACTTGTGCATCAAAATTTGAGGTTGTGCACTTAACACCCATACTATAAGGGTTCCTAGTTGACTACGGAACCCTAAAAACGCGTATAGGCCCGTGAAATTCAACAATCAAAATTGCTAAAATAACAAAGCGCGATGTAGTTCTGGATATTTGATATGTTGTTGGGTTGGGACTAGTTAAGACTATTCACATCTTTATTTGCTACAACTAGTTACTTGTGCTGGCTGAGCAATACCTACATGAAAAACTACAAATATTATTTTTTATATTTTCCTTCTTATTTAACAAATTATAAGTATTTATTAATAAGGTTGCTTTGGCGATTTTCAAGGCCTTTTAATTTGCAACAATTTGAGTCAAAATTCGATTGTCTACCTTAAATATGTTACAAGATACGGGTACTTATATCTTTGAAAAACTAAAAAAATATTACAATCAACTTGCGCGTGAACTCCCAAAAACCTGCAGATACATTGACAAGAGACCACAGAAAAATAAAATTTTAATGCCAGAGACTCTAAACTTTAATGCCAAAAGCCCTATTTTATGAAATAGTTTTCAATTTTTTCGCAAACAAAGGTGACTCAAGAAACACAATGCGAATCTGAATCTCGAAGTGAATTGGGGCATATAACTTGTGAGTCCCTTACGTGAAGTATAAATAAGTGGAGATGTGGAAATAGTACATACAAATCGTAAAAAGCGGGTTAATGCTTTTAAAAATGCAGTACCAGTTTATTTGTTTTAGTGTCTGTTGGACTGTTTCGAGGAACCAACGTACACCTTAATAAACTATAAAGTATTTTTTCTACTCCTGTACTTTTATCTGTCATTTATATATTCGTTAACACCTTTATAAGAATATAGATAATACACTCGATGAAAAGTCTATCTAGTCTATTCCCCAAAATAACACTTGTTCTATAAAAGCGAATCGCGTGCAAACACGGCTATTATTATAAAATAAATTACTGCCAACCTAAGAAACCTAAATAAACGCAGCGTTTTTAGAAAAAAAACTTTAAAAAAGAAAAAAATTATAAGAACCACAGACCTACTTCGTAGTTTCCCGTTCGTTTGTTGGGGCGAATTGCAAACTTTGAAAGTAATTTAGGTATTTTTACTAATCTCTGTAGCTCTTTAATAATTGATCAAATAACGACGGTATTTGTGGTAGTAATGTTAGTATTATTGAAAAATAGTGTTTTAAAAGGTAAAACTTAAATGATTGTTGATTATGTTGACAAAATAACTGCGATATCCATGAAGATTTCAATTTCGCATTTTATGTAAAAGTAAGTGTATTCGTAGAAAAAGTATTGTATGCAACGTCGTATAAGTAGGTAAAAAAATGTTCGTGGCGTTTTTCTTAACAATTTTCGCCTACGGCTCAAATTGTTACCCACGCCACTCACCTTTTTTGACCCCTCTTATACAACTGTTGCATAAACTACTATTATTTTATCAATGAATAAAGTGGCCCTATGTAAGAAGCCATAAAAGATAGAGATTTGAATGTGGACTTAAATGATGGATAATTAAATGCTCTTTAAAACTTCAATTGCAACCTTTATCAATAAATGAACAGGTTTTGAGTTTATACAGGAAACATCACAAAGTTGACAGTTTTTCACGAATTTCTCGGCTAGGTCAAGACATTTGTTGTAGCAAATATCATCATATACTGCCAAAATACATACATTACAGTCAAAAATACGGCACACGGCAGCGGTCCCATTGCCGTATCTCCATACATTTTTTAGACACGTTTTCGCCAATTTTCTGGATACGGCAATTCAGCGGCAATTATTTTAAGAATTTGTATAGGGATACGGCAAATTACGCCTCGGAATACGGCAACCCCAAAATTGAACAAGAACAACACTGGTCAAGTCAGTCAATAGTCTTGTTAGTCGTATGCTGCATATAATGTTTGTAATTTGATTTTCATTTATTTGTAACTGTTTCTGGTAGCAATAATTTTACTTGCTATTTTTTTAACAGACCAAGTAAGTAATACCATGAGGCAGTGTATTATATAATCAAAGAAGATGGACGAGCATGAATCGTACAAAACCTATGCGCTCGAAAATATACTCCGAAGTATTCGTAAGAAGTTAGGACTAATAACTATTGATTCAATCAATTCTTTCGATCTGCAGCGAATCAGGCTAACCGTCCCTAACAACATACTCTCAACTATATCACGCATTGTAAATTTAATATCTTATTTCACAGGCCTAGTAGTAAAAGGACGTAAGTGCCGCATAGTCTCTCTCCGAAACATGTCGCGCG
Organism: Pammene aurita; assembly: GCA_947086415.1. Classification (NCBI taxonomy): domain Eukaryota; kingdom Metazoa; phylum Arthropoda; class Insecta; order Lepidoptera; family Tortricidae; genus Pammene; species Pammene aurita. Next base: position 15,673,234 of record OX352290.1, read on the forward strand.
AAGTGACTAAAGTGAAGTGAGTGTATTCGTTATATTTTATAATATTACATTTTTTTTAAATAATAATATCTTCTTACTTAGGCAGAGGCTAGGTAATTTATATTATATAATTAATTATGTTGCCTATAAGTAAAAATATAAATAAATAGAAACACAAAAACATTTATTAAAAATAAATTAACAAAAGGACCAAAACGAAATTATAACAAAAGAACAAGACGTAAACAACAAATTTGCTGTCTTGTATATCTAAGTCACCATTATGGATGCCTAAAAAATCACGGTTTCTTTTTTGATTGAAGGGGCAGCCAGTTTCAAATTTCCTGAAAAAAAATGATCGAATAGAAATGTATCATTCGTGTCCAGTACAGGTTTTAGAACTATTTAGTAATAAAATGTTTCATATCATTGTTAGAAGACAGTGAGGGGTTCCACCAACTGGCGTTTATTTAGATCTAAATAAACGTTTGAAAAAACCAGTAAGGATAACAAAAGAATAATACCTTGTAGCAGTATTTTCTGTAATCTGAAGAAAGGAGCGTCTACTAGCACCCACAACGCAGTCGCAACCACCAATGAAAGTGAAATGTCCGAGCAGAACAGGAAAAACTGAAAATATAATACATATCCAATTAAATTATGCAACTTCTTATGATAATTTAATTAATACCGACCGGCTCGCTATGTACTTATAGAGGTTTCCATACAGGCTGAGTGTTTTGATGACGATAGATCTGACTATTATTATGTATAAGTCGGTAGGGTCAGGCAGGGAACAGTGGCTAATAGTTTTTTAACAGGCTGTGGCATGAAAAATATAAATCCCTGAAATAATTGTTGCAAGTACAAATCACAGTGCAACATTAAACTTTCATACGTAACAAATATATTTGCTATTACTTTTACCAAAAAAGAGGTATCCATTCTTTTTTCATTAGTTTACGCTACACGTTTGCCTTTGGGTCACCAGCTTACAGATGAGATGTGTACAAAATTTCAGCTCAATCGGTCCAGTAGTTTCGGAACAAATTGGCTGTTTGACGAACCTCTCTCTTCTCTACTCTCTCGTCTCACCATAGGGGTTTTTATACCATTGTGGTAGGGAACTCTAAAAATATTTTGCAAAGTTTTGCTCCTCCCAGCTCCACGCAACCATATCATGCATGTACATATGGTTGGCTTCACACTAGACAAGATTTTGCACGCCGTGTAAAACTATGTATGACTATGCGAGGCAAGTTTTTGGTGGAAGTGCAACGTACCACCGTCCTTGGGCTGAACATGAAAGGCACTTCACTTTGCGCCCTTATGATAGCCTGGAGTGGATAGTGGACCAAATACAGCGAATAGGATATACGGGCCAGAAACTTCCAAATCCTTAAGGAGAGAAACCAATTTATGGGACCTGAAATAAAATCCAAGGTCACATATAAATAATTTTCGGGAATAAAAACTTCATGTTCATTAGGAAGTTTATTTTTTTCTGTAAAACTTGGGATTGTTTAATATTTTTTTATTTCAGAATCACTAATGAGTAATGACGCTATAGGCAGTATACGCGTCTAACACAAAAAAAAATGGAAAACTGGCTTCTCATAAGATCTTAAAACCTTTCAATCTACTTCAAAGTCGGTTTTCAATTTACAAATGGTTTTTATACATTTCTATTTCTAAATATCTTGTTGTGATAGTCATAAAATCAACATCACAAGCGTCACACCATTTGGTACCACGTTTTTAATATTGACTTTATTTTGTTCACGACAAGGTAAAATATCAAATTGATAAAAAAACGTCTGTCAAATCCAAACTTACTTTGAACTTATTGTACGAGTACGAGGGTCTATGAAAGGGCTACATAGGGAAATAATAATGCTACTGGCTACGGCGTAGAACTCGTAAATCGTAGCAAATGTTTGCATCTTCCTGCGTAAACGTTGCGTCGACGTACAGTCAAGTGCAAAAATACGTATCGAAAAAATCGTTTCATAAATATGGTACTACGCACTTATTACAACGGAATAAGATACTATGGGACATATTTTTGAGTAAGATGAGTACACCCATATTTTTACACTTGACTGTACATAGGTAATTTAAGCTATTTTTTAAATTCATAGAATAATTTACCGAAAATAGATGCTCTTTTTAGGGTTTCGTAGTCAACTAGGAACCCTTATAGTTTCGCCATGTACGTCCGTCCGTCTGTCCGCGGTCAAGCTTAGTGACCGATCGCACTAAAAACCTGAAATTTGGTATCAGTATGTGCATAATTCACGCCGGAAACGTAGTAGACTAAAAACTGGAAACATATTTTTCTATTAATTCATTGGATAGGTATTTTAAAAAGTCTTTTGAAACATTTTTTGGATAATACTAATAGTTTTGTAAATAATAGCTCTGAAAGTTCAAAAAAGGGCGTCCCCCCCAACCCCCCAACTTTTGGACCGTGGGTCCAAAAATCTTGAAAAAAATCATGTAAGTGAGGCCTGATAAGTACTTTAAATTAAAACTATATTCAATAAAATCGGTTCAGCCGTTTTTGAGTTATCACTCAAAAACCCATTGTGAAAGGTCGTAGGTGCCGGATAGTCAAATGACGTAAGCGCCGCCAAATATCCCTTAATAAATGATATTTTGAACGGATGTATTGTAACAGGCCGGCAACTACGGAACCCTACACTGAGCATAGCCCGACACATGTCCTTAGCCGGTTTTTAGGGTGCCGCAGTCAACTAGGAACCCTAATAGTTTCGCCATGTCTGTCCGTCCGTCCGTCCGTCCGCGGATAATCTCAGTGACCGTTAGCACTAGAAAGCTGAAATTTGGTACTAATATGTATATCAATCACGCCGACAAAGTGGTAAAATAAAAAGTGAAAAAAAATGTTTTATTAGGATACCTCCCCTATACGTAAAGAGGGGAGTGATTTTTTTTTTTGTTTCAACCCTAACGTGTGATATATTGTTGGATAGGTATTTAAAAATGAATAGGGGTTTATTAAAATCGTTTTTTGATAATGTAAATATTTTCGGAAATAATCGCTCCAGAAGTAAAAAAAAATGTGTCCGTCCCCCCCCCCCCTAACTTTTGAACCATAAGTTTTAAAAATATGAAAAAAATCTCAAAAGTAGAACTTTATAAAAACTTTCTAAGAAAATTATTTTGAACTTGATAGGTTGAACAGTTTTTGAAAAAAAATTACAAAATAATTTCTGAATTAAGTTTTTTTAACTCTTAAGTGGGAACACTTACTGTGACGGACGGAAAACTACGGAACCCTACACTGAGCGTGGCCCGACACGCTCTTGGCCGGTTTTTCAGGATAGGCAGGCGTTTGACCACGGTCTCACCTGATGGCATGTGATGATGCGGTCTACGGTGGAGCATCTTACCTATAGAATAGTACCTAAATATAACCTACCTAGTTACTCTTGCTTTGCTGTTTTGTAAACAGTGGTAGGAAATTTCAATCAATGGGGTGGAGAAAATGAGGGCGCCTTTAGTCCGCAGTTGATCTTTACCTAAATAACATATTAAAAATTATAATAAATAAAAACTGTGCAACCTCCATATCCAGCATCACAGGCGAACACGACCCAGCCCACAGCCACTGCCCAGAGCCCTGTCCTAAAGGATTGCACGAAACTGGTCAAGAACTGGCCGGCTTCCGGGTCGGCCTCCGGGTTGTTGCAGTACACCATTCCAGATCCAAGCACGAGGGCGGCGAGCCATCCTAGTCCTATGAGACACTGGAAAATGTACAGTGTTATTAATTTTCAGAACTTAAAAAGGGGCGTCCATTAATCGCGTCATACTGTATAGGGGGGGGAGGGGGTCAAGAAAAAATCACCAATGATCACCACAGGGGGGAGGGGGGTCTGGACACATATCACGTGTAATTTTTTTGTTATTATGGCCAATAAAATAAAAATTATCAACTTTTAAATGAATCAATCTGTCAAAAGCACAGTAAAATTGCACTAGCACTATGATTGTAAATAATTTTTAATGGCAATTGACATATTATTTTGTGAAGTAGGTTTTTAGGGTTCCGTAGCCAAAGTGGCAAAAACGTAACCCTTATAGTTTCGTTATGTCCAGACGGACAGACGTCCGTCCATCCGTCCGTATGTCACAGCCATTTCAATCGGAAACGATAAAACGTATCTTAATAAATATTTAAATATAAGGTGTGTTTTTGTATGCTGCTATTTAGTTTTGTAGTAAAGTTGCTGAAAAATATATTTTAAGGAGGGGCACTACTCCATACATGTAATTATTTGTAAAAAAAATTTTTTTTTACCAATTATTGACATGACGCACATCACTCGGTAAGTCTTTCAAAATAACATTGAGGTCTGTTTGATTTTTTTTTCAGTAAATATTTTAAGAAAAAATCACTTCGTAAGTCTAAAAAAATTGTGTCCTCGGGATGTCACTTTTGAACCGGAGATCCAAAAAATATGAAAAAAATTGAGAACATTATCGGTTTAGGAATTATTGAGTTATCTCCTAAAAACTCATTTCATACTCAGATACGACCTTTTGATATTAATTTTTCGATAGTAGGTACGAAACCCTGTGGCCCGACACGCACTATTAAAGAGAATTTTTTTTTTCTTACCTATTTATACTGACGATTAGCACAAGTGTGCAGCGACGGTGTCTCGCGGGTGAGATACACCTCTTCACTTTCTGATGAATATAGTTAGAAAGTGACAGATGTCTATCTCGCCCACAGAATACTGTCGCTGCACACTTGTGCTAACCTTAAAGAGATATCGCTGGCCCAATATTACAGGGTTCTATTTTTCACTATTATCGAATTGAAATTTAAACATTTTCATATTGGCACTAAATCTAAATTCAACTACCCTGAAAATGTAACATAGAATCCTGTAATATTGGGCCAGCGATATGGTACATTGTTTTAAGGCCTGAAAGTGAGGTTAGGCGGATTTCGTTAGTTCGACGATGTTAAGATACGAGCACACTAAGCCTGCACCTCTGCACTAGTATGCTGATGCAATGACTAGCGAACACTACGCCGTTAAATACTGATCCTGACATTCGCTGGTAGTTATTAATGTTATTATCAATTGGCTTCTATACAGGTTGAAATCGGGGTCATGTAGCAAGCGATCAAGGCATGATACACAAGGCTATACTAAACAACCTTTACTATGGGACCAACTCCGAAATCGCGAAAAATATTTTCGCCTCTCCATAGGAAACAACAACATGTGATCGGCCGACCTGCCAAAAATTTTGTCTAGATTTCAGAGTTGGTCCCATAGTCAAGGTTGTTCAGTATAGCCTTGTGTATCACACCTTGATCGCTTGCTACATAACCCCGATTTCAACCTGTATATGTTGTAAGTATACGTAGCGATTGATGCACACAATCAGGACGATTTTTTATGAATGATTTTGTTACCGTAGGTATCCTCCTCGGACATTCTCGCCAGACGTGTAGCAAATATCCAAACGCCAAGCCTACGAAAAAGGACGGCGCTCTCGCAAGTATATTAAAGTGTTCCTTGTCGCAAAGTTTCGAAAGTAATTCGGGCCACGTGCTGAAATTAAGGCCATAAACGAATAAGGTACTTATTTACCTAATATTTAAAAGTGAAGTAGAGACCTTAAGTATTAGTTAAAGCAATGACGCGTAGTCGGAGTGACCGCAAGGCAACCGGATGGCTCGCGGTATTTAAGCTCCTGAAGTGATGAGGAACCGCCTTGTGCAACCCGAACTGACCCAACTCGAACTGGGGCCGAAATAGTGGGTGGGTGCGAAAAAAAAAATATCGCGAGGCAACCGATTGAGACAGCGGTTGCCTGAAAGTGAGTACGCTGGTTATATACATTTTTAATGCCATCTCTCCAGGTGCGACTGGCGCCCTGTACGAGAACGAAGAAACATTTAAAAAAAAGTAGTCAGGCAACCGCTTGAAAATTAGCATGGCTTGTTCTAAAACACATACATCACTGGATACAATGCCATCCGCCCCGGCCGGAGAGTTATTGAGCTATCAGAGTAGAAAGTCGAACAAATATTGAATTTTTCCATCGGTGGATGAGAACTTACGGAACTAAAATGTTTTGCAATCAATGGCCACAGGGGGATATTATTTCATAGGAGAGGGATGGCATTTGGACATATCGCATGCCACATCTGACATCATGCAAAACTAAAAAAAACAAATGCCATCCGATTTCAATCATTGTAAGTGCATTTTTCTTAAGTTCTCGACAACCGATGGAAAAAGTCAATATTTGTCCGGCTTTCTACTCTGATAGCTCGATTGTCCGGCCGGGGCGGATGGCAATCTGTATCCAGTGACTGTATGTAATGTAGAACAAGCATGCTAATTTTCAAGCGGTTGCCTGACAACTTTCTTTTAATTTTTTTCTTCGCCCTCGTAGAGGGCGCCAGTCGCACCTGGAGGGATGGCATTAAGAATGTATTATATAGCCAGCGTATCAAAGCGGCTTAAACTCCTCCGGCTTGCCGGCTTTACTTCCGTTGAATATTAACTCGAACGTGTAGATCTATGGAGCACTGCAGCCCAATGTAATAGACAGTTTAAACTACAACAACGTGCCCTTAGGATAATATCACATAAACCCTATGATTATCCAGCCCAGTCATTGTTTAAAAAACACAAAATCCTTACATTACCATGTGTCTACATACTAAAAGCCTGCCAATATGTGAAATCAAATCTGGGAGTAACTATATACAACCCGTGGGATGAACCACGGCCGTAACACTCGCGGCAAGGACCTTCAGCTTATATACCGTCGAAAAGACAAGGCTCGAAAGTCACTCAGTATCATGGGTGCAAAGATTTACAACACCCTTCCCAAACACATCACAAATTCCGCAAGTGACGGAATATTTACACAAAAACTTAAAAAATGTTAACTGAACTTACATGTTATACAATAAATGAATTCATGTATAAGTCTACTAATACTAACCACTATTCATTCATTCAAACATTAAATAGACAATGTACGAGTATACCTACTTAACCTAAATATCTTAATCTTAATACAAATGACATGTAAAATTACTTATAATTTTATCAATAAATATCTCATTTCTCATTTCTCAATGGGTATACCTATGTTTGACGCGCCGCCACTGCTCTTCGGCATCCCCTTAAGTGAGCCTATTGACAAGTCACATGGCGATAGCAACGTTACGTACGTTATTAGGCTTCCATATTCTACCGAGGCCGCCAATAACCAGATACTTGAACAAATTCTAAAGCATTGCATTGTAAGTATATGTATATATACGAAACTAACCTCAACCACGAAGCACCTAGATAATTCATAAAATAGAAGTAGGTGGCGGAGCAGATGATGGACGCCATGAGGCCAGCAGTAAGGCTAAGCCAGGCGATGAGACCGCCCCGAAGCACCCAGAAGAGTACAAGCGGCGACACCACATGCAGTTGAGTATCCACAGCGAGGTACCATGTTTGGGACAGGCACTGGAAGCCAATGAATATGGTAAATGGTAGTTACGGCGCTGGAAGGCAAAGACTTACACTGCAGATTTCTAACTGTTAAGTAATATTTATTTCAACACACTTGCTCATCACGAGGTTCTTATTCCACCGCTTTTATGCCCATAATCCTAGATATTAAACACGCGTGCATTTCGCAATAATTATCGAACTAGTGCAATAATTTAATAATCCCATCAAGTGACGTTTGTACTCTAGTACCAAGTTGTATGTACGCAGACGAATCGTTGTAATTTAGTTGGGTATTACCTTTATTTATATTTTAAAGAAATAAAAAGTTAATGTATCTAGACACGCGGCAGCGTGTCAAGCCAAGTTCAAGCAAAGGAACTGGTTAGCCAGCGCCAAGTGTATATTACACGAACCACTTGGTGCCACTTTTGACCCTTCTATAACTCAAAACTTCTTTAACGTAAACACATAAAACTACGTGTGTTTAATTATATCCATAAGGACATCTAGAAGCCCAAATTTCATGAAGCTAGCTCAAACGGTTATAAAGATATGAAGGTCAAAAGTCGTAAATTTTAGCACTGACTGACTGACTGACATATAGTACCTAAACCTAACCTACTTCCAGATGACCTAGAAGGATGAAATTTGGAATCCAGCTCGGTAATTGTGTGTAAGCGTAGGAAAAAATCAAAAAAAAAAAGTTAAAATATAGGGGGGGTCCCGATACAATTTTTTTTTAAATTGTATCGTTGTAACCGTTACAAGCAGATATTTAAAACTATCCCAATATATGTATTATTATATTTGCTATATAACAGAAATATAAAAATAAAGTTAAGTGAAAAAATAAGTGGTGTATATACAAAAAACTTGTAATACGCGCTAAACGACCAACGGTGTGTCGTCGACGGCGTGCAGCACCAGCACATAATTATACACAGAACAGAAGTAAATATAGCAGCGGAAACGCAAGAAAAAACATTAAATCTCAATACCTGCCTAGTTTTCTTTACAAAAAGTAATGATATCCCACCAAAAACATAAATGTAAAAAAGGAGAGCCAAGTTCAATACAAAAATTATGCTTGGCTGTGGACTTCGCCGCAAAAAGAATGGAGATCTAAATGAGTGCCAAGTTCTATGCAAAATCCAAATATGTATTGATAGGAACAAAATAACATTATAAACAAGTATTAAACTCTATTTCTTTGCTTTATTGGATACCTATAACAATTGCTGTTATTTAAAAATGTGAGATCTTAAAGTAGGTTAGATTTGACTTGGCCAGATGTTGAATAACTTTATAAAATGACTGATGTAATGAAAACTGGCCAAGTCAACTCTAACCTACTTTAAGATCTCACATTTTTAAATAACAGCAATTGTTATAGGTACAGTAGAGTTTAATACTTGTTTATAATGTTATTTTACGTCACACCTGGCCATAATGTGAGTTTTACCGCTCGCTACGCTTACGGTAAAACTCGCATTATGGCCAGGTGGGGACGTAAAATTGTGTACTCACCACGGGCAGTAAAAAAGAAAGCCCTCTATCGCATATTTACAACCCTCGCCTGCGGCTCGGGTCCCAAATACCTGCGATTTCGGGCTTTCTTTTTTTTACAGCCCTAGGTAAGTAATGTACTATTGTTCCTATAAATACATATTTGGGTTTTGCATAGAACTTGGCACTCATTTAGATCTCCATTCTTTTTGCGGCGAAGTCCACAGCCAAGCATAATTTTTGTATTGAACTTGGCTCTCCTTTTTTACATTTATGTTTTTGGTGGGATTAAAAATATACACATTTACGATAGAATACAAATTATACAATCCTGATTGTGAAAAAAAATAATTTCAACTTATTATATTACTCGTAATCGGCGACTGATGATCTCGTAATACACAATAAATTATGTTTTAAACACGTATTGTCTGTTTTAATATTGGCTGTTTGGCATAATAGGTCCGCGCCTTTGCCTCAAGCTGCACGCACATGCAAATAGAAAATTGCGCGGCATGTAAAAATTAACCTCAAATCATCGTTTATTTGTTAGATTTTTCTCGTTGTGTTTTATTAATTTAAACTAATCATATTTTAAGTGAATAAGAAGACAACTTTAGCGTTAGTTTAACCTCTGGATATATTTCAAAATTGTCATACTTAAGGTAAAATATTGTCATAAAAATTAATTGATATATTATGTAAAGTTCTTATTTTTTTTTTTAAGTACAAAACATTTAACAATTTTATGTTACTCGCCAAACTGCGATAACAGTTTGTTGGCGAGACCGCGGCATTTTAACCAGTGTTAAGTAACTATGTTAAAACTATGTTGAGGTATGCTATAATGAGTATGAACCACATATAGTCTTAAACACCTAACTTACACACTAAACATGACAATGCCTGAACATTTAAGTGCTATAAATGTACAATAGTTTTGTTTTTCTAACTGCTAGTATTCAGTTTTTTATGTATTTTTAAGTATTAATGTAATTTCTCCAAAAATTTATTTTTTAATCTACTTTTTAATTCAACTATGCTGCACTTTTTATCCTCCCTTAACCAATCAGTCTCGTTATATACAACGTGCCCGTGAGCATTGCGAGAGACTTTAACAGTGTATTCATGATCATATTTAGAGAACAAAATGTCCTTTAAACTTTTCCGAAATTCGCCATAGTTTCAGAGTAAATACTACTTACAAAAAATTGCATTTTGAATTGTTTCTCAGTGTAAAATGATTTTTTGATGGCGATCTCACCGGTATGGGGCATAGTCTAGACATCTCTTATTGACTGATATCAAAGACCTAAGAAACACTTTTCATGGACTAGTTTTTACGAGAAAAAATGTAGCAATTTACTTTTTCCGTTACTTTTTTCTAATGACATTTACTTTTTATGTAGAACAGCATTCCAAAAAACTGAAAAAAAAAAATTAAAAAAAAAATTTTTTTTGGCGTTTTACAACAAAAGTCATATAATGTTTTTTCATTCTTTTGACCTCAGAAATGCGTGGTTAAAATCTCTCGCAATGCTCATGGGCACCGTGTATTTTTGGTATCATAAATATATTTGTTCTTTTGCCATAGTAGTTTTTACCAGAATTATGTACATATGTATTTCTATTTTGTTTTAATACCTTATACTCATTATTAAAATAATGTTCTACAGCTATCATATATTGCACCCTGTAACATGACGCTACGTTTATCGTACGACATCTGTCGACTTTCTTTAGAACTTCAGAACTTCTGTGTCTAAGGGAGGTCTAAGGCTAGGTCACGGTTGATATATAAAAAAGCGTACATTGTGATTCACGGCATTACGGGTAGATGGCGCTTATATCAGTCCGCATTTTGTGATACACGACTGGCAGTTATAAAATTGAGATAATATTCGCGCTAATTTTGAATATGAATTTTTGAGGTATTCCAGATTGTCAAAAAAAAAAGTTGATTTTGATTGAGTGTGTCAGATGGACGAGGAGATTTTTAAAGAAAAAAAACATATTCTGGTTTAGTCTGAGGGTTTTGCTATAATTTGCTTAGTTGCATCGTGTTGAAGTGCGATCTATTTCTCTAGATCTTTGCGTTCAAACATTATATAGCAAGTGCTAATACATTATTGAATTAAATACAAATTCTTCTTGAACCCAATACGTTGCCGGTCAAAAAGGCCACCAGTGGGACCGCCTGAGCCGGAAGGACTCCGGAAGGCGCTTGTGGGTGCCGGACCGGCGAGACGGTCTGCAACCGCCGCGTGTTCCGCGTGATTCTTCACCGTCGTCGGAGAATTAGAGCCCGCATCCAGCGGGCTCTCCAAGTGAGAAAGAGAGTTCAGCGAGCTGTTGGGTCCGCCTAAACCAAAGGGGACGCTTGCCCACGAACTCTATTCAAATTCAACTACAGTTTTAGCCATCCTGTCTTTCGAGAATATCATATTATTTACATTTTTTTTTAAAACGTAAATCCGATTCCTTTTTTTTGTATCCAGTGTTTTTGTGCCATAATAGCTTTTTTTTGTTGTTTTTCTAAAATATTCCCAAAATTCTAATTGCCTCGTTTGACGGGCGTACAAAGACCTGGCTCTTTAATTTAGGCTACGTTCAGCCAGCGAATCATCTGTCACCATCCATATCACCCGCCTCATTAATCCATTATTTTCCTGCAGCCAAATTACCAGCCGAGTCTTTATTTGTACTTACCAGTTTTGCTAGTACTCCATCCTTTTTATTTTCCTTTTGTGCGGAAAGTAGACGTTTACGATACTAAGGTAACTATTGAATGTGAAATATAGATACAGTTATCGTCATTTTTATGTGAAGTGCTAATATTAAATATTCTGATTCTTGTAATTTAATTACATTCTAACCACTAAGGGAGTTATTGAATGTGAAATATCTTTATATAGATACCGTTATCGTCATTTTTATGTGAAGTGCTAATATTAAATATTCTGATTCTTGTAATTTAATTACATTCTAACCACTAAGGAAGTTATTGAATGTGAAATATCTTTATATAGATACCGTTATCGTCATTTTTATGTGAAGTGCTAATTTTAAATATTCTGATTATTGTAATTTAATTACATTCTAACCACTAAGGAAGTTATTGAATGCGAAATATCTTTATATAGATACCGTTATCGTCATTTTTATGTGAAGTGTTAATTTTAAATATTCTGATTATTGTTGCTAATTTTAAATAATTTACTTTATCTTCAAAATTAAACCTGTTAATGCAATTATAGAAGTGTTTTACTGCAACCCGTAAATGTAAAGGTAATATTTTACATATCTTGTTGTCATAATCACCTCTAATATTATTTTTAAAATTTTTATTGACAAGGTATTTCGTTTAATTATCAAAGACCAAAAAAGAAAATTGCTCTCCATTTATAAGTTAACCTCAAATCATTGTTTATTTCATTGATTTATTACTTATTCTACTAGATGTGACATCTAGAACAAATTTTGTGCGCCATGTTTGGCGGTTGATAGCTGTGACAGAATCAAAGAGTTGTAGTGATTTTCACTACAACTTTTATGACAAAGAATTTCTTAGGGATGTCATCTCCTGTTACTCAATGGTTTATTTGTTAGATTTTTCTCGTTATGTTTTATTAATTTAAACAAATCATATTTTAAGTGAATAAGAAGACAACTTTAATCTCTGGATATATTTCAAAATTGTGATACATACTAGTAAAATGTTATCATAAAAATCTAGTGAGCAATACGTAAGAAAAAAATACCATAATTAAATGTACAATAAATGTGAAGTCTTTAATTTTATGAAATGATTTGAAAAAGAGTTCAAAATAGTCAATAACATCACAAAAAGGTTAGTTAAATTTAATATATTGATTTAAGTTCGTAAGTACCTCTATCCTGTAAACATTCTGACAGTTAATGTATTTATCAAAGGTTGTTAATTACATTATTCTGTTATTTCCTCGTAAGTGTGTTGAAAAACGTCGTATGAAACGCGTGTGCTTGCTCATTACATAGCTCAGCTTCCTTAGCGCACTCATGTGCGTTCGTGCGCACAATATCGCTTCGTATGTAATGATCAACTTAGCACACTTGTATCATAATGTACTATTATTTATCAAAAGTTATTAATTACACTATTATATTATTTCCTCGCAAGTGTGTTGAAAAACGTCGTATGAATCGCGTGTGCTTGATCATTACATAGCTCAGCTTCCTTATGCGCACTCATGTGCGTTCGTGCGCACAATATAGCTTCGTATGTAATGATCAACCTAGAACACTTGTATCATAATGTACTAATCCTTATTTCGTTTGTATATAAATTACCACAATGTTTGCAAAACTTGCAGTAACCGTACGGCACCTACTCGTAAATAATCAGTAAAACATAGACATAGTGGCGACAAATTCCTGAACATTGGAATTCAATCGCCAGCGGTAAGTAAGTAATGCAGTTATATCCATTCTCGCTTAACTTTTTCGTTATCTATAGTCTATGATATATATAATGACAGATGGGTTATGCACGCTCTAAAAGTGAGGCACTTAAAATGAGTGAATTCAAACAATTGTCGCTAGTCGCGCACCGGCAAGCGAGAGATGCGCACGTGCCAATGAGCTCCCGTCACCCGCGTGAGAAAGAGACAAATTGTAATTTTCTAACAAAGAGTGAAAAAGATGTAATGATTGTCAAAATTTAATAGATTAACATAATAGAATCGTTGCTAGGTAATGAAATAAATATGGAAGTATTTTTTTGTGCTCATTTTGTTATAGTATAACCCATCCATAGTAAATATCATTGTCTATAGTGCGACTTATCTTTTTCATACGTTAGCGTTCTACATCGTAGGTAGTAAAATAATTCCGTGGATTTGACGCGATCGCATCATGTAATGCAATTAACTTTGACCCTTACTGTTCTTAAGAAAGACTTACAAGAAGAAAAAAGGACGTAATAAGATTACAGTGTTGGGTGATCGTACGCTCAACGATCATTTGGCGCGAAAAGGATATATCCTTAACTCACAATTTCGTCGTTGTTGACATAATTCTGCACATGCAGTAGCGCAGACCACCACCAATCACGGCAGGGTTCTATTTTGGGGGCCAGTGCGGGCCACGCGGGGCCGTCGGTGACGTGCTGTATCAGGGACGCCTGGAACAGCACCATGGTAGCCAGCAGCGGGAACATACGCAGCAGCCGGTGCAGGTAGAACAGGTGGAGGTTTTTTACTAGTGACACTGTGAAATTGTTCAGAGTTCATGAGTTGTATTATTCCTTTGGGGTTTTGTTACCATAATTACAAATGCCATAAAATTGTATGCCTTAGTACACTGATGTCATAATAATCCTATGCCCTAACTTGGGATGCAATAATGATTTATTTTCCATAAATTTCAATAGCCATAGCCATAACCAATACAAGTCATTATAATATTTTTTAGGGTTCCGTACCTCGAAAGGAAAAAACGGAACCTTATAGGATCACTTTGTTGTCCGTCTGTCTGTCTGTCTGTCAAGACCATTTTTCTCAGGAACGCGTAGAGGTATCAAGCTGAAATTTATATCAAATACTCAAGTCTATTGTCCCTTGGAGCTGTGAAAAAATCAAACTTAAAAGCCAACGCAATCAAAAGATACAGCCGTTTATGTTGCAAATTTTAGAGTTTTTCGGCACTCGCAAAATCTACGGAGTACATCCCGTGAACTCAGAAACTTGAAATTTGGCACGAAGCAACGCCATATAGCACAGACAAAGGACAAATTGCGAAAACCGTAAATTTTTAGTTACATCATATAATAAAAATATTTTTAATAATTTTAAAGTTACTACCCCTTTCCTCATTATGACTCGATTGTCGTGATTGGGTGAACTTTTACTTATATACCTGCAGGTTTGTACGGAACCCTCGGTGCGCGAGTCGGACTCGCACTTGGTCGGTTTTTTTTTCTTATTTGCTACAGAGCCGAATCAGATCATCCTACTACCTACGTGATCTTGTTGATCTAGTGGCTAGTGTTTTTGCAAAGCCAAAGGCGCGAAAGGACTACACTGCTCGCAAGCCTTATGGAAAGGAAGCGGAGCCGTGGTACGTAAATCTGCTGCAACCTCTATTTATATTTTTCCAGAAAAGTAGGTAGGTCCCGACCTACCCCGTTATAACCTAACCCGTTAGGTTATAACTTCAATCCCCATAGAAACAAACTGATGCCAGAACAGAAATGTGGGTAAAAGTAGGTTAGGTTAGGTTAGAACTGGAACCCCACAGGAAAAGAGCCTGTGTAAAGCCGGAGGGAGGGGTCTTGCACCAGCGCCGGGCCGTAGTTAGTTTTTTTTTATTACTCAGCTGCCGAAAATTAAATTGATCGAATATTATACTTATGGTTGTTAGGTATAACAATCATGAAATTTATGACAAATGTAAAGTTATGACTACCTATCAATATGATGGAATACTTCCCTATACTATACAATTATAGAAAATTATCTTTATGGATATTGCAATTTGATGAAAAATAAAAATTAGGACATATGAAATTATAGCAAACGAGATTGTTGCCAATTAAAATAGGGATTTCATTGGACACTGGATGTCGGCACTAATAAACCCTCATTCTGGGGATGTTTATTATGTAAACTAAATTTTGATTTTATTTTTTAGTATAACTAACCTAGTTTATAAGTTTAATTATAATTGATTAACACAACTGTGGACCATTGGTTGTCTGAATAAAGAAATTATTTATTATTATTATTAGTAATCCTGGTCCTATACACCTTGAAAGACATCCAAATTTTACTTTTTTCCTAGGTATTTATTTTAGTGCTATTTCAGTTCTAAGATACGTAAGTACCTTAAAAGGGCGTGCCGTGGTGCCATTTACAATAATGACAAGAAACGCAACTTTGAATGGAAAATGAATGCTGTATTTTTTAATTAAATGGCTCTGAACAAAAATCCCAGTTATATAGTTTAAGGTTTTATGTCTCCTTTCCTTTTTTTATGTGTACGAGTATGTGTTTACGAATAAACTATTTCTACTCTATCCTAATTACTTACTAGGCGTCATTTTCTTCGCAGTGGTGTAGACGATTAAGAGACCGCTTATCATGAAAAAGGTATCCACCGATAGCGCTGCAGATTGTATCCATGTTGCCTTTGAAGTCGAGCCCCACTAAAACATTACAAATAAAATAATAATTTTAAACAAAAAAGAATCGGTCGTGTGTAGAATACTGCTCACATCTGTGGGATGGTTCAGCAAAATACCAGCTTGAGGCGCTCGAGTCAGTCGAGAGGAGGGCCAAGAGAATCATCAATGATGACAAGCTGACGAATGCTCGACTTCAAAGTCTGGAGAATCGTCGCAAGGTTGCCAGCCTATCCATCTTTTATAGGATACATTTCGGAGAGTGTGCCGAGGAACTGCACAACCTTATTCCTCCGTCTCCATTTTACCATCGGACTACCAGACAATCGGCACTCCGGCATCGCTTCATGGTAAGTATTCCACATATACGCACGAAGCGTTTTGCTTCAACATTCTTTATGCGAACTGCCAAGGAGTGGAACGGCCTGCCCGAGTCTGTGTTTCCACTTGAGTACAATTTAGGTCTCTTCAAAGCGAGAGTAAATAGGTATCTCATAGGTAAGCGTGCTCCACCGTAGACCGCATCATCACTTACCATCAGGTGAGATCGCGGTCAAACGTCTGCCTATTCTCCATAAAAAAAAAAAAAAAAGAACCGACTTCACTTAGACTCCACCTTTCCAAAAGTTTTGAATAAGAATACATAATTTAATGGCCCCTACAGGTAACATACAGTAACAACTCACCATATAACCTTCGAATAAGTTGATAGTCATTCCAAGAAATATTTTATTTGAAAATGCATGTCCGAGGACAATCGTCAGGATCGACAGAGACCGCAGGCCGTCCAAGCAATCGATGGAGTCAGGAGTCTTCGAGAAGGTCAGTAAGCGACGGGTGTTGGTGAAGACGGAGAAGCTGGTGAGGAGCTTGCTTGTTTCAGCAAGAGCTGTAGGAATATCCAAGAAATATAGGCTTTTTATACTATTATTTCTAGGGTAGATACGTATATCAATGATGACCAGTTTTTGAAAAGAGGACTGTTATTACCTTTTTGAAGTACAAATGCGTTGCATAAATCGTAACTAGAACTTAGCACAGTAAGTGTCCCCAAAATTGCTATTGTAATCCTGAAATCAAATACAATTTGTCTGTATTGTCGATTTGTCGGTTACGCATAGGTTTTTCTCAGTTCTCTTATTAGCAAGAAACCGGCCAAGTGCGTGTCGTACCACGCATAAATGGAGGGTTCCGTACTTACTTTACTATCGAAAAAATATATAAAAAGGTCGTATCTGCCTATGAAAGAAGTTTTTTGGAGATTACTCAAAAACGCCGTTCAAAACAAATTTCAAGAATAGGTATACAATGTAATGATGCCTAGAATATAATAACAATTTTTTTAAGGAATTGAAAAAATCGCTAATTGTAAATGCTTTCTTTGACATTAGAGAATTATGTGACATAAAATTAACTTCATTATAATTGTGTGGCTATTGTTATCAGAATTGACATCGTTTCACTTTTGTATTAACATAATTTTTTTTTTAATCCTTATTACTGTAAATTGCGAATTATTATTATATAATAGCTCACTAGAATTAATTTTAGGATTCATTTTACTTTTGACGTGTATTGTATCTGTGCATTTACGAAATAAATAAATATGAATATGAATAATAAAGTATCACCCCAATTTTTTTCATAAGTATTTCTTAAATCTCCGGTTCAAAGTTACATTTTTTTCACTTTCGGTGTAATTATTTCTGAAAATATTTACTAAATCAAGCAACGTTCTAACAAACCTCAATGTTATTTTAAAGACCTATCGATTGATGTGCAATACGTAATTTAGTAAAAAAATATGGATTGCCCCCCCCCTCCCTAAAAATATTTTTTTCATCAATTTTGCTACAAAATTAAGTAGCAGCATACAAAATACACCGTATATTTAAATTTCATTAAATACCTCTCATAGTTTTCGAGTAAAATGGCTGTGAGATACGGACGGACGGACAGATGGACATGACGAAACTATAAGGGTTCCGTTTTATGGAACCCTTATAGTTTCGTCATGTCCGTCAAATTTTTATGGAATAAAAATCATATATAGTTAGTCATATACCTACACGGTTCTTTTTTAATTGGCAAAAAACATTGGCCCTTAATTTAGCAGATAATTTTGAATAGCGTTTACTTATATTATCTTTCAATCTGTTTCTTGGTCTTATAATAGCCCCATCATTAGCTGTTTGGTGGCACGGTGTACGGTCCCAGAATTGACTTTGCCAAGTATTAGGTAGATATCTTACACTGCAACATAGTCGGCTGTCGAAAAAATCTTGTCCCCTGGTAGTCGGCAGAACAGATCCTGGTAAGACACGTTCAGCATTTCAACATACTGCCCAAATGCCTGATATGTTGTACAACTTCTGGGTATACAGACCGCCACCTTTACTTCCAATTCTAAAACGCCTTGAGGTTCTGACATGCGTCTGGAATAAATTTAAGAGAGATAAGGTAAGTAAATAAGTTAAAAATAGAAACAACACATTATCACTATAAAATATAACGGTTACACTCACGTCTCTTTAGTCACTTCGCGCGACATATTTCGTAGAGCCTAGCCCCCTTATTCATAAACGTCTACTAAAGTTAAGAGGCCTCTGATAATAGTTTGCCCCTTTCCGTCCAACCTATATGAGGGAAAGGGACAAACGATTATCAGCGATCTCTTAACTTTAATGACCGTTTATGAATAAGGGGATTATAGTCTCCACGGAGTATAGTCTCCAACCCTCACCGTAAAGGTTTGCAATGATTCGATTTAAACCTTCGTGAGACCTACTAACACTATAAAATATAACAGATATGCAACGAAAGGGTTAAAGTGAAAAAAAAATCATTCCCACTTCATGTGTACGGGAGGTGCCCTATTTTTTTTTAGATTTTCTTCTACCACTTTTTCGGCGTGATTAAATCACATACTCATAAATAAATATCAGTTCTGTGGTACTAAACCATCACTGAGCAAAGCCGCGGAGAGACAGACGGACATACGGACACTGACAGATGGACAGACGGACATGGCGAAACTATTAGGGTCGGTAGTTAACTACAGAACCCTAAAAAGGGATGAGTATTATAGCTTATTACTTTTATTGTTACTGCGGTTTTAGGTTTGCCACACTATAGGTACGAGGGGTGCCTTTTGTATCGTTTGGAAAAACTAAAGATATATAAATAGTATAAAGATATATCGTAGATATAATATGTTTTTTAGATTTCGCGTGCCTATTCTTTTAAACAATAGCAGCGGCATAAGCGCAAATCTTTAGGCGTTTATGCACAAGTTCACGGATTTTTTTTGGGCATAGTGCATGAATGAGATGAACGAGATATGTTTTTTGACAGACTCATTCCGTTACTATAACATAATGGCGCACCGCACTCGTACACACTGCACCTCCTCCTAGGACTCCTATTAGGTCTATCCCGGTTGCATACTTATAGAAGCAGGGAGCTATTGCTATTAGGTTACAACCCATGCCCAGTACCTATAGCCAGTACTTTGTAGTAGTCCCAGAAATTTTTAATATAAAATTCGGGCACTAAACATTAATAGGTAAGTAAGTACGTAATCCATACCTTAAATTACTGTGTCCCATCATGAGACCCACAGTCTTTTTAAGCTTAAATCCATTATTAATTTCTGTAGCGTTTACAATCATGTTAATCAGCTCGAATATGGTTTCGTTTAGTTTTGGATTTGCCCTATGATTGAATGATGTACGACTGATCTGCCGTAACGGTATTGCGATCATGCAGTATTTTCCCATGATGACATCGTGTACTGTTTCATGGACATGCTGGGTGATGGATAGGCATTGGTGGTAGTTGCCGAGACTGACTTGACCACCGAGCCTGATGCTCTGGGGGATTCTGCCGCTGGCATCAAAAACTGGAATTAAAATGTTGATTTTCATTTTCTAAAAAAACATTCTGACTGGCTAATTACGGGTGGTTCGAAAGAATCGAATAGTATGGTTTTTACTTAGTACAAAAGCGACAAAAAATATGACATCAAGTTAATGTTGCGAATTTTTAACCAAGTATCTGTTCCACTGTAACTATTTTCAGATGTGAGTAATGTTTTTTGACCTCCACATCTAATTAAAAGATGGGGGTCCCATTCAATACGTTAATAACTAGGTACTCTCTAGTTAAGGCTGCTAGGGGTTGTGTGGTATCATTTTCGTATAAAACAGACATGAACAATCTATTTTTGATCTACTGCTACTGATACTGGTTCCACATTGGTTGAATTGTTAATTGCATTTCAGTTTGTAGTTAATGAATTATTAAAGTAGGCACTTACTTACATTCGAAAAAGTCCATTTCCTCTAAATGCCGCTGGCAAGTCACATTATCCAAAACACTCTGATATAAATTTTCATTGTAAAGGCTCTGTGACGAATTTGCACATTTGAAAACACCAACGATTAGTAAATATACGAAAACCCAGCGCACCATTTTGATCGACTATTGAGCAGTGTTTTTGGACTAACTGAATGAACAGTTTGTACAAATTAATAATATTAGGTACACTGTTTCAATTACTTACAACTTTATAAAGTCTGGTAGGTATAGGTAAGTAAGTCAAACACTTGTATGTATGGTTAGAAGAGCGAGAAATTAAGGATTTCCTTGAGTTTGTCTCATGACTGGATTCGTGACGTAACAGTGATCCTGATTATCGATGTTTGTACTGTATCTAAGGAATTTGTTTATGATGCAATGCAGGTATTTCTGCGTGATAAGAGTAAAAACTAACTTTTTGTAGGTCAAAAATTGACGGCCATCTTCTTGTAGGTGTAATCAAAAGGCATTATTTAGTGTGGCCTACGTTGGCCCAAAATATAGATTAGGCATTACATATAAGTACTCATTCATTATTTTTTCCTGTTGCATATAGGTAATAGAGAATGAGAAGTAAGTAAAAGCTGCTGCTTGCTCTTAACAACGAACAGGCACTTTCCTTTCAGTGTCGATTTTAAGCCCAAAATGCAATAGAAATACAATGAGTTTTGTATCTAGAAATTAAGTTATCCATCATCATTTTATTATACCTACCCAGTATAGTGCTGGCGGAGTATGCCATGCATGCGATAATTTTGAATGATCGTTAACTATTGAATGTGTAACATTAACTTTGATTACATTTATACTATAGCTTGTATTTTCCTCGCATTAGTGTGATGAAAAATGTTGTATCTACCTACACTCGGCGGTAAAGTTTGTTCAACCTCTTGTGCCTTGAGGCCCTCGCACACTCAAGATTCCACTTTTTGACCTACTTGCTACCCTCGGGGCTCAATTTTGTAATATTTCGTTGGCTCGGGTCTCAATATAAGCACGAATTTCTACATGCGTTCTCCATAGGGTATAATCTTTTTAGGGTAGAGTACCAGCGCGGCGACGTATAAAGCTAGTCACCCACGTGCCACACGAACATGACGTCATATTGACAGACTTCCTAAAAGAAAATGTTAACAATTTATTGTATTGCATTGTTTTGAGTTGTAACTATTTTTTTACGTAACTATTGCAAATAATTCTACGCCTTAAGTCGTCTAGGTTCCCATTACACCCGTGTGTACGCAGTATATATTCAGTAAGTTGAATGAACTTTTGACAGCTTTTCGCCTCAATGTGTTGACTTGTTGAGTGAATATAGTATCGTACTTCCGATCCGAGTGCCACAACCAACCACGACGCCTACACAAAAAGTAAACAGATGTTTTATCTTGAAATTGGTGTCAATTAATTTATCAATCTTAGATAAACTAGTCGTTTAGCCGAAAAACCACGCAGGAAGTAACCGAAATAAGTATCATAATCATAAAACAGTCACAGACAATATTTATAGTTCACTTGCTGTGACTTGCCGGCTTTATTGACACCATGTAAGTATTTTAATGTTATTTCTATATTCGCTTCTAACATATATTTAAAACAATAGACTATGACCCCTAAATAACTTTTGTAATATTTTATTCCAGGTTTAAAATCGTGATCCTAGTTTTGTTTTTCTTCGGAAATGCTAACCTTAGTGATGTAAGCTTTTACGAGATTTTGGGCATCACAAAGCACTCTACTACACAGGAAATACGACAAGCTTATAAAAAGTTAGCAATAAAATACCATCCCGATAAAAACCAGGTAAGTTTACAATTGATAATTGATAATAATTCAAATATTAATTTAAATTTCTCACTGCGTTAAGTAAATTCTTCACGCTTTTAATGCGTACCTAATCAAAATATAATAAGAACATGTAACTTTAAATAAGAGTTTAATAATTGTTTTTTTTTCAACTGCACAATAGTAATTCAATGCTAATGTTATGTATGTATATAACTTGTACATTGATGTATCATTCGAAGTTTTTTTATTAGCCTGTTTTATATAGGTATGTATATGGGTTATATCTTCTGGACATTTTGGGCCTACAAGAGTTTGGTATAAATAGAATAAATTATAACATGTAATCCAATTTCCTCATTAATTCATTTTCTGTTTAATGCTTTTAGTGCAAATTTTTTTTTCAACTTATAAAAAATGTCATTAATAACTGTGTATATTATTTGTCAGGGTGATTCAGTACAGGAGAAGTTCCTCAAAATCACTGAAGCCTACGAAACATTAAAAGACCCGCAGAAGAGGCGCATGTATGACACGTTTGGAGTCCATCAACCAAACTCAAGGCGACATGATTATCGGAACCAGAAGGAGTACAATAATATGTTCTATAATGGTCTTTACCACGAAGATCCATTTGTTGACACTGTTTCAGGAAAGGAATTTTGTAAGTATTGGTAAATTCACATGAGCTGGCATCAAGTCTATGAAAATGTTGACGGTGCAATACAAATCTCGTACCAGCATTCATGAATAAAACTTGTTTACTATATCTTTCACTGACTGCTTTAAACTATAATAGTAGAAAAAGTATTAATATAATTTTTTTACATATACAATTATGTTGTCTAGTGCCTGTTTGTTTACTCAATATCACAATACCTTTGTTCAACCAGGTAAATAAAATTTATTAAACACATCAAACAATAATTTTTACAAAAATAATTTAAGCACTATGTTCTATTTGTCAACTATTGTCATTCTTGTATTTGTCACATATTTGTCAAGTGCTATGAAAAATCTTTATTAAAAATCATAGATATAGAACAAGATACGAGTTCAAGGCTGAAAAGGTATTATTGTAATATTTGCACAAAACTACTCGAAAACTGCACCAGGAGACAGTTTTTATGAATGAAAATATATGTATAGAACAGAGAGTTCTAAACCAGGAGAGGCCTTAGGTATCATTTCCCCTCTGTCAAAAGTATTGGCAGGAAAATCTAGTACATCTATAAAAACTATTTCAATAATCGATGTCACGCACTTTCATCATCGCTGTCGATGGATACCAAGCTCCGTGAAAATGCCCTTATGCGCTGTTTTTGGATGTAAACAATGTTATATTTCGTCTAGTTTACAAAAAGATGAAATACCATTTCAGATGTAAGTAAAGTTTTACTTTATTTATCATTACTTTCGTAATAAAAGATTTAACCTAAATCTAAAATCAAGCTTCGTTTACAGAATCGATTCAAAGACAATCGTTTTCTTTCTGACGGGCAGTAACTATTTGATGTTTGACATTTCTCCATATTTAACGCGCTTAAGGATTACTGTCTTCTATATTTTGTTTGAAAATACAATCAAAAATGATCCTTGGCTTTTTTGTTTGACATTTGCAAAGACTGCATTCAATAATGAACCATATGTTAACGTATGTACAGTCGACTATCTATTGCTCCATTTAGTGTTATGAAGTATAAAAATAGTATGTCAAATATGTTTGGTGTTTTCAAGTCAAAGGTACATCCTTTGTCGGTTGTCAATAAAGCGTTGCTGCCATAAAAAATCATTAAGAAATAAACTGTATCAACAACCGACAATGATGTACCTTTGACTAGAAAACATTACATGCGTGCTACCTCGCCCCCCTCAGATTTTGGCAGAATTTTTTGTTTGGAAAGATGAGGCGAAGCGTACTCCATTTATAGAGCTTTATGGTATAGAACCATGATAGGACCCAATCCAATAACAAAAATGCCACAATTTGAACTACTTTTAGGAATCATGTGCTACACAAGTATATTACTGTTTCAGATAATTATTTAAGTGATGGGTTCTACTTCATTAACTTCTATTCTCCATTCTGCCCACCATGTCAGAATCTAGCTGAACACTGGAAGAAGCTAGCAGAAGTATATAAGAACATTGTAAGTATATTGGAAATGAAAATCTTGATTAAATAATAATAGACCAACTTTGGCTTAGGCTACCAAGTACAGTCGCCATCACAAATATTGTAGCGACCAAGGTGGTCACAAATATCTGAACAACGCCTCTATTGTCAAGGCGATAAAGTGCATGTTCAGATATTTTTGAGTACCTTGGCCGCTCCGATATATTTGATGGCGACTGTACTAAAATCATAAATACATTATTTTTCACTGTGCTTTGTCATAGAATACATAAGCCGAATTCAGCTTCTCGATGGGTAGGGTTATGGACTAAGAGCTGGCCACGTCAGATATGACACAATAATGAGAGCTACGAAACCCATCCTGTAAGATTGCAATACTATCCTTATTACTAGATCCGGGCATCTGGCAGCTTTTAATGGGTGGAGGTCAAAGTAACAGACCAGCAAAAGTTTTCAGTTTGCAAAAAGAAACACCAAAATAGGTAAAAACTGCCAAAGTTGTCTTATTAATAGAGGATGGAGCCTATATTTTTACATTAAAACACAAAAAAATTGCGTATTATTTCAGAAACAGAAACAGTAGGCGCAAAACTATGAATTACATTATACGTCATTTTGGATCACTTTCCCCCATCAGAAAGTTTTGTCAATGATATAATCTAATTATTAATATAATTTCTCATAATACTGCATCAAAACCAGAACTTAAGGATTGGTATTCTCAAAGTGTTTTATATTCTTTGACCTCCACCACTTTACAGCTGCCAGATATCCGGATCTAGAAATAAGCATAGTATAGCAAACTAACGAGAGGGGTTTCGTCGCCCTAATTATTGTGTCGTATCTGACGTGGCTAGCTCTCCGTCTATTACCTAACCTACGGCCTTTGTTTGACCTACAAATACACAACTTTTAATGCAAACTTATTGTAGTATTAGTGTCATGAAAGTCAATCTACTGTGTCATTTCAATATCACATTAATTACTTGTTTATTTATTGAAATAAATATTATTACAGGTTAAAGTTGGAGCAGTGAATTGCAAATACCACAATTCATTTTGCTACAATTCAATGAGAATTGGCAGCTATCCATCTCTATTATTCTATCCTAATGTAAGTACCAGACATATTTATCAGTAATAAATCTACCCTATATAATATCTAAGAACTAAAGTCACCGACATAGCCCACTGGATTAGCAAGCTGAAGTGGCAATGGGCAGGCCACATTGCACGCAGAGAAGATGGCCGATGGGGCCGAAAAGTGCTCGAGTGGAGACCACGGACTAGCAAGCGCAGCGTAGGACGTCCACCCACAAGATGGACAGACGATCTTGTTAAGGTCGCCGGAAGATGCTGGATGCGGGTCGCTTCCGACCGGTACGTGTGGAGGTCCAAGGGGGAGGCCTATGTTCAGCAGTGTACGTCTTATGGCTGAGATGATGATGATGATATAATATCTACTTTATCATTCCTTGCCCTTGATGCATTTACTGGGGATCAAGGATGATTCAGACATGGATTGACAATGCCTATACAAAATCGTGTTCCCTTATTTCAGACTAAAACACTAGCGTAATCTATCGGTCACCACAAACACTAAATTCCTATTTAACCTTTCTGTTAAGCCCATTGGTTGACTGGTACAGAATGCCTTATGGCATTAAGTCCGCCATTTGTACCATCTTATTTTGTGCAATTAAGATTAAATAAATAAATTCTAGTTTCTAATATTTTGTTCGGCGATTAACTCAACTACTCTAGACTCAACAGATGGCGCTGTGGCACTTAGTACCGAAAACAGACGTATAGCCTGAAGTTTCGAGGAACGCGATTTTGTATAGGCATTGTCAATCCATGTTTTAATCATCCTTGCTGGGGTTAAACGCAGCTTGACTCTTCTTCCAGTCCGTCAGTCAGTCCGTCCCTGTCGTCCATCAGTTATGGTCTCTATTGACCTCAATTGACAAATCAATTGTGTTTTGTAATTCATTGCGCCATTTGATCTATTGATTGATTTTGTTGCACCTACATAGACGGCATTGAATCAAAGTCCCATGCAATATTTGCATCGAAATTGTGTCATCTATACACGCATGATACATGCCTTTATACATACTTTATTTTTATTATATCTACTTATTTATATCTACTTATTTATTAATCATTCTTTTTCAACAGGGTAAAAAAGGCAACTATATTTATTACCGCGGAACTCATACATTTAAAGCATTGGAAGATTTTATCCTAACGTACATAGAAAAAGCAAACTATGTACCAACTCTAACATACCTTAGAGGTCTGGATAAGCCTATGGCGTATGTGTTAGGAAGAAACAGAATAGAACACGATGCTTTGACAAGGCTGGCATATCATTTGGTAAGTTACCTACATTTATTTTAGTAAAGGGTAAAGAGGCGCACATAAATTAGATTTTTTGTGGTAATTCGCCCCCAACATCCTCGGATGAGATTTTGTGAGATGCTTGACTACTCCACCATCCTCATTGAAAATGGCACCATTTTGGTGAAAATTAAAAACAGATCATTTAATATGCATCGAGTCCGCGCCCGCGGCCCGAAGCCTTTATACATTTTCATATTTTTTGGACCCCCCTTTCAAAACTTAAGCCGCAGACTTGATGCAACCAGCGGCGCGAAAAGTGGAGCTGCGAGACAAGCGCGAACCTGCCGCTCACGCCCACCGCTCAGAGCGACACGATCAAAATGTCTAGAAGTGAATGAAACTGTTTAGGACGACAGCGGCATCCGCTCGCCGCGTCCCAGTTCGCGCCGCCGGTCGCTTACATCAAGTCCGCGGCTTTAGATTATACTTATTTAGACTTTTGGAGCGGTTTGTTCAGCTGGATACGTAATAATATACAGATGGATATTACGAAAATGTAAGTTTGTAATTGTATTGTTGTTTGTATTGTAATTTTAAAAACATCGATATATCGTAACTCGAAAATAAACCTGTTAGGTACACTTACTATACGAAATTTGCCTATTTATTAAGGACTAGCTGTGCCCGCGGCTCCGCTCGCGTGGAATTCGGTCTGTGTCAGTAAGCGGCTAATTCACCCCTAATTTCTCTCCCGCTACCCTGGAGGCGGAACTTGAAGCAAAGTTGACAGATGGATATGAAGGACAGTAGTCCTAATAAAATATTTTACAATTACCACTAAATGAAACTACACTCAAAAATGAATACTTTTTTCATCATATTAATTTTTTTTGGCATGATTTAATCGACATAGAGTAGTAGGTGTTATATCGGACAATACAGGACCACTTTTGTATTTATATGTCCACGGCAAATATCATCCAAATCGATCCTCCCGTCAAATCAGTCTAAGCATGAAAGGTAAGAACAGGCGCGGTTGAAATTGGGTTGGAGGGGGGGTCACAAATGCAGAAATGTTTTTTTTCTATTTGAGGTGCACTTGGAGGGGTGAACCGATTTTATTCAATATAGTTTTTATTGAATGTTCTTATCAGGCCTCACCAAATTTCAGCTTTCTAGTGTGAACGGTAACTAAGCTAGACCGCGGACAGACTTGACTACTGAACCCTGAAAAGAGATAAATAGTAGTGTATGTAACTGTTACGTAATAAGGCCTAATTATGTACAGAAGCATACACTGCTTTACCTACACACATATTAAAAATCCATTGAAACCATTAGAATGACCGCCATTACACCGCCATGACCAACCTTATTGCGCCGGCGGTCGGGGGGGGGGGGGGGCGTGCTGGCGGTCGGGGGTCGGACTTTCATTACGTATTACCGTAAGTCATGTAATGGTGGTAATTACAGTTCCGAACGCGGAATAGAGGATTTATGATATTGGTGTAGATCAAGATATTTATTCTTCAATGTAAGCACATTACAATGCACTAATGAACGTCAGAGAAAAATTAAACACGTGAGTGTGGAACACTCGATTGGAACGAAGTTATGTTATTTAATTTTTTTTAAATCTTTGAAATCTTTGAAATTTTAGAAATTTTAGATTTTTTTTGAAATTTTTGCAATTGCAAAATTTTTTCTAATAAACAGATAAACAGACAAAAATTCAAAAAAATGTTGGAACGTGTTCTGTTATCAATTCTAAGTATCCCCAGCCAACTTTTTTTCGAATATATTCCATGAACAGGCTTTCGACTCTCTTCAGCTTTATTATATGTATAGATAGTTTTTATTGAAAGTACCATTCAGGCTTCACTTCCATTATTTTTTCATATTTTTTGGACCCACGGTTCTAAAGTAAGATGGGGGGGGGGGGCTTTTTTGAAGATGAAACTATCTTTTGTCCTTTCTCGAGACCCATACTATCTCTATACCAATTTTCATCTAAATCAGTTCAGCGTTAAAAAAAGATAAAGATAAAAGATATTTATTCTTCAATTTAGGCACATTACAATGCACTTATGAACGCCAGAGAGAAAAAAAAACTACCACCGCGTAACCCTACACCTCTGACCCGAGAAGTATTATTTATGACCGGCAAAAAACTCGGCGGGACTTATTTTTTCAAAACAGTAATACAGTAATATTATACACAATAATGCGTAGTTCTATAAGAAGGCATATCAAAACAGAATATTATATCATAACAAAAAAATTCCTTATACCAACTTCCAATCCAACCCCCTTTTCACCCCCACAAGGGTTTGAAAACTATCCTATGACGTTTCTCGAGACTCAAATTATCTCCATACTCATTTCTATCTAAATCGTTTCAGGGGTTAAAAATTCTCCATACAAACTTTCAACCCCATTTTCACCCCCACCAGGGTTGTTTTTCGGGATTAAAACTATATATTATCTTTCCCGGGGACTCAAACTATCTTCTATACAAAATTTCATCAAAATCCGTTCAGCCGTTTTCACGTGATGCGCGGTCAAATAAACAGACTAACAGATTAACAGATAAACAGACATACAGATAAACAGACAAACAGATAAACAGACAAAAATTCTAAAACTTGTTGGAACGTGTTCTGTTATCGATCCTAAGTATCCCAGCCAACTTTTATTCGATTATCTTCCATGTACAGACTTTCGACCCTCTTCAGCTTTATTATATTACTAGCTGTGCCCGCGGCTCCGCCCGCGTGGAATTTGGTCTTTGTCAGTAAGCGGCTAATTCGCCCCTAATTTCTCTCCCTCCCTCCCCCTGGAGGCGGAACTTGAAGGTCTTGAAGTAAAGTTGACAGATGGATACGCTAGAGGACAGTAGTCCAGATAAAATATTTTACAATTACCACTAAATAAAACTACACTCCAAAACCAATTTTTTCGTTAACCCTTTTTTTCGTCCTTATTAAAATTTTTGACATGATTTAAACGACATAGAATAGTAAGTAGGTGTATATCGAACGATATAGTACAACTTTTGTATTTATACGTCCTTGACTGTACCTATTCATATCATGTGCATGGCAAATATCATCCAAATCGATCCTCCGGTCAAATCAGAAAAATGAATTTTTCTATTTGACGTGTACGATTTGGGGAGGGGGGGGGGGGGGGGGGTGTCGGACCGCGCCTGGAAATATATGCATAAAAATCCATACTTCATCTTCTTTTCCTAGCCTTAATCCCATCATTTGGGGTCGGCTCTCCTAGTAATTATTCTCCAGGACTTCCTGTCCCGGGTCGTCTCAGCTGGTATTTTTGCCTTATTCAAGTCTCTATTTATAGTGGCCATCCATGTTTATCGGGGTCTTCCTGGCCGCGGCACCGGCGGATATGTATGCAACATTTTCCTAGTCATGTGGTCAGATGGTCGCCGCCGCATGACGTGTCCATACCATCTGAGTCGGCTTTCTATTAATTTCTCAGGGATAGGTTTTACTCTAAAGCTACCTCGTATGTGTATGTTTTGTACACGGTCCATTAATGTTACACCACCCGCCCATCGCAACATTCTCATTTCCGCAGTATGTAGCTTGTCCTCCTGTTGTTTCTTTAGAGGCCAACACTCCGCACCATACATCATAGCTGGACGCACTGCTGCCTTGTACACTTTACCCTTAATATGCACCGGCATTCTTTTGTCACACAGCACTCCCGACAGCTCTTTCCACTTCATCCATCCTGTGTTTATTCGGTGGGTTATATCGGCATCTATAGTTCCGTCGCTGGTAATGACTGAGCCAAGGTATTTGAAGCTGTCCACCTTTTTCAATGGGGTGTGCTGTAAATGAACGGTGTCTAGGCTAGCAACGCCGCTAAAGTTACAGTGAAGGTATTCCGTTTTTGACCTACTGATTCGAAGCCCAGTTGTTTCTAGTGTTGACCTCCATTTTTCCAAAGTTATTTGCAGGTCGTTGGCGTTCTCGCTTATTAAAATGATGTCGTCTGCGTAGAGGAGATTCCATGGTGGTGCTTGCTGCAGACTGGCAGTAAGATGGTTCATAACCAAGTTGAATAGGAAGGGACTCAATGTTGATCCTTGGTGTACACCGACCTGTACTTCAAATTCATCGCTCGTTCCGGCGGGGCAGCGAACTTTAGTTTTAGCATTTTGGTACATGTCTCTTACAATGTTGACATAATGCTCTGGTATGTCGTGTGCTTGCATGGCTTGCCAGATTAACTTTCGCGGAACACGGTCAAAAGCCTTTTCCAAGTCGATGAAGACCATATGTAGATCTGATTTGTTATGTCTATACTGTTCCATTAGGATTCTGACTGTGTGGATAGCGTCAGTGGTCGACTTTCCTGCAACAAAACCGCACTGGTTTTCTGTGATTTCTGTGAGCTGAAGCAGTCTGTTGCATATGACGCGTTCCCATATCTTTAAAGTATGTGGGATTAGTTTTATTGCCCTATAGTTTTCGCAAAGTCTGACATCTCCTTTGCTCTTATAGAACGGGACCAAAATACTGTTCCTCCATTCGTTCGGCATACCATCAGTAAGAATTCTATTGAAGAGGTTTGTCAGAAATACCACTGCATCCGCCCCTAGTTTCTTCCATAGTTCAGCGGGTATACTGTCCGGTCCTGTCGCTTTGTTATTAGCCATTGCTCGGATGGCGGTTTGCGTCTCTTCTGGTGTTATACCTGGTATAGGGCCCGCGATGGGAAGCGGTGGTTCAGGATGGTCTATGCTAGGATATGTTTCATTTAGTAGCTTTGAGTAGTATTCCTTCCACCTGTCCCGGATTTCTTTGTTAGATGTAAGTAACTGGCCGCTTTCATTTTTGATGTATTTTATGGTCTTTACGTCTTTGGTGTTATTATGTCTGGATTTCGCTATTTTGAAGACTTCACGGTCGTTTTTGGCTGCTTCGAGTTTGGTGTAGCAATTGTTATCCGAACTGGCTTTTGCTTGTGCTACGGTTCTCTTTGCGTCTTTTTTTGCTTCCTTATAGGCTATTTTATCTTCATCGTCGTTGGTTTGCTGCCACAGCTTAAATAGGAGTTTTTTGTGCTCTATTTTCTCTTTTACCTCCTCTTTCCACCACTTCGGGTCTTTGCCTCCACACAATGGTCCTTTTGATACTCCGAGGTAAGTAGTGGCTTGTTGGTTGCAGAATGCTTGGAACTGTTGCCATGTGATGTTAGGGTTGCCATTGGTGTTAACCTCTTGACAGTGATTTGAGATATCATTACACAGTTGTGAACCCTCCTCGCGCTCTAACCTGTGCCAGCGAATTTTGGGTGTTTTGTCTTTCTTCACTTTTACAGCCTTTGCCATTTGAAATTCTGCAACCAAAAGTCTATGCTGTGTGGTCAAGGGTTCCCCGGGAATTACCTTGCAGTCTCTACATTTTTGAGATAAGGGCGATTTGCTAGGATGAAATCTATTTGTGTTTGATTTCCGCCACTTTTGTAGGTGATGAGGTGTTGTTGTGGTTTAGTGAAGAAGGTGTTAACGATGACGAGATCGTACGTAGACGCAAAGTGAAGTATGGCTTCGCCTTCCAAAAATCCATACATCCAAAAATCCATACTTCATATCATAACCTAACAACTTATTAACTAATATACTAACAACGAATTTTGGTCTAATATTAGTTAGAAGACTAAGAAGTAAGAGTAGAGAAAAGGAGAATAGATATCAAAATCGTGAGGCTGAGTATTTACATGCACTGTGCAATGTGTGGCAATTAATTTATTGTCGTTGAATTTTGTTGTTCCATTAAGTCAATACTTCATTTAAATATGATGACATATGTACCCCCACTTCTAAACTTAGAGTTGATTTGGCAAAATCCTTCCTAAGTGGCTTATTCATGTCACAACGTATTAATTTCAGCGCCATCTGTTAGTTATGCAGGGTACTCGTTAGTCTTAGGACATATTTGGAAAAAAAGTTTACACCTCCTTCCTAAGTAGCGCCATAAGATTCAGGTGCAAAATTAACTCAATCGAGTGTAGTGGCTACCCCCTTTTAGAGGTTGAATTTTTATAGCCCACCTATACCTGGCCGGGGATTTTCTTGACAATTGGAATTAGTAATCCTTAAGGGGTGACTTCTGGGATAACAACGCAAAAAAAACCGGCCAAGAGCATGTCAGGCCATGTTCAGTGTAGGGTTCCGTAATTGCCACCCTGTTAAAAAACATCCATTCAAAAGGTCGTTTATTAAGGGATATTTGGCAGCGCTTCTGCCATTTTACTATCCGGCACTTACGTCCTTTCACTATGTGTTTTTGACTGACAACTCACAAACAGCTCAACCGATGCTATTCAATATAGTTTTTATTAAAAGTACCGTTCAAACTTCACTTCCATTATTTTTTTCAAATTTTTTGGACCTATGGTTCAAAAGTAAAATGAGGGGGGGGGTGCCCTTTTTTG
Source organism: Pammene aurita (assembly GCA_947086415.1). Taxonomy (NCBI): domain Eukaryota; kingdom Metazoa; phylum Arthropoda; class Insecta; order Lepidoptera; family Tortricidae; genus Pammene; species Pammene aurita. The sequence goes on from OX352290.1 coordinate 15,706,493, forward strand.
AAGATGTAACTATCCTTTGTCTTTTCATATTAATATTCATTTATTTCTTGCTTTGTGTGTACATTTGGTCTTATGAATTACATGTTCCAACACAACCCTGTGAAGGCACTCCAAAAGGTCCTAAACTAACTACACTGCCTTTCTCGAGACCCATGCTATCTCTATACACATTTCCATCTACATCAGTTCAGCGGTAAAAAATTCCTCATACCAACTTCCAACCCCCTTTTCACCCCCAGAAGGGTTTGAAAACTATCCTATGACGTTTCTCGAGACTCAAATTATCTTCATACTCATTTCTATCTAAATCGTTTCAGCGGTTAAAAATTCTCCATACAAACTTTCAACCCCATTTTCAGCCCCACCAGGGTTGATTTTCGGGATTAAAACTATATATTATCCTTTCCCGGGACTCAAACTATCTCTATACAAAATTTCATCAAAATCCGTTCAGCCGTTTTCACGTGATGCGCGGTCAAATAAACAGACAAACAGATAAACAGACAAACAGACAAAAATTCTAAAAATTGTTGTAACGTCTTCTGTTATCGATTCTAAGTATCCCCAGCCAACTTTTTTTCGATTATCTTCCATGTACAGACTTTCGACCCTCTTCAGCTTTATTATATGTATAGATACACTCGCGATCAAAAAAATCGACTCAAGCAACATTTTTTACTTTTGGTCGTATTTCCGGAAAGCGGGAAATATTTTAATAAAACTTTGAATGCAATTTTATTACGAATTTATTCAGCTACAAAAAACAGTAAAAGACATCGATCTCAGTTGCGTAGTTTTTAGGTTATCGCAGTTTTTGTACAAAATGGCATTTTACATGGTTATGATATGCACGAGTTGTGCCCTCTTGAGACCAATAAAAACCGGTGTAACCGGTTATTTCTTATCATTCGCTTATCAGAAGTTGACCAGTGCACATCTCCTCGCAATCTTACACCGGAATCACCTTCGAAAAATGGATACCACCGAAGCTGAAGCCACCGAAGTCGTCACCTTGGTGAATCGAGGATTCTCGCAGCGTTCTGTTGCTGAGCAGCTGAATTTAAGCCAGTCTGCTGTCTCCAGAGTTTATCGTCGGTTTTGTCGGTTTGGAACCTTGAAACGGAAACAAGGATCTGGCCGTCAGCGGTGCACATCGGAGAGGGATGACCGCTTCATCGCCACCTCCAGTCTTCGTAATCGCCACCGTACCGCTGTTGCCATCCAGCAAGACCTGATGCGGAACCGGGTTGTGCCTGTTAGCACCTCAACAGTTCGGCGGAGACTCAAGGAAGCCAACCTTACCCCAAGAAGACCTGCTACTGGGCCCAAACTGACTCAGAGGCATCGGGACGCTCGGAAGGAATTCGTGGCGACCTACGAAAATTGGACCTACGACCAATGGAGCCGCGTACTCTTCAGCGACGAGTGCAGAGTGTGTCTCCATGGCAGCGACAGAAGAGGACGGGTGTACCGAAGACCTGGAGAGAGGTTCGCCCAGTGTTGCTTCGCTGAAACAGTCGCCTACGGTGGAGGTTCCGTCATGATGTGGGCGGGGATTTCCATGGAGGGGCGGACCGAGCTGGTTTTTGTTGATGGCGGGGGTCGAGGCGGTGGTTTGAATGCAGACAGGTACATCACCGACATCCTGCAAGACCATGTCGTCCCCTACGCCGGGTTCTTTGACGAGGGGTTCCATTTCATGCAAGACAACGCCCCTTGTCATACCGCCCGCGTCACAAAGGAGTACCTTGACGCAGTTGGCATCCCGACTCTGAAGTGGCCACCTCTGAGTCCTGATTTAAATCCTATCGAGCACTTATGGGATTACCTGAAACGCAAGGTTCGAGCTCGCAATCCTGCTCCGGAGACAATTTTGGCCCTGAAAGAAGCTTTGGTCGAAGAGTGGGAAGCATGCCCCCAGGATACCATCAGGAAGCTGATAAGGTCAATGAAGAGACGCATGGCATGTGTGAAAAAGGTTTTTGGTGGTAACACCAGGTATTAAAGATAAAAATAAATTGTTATTCGTTCATGAAAATGTTTTTTCTTTCGTTGTTAAGGTCATTTTTGCTCCCAAATTTTACACCTCCTTGGTATGCTAGCTTGTTTTTCATGAACTGAAAATTTTCGCCTGAAAAACATGCTCGTATTGAAAGCTGACACTGTTAGCTCTAAAATGGTACCGTTGCTTTTTTGATCTCATGATTGGTTCCTGAGATATTAAACGATGAAATTAAAAATTAGTTTGAGTCGATTTTTTTGATCGCCAGTGTATGTATAGATAATGACATTTCTAAACATGATGTTTCCAGAATGGGCTTGTAACACTAGCTGTGATCGAAGACGACAACCTCAGGTCCCAACTGACCAGCAATGACTACGCTACCGTAGTATACAGGTACAGAAAAACGGTGAAGGAGATTACTAGCGCAGAAGAGAAGGAGATTCTGAGTGAAATCATTGAGGCTCTGCCTACTATTGAACCAGTGGACCCGGAGAAGTTTAAGGTTGGTTATTATAAGTAAGTAGGTAGAGCTGCATCTACTTTTTAATGCAAAAATGTGAACCTGCCATTATAAACGTCCATTTTATACCGATCGAGCCAGGCCCAGTGTCATGGCGCAACCACACTTCGCCTATGCGGACAAATATTCGTGTTGCGTCTCTTTCTTATTCTATACAATAAGAAAGAGACGCAACATGAATATTCGTCCGCATAGGCGAAGTGTGGTCTCAGCATAAGGTTCCGTAGTTGCCGGCCTGTTACTATACATCCTTTCAAAAGGTCGTTTATTAAGGGATATTCTGCGGCGCTTACTTTATTTTACTATACGGCACTAACGTCCTTTTGCTATGCGTTTTTGAGTTATAACTCAATAACGGCTCAACCGATTTTATTCATTATAGTTCTCATTGAAAGTACTTTTCAGGCCTAAATAATTTTTTTGGGCCCACGCTTCAAAGTTAGATAGGGGGGGGACGTCCTTTTTCAACTTTCGGAGCTGTTATTTACGAAACTATTAGTGTTATCCAAAAATTGTTTTAGAAGACCCGTATTCTTTTTTATCTATCCTATTGCACCTCACAAGACAGAATTGGAAAGAAAACAAATTCATCCTCCACTTCATGTGTACGAGAGCTACCCTGAAAAATAATATTTTGTCAGATTTTGTTTTACCACTTTGTCGGCTTGATTAATACACATTCTCATACCAAATTTTAGCTTTCTAGTATAAACTATCACTGAGCTAGACCGCGGACAGACGGACTGACGGACGAACAGACGGATATGGCGAAACTATAAGGGTTCCTAGTTGGCTACGGAACCCTAAAAAGGGCGAGGCGCCTTGTTGTACTCGATGGGCCGGCGGTACTTGCTACTTGAGTTTCGCATCTGTGTTTTTTTTGGTTTTAGACGAAATTTAATTGTGCTACAATAGATATTTGCCACAAAGCTATATGTATGTATCTACTCGAAAGAGCGCTCTTCTGCCATTAAGTAAGGTCAAAGTACCAGACCACTAGTTTCAACCAGGGATCGTATATCGGTATTATTTTCATACAAGTTAACCGGTATTTAATTTCGGTATCTCAGTTGTTAATGAATATTTTTGAATATTTTTCGGATAATCTGATAATTTATTACGTTTACCTAAATCACATTTCAGAATATCACGTAAACAAAGCGAAACTCGGGCACTATTTTGATTTTAAGTAACGATCCCTGGCCCTGTAGCCAAGATGACAATTGTTTGCAGAAAACAAAACGAAACGCTACACGCTCTCGCTCACTCTTCCATATTAGTGCGATAGAGAAACGGATAGCGTTTCGATTCGTTTCAACTTCATCGTTCTCTCATGCATGTGGCGAAAGTCTGTGTTAAGTCTAGATTTTTATAGGACATAAGGAATCAGCTCCGCAATCTCTACCAAAACCCCTGGGTCTTGTACTTCTCGAAGAAGGTTGACGATAAACTACTACTGTATCAGTTGAGGATGAAATTTCCGGTTATGCATTTTGGTAAGAATAAAATAATCTAGACCAGCTAAAGATAACAAACAAAATCTGATACTGATACTAAAACTATATATTTCATTTAACCCTTTTCCAGGCGTAGTATAATTTATCGACCACATCTGTGTCAATGGAATTTCAACCTTAAATTGTCCTTTAAGGTTCAAATTACGTTGGACTACCGCAAAATTTAAGTCTCCTCTAAATTAATTACCAAAACGTAACCATTTTGAAGATACTAGGGATTTTTTAAAAGATCTTCTGGATTGTAGCGGCCTGGAAAAGGGTTGAATCAGCGATAAAATGTGTATGACTACATGACTGCATATATTTACTTGTTCTCTAACTATAACCTAAAACCTAACTACTAAATAACTTTTCACCCGACTATGGCAGGAGGGTTTTGTTTAACATGCACTGTGTTTTTTTTTTACATTTATTTCAAATTAAATGATACCAAATTTAAATCGCTTTCAAAGTCATACCGTCCGATTTTCAAACTTTTCAATTCGATTTGTCTATAAATCTGTCGACATCAGGTGAGATCGACTGCGACGCGTGGTCACAGCTCTGCCTGTCCCTGCAAGTGGAGGCCACGCCCGCGTGGGCCCTGCTCAAGCCAGGGGGCGCCTACCAGAAGGCCTCCCCGTCGGCTGACCTCAAGACATTCCTAAGAGTAGCCCCGTTGGCTAGGAAGCTGCATTCGCTGGCGCCGTCCGCCATTCAGACATTGCGCGAAGGTGAGTGAAGGGCCGGCGCCTACCAGAAGGCCTCCCCGTCGGCCGACCTCGGGACATTCCTTAGAATAAAGTTGTGGAGAGCACCAAAACCCGTCTGGTTAGATTGCTATACTATGCTTATTGCTAGATCCGGGCATCTGGCAACTTTTAACACTTTCGCAACCGGGAAATTTTTTTAACAATACCCCAGAAACCAATGCCGCACGCCGCGTGCCCGGCATCTGAGCAAACATTACGAGTGCCTACCAGGCGGGTTCTCGGTAGTCACAGTGTTAATGGGTGGAGGTTAGAGTGACAGACAAGCAAATTTGCCAATTCAAAAACAATTTTGAATTTGTAAAATAGTGATACCAAAATAGGTAAAAACTGCCGAAGTTGTCTCAGTTCTAAGGACAGGGCCTTATTTTAACAATAGAACAAAAACCATTGCGTATTATTGCAGAAACAAAAACTCTACTTGATTTGATTTGTTTTCTTGAAGTGTTTTGCATTTTTTGACCTCCACCACTTTACAGCTGCCAGATGTCCAGATCTAGAAATAAACATAGTATAGTAAACTGACTAGAGGGGTTTCGTTGCTCTCATTATTTTGTCGTGACGTGTTATATGACGTGGCTAGCTCTCCGTCTATTGGCAACGAAGCTGCATTTGCTGGCGCTGCAGCGCCATTCAGACAGTGCACGAAGGACTTGGTATTTTTCAATGTCAAATTGTATATTTTCATTTCTTATGCTCTGAAAACGAGTCGTTTATCTATGAAGCGAGTGGAAAACGATTCATTTCCGCCCAAGAGAGTTTCACTATTCAAGTCCGTATATTTTTTTTTCTCAATATCTCATCGATCAAATTTGACTTTTATTAATTTGTTGTATGGTTTCCATGCTGATATTTAAATTGTATAAATTTATAAAAATGGAAGTGTGTTGTTCTTTGGCTATAAATGGCGATCCCTTTGTCTATGGCGAGACTGAAAAGTGCAGATTAAGGTCCACCTTAGTCGATATGGAGTGTTTCGTAAAACTCAGGGGCGTATTTACCCTATGGCCAAGAGGGCCATGGCCCGGGGCGGCAGGCTGCCAGGGGCGGCTGAGCCGCCCCGTGTGTTTGGTTCTGGATGCCTTTTTCGATGCTGAACTTCAGTCAGGTACCGGCTCATAAGGCCTAAGAAAGAGTAATTTTAAACAAACAATTTCAAAACGCCACTATCTAAATAAACATGAAAGGCGTTATTTTGTACTTAGCCGCCTTTCCATTTCTGATATTACCATGTAATCACATAAAGTAAACTGCAATTTTTCCTAAAAGGGGGACAATATAACCATGCCTGGTTATTTAACTAAGCTTCCGTTTTCAGTCAGTAAACTTAATCAAGTCAGTAAAAGCTGATCGTTGAGAATCCGCGATACGGGTCTATAATCTTTCCTGATCTTGGCGTTCGTCCAATCTAGTATATTTTGCACCCTCCAGAAACTCAGTCGTCAAGTTACTGGGAATGGTGAGTTTCGGTATGGGTAATGGTTGGGAAAGATGGATAGGTCACGACTAGTACGACTACAAGCCTATTGGACCGGGCGGCCACCGTATGATCATTTACCTCATCGAGGAGCAGTTTAGAACCTTATTCGTCGAAAAGAAAAAATAAATAGGTCACAAATCACTTGGTCGGACAGCTCTCAGCCTGATCCGTTCCGTTTTCGGACACTTTTAGTGATGCAATTTTTAGGGAGTTTTTACCTTATCGAGTAGCATGATGAAACTAATCTCATTTGATAGCTAAAATGATGCTCTTTCAATATTTTTTGGTCGGACGGCCCTCGGCCTGGTACATTCCCTTTTCGGACACTTTTAGTGGTGCAATTTTTGGGGTGTTTTACCTCATCGAGTAGCATGATGAAACTAATCTCATTTGATAGCTAAAGTGATGCTCTTTCAATATTTTTTGGTCGGACAGCCCTCGGCTTGGTCGATTCCGTTTTCGGACACTTTTAGTGGTGCAATTTTTGGGGTGTTTTTACCTCATCGAGTAGCAAGATGAAACCAACCTCATTTGATTGCTAAAGTGATGCTCTTTCAATATTTTTTGGTCGGTCAGCGCTCAGCCTAGTCCGTTCGGTTTTCGGACACTTTTAGTGGTGCAATTTTTGGGTTTGCTTTTTCCATCTGTAGCCGAAATTTACGGCCCTATTTTAATAAAATTTCATAGCCCGCCATATATTGGAGCACAAGAATTATTTTTAAAAACATTTTTAGGGGTGCATTCCATACATGTAACTATTGAATAAAATAAAAACAAATGCCTAAAAATAAAGCACTGATTTTTGCAGTTCGGTACGTTTTCAAAAATAAGTTTAAGGTTACAATTTTTTTTATGCAACAAATATTGAATTAGATATTTGACTATAAAGTTTTATTTTCTTTATAGCTTCTAAACTATGCAATTAAAAAATAAATCCAGGAGATCTTAATACACTCTTTCATGTAAAATTTATTTCAAAACCAAAACCGACCAGGCTGAGCCTCAGCCTGTTCAGTCAGCTCGGTTCGATAAGGTTCCAAACTGCTCCTCGATGAGGTAAGTGATCGTACTGTGGCCGCACGGTCCTTATACCACCTTGATCTTGCACATACACGCGTTACTCGTTCCCATTACGCCTTTTGCACATCTTCGTAGTGGATCGATAACGCGGTACAGCGCAGCACGTTTCGCCGCGAAACCAAAGCGGATCGAGAGCGAATCAAGAATGGAACCAAAACCGGAACCTCGCCGCACGAACTCGTACTTGTTTCGCTCTCGATCCGCTGAGGTTACGCGCCGAAACGCGAAGCGTTTTACCGCGGTGTCAATCCCGCTACGCAGATGTGCAAAAGGCGTCAGCAGGGTGTTTTTTCAACGTTTGACCGTACACTAAGGGTTCAGATAAACTCAAGAAATTTTTAATCTGTCTGGTTAAGGTAGCATTCATAATTCAGTGGAGTGATTTAACAGCTCTTCACATACAAAACGGTTGTCAAATGTATGTAAAGGGCTGTCAAATCACTCCGCTGAATTATAGATTCTACCTCAAGTAACAGGGGCGGCAAATTTTTTTGGCCCGGGGCGCCAAATTTCCAAATACGCCTCTGGTAAAACTACACAATTTCTATTAGTGTTACTGAATAAATTATGTGTACAGACATAGTGGGACTATTAACAAAACTCGTCCACATGTACAGTATTCTTGTAAACTTTTAGCTGTAGCAGATGGCGATGGCGAAGTATTTTTATGACAATCTAATAATTATTACCTAACCTAATTTAATGTTCGTTTTACAGACGTAGGGTCGTGGGTGGCGTTAGTGGTGCCGTACAAGGCGTCATGGGATACTATATATGAAGCATTTACACGCGCCTCTCTGCACTTTTTGAACTCGGACGATATAAGTGTAAGAATTCTCTTTCCTACCAATCATTTGTTGCTTATATACTATGCCGACAATATACTATGTATTACAACGTTATCTAGTACACTACAATACCTTCTGAGTATATATCCTTTCATTATAGCGATAGGTATGATCAGGGTATGATGCTTTTATTTTTTAACTTTGCACTTCAACCAAAATCGACGGACCACTGAGAGCTATGTCGCTTTCCGTGCGTGGCGTACATAATACAATTACATAGTGTTGGGTGCAACCAGTCTTAACACTTAACCGGTCAACGTATTAACATACAGTGTGACTTTAGGAGTTTTTTTAATACCACATTGAATACAGATTGCAATGTAAAATTAACTATAAACAACTCTAGCGATTGTGGAACTTGAACCCACTAAATCTGGATTGCCGGCCCAATGTGCTGCATCACACAATAAAAAAAAAAACAATATATTTAATTTCAATTATATTGATTTAGGTGTTTAAATAGTAACCTTACCGCATGATATTTAAAAAAATGAATTTTGGACTATGACATACTATAAATAGAGTTGAAGATTATAGTCGTAACGGCCATAAATAGCTTCGTATGCAGTAAAAGGATAATTAAGTTTTCAATTTCAGTTCGGCATAATCACGTGCTGTGAAAAGACCGCGCACTACTGCCGCGAAGTGTCGTCCAGCTCGCCGGTAATCGTGATGCAAGCTGGCGACAAGCGAGACCTTTACAGCGGGCGAGTCGACGAACACCAGATCGTCGACTTCATACAACTCATCAAGGACAGCGCAGGTACGATACCGACGGTCAATTGGGATGACAACTGTCAAGGTTGGTCAGAGACACAGGTATAAATATACATAGATCACGCAAATGCATCTACTTCGCGTGTCGGAACTCGGAGTAGGTCTCCGAGTTGGCCGTCGCTACGGACATTCCGCGCGCGTCTGTTGTGGTAGCCGGTTGTCCGTGAAAATTAAGAAAATGCCTTTTTGCATGGTATTAAAGTGCGATAGCCCAAAAATTGGAAGCACCCAAACGCAAGGACATTTTTCCTATCACACGTAAGTTATTTTCAAATTATATTATGCGTAAATTCATTTTAAATCTATTTTTTAAGTATTCCGAGGTGTGATTCCAAGACTGTACCTAAGTAACTATAGATTATCGGTAAGTAAACTATGTTCACATTACATTGCCGCGTTTGCTTTGAGCGTTTAATCTGACGTTGTGAGTTAAGAGTTCGTGGTACAAGGGAACTTATCATTCGTCTGTCAAATCTAGCAACTAGTGTTGTTCGTTCTACAATATTATTTCGATGATCGATTTTAATCGATATCGGACAGACGAATGATATTTACCATTTTAAAAACGCCAATTTAGTAGTTATTGATACAAACAAGCTCGATATATGTCCTAATTTTACACGACAGCTTTAAAAATGGAGGGTAATATCTTCGGGTTTATCCTTTGAATGTATATTACGTTTATAAATTTATATTGTGCTTAAGAAACACTTACTTTTTTTTTAGTTTCCCACACGATCCTATCACAAAAGAAAAATGGATTGCGGCCACGGGACGGAAAGACTGGTTTCCGACTAAGCATAGTACTATTTGTTCTAAACACTTTGAAAATAACAGTTTCATTGAAGGGAAGAAGTTGAGATTGTTAAAAAAAACGGCATATCCCACTATTAATATACTAAAAACTAAAACACATTGACAATGATAATGAGGTTAGAGTTTGGCTAGCCAAATATTGTTGACAGATATTTCCTTGTTGTATCACCAATTGTCTATGATTTAAAAAAAAACTAAAACTCTTTTGTCAAATTTATGTCATTCATTCAAATTGTTCACGGTTTATAAGGGATTTATTTTAAATAATATTAAAAATAACTATACCGAGTGAGGTCCGTAAACTATTATTTAAGCTCGTAAATAATTACAACAATGTGCGAAGTTGACGTGAAGCGTGTTGTATGTTGTACTTATAACGAAAATCTGCAATGTTTACAAGGCGTCATCAATTTTGTAGGTTGGTGCTCTATTAATATGTTGATACTTTAAGTACTAGTTCTAACATTTGCCTATAACTTTCATTAAGTAAGTACGTGAACTTATTAATATTAATAAGTTTAGTTTAATTTAGTTGTAGGTAAGTACTAACATAGAGTGTAAGTAAAACAATATTTATTTTTCTTGTAACTAACAAAACTATGGATCAAACCGGTCTGAAATAAATGAATTTTATTTATCAACCGACTTCAAGATTTCGAAGGAGGAGGTTATCAATTCGTCGGGATCTTTGTTTTTGCTATTTTTTTTTTATTTTTTTTTTATGTATGTTCACCGGTTATTCGAAGACGGCTGGACCGATTTGGAAAATTCTTTTTTTGTTTGAAAGCGTATACTTCACAGTTGGTCCCATTGTAACCATGTCAGGATCTGATGATGGGATCCTGGAGAAATCGAGGGAACTCTTCAACTATTATAGGCACACCTATGGTGATTTGAGTGTTTTTTATAGCAGATCGAGCATTTGGTGTTGGAAAGGTAGATTGTGGCTTAGTGAAGTCGGTTCTTTTTTGTTTAAAATTATTTTATTTTATTAATACGGGAATCTCATAAACAGGACAAGTGTGTAAAGAAACGGATAAACTAGAAGTTCTGGAGAATATCAATACAATCAAAACATTGGAACGTAAGAAGACCAATATTTAGAAGAAATCTGTGGAGTGACTGGTCAGACTTAATTTAAAATTTAAATTAAAATATATAAAAATATCTTGGCGAAACATGTCTATACAGTCTGTAAACAAACCAAAACCATCCCTTAAACTTGTGAATAGTGAACTCGAGTACATAGTTATTAAATTGTTTTTACTTGCTGCTGAGCATGTTTTGGGGAATTTGATTTCTGATTGAATTTCTGTTGTTACAGTCGGTTTATGATCTTTCTAACACCCTGTGAAGCTTGTTTACTTCCTTGACTTCTGTCTGTTTGTTTGTTAGGTACCTTACGTGTGCACAGAAAATCAAAAATATTTTCTAGTATCAAAACTATAATTCCTACTACACAAGGTGTGACCAGCCCAAGATTTTTTGAATTTCCCGCCAAAACTTTGGGTAATATTTGAATAGCCAAACTTTAGTGAATAAATTTAATGTTTAACAGTGTTTTCATTATTACCGTATAAAATATCTGATATTATATACTCATTTTATTAGTGCTTTACAGAATAAAGATACGCCATAACAACCTTCATCATTGTCAAGTTTCAGCTTGGCCTAAAAATGTTTGGATGTTCGGAGGATGTCCGGATTTCTGTTCTCGCCTAGACTTTGCATTTTCAGCCGATTCTCATAAAATCTTGTGAACTATATACAGTTTTTCGAAATTAAAAAAATTGAGAGATATGGAGGTAGAAAACTTAAAAAAATTACAAATTTCAACCATTTCAAAACAAAGCGAGGTCTACAGCTCACAGAGCTAATAGTCTTACTAGTTTTATTTTTAAAATGTAATTCAAATATCCTTTATTTAATAATTCCGTTTAATATCATTCGTCTGTCTATATCATTCGTCTGTCAGAAAATCGATGTCATTCATGTGAATCGATTAGTGATTTTTAGGTTATCTCCGTCTTTGTCGCTTGAACTAGCAAGTGCAACAGAGAGGGAGATACACGAACGGAGTTCGTTTTCGTTTCGCGGTAGGTCCTCTGGCCGCACACGCACGGAATTTTCGTTCGGGTTCCGAACGGAATAACGTCAAAAAGTGTCTCTGTCTCTGTCTGTCATATGGAAACCGTACCGATTTTCCATGCATCTGCAGCCAGGCTGAATCAAGTCGAGCCGAACGGCGCGTGCGGCGGCGGCGTCGCCTTTGAATCGATTTTGTGCGGACAACGGACAATTCACGTCACTAATTCGCCCTTGTGACGTCACAGTAGGTAGAAAAAAAGTAACACGGTTGGTTTTCATACAGATTGAGGTTTTAAGTTATCTATGTATATTTAGATCTGTGGTCAGAGAGCTCCAGCATAGGTTGTACCATCGCTAACACTGTTAACTGACCATTTGTAATCCCTATTGCAACGGCATAAGGTCTATCGATGGTTAGTTAAGTGTGTTGCTGTTTATACCTTTCACCGGTCAAGTTGTGGGTTATTTTCTTGCGGGCAAGTCTCGATACCTCAGTTAGGGCCTGATTCACAATGTCCAAGTAAAGTATTGGATAGTTAATTAACAAATAAATTAACTGCCAGATAAAACTACCTTCAAAACTTAGCACTTTATCTACCAGTTAAGCTTATTTGAAGATTGTGAAACGCCAACGATTACTTTATTCGTCAGATAAGTGGCAAGTAGCTTATTCAAGACATTACTTGGACATTGTGAAACAGGCCCTTAGAATAGCAGCTGGCTGGTATCCTGGAGTCTCAACATCAAGGCGGTAATTTTTTCCATATCTCAAACATTTTAATCAGCAGGGAGGTGTAGACGAACAGTGTTTTCAGCATATCTCAGCTTGTTTGTTCCCTATAACTTAAGATTTTACTCTTTTCAGATTTGGAGTTGACGGAGCAGCAGGCGCTGGAGATATTAGACCCCAGCCGGGAACAAACGTGGTTGGTGGCGTATTTACCGGCTGGCTACGAAGACATGAAGTACGAGTGGCGGCTGATTGCCAATAAGGTACCCAAAATAATCTTAAACAAAAAGAAACGACTTCACTAAGCATCCACCTTTCCAACACCAAATGCTCGATCTGCTGTAAAAAATACTCAAATCACCATAGGTATGCCTATAATAGTTGAAGAGTTCCCTCGATTTCTCCAGAACCCCATCATCAGATCCTGACATGGTTACAATGGGACCAACTGTGAAGTATACGCTTTCAAACGAAAAAAGAATTTTCCAAATCGGTCCAGCCGTCTTCGAATAATCGGTGAACATACATAAAATAATAATAAAAAAAAAAAACAAAGATCCCGGCGAATTGATAACCTCCTCCTTCGAAATCTTGAAGTCGGTTGATAAGCTTTATTTTCGGGTAGTTAACAGTTGCAATTGACGAAACAAAACTGGTGGCTTGCAATAATCAAATGCCTGGTTTACTTTATTTATTAACCGACTTCAAGATTTGAAAAGAGGAGGTTCTCAATTCGGCGTGTATGTTTTTTTTTTTTTTTTATTTTTTTTTTTTTTTTATGTTTGTTACTCCATAACTCCGTCATGTCTGAACCGATTTTGAAAATTCTTTTTTTGATTGTAAGTATATATATACAGATTGGTCCCGTTTTTGTCAAAACGCAGTTCTGATGATGGGATCCATGAGGAATCGAGGGAACTCCTCAAATCTTAAAGGCATACATATAGTGATTTTTATATTTTTATCAACAAAACCATCATTTTCATTCAAAACAGTGACATTGGATGAAGTAGAACTGCTGATGATGATCAGAACGGAACTCTTCAACGACGCATAGTTCACGTTTGGCGATTCGTCCTCTTCGCTGTGTTTGTTTAGCAAGTTTAATTGTCAGAACAAATGTTCGTCCAGCTCAAGTTCTGATGATGGGATCCATGAAGAATCGAGGGAACTCCTCAAATCTTAAGGGCTTACACATAGTGACTTTTGTATTTTTATCAACAAATCAAGCATTTTCATTCAAAAGAGTGACATTTGATGAAGTGGAACTGCTGATGATGAACAGAACGGAACTCTTCAACGACGCATAGTTCATGTTTGGCGATTCTTCCTCTTCGCTATGTTTGTTAAGCAAGTTAGATTGTCAGGACCAATTTTCGTCAAGCTCAAGTTCTGATGATGAGTTCCACGAGGAATCGAGGGAATTCCTCAAATCTTAAAGGCATACATAAAGTGACTTTTGTATTTTTATCAACAAATCAAGCATTTTCATTCAAAAGAGTGACATTTGATGAAGTGGAACTGTTGATGATAATCAGAACGGAACTCTTCAACGACGCATAGTTCACGTTTGGCGATTGGTCCTCTCCGCTGCGTTTTTTAAGCAAGTTATTTCATTGTATGGAATCTAAGTGCACCATCTATCTACAATAATCCTTCACCGGCTACCCCCATTGAAGTCGGTTTTTTTTTCTTAAAAATTATTGTATAACGTATCAGTGACTCTGTTAAGTTTGTCAATCATTAAATTTTTGTCACTCGTCGTTAGGAAACTAAAGTTTGTCTCTTTCTCAAGCGAGTGGCAGGAGCTAATTAGCACATCCGTTTCTCTCGCTTGCCGGTGCGCCATTAGAGAAACGAGTCAAGTGACTTGTATAAGTGCTTTACTTTAGGAGCGTGCGTAACCTATCTGTAGTTATACTCGTAGTCCGCCTCAAACGGAGAACTCGTGATTTACTTGTCATCGAGTTGACCAATATAACAAGACCCTTATAAAGATCACTTCAGAAAAAAGTTACTTAAGTTATCGCGGTACAACTATTCAATATCAAAAAGACATTAAAATGCCAAATGGACAAGGTAGCCAGCGGACAGTTCCGTTGTGTCCGAAGTTGACTGTCAGAACTTTGCTTCGTTGCGCTCGCTCGTTCGAAAATCGAACGTGTAAAGTAACCTAGCACGTCCTTTGCAGTTACGACCGCTGCAGTTCGTGCGCGTGGGCGTGCTGCAGTGCGCGCGCGGCGCCGCGGGCTTCTGCGCCAACGTGCGCGCGCCCACTGCGCGCCTCTATCCGGTAGCCTCCGGGCAGCACTACTCGTGAGTACAGAACCATTAGTAACTCCCTCGGCGGCTGCGACTTCAGTTCGTGCGCGTGCGCGTGCTGCAATGCGCACGCGGCGCCGCGGGCTTCTGCGCCAACGTGCGCGCGCCCACTGCGCGCCTCTACCCGCTAGCCTCCGGGCAGCACTACTCGTGAGAACCATTAGTAACTCCCTCGGCGGTTGCGACTACAGTTCGTGCGCGTGCGCGTGCGCGTGCTGCAGTGCGCGCGCGGCGCCGCGGGCTTCTGCGCCAACGTGCGCGCGCCCACTGCGCGCCTCTACCCGCTAGCCTCCGGGCAGCACTACTCGTGAGAACCATTAGTAACTCCCTCGGCGGTTGCGACTACAGTTCGTGCGCGTGCGCGTGCGCGTGCTGCAGTGCGCGCGCGGCGCCGCGGGCTTCTGCGCCAACGTGCGCGCGCCCACTGCGCGCCTCTATCCGGTAGCCTCCGGGCAGCACTACTCGTGAGTACAGAACCATTAGTAACTCCCTCGGCGGCTGCGACTTCAGTTCGTGCGCGTGCGCGTGCTGCAATGCGCACGCGGCGCCGCGGGCTTCTGCGCCAACGTGCGCGCGCCCACTGCGCGCCTCTACCCGCTAGCCTCCGGGCAGCACTACTCGTGAGAACCATTAGTAACTCCCTCGGCGGTTGCGACTACAGTTCGTGCGCGTGCGCGTGCGCGTGCTGCAGTGCGCGCGCGGCGCCGCGGGCTTCTGCGCCAACGTGCGCGCGCCCACTGCGCGCCTCTATCCGGTAGCCTCCGGGCAGCACTACTCGTGAGTACAGAACCATTAGTAACTCCCTCGGCGGCTGCGACTTCAGTTCGTGCGCGTGCGCGTGCTGCAATGCGCACGCGGCGCCGCGGGCTTCTGCGCCAACGTGCGCGCGCCCACTGCGCGCCTCTACCCGCTAGCCTCCGGGCAGCACTACTCGTGAGAACCATTAGTAACTCCCTCGGCGGTTGCGACTACAGTTCGTGCGCGTGCGCGTGCGCGTGCTGCAGTGCGCGCGCGGCGCCGCGGGCTTCTGCGCCAACGTGCGCGCGCCCACTGCGCGCCTCTACCCGCTAGCCTCCGGGCAGCACTACTCGTGAGAACCATTAGTAACTCCCTCGGCGGTTGCGACTACAGTTCGTGCGCGTGCGCGTGCTGCAGTGCGCGCGCGGCGCCGCGGGCTTCTGCGCCAACGTGCGCGCGCCCACTGCGCGCCTCTACCCGCTCGCCTCGGACTCGTTAACTTTCATTAGTTTTCTTTAGGTCCGTTAATCGTTAATACCTAACGGCCATATTCATAAAAAAACCTTAATCGGCGTCTGATCGTCGAACCCGGTGATACGCCGATTAGCCTTAATTGAGGTTTTTAAAAATGCTTGATTTATAAACACATATTATCCTGCTCATATCTGATCCACCGCTTATTGAAAGATTAGACGCGTTATGTTGGCACTTTTGGCAAAATCATAGACAAAAACCCGGTTTCATCGCAATTAAAAAAAAAGTTTGACAGAACATGACACATGACAGCGGTATGAGCGGTAGTAGCGGGAAATGCGTTAAATTTTATTACGTATTTTGCATGTTACTACGGTTTGGATAAATACTTTTGTAACCAATTTTAGATTAATGACTGTGTAATGTGTCGAGAAACATGAATAAAATTAATGTACCTACCTATAGTGAAGAAGAGAGACAGTAAACAATTGAAATGTAATAGTAGGAATGTGTTGTTACCTACGATGAATCACTGGACTAGTAATCAAAATAAGGTAAGAAAATCAATTAATTAATAATTGACTTATAACTAGGTTCGGACCATTTACAAAAGTATCTGCCCATGTCAGACATATTTCTCAGTATAAAACTTATAAACAAATGTTAATTGAGAACTTGAAGAACTGAATATTACTTAGCGTGCTTACCCATTTCTTACTGCTTACAGTGTCGATGTCATGCATACCGGCGTTCAGAGAATGGTTGTATAGCTCAAGAAACAGAAACGAGAAGAAAT
Organism: Pammene aurita; assembly: GCA_947086415.1. NCBI lineage: Eukaryota > Metazoa > Arthropoda > Insecta > Lepidoptera > Tortricidae > Pammene > Pammene aurita. Next base: position 15,723,433 of record OX352290.1, read on the forward strand.
AAAGAGTGGTCACTGATCAATTGAAGCCTGACAGCTGCTGCCACAAGTTGTAGTCTAGCAAAGGTAGGTAGTATTTGAAATTGATGCCTATTACAACATACCTGTACATTGGTTACATATACATTATGTAAATATTTTAATAGTGCCAAAACCATAGTTTTATAAGTGCAAAATATACATTATTATTGTATGAAAGGCCTACAACTGCCTGTCAGAATAACCATAGTTGGGTCTTTAGCTCTGTCTATCAGCATTTAGATACAACCAGATTTAAATGTGGTTTTCAGATCTGCTCTTTTTCAATTTGTACAGCCTTATGAATATTGGTGTCGGTTAATACTCTATTTGCAAAGGTAGGTAAAAAGACAATGAACAAAATTATAATAACTTATATGGTCACCGCAGTACACTAAAATTAAATTACATAAAATATTTGAAAATATCTTTAATCAAAATTGTTATTTTATTTCCAGATTCTGAAAGGCCAAGTTACTCATGGACAAGCACCACCACCTTCCTTCAAGGAACTGTCACTATGGGCCAGCATGCCCCAGCAGCCAGCCTGACCACCTCAGCAATCACACTGAAACAAAAGGAAATGAGACAGAGAAACCCTTTGTGCTTTGTGTTTTCTTATTAAACGGGACATTTGATTTTACTGAATAAATTATCTTATTTTATCTCAATAAAATTTTTGTATTGATGTTTTATTCTCCTTTTACTGGAAACTTCAGCAGCTGTTTGTGATCATTGACATAAATTGTATATCAGAAATCAGAACATGTTATGACTACTCAGAGATCATGACTGTAACATTGGTGTTAAAGATGTGTACAGTCAGCAGAATAATTAACTAAGCCGGTAAGGTGTTAGGTTTGAATTTAACCGATTACAATGAAATAGCAGTGAAAGTGTTGACACATCTTATATGTACCATCGGGTTCATAATTGGATACCCAATTTATCAATGAATTCATTCATTACTTGGGTATGCAATTATGAACCCGATAGTACCTATACCTTTTTGTAAGACATGAAAAATGTATACAAATGCTGCGACAAAGTTCAATATCATATATTGTTACTATTACATTTTTCACCATAGCTGCATTAGGTGCAAGCCAAGCAATCTTTGTTTGACACTTTGAGTGAGGTATGCTGTAGGTTTGAGTTGATCAGTTAGTGGAAATAGTTACCTTCCTTGTGAGTGGCGTTGGATAAAACCTTGAAGATGTGCATTGTTTACTGCCATGTTGACTAATGCTGAAACCACTTCTTCATCCGTCACTACTGCATAATCTTTTCAGCATCTGGATATAATAGTATAGTGTTGTACTGGGTTTTTTGCTATCAAGGGGTCTATGTCTGACCCAGATAGGTCACATTATTATTTTAGAATAAAGAAACTTATGTTTAGTTTTAAGGATTGAAAGTTAGTAAGTACACATACATAGATACTGCAGGTGTAGAGATCTACCCCTGAGGCCCTAAGACGGTGTGTAAAAAGTAATTAAGTATGATCATAATCTTATATTCAGACTGGTTCAATATGAGCTAATTCCCAAAAAATCACCATGCTACAATTATTTTATTTGATTCTTATTGCAATCTAAACATATGACTTGTCAAATGTTACTACAGTCTTTTACTTGGAATCAAGTACCTAAAGTTGTTTAATTGATTGCAATATTATGCAAAACTTTCATTTCGATAATAGTAGGTCACCTATATCTACTTCCCTCGTCTGGCCAAATATACTATTTAATATAATTTTAAACACGAAACTTCCGTGAGACTCAGATAAGTATATTAAATAATGGGTAACACAGGTTTTTTAAGTCGAATATTGCTCGACATGTTTTGCTCCATAACGAGAAGCTTATTCATGAGCCATTACACCAACTACATTTGACAATGATGCTGAAAATTAGTGTATTTCTCGCCTCCTCAGCCGCCGCGCCGAGCGCTCGGCCGCGGAGGGCCACGCGAATGGCTCATGACACATGAATACGCTCTCGTTATGGAGCGAAACATGTCGAGCAATATTCGACTATTTAATGTGTGTGTGTATATGGTTATTAACACAAGTAGGTAAAAAAAATACGTAGGTAACCTAAGATAGGGTACCGCCTCGAACGATAAGTAGCTAATATGCTTATAGGTAGGTACTTACCTACTACTTTTATTGCAGCGCTTCTTCTACTTGATTTCTGTAAGTGACGAGGTCCTTATAGGATAGGGCAGATTATTTTAAGGCACACGCACTGAAACTTGAAACTTCAGACGCCGGCGATTCACTTGTTTGATAGCCTGAATTACCTACTGACATTACTTGCATTTAATTAAGATGTTTACTCGTCGAAAATCTAGATATTTGTTTCCTACCCATTTCCGATGTCGCTGTACTATTTATTGATATTACAATTATTTACTTAACAATTAAATCGAAACACAGAAACTTATAAACAGAAGTCTCCATCTGTTAGAAATCTCTCCGATTTCTGTACTGTGTAGCTCCTATCAAAATTCAAAATCAGCTGTTCAATGTTGTGTCGGCCATCTTGTGACTTAATATGCGGATAAAGGAGGGTCCACGGGCTCGTAACTTTTGGCTTTTATAGGAGGTCGATCGGAGACAGATTAACGTTAATACGCGTTTATGCATCAAGAATTTTGGTACCTACCTCTGATCGACCGATCAGTGAGCTCCTAACTTTTTATGAATATGGCTGTAAGTATCTACAATATCTACATACGAACTTTGCCTATGCCTTAGCTGCCCGCTGCTACGCCAATCAGGGTCAGACTTGTGTTAGTTAGGTCTACCGTATAGAACGCAAGAGTGCGAGCGAGATAAGTATAATAGACACAAATATTATCTCTTTTTAGCGATAAGACCGCCAATTGTTTCACCTCTGATTATTCTGTTTGTAACTTGTATTTTATATATTTCTTTATTTTGAGGTGTGCAATAAAGAAAAAAAAATAAAAAAAAAATTCGCGTTAATGTTAGTGTTTGTAAGTGAATTGGAGTATATATTGGAGTATACCTCACTGTTATTTAACATCTACATGTTAAATAACAGCGAGGTAAAATTCATATAATATATGCCATTGCATAATCGAGTCGAAAGTGTTGGGATACAAACGGCCAAGAAAATCCGTGGCCACATTTAAGTGATTATGTAAATTTTCTGACCAAATCAGGTGAACAATTACTTTTTGAAAGCAAACTGTGCTTGCCAAAAAAGACAAAAAAATAAGGTCACACTTCTTCCCTTGACAATTTAAAGCAATAGGGTCAGGGAGGGTACAGTCGCTCGGTGGGAACAGTGGCTCGAATGTGCTGTGCGGGAAACGGAAAGAGCTTTATGTCTGTCCTCTACATCAATCGGAAGCGTTCCGTACCCTATCATGTACGAACTAGTTAGTGAGCCGTTTCGGCGCCATGCCAATGTATTATGGTGCGTTTTTGTGTTGAATGCTATCAAAATTACATTTCCAGGTAAGTTTCACTCCTCTTTTTTCTTAACTCGAACGAGATTTTTAATTTCTTATATTTTTATCGAAGAGTGTGTCTAATCTACTTAGTATTGGCTGATAATTCAAGGCCCTCGATGTTTCTATTTGTTTTTAGTTCTATCTAAAATACAAAATGGCGCGAAGGTCAACAGTCGTTCGTTTCAGAAAAGTACACGGTGGCTCGCGAACCACTGTGCACCTTACAGAGTTGGGCTAAAATTTACTTGAATATGAATAAGAATAAAAGTTCTTTTATTATTAAAAATAATTCATGCACTCTTTTTTTAATAAAATGAAAGTGAATAAATCATGCGACATTTATTAGGTAAGTACCTATTTTAAATGAAGAATGAATCAGGAACGATTATTCCGGAATTAGGCTTACCTATTCTAATTACCGTTTTATTAAACAAAAATGTTTTTTGTTATAAAGTTTATTTAGGTTCGATTCTTACGTAGCCATTGTGTACTGTTAGAACCACTGTGTACTCGACCCACTGTGTACTGTTAGAACCACTGTGTACTAGGGGGTCCTAGTCACTGTGTACAGCATCGGGTACACAGTGGCTCGATTCCCAATTTCTAAAAAAGAATGGATATATCTTTTTTGGTGAAAGTAACAGCAAATATATTTGCTACATATGAAAGTTTAATAATGCACTGTGCTCTGGGCTTGCAACAATTAGTTCAGGGATTTATATTTTTCATGCTACAGCCTCTTGAAAAAATCCTAGCGACTGTTCCCTCCCTGACCCTACATGAAAAGAGTATCCGCACGGTTTGAAGAATTGTAAGGGCCACCCCACACTAGCGTCTTTCGAAAGCCGACGTCGTGCCAGCGCCCTTCGCAGCGGTGAAAAAAAAATGGCTGTTATAAATTTAGACAGGGTGGAACTAGCAGTAACCCTAACTTTAGGCTTCGCCGTAGTCGAGTAAAAAAATACGATAGAAGCAATAGTGTATTACGATTAAATTTTTAATTTAACGAATTTATGATTATAACGAAGTCAACTTTTTGAATAACGGTACCCAGCTATGGTTATAGCTATGGTCAAAACAAAAGCGCAGTCTAAGGCACTGGTCCCACCGCGAGCGAGTAAGCTATGAGCTATCGGCTATTTTCTAGCCCAAGAAACGAACAAAAGATATAGTTCATCGCTGGCTGTTCACACTGCGATGAACTATAAATATACATCTCTCTCTTTTATTTACACGGGAACGATTATCTTTTGTTCGTTTCTTGGGCTAGAAAATAGCCGATAGCTCATAGTTACTCGCCCGCGGTGGGACCAGTGCCTAACACCTACTCACTGATATTTCGCGACACAAGCGCCCATCACCACACAGACGGGCCACACTCAGGATGTCAGGTCAAGATTTTATAAACGTTTAAGAGCTAATAATTTCTAAATAATAAAATATAATCATTAATCAGACACGATATGACGATGACTACACCGTAGGCCGTAAGGGACCGCAACGGCGGATCTGTTTCACTGTGTAGTTTACTTTACCACGGTAAACCTAGCGACCGTTTGTGAGTGGTAATCAGATACAAGGCCGCGCAACCGCTACATCTACCCGTCACAAAAGGTCGCTAGTGGTATAGCAACTATTGGAAACTCTTTTGCAAAATAACAGATTGAATGAGGTTTCGGTAATCGAGTTTTTCACTAGATGTCAGCACCGTGGCGAAAGGTCTAGCTGTCACAATCCACCAATCATGTTAAATCAGGGTTTCCCAACCAGTGGGGCACGCCCCACTTGGGGGCGTAGAGTGATCCAAGGGGGGGGCGCAGCGAGCGGCTCCAAATTTAAACTGTAAAAGGCCTATACCGCGGCGCGGACGGTGCCCGGTTTTGACTCCCCATTTCGACCTCTAGGGGGGCGTAGCATTTTTGGCTAACGTTGAGTGAGGCGCATAGGGTTAAAGGTTGGGAATCCCTGTGTTAAATCATTTTTTTTATTGGTGCATTTTGACAGCTGCTGTCAAAAATACCTCTCGTCACGGTGCTACCCAAGTAACACATCAAAGCAGTATAACGGCCGTCTTACAGCATATCTGTATGCTTTTAGCATTTTGAGTTCGTTTTATAGTAGCATTATAAACGTTTATAGTGCTGATATAGCTCTTAAATGGGCACAAATTACCCAGCTTGAGATCCTATATAGGTTATTTAATACCATTACAGGCGCATTATGTTTGCGCTATTAGCATTATCGTTGTCATGGAAAGTGCCAATCGCATTAAAGAAGCATTAGTACGCTCTATTAAGTTGCCAACCGCATTAAAAAAGCATTAATACGGCCAAAAAACTTGCTATCGCAGTAAAGAAGCATTAGTACTCTCGATTAAGTTGCCAATCGTAATACAAAAGCATTATACTAGCATAAGAGTGTAGTAAAATAAACCTTACGTCAATGCCAAAACGTCTCTAATACCGACGGAACAAATGTTATACTACAATGAACGTTGTGATTTAACTACTTTGTCTCGCAATATAAAATGGACGATAACGGTACAAAAAACTGAATGAGTGACATGTCATATTTGTTTGCATCGTAACAAAATTTATAAAAGTTTATGACTCTTTTACGTTATTATATCCTTCAAATATTACTGCGCAATGTAGTTTACTGTAAATGTGTATATAAGTTTAATTGAAAATTTTCACGCGCCTTTGATTTATTGTGGTTTTGCTATAAAATATTATAAAAAGATATGCGTCAAATAAACAAAACAATTGTGTAATCCTCGTATAGAACGAGTTTTGCATTATTAACATAATAGTGTTGGTTGAGCAGTCTTAAATTAAATAATTTCATTATTATATAGGTATTTTCCTTGTATAAATAGGTCCGCATGATTTTATTTTTAGGTTATAAATTATTCACAAAATGGCGTTGGTGTATATAGACGGAGACCTAGCCACATCAGATATGACACAATAATGAGAGCAACCAAACGACTAGTCAGTTTGGTATACTATGCTTATTTCTAGATCTGGACATCTGGCAGCTTTAAAGTGGTGGAGGTCAAAGAATGCAAACCATTTCAATAAAACAAATCCTAGAGATCTGGGTTTGATGCAATATTATGAGAAACTATACAAATACTATACAATATTAAGAGAAATTATACAAAAGTTTATGTTGGGGGAAAGTAGTGCCAAACGATGTATAATATAGTTCATAGTTTGTCGCCTACTGTTTTTGTTTCCGTAATAATACACAATATTTTTTGGTCTAACGTTTTTTATCGATTTTTGACCAGTTTTGAGTCGATATTCCAACATATCCACTACATATAGAATTATAAGGCAAACGACTATCGGTTCTTGAATCTTTTATCTCCATTCTGTAGAGCCGGATCTTGAAATAAATGAGCCGTTATTTTTTATGATATTTTTAAAATATGGTCTAAAAAAACACTTTTATCGATATTCGAATGGTGTAAAGAATCTTACATATACGTAATCTACATATTAGGGTTCCTCTTTGATGTCTCTAAAAACTGTAGAGACATTTTAATTTTTAACTAATAAACACAAAATGTATGACCATAAAACCACTTTTTCAGCCTAAACCGGTTCGACTTTGATGTCAAATATGACATCAAAGTCGAACCGGTAGACAATGAATATTGAAGTAAATATAGGATACTATATAGTTTAAAGCCGTTACTGATAATATGATAAGCTATATAAATCATTAGAAAACTAAGGGTATCAGATCTAAGGTCGTTGGCGCCAGGGAGCCCCTTAAAATATAGACCCTGTCCTTTATAACTGAGACAACTTCGGCAGTTTTTACCTAGGTTTGGTATTACTATTTTCCAATTAAAACATTTTGCTAGTCTGTCACTGTGACCTCCACCCATTAAAAGCTGCCAGATGCCAGGATCTAGCAATAAGAATAGTATAGCAATCTAACCAGACGGGTTTTGTTGCTCTCATTATTGTGTCATATCTGACGTGGCTAGCTCTTAGTCCAATAGCAGCTCAGTGACCCTTAAAAAAAGCTTATTAATGCCTACAGCATTACACGTGAATAATTATGCTATTAAACAAGGGGGCGTCCATTAATCGCGTCATACGTTTTTGGCTTGATTTAGACCCCCCCCTCCCCCATGGTGATCTTTGGTGATATTTTATTCAATTAAATACAAACATTGTAAACATTGAAAAAAAATAATCAACCCAGTTGGACTTGAACCAACATCGATACGCCTTACCGGGGCTCGATATCGCTTTACCAATTAAGCTATGGGTTCAGTTACCGAGCTGACGAAATTCTCAATGCCTTCAATCATCTTTTTGCATTTTTATTTTTACATCGACTTTATAGCAGCCGTAAGCGACATCTAGGTGCCAACCACTAGAGTTAGATACCCTTCCCGCCGACCCTTTTACAAGTGTCACAACGGAAATAATAGATGGCGCCTGCTATCAACTCATAATTATTTTACATGTTTTTTTTTAAAGTGGGTATTCCACTCATACATTAGTATGTTATTCAATTAAATACAAACATTGTAAACATTGAAAAAAAATAATCAACCCAGTTGGACTTGAACCAACATCGATACGCCTTACCGGGGCTCGATATCGCTTTACCAATTAAGCTATGGGTTCAGTTACCGAGCTGACGAAATTCTCAATGCCTTCAATCATCTTTTTGCATTTTTATTTTTACATCGACTTTATAGCAGCCGTAAGCGACATCTAGGTGCCAACCACTAGAGTTAGATACCCTTCCCGCCGACCCTTTTACAAGTGTCACAACGGAAATAATAGATGGCGCCTGCTATCAACTCATAATTATTTTACATGTTTTTTTTTTAAGTGGGTATTCCACTCATACATTAGTATGTTATTCAATTAAATACAAACATTGTAAACATTGAAAAAATAATCAACCCAGTTGGACTTGAACCAACATCGATACGCCTTACCGGGGCTCGATATCGCTTTACCAATTAAGCTATGGGTTCAGTTACCGAGCTGACGAAATTCTCAATGCCTTCAATCATCTTTTTGCATTTTTATTTTTACATCGACTTTATAGCAGCCGTAAGCGACATCTAGGTGCCAACCACTAGAGTTAGATACCCTTCCCGCCGACCCTTTTACAAGTGTCACAACGGAAATAATAGATGGCGCCTGCTATCAACTCATAATTATTTTACATGTTTTTTTTTTTAAAGTGGGTATTCCACTCATACATTAGTATGTTATTCAATTAAATACAAACATTGTAAACATTGAAAAAATAATCAACCCAGTTGGACTTGAACCAACATCGATACGCCTTACCGGGGCTCGATATCGCTTTACCAATTAAGCTATGGGTTCAGTTACCGAGCTGACGAAATTCTCAATGCCTTCAATCATCTTTTTGCATTTTTTTATTTTTTTACATCGACTTTATAGCAGCCGTAAGCGACATCTAGGTGCCAACCACTAGAGTTAGATACCCTTCCCGCCGACCCTTTTTACAAGTGTCACAACGGAAATAATAGATGGCGCCTGCTATCAACTCATAATTATTTTACACGTTTTTTTTTTTTAAAGTGGGTATTCCACTCATACATTAGTATGTTATTCAATTAAATACAAACATTGTAAACATTGAAAAAAATAATCAACCCAGTTGGACTTGAACCAACATCGATACGCCTTACCGGGGCTCGATATCGCTTTACCAATTAAGCTATGGTTTCAGTTACCGAGCTGACGAAATTCTCAATGCCTTCAATCATCTTTTTGCATTTTTATTTTTACATCGACTTTATAGCAGCCGTAAGCGACATCTAGGTGCCAACCACTAGAGTTAGATACCCTTCCCGCCGACCCTTTTACAAGTGTCACAACGGAAATAATAGGGTATCTAACTCTAGTGGTTGGCACCTAGATGTCGCTTACGGCTGCTATAAAGTCGATGTAAAAATAAAAATGCAAAAAGATGATTGAAGGCATTGAGAATTTCGTCAGCTCGGTAACTGAACCCATAGCTTAATTGGTAAAGCGATATCGAGCCCCGGTAAGGCGTATCGATGTTGGTTCAAGTCCAACTGGGTTGATTATTTTTTCAATGTTTACAATGTTTGTATTTAATTGAATAACATACTAATGTATGAGTGGAATACCCACTTTAAAAAAAAAACATGTAAAATAATTATGAGTTGATAGCAGGCGCCATCTATTATTTCCGTTGTGACACTTGTAAAAGGGTCGGCGGGAAGGGTATCTAACTCTAGTGGTTGGCACCTAGATGTCGCTTACGGCTGCTATAAAGTCGATGTAAAAATAAAAATGCAAAAAGATGATTGAAGGCATTGAGAATTTCGTCAGCTCGGTAACTGAACCCATAGCTTAATTGGTAAAGCGATATCGAGCCCCGGTAAGGCGTATCGATGTTGGTTCAAGTCCAACTGGGTTGATTATTTTTTCAATGTTTACAATGTTTGTATTTAATTGAATAACATACTAATGTATGAGTGGAATACCCACTTTAAAAAAAAATTAAAAAAAAAACGTAAAATAATTATGAGTTGATAGCAGGCGCCATCTATTATTTCCGTTGTGACACTTGTAAAAGGGTCGGCGGGAAGGGTATCTAACTCTAGTGGTTGGCACCTAGATGTCGCTTACGGCTGCTATAAAGTCGATGTAAAAATAAAAATGCAAAAAGATGATTGAAGGCATTGAGAATTTCGTCAGCTCGGTAACTGAACCCATAGCTTAATTGGTAAAGCGATATCGAGCCCCGGTAAGGCGTATCGATGTTGGTTCAAGTCCAACTGGGTTGATTATTTTTTCAATGTTTACAATGTTTGTATTTAATTGAATAACATACTAATGTATGAGTGGAATACCCACTTTAAAAAAAAAAACATGTAAAATAATTATGAGTTGATAGCAGGCGCCATCTATTATTTCCGTTGTGACACTTGTAAAAGGGTCGGCGGGAAGGGTATCTAACTCTAGTGGTTGGCACCTAGATGTCGCTTACGGCTGCTATAAAGTCGATGTAAAAATAAAAATGCAAAAAGATGATTGAAGGCATTGAGAATTTCGTCAGCTCGGTAACTGAACCCATAGCTTAATTGGTAAAGCGATATCGAGCCCCGGTAAGGCGTATCGATGTTGGTTCAAGTCCAACTGGGTTGATTATTTTTTCAATGTTTACAATGTTTGTATTTAATTGAATAACATACTAATGTATGAGTGGAATACCCACTTTAAAAAAAAACATGTAAAATAATTATGAGTTGATAGCAGGCGCCATCTATTATTTCCGTTGTGACACTTGTAAAAGGGTCGGCGGGAAGGGTATCTAACTCTAGTGGTTGGCACCTAGATGTCGCTTACGGCTGCTATAAAGTCGATGTAAAAATAAAAATGCAAAAAGATGATTGAAGACATTGAGAATTTCGTCAGCTCGGTAACTGAACCCATAGCTTAATTGGTAAAGCGATATCGAGCCCCGGTAAGGCGTATCGATGTTGGTTCAAGTCCAACTGGGTTGATTATTTTTTCAATGTTTACAATTTTTCTATTTAATTGAATAACATACTAATGTATGAGTGGAATACCCACTTTAAAAAAAAATTAAAAAAAAAACGTAAAATAATTATGAGTTGATAGCAGGCGCCATCTATTATTTCCGTTGTGACACTTGTAAAAGGGTCGGCGGGAAGGGTATCTAACTCTAGTGGTTGGCACCTAGATGTCGCTTACGGCTGCTATAAAGTCGATGTAAAAATAAAAATGCAAAAAGATGATTGAAGGCATTGAGAATTTCGTCAGCTCGGTAACTGAACCCATAGCTTAATTGGTAAAGCGATATCGAGCCCCGGTAAGGCGTATCGATGTTGGTTCAAGTCCAACTGGGTTGATTATTTTTTCAATGTTTACAATGTTTGTATTTAATTGAATAACATACTAATGTATGAGTGGAATACCCACTTTAAAAAAAAAAAACATGTAAAATAATTATGAGTTGATAGCAGGCGCCATCTATTATTTCCGTTGTGACACTTGTAAAAGGGTCGGCGGGAAGGGTATCTAACTCTAGTGGTTGGCACCTAGATGTCGCTTACGGCTGCTATAAAGTCGATGTAAAAATAAAAATGCAAAAAGATGATTGAAGGCATTGAGAATTTCGTCAGCTCGGTAACTGAACCCATAGCTTAATTGGTAAAGCGATATCGAGCCCCGGTAAGGCGTATCGATGTTGGTTCAAGTCCAACTGGGTTGATTATTTTTTCAATGTTTACAATGTTTGTATTTAATTGAATAACATACTAATGTATGAGTGGAATACCCACTTTAAAAAAAAAAAACATGTAAAATAATTATTTGGTGATATTTTCAGGACCCCTCCCCCCCTATCCAATATGACGTGTAATTTTTTGCTAACTAAAGTAAGTACAGTTTTCTAACACGTGAACCTACTTACGTAACGTACGTACACGTAAAGGGTAAAAAACCGGCCAAGTGCGTGTCGGACCACCCATAGGAGGGTTCCGTACCTTCAATGGAATAAGAACCAAACTAATAACAAAAGGTCGTATCTGATGCCTATGGAAGAAGTTTTTTGGAGATAACTCAAAAATGGCTGAACCGATAATGTTCAAAACAATTTTCGTTGAAAGTATATAATAAGGCGCATCTCTTCAAATTTTTTCATATTTTTTTAACTTACGGTTCAAAAGTTACGGGGGGGGCTACACAACTTTTCTGAGTTTCGAAGCGATTATTTCAGAAAATATTCACTTAATCACAAAATAGTAAAAGAAACCTCAATGTTATTTTGAAAGACCTATCGATTGATGTGTCACATGTTGATATTTGGTTAAAACATTTTTTTTAATTTAGTTACCTGTATGGAGCGCCCCCCTAAAAATATTTTTTTTTCAAATTTAACTACATAACTAAGTAGCTGCATACAAAATACACCTTATGTGTCAATTTTATTCAGATAAGTCGTATAGTTTCCGAGTAAAATGCCTGTGACATACGGACGGACAGACAGACAGACATGACGAATCCATAAGGGTTCCTTTTTTGCCATTTGGCTACGGAACCCTAAAAATGAAACTACATGTATACATTTTAAAAAAAATATCTTTAATAGATAAAAACCGGCCTATTGCATGTCGGACCACGCGGTTTCGTACCTACTATCGAAAAAGTAATATCAAAAGGTCGTATCTGCGTATGAAATAAGTTTTTAGGAGATAACTCAATAATTCCTAAACCGATAATGTTCTCAATTTTTTTCATATTATTTGGATCTCCGGTTCAAACGTGACAGGGGGGACACAAGTTTTTTAGACTTACGGGGTGATTTTTCCTTAAAATATTCACTAAATAAAAAAAAAACAAAAAGTCCTCAATGTTATTTTGAAAGATCTATCGAGTGATGTGCATCATGTCGATATTTGGTAAAAAAAATTTTTTTAGACAAATAATTACATGCAGTAAGGAGGGGTCCTTAAAATATCTTTTTCAGCAATTTTACTACAAAACTAAGTAGCGGCATACAAAAACACACCTTATATTTAAATATTTATTAAGATACGTTTTATAGTTTCCGAGTAAAATAGCTGTGACATACGGACGGACGGACATAACGAAACTATAAGGGTTACGTTTTTGCCACTTTGGCTACGGAACCCTGAAAACCTACTTCACAAAATAATATGTCAAATGCCATTAAAAATTATTTACACTCATAGTGCTAGTGCAATTTTACTCTGCTTTTGACAGATTGATTCATTTAAAAGTTGATAATTTTTATTTTATTGACCATAATACACTATACAGTATAGCACAAAGAACAAAAAGATTACACGTGATATGTGTCCAGACACCCCTCCTCCCTGTGGTGATCTTTGGTGATTTTTTCTTGACCCCCTCCCCCCCTATACAATATGACGCGATTAATGGACGCCCCCCAACATTAAGCATTATATACAACTTAAAATTGCTATTGTAGACCCTAAGGCACTAAAACAGCTAAAATCTGTATAGGGGCTGTTCATAAATTACGTCATCAATTTTTGATGATTTTTTTACCCCCCCCCCCCTAAAATCATCCAATCCTCCCCTGCCAAATAAAGTGACGTCATTAAAAAAAATGCGTTTTTAGCTTTATTGTAAAATAAAAAACTAATTAGTAGATAATATTTTATAGCATTAAAAGTTTATAGAAACACGAATACGTATTTCATTCCTTTTTTTACACGTTGAAGCACTTTTTAAAGATGCGAGAGATGATGTGATCTTCGGAATGACCCCCCCCCCCCCTCCTACGTTATGCTACCATCATCCGATGTCCAGACCCCCCCCCCCATTTTTTAAATGACGTAATTTATGAACAGCCCCTTATAGTGAATTACTTGGCTTTATAATGGTTTATATTATTGCTATTATACAGCATTAGGAATGTATTACCTACTTATAAATGCTATTGTACACCCTAAGGCATTAAAAATAGCTGAAAGCTGTATAGCGAATTTACGTGGCATTATAATGGCTAATATTAATGCTCTTAAACAGCATTAAGCATTTATTTATGCTATTGTAGAACCTAAGGCATTAAACCACACCGAAGCATAAGTGTAGCAAATCAAAACGCAACTGTACAGCTGAATGCTGTACAGTTGCATTTTGGTTCGCTGCACTAAAACTAATGGCTAAACAAAAGCATTCACATATGCCACTATAGAACCGTTATACAGCGTAAAGCATCATATAATGCTATTGTAAAACCTAAAGCACTAAAAACAGCTGAAAGCTGTATACCGGATTTACGTGGCATTATAATGGCTAATATTCATGCTCATAAACAGCATTAAGCATTTATTTATGCTATTTTAGAACCTAAGGCACTAAACCACACCGAAGCATTAGTGTAGCAAACCAAAACTAAAGCCTTTAAAAAAGCACTTACATATGCCATTATACAACCGTTATACAGCTTAAAGCATTATATAATGCTATTGTAGAACCTAAAGCACTTACGTGGTCTTAAACAGCTGAAAGCTGTACAGTTGCGTTGTGGTTTGCTGCACTAAAGCTAAAGGCTTTACAAAAGCATTTAGATATGCCATTATACAACCGTTATACAGCTCAAAGCATCATATAATGCGACAAGTTGCTCGGTGAACGTATATAATAATTTATACGGTCCTTAAGTTCGAAATAAGTTAACTATTCATATGTTATAATGCTTCCTGTGTTACTTGGGTACCATCTAGTGAAAATCTCGATCGCGGAAACCAAACCCTCATTGAATAACTTTGTTTCAGAATAAGTTTACAGCATCTAAAAGAAGCACCTTACATACTGGAGTGGGCGTTGGAACACATTGACGACTCGGTGCAGAAACTCAACTGGAACTCCTTCTCCAAGCGCGTGATAGCGGAGGAACTGCAGGCTTCAAGGTTTACTTCCACTTCTATTTATTACTGTTGTGACAGTATTCAATATAGTACGGGCGGAGACCGCATGATCTGCTACGTTACGTGATACAATTAAAAAGATAAGCTCCATATCACATGTTCAAAAAGTGATGCTGAGTTCCGAAAAAATAGTTAAAAAAATATAATTGAAAGCACAAAAAGTACCACTTCCGGTGTTAAAATTTTTTTGCTAGGTTAATCAAGTGTAGTGATACTTCTGCGACATTAATCTGTGCGCCAAGGAATATGGCGTCGCGCCGGCAACATTAATATTTTAAATTAGTGTAACACCAAACTTTGCACTTACTTACCTATGGAATGTAATTCCGTGGCTTTCATTACTATTTTTAGAATTATTTTTACAGTTTTGTTTCCATGCAAAAAGCCGTTACGTTTAGTATTCGATTTTTTTTTGACACTTGCGTGTAATCATTTCAGTGGTCCAACAGTCAATGTCAGAATTGTAGTGAATTTCACTACAACTCAATAATTTCTGAGGGATGTCATCTCCTGTTTCTCAATGCTTCAACGTATATCTGTTTCTTTGTTATTTGCCTAATCTTTAGTGATAAGTATATTGATTTGAAACCACGCCAGCCACGGTATCTATAACGTGTATATTTACTTTGCAGTGGCAAGAAACCTTGGTTGGTCTACTTCCACTCCCCGCGGTGCTATCGCTGCTACGAAATGTATGCAGACTTCGCGATTACTGGCATTGTAAGTATCAAATTCAGGAAATAACATTGCTTATATTTGTTTTCTGTTTTGTACTATGCCCTAAGATAAAATAAATAAACAATGTCCATTGTATGATAAATTGATATGGTATGGGTGTTACAAAAATAATATCGATTCGTGTAAGGGCATATTATCGTATTCCGTCTAGGAATAACTCTGAGAAAAAAATTTGTATAGGTCACGTCCCAACAAAATATATAAATATCTTAAGCGATTATGACACTGGCGCCGCAGCCGGATGCGGCGACGGTGTGCAAGCGTGACATCGCTATACACATGCAGAGCGCTATCTCGCTTCCGCACCGGCGCCACATGTGGAAACCGCAGCACGTTGTAAGCCGCCTAATGGTCAAAAAAAATCTGTATACTTTTCCTAATCAAAATACTATTATCAATACCCTTACGCGAAATACCAGCATTTTGGTAACACCTTGTATTTGTGCTTTGTGCTGCATGTAAAGCAAATAAATATCGATTTTTTTTCCTCAGCTCCTCAACAATGCAGTAAATCTGGGCAGAGTGAATTGCCTCAACGAGCGCAGCGTATGTCAACACGAACACATCACCAGCTACCCCTCCCTCCGTCTTTACCTCAACAGAAATACCCTCCAGAGATTCAGCAGCATCATCTCCATACATGTGCAAGACTATGCCTCGCTTCTTAAACACATCAAAGCTCACTTGATGAAATATGATGAAAGTTTACTGGCGGGTATTGATGTAAAATCGAGGCATGATGAGTTATAATTATTATTAATATAGGTAGCGAAAATTTAATAATCTCATTAACAAATCTCAAATGTCTCAATTACTTTAAGGCGTATTTTTTGACTCGCCAGGGAACATCTGCGTATTTGTAGTTTATATCTGTAGTAACCCCTTTATTCCTAAACGTCTTACAAGCCTTTTTTTATTATTACTTAATTTTATGGTTTGTCAGTTTCCAATATTGAAATAAATATAGGGGAAATGACACATCAACGAAAGACGAGTGTCGATTTTGAGGTACAATCGCCCACACTGTTAACTGCCCATCTGTGGACCTTATGCCTTTTGTAATAAGGTCCAAAGATGTACAGTTAAGCGTGTTGCTGTTTGTACTGGAGCTCTTAACATGGCGGTTAAAGTGGCGGTTATAGGTTTTGACGTCCAGAGCTCTCAATATGGCGGATTTTTCGGCCGCATTAGGTTTTTACATATATACTCGTCATCTCTTCTTGCTTATGAATAAGGCGCTGAGTTAAAACGAGGCGAATATATTTTTATGTGTTTTGATTTACATATGTCGGATCCCCTATATAGTACATCCATGGTTTCCAACAAACACAACTGCCAAAGTGACAGGTAAGGACAAACGGTTATTAGTTAAATGAGGCTTTTAAGACGTTTATGAATAAAGTATAAATGCTTGTAGCTTTGCAATTTCCTAACTTGATACTCATACATTTTATTACAATCCACTATATTTTAAGATTACAATGTGATAATAATGCAACAATCTTATTTTTAAGATTAACTCATAATTATATTTTTTTAAATAAATAATTTATTGAAATTAAGTAGTTTTATTAGTATTTATACTCATTTTCACATAACAAGAATAACATTCTGGTCTTATTTTAGGACAGATATTTTAATGGATAATCGGCATTTTAACAAACAGCATCTGAAAACAAAAAAATTGAAACAATTAAACTTGATTTCGAACTTGTCATGGGCCATAGCCAACAAGCCCTGGCTAGAAACTAGATGGTTGCCCGCATCCTATCACCCTCTACCAATATTTCTAGTGAACACTTACATCGTTGTTCCTGTTGAGTGTGGCATTGATGACATCATGGTCCACACTACATGGCAGGAAGAAGTCCACCTGGTCATAGATTCCCTTGGAGTCCAGAACCAGCCGATCCTCTCCCACTTCTAGATTCAGGTCCTTTAATTCCACCTACAAGTTTCATTTAAATTATTAATGATAGAAAAAAATGGTAGTACCTTTTTATAAGCTATTAAAATACCCGCAATAACTAGGTACCAAAGAAAAAAAAAATTATTCATTAACTTAAAACCTTTACAGAAATTCAGGTTGGCGTTTACCTATAGGTATCTTGTATACTTAAAAAGAGACTCAAGGTAAAATATCACTACATATAGTATAAAACAAAGTCAATTTTCGCTGTCGGTCCCTATATACATATACTAGCTTTCCGCCCCGCGACTTCGTCCGCGTATAATAACACAGACTGACAGTAAGGTTGACTGGTAGAGAATGTCTCATGGCATTAAGTTCGCCTTTTGTACGATAAGTTTCTTTTTGTGCAATAAAGTCTCTAGCTCAAAAAAATAAATTACCCCGATACAAACTTTGCACCCCTTTTTAACCCCCCTCAGGGGTAAAATTATCCTAAACGCTGACAGTACTTTTGTGTATTCTAATAAGTAATATTCCTACAAAGTTATAAGTCTAGCTCAAAGAAAAAAGTATTCCGCATACAAACTTTGCACCCCTAATTAACCCCCTCCGAGGCGGAATTATCCAAGACGCTGAAATCACTTTTATATTTATTATAAATATCAGCGAACGTACAGTCAAGTGCAAAAATACGTATCGAAAAAATCGTCTCATAAATATGGTACTACGCACTTATTACAACGGAATAAGATACTATGGGACATATTTTTGAGTAAGATGAGTACACCCATATTTTTACACTTGACTGTACGAAGTTTCAAGTCTCTAACTTAAAATTTAAAATCATACACATACAAACTTCTAACTCCCTTTTTACCCCCTTATGGGTTGAAGTTTTCAAAATCGCTTCTTATTATTTGCACACGTTATAAGTGTAACCCGATCTGCAAATTACTACTTTCTCGCTTTAGTTGTTACGGCCTCGCTTTAATACAAACTTTTCAACCCCGTTTTAACTCCTCTCAGGTGGAATTTTGAAAAATGCTGAAATCAGTTTTTTTGCTTTTTAGTAGCCTGCGAACGAAATTTCAAGTGTCACAAAAAAAATTGTTATCTGTATACAAACTTTCAACCCCTTTTTTACCCCGTTAGAGGTTGAATTTCTAAATACGCTGAAATTATTTTTTAATTATCAGTAAGCGTGCAAAGTTTCAAACCTCTAACCTTAAATTTTAAGCCCCATCCATACAAACTTTCAACCCCTTTTTTACCCCCTTAGGGGATGAATTTTTCAAAATCGATTCTTATTATTTTAACACGTTATAAATGTAACCCGACCTGCAAATTACAACTTTCTAGCTGCAGTTGTTACGGCCTCGCTTTAATACAAACTTTTCAACCCCGTTTCAACTCCTCTCGGCTGGAATTTAGAAAAACGCTAATTTAAGTTTTTTTTATTTTAAGTTAGGAGTAGCCTGCAAAAGAAATTTCAAGTCTGTCACAAAAACAATTGTAATCTCTATACAAACTTTCAACCCCTTTTTTACCCCGATAAAGGTTGAATTTCAAAAAACGCTGAAATTATTTTTATTATTTCTTAATTATCAGAAAGCGTACAAAGTTTCAAACCTCTAACCTTAATTTTTAAGCCCCATCCTTACACACTTTCAACCCCCTTTTTACCCCCTTAGGGGATGAATTTTTCAAAATCGCTTCTTATTACTTGTACACATTACAAATGTAACCAGACCTGAAATTTTCAACTTTCTAGCTTCAGTAGTTTCGGCTCTACGTGGATCAGTCAGTCAGTCGGTCAGGACAAAGGTATTTATACCGGGCGTCCCACGGCCATGCCACATGGAGGGAAAGTACCTTTAATATTGTAGATGGAACATTTTACTGAAAGAAAACATTATTTTAATTTCAAAAACAATCTAAACTGCATTCATAGATTTTTAAATAATTACATGGTTGAACCGGGAATCGAACCCGCTACACGAGAAAAAAAATTACCCTGTAGCTTTATCATACCGATCGAAAGGCTTCATCATAAGCTTATTTTTTGCTAAATAACGTAGTGTCAGAAATAAAAGGGAGACCATGAATTTTAACATTTGATGTGAAATTTCGTTCAGAAAAATTAAAAGCTAACATTGCCGTAAGGACATACAACTGACATTATCATAAGTACCTATTACTAATCAATATACCCACTTGAGAAGTATGCATCATTTCCCCATTATAATTTAAGTGCATGATAAAATGATAAAGAGATACGTAGGTAATTAGTAGGTACCTGGTTGTATGCAACAAATCGAGCCGTATCCCGAGCCGAAACACGTGTAAATTATTTTGTCCATCGCAATGCGGCTGGCTGATTATAAAGAAATAGTTCAAAAATGTGTTCCATTTTCAAACTTTTATTCTTTTGTTTCTGTGATTTTATTGTAGGATTTTTGCATTGTATTGTGAATTTTTACATAACCATGGCGTATCAAAATAATTTTGATTTAATGGAAGCATACTTTTTGAACCACAAAAATATAACATTAGCCTTACAATGGCACCGTGAAACATATCCTGATAGAAATACACCATCTCGATTTATTATGAAACGGTTGGTGGATAATCTGCTAAATTTGGGACGTTTCGATCATCGCGTACCACAACCGCGGCACCAAATGATAAACACTGACGATGAACTCGACATTTTGATTTACTTTGAGGCAAATCCTAAAAGTTCAGTGAGGGAAGGTGAAGAAGTAATCGGAATTTCGAAAAGCAAAATACACCGTGTACTGAAAAAATACAAATTCAAAAGTTACATTGAAGGGCGATTAGTGCAAAAATTACTGCCGGGTGATGATGAAAGACGACGTATTTTCTGCAATGAAATCGAGAGGCTCATCCTAGAGGATCAGTATTTTCTAAATAATATTATCTGGTCAGACGAGACAAACTTCAGCAATAATGGTATGTACAACCGACACAATAATCGCATTTGGTCTAGGGAGAATCCCTTACGTATCCGCGAGACTAATAAATCTAATAGTCAAGTGCGCTTTTCGTTCAACTGTTGGTGTGGGATTGCGAAAAACCGGGTCCTCTTAGTACATTTTTAACCGACTTCAATTTCATAGAAGGAGGAGGTTCTGTATTCGGTTTGGGCTTTTTTTTTTATGTATGTTCACCTATTACTCCGAGACGCGTGGTCCGATTTGAATAATTCTTTTTTTATTTGAAAGGATATACTTCCAAGGTGGTCCCATATTAATCTGGTGCTGTTCTGATGATGGGATCTATGAGGAATTGAGGGAACTCCTCAATTTTTAAAGGCACAGTATGGTGATTTGGGTGTTTTCTTAAGCAACTCGAGAGTTTTCTCTCGAAAACCACCAATTTGATGAAGTGGACCTGATAATGATGATTGTTTTGATGATAATGATGGTGATTTTTTTTAATGTAGGATGTTCAGCGATTACTCCGAGACCCGTGGTCCGATTTGAATAATTCTTTTTATGTTTGAAAGGATGTACTTCCAAGGTGGTCCCAAATTAATCTGGTGCTGTTCCGATGATGGAATCCACGAGGAATTGAGGGAACTCCTCAATCTTTAAAGGCACATGTATGGCGATTTGAGTGTTTTCTTAAGCAACTCAAGCATTTCCTCTCGAAAACCACCAATTTGATGGAACGGACCTAATGATAAAGACCACATATGACATGTGGAACTTTCCTTAGTTTAAGCGGGTGTATTATGAACTTTTTCTTATACGTCTATACCGATTATTCCGATACCCGTTGTCCGATTTGAGTAATATTTTTATTGTTTATAAAGAGTTACCTCGAAAGTAGCGGACTAATTTGGTTGGACCTGATGATGGGAATCCATGAGGGATTGAGGGATCTCTTCAATTTTAAAAGGCTCATGTATGGTGATTTGAGTGTATTTTTAAGCAACTCGAGTGTTTCCTCTCGAGAACTACCAATTAGATGGAGAGGACGATAATCGATAATGAAAACCGCAGATGACATGTGGAGTCCCTTCCATAAATAGCTATTTGAATTGGGTAAACACATAATTAGGCTATGGGTAAACATTGTGTGAAAGAAGGAAGCAAATTTAGTTTATGTCCAAAGAGCTGATTGAGATCCCGAGAAAGCGTAGCAAAAGATTCTACTAATTTATAAGTCTGAGCGTAGCGAGGGCGTTTAAGGCACGAGGTGCAATAACGTCAATCTCGTGTGGCACATACAACTCTTCACCTCAGCCTTCACACCGACTACATCTGCATCGCTGACCGACTGCACCGCGCACCCTCGGGTTTTGATTTCCACCTCAATCAGACTAGTGATACCTATTACGACTATTTTATTTTATATGCGTCCTAAACGCGGGGGGTGGTACAGTCGACTACAAAGAGATGTATCCACTTTTGGACCATATTACAACACAATAAGGTGAAAAAGTGGATACATCTCTTTGTATTTGACTGTACATTATTAACCGACTTCAATTTCATAGAAGGAGGAGGTCTGTATTCGGTTTGGGCTTTTTTTATGTATGTTCACCGATTACTCCGAGACGCGTAGTCCGATTTTAATAATTCTTTTTTGTTTGAAAGGGTCTACTTCCAAGGTGGTCCGATTATTAATCTGGTGCTGTTCTGATGATGGGATCTATGAGGAATTGAGGGAACTCCTCAATTTATAACGGCATATGTATGGTGATTTGGGTGTTTTCTTAAGCAACCACCAATTTGATGATGTGGACCTCATGATGATGGTTGTTTTGATGATAATGATGATGATTTTTTTTTATGTAGGATGTTCAGCGATTACTCCGACACCCGTGGTCCGATTTGAGGAATTATTTTTTGTTTGAAAGGAACTACCTTTAAGATAGTTCCACATTAATCTGGTGCTGTTCTGATGATGGGATCCATGAGGAATTGAGGGATCTCCTCAATTTTTAAAGGCACATGTATGGTGATTTGGTTGTTTTTTTAAGCAACTCGAGCATTTCCTGTTGAAAACCACTAATTTGATGGAGTGGACCTTATGATGAAGACCACATATGATATGTGGAACTTTCCTTACATTGAGTAGGTATTATGAACTTTTTGTTATATATCTTAACCGATTATTGCGGGATCCGTTGTCCGATTATGATTATTATATAACCACTAAAAATGGAAAAATAAAAACTTTTTACAAAAAAAAGATAAACCGACTTCAAAAAGTATAAAATAAATTATTATATTATTTATATGCGTTACAAACTGATATGTTTGAAGTTGGTGCCAAGCCAAAAAGTTACAATACCGGTCAAATCAGCTTCAAGTCTGAAAATCACAAAACATATCGATACCTACTTACATTGCAAAGGTGAATGTGAATCTATCTGTTACATTTTCACGTCTAAACCACTAATTCAATTTTGATGAAATGTGGTACCCATGTCTATATATTCTGATACACGTCTACTTTGTCAATAATCAGAAAAAGACGGCAAATAAAAAAAAAATCATGTATGGTTGACCTTCCATCCAAATATCGCGCCTTTTTCTACTGAAAAGGTGGGTCCCACACACCCGGTGTGTCTGAGTATAGAAAGATCAATCTAGCCATTGAATTCCTTTACACTTCGATATTACACCTTAAATGAAGCAGGATAAATAATTTAAACCGAAGCACGGGCTCCGTTCGAGATATGGTTAGTCCGAAAACTAGTAAAAAAGTTTATTAAAAAACATCATAAGACGCATGATTATACTTTCTTTCTGTACTTGAATGAGAAACTACGTGCAGTCAATACCGTATTAGAATAGTTCTATAGTATGAAGAACAATTCACTGACCAAATACGCCTCGTTCATATTAACTGTTTTGTGATTTTCAGACTTGAAGCTGATTTGACCGGTATTGTAACTTTTTGGCTTGGCATCGACTTCAAACATATCAGTTTGTAACGCATATAAATAATATAATAATTTATTTTATACTTTTTGAAGTCGGTTTATCTTTTTTTTGTAAAAAGTTTTTATTACGAAGGGCATTTGAATACGGAAAGGTATTCAGAAATACTTGAGATTTTAAGAAATGAGATAAATAATCTTCCGGTTGCAGAACGACAAAACCTTATTTTTCAGCAAGATGGGTTCTCCGGCTCATAACAGTCACAGAACAAGGGACTATCTCAATGAACACTTTCGTCCCTGGATCGGGACAAATGGACAAATAAAATGGCCGCCAAGATCCCCAGATCTAACCCCGTTAGATTTTTTTTTATGGGGTTATGTAAAAAATTTAGTTTACAAGAACCAGTATGAAAGTGTCCACGAGCTACAAACAGAACTTAGACGTATTATTCTGAATATCCACCACAACAAGATCAAAAAATCGACAGGGAGTGAAATAATCAAAAGAGTGCGACTTTGTATTCAACAGGCGGGGACTCATTTTGAGCATTTGATAAATTGATTAATTTTGTATTAAAAATGTTAAAATTTATGGTCTTCCTTTTATTTCTGATACTATGTTATTTAGCAAAAAATAATCCTTATGATGAAGCCTTCCGATCGGTGTGATAAAGCTACAGGGTAAAAATTTTTCTCGTGTAGCGGGTTCGATTCCCGGTTCAACCGTGTAATTATTCACAAATCTACGAATGCAGTTTAGATTGTTTTTGAAATTAAAATAATGTCTTCTTTCAGTAAAATGTTCCATCTACAATATTAAAGGTACTTTCCCTCCATGTGGCATGGCCGTGGGACGCCCGTATATATAGACTAGCTTTCCGCCCCGCGACTTCGTCCGCGTATGATAGCAACTTCGCACCCCTATTTAACCCCCTCAGGGTTAGAATTTTCCATAACGCTGAAAGTACTTTTATTGTATTTTAATAAGTTATCTTCCCACAAAGTTAAAAGTCTCTAGCTCAAAACAATAAATTTCCCCCATACAAACTTCGAACCTCTTTTTAACCCCCTCAGGGGTGGAATTATCCAAAACGCTAAAAGAACTTTTATTGTATTTGAATAAGTAATCTTCCTACAAAGTTAAAAGATTCTAGTTCAAAAAAATAAATTTCCCCGATACAAACTTTACACCCCTTTTTAACCCCCTCAGGGGTGAAATTATCCTAAACGCCAAAAGTGCTTTTTGTGTTTTCTAATAAGTAATATTTCTACAAAGTTGTAAGTCGCCAGCTCAAAGAAAAAAGTTTTCCGCATACAAACTTTGCACCCCTATTTACCCCCCTCAGGGGCGTAATGATCAAAAACGCTGAAATCATTTTTATATTTTTATAAATATCAGAAAACGTACGAAGTTTCAAGTCTCTAACTTAAAATTTAAAATCTTGCACATACAAACTTTTAACCCCCTTTTTACCCCCTTATGGGTTGAAGTTTTCAAAATCGCTTCTTATTATTTGCACATGTTATAAGTGTAACCCGTCTGCAAATCTGCAAATTGCAACTTTCTAGCTTCAGTTGTTACGGCCCCGATTTAATACAAACTTTTCAACCCCGATTCAACTCCTCTCGGGTGGAATTTTGAAAAACGCTGAAATCAGTTTATTTGCTTTTAAGTTAGTAGCCTGCAAACGAAATTTCAATACTGTCACAAAAAAAATTGTAATCTCTATACAAACTTTCAACCCCTTTTTTACCCCGTTAGAGGTTGAATTTCAAAAATAGGTGAAATTATTTTGATTATTTTTTAATTATCAGGAAGCGTACAAAGTTTCAAACCTCCAACCTTAAATTTTAAGCCCCATCCATACAAACTTTCAACCCCCTTTTTATCCCCTTAGGAGCTTCAGTTGTTACGGCCCCGATTTAATACAAACTTTTCAACCCCGATTCAACTCCCCTCGGGTGGAATTTTGAAAAACGCTGAAATTAGTTTATTTGCTTTTAAGTTAGTAGCCTGCAAACGAAATTTCAATACTGTCACAAAAAAAATTGTAATCTCTATACAAACTTTCAACCCCTTTTTTACCCGGTTAGAGGTTGAATTTCAAAAATAGGTGAAATTATTTTGATTATTTTTTAATTATCAGGAAGCGTACAAAGTTTCAAACCTCTAACCTTAAATTTTAAGCCCCATCCATACAAACTTTCAACCCCCTTTTTATCCCCTTAGGAGCTTCAGTTGTTACGGCCCCGATTTAATACAAACTTTTCAACCCCGATTCAACTCCTCTCGGGTGGAATTTTGAAAAACGCTGAAATTAGTTTATTTGCTTTTAAGTTAGTAGCCTGCAAACGAAATTTCAATACTGTCACAAAAAAAAATTGTAATCTCTATACAAACTTTCAACCTCTAACGGGGTAACCCGTTAGAGGTTGAAGTTCAAAAATAGGTGAAATTATATTGATTATTTTTTAATTATCAGGAAGCGTACAATGTTTCAAACCTCTAACCTTAAATTTTAAGCCCCATCCATACAAACTTGCAACCCCCTTTTTTACCCCCTTAGGGGATGAATTTTTCAAAATCGCTTCTTATTATTTTAACACGTTATAAATGTAACCCGACCTGCAAATTACAACTTTCTAGCTTCAGTTGTTACGGCCTCGCTTTAATACAAACTTTTCAACCCCGTTTCAACTCCTTTCGGGTGGAATTTTGAAAAACGCTGAAATCAGTTTTTTTGATTTTAAGTTAGTAGTAGTAGCCTGCAAACGAAATTTCAAGTCTGTCACAAAAAAAATTGTAATCTCTATACAAACTTTCAACCCCTTTTTTACCCCGATCGAGGTTGAATTTCAAAAAACGCTGAAATTATTTTTATTATTTCTTAATTATCAGGAAGTGTAAAAAGTTTCAAACCTCTAACCTTAAATTTTAAGCCCCATCCATACAAACTTTCAACCCTCTTTTTACCCCTTATTACTTGTACACGTTATAAATGTAACCAGATCTGAAACTTTCTAGCTTCTGTAGTTTCGGCTCTGCGTGGATCAGTCAGTCAGTCAGTCAGTCGGGACAAAGGCATTTATATATATAGATAAATATAGATATAGCTTATATACATAGCTTAGATCTTCAAAACTACGCAACAGATTTTGATGCGGTATTTTGGGGTTCCGTAGCCAAAATGGAAAAACGGAACCCTTATAGTTTCGTCATGTCCTTCCGTCCGTCCGTCCGTATGTCACAGCCATTTTACTCGGAAACTATAAGATGTATCTTAATAAAAATTAGGCAGAAGGTGTATTTTGTATGCCGCTATTTAGTTATGTAGTTAAATCGCAGAAAAAAATAGGGGGGGCGCTCCATACATGAACTAAATTAAAAAAAAAAACACTAAATATCTACCTGTTGCACATCAGTCGTTAAGTCTTTAAAAATAACATCGAGGTTTCTTTGAACTTTTTTTTTTTTTTTTTTTTTTTTTTATTGGTTCAAAAATTACACAGCATGACAGTAGGTACTAATGCACTGCGAAATTCAGGACAGAAAGTATACATACAAACAAGGTAAAGCGTACAATCTGCAACTAGGTAAACTTTACATATACAAACAAATTAAAAGAATGACATACACTGTCACACATTTTACACATAAAATAAAACTACATACAAAAGAAAACTTAATAACTAACTGAGGACGGACGGTCATCCATTGCCTCACAAAGGTATTTACATTTTTGGCAAATTAGCCTCCAATTACTAGCAAAAATATCACAGTCAGGTGCTGACTTGAGAAGTGCGTTGATGTAGTGCAAAGCACGAACCAATGGTGATTGCCTGTATGCCGCAGTGCGCGCTTTAGGAGCCGCAAGTAAGTCGCGATTACGAGGCCTAAAATTAAACTTTGCCGAAGACAAGGAAGGGACGAGGAGGCGAACCAGCTGCGAGACCAGCTGAGGGCAGTCTGAATCCCCACGTAATATTCTGCACGCCCCGGTCATAAGTGCATAGTTACGCCTCACTTCCAGGGAGTTAAAACCCAGGGTTCCAAGCAAATATTTTGTGGGGTAAAGGAAAGGATAATACCCATAGATTTTTTTAAATAAAAATCTTAGGAACGTCTTTTGGATTTTCTCCAGAAGTAAGGCGTAAGTGACCTCATGGGGATTCCACACTATAGACGCTGCCTCCAGTTTACTCCTAACTAGAGCCGTATAAACAATTTTGATGACAAACGCGTTGTCAAAATCACGAGCGTTGCGGATAACAAACCCTAATCTCCGATAGCAGTCGGTAGCTAGAGTTCTCATATGAGCATGAAAATTGAGGTGCGGGTCAAATATGACACCTAGGTCTTTAATGGTGTCAACACGGCTTATTGGTTCCGTTCCTAACATGTAATTGCCAACTATTGGACTCCGAGATCGGCTAAAAGACATCACAGAGCATTTCTCAGGGTGAAAAATCAATTTGTTTGAGATACTCCATTCATATATCCTGTTAATATCTTCTTGGAGCGATTCAAAGTCAGATTGTTGCTGTAAACCATAAACAAGCTTTAGGTCATCGGCGTAAAGAAGACATTGTGCACATTTAGGGAGCGACGCCAAGTCATTGATCATGACGCCGAACAGAAAAGGGCCTAGAATTGAACCCTGGCTTACTCCGGAACGAGTATGGTAGGAATCGGAGACGAAGCATCCGTGCTGCACGTACTGCTGCCTATCGCGTAGATAACTCGCAAAAAACCGGAGCAGTTTTGGCGAGAAACCGATGTTACATAACTTCCTTAGTAGTATGTCGTTATCTACGCGATCAAAGGCTTTTTTAAAATCAAAGTACAGCACGTCTACCTGAATCCCCCTATCCAAATGCTCCGAGATAGAGTCTACCAGGGTTAATAGGTTTGTCTCGACTGATCGCCTGGGTCTAAACCCATGTTGAGCGTCACAAAGATAGGGCTGCACCTGAGAGGCTATATGCTTGTTTATGATAGATTCTAACAACTTCGCAATAGAGGAGAGAATCGCTATGGGACGATAGTTTTCAACCTTAGTTGCTTCGCCCGACTTCGGAATCGGCCGTACCCGCGTTACCTTCCAGTGACTCGGATACTCCCCAGTGCGTATAGCTAAGTTGAAAATATGACATAAAGGTTGCAATAGCCAGTCTTTGCAGCCCTTTAGAATATACGCAGGGATGGCATCGGGACCCAATGAGCTTTGGGGCTTCAGACGACCTATGCCAGAGTCCACCTCCTGAAGGGATATTGTGCCGATATTAATAAAATTAGCAGTTTTCGACTCATCCTGTTCAGTAGTTTTAGAGGGGTCGAGTAAAGGTACACAGGGGAGGAAGACACTCGAGAAGAAGTTCGCAAAAGCCTGAGCCGCCTCTGCTCCCTCATAGGGCTTCCCATCGTGTAACACTCGGTTTTCAAACCCACCCTTAGATTTTAGGTTGTGAATGTGTTGCCAAAAACAACGAGGATTACCTGTGATGTTAGTCTGAACACTGCCAATATAATACTCATAAGCTTCTGATGTTCGCAACTTTATATCGGCTCTGAGTTTGGAAAAATTGGCATATACTTCTTTGTCTCCGGTTTGTTTCCACGTTCGGTGAAGAAAAGCCTTCCGTTTTATGTCTCGTATAAGATCTGCTGTAAACCAAATCGGATACTGTCGACTGGGCTTGCTTGACCTTCTCTTCCTCGGTATGCACAAATCGAAAAAGCCATAGATCAATTTATAGAAGCGGTCCACGGCGACGTTGACATCCTGGGCTTCAAAGACGCTTGTCCAAGATGCATCGGCAATTAGTTGGTAAAGAAGCTCGTAATTGCCTTTTGAGAAATTCCAATCACGCCTCGTATCAAGATTGCTAGGGTCGATCTTCACGGAGTCACTTACGGCTTTTATGAGCGGGATTGAGATTTGAAGAGGTGGATGATAAGCATCTGCATATGGAACCAGACTACCCTCAGGGTCCGCACTAACCTTAACACCAAGAGCACGCTGTCGTACTAGCACTACATCAAGCATTCCTCCATGCGCATTTAATACCTGATTCATGTCAGTGAAATTTGTGATTAAATGAATAGTTTAGAAATAATCTACTCGAAAGTCAGAAAAATTGTGTGTCCCCCCCTGTAACTTTTCAACCTTAAGTTCAAAAAATATGGAATAATTTGAGAAGATGTGCCTTATCACATACTTTCTAGATTATATGTCGATGACTTTCTACGAAAATTATTTGGAACATTATCGGTTCAGTAATTTTTGAGCTATCTCCAAAAAACTTGTTCCAAAGCAGATATGGGCATTAATCGATTAATTTTTTAGTTAACTAATCAATCGATAAAAAAAATCAATCGTACTTTTTTAGTTGCGACTAATTTAGATGCAACTAAATTAGTTGTAAGAATGTTCGACTAACAATTAAATTAGTTTTAGTTTCAATCGACTAAATTTCACGGTTAAATCTATATTAAAACTCGGTAGTCACTCGTTTTGCATTTTTAGGGTTCCGTACCTCGAAAGGACAAAACGGAACCCTTATAGGATCACTTTGTTGTCCGTCTGTCTGTCTGTCTGTCAAGACCATTTTTCTCAGGAACGCGTGAAGGTATTAAGCTGAAATTTATATCAAATAGTCAGGTCTATTGTCCCTTGGAGCTGTGAAAAAAACTTCTAAGCCAACGCAATAAAAAAAAACCGTTTATGCCGCAAATTTTCGTAACTCGCATGGGAATCAAAACCTACAGGGTACTTCCCGTGAACTCAGAATCTTTTAGTTACATCATATAATAAAAACATTTTTAATAATGTTAAAATTATAACCCCTATATACCTACAGGTTTATACGGAACCCTCGGTGCACGAGTCCGACTCGCACTTGGCCAGTTTTTATTTTATTTAAGTTGCAATATACTCCTACATAACTTGCAATATGTAACTAGGAGTAGGTATGTACATTGTATAGATACTCGTATGTTGTAAGCAG
Organism: Pammene aurita; assembly: GCA_947086415.1. NCBI lineage: Eukaryota > Metazoa > Arthropoda > Insecta > Lepidoptera > Tortricidae > Pammene > Pammene aurita. The sequence continues at coordinate 15,754,006 of OX352290.1, forward strand.
GGCCCGTAATTTTCATGCCGATGACATCAATTTGACGTCACGCTCCATATAGGGTGATCCCATATAGTTTTATTATAAATTATTAATCATTAGTCGTCAATCATTTTAATCATGTACAAATGACTTCATAAGTACTCTATTTACACATGGAATACCTAAATAATACCTACTTGATACGTGAAACGTACATACAACTATTTGATTTGTTTTTATACATACATTTTATTAAATGGTATTGTTAACAACACATTACAATTGTTACGTAGAAAACAGAATTCCTCTCTAACGTAAAGCACGCCATCCTTCTTGCATTAATTCCCATGCAAAGAAAATCTAAGTCATCTTCGCGTTCATACGTACCTAACGCAATATTCATAAAAATCATTTTGTTTTGTAATCGTATTTTTGTTTGTTGTGTCACACATTTGTTTAATTATTTCAAATTCTCTGCTAAAAAGAAAATGTCAAAAAAAAAAAAAAATTCAAAATTATTTATTTCATAAATGCATACAGGGTTATGATACAGGGGATGGGGCCACCCGGTAAGCAAAATATTGCCTGTGTTGGGAGGCACCGCTCTTCCCTTAGGTTTATAAAAGTTAAAAGGGTAAAAGTTTTGTAGGTAATTAATGGTTTTTAGCTTAGGCACTACATACATGGGACATGCTTGAACATACTTAATATTAGAATAATAGTAGTATGTGAGTGTATGTGTGTATGTGTGTGTGTGTGTGTGTGTGTGTGTGTGTGTGTGTGTGTGTGTGTGTGTGTGTGTGTGTGTGTGTGTGTGTGTGTGTGTGTGTGTGTGTGTGTGTGTGTGTGTGTGGTGTGTGTACATGTGTGTGTGGTGCTTCCTAGTATAGCGGTCGCAACATACTCTCCGTATCCTCATAGGATTTCCTTTTGAGCCACTTTGTGATGAGCGATTTACACTCGTGGTATGGTTTTGAGTGTATGTCAAGTTCCCTGTTAATTTTGTTGTAATTTTGTATAATTGATGGACAATTTTTTTCTGATTTTAACAATTAATACAATTAGGAAATCAGTATTTTTATTTCTCAGTGGCACTTGTAACATTTTTGACAGAACGTTTTTTAATGAGCACGAATAAAAAAGGTTACATTTAAAAAGGTTTTATTACATATTGATTTATAAACAGCCAAGGAAATTGATTTGTGTAACATTACGTACTTTGTCATAGTGTCAATCAACATCTAGACGCTAGAGATTTCATATTATTGTCACTGTGACCAGGTTCTAAATGGTATGCAAATCAAAGTCCTGGGCCATAACTACACGAATAACTAGATACTTAATGATATTATTTACAAACGAGGTTTTGTACATTATTATATACAGCCTTGGCCAGAAGTATTGAGCATCCTTGTGATTTTCATACAAAACTCGAAAGTTTAGACCGGTGTTTCTGACTTTTTTGAAGTTATTTTATCAATTAATTCAAACTGAACAGGCATGTTTTGTTGAAATGAGTAGTAACTGCATCGAATATTTGCAATTTTTCGCACCGACCTAAATTCGCATTTTTGGGACCTCCACTTTTCATATTTTATAGGTACCTTGAAAGTGTTATTAAGTGAAGTTTTCTAGATATATCAATAAAATATAACATTTTACGTCATTGTACATTGTTATGATAGGGAATTAATACTTAACATCAAAATTGCAAGCAAAAAAGAGCTATGCTCAACACTTCTGGCCAAGGCTGTACAAGTTAGTTTTGTACATACTCGTAATTATTTACAAATTCATTTAAAACATATTTACGTTTCTACTTTTTTTGCCCCTTATATTTTGATTCGAAATTAATAATTAGAATTTGCTCAAGGATTTTAGGGGTCATACTGCATCCCCGGTTTGTAAAAATCCATTTTAATATTAAAAAGGACCTTTCAACTTCTACAGATGTAATAGGGGCATACTTAAAATAAGACCATAAATCAATTTTCCCATTGCTTCCATCAAGACGAACTTCATTATTGTCGTTTAAGTCAGCCATTATTTGCATGGTTGGTAATTCCTTGTTTTTGTGTAAGACTGTTTTATGCTTTTTATAAATAAAATTTCCTTTTTCATGCAGACTAACCCTTGATAATTTGCCTGTCACAGTTTTAACTACTTGTAGCGACTCACTCAATGTCAGCGTAAAACTCTCCATTTGCTTGGTAGCTTTTACTAGAACTCTGCAGCTTTCAGGTATGAATTTTAAATGATTTTTCAGATGATGTTTCCCAATTGCTACATAGAGTCATGCTGCATAGAGTATGATTCCAATTAAATTCGTCATAATTAATCATTTCACAACATTGATTTATACAAAAAGAGAGATACGGTACCAGGCGCTCGATTGTGTGCAATCAAATATAGGTTCCGGGACCTATATTGAATTAGTCGTGTGGCAGAGTCTCTCAGTTACACTTTGTGCAATACGTAAAATATGGAGGTCTCGCTTGCATAGCCGTGTTAACTATATAGGTTTATCTCTTTTGCCCTTGATACACATGTATTAACTGAGGCCACACAATCACGTAACTTTTTATTAATCATATTTAATTTTAGTTTAATTGGCTTTAGACACAACATTCGGTGCTTGATTATCCATATTTTTTTATTATTATATAGAATTTATAGATCAAGACACTTGGAGACCTTATACACACATACTTTTTTTTAAATTTAAATTCATTTTTTTTTTCTAACTGTTGATGATGGATTATTATAATTTGGAAATGTATGTAGAAGACACAGTTCAGGTAAGAAAGTATATCAAACTTGTATGTAATTCATTTTCAAATAGTCAGATTTAGACTCACCTCTTTTCTTTGGTATTTTTCTTAAACTATAACCTATTGTTGGTTAATCTAACCTTGGTTTGATATGTTTTCTTATAGAATAACGCACTTATATGTATTGTTTAGTTTTGATGTACTATTGTTTTGAAAAAATAAGTCCCGCCGAGTTTCTTGCCGGACATAATTCTTCTCGGGTCAGAAGTGTAGGGTTAGAACCGGTGTAGTTTGATTTTTTTTCTCTCTTTTACTTTGACGTGTAAAAGTGCCCTTGTGGCCTACTTACTGAATAAATGTTTGAGTTTGAGTTTGAGTACAGCGGTGTGTAGCATTTTACAAGTGTGTAGGTGCTGGACCACATTTCAGTTTTGTTTACTATGAACGTCACTCATCTTCCTTTTTGTTTATGTCTATGTTGAACAACCTCTGCAGGTAACCGATATCGATACTTGAAATAATCAGTACCATGTCTAATTGACTTATATAGCTGTCAGCTTAAAATAATACATATTGTTGTGTTTTAATTATTGTTAATTTATTTGTTAGGTATTGTTGGATAAATGTAAATAGGTACAATGTCATCTTTACACCAGTTTTGCTACAGATATCCGTTTTTAATCGTATACGACGAAAACGTTTATTGTTCCTGTTGTGATCAATATATAACATCAAAAGTCAGCAATGTCACAGCACATTTGCAAACAACTAAACATATTGAAAGAGAAGAAGGAAAATTAACACAAAATGAGTTTAACCTGGATCTTACGAATTTTATGGTAGCGTCAAACATACCATGGTTTCAATTAGAAAATGAAAATTTCCGTAACTTCCTTCAAAAATGCATTGATGGCAAGTATGCGAAAACAGCAAAAGTTCCATCGGAGTCAAACTTAAGAGTACAGTATTTACCTAAAATGTTCAAAAAGGTTTTCGATTCTATCAGGAATGATATCGCGGATTCGTATATTTACGTAAGTGTTGACGAGACGAAAGATCAATTGGACCAAAATGTGGCCAATGTTATCGTTGGAGCACTCAGAAAGACTAACGCAAGTAAACCACACATAATAGCTTCCAAGGTCCTTGACAGGACTAATCATGCCACTGTAAACAATTTAGTAATCGAATCGTTGAAAAATCTTTATGGAAATGACAATTACAATGAAAGGGTGGTGTTATTTTTGACTGACGGGGCTCCCTATATGGTAAAAGCAGGTAAAACTCTACGGAATTCATTTCCAAATATGATACACGTGACATGCTTGGCCCATGGCTTCAACCGTGTTGCTGACACAGTTCGAGGTTTGTATGAGGATGTAAACGAGTTGATTTGTAGTATGAAAACGACATTTTTAAAATCCCCATCACGAACAAAAAAGTTAAAACAGTTATATCCTAATATGCCACAACCTCCCCGTCCAGTTATAACAAGATGGAATACGTGGATTGAGGCCTGTATTTACTACATGACTTACTTCGATGAAATCAAAAACGTTCTTAACAATCTCGATGACCAGAATACCGCAAAAGTAAGACGGGCTGAATTAGCAATTGGGAAACCTCATCTGAAAAAGCATTTAAAATTCATAACTGAAAGCTGCACAGTTTTAGTAAAAGCTACCAAGCAAATGGAGAGTTCTACGCTGACATTGAGTGAGTCGCTACAAGTAGTTAAAACTGTGACAGGCAAATTATCAAGGGTTAATCTGCATGAAAAAGGAAAATTTATTTATAAAAAGCATAAAACAGTCTTACACAAAAACAAGGAATTACCAACCATGCAAATAATGGCCGACTTAAACGACAATAAAGAAGTTCGTCTTGATGGATGCAATGAGAAAATAGATTTATGGCCTTATTTTAAGTATGCCCCTATTACATCTGTAGAAGTTGAAAGGTCCTTTTCAATATTAAAATGGATTTTTACAAACCGGCGATGCAGCATGACCCCTAAAAACCTTGAGCAAATTCTAATTATTAACTTCGAATCAAAATATAAGGGGCAAATAAAGTAGAAATGTAAATATGTTTCAAATTAATTTGTAAATAATTATGTACAAAACTAACTTGTATATTATATTGTACAAAACCTCGTTTGTAAATAATATCATTAAGTATCTGGTTATTCGTGTAGGTATAGCCCAGGACTTTGATTTGCATACCATTTAGAACCTTGTCACAGTGACAATAATATGAAATCTCTATCGTCTAGATGTTGATTGTCACTATGACAAAGTACGTAATGTTACACAAATCAATTTCCTTGGCTGTTTATAAATCAATATGTAATAAAACCTTTTTTAAATGTAACCTTTTTTATTCGTTCTCATTAAAAAAACGTTCTGTCAAAAATGTTACAAGTGCCACTGAGAAATAAAAATACTGATTTCCTAATTTTAGTTGTTAAAATCAGAAAAAATGTGTCCATCAATTATACATGTTCATTTTAGCAGAGAAGTTGGAATAATTAACCACACAACAAACAAAAATACGATTACAAAAAAAAAAAGATTTTTATGAATATTGCTTTCCGTATGAACGCGAAGATGACTTAGATTTTCATTGCATGGGAGTTAATGCAAGAAGGATGGCGTGCTTTACGTTAGAGAGGAATTCTGTTTTCTAATGAATTGTAATGTGTTGTTAGCAATACCATGTAATAAAATGTATGTATAAAAACAAATCAAATAGTTTTATTTACGTTTCACGTATCAAGTAGTTATTATTTATATCATGTGTAAATAGAGTACTTTTGAAGTCATTTGTACATGATTAAAATGATTGACGACTAATGATTAATAATTTACAATAAAACTATTTGGGATCATCCTGTATGGAGCGTGACGTCAAATTGATGTCATCGGCATGAAAATTACGGGCCCTGGTTGTAAGGTTGTAACTATGTTCGTTTGTTTGCAATCTTGCAACTTATTTTGAAGCAGATATCTTCAACCGATTGAGCTAAAATTATGTATACACGTTTAATTTGATATGGTTGAATGACAGTTTAATGTTATGGCACCATCGAGCTGATCTGGTGCTAGCCCCGGTAGGTGACTATAATAATACATACACTAGAGTTCGGACTCGTTGATGTCCTCTGAACGCGTAAATGACGATTGTCAAAGGAATTCGGTTGGTTATATTATAAAAGATTGTTATAAAAATATTTAATAAGTTACTGATTAGGGTTTATGTCTAAAATATTGAACATGTTGTCATGACTAAATGTAGATTTTAGGTGCTTAAGTTATTGCGTATTACGATGCTCAGACGATTAGTACTGCAAATATAGGTAAAGGTTTAAGGACACGGACCCCAGGTATAAAGTAAGAAAGAGAACGATGTATGAAGAAAGGAAATCGTTACATGCACTTTATCGCTGTGTCAATAGAGGCGTTGTTCCGATATTTCCCCACAGCTCCGATATATCTGATGGCGACTGTATACAGTTCTTATTTACCCTCAGATAAGAGAAATTCAATCCAATTTCAGAGAGATGCACTACTTAATTACTTAATTACATGATGGATAACAAAAAGTTTTTGACTAAAGTTTCATTTTTGTTACAAGCTTTATGACCATCGAAATTTGCGGGTTAAAGAGCTCTGACGAGCCCAAACATGACGAGTTGTAGCATTGCCATCCAAATTAAACGTTTGATATACAATTTTAGCTCATTTGGTTAGTATTATGAAAGATAATAATAGTTAGCAGAGATCTCACTCCATAAATAATCAAAATATTGCAGGGAATAAGTACATGACCATTTTATTTTTATACATCCGTTAAGATGTCCTGTTCAGTCTGTCAACATAGTAATACCGAGGTTTTCCGTTCAATTTGCTTCTACCATTAGTCGCGAAAAAGTAGTCTAACTAATTAGTCGATTACAAAATTTACTTGTCCGAAATCAATCTGCAACTAATTTAATTGCAACTAAACTAGTTGCACTCTATACAACTAAGATTGATCAGTCGTCGTTTTCAACCGTCAGTCGCAATTAATTTTGTTAATCTCAATCGTTAATCGTTAGTCGATTACATTTTGCCCGTCTCTGTTCCAAAGGGATCAGATACGACCTTTTGGTATTAGTTTGGTTCATATTCCATCGAAGCTACGGAACCCTCCATTATGTGGTCCGACACGCACTTGGCCGGTTTGTTTAATAAATACAGTGATTCAAGAGGAAGGTTTATATGTATAATACATGCATAATGAGTGATGTAAATAAACACATTTTTTGCCCTTACATTGCAAACGTTGGCTGAACCGTACGAGATAGATCAAAATAATATACTACAGTCAGGGGGGTTTAACTACGCAGTTTAGGTACATTTGGCCGGCGCGCCTCCCGTCAGGCGTATGGCAGTGGGCTGCCGCTCGGCTCGCACGATACTCGTGTCACGTGGCGCTCGCGCAAAATTTAAAATACACAATGGCTTCGAAACCTATTTCGATCTAATCCGTATAAAAAAATTATTTACGGATGTCTGAATAAACGGAATAACAAGGAAGCAGAAATAACATTTTTAAATTCCGGACGATATTGAAAGGTCCCGAAGTCCTTACTTAGTAATAGTTAAAAAAAAACATCCTTAATTTATTGAATATCGGTTGCCCAGAAATAATATTAGGAACTGACCGACATATTTTCAAAGGAATACGGCTGTGGCATACCTACTTCCGTGAGAATCAGACATAATCTCTATAAGAAAATCTATCTCCAGATAAAAATTTCATGTTTACATAATCAACGTTTGTAATTCCGACATATTTATCTAACAATAATAAATCAGTAGGTATAGGTACAAAAACTTGTCAAGTGCCAACCCCGTGCCGACGCTCACAGCTCGGTCATAAAACTGCGGCGCGCAAAGAAGATTCACGGTTCGTGCGCGGTTATAAGTTTCAATTTTGCTTGCAGGCGGCGAGTATGGGTATAATTTTATACCTAAATCTGACTTTTGTTAAGGAGTGAATTTTCTGTACGGTAGTACTATTAGTTATTCTGTGCTACAGTATGTACACCTTAAAAGGTCTACAAAAAAGTCCCGTGCAAAGCCGGGGCGGGTCGCTAGTATTTCATCATAAAACTGACTGCCATAAAATATTTATTGAATGATATTTCAATCATGGATATGCATACAGGGTGTCACAAAAATGCTGGTAATCCATTAAAAGGCTTAATTGGTATCGTATTACGACTAAGAAAAAGTAGGGGAAAAAATTTTTGGATGCAAAAAATTTTTTTGTATGAGGTACATGGTCCCAGCCGGCCAACCCTCCATACAAAACCAGTTTTTTTTTTTTCTTGGTTTTTCATAATTAGAATATGATACCAAATATGTCCTTACCCTCAGTCGGCTGTGGCGGCTTGCTTGCGCCGAATGCTTGGCGGTCAAAAGGTTAAAAGGATCACAGCGTTTTTGTTACACCTGTATTTCTACCAGAAGGTGAATAACTTTATACAACTGTATAAAACATTAAAAATTGAAAAGAGTATAAAGAAGCAATAAATAGAGAAATTACTTACTGATGAAGGTATCTTAAATTCTGCTAGCAAGTACTCTATCTGACCAGTTGGTGGTTCTCGTCTAAGCCTATAAACTATTTCTTTCTTCACCACTGGAACCTCGGTCACTTTACGACTTGGTTTCTGACTGATCTCCTCAATGAGAGGCTTCACCGTCTCTTCACAGTTCTTCACATCTCTTACTTGTATCCTATGAGACTGCAGTGTACCTATAGATTTCCTATTTTTCAATACAGTGAATTTCTGCATCTCAATTTCAAACTGATACTTATCTTGAAGACCCTCAAATACAACGGTGAGAAAAAATGTCTGGAATAAATCATCTTTCTCTATCTTTTTAAAGAATTCTGGGTTTATAGCAACGTCATAGACAGTTGCTGGGGCACCTGACTTGTCTTGCTCAGTTCGTCCCTCACCAATGCTCATTGGCACCCTATATGAAGAAGGGTCCTCAGAACTGAGAATTTGCATCAGTTCATCATTTGTTATATCTCGAGGAGACGGAATAGCTTCAGTAAGACAAATATTCACAAATACTTTTTTGTTGTCTGGCTTTGTGAAGGTTTTAACACAGAATCCTGAAATTAATAAATGTGTTGTATTATTTGATGAGTTAGTTCCTTTTTTAGTTGTAATAAAGCAAGGCACTAGTTACCTGGCCTCGGCTTAACGATTTTGGCTGGCATAAGGTCTACAGAAGCCAAAAGTTTATTGAACTCCTCTTCAACAGGATTTTCCTGAAATAAACATAGGTTCTCTATTATTAATTCCCTACCCCGAAACAAAACAAAAAAATATTTAGGTACAACAGTTTCACCTTTATGATCCTCATATTATTCTCCATTATTGATCCATCCACATCTAAAGTTATGGAGTTTTTAGGCATTTTGTTTATTTATTGTTGCTATGGAAACAAAAGAGTATGAATTAACAGAATGGAACCACGAAATTTTGCAAGCCGCGTGATTTATCTTTTTTTACGAGCGAGCGATGACAGATTAGAGAATTCAAGTGAATGTCATCTGTCAATCTGACAGATGACATTCACTTGACAATAACACATGACATCTATCGTTATCGATTGATTAATTTAGCGATTTAATGTTGCCTTAAACAGCTTGAAATATTTTAAGGGGTCTACTCACGAAGCGACTAAATAACAATCAAAATGGGTGAGCAGGATAGTTAGATTAAGACAAAAGTTCGTGGCACAACTTATAAACCGGTATTAGATATTTCAATTTTATCGGGCCTAATCCGTCAGACTGAGAGGTGTAATAAAAGAATAAACGTTAGGGAGCTGGGGGAGGGTTTGGGAAACGCAGGGTACACGACATATTGGGCCCTAGAAATTGCAATGTTTAATACCGGTTTTATGGCACTTAGGGAGTCGAAAGGGGTTTAGGGAGAGGCAGGGTACACGACTAATTGGGCCCTTCTTGAGCTTAGAGCATGTCTGTCATTATCTATAAAGCCTGTCCAGAAATAAATGATTATTGCAGATTATTGTCAAGAGGGCGCTATTATTCTCATTTATATGGCAACAGTTCAGTTCTCTATGGTATAGTGACATCTTGCTTTGTTTAACCGTCAGCTGTGATGTTAATTTGAAAATGTTCACTGCGAAAAAGTTTCATTTCCCGAGCGTATTACTTACAGCAGTTTATTATATACACTATCTACAATGTTCCGCTCTTGACTATGGATAATTTTGGGAATTTTCTGTCGTTTATTATTTAATATTCAACACATTATTATCATTTAAGTAAACCGCCTCAATGACAGTGACAGCCTATTACATGCACTCACACATGCATATCATTCTGTCATTAAAATTATTGCCAGTGTAAGAAATTAGTTCCAATGAAATTCCGCACCATGGCGCATCATATATTTCTGGTCAGGCTTTACAATAAAAGTCTGCCGATTTTTGCGGGGGAGGGGAACGTCAAATGTATGGCTATTCGTGTTGTAGTTTGCGTACTTAAAACACGCAGAGTGCTACAAGGGCTGCTATTTATATATCCAGAAACCGGGATTACAATCTTCTTAAATAGCATATTTGACCTCCATGGTAAAATTTGAACTTTTTTAAGTACTGGCCGGTATATTTTTTCTTTCTTATTAACGCTCGTGTTTTGTTTTTGACGGGTTTTAAATGTCATCTCGCAGCAAGAATGGAACTCACTCGTGAAAATATTCGTGCTATGATTTATTATGATTTTCGGCGTGGTTTAACGCAACAACAGTGCATAGATCAACTAACTTCAACTTTTGGTGATGAAGCCCCATCTAAAACTACTGTGTATCACTGGTTTAGTGAGTTCAATCGTGGACGTAGTATGCTTACGGACGAAGTTAAGGCAGGTCGCCCGAAATCGGTCGTTGTACAACAAAATATCGAGGCTGTGCGAAAACTTATAATGGACGACCGACATGTTACGTACCGCGAGATAGAGGTGACTCTGGGTATTTCTATGACCAGCATTAATAGCATATTACATAATTATTTGGCTGTAAAAAAAATTTGTTCGCGTTGGATACCCCACAACTTAACAAAAGAGCAAAAAGATGCTCGCGTCGAATGGTGCAATAAAATGTTAAAAAAATATAACCATGGTGACTCAAAAGCCGTTTATAACATCTATACAGGTGACGAATCCTGGATCTATGCATACGATCCCGAAACGAAGCAACAATCAACGGTATGGGTGTTTCAAAATGAGCCGAACCCTACGAAAGTTACTCGTGCAAAAAGTACATTGAAACAAATGGTGGCCTGCTTCTTCGGTATTAATGGCCATGTAGCTACAGTGCCACTAGAAAACCGTAGAACGGTTAATTCAGAGTGGTACACGACCATTTGCTTACCGGAAGTATTTGAACAAATTCGTAAAACTAACCAGCGACGAAGAATCATTCTTCATCATGACAATGCCAGCTGTCATACGTCACGCGAAACAACTCTATTTTTGGAGGGTCAAAATGTGGAATTAACGGGTCATCCGCCGTACAGCCCTGACTTGGCACCCAACGATTTTTATTTATTTCCAAATATAAAGAATAAATTACGCGGTCAACGATTTTCGACCGCTGAAGATGCTGTCGACGCATTCAAACAACACGTTATGGAGGTACCTCAGGCGGAGTGGCAGAAGTGCTTTAAAAATTGGTTCACGCGAATGCAAAAGTGCATAGATCATCAAGGGGAATACTTTGAAAAACAATAAAACCATTTTCAGCCGTGTACGTTTGTTTGTTTTTTTGTTTCCGGATATATAAGTAGCAACCCTCGTAGTGGAGCCCAAGCTGATTAGGTATACAGACTTATTTGGGGAACGAATACTAATGATTAATTAAAATCGTATTATAAACGAAACGTTGTTTATTTTATATATTATAGAACAAGTATAGAGTATAGGTTAGAATATAAAAAGTGAAGGTATAGAAACTCCTTCAACAATTCGTACGTAACGTACACGGATCAGAAGACAATCCGGATAGTACTTTTACTATATTTCCCTAACCACAGTTGAACCTTATTACCGAGCAAAACAGTCGTTCATAGGTCACTAGTAAAAAGTAATAAAAACGGTCCGATAGAGAGCATAATGTAGGGGGCGATGTCTCACTCGCACAATGCTGCCAACTTATGAAACTTACCAATGTGGTTTTATTTATCTACATTTATTTTAGTAACACACTAGAAGTTACTTCCTACTTATAATAATTTATTGCAAGATTTGAATTAATACTTTGTTCCCTTTTAGCTGCTTTGAATTTTTTTACGACGTAAATATTATTCATTCATTAAATTAAAGAAAGAATTGCAATTAATATTGCAGACAGTAGTAAGTTTTGTAATATTTAAAATACGGTCTGGTATCCCCATCCCATCAGTCCCATCACTGACATAATATGTCACTGATATTATTTCAAATGACGCGGCTTAGCTCAACAACATTTCGTAACAACATTTTTAAGTAAAAATGGTCAAGATATGTTGCGTAAAAGGGTGCAGGGGTGAGACTTTACAATAAAGTAGACTTTCCTTTCACCGGTAATCCACAATCATTCAATTTTACGATTTTACAACAAGTTAAGATTGTCAAACAATAGGGTGACTATGATGTCGGCAAGCTGCGGGTCGGTTTTGTTGTTTTTACAGAAATGTGTACCTGGTCTGTTCCTAAGTATTACTTACACAGGACAGGAGTGGCCCGCGGGTTTTTTTAGGCCCTTTCGAAAGGGTCCTAAAATGGCACAAGGCCATACAAAAAATTGTAGTAGTGGCAGTATAATAAATAAATAAATAAATATTAAATAAATATTATGGGACAATCTTACACAAATCAACCTAGTCCCACAGTAAGCTCAATAAGGCTTGGGTTGTGGGTACTAGACGACGATATATGTAATAGATATATACATATAAATACTTAAATACATAGAAAACATCCATAACTCAGGAACAAATATCCGTGATAACCACACAAATAAATGCCCTGACTAGGATTCGAACCCGGGACCTCCTGCTTCATAGGCAGGGTCACTACCGACTAGGCTAGGAGGCCGTTAAAATATACTTTATTGTACAACAAAGAAAAATACTACAGGAAGAATAAACAATATTTGTACATGGAAGAGATCTCTTCCAGTCAACCATTGAGCAGTTTGATGTTATTGATGTTTTCTTTATTTACCTTTAAGTATATTAAAGTCGGAGAACTGTCCACATCAGATATGACGCAATACTGAGAGCCACGAACCCTTACTTACTTAGTTTTAGTTTGCTACACTAACTATCCCCTATTTTAAGACGCGGACATCTGGCAATTGTTCATCGGTGTTATGCAAACGAGTTGTAAGAAATGAATATCTTACAGTTCTAGGGTTGATGCAGTGCAGTATCATGTAATTAATAAGATTATATCATTTTCAGGAGTTTCTGTTGGGGGAAAATAGTGCAAAATTACGTTACGTTAATGTATTGTTTGTCGCCTACCTACTGTTTTCCGTAGCGATACGCAATGTTTTTACTTTTTTGTTATTATATTAGCGATAGGCTTCGACAGTTTTTACCTATTAACTAAAATATTTTGCTGGTCTGTCACTCTGACGTCCTCCTATAAATAGCTGCCAGATGCCTGGAACTAGCAATAAGTTTAAAATAGTAAACTAATTAGAGGGGTTCTCTGATCTCATTATTGCGTCAACGTATCTGAAGTGGCCAGCTCCTTAAGTCAGTAGAATGTATAAGTTCCCATATGAACTATGAGACTTCTCTTTCTGGACAATACTTACTAGACGATAAGCATATTTAATTTTATATTTATCTTCATACTATCCCAATCCCACATACATCATAGTACATATGGTCACTCTACTTAGAATGAGATGCAGCCCCCTACATTACCCTCTCTTTCGGCCTCACTTTGTGGTCGAAGTATGACCTCCAGATTGTATTTAACTTCATGGTAACGTACAAATAGCTACGTCAGATAAACGTCAGTCCATACATGTGTATCACTGGTCATATGTTTTCAGCAGATGGATAAGAAGGTACTCTGTGGCAGATGGGAACGCCTGTCAATGGCGACTCCGGTTGTTTGAATTCTTAAGTTCTTGGGTGTACGCATGTTTCAACTCTAGGGATACTTGCTTTGAGGCAGTGCCGGATTAAGACCATTTGATGCCCTAAGCAATCCACGCCTGTGGATTGCTTAGGGCCCCTCCCTCCTATCCATGAGCAATTTAATATCGGTAAAGTATGTAGGTTTTCTTGTTTCTGGTGCCCCCCAAAACGTGATGCCCTAAGCAATTGCTTAGTTTTCTTATGGGTTAATCCGGCACTGATTTGAGGTAATTAAAGCCTGACCAGAAATATATGATCATGCGCCATGTTGCGAAATTTCATTGAAACTAATTTCTTACACTGGCAATAATTTTAATGACAGAATGATATGCATGTGTGGGTGGATGTGATAGGCTGTCACTATTATCAAGTGTCATTGAGACGGTTTACTTGAATAATATTAAAGTGCTGAATATGAAATCATAAACGACAAAAATATCCCAAAATTATCCATATTCAAGAGCGAAACATTTAGTGCTGGAGCCCGCCTAACTGGAAATTTATCAAAATCCTAACCAATTTTCTTCCATATAGCGTTGTAGAGCCCATCTCGGAGATCATGAAAACATAAGTCTTAAAGGTCTTAAATGGCCATAAGTATGTATGGCGTCAAGTTGAAAATACAATTTTTTGGCCTAAATTTATCAACGAGCCTACCGCTCCAAATTTTGACACATGATTTAGCCCACATCAAATAACCTACATACCAATTTTAAGACCATTCTGGTGGGCACATAAGATTTTAAGACCAGTTGAAGTTACAATTTTTTGGCCTAAATTTATCAACGAGCCTACCGCTTCAAATTTTGACAGTAGTTAAAGGATCCATTCACCAAACCAAATCCCAATTTAAAGACCATTCTGGTGGGCGCATAAGATTTTAAGACTATTTTAAGAAATAGTCGATTTCATACAAAAAATAGCAAATTACTATAAATTCGTTAAAAAATTATTTTGCTGGCACAAACACAACTGCATATTCATATTTAAGTGTCTTTTAATTAAAAATGCCATAAAAGTATTCCGCAATAAGTCGATAATTTGAGAAATTCGTCATAGCAGTACTTTAGTCACGGGGGTTTTGAAATACTAATATTATTGTTCATTTTAAACTTAATGGCACAAAATACGATTTAAAAAGCCAGGCATAATACATATACCTATTTTTTACCAGACCTTCATAACCCTAAACTAACAAGCGTCAAATTTGGCGCACTGAGAACATTTAACTGACTGAAAAAATTACCTGAGTTTGTTTTTATTCCTACAGCACAAATTTTTCAACACGGCGTCACTACATTTCAAGTTTAAGTCGTCTCTAATTGATATCTTATTTCATTCACGTTCTCAACCGACCACAACACAATACCTAGTTGATATAAATTATATATTGTTTATGCAAATTAATTTTATTCGTAAGTACTTACGAAAATGCTTGGTTTGAGAATTTTTGTCTTATTTGAGTCTATTTTGTTTGAATATGCAAGTGTGATAGAGACGAATAAAACAAATTTTAAAATTTCAACTTCGCAGTAGAGCCTAAAAACATTTGCTACGCAAATAATTTAAAAACACGTTTGTAAATGGCTGACAATTGAGGATAACCAGTTTACATAATTTAGTCGGGCTATCATTGCCCGCCATTCCTGCCAGCACTTTGGCCAAAAAAACTAATACACTTAGGACCTTTCAGTAGTAGGCAACAATCTACCAATGACAACCGACATTAGCTCTTACACTTTGTGAGAGTTTTATAAGACCATCCCGTTTAGTCTTGGTAACATTTCAGGTCTTCAACGAGCCACCGCTACTACCGCTCTCTAAGGTTCGTTGATAAATTAAGGTAAAAAAATTGCAACTTCAACTGCTCTGGTCTTTATGCGCCCACCTGATTAGTCTTAAATTGGGTATGTAGGTTATTTGAAGTGGACGAATCCGTTCGTCAATATTTGGAACGGTAGGATTTAAAATAAATTTAGGTCATTTTTTTCAATCACAATATATTGTCAATGCACCTAACTTGACGCTTATCAGTTTAGAGTTATGAGCTACTGATAGATAAACATCGGTATCAGCGTTCGAATTTCATGGCAATGTACGGTTGGCAGAAAAACAAATACAAATAAATACACTTAGTATTTTTAACCTTTATTTTATATAAATAAAAAAGACGCTAAGTATAAATGTTTTAAAGGTTAGAATAGATTACTAAAATTTATTCCATGGATTTTGCTATCAATCCTTGACGTCTGTAAGAATATATCCATTTTAAATGACTAAAAGACCTTTCCACACTGACTGAGGTTATAGGAAGGTGTGGCAAGTATTGAAAATATTGCACGCATTATATAATATTTACACTTGCTGGGATTTAAACCTCTTTGTTTTTAGATAGTTGGTTTATAATTTGTATAGTCTTATAACCAGGGTTTTTCTTTAACATATTATTTAGTTTAAGATAAACTTTTCTGCCCTTTTGATGTAATCTTAACGTTGAAATTTTTTTTTGCAAACCATGCAAACCGATATTTAAAGAAAAGTAACGAAAAGTAACTCAGCTTTTAAATTCCGGTTGCGGAATATTTTCTTCGCTTTAGCAATTGCACTTGCTTCACGCGGATTTAAGGCGTCGATGACAGATTTTACTTTATCATAATGTTTGTGATAATATGAGGCAGCATTTAACCATGTGCCCCACTTGGTTATCACCGGTCGGGGTGGAAGAGGAATACTTCCATACATTTCTCGAAATAATTTTGTCCTTGAAGGAGCGTTGCGAAATTTTTTTTTATAGTCAATGAAACTGTTTGTGGCAGGGTAAAGATTTCGAATTATTTCTGCGACTCAATTAAATCCATGTGCAATGCAAGTTACATGAGTCATATTTTCATATTGCCGAATAAGATTTTTAGCTGCTTTTACTATGTACGATCCGGCATCAGTTATAAAAAATAATAATTTATCCAAGTGTTCATTGTATTGGTTTCCCCAAAGATCTTCAAGAGTTTCGTTGACGAGTTCAGTTATTGTCGAATGGTTGGTCGCCTGTAATACTTTAGATGCAAATAGATGTGACTGGGTACTAGTTCCATCTAGAGCTCCGATTACAACATTTGCCACTTTTTTTCCTACGGAATCCGACGTTTCATCAACACTGAGATAAATCATTTTATTTTGCAGTTCTTCTCTGATTTCATTTTTATTTTTGTCATACAGTTCAGGTAAGCAATGTACTCGTATTTTTGTTTCACTCGGCACACTAATATCGTTTCCATATTTATTATTTAGAAGGTTTTCTATAAAATTTCTAAATTTAGGGTTGTCTAGTTTTGAGCAAGTTACATTCGAAGAAACCATGAATTCTGTTAAATCTTTATTGAACTGTTTTTGTGCATTATTATTGTGGGATCTGTTGTGTAAATCAGTTTACAGATGGCGGTCGATACTAGATTTAGATGGGAATAATGTCGAATGACACAATTTGCAATATAACATATCGTCTTTAATTTCGAAATCAGCGTTGCCTCGTGTTATATCCTGTAAATGGCAGGATGACTCATATAGTTTAGTTTGGTGAGACTTTGATTGTATGTGTTGATCTATGTTGTATTTTTTTTTCTTAATATTAATCTTGCAAATAATACAGCACGCACCTTCATCCATAAATATAAAATCAGGATATTGCGTTAAGTCCATTATCTCAGTCTAATACGGAGTTGGGTTGGGACTTGTTAATTTTATTAATGCTAATTTCCAGTTGTGAGTGTTTCGATAAACTATTATTTGACGTTGTAGATTCAGCACATATTATTTTGCGTGACAATTAAATTGACAATCGTTACCTATTTGGCATGTATTATTTTTCGAATGTACCTAAACTGAGTATTAAGGTTCTATGACGTATTTATATATGTATATGTGACGTTTTCAATTCAAGGGTACATCATTGTCGGTTGTCAATAAGGCGTTACTGCCATACAAAAATATTTAGAAATAAACTCTATTAACACCTGACAATGATGTGCCTTTGAGTTGAAAATGTCACATATGTACAGTTTACCGCAGTATAATTGAGAAAATAAAAAATAAATTAAACAATATTATTAATAAAATATTCAAATGTATTTCTTTTTCTGCAACCCTTACCGAGTGCCATGAGTTTCGAACGTTGATACCGATGTTTACTGATAGAAAATGCCTAAAGGCATTATGTCTGACTTTTCATATAATATTTTGTGCCATTAAGTTTAAAATGAATAATAATTTTAGTGATTTAAGACCCCCGTGACTAAAGTACTGCTATGACGAATTTCTACAATTTTCGACTTATTGCGGAGTACTTTTACGGCATTTTTAATTACTAGACACTTAAATATGAATATGCAGTTGTGGTTGTGCCAGCAAAATATTTTTTTTCACAAATTTATAGTAATATGCTATATTTTCTATGAAATCGACTATTTCTTAAAATGGTCTTAAAATCGTATGCGCCCACCAGAATGATCTTAAAATTGGGATTTTGTTTGTTGAATGGGTCCTTTAACTACTGTCAAAATTTAAAGCGGTAGGCTCGTTGATAAATTTAGGCAAAAAAAAATTATTTTTAACTTGACGCCATACATACTTGTGGCCATTTAAGACCTTTAAGACTTATGTTTTCATGATCTCCGAGATAGGCTCTACAACGCTATATGGAAGAAAATTGTTAAGTTTTTTGATAAATTTCCAGTTAGGCGGGCTCTAGCACTATAACTTCACGCTTAGCAGTTTAGAGTTTTAAGTGACTGGTAGAAAATGCCTATGGGCATTACGTCTGACTTCTCAAATCATATTTTGGGCCATTAAGTTTAAAATGAATAATAATTGTAGTGTTTTAAGACCCCGTGACTAAAGTACTGCTATGGCAAATTTCTCAAATTTTCAACTTGTTGCGGAATATTTTTAAGGCATTTTTAATTACTACTTATTAGACACTTAAATATAAACATGCAGTTGTGTTTGTGCCAGCTAAATATTTTTTTTAACGAATTCATAGTAATTTGCATTTTTTTCTCTGAAATCGATTATTTCTTAAAATGGTCTTAAAATCTTATGCGCCCACCAGAATGGTCTTAAAATTGGGATTTGGTTTGGTGAATGGGTCCCTTAACTACTGTCAAAATTTGGAGCGGTAGGCTCGTTGATAAATGTAGGCCGAAGAATTGCAACTTCAACTGGTCTTAAAATCTTATGCGCCCAACAAAATGGTCTTAAAATTGGTATGTGGGTTATTTGAGGTGAGCTAAACCGTTTGTCAATATTTGTAATGGTAGGATTTAAAATAAATTTAGGTCATTTTTTCAGTCAGTAATATACTCTCAGTGCACCTAACTTGACGCTTTTCAGTTTAGAGCTATGAGTGACTGTTAGAAAATGCCTATAGGCATTACGTCTGGCTTTTCAAATCAGTTTTTGTTCCATTTAGTTTAAAATGAATAATAATTTTAGTGTTTTAAGACCCCGGTGACTAAAGTACTGCTATGACGAATTTTTCCAATTTTTGACTTATTGTGGAATACTTTTATGGCATTTTTAATTACAAGACACTTAAATATGAATATGCAGTTGTGTTTGTGCCAGCAAAATATTTTTTTAAGGAATTTATAGTAATTAGCTATTTTTTCTATGAAATCGACTATTTCTTAAAATGGTCTTAAAATCATATGCGCCCACCAGAATGGTCTTAAAATTGGGAATTAGTTTGGTGAATGGGTCCTTTAACTACTGTCAAAATTTGGAGCGGTAGGCTCGTTGATAAATTTAGGCCAAAAAATTGTAACTTCAACTGGTCTTAAAATCTTATGCGCCCACCGGATTGGTCTTAAAATGGGTATGTAGGTTATTTGGAGTGGGCTACACCGTTTGTCAAAATTTGGAACGGTAGGATATAAAATAAATTCACGAAATTTTTTCAGTCAGTATTATATTCTCAGTGCACCTAACTTGACGCTTATCAGTTTAGAGTTATGAGCGATTGGTAGAAAATGCCTATAGGCATTACGTTTGGCTTTTAAAATCAAATTTTGAGCCATTAATTTTAAAATTAATAATAATTTTAGTCATTTCAGACCCCCGTGACTAAAGTACTGCTATGACGAATTTCTCCAATTTTTGACTTATTGCGGAATACTTTTACGGCATTTTAAATTACAAGACACTTAAATATGAATATGCAGTTGTGCTTGTGCCAGCTAAATATTTTTTTAACGAATTTACAGTATTTTGCTATTTTTTGTATGAAATCGACTATTTCTTAAAATGGTCTTAAAATCTTATGCGCCCACCAGAATGGTCTTAAAATTGGGATTTGGTTTGTCGAATGGATCCTTTAACTACTGTCAAAATTTGGAGCGGTAGGCTCGTTGATAAATTTAGGCCAAAAAATTGCAACTTCAACTGGTCTTAAAATCTTATGCGCCCACCAGATTGGCTTTAAAATTAGTATGTAGGTTATTTGATGTGGGCTAAGTAGTTTGTCAAAATTAGGAACGGTAGGATTTAAAATAAATTTACGTAATTTTTCAGTTAGTAATATATTCTCAGTGCACCTAACTTGACGCTTATCAGTTTAGACTTATGAGCGACTGGTAGAAAATGTTTACAGGCATTACGTCTGGCTTTTCAAATCATTTTTGTGACATTAAGTTTAAAATAAATAATAATTTTAGTGATTTAAGACCCCCGTGACTAAAGTACTGCTATGACGTATTTCTCCAATTTTCGACTTATTGCGGAATACTTTTAGGGCATTTTTAATTACAAGACACTTATGTATGAATATGCAGTTGTGTTTGGGCCAGCAAAATTTTTTTTTTATGGAGTTTATAGTAATTTGCTATTTTTTCGATGAAGTCGACTATTTCTTAAAATGGTTTTAAAATCTTATGTGCCCACCACAATGGTCTTAAAATTGGGATTTGGTGTGTTGAATGGGTCCTTTAACTACTGTCAAAATTTGGAGCGGTAGGCTCGTTGATAAATTTAGGCCAAAATATTGCAACTTCAACTGGTCTTAAAATCTTATGTGCCCACCAGAATGGTCTTAAAATTGGTATGTAGGTTATTTGACGTGGGCTAAATCATGTGTCAAAATTTGGAGCGGTAGGCTCGTTGATAAATTTAGGCCAAAAAATTGTATTTTCAACTTGACGCCATACATACTTATGGCCATTTAAGACCTATGTTTTCATGATCTCCGAGATGGGCTCTACAACGCTATATGGAAGAAAATTGGTTAGGATTTTGATAAATTTCCAGTTAGGCGGGCTCCAGCACTAGTTGTAAATAGTGTTTATAATAAACTTCTGTAAATAATACACTCGGGAAATGAAACTATTTCGCTGTGAAACATTTTCAAATTAACATCAGAGCTGACAGGTAAACAAATCAAGATGTCACTATACCATAGACATTTATACGCTCTATGACTGTTGCCATATAAATGAGAATAATAGTGCCCTCTTGACAATAATCATATATTTCTGGTCAGGCTTTAACGTTTATATTGTACTTAGAGCCTTTTGGAAGTAAGCAATAATCACAATGTGAGACTGAGACTCATGAGTGAAACTATGTTAAGGACCAACGATATTAGCGCCTTCTCTGTCATACTTATGGAAAGTTTAATAAGACCATCACGTTCAATCTTTTTATACTTTTTATTCATATTACCCATATTACCATGACAGGTCTATGGCTAGTATGTCTCATGAAGTTAAATACAATCTGGAGGTCATACTTCGACCACAAAGTGAGGCCGAAAGAGAGGGTAATGTAGGGGGCTGCATCTCATTCTAAGTAGAGTGACCATATGTACTATGATGTATGTGGGATTGGGATAGTATGAAGATAAATATAAAATTAAATATGCTTATCGTCTAGTAAGTATTGTCCAGAAAGAGAAGTCTCATAGTTCATATGGGAACTTATACATTCTACTGACTTAAGGAGCTGGCCACTTCAGATACGTTGACGCAATAATGAGATCAGAGAACCCCTCTAATTAGTTTACTATTTTAAACTTATTGCTAGTTCCAGGCATCTGGCAGCTATTTATAGGAGGACGTCAGAGTGACAGACCAGCAAAATATTTTAGTTAATAGGTAAAAACTGTCGAAGCCTATCGCTAATATAATAACAAAAAAGTAAAAACATTGCGTATCGCTACGGAAAACATTAGGTAGGCGACAAACAATACATTAACGTAACGTCATTTTGCACTATTTACCCCCAACAGAAACTCCTGAAAATGATATAATCTTATTAATTACATGATACTGCACTGCATCAAACCTTGAACTGTAAGATATTCATTTCTTACAACTCGTTTGCATAACACCGATGAACAATTGCCAGATGTCCGCGTCTTAAAATAGGGGATAGTTAGTGTAGCAAACTAAAACTAAGTAAGTAAGGGTTCGTGGCTCTCAGTATTGCGTCATATCTGATGTGGACAGTTCTCCGACTTTAATATACTTAAAGGTAAATAAAGAAAACATCAATAACATCAAACTGCTCAATGGTTGACTGGAAGAGATCTCTTCCATGTACAAATATTGTTTATTCTTCCTGTAGTATTTTTCTTTGTTGTACAATAAAGTATATTTTAACGGCCTCCTAGCCTAGTCGGTAGTGACCCTGCCTATGAAGCAGGAGGTCCCGGGTTCGAATCCTAGTCAGGGCATTTATTTGTGTGGTTATCACGGATATTTGTTCCTGAGTTATGGATGTTTTCTATGTATTTAAGTATTTATATGTATATATCTATTACATATATCGTCGTCTAGTACCTACAACCCAAGCCTTATTGAGCTTACTGTGGGACTAGGTTGATTTGTGTAAGATTGTCCCATAATATTTATTTAATATTTATTTATTTATTTATTATACTGCCACTACTACAATTTTTTGTATGGCCTTGTGCCATTTTAGGACCCTTTCGAAAGGGCCTAAAAAAACCCGCGGGCCACTCCTGTCCTGTGTAAGTAATACTTAGGAACAGACCAGGTACACATTTCTGTAAAAACAACAAAACCGACCCGCAGCTTGCCGACATCATAGTCACCCTATTGTTTGACAATCTTAACTTGTTGTAAAATCGTAAAATTGAATGATTGTGGATTACCGGTGAAAGGAAAGTCTACTTTATTGTAAAGTCTCACCCCTGCACCCTTTTACGCAACATATCTTGACCATTTTTACTTAAAAATGTTGTTACGAAATGTTGTTGAGCTAAGCCGCGTCATTTGAAATAATATCAGTGACATATTATGTCAGTGATGGGACTGATGGGATGGGGATACCAGACCGTATTTTAAATATTACAAAACTTACTACTGTCTGCAATATTAATTGCAATTCTTTCTTTAATTTAATGAATGAATAATATTTACGTCGTAAAAAAATTCAAAGCAGCTAAAAGGGAACAAAGTATTAATTCAAATCTTGCAATAAATTATTATAAGTAGGAAGTAACTTCTAGTGTGTTACTAAAATAAATGTAGATAAATAAAACCACATTGGTAAGTTTCATAAGTTGGCAGCATTGTGCGAGTGAGACACCGTCCCCTACATTATGCTCTCTATCGGACCGTTTTTATTACTTTTTACTAGTGACCTATGAACGACTGTTTTGCTCGGTAATAAGGTTCAACTGTGGTTAGGGAAATATAGTAAAAGTACTATCCGGATTGTCTTCTGATCCGTGGTATGTCTATGTTTTTGACATGTCTTACTTCTCTTTAAATGTATGTACCAATCAAAAGTTTGAAAGCCCTTTTGAGAGTACTTGTCATTGGCTATAATCGCTGGACAAAACAAGACATTTTCGAAGATTCAAGGTGTACGGTTGAAATCCAGAGATTAGACATTCGCCAACGAGAACCAACCAGCAAGAGCCGTCAAGAAAAGAAAAGAAATAGGTCGAAAGCTTAGACACAAGTTCATGTTACTAAAAAATACTTAGTTTTAATTCGTTATAGCCATTTTATTTGAACTTATCTAGTTAAATCAACCATTCATGAGCTATCCTTATGATGACAGCTGTTTTCAAGAGATAGATAACCCATAACCTCGGCGAGCAATCAAAGGTAAGGGTATCAGTATCATTCGTGCCGTCTTCGGATTCGTTTGCCATATTTTAACTATTTTAACTTTCCTTTCTGGCTTTTGAGCTGTAATTACTTTCTTTAATGCAACGATAGGAAGTACAGGTCACAATGTATGAATTGGTGTATTGAATATAATGTAAAAGATTGATTTAGTTACATTGTAAAAAAAGGAGAAAATATGGTCAGCTGTAGCAGTCGCTGTTGATAACGTGTGCATTTTACCTTAGATACAGACGTTAATGTAGGTATTGCATAGATAAGTGCAGTAAGATAAATAAAATAGCTGAGAACTTTACAAAAGTGCTGAGAAAGTCAAACTGGAGAAAGGAGTTTCTTCTGATTGTGTAAGTATTTGATCATCTACAATTTGCAATTATTTTATAGGTGTAAAGTTACACTAATTATCAAGGTCATTAATTAGATCAAAAGTTTTAGAAATATATTATCTATTAGTGAGTAAGGTAGTGATTTTTATTCTATTTCATGAGTTAGTTTCTTATAAAGTTTACACTGAAATGGAGCTCAGGTTTAAATAATATTTGATTTTATTTGATCGGATTTAATATTAATTGATTAAAAACTATGAACTGAGGATTATTCTTCAAGTTGTCCATATAAATATAATAATCTTAAAACATTTAGGTTAAAGATACATTAACACATAACAGGACTTCAAGTCTAGTAGGAGGTAGTTAGCTTGACCTATTTTCTAACTTTCTTGCTCTAGTTTTAATTATGGCAAGTCATGTGATGTAACCACAACTTTTATACTTACTTCCTATTCATATTTTATTGACCAATGAGGCAAATAACACAGCTATATAGTTATTTTAGGATTTAAAACATACCATATTTAATTTGTGAGTGGATTTCATTAGTTTAATTTGTGGCAAAATTACTTCATTATTAAACTATAGGCTAACTTAAAGTGTCATTGGATTCTTCTCCTTTTATAAATAAATAAATAATAAATAAATATTATAGGACAATCTTACACAAATCGACCTAGGCCCACAGTAAGCTAAATAAGGCTTGTGTTATGGGTACTAGACGATGATATATATAATAGATAAATATGAATAAATACTTAAATACATAGAAAACACCCATAACTGTTTTATATATTATACAAATAAATGTTTTATATATTAACACGTCAGTGTCAACTGTTTCTGTTACAGTGGAGTTTATATACATGGCATAGAACTGTTTGCAATGGCCGACAAGCACAGCCTGAACTATGATGTGAGAGAGCTGAAATTAGGAGCCAGCTTTAGTAACAACAAGTCTTCGCAGTACCACACTATCAAATGTAAGTAATATTGAAGTAGTTTGTCTAACTCAAAATGAATACAAGTTTTTTTAAGGAATGAGTTAGGCCATATTTCAACTGATCATTGTCAACTGATGAGATGCTAGAATAAACTTGACATAATAGTCACAATAATAATGTGATAAAATGTCAATTAAATTTGGTCTCTCCTGCAATATGGTGAAATCCTTTGTTTAAACACTTGTAGAAAGTAACTTGCTATATAAATAAAATAAATAAATATTATGGGACATTCTTACACAAATCGGCCTAGTCCCACAGTAAGCTCAATAAGGCTTGTGTAATGGGTACTAGACGACAATATATATAATAGATAGATATGAATAAATACTTATATACATAGAAAACATCCATATCTCATACAACTATATACACGGTGGGGCCTGTAACTAAAGCAAAAAATTAAAATGTACATTCTTCTCCTCAAACTACGCAACGTTTGTTTGACGACTTTGAAAAAAAACTTGGGGGGTGAATTTTATTACATTTTAAAGTTAATTCGAACACGCAATGTACTATGAAATTGATTATGTCTGTAGAGTGACTAGACTGACAGGCGATGTCAATTAGACGGAGTTTTAAGTACATTGAAAATACTATTTACTTTGTTTGAAAAAATAACAATCTAAAAACTTTATGATTTTAAAAAGTTGCTACACAAAAGTTGTCTAGTTTGAGGACTAGAATCTACGTTTTAATTTTTTGCTTTAGTTACAGGCCCCACCCTATATAACTCTTAATTGTTTTTATTTGTATGTAATGCAGACATACTACTATTTAAATAATATGCTGATGTAATTTTGGTTTCTTGCATCTTTATAGCACCAACATAGAGATCAATATTCACAAATTATTGACTTTAGTGTCTAAAGTCTAAATAATACATAAATCCTAGATTATGCAAAAGTAAATTGCAGTGAGAAAATGCAAGATCAAGTTTACAAAAAGAGAAGTGTATGTTCAGGTGGTTTAAGTATGTAGAGAGAATGAGTGAAAGAAGACTAACAAGAATGGTACAAAAGAATATTGGAAGTGCCACTCGGCGCACCTTGTGCAAACTGTCCTCAACCAATTTAAAGGAACTTTAAACAAATATCAGTTAGTATATTTTATGTTGGTAATTGTTAAGTTTCTTATTGTTGCCTTTTAATTTTGTTCTGTTAATATACAAAACTACCTGTCATTAAAGAAAATGAAGCTAAAGAAGTGACTGTATTATTTGGTATCTGTTTGGCCTTATGGTTGACTGGTAGATAAAGCCCTCTGGCATTAAGTCCACCTTTTGTACTTTGTTTTTTGTGCAATAAAGTCTAAATAAATAAACTGAATAATTATAATTATGATTTGCTGTAAGGTAATGCAATACATTCCTGATTTGTATTCTAACACAATAAAAATTATCACTACTAATGAAGTAATTAATTATGTTTGCAAAGCAACTCAATGTTTGTGATGTAAATAATTTCAACATGGATAATACTTGTAGATGACTTCAAACCGGCTTCGGTGGATGTTAATAAAATGGCGACGGTGGATGTTGGCATCAATAACCAAGTAACTGTGACCGTGCCACATTTGGGTAAGCATTTCAATTATCATCTAGCTTGACCAAATTTACCAGTGCAACTATGAAATTGGACTAATATTTTCTCCATTAGAGAATGAATAAGATTGACACAAATGTGAGGTGTATAGGTGTAAATTGTTAGATAGTAGATTTAGTTATTAAATCTTTTAACAAGCCCAAAGGCATTAGGATTGTCATAAGTTTAATAATACTATTTATTGATTACATACACTTAGGTGCAAAACTGTCCCAATAGTAGCATCTTAGTAGAATGTGGGAAAGTTGATGTCAATCAAGGAGAGGGGCACATGATTAATACATAACAGTACTCTTTAAAAATTCCTACAAATCGGCGTTACATATGATTACTTAGAATTTACGGTTATTTTCTAATTTAGAATCGGAAAGTAGAAAAAAAAACATTTTTATTTTTTCGAATATTTGTAGTTCCTCCTATGGAAACTCCAAATAGGGAACCATACATAATTAAGAAATTCAGCCTCTATAAAATGAGGTATCAACTGTTTGAATCATGAACATAGTTTTGTACTTATGGCAGGGTAACAGTCGTCTTTAACATTGAACTAACAGACACTTTCTATGGCTGTTTTTAATGGTACACTTTGGCACCGAACTATAAGTCACCTAAAAGTAACTTGAAAAATATGCCCCATTAAAACAATTTCATGATGTATTTCTTAATTATGTATGGTTCCCTATTCGGAGTTTCCATAGGAGGAAATAAAAATATTGGAAAAAATAAAAATGTGTTTTTTCTACTTTTCGATTCTAAATTACAAAAAAAAACCGTAAATGCCAAGTACATCATATGTTACGCTAATTTGTAAAAATTTCAAGGAATACTTTATGTATTAATCATGTGCCCCTCCCCTTTATCGACATCAACTTCTCCACATTCTACTAAAATGCTATTATTGGGACAGTTTTGCACCTAAGTGTAGATGCAACCACGATCTTATCTACCGTGATATTTGCAAACCTTTCAATGAGACATATCGAATAAAAGGAGTTGTTATATGTTATTTTTTATTCATCATCATCATCATCTCAGCCATAAGACGTCCACTGCTGAACATAAGCCTCCCCCTTGGACCTCCACACGTACCGGTTGGAAGCGAACCGCATCCAGCGTGTTCCGGCGACCGTAACAAGATCGTCTGTCCATCTTTGTCCATGTTTGTCCATTTTTTATTAGTAGATGTTATTTAAGAAAAAAGGCAAACATTGACCAATTGGTTTCCCACAATTCAATGTTATAATTTATATTTAAGATGGTGCTGGAGTGCCACAGACAGTGTTCAAAGGCAGCCAAAGACCATATGCCAAGGAATGCGTGCTCATCATAGACCGAGTCACCGGAGAGATCACCCTGGAGAAGCTGTCCAGCAATATACAAGTTAAGAAGACAAGGTAAGTGTTAGTTGATGCTGAAGTACAGACAGTGTTCTAAATTAGAAAAAAATCGTTTACGAAGGAATGCATGCTCATCGTAGACAGAGTTACCGGGGAGATTACCCTGGAGAAGCTGTCCAGCAATATACAAGTTAAGAAGATGAGGTAAGTGTTAGTTGGTGCTGAAGTACAGACAGTGTTCTAAATCAGAAAAAAATCGTTTACGAAGGAATGCATGCTCATCATAGACAGAGTCACTAGGATATCACCCTGGAGAAGCTGGCCAGCAATATACAAATTAAGAAGACCAGGTGAGTATGCATGTTAGTTGGTTGGTGCTGAAGTTCCAAAGACAATTTTCTAAATCCAGGGTGCAGAAGCGTGGGAAAAAGAAACTATATCCTCTAAAAGCAACATTAAAATTAAAGTAAATTTCAATTCCTTTACTAATTTTAAAGTAACATTTAGATTGGAGAACAATGTTGAGAATTATATATTAGATTAAACAGATTTATTTTTGCGACGACTTAGATGAGTAGTATCAAGATAAATGCAATGTCTGCCTATCATGGTTAAGGGCTTATCCTCTGGGGATGTGTCATAGCTGTATATGGGAGTGAATATCTCGATCATTGTAAACCAATATTTAAAGAACTAAAAATCCTACCACTACCTTGTCAATACATATTAGAAATGACCAAGTTTGATAAAAAAACCCACAGCTTCACTACTACACGATGTAGTGATAAATAAAGAAAGGCCTAGCAGGAAACCACTTCAGTTATTTCAACCTTGGCAAAAGCTGAAAATGTCCAAGATGAATTCATTCCATATGGCTATAATAATATTTAATAGAGTGCCAGACGACATTCAAACTCTACTGACATGTATTTTAGAAAAAAAAAAAAGTGGTTACTTATTATAAATGTTTTTATTCTGTAGCAGAATTTCTTAAATGATAAGGAAAACATCGTAAGAAAACCGGATCTAATCCCAACAAGGCCTAGTTTCCCCTCTGGGCTGAAAGGTCAGATGGCAGTCGCTTTCGTAAAAACTAGTGCCTACGCCAATTTATATTGTTATGAATAATAATAAAGAAAGAATAAAAGAATTACTTGGATTAGGTTGCCGAGCTAATCACAGGCTCAATAGAGCAAAAAGCTGGGACAAACGCTAAGAGGAAGAGAAGAAATGATAATTATTATATGTATTGTTCATTTATGCTGACCTAACACTTTCTACTAACCGACTTTGTACCATATTCTTAGAAATAAACGATTGATTGATTAATAATAATATTTATTATACACGGTGCCCGTGAGCATTGCGAGAGACTTTAACAGTGTATTCATTATCATATTTAGAGAACAAAATGTCCTTTAGACTTTTTCGAAATTCGCCATAGTTTCAGAGTAAATACTACTTACAAAAAATTGCATTTTGAATTGTTTCTTAGTGTAAAATGATTTTTTGATGGCGATCTCACCGGTATGGGGCATAGTCTAGACATCTCTTATTGACTGATATCAAAGACCTAAGAAACACTTTGCATGGACTAGTTTTTACGAGAAAAAATGTAGCAATTTACTTTTTCCGTTACTTTTTTCTAATGACATTTACTTTTTATGTAGAACAGCATTAAAAAAAAGTGAAAAAAAAGTAAAAAAAAAAAATTTTTTTTTGGCGTTTTACAACAAAAGTCATATAATGTTTTTTCATTCTTTTGACCTCAGAAATGCGTGGTTAAAATCTCTCGCAATGCTCACGGGCACCGTGTATAGGTATAGATACTATAGTTTAATTATTTACACAACATTGTAATGCGACGCATGAGATAGGACTCGTATTTAAGATTGTAATCATGTTATCTTTTATTATTTATTCAGGTAGTTATCAATAGTAATAAGTTACTCAATATACGAGGGTTGCTACTTATATATCCGGAAACAAAAAAACAAACAAACGTGCACGGCTGAAAATGGTTTTATTGTTTTTCAAAGTATTCCCCTTGATGATCTATGCACTTTTGCATTCGCGTGAACCAATTTTTAAAGCACTTCTGCCACTCCGCCTGAGGTACCTCCATAACGTGTTGTTTGAATGCGTCGACAGCATCTTCAGCGGTCGAAAATCGTTGACCGCGTAATTTATTCTTTATATTTGGAAATAAATAAAAATCGTTGGGTGCCAAGTCAGGGCTGTACGGCGGATGACCCGTTAATTCCACATTTTGACCCTCCAAAAATAGAGTTGTTTCGCGTGACGTATGACAGCTGGCATTGTCATGATGAAGAATGATTCTTCGTCGCTGGTTAGTTTTACGAATTTGTTCAAATACTTCCGGTAAGCAAATGGTCGTGTACCACTCTGAATTAACCGTTCTACGGTTTTCTAGTGGCACTGTAGCTACATGGCCATTAATACCGAAGAAGCAGGCCACCATTTGTTTCAATGTACTTTTTGCACGAGTAACTTTCGTAGGGTTCGGCTCATTTTGAAACACCCATACCGTTGATTGTTGCTTCGTTTCGGGATCGTATGCATAGATCCAGGATTCGTCACCTGTATAGATGTTATAAACGGCTTTTGAGTCACCACGGTTATATTTTTTTAACATTTTATTGCACCATTCGACGCGAGCATCTTTTTGCTCTTTTGTTAAGTTGTGGGGTATCCAACGCGAACAAATTTTTTTTACAGCCAAATAATTATGTAATATGCTATTAATGCTGGTCATAGAAATACCCAGAGTCGCCTCTATCTCGCAGTACGTAACATGTCGGTCGTCCAATATAAGTTTTCGCACAGCCTCGATATTTTGTTGTACAACGACCGATTTCGGGCGACCTGCCTTAACTTCGTCCGTAAGCATACTACGTCCACGATTGAACTCACTAAACCAGTGATACACAGTAGTTTTAGATGGGGCTTCATCACCAAAAGTTGAAGTTAGTTGATCTATGCACTGTTGTTGCGTTAAACCACGCCGAAAATCATAATAAATCATAGCAGGAATATTTTCACGAGTGAGTTCCATTCTTGCTGCGAGATGACATTTAAAACCCGTCAAAAACAAAACACGAGCGTTAATAAGAAAGAAAAAATATACCGGCCAGTACTTAAAAAAGTTCAAATTTTACCATGGAGGTCAAATATGCTATTTAAGAAGATTGTAATCCCGGTTTCCGGATATATAAATAGCAGCCTATGTACGTATAACCCCAGATCACTATTTTTGCACTGTCCATTGGAAGCTTGTGGCCAGTTATCAATTTGAAGGAAAAATTAAGATCCAAACAATCTATATTTTGGGTTTTAGGTTTTGTATTAACATTCTAATATAATGTTAATACAAAACCGGACAAATACATTTCGCCAGCGTCATATGCGTTGATTATCATAATGTTAATAGTTTGAATCAAACATGTGTGCAGCTGTGGTCGTCATATATCGACGCCGCTAGGCAGTCTAGTGTCGGATACCTGAAAAAGAATAGCAATTATCGAGTTCATTGACTTCAACATTTTTTGTGACTTACACAGACAAGAGTCGGCGCAGAAGCCGCGGCCGCTGACGCCCGTCACCAGCGAGCTCACGAACACCACGCAGCGCTCCACGAGCCGCACGCGCGTCGCCACCAACCGGCGCACGCACACCACCGGTACGTCACTCTGTCTTAGACGTTTGTTATTGGTGCTACAAGAGCTGGCACTGACGCCCGTCACCAGCGAGCTCACGAACACCACGCAGCGCTCCACGAGCCGCACGCGCGTCGCCACCAACCGGCGCACGCACACCACCGGTACGTCACTCTGTCTTAGACGTTTGTTATTGGTGCTACAAGAGCTGGCGCTGACGCCGGGCACCAGCGAGCTCACGAATACCACGCAGCGCTCCACGAGCCGCACGCGCGTCGCCACCAACCGGCGCACGCACACCACCGGTACGTCACTCTATCTTAGACGTTTGTTATTGGTGCTACAAGAGCTGGCGCTGACGCCGGGCACCAGCGAGCTCACGAACACCACGCAGCGCTCCACGAGCCGCACGCGCGTCGCCACCAACCGGCGCACGCACACCACCGGTACGTCACTCTGTCTTAGACGTTTGTTATTGGTGCTACAAGAGCTGGCACTGACGCCGGGCACCAGCGAGCTCACGAACACCACGCAGCGCTCCACGAGCCGCACGCGCGTCGCCACCAACCGGCGCACGCACACCACCGGTACGTCACTCTGTCTTAGACGTTTGTTATTGGTGCTACAAGAGCTGGCACTGACGCCCGTCACCAGCGAGCTCACGAACACCACGCAGCGCTCCACGAGCCGCACGCGCGTCGCCACCAACCGGCGCACGCACACCACCGGTACGTCACTCTGTCTTAGACGTTTGTTATTGGTGCTACAAGAGCTGGCACTGACGCCGGGCACCAGCGAGCTCACGAACACCACGCAGCGCTCCACGAGCCGCACGCGCGTCGCCACCAACCGGCGCACGCACACCACCGGTACGTCACTCTGTCTTAGACGTTCGTTATTGGTACTACAAGAGCTGGCGCTGATGCCGGGCACCAGCGAGCTCACGAACACCACGCAGCGCTCCACGAGCCGCACGCGCGTCGCCACCAACCGGCGCACGCACACCACCGGTACGTCACTCTGTCTTAGACGTTCGTTATTGGTACTACAAGAGCTGGCGCTGACGCCGGGCACCAGCGAGCTCACGAACGCCACGCAGCGCTCCACGAGCCGCACGCGCGTCGCCACCAACCGGCGCACGCACACCACCGGTACGTCACTCTGTCTTAGACGTTCGTTATTGGTACTACAAGAGCTGGCGCTGACGCCGGGCACCAGCGAGCTCACGAACACCACGCAGCGCTCCACAAGCCGCACGCGCGTCGCCATCAACTGGCGCCGTACCGTGGACATGTGTACGGGCCCTAATAAAGAAGATCAATTGTTTATGGCACAAATGGCCGCGATCTGAGCAGTTCACCGCCCTGGGTGTGTAAGTAATGTACTATTATAATTTTAAACAAAAAATTCACAGATTTCGTGCCTCACACGACTATCGAGCACATTGGAAATGAATCTACGGAAGTCTAAAAAATATTGTCGCTGAGCGACGAGAAAGTCGGGATAAGGAAAATGTTATAAAATAAAACTACGACGTTGAATGATAATTATTTTATACTTAGATTAACATAAGTATCCTCGACATAACGCCTGTGGTACCAGAGTTGGGCAAAAATTAACGTGATTGAAACTAAAGTTAAAAATGAGAACGTTACTCATAATCATATGAACATGATTACGAATTCAATCATGAGCTTTCTAATCTGATTGACCACCGACATGAGTAAATCATGTCGATTTTTAGTTTCACTCATGATTAGCTGAAGTGATTACGTTAGTAAGACAGTATGCTTAGACTAACGATTTACTAGATTAGATGATTAGATTTTGATTAGATTTTACGTAGCTACTAGCTCCTTCACTTTTTTCCCTGACGAAACAGAGGCGGTACCTAGGTGAGTAATATACATTTAGGATTAATGGCTATTTGTGACAGTATTTCTAAAGGTATCATTTGGCGGTTGGCGCTTACGTCTCAAGTTGTATAGTGCAGATTCGATATTGAGCAATAAAAGCGTAAAATCCAGTGGCAAATGTTACCTTTACCAAAATATCGACAATTTTTTTGTTAGTTTTTGGTGTGAGTGTGTGTGAACGGCCTCCTAGCCTAGTCGGTAGTGACTCTGCCTACGAAGCAGGAGGTCCCGGGTTCGAATCCTGGTCAGGGCATTTATTTGTGTGTTTATCACAGATATTTGTTCCCGAGTTATGGATGTTTTCTATGTATTTAAGTATTTATCCATATTTATCTATTATATATATCGTCGTCTAGTACCCATAACACAAGCCTTATTGAGCTTACCGTGGGCCTAGGTCGATTTGTGTAAGATTGTCCTATAATATTTATTTATTTATTTATTTATTATTTATTTAGTGTACAAATGAATGTTCCCATTTAACTTTGAAACGGCCTGTTCGGTTTTATTGCGGTTTTCGGCTACAGTTAAGGCAGCTATCACACAGCTGCGGTTTTACACATGCGCTTTTCATTCTCATTCTCATTCACATTTTCATTTAGGATAATGAAAATTTCTACATAGGTATGTATCTGGTTCAATATGTGAAATTCAGAACAAACGCCTTATTCAAGTAATAATATAAATCAGCTTAAGAACACTCTAATCATACATTCGTCAATCACATTGAAGAAGTTAGTTGATTAGCGTTAATTTAGTTTCAATCAGCGCCCGTCGTTAATGATTTACTCATGGCGAAATTACTTGATTGTTTTGTGTTATGATTTAATCAGCGATTATTCAATCAGCGATGATTAGTAATCGATCACCGATTTTAATCAAGTGTGCCCAACTCTGCTGTGAACAAACAAATTGAAAAATTTCCACACGCATATCGAAGTTTGAATAATTGTCGCCGTGTCGCCTAAGTATACATATTTCATTTTTAGATTAATAAGCAGGATATAATAATGTTCAAAGTACAAGAAAATTATTACATTACAAATCCGTAGTCAACTCGAGAAATGGTAGCCACATAGCTAAATAATTATTAAGGAAAATAAAACCGACTTCTTCACTGGGGGAAGCCGGTGAAGGATTATTGTAGATGGTGCACTCTATACAATGAAATAACTTGCTTAACAAACACAGCGAAGAGGACAAATCGTCAAACGTGAACTATGCATCGTTGAAGAATTCCTTTCTCATTTTAAATTTCACATGTTTATGGCATCAGCCGCAGTTCCACATCATCAATATGTCACTGTTTTCAATGAAAATGCTTGATTTGTTGATTTAAATACAAAAATCACTTTATGTATGCCTTTAAGATTTGAGAAGTTTCCTCGTTTCCTCCTGGATCCCATCATCAGAACTTAGCTTGACGAAAATTTGTCCTGAGAATCTAACTTGCTTAACAAACATAGCGAAGAGGACAAATCACCAAACGTGAACTATGCCTCATTGAAGAGTTCCGCTCTGATCATCATCAGCAGTTCCACTTCATCAAATGTCACTCTTTTGAATGAAAATGCTTGATTTATTGATAAAAATCACTATGTGTTTGCCTTTAAGATTTGAGGAGTTCCCTCGATTCTTCATGGATCCCATCATCAGAACTTGAGCTTGACGAAAATTTGTCCTGACAATCTTACTTGCTTAACAAACACCGATGTGTGTTCGATAAGAGGAGGAATCGCCAAACGTGAACTATGCGTCGTTGAAGAGTTCCCTTCTGATCATCATCAGCAGTTCCGCTTAATCAAATGTCACTGTTTTGAATGAAAATGATTGATTTGTTGATAAAAATCACTACATGTATGCCATTAACATTTGAGGAGTTCCCTCGATTCCCCATGACGGAGTTATGGAGTAACAAACATAAAAAAAAAAACAAAAAAAAAAAACCAAATTAAAAAAAACATACACGCCGAATTGAGAACCTCCTCTTTTGAAATCTTGAAGTCAGTTAAAAAAAAAATATGTGAAAAATGTCGTTCTGACTTTTTTCAAAAAGGTTAGGCTACAGGGCAGACCCTTAACCCGATCGTCTTTTTTTAGGCTTAAATTGTAGCTGACTAAATTGTCCAGAGGAGTTCTTCTCAAATTTTTGATATCATTCTTCGTTTCCAAAATATCGAACGCCAAAATCAAAAATTTGGAAAAAAATGATTTTTTTTTCCGACTATAACTTTTTTCTTCTTTGATTTTCTCGAAAAATTCTTTTTGCCTCTTACAGCTCTCGTAAATATGAGTCTTTTGAGCTATTTTTGAATATCATATGTTTACAAGTTTCCGAGTTATAAGGGGATCGCACTTTTTCGTGAAATCGGGGCTTATACGGACGAACGAAAAGACATTTCCAATGTCAAAAGAACCGACTTCTCTAAGCCTACGGCACCTTTCCAAGAGCAAAAGCGCGCGCTACTATAAAAAATACTTAAAACACTATAGGTGTGCCTATAATATTTAAAAAGTTCTCTCGATTCCTCTCCAGGATCCCATCATCAGATTCTGACCTGGTCCGAAAGAGACCAAGTGTGAACACAACAAAAACACAAAATATTTTTCCAAATCGGTCCAGCCGTCTTCGAATAATCGGTGAACATCCATAAAAATAATTTTAAACAAAAAAGAACCGACTTCACTAAGCATCCACCTTTCCAACACCAAATGCTTGATCTGCTGTAAGAAATATTCAAATCATCATAGGTGTGCCTATAATAGTTGAAGAGTTCCCTCGATTTCTCCAGGATCCCATCATCAGATCCTGACATGGTTACAATGGGACCAACTGTGAAGTATACGCTTTCAAACAAAAAAAGGATTTTCCAAATCGGTCCAGCCGTCTTCGAATAATCGGTGAACAAACATAAAAAAAAACAAAAAAAAATTGCAAAAACAAAGATCCCGAGGAATTGAGAACCTCCTCCTTCGAAATGTTGAAGTAGCTGGAAACCACATGGTGTATTTAGAATGTTACCGTTCCAGCGGCGCCGGCCGCGCCGGGCAGCCAGCAGCGCTACGGCGCGGGCGCGCAGAAGACGCCGCCCAACATGGTGCGCTCGCCGCCGCGCGTCCGCACCTCCCCGCCGCAGGCCGCGCCGTGAGTACCCGCACTTATTATTATACCATCAGTGTATATATGCCAAACTAACTTTATTTATAGCTACTACCAGAGACATATGTATAGTCTCTGCTACTACGAATGCTTCAGGAATAGTAGGTAGTTAAATTAGTTGTGCCTAGATACAAGTTTCTTGTGTTTATTCATCAAAATTTTATCCAAAATCAAAGCCGTCGGATCCTAAACACTTTGTGGCGCCGCTTGTAACATAAGCATTTTGTTCCAGCTGGTCGGGCGGCGGCAACAGCACGCTGGCGTCGTTGCCGATGATCGGGCTCGACGAGCTCGCGGGGCCCGCGCCCGCGCTTGCGCCCACGCACAACGGCTACGCCGCACCAGCTCAACACAACGGCTACACCGCATCCACTCAACATAACGGCTACAGCGCACCCGCTCAACATAACGGCTACACCGCGCCCAATAACGGCTACGCGGCGCGCCACCATGCGCCCGAGCCGCGCCCTGAGCCCCGGGCGCCCGAGCACCGACCGGAACCCCGGGCGCCCGAGCATCGGCCGGAACCCCGGGCGCCCGAGCACCGGCCGGAGCCCCGGGCGCCCGAGCACCGGCTCCCCGAGCACAGGCCACCAAATCCGCAGATCAATGTTGTGAGTATTCTTAGGCAACGGACTCGATGCCGCTGTCTTCTAAAACAAGTCCATTAAATTTTATAGATCTTGATCGTGCCGCGGCGAGTTCGCGCGAATCGATCAAAATATATAGACTTAAATGGACCTGTTTTGGATGACAGCGGCGACTACACGTTTCGTTGCAGTCGCAATTCGCACCGCCGGCTTTAGGGATGCCACATACACATCTAAATTCAGAACCAATTTGTTGTGTTGCCAATAGGTTCTTATAAATTTAGGTCTGATATCTAATAGCCACAATAGGAATCGGAGTACAATTTATCTTTTTTGACGGTGTAAGAACTCGGCCACTGCCTGTAAAACATGATAGGAATCATTCACATGAAAGTATTACACTAATTTCAAACAATACACGCTATAAAGATTTCGTGAAACTAATAGTACATTACTGCAGAGGCCGTGAAGGAAGGGATTTAAGGACGAGATTGTGGTAGGATAAAGCGAGTCCTGCAATCCCTGTTCCGGCCAAGGATTGTATAGTGCTTTTCTCAAACAATGTAAGAAAATATTATAATTAAAATAACTACTAAGTAAGTAAATAAGTTTAAATTGCCGCCTTTTTTATTTTTTAAACTTGACATTTGAAAAAGCTATTCGAGCACCATGTTTAACCGCTTATAAATTTAGTACCATAGATTTTGTTTTTTCTTTTTTAATTTTAATGTCGCAAGTATACTTACAGAGAGAGTGGTCGTTGGCTGTATGTAATATTTCCTTTGTCAGTCTAACCTTAGTGGGCAAATTTAAAAAGTTAGAGCAGCGGACAATAATGTACGTTTCATACTAACTCCCTACATTACTTCTTGGCCTAAGGCCTAAGGCCAAGAAGTAATGTAAGGAGCCATAAATGAGCAACTTCATGTCTTCATTTTGTGACATTAACGCATACATTTCGGAGTATGTTTGAGAAAATGTTTTTTTCACACCACCTTGCACCTGCTCGACAATGCCAAATTATATACCATGCAAACCCAGGGACCGGCCCGCTATCCCTTATAAAGGGTTTTGTATGGGTTTTGCATAAGGCTTAACTAACCATACCCTTTCCCCGACGATACCCTTTCATATTGCTTTTAAAGCCCTTATATGAAGGCTAGCACCGCTATCCCAATACCCTTACGAAACCCTTATCATCCGCTCACCAAACCTTACATATCGCTTATAAGTGTTAGCCTTATATAACGGCTTCCCTTTTAGCATACTGCGTGCTAATTTAAATCGTCTACCTTGTTCATAAAGCACACATTCCTCCGAATCCACGCGCTCGATGTTCGCGCGCTTCGAAATGATCGAAGCCGCTGTAGATGAAATACGGTTCAATTTATAATGGCAAAATGCTGTGATGGCTGTTTCTTACTTTGCGCGGGTCGAGCGACTCGAGCGCATCGTCACGGCGCTTTTTTTTTAAGTCTTAGACACGTGCCAATGATATCATTATTTATTATTAGATGTCAAAGTGGAGTGAAAATAAACATCATGATAAGTGAATTATTATGTTTAGAACACTTTAGACCTACTTGCTGTATGTATAGTGTATAACTCCGTATGTCAAGCGCGCTTTAATGTCCTTTGCCCAATATTACGAGTACAGGGTTGCATGTTTTACTTTAATCGAATTGAAATTTGAACCTCTATTGAAAGTCTAAATTTAACTATCCTCATAATCTAACATAGAACGCTGTAATATTAGGCCAGCAATATACGACCTATACATATATGAAGCGATACAGCAAGGTAAACGAGATGGCGTGGGCCATAGAATAATAAGAAAGCATGGAATGCCATTTCAAAAAACCTATTAGTAATAAGTTTTAAGCAAGGTTTATCAAAACTTGTTGAGCGCACTTTAACCCTTTATACGCCAGCGGTCTCAAAAAAGACTGCCTGTAACATCATCTTTTTGTATTTTTTTCTTGTACAGAATTTTTAGGACTATAGATTGGCGATGAGGATTTTTTTCAAGCTTGCCCGGTAAATAGTTAAACTTATTTTAATTCACATTCTACATTTTCAGTGTGAATTTTTCATTTTAAGCAAATACTTATTTTTATTTTATTTTCATTTTATTTCCATTTCCATTTTATTTTCATTTTATTTTTATTTATTCCGTTCAGTCAGACAGCTCAACTACGATGCGCGGCAAAAGCAACTGGTAGTTTTAGTCGTACTAGTATGTAGTATATATGGTAAGCGAATATAATGATTTAACAAACCCTTCCCGTACGTATTGTTTTTTTCATACACTACCGATATAGAATAATTCTTTCTCGTTCACGCAAGGCTTAACTACGACATTACTAAAGGGAAAGCCTTATAAAAAGCGCTTGATGATAAGGGTAACCCTTATTAAGGGCTAGCTTTATATTTGGCTAAGTTTTATGATCGAATGTGTTAGCAGTTCAAAAGGGGAGGTCTCTCAATCGGTTAGCCGTATATAAGGGACGCCCATTAAAAGGCTTTTATCGCGGAAAGGGTTGTCCGGTCCCTGTGCAAACCTGACCGAAAGCAAATCATTATAGCCCTTGGCTTTAGCCGGGTTATAATGTTGTACTAAATCTCATTATAACCCGCTGGTTAATAATGTGATTTCACTTCCCATAGTTCTTATTGTTATGTAGTTAAAGTCTAATTTCGTAAAGTCGGCACGGTGCACGGGCCCGCGCCGCCGCGTCGAACTGATTTGAATATCGAATTTATTCGGGAAATCGTGCTGGCCACCTCAATTTTAAATACCTAAAACAAATGCCGCGAGTATTATAAGACGCTGCAGTATACCGAGTAAAACTAGAAGATAAAATTCGAATAAAATGGACTAATGTATCAAGAATAAATTTTTACTTTTGATTTACTTTAACAAAAATCCGTTTCTAGTAGCCTTAGCTATTTTATTGTCTCGCAAGAGGTGAGAAAAGTAGAGTATACTCCTCGGGGATAAAGCTGTTTTTGTCACGGGCACGCTTAAACCCCTCAGTGCACTCAGGACTCAGTCTTAATTCCCCCGCTTCGCTCGGGAATTAACTTATAACCCCCTCGCTACGCTCGGGAGTAAAGTCTGGAGTCCTTCGTTACGTTCAGGATTCAATATCACGCCCGTGACATAAAACAGTGCTTTATCCCCTTGGTGTACAATCTACTATTATTTCCACAGCAGCCGCCGGCGGACGACAGCTCATCGTCGTCGTCCAGCGACAGCGACTCGGACAGCGGCAGCGACAGCGACGACAACGATGCGCCGCCGCCAACCAACGGTTTGATGCTTGTCTATTAACTCTTACACTCCAGAAAGCCCCTTCAAAGTTACACATTGTGGTGGTTTTATAAGGCCAAATAAAACTTGTGTTGCTATCATTGTGGGTGACCGCCACATACGTAAGACGACGACGTCTTTCCTCGAAATCCATAATTGTAACAATTCCGCAGCATGATAACTTCTAATTTTATAAAATGAGAGTTGTATCGAGTCACAGGGCCGACACGTCATACTACATAACTCGTCTGAGCGCCTTTGTGTGCACGGAATATCTGCACACGCTTCAATGTGTGCGTGCATCTTGGGGCACTGTTTCCGCTGTCGTAAATGACGTTTGACAATACACCGCTATTTTGCTTTTTATCGATGCGTTGCCAACCTGACGGAATAGTCTACTAGTTCCCTACTAAACGGCCGCCGCACGGTGAGGTAATTCCGGTTGGGGCGGGGCGAAGCGTGGCCATTCTGCATGAAATATGTATTTATTCTGTGACAGCGTGCTATAGTTTGTAATAGTGTTGTGACAACGCGTTCGTTTAAGTGAATAAGTAAGTTCTTTATTTGCGTTAAATGTGGTAACAATAGGTAAAAGTTTTATGGTTAAAAAATATCACACATTTAGCCGCGTTACGGCATGCAAAATGTATTCTTAAAACTAAAAACTTAAATCTACTAGAGCATGCAATATAACACCTTAATACAATATAGTATGTCGTAAAATGAAAAATAAAAACGATACAATGCAAAATTACAATTACTCAATTAGTCAAAAAATTCATTTAAATTATAAAAACATTTATCCATTAGCCAATGTCGCAGTTTACGTAGGAACAAGGTATCAGGCAGCTGTCTTAAATCTAGAGGAATATTGTTATAAACGTTTCCTGACATCATAAAGCAATTATTATTGTACTAGCACATAATATTTTCGTCAGAGAGCGATATCTCAACATCTGGTAAAGACTGTAAAAACAGTTGCTTCGCTATTAACCGTGGCAAGTTGAGCCCAAATATTTTTGATTTTATGATTTCCATCTGAAAGAATGTATATACATGAAGTATCTGTTTTATTTTTTATTTTATTTACATTTAAAGCTTACTTTCGCCATTATGGAAAAATCTGACTCCTCTTCTACATAACGTGTTGTATATTCCCTTAAACAATTCACTATTATGTTAAATGTGCTAGCGTATAAATTGTATAATAGTATTGTATAATTTAAAGATAGCTTAATAGCGAAGCAACTGTTTTTACAGTCTTTACCAGATATTGAGATATCGCTCTCTGACGAAAATATTATGTTAAAAGGATATTGCGATGACTGCAGGATAACATTGTCCTATACCTGGGACGACGAATATTACGATAGTCATTATCTAAGTGACTTATATTGTGATATCTGCTCTAATGAGTTATTTAATTCGTTATGTTAATACGTGTACTATAATGAAACCAATTAATTTTGTTTATAAAATAATAAACATATAGCACATCCGTCGTTTCGTTGATTTAGTAGTTAGTGAAATTAGTTACAAATGCTAACACAGCAGTAGTTCAGTGACCTTTTTTGACAGTCATACGTAAAATTAAAAACAATACACCCTTTGTTGCAACAAACATAAAACTTAAAAACGAACTTTCAGTTCAGAAGCCTGCTCTTGATACTTTAATACTTTCGTTAGTTTTTTTTTTACAGTATGTTGCACCAAATATAATCAATTGATTTTTTGTATGCTAGTAGCTAATACTATAAGCAATTTACATGATTTTTTTCATAATTGTACTTTCAAAAAAACGTGTTGGAAAGAGTTGTCAAAAAATAAATTGACATTTATTTCTTTTATTTTTCACGTATAAAATATTAATAAAATTATAGGGTATACTCCCACTAAAACTACGTTTCTGTGATTTTGTTTCGATGCTTTAGCTGCTATGGATTAGGAGATATAAGAGTTTGAAAAAAAATTGTTAAGAAAATACATTTTTGACATTATCTCTGTGACAGTTCAAGATAGAGGGCTGAAAGTTGGAGTGATTACTAGTTATGAGGCGATAAACAATTGACATTTACCAATTCAACTATTCCTCACAGGGGCCACACGTCCTTCCTTAGCCTGCTAAACCCTTTAGCTTTCTCATAAATAAATGCTGGTCAAGGTTAGAGCGTTCAACTTTTTAAATAGATGTCTGCACGGCGCAAAAGGGCTGACCCCTCGCACCGCACGTATACAATCTTTTTGGGTCATAAAAACCTGTTTGACATCTGTAGAATGTCCCCAAATAATGACTCCGTATCGGAGAATTGATGCTACGTAGCCGTGATAGGCAGTCAGAGCAGTTGATTCATCTGCTAGCCTTCTCAATCTCCTTGAGGCAAAAACAAATCAACTTATCTTGTTACAAATGTTAGTTACCTGCTGTTTCCAATTTAAAAAGCCATCTATTGTAATACCCAGAAAATTCACTTCGTTGCAACTATTTATAGGTTGACCTTTACATTCGATAGCAAGCGACGCTCGTTGAGTTTTGTAATTAGAGAACTGTACCCAATTTGTCTTATTTACATTTAATGTTAATTTATTATTAATCATCCAATTGTCAATATCATTAATAGCATTATTTATTAGGGTTTCAAATGTCATAGTAGTATCATCATTAGGTATAACAATCGATAAATCGTCAGCGTACATAACTATTTGATGTGTTATTGCGTAAGGAATATCGTTAATATAGAGTACTCGTATAAAAAGTAACGGTCCTAGAACACTTCCTTGGGGTACGCCTCTCAAAGTATTTTGAAACGAAGATCTGTATTGAGTCAATTCATTATTATTGTTAAGTCTACTTATTTCAACACATTGACTACGGTTGGTCTTGACAAAGTCATACTTGTATGACTTGATCCAATTGGAAGCATTTCCACGAATTCCATAATGTTCACATTTCTCTAGTAACAAAGAGTGGTCAACAAGGTCGAATGCCTTAGACATGTGAAAAAACACAGCTACCACAAACTTTTTCTTATCAATATTTTGAGTAACTTCACTAAGTAATTAATAAGTAGCAATGTGTTGTCGATCTGCCTTTTACGAATCCGTTTTGCTCGTTTGCTATGATATTATGTTTTTCCATGAAATCGACAATCCTATCCCGCATAACTCTCTCAAATATCTTGGAAAGAATAGGAACTAAAGTTAGGGGTCGATAGTTATTTAGTAGTTTCTTATCAAGATCCTTAAATAATGGCTTAACCACAGACTTTTTTAGTTTTTCCGGAAATAGACCATGTTCCAGAGATTGGTTAATGAGATGATTTAATATGGGTTTTACTTCATTTACAACACATTTT
The DNA here is from genome assembly GCA_947086415.1 of Pammene aurita. Classification (NCBI taxonomy): domain Eukaryota; kingdom Metazoa; phylum Arthropoda; class Insecta; order Lepidoptera; family Tortricidae; genus Pammene; species Pammene aurita. The sequence goes on from OX352290.1 coordinate 15,798,415, forward strand.
AAGATATGGGTTGATATAGTGTCAATACCAACAGCAGTCGTATTACGCAAGGATTTAATTATCTTCTCAGTTTCATCTTCTGTGCAGGGTTTTAGGTGTAAACTATTTCCCACGCCACCCTTACCCGTTAGGTTGTGTCTGCTGGCCGAAGTGGACGTGTTGTTCATTACACTGACGAAAAAGTTATTAAAAGGTTCCGTTATATTCTGTGGATTGTCAATTGTCACTGAGCCTGATTGAATATTTTCAATACAGTTGATTACCTTGACAGCATTATTTTTATTATTAATTACATCCCAGGCAGCTGTGCATTTGTTTTTTGCTGATCGGATACGTCTCTTGTTAATATTCTTTTGTGACTGTGCGATGCATCTTTTTAACAATTTTGTACCTATATGTTTTGCATTTCATCTTATTATTTAACAAATTCTCATCTTTGCTAAAACGACGAGATCTCAGAAACCTTTTTGTTTTAGATGATTTTTTTATGCCTGTACTCCACTTAGGTTTAGAATTGCTTGAGTTTACCTTAATTCTTTTGTTCGGAAAACACAATTCATAAAATTATACAAAAAATTTCATGAAACAAGGAGAAGGCTTTATTAAAATCCGATTCATTTTTCCAGCCGGGCCGGGCCCGACGCTGCCCAGCGAGCTGCTGAACGACGACCTCTGCCTGTCCGAGTCCGGCAGCGACTCCGACTGACCTCACGGAAACTTTTCCTTTGCCTTCACACGGATCACGCCGAGGCAAGCGTAAACTGTGCCAACTATCTTAGGGGTTTCGAGACGGGTTGCTATTTTACTGCCATGTACAGTCAGTTCTGATTCTGATTCTGTATGTGGCTGGTAGTGGTAACCAGAGACATATAAAATAAGGAAACGTAATCCCACGAAGATAAAATTGTAATTCCATAATAAGCCGCGGTTTTGTGCACACACACTCGCTTTCAACGTTTGAACCAATCACCGCTCGTCCACGAGTTGTATATGTGCGCGTGTCGCGCGTAAACACGAAGATATCGGCTTCACGGCGTTCCATCTCCTTATTTTATATGTCTATGGTGGTCACTATTGGCGTCTAGCTTAGTTAGTTGCTAGAGCGAGACGCCTTTAGTTTTAAGCCACACATTACCCGAAAAACAACCCGTTTAGATGAACCATCAGGTACAATTTACTTCGCCTTGGTTGCCCAAACATTCTATTACATCTTTTTTCCTTTGTATAATAACAAAAAAGAGATGCAATACCTTATTTACGCAAAGGCGCGGTAGATTGCAGCAATAAGCTTGAGGTAAGTGGTAAGTGTCATGTCGTGAATTTACTATATTTTATATTGTATGAATGTTGCACATACGAGAGTACCTAACTGGGATTGTTACGTTATTATTAAGGTACTGTTTTTGGCGTATTTGTTCGGTTTTTGCTCGAAAAAACTTATTTTTGCATTCATTTATAACTCTGCATTTTTAATTGATGTTGTATATATTATCTATATAATTATCTAAATATTATATTTTATTTAAATATTATTTATTAATTTCCTAACTATCACTTAGCATATCAGTTTTAGGCTTTGACGCTTGCCATGATTTAATTTTAGGGCTGTCGATCACTTGGCTACATTTGGCAAAAAATCGTGAATCGAAAAGATACTCAAGGCGTTAACACACTTGGTTGTATTTGTCCAAATATTCGTGTTGCTTCTCTTTCGTATTCTATAGTAAAGAAAGGGATGTAACACGAACGTCTGGAAGTATATGGCCAGTTTTTTTTTCTAAAATCACGTGCACGCGATATTTGGCTAAAGTGTTACCAAGTGAAGTGCCACTCTAACTAGTAATAGATGGAGAGCTGGCCACGTCAGATATGACACAATAATGAGAGCAACGAAATCCCTCTAGCTAGTTTGCTATACTATGCTTATTTCTAGATTCGGACATCTGGCAGCTGTCAAGTGGTTGAGGTCAAAGAATGCAAACCACTTCAAGAATACAAATCTAAGAGTTCTGGGTTTGATGCAATATTATATCATTGCCATAGTTTACGTTGGGGGAAAGTAGTACCAAACGACGTATAACGTAATGTAAAATTAGTTTGTCGCCTACTGTTTTTATTTGAGCAATAATACGCAATATTTTTGGTTCTAATGTTAAAATATAGGCCCGGTCCTCTAAAACGGAGACAACTTCGGTACTTTTTACCTATTTTGATATTACTATTTTACAATTGAACATTTTTGCTAGTCTGTCACTCTAACCTTGACCCATTAAAAGCTGCCAGATGCCCGGATCTAGCAATAAGGATAGTATAGCAATCTAACTAGACGGGTTTTGTTGCTCTCATTATCGTGTCATATCTGACGTGGCCAGCTCTTACCCCCTTATTCATAAACGGCCACTAAAGTTAAGAGATCGCAGATAATCGTTTGTCCCTTTCCCTCATATAGGTTGGACGGAAAGGGATAAACGATTATCAGAGGCCTCTTAACTTTAGTAGACGTTTATGAATAAGGGGGTTAGTCTATAAGTGGCGGTACATAACGTGCATAAGTTGAGTTATATATTAGTCATTTTAGCAAATCACAACAATGGTCAGTTATGTATCCGTGACATAACAGATTAAAGATGTGCCTCAACTTTATACAGATGCTTATATTTTATGCCAATATTGTAATACATAGAATACGCCGAGATTGTTTATACTTTATAGTAATAATGTTATATATCTTAACATAAGTTTTATTTTAAATTATTTTTAATGAAATTGCAATAATATATTTTGTGTACAGCTAGATGAAATAATAGTGGAGGTATTACCTAATTAAAATCGATTTTATTATAATAAATCATTATCGCGAATTTGAACAATATCATCATGGTCATAGCAGATTTCGATCTCAGTACTAACCGGGGGTAATCTAGCAATATGCCATAGGGTTGTCAGTTTTCACAAAGTAGCATTTGGTAGAATGCAATGCAAACCAGCATTTTGAACAGTTCCTCTTGAGTTGTTATGGCCTGTTATAATATTAGTCTATGATTGTTTAGGCTCACTTCCGAAATTAATATTTAATATCCCTCACACTAAGTCAAACTTACTTGTTAAAACAGAATCCCTCACTAAACTAAATCTATATATAGTGCATACTATCTTAGTAATTTCTTTTTCAAACTGCTGAAACGATTTAGATGGCATTTGGTACAGTTTTAGTTTATGAGTCGCAAAAAATAAGAGGTACTGAAAAATAAGTGAACACGTATGTACATAAGGTAAATGAGTTCTAGTTTGAGATTGACAAGTATATTTTATATATTTGAATTTCTACCTAATACAGACAAAATAAAATCAAATTAAAACAGGCCACCCGATGGTTATGAAACTTATGAATTTATGATGCATGTAACAAATATGGACTTTATAGTTATTGAAATAGAGTGGATTATCTAGTGTCTATAAATGAATACTTCCGTCACTCACTGTCGTCAATAAAGCGCGAATGCCTGTGGGATTCCAAAACGAACGTACGTTCTCTTTCTTCTAAATTTGCACCCCCATGGTGATGGTTTTAAAATCAGATTTACTAATGGTTCTGTTTAACCGAGGAAGGCAAACATTTATTACGAATTTAGCTATAAGAATATGGGAACCATGTTTCTAATTGTAAAAGGTTGTTGTTTGTTGCGTATGTACTAGCAAAACCTGAAATTGTGTGCCTTCAGAGAATTTGGTTGCTAGTGAAGTGTGTTGCTACATAGTTTTTAAGTGTTAACAAATAAGTCCAGCAATTCGGTGAAACAAATAAATCTGTAAAATCATACTACAACACAACTACGTGTTTTTGAAAGTTTCAATCTGTGAAAGATGAATAAGTAAAAACCTAGTGTTCAGACTTTGTATGTCTCACAGTGAATGTGAAATTCAATACAGGGTGTTTTTTCAATAACTAGCCATATTGTGAGAGGTGATTACGCAAGTCATACTGAACAACTTTCTATGGGACCAAGCCCAAAAACCTAAAAAAAATTTGGCCTTCCCATAGAAAACGTCGACGTCTAAATGTATGAAACAGCCAAAAAAAATTTTGTGATTTCCGAGTTGATCCAATGTTGGTCGAATATCTCGAAAACTATGCCTTTTTCATTACGGTCAAATTTGATAGCCCATCAGCTGTTTACTTAGAGAATTTAACCCGGAGTAGCCATGTCTGTCATTTTCTATACAAACAGTCTGCCGATTTTGCGGGGGAGGGGAACGTCAAATGTACGGCAATTCGTACGTAACGTAGAAAAAGCCACGTCTAGAGATGAGTAGTGAGTAAATACTCAAGGGTAAATACCGAGTAAATACTCAGTATTTACTCAATATACCCGTATTTACTCGTTTATACGCAAATTGGTGGGTATAAACTATTTAGAGTGCTGCAAGGGATATAACATTTTGAGATTTAGGTGTATTTTGTAACCCGCTACTAAATTAACTAGTCAAAGTTGCAAAAAACATTTTTTTAAGAGGGGCACTCCATACATGTAACTAATTGTCACACCAAAAATCAGAAACCATCAACGTGTCTACATGATTAAATAAGGCATTAAAATAAGTTGGATGATTCTAAATATATTTTTTTATAAATTGAATATATTTTTGAAGAAAAAAAAACATTTCTGAAGACTAAAATTATGTTTACCGCTCTTTAACATTTAAAACAAAATACAAAAATATGAAACATTATCGGATGAATAGGGACTAGAAAATACTTTAAAATAAAATTACTTTCAACATGATCGGTTGAGCCGTTTTTGAGTTTTCTTTAAAAAAACTCTTAATAAAATGACGTAAATGCCAGTAAACACTCACCTTTGCTTTGAACGGGGTCAGGTTTGCTAATGGCGATACCTAGCTCCACAAGATCGATGTACCGACAACTTGGTTATCCCAGCACGGTTAGCACAAGTGTGACTATGTGTGTCTAGTCTAGTGTGTCTATCTGTCTTTTTCTGACTGTATCATTTAAAAAGAGACGGGTAGTCTATCTCGCGCGCGAGATATACTATCGCTTCACTCTTTTGCTAACCGTGCTGTAATGTCGCGGTCCTCAGAGCCACACATTTTAGCGTGAGACTGGAACGCTACCAAAAATATCCACTATCCAAAGATATTCACTAACATAAATCAAAAGTCCAGAAACGTTAACTTTAATCACAAAGAAACACATATGTTAGCGTGAGAGTGGAACGCTACCAAAAATATCCACTATCCAAAGATATTCACTAACATGAATCAAAAGTCCAGAAACGTTAACTTTAATCACAATGAAAACACCATCAAAGTCCATATACAAAGCAAGGGTCGAAGGAAAACCACACGAGGCACTTTACGTAAAATGAGCAAGTAGGTAGTCCTCCGAACAGGTTGACTGACAAACAGCAACTGAGCGTGCCAAACGCGCCAGGCGCGCCAGCGTGCCTAACTGTATTTTCATTGGCTACTATAATTATAGTCGTACTACACTTGTTAGTGTCCGCTAATCACCCAATCAAAATAAGGGAAGCGAAATGCGCATTTTGGAAGATAAGGACATAAAGCACATTCAGCGAGCCGAGCCACCTTTTGTTCACTCTGCGACACTATATATCCCTTATGAAAACGATGTTTATTAATGTTAAAACTGTGCATACTTTTGAGATAAGAAGTAGACAAATATAATAGAGAATGCAATTTAAATTACGCCGCAAACTAGGTGGTCTTTTGTTCGCAGTTTGACCCTTTATGGTCATTATTTCTATAGTCTTTGTTCATTAGCACTAGCTAACAATCGCCGCGCTATCTGATAAGAGCTATAATGCCTATAATATTGTAAAGTATTTTCGTGGCAGTTTTTTTTGTAAACATTTTGTTAACATCTGTAAAATATTCGAATCGGCTTGCGAAATGCACTTATCTAGAATACAGAAACGACTTAAGTCCCATGTTTTCAAAGTAAATACCTTCGTATTTGAAACAAAATAGTTGACTATGTTTTTATTACGTTTATATTCCTACATTCCCTAAATTCCAAATTTATTTTCACTGCTAATTACCTTTTTTTCCAAAAACAAAGTTCCTAATATGCTTCTTATAACATAGTACATTACTTATCAAGGACTGTAAAAGAAAGAAAGCCCGAAATCGCAGGTATATATGCGATAGAGGGCTTTCTTTTTTACTGCCCGTGGTGAGTACACAATTTTACGTCTCCACCTGGCCATAATGCGAGTTTTACCGTACGCGTAGCGTGCGGTAATACTCACATTATGGCCAGGTGTGGCGTAAAAAATATTATTTATACACGCTAGAAATATTCAATACAAAACAATTTAATGCTTTAATCTCACTTTTTTATATATTTACCCGCCGAAATGAGTAAATACGAGTATTTACGGGGTGCTTTGGATAAATACTGAGTAAATACTCAGTATTTACTCACCCCTACCCATCTCTAGCCACGTCAGATTAACGTCAGTCTATACATGTGTATGACCACTGGTTATTTCGACAGATTAAATTCTCTAAGGCTGTTTAAGTGTTGACGTTGGTTTTACTAGTTTTAGGGTCACCTGTATATACTGAACTGACACCTATCGGAGGGATCATCAATTCACCATTCACCGTGATCATACTGTGAGACATAAAATATAAGTGTAATATTCATTGTATACATATTATAGTTAAAATTAAATATTATTAACATGCGCATAAAACTAAACTGCGTAGCAGACATTGATCTTCTAAAAATCAGTCCTCAACGAGCTTAAACCTCTTTGGACGTGTCTTAGATTTTAGTTAAAAATTGTTTGCTCAATTTTAGGTTTTGCCCAATATTTTTATTTATATTATACACTACGTGTCAAAGTTATATGTGCTTCCAAGCTACGTCATATAGTACACTAACTCATGTAAATAGTTACAGTACAATAATTGGACTATAACATCTTTTTTTAATGAATAAAATAATGTTTTCAATTGTTTTTGTTTCATTTTCAACCGACTTCAAGATTTCGAAGGAGGAGGTTATCAATTCGTCGGGATCTTTGTTTTTGCTATTTTTTTTTTTTTTTTTTTTATGTATGTTCACCGATTATTCGAAGACGGCTGGACCGATTTGGAAAATTCTTTTTTTGTTTGAAAGCGTATACTTCACAGTTGGTCCCATTGTAACCATGTCAGGATCTGATGATGGGATCCTGGAGAAATCGAGGGAACTCTTCAACTATTATAGGCACACCTATGGTGATTTGAGTATTTTTTACAGCAGATCGAACATTTGGTGTTGGAAAGGTGGATGCTTAGTGAAGTCGGTTCTTTTTTGTTTAAAATTATATTAGTTCTGTAATACCGTTCAGGGCAACCGCTTGAGCCACTGTCAAAGACGGCGGATATTGTTTGATTGATTATCTTCTTTCAACCCTTTGAAGGCTTTTTAGAACCCATGAAGGCGTCGTGAGTTGTCTTAAATACCTATATGACCTGTAAAAATTATATATACTACATCTAAACGCACGAGTTTAAAGTATTAGAGTCTGTGCGAAAAGGGAAGTGTTGTATCTACAATTCATTTGTCCCAATATAACCACGACTCTATAGACTAAGATCTGGCCACGTCAGATATAATGAGAGCAACAAAACCCCTCTAGTTAGAATGCTATACTATCCTTATTACTAGATCCAGATTAGATTCTGAGAGTGACTAGAGTGAGTATTATATTCTTTGATTCTGAGCAAAATTTACCAATAATAAGCAATACAATATACATGCATTTTTAAGGTCAATACGCTACGGATGTTCACGTTTCACATTGGTTTTCGATACTTAAGAGAGACTTGGAAAAAACATATTCACCATGACGTGAAAAATTTTTTCAATGAGTGTTTGTATGGTAAAAGCCTTAAAATTGGGACATATTTAAAAATTGCATTAAATATTCTTCCTGATGATATATTTATTTTTATTTATTCATATTAATTAGAGTATTAATTGGACCTCGCAGCACTCACTGGATTTTCATTATCATCTGCTTTCCCACTATTACTACCCCAGGGAAGAAATGCCTAGCTATATCCAGTGACATGTAGCCATACGATAAAATAAAAAAAATTAGAGTATTTTTCCTCTCCGCAGTACTTTTTTTTTAGATACATTTTTGTATTTTAAATATCAAAGATGAATTCTGCATGTCTGTTTTACGGATATGAGACCACACAAACCCTAGCAGCCTTAAAAAGAGAGTAATAACTTATTCCACGGGACCCCTGTTGTTGACGAAGGTCAAGAATTTTACGGACCTCCAAAACTAAAAATATTATCGTGAGGCACCCTACTCATGGTAAAAAATTCACAACTTTTTCTCGATGCGCACAATTTTTAACTTTTGCACTGAGTGAAAACTTTATGTACTATGTGCAATTTTTTGATGCCTGAGAGTGGCGGCTAAAAGTACTCGTATCCAAGCTAATATTGCAAAAAAGTCAAACGTCAAAACAGTTAAATTAAATTAAAGCTGTCAGTGTCAAACGAGATCGTTTATCCTGTGTTGTGTGTTCTAAATCTCGACGCGCTTTTGTCCAGTTTTTAGAATTATTGATACATATACATATTTTGTTCTCTTTAATGCTACACTCATTTGAAATTCAAATATAACATATTTAGTAATGCTAGCGACACGATATGAAAGTGACAGTTAAAAGTCAGTATCGAACCAGACCTTGAATTGGTTTGTTTTGTTTGTGTCGTGCGGGAGTAATCCATAAATACATTTCTGTAGGTTGGACGGGGGTCGCGACGTGGCGTTGGATCGCCAACGACGACAACTGCGGGATCTGTCGCATGCCCTTCGACAGTTGTTGTCCGGACTGCAAGTTGCCCGGTGACGACTGTCCGTTAGTTTGGGGCGCGTGTCGGCATTGTTTCCATATCCACTGCATCGTGAAGTGGTTGCAGTCTCAACCGCAACAGCAGTGTCCGATGTGTAGACAGGATTGGAAATTTAGCCACAAGTAGAGTCAACTAGGCATCTGTAACTTGTAAGTACTTTTATCATATCTTTTATCGTCTTACAATGTGGCCTCTATAGTAATGTAATCAGTATTTATCGACTTTACCACATCGTCTAATCAAATTATTCAATAGCAGATGGACAGGCATGAGGCAAATACATAAAGTTTTTATATATTTGTTAAACTCTACTAAAACATCCAATATTTGTTGATGTTTGTTGCTTGTACTAAAGTTATCATGTTCTTACTATATTTTTGTTGAGGCATAGGGCTCATGGCATGCTTAACCTCATGAGGTTAACAAATTGCTGCAGCACAGATGTGGATCCAGGTTTTAATTCAGGGAGGGACAATTTCCTTCACAATAAACCTTGCGGTCTGCACCTATGGCCCCCGTAGTACACGAGGCTCACGCGTCAGGGGGGGCAAATGCCTTGTATCCGTGCCTGAAGCAACATATATGTTGATATTGAAAATAAACCATTGAAGTGTGATGGCTTAAAAATAATACCAATTAGTTCTGAGAAACCTGGTATTCAGTTATACCCTGTAATACAAATACAAATATTTACAAATAATTTTGATCACTAATTGCATTTGTAAAAATAAGGCAAAAGGAAAAAAACTTATTCACAGTACATACTTTGTTGATTTTTTAACATAAACCATAAAGCATGGGTGCCGCCAGGATTACTCACTTCATAAAAAAGAAGTTAAAATTTTATAATTTCACTAAGTAATATAGAACTGCATGACTGCATACACTTGCAACTCAATCACATGCTGGTCAGTGGTTCTTAACACATTCACTGCCAAGAACCCGCCTCGTTGGCGCTCGTAAACTTTGCTCAGATGCCGGACATCTCGCTGGGCGGGTTGTTTTGTATGTAGCTATGGATGCCCAGTTTCTGCTGAAGTAGGACGTCATTTTTCGTCTGGCAGTTAATGTGTTTACTGTTGCTCCACAGACAACTGGTGGGCCCTGGAAGCACCAAAAATGGCTTAGTTCATAAATATTAAAAGCCACTAGTCCTTAGCAAGAAATAGTTTATATGGGTGGGCCCTTATCACTGGAAGGCTAACTACTATACTATACTATGGTGCTAGATGCAGGGTTAATAAATTTATCCCGATCTCTATAACAGACCTGACTCAGTTGTTATACCAAATACAGAATTCCACAGATACAGTAGGTCTACACTACTCATCAGCGAAATTACCAAGTCACAGAGTTTTGCATTTGCATATTTACATATTTTAAAAATGTACATGGCATGGAGTAAAGGTCCTATCGTTAAACATTGATTGTTCAAATTAAAATACATCAAACTGGGTTTTAACTTATCTAAACCCAGAACAGGTCAAGAATTGTAACATACAAAACTTTTGTCAAAATCATTACTTCAGTTGTTCTTGGTTTACCATCACGGCACTGGTGATATATTCTATGCTAAGAAAAAGTTTTATTAAATGTGATGTTTTCAAGTCAAAGGTACATCATTGTCGGTTGTTAATAGAGTTTATTTCTAAATGAATTTCTATGGCAGTAATACCTTATTGACATCCTACACTATGACTATGACTAAGGGTAGGCTATTTTACCTAATCACCTGACTAAATATTGCTGTAGTGTAGTGTAGAGCTGTTACCATTACAATAAAACCGTGATATTAGATATTTACTAAGATATTTAGTTATAATTTATTTATATGGCAACAGTAATATTTAGTCAGGTGATTGGGTAAAATAACCCACCCTTTCGAACCTCTGGCTATATAAATTCAATTCAACAGTATCTTGGCTACATAAATTCAACTACAGTCCAATCCGACGTATTTCCTTAATATCGAAAGAGTAGCCGGGTTTATTGTGTCGGCAAAACAATGGCGTTTCGCGTCACAATGCGGACACGGCACGCAGCGCCCGCGCCGTTGCGGCCGCGTCCTGTACGCAACAATCACTTCACTTGTGAGAGGTCAACTTCTTTCTAACTAGCTTCGGTACGGAATTTTTATCAAGATTATTTGCGATTGTACGCGCGAATCTATGTTTTTTCTAATAAATATGAACCTCGAGTTGCGATATATGATTGTACCTGCTTATTTTTAGGTTTATTAATTATTAATTAACTAGCGACCCGCCCCGGCTTCGCACGGGATAAAAAATGGTTATAGTGGGTTATCCATAAGCGATAGACATATGCCATCGCGGATTTTTTTGTAGAGCTTTTTAAGGTGTAGGTACAATTGTAGTACATTATTTTGATCTATCTCGTAGGGTTCAGCCAGCGTTTGCAATGTAAGCGCAAATGTGTTTATTTACGACATCACATTAGAAACCTCTAAAATGAAAATTATCAGTGTTTCTCGACTATATTACGCATGTATTATACATATAAACCTTCATCTTGAATCACTCTATCTATTAAAAAAACCGCATCAAAATCCGTTGCGTAGTTTTATAGATCTAAGCAAACATAGGGACAGACAGCAACTTTGTTTTATACTATGTAGTGAAACTTCATTAGATAGGTATTTAACTTAATTAACGATTCAAAAGTGAATATATGTATCGGAAAATGTCATAAACAACTATCAAACAACTTGTAGGTAAAGTTGTATAAGGCGCAATACGCGAGTGTGCAAGTTGGAACCTATAAGGTGTTAGGGCATACTGACACACGACAAGGTGGTCGGTCGCGCGGGCCGCCGGCCGGCCGCCTCAGTCCGTGACGCGCGCCCGCAGAGACGGCCGTACCGTACAGCGCGCCCCAGAGCGCCCGCGAGTGACGAATTACGCGACACATGCGCTCCTTATACTATAGCCTTGCTTTTATAGTACGAGTGACGCTTCAACAATGCTGATGGTACAGACCAACGCTCAACCCATGAAGAACAGCAAAATCAAAGGGCCGCCTCCGGTCCCGCCGCGGCCTAACCAGAACGTTGTCGCCGAGGCCCTAGCGAAAACGAGAAAAGCGGTTGCCGACTCCAAGGCCAACATTATCAAGTCTCGGACCTTGTCTAAGGATCGGCAGGCCGCCACCAAAGCCAAAACTTTAGATCGGAGTTCCGCTAGTCCGTCGTCGGTTTCGCCCAAACAAAATGGTTTGGCCAGAGTCAAATCGTTCATCAAAGACGTCATCAGCGACCGAAGCTCCTCGTCCGATGAAAGGAAGTCCAGTGGCCAAAACTCGAGGCGCAGCTCCAGCGACAGCAGCTCCGTACAGTCCCCGGCTTCGAATAAACGATCTAATGAATCACTCAATTCTAAAGCGGTTAAAACGTGTAAACAAATTTTAGTAAGGTCCTTGTCAACATCAAATAAATTAGATCAAGATGCTAAGGGTAAAGTCACGAAGTCGTCGAGTTTCGTGGAAAAAACCTTACCTTTACGTAAAGCACCACCGCCGCCTTTATCACCAAAACCCAAGTTGAAACCAATGAAACCTTTACCTGTACAGAGGAATTCTTTAGAAAGAAAAAAATCTATACCATCGTCACCAAACTCTTCAACAACTTCTACTCCCGAAGTCAGCCCCTATTCATCTCCAGTGGATGCCAAACCCCCGCAGAGCCCGACGATGGAAGCACCTTACGCCACCGTAGAGGAAGTTCAGGAATTCGACGACAGATTACGAAATAGCCCGTCAAAGCAAGTCAATAACCTCCCGGATACACAAAACGCCCCCGACACTCCTAATCGTGACGAACCTGTAAATAAAAATAACAATTCACTCGAACGAAAAACCTCTCGCGTCACCGAGATGCTAATTTCAGAAATCATTGCCAGTAGAAACAATAAAAAGAACGAAGCTAATACTGTTATTGATAAAGGCAAGGATTCCGAGAATATGAGTAACGGCAATGACTCGCCGGGGATCGTGATGAAGGATATGAATAACCACGAAATGTTGATCTACGAGCTGCAGACGATGCGCTCGCAGTCGAGCGTGCCGGAGACGTTGGAGCCAAAGGACCCTATGATAGAAAGAAGTGAAAAGTGTGATTCTGAGGACTCTGAACAAAATTATGCAATGTCGTCAGTGTCAAACTTTAGTGGGAACACGGATGATGAGAGTGACCAGTCCTATGCGTATATTCTCGACGATGATCTCAAATCCAGGTAAGAAGATCCTTATGAAAACGTCTTCTAACAATATTAAGTGTATACAAATAAAACATAACAAGTTAATTGGTTACCGGTTATTTTGCTGTGCCCGAGGCTGGATTAATACCTACAGTGCGTCTATTAGCTTTTGCAGATATTTATTTAATCAAATAAGTCGTCCACTTCATTTCATTTAGCAAAACATAAAAAATTGATTTTTCTATGAATTGTACAAAACAATAGAGGCTCAACCGGATTTAACGGACTACGGAAATACGTTTACGTGTAATTCAACCAAACAATCGTGAAAGGTAAAGCCACTATCTGCCTCGTAAGCGAGTTATCTTGTTAAAGCTCCGCTACATTGTTTTGTCCGTGTCCGTCTTCCGCCGTTCGAGCTGTTTACGTATGGTACGAATACCCTCTAGCCGGCTCGAGTAAAAGGTCAGTCGCGATTAAACCCGGTTATCTTCGTTCGGCTTAGGCTCCGTGGTAGCTAAATATCACCTTTACAGGTCACTTTTATGCCCAGTGCCTCACTTTCTATTTTTTGTTTTGTATATCTTTTAACTGCTACTCTTTAAGTCGAAACGCAGTAAACGATGGTTCACGCTGTACCGTTCCGCGTCCTATCCGACACTTAGTTTTGTATAGAAAGCGTCACGTGATCCTGTCAAGGTAAACGATGGTTCACGCTATACCGTTCCGCGTCCTACCCGACACTTCATTTTGTATAGAAAGCGTCACGTGATCCTGTCAAGTGTTGTGTAGGACGCGGACCGGTACAGCGTGACCACCCTTATAAGTACTTATAACTCTGTATGCATCCCATACATAGTTACCACATTTTGACAGAACGAGATAAGAGTTTTTTTAAGTAGTGACGATAATGTATTATTTTTAGGGTTATATTATATAACAAGTGATTTATGAGCTTTTCTTTGGAAGAGGCGTGGACATAACTAGTAGGCGAGTTAAAAGTAAATGAATTGGAGTTGCTTTCTGTAAAACCTAGTGCAAAAAATTGGTAAGTAAGATAAGATACACTTGACGGTTAAATTCCTTACAATATTTAGAATGAAATAAATTTATTTGTTTCAATTTAATTTATTTATATTTTTGATTTTATTTGTAACTTTTAACTATAGTTGTAAATTTCATTATGTTGTCTACAATAAATGATTTTTATGATTCCGTAGCCAAACTGGCAAAAACGGAACCCGGAGTTTTGTCGAACACCATTTTACTCGAAAACTATAAGACCTATCTTTATAAAATTTAAACATAAGGTGTATTCTTTCCGTCACCGAATGCACTAATCCCAAAACGTACTAATAGTCAATAAACTCTAATTTCATAATCACCTCTTCTCATAAGAAACTAGTCCCATATTACCATATTCCCAAAAAACACCCGTTGTTGATACACACCAGGATCATTGCGAACAGTAGTTCCCAAAATACACTTTTCCCAAGATACCCTAAAATGTCTTCTAATGAAAGTGGCGAAATACTCTAGTTTCATAATACACTGTTCCCAAAACACCCTTAATTGTAAATTGAAAGAGATGTCATATACCACAGATATAGGCCACCCGACACCCGACCACGGCCTAGCTAGTGGTAAGGGCGTCTGCCGGGAAAGCTCAAAGAAAGGAGGTCGCTGGTTCGATCCCAGCCCTGAGCACTGGGGGCCTTGGTCACTTTTTCTGTGGTATATGACATCTCTTTCAATTTATAATTTATCTATAGTAGTGTGACTACTTAAAAAGATGAATTAAAACATTTAATATAAATAATAAATGATTTAATTCGTGATTTATAATTGTGTAGCCCTTAATTGATTAAAAAACGTATAGCATGTATATATTTATTTTATTCCCTTAAACTAATTAAAACACATCTTAGTACGTATTTTAGACAACTTAAAACACTTTACAACACCCACTAATAACCTCAGACACCCCGTATATATGTATAAGTCATACTGAGCAACTTTTACTAAGGGACCAACCCCGAAATCGCGAAAAAATGTCTCCCATACAAAATGTCAAGATCACGCAACCAAAATGTATGAAGAAACAGTCAAATATTTTTCGCGATTTCGGGGATGATCCTATGGTAAACGTTGCTCAGTATGACTCTTGAAGCAAATCAAATTATTTTATTCAATATTTTTTGATTTGCAATTTTTAAGTAGTTACACTACTATATATAAATTGAAAATAGATGTCATATACTTCAGAAAAAGTGACCAAACCCTCCGGTGTCCGAGGCCAGATTTGAACTGGCGTCTTCAGCTACCTGAAGACTGTAGCTGAAGACGCCATTTCAAATCTGGCCTCGGACACCGGAGGGTTTGGTCACTTTTTCTGAAGTATATGACATCTATTTTCAAGTTGCTCAGTATGATTTATATATACACTGACGATTTTAGTGTTACACGTTGTATAATTCACAAAATATAAGAGGTGATTATGAAATTAGAGTTTAATGACTATTAGTACGTTTTGGGATTAGTGCATTCGGTGACGGAAAGAAAATAACCTAATGGTTGTTTTCAACACAAACGTCTTCCCAAATTTATTTATATTTTTTGGATCTCCGGTTCTAAAGTTACAGGGGGTGTGTCCCCACACAATTTATTTGACTTTCTAAAAAATATTGTAACACATGTTTACTTAATTTTTTTCGACAAATAGATAAATGGAGTGCCCCCCGTAGAAATATTTTTATCAGCAGTTTTACTACAAAACTAAGTAGCGGCACGCAAAATACACCTTAATGTTAAAATTTGATTAATATATCCATACTAATATTATAAATGGGAAAGTGTATGTGTGTGTTTGTTTGTTTGTCCGTTTTTCACGGCAAAACGGGGCGACGAATTGACGTGATTTTTTAAGTGGAGATAGTTGAAGGGATGGAGAGTGACATAGGCTACTTTTTGTCTCTTTCTAACCCCCCACTTCCCTAAAATGGGGGGTGGAAGTTTGTATGGTTTTTTACACCGAATATAACGCGAGCGAAGCCGCGGGCAAAAGCTAGTGTCTTATAGTTTCCGAGTAAAGTTGCTGTGACATACGGACGGACGGGCACATGACGAAACTAAAAGGGTTCCGTTATAA
The DNA here is from genome assembly GCA_947086415.1 of Pammene aurita. NCBI lineage: Eukaryota > Metazoa > Arthropoda > Insecta > Lepidoptera > Tortricidae > Pammene > Pammene aurita. The sequence continues at coordinate 15,814,685 of OX352290.1, forward strand.
AAAACCTAAAAATTATGGAAATAGTACTCAAAAATTAATTAATAGTTTTTGATATTTTAAATATGTATTTGTAAGGGATACTTAAAGAATATAATATTTCATTTTATTTATTGCTATTATGAACTTATTGCTAAAATCGAACCAGCGACCTCCTTTCTTTGAGCTTTCCCGGCAGACGCCCATACCACTAGGCCCGTGGTCGGGTGGCCTATATCTGTGGTATATGACATCTCTTTCAATTTACAATTAAGGGTGTTTTGGGAACAGTGGATTATGAAACTAGAGTATTTCGCCACTTTCATTAGAAGACATTTTAGGGTAATTTGGGAAAAGTGTATTTTGGGAGTAGTTCGCAATGGTCCTGGTGTGTATCAACAACGGGTGTTTTTGGGAATATGGTAACATGGGACTAGTTTCTTATGAGAAGAGGTGATTATGAAATTAGAGTTTATTGACTATTAGTACGTTTTGGGATTAGTGCATTCGGTGACGGAAACTCTAATTGTCCAAAAAAATTTTTTTACCAAATATCAACACGTTGCAAATCAATGGATAGGTCTTTAAAAATAACATTATATTTTTAGAAATATTCACTAAATAGTCCCCCCCTCCTGTAACTTTCGAACCGAAAATCCATAAAATATAAAAAAAATTGGGAAGTTACATCATTGTCTATTCTTTCAACGAAAATTATTATGAACATTATAGGATTTATAGGTTAAGGCGTTTTTGACTTATCTCCAAAAAACTTCGTTCATAGGCAGATACGACCTTTTGATATTAATTTTTCGATAGAAGGTACGAAAGTACGGAACCCTCCATTATGCGAGATCCGACACGCACTTGGCCGGTTTTATTTATTAAATGATCCCTAACCTAACTAAGTTACATACCTACATAAGTATGTCTGATTCTGAATTCAATCAAATTTACATTAAGCATGCCACGGTAATGTAATCAGTAACAGCGTTTGCAGTTTGTAAACTTTGTTGTGTTCATATTACGTGCGCTATAAATGGACTTGTTTCCTGGTGAGTCAAGTACAACTAAATTCATATTTCAATTTAAATGATACTTTTCTTAAAATTTTGTACAGTCCTTGCCCTTTATAAATAAATATCAAATGTCTTTCCATTTAGTTTTCAAACCTTTAAGGTATGTTTTTAATGTTCGTAAACATGTTCGGAATCGTTAGTGGAATATTTTATATGCAACTTGTGTTTAAGGATAAGGTTAAAACACATTGCACAGTTGTAAGGTAATCTATTTGTACAGACACACTAATGCTATCGCATTCCTCTAATGAGTCACCTATATTTAGTAATTACTTTTGTATTTTACGTGGAGATGCCGAACACTGGTAGCAGACGATAAAAAATGTGTCATTTTCGATATACATACCTTTAAGGATGAGTGCCTTTCATGGAATACGAGTATCGCTGTGCTAGATTCAGCAGACTTGGATAACTGGAGCAGTGTGTTCAGTGCGACAGTTTTAAACTGGCTTTATTAGAGATAAAGCACGGATCCGTCCCCGCACTGCGCCAGCCCTTACATTTGAATTTATCACAAACGTGCGATGTTTGGGTGTTGCATTCGTGATGTAGGTTATTAAATTTAATCCACATTCCTAGGTAATCTACTTTTAATAAAGTTTGTCTGAAACTTGCACAGTTACATCACGCTTACGATTTACGATGTTTTTAATGTTATCCATACTAATATTATAAATGGGAAAATGTATGTGTGTTTGTTTGTTTGTTTGTTTGTCCGTCTTTCACGGCAAAACGGGGCGACGAATTGACGTGATTTTTTAAGTGGAGATAGTTGAAGGGATGGAGAGTGACATAGGCTACTTTTTGTCTCTTTCTAACCCCCCCACTTCCCTAAAATGGGGGGTGGAAGTTTGTATAGTTTGTTACCCCGAATTTAACGCGAGCGAAGCCGCGGGCAAAAGCTAGTTTACAATAAATACAAATTCCTACCATTGGATGGATTACACTTCCTACTCGTATACACACAACACCCGATTGCCCCAACCCAACCTAGCCTAGCCTGTACAACCTAGTCTATAATTAATTAGCATATGATTCTCATAGTTTCCTACCCGAAATAGACCAATAAAAGAAAAATTGAAAAGCTGGTTGTCTTTTTATTTTACCCTTGATTGAGGTTAATTTATTTTCTTGATAATTAAAGTTAATTTTGTAATCGCAGATTCACAGCCCTTTTGAATGCCCAAGCTCGTTTTAGAATGAGTCTACTCTATCGGATTATACGGAGTATATGTTTCAGGGATTATATTTAACTACCTCCGAAAAGTTTTGTTAGTGCTGGACAAGGCTGATATTTACGAGTAGTTGTATTTTAGTCTAATAAAATATTATTTAGTATAATATAAATCAATAGATCGTTAATAAAAACAATTAAAAAGGTAATCAACAATAGTACATTACTTACCAAGGGCTGTAAAAGAAAGAAAGCCCGAAATCGCAGGTATTTGTGACCCGAGCCGCAGGCGAGGGTTGTAAATATGCGATAGAGGGCTTTCTTTTTTACTGCCCGTGGTGAGTACACAATTTTACGTCTCCACCTGGCCATAATGCGAGTTTTACCGTACGCGTAGCGTGCGGTAATACTCACATTATGGCCAGGTGTGACGTAAATGTGTTTAACGAATATGCATTTGTTTCAGGTTACGCAAACAGTTCAAAGCCATCAGCACGATGTCCCTGCAGGGTCTACCTCCCCTACCCAAGAGCCTGAGCGGCTTCGCGGACGGGGAACCGGAGTCCCCGCCCGCCGCGGTTGAGGACGACAAGCCACCGACTGATCTGGACTCGCAGCTCACCTATTTGAAAAAAGAAATGGTAGCGTATTTATTGATTTCTAGCCCGTATTTTGTATTTGGAGTTCCCAAACTTTTTAGGCACATCTTCATTCTGAGTTGTAGAGGGGCATCTACATCTGGAACTGCTTCATTGTTATGGGAACAAATGCTGGCAGTGCTGTGCTTGCAATCGTGACCTAGCATAGAGATAGTGCGCCATGAAGTGCTCTCGCGCCCCTCTTTTTTGGTGACCCCCTGCTTTGTTCCTTTGCCTCCCATGTTAAAAAAAACAATGCACGCATAATCTGTAATCCGCTAAATAATAATATTAATAACTCAGGCGAAAGCAACTAAAAAACATAATATATAATTTAAATTTTTTTACATTTCTGCATTGATATTTATCATAAAAAGTCATTGGATATATATCGGATATATGCAGTGTTGGCCGTTAATTTCAATTAGAATTGAAAATTGATCAATAAGATTGAAGATGAATTCCGTAACTAATCAATTACACTAACATCAATTTTTACTAACGTTAGTTTGCATTGATTTTGTGACGTCGTCAATTACACTAACCGTCAATTAGAATTAACCTATTAGTTACACTAACGTCTCGAAAATTTAATAAGAATTACAGTTAATTAGATTAACGTTAGTGTAACTAAATTAATCCTGTCTTACACTAATAATTAATTTCAAAACTGCATCTCGGGTTCGGAAGTCGGGACGAATATCACAAGATGGAGCTCATGCTGGACCCTAGGGCTACCTACTGGATCTCGGGTTTGGCGCATCATAGACTCATGCTGTTTGGGCTCATTCGACTTGTTCTGATGAGCAGATGGTACCGGTATCAAAATCTGGAGCTCATGCTGGACCCTGGGGATCCCTACTGGATCTCCGGTTTGGCGCATCATAGACTCATGCTGTTTGGGCTCATTCGACTTGTACTGATGAGCAGATGGTACCGGTATCAAAATCTGGACCTCATGCTGGACCCTGGGGATCCCTACTGGATCTCGGGTTTGGCGCATCATAGACTCATGCTGTTTGGGCTCATTCTTGTACTGATGGTATGGTATGGAATGGTATGGTATGGTATGGTATGGAATGGTATGGTATGGAATGGTATGGTATGATATGGTATGCTATGCTATGCTATGGTATGGTATGGTATGGTATGTTATGGTATGGTATGGTATGGTATGGTAAGGTATGGTATGGTATGGTATTGTATGGTATGGTAAAGTATGGTATGGTAAAGTATGGTATGGTAAAGTATGGTATGATAAGGTATGGTATGGTAAAGTATGGTATGGTAAAGTATGGTATGGTAAAGTATGGTATGATAAGGTATGGTATGGTATGGTAAGGTATGGTAAGGAGAGGTATGGTAAGGTATGGTAAAGTATGGTATGGTATGGTATGGTATCGTAAAGTATGGTATGGTAAAGTATGGTATGGTAAAGTATGGTATGGTAAAGTATGGTATGGTAAAGTATGGTATGGTAAAGTATGGTATGGGAAAGTATGGTATGGTAAAGTATGGTATGATAAGGTATGGTATGGTATGATAAGGTATGGTATGGTAAAGTATGGTATGGTATGGTAAAGTATGGTATGGTAAAGCATGGTATGGTAAAGTATGGTATGGAATGGTATGGTATGGTATGGTAAAGTATGGTATGGTAAAGTATGGTATGATAAGGTATGGTATGGTAAGGTAAGGTATGGTAAGGTAAGGTATGGTATGGTAAGGTATGGTAAAGTATGGTATGATAAGGTATGGTATGGTATGGTAAGGAGAGGTATGGTAAGGTATGGTAAAGTATGGTATGGTATGGTAAAGTATGGTATGGTAAAGTATGGTATGGTAAAGTATGGTATGGAATGGTATGGTATGGTAAGGTATGGTAAGGTATGGTAAAGTATGGTATGGTATGGTAAAGTATGGTATGGTATGGTAAGGTATGGTCAGGTATGGTATAGTAAAGTATGGTATGGTATGGTAAAGTATGGTATGGTAAAGTATGGTATGGTAAAGTATGGTATGGTAAAGTATGGTATTGTAAGGTATGGTATGGTAAGGTATGGTATGGTAAGGTATGGTATGGTAAGGTATGGTAAAGTATGGTATGGTAAAGTATGGTATGGTATGGTAAAGTATGGTATGGTAAGGTACGGTATGGTAAGATATGGTATGGTAAGGTATGGTAAAGTATGGTATGGTATGGTAAAGTATGGCATACCATACTAAAGTATGGTATGGTAAGGTATGGTATGGTAAGATATGGTATGGTAAAGTATGGTATGGTAAAATATGGTATGGTAAAATATGGTATGGTAAAGTAAGGTATGGTAAAGTATGGTATGGTAAGGTATGGTAAAGTATGGTATGGTAGAGTATGGTATGGTAAAGTATGGTATGGTAGAGTATGGTATGGTAAAGTATGGTATGGTTAAGTATGGTATGGTAAAGTATGGTATGGTAATGTATGGTATGGTAAAGTATGGTATGGTAAGGTATGGTATGTTATGGTAAAGTATGGTATGGTAAAGTAAGGTATGGTAAAGTATGGTATGGTAAGGTATGGTATGGTATGGTAAGGTATGGTATGGTAAGGTATGGTATGGTATGTTAAGGTATGGTAAAGTATGGTATGGTATGGTAAAGTATGGTATGGTATACCAATAATATATATAATACTTTACCATACCATACCATACCGTACTTTACCATACCATACCTTACTTTACCATACCTTACCATACCATACCTTACCATACCATTCTTAACCATACCAAACTTTACCACACCATACTTTACCATACCATACCATACCATACTTTACCATACCATACTTTACTATACTTTACCATACCTTACCATACCTTACCATACCATACTTTACCATACCATACATTACCATACCATACCTTACCTTACCATACCATACCTTACCATACTAAACCTTACCATACCATACTTTACCATACCATACTTTACCATACCGTACTTTACCATACCATACCTTACTTTACCATACCTTACCATACCATACCATACCTTACCATACCATACCTTACCATACCATACCTTACCATACCATACTTAACCATACCATACTTTACCATACCATACTTTACCATACCATACTTTACCATACCTTACCATACCATACCATACTTTACCATACCATACCATACTTTACCATACCATACCTTACCATACCATACTTTACCATACCATACCTTACCATACCATACTTTACCATACCATACCATACTTTACCATACCATACCTTACCATACCATACTTTACCATACCATACCTTACCATACCATACTTTACCATACCATACTTTACCATACCATACTTTACCATACCATACTTTACCATACCATACTTTACCATACCATACTTTACCATACCATACTTAACCATACCATACCATACCATACTATACAATACCATACCATACCATACCATACTTTACCATACCATACCATACTTTACCATACCTTACCATACCATACCTTACCATACCATACCTTACCATACCATACCTTATCATACCATACCTTACCATACCATACCTTACCATACCATACTTTACCATACCGTACTTTACCATACCATACTTTACCATACCATACCATACCTTACCATACCTTACCATACCATACTTTACCATAACATACTTTACCATACCATACTCTACCATACCATACCATACCATACTTTACCATACCATACTTTACCATACCTTACCATACCATACTTTACCATACCACACTTTACCATACCATACCATACCATACCATACTTTACCATACCATACCATACTTTACCATACCTTACCATATCTTACCATACCATACCTTACCATACCATACTTTACCATACCATACTTTACCATATCTTACCATACCTTACCATACCATACCTTACCATACCATACCTTACCATACCATACCTTACCATACCATACCTCACCATACCATACCTCACCATACCATACCTTACCATACCATACCATACCTTACCATACCATACCTTACCATACCATACTTAACCATACCATACTTTACCATACCATACTTTACCATACCATACTTTACCATACCATACTTTACCATACCATACCATACTTTACCATACCATACCATACCATCAGTACACGTCGAATGAGCTCAAACAGCATGAGTGTATGATGCGCCAAACCCGAGATCCAGTAGGGATCTCCAGGGTCCAGCATGAGCTCCAGATTTTGATACCGGTGCCATCTGCTCATCAGTACAAGTCGAATGAGCCCAAACAGCATGAGTCTATGATGCGCCAAACCCGAGATCCAGTAGGGATCCCCAGGGTCCAGCATGAGCTCCAGATTTTGATACCGGTACCATCTGCTCATCAGTACAAGTCGAATGAGCCTATGATGCGCCAAAACCGAGATCCAGTAGGGATCCCCAGGGTCCAGCATGAGCTCCAGATTTTGATCCCGGTACCATCTGCTCATCAGTGCAAGTCGAATGAGCCCAAACAGCATGAGTCTATGATGCGCCAAACCTGAGATCCAGTAGGGATCCCCAGGGTCCAGCATGAGCTCCAGATTTTGATCCCGGTACCATCTGCTCATCAGCACAAGTCGAATGAGTCCAAACAGCATGAGTCTATGATGCGCCAAACCCGAGATCCAGTAGGGATCCCCAGGGTCCAGCATGACCTCCATCTTAGGATACCGGTCCCATTGCTTATTAATACAAGCCCCCGAGTCCAGAGTCAAAATCGAAACAAAAATCAAAACCTAGTAGCTTAATCTAAATTCGCGTTTGGTTAGGTAAATTATTAATGTCAATTACCAATTCAATCTACACTAAAAATTAAATCAATGTTTCAATTTTTGAGAAAGACTAAAAATTAAATATCTTCAATTATTAGTTATTCGCAAAGGATTAACACGTTAGTTACAATTAATTTCAATTCTAATTGAAATCAATTTGCACTAAAATATTAGTGTTCAATGAGGGTTTCCGCGATCGAGTTTTTCACTAGATGGCAGCACCGTGGCGACAGGTCTAGCTGTCACAATCCACCAATCATGTTTAACCATATATTTTTTGATTGGTGGATTTTGACAGCTACTGCCAAAAAGACCTGTCGTCACGGTGCTGCCATCTAGTGAAAATCTCAATCGCGGAAACCCTCATTTTTACTAACGTGTTTCAATCTTCAATTTTTAATTTTCAATTACACTAACGTTCGGCCAACACTGGATATATGTATATCCTCTAACCCTGCTATTTACCCTACCGGTTGTTATTACTGGACTAAGTAAGACTAATTAATAATTTTAAATGTACAAATGGATATTAAATACAAAAGTTTTATTTCCTTGTAACTAATTTAACCTTATAACTTTAACCTTATAAATAAAATTACTTGAAACCACTGATAAGAAGTGCATCCGACAGTAATTTTATTTTAGTAGGAGCATTTTTGTCTTTTATTTTAGGAACATGGACGGCCTGTGAGGAAGGGATAATTTTTTTATGTGCGTATTTTATGAGCAAACTACCTATAATAATTTTAAAAGTTTCCTTTATTGCCGTGACTGGATGTTATTACGGACGATTAAAAGTTATAATTTTACACCATAGTATAAAATGGACGTGGACGATTATTACATGCAGGCATCTTTGTATGACTCAACTACGAAGTTAATACACAGTTGACGGTTCTTATTGTTATGTTTGAACATGTTTGATGTTTGAACCATATATTTTTAAAATTAATATCAATAAAGACATGCTAAGAGATTGTATCGATCGATTCGATTAATCAATTTATGAATTTTAATTCAAAACGAAAGAGTTATTTGATCATCGTGAGAACATTAGTTCTATTTTTGAGTTTTTAAATAACGCATAAAAAGCGAATTCACTGATATAACATATGTAGTTATGTGCCGTTCCCGGGAATATTCCCACCTCGAGGGAATATTGGGGAATTTTGAAATTGTTGTATGATCACAATATTGTATTTTCAAGTAATTGGTAAAAACGAAGGCCACAAAACTCTTTACCGGGACATCGAGCACAGTAACTCTACCGGAAAAGTAAGTTCCTAATATTCCCGAGTCAATTCTCAATATTCCCTGGGTTTATTCCCAATGTTCCCTGGAATATTCCCTTTGCTTTAAGGAATATTTCCATATTTGCTAGGAATGATCCCGTAACCGAAAGAAATATAATTATATAAAAATATTTTTTAGGGTTCCGTAACCAAATGGCAAAAAAAACTCTTATAGTTGCGTCATACTTTTATTTTCGTCTGCTCGTCCCTCCATGAGTCCTTATGTCGCAGTCATTGTATTCGTGAATTATAAACCGTATTTAAAAGAAATTCTACCTGGATGTGTGTTTTGTGTGCCGATACTTTGGTTTTCATTTAAATCTCCGAAAAAAAAATGTTTTAGTCGGGCAATCCATACATGTAACTAAATATATTTATTTATTTAGTATCAACATGTAGCACATCAATCGATACGTATTTAAAAATAACGTTGATGTGTTACCTACCATTTTATTATAAGAATTATTTTTCAGAAATAAACTTCCTGAAAGTCAAAAAAATTGTCTCTTTATTCTATAACTTTTGAATAAGGAGCCCAAATATATGAAAAAATCTGAAAGATACATATCTTAATACATACTTTTGATAAAAAAAAATTATGCAATTAGTTGAACCATTTTTTAATTTTATTATACTCAAAACTATTTTTAGTAACATTTATAACTAGCTTGGATTACTATTATATTTTGCGTAATCTGTATTTAAATATTCCCCACTAATATTTCCGGGAATTCCCGTTCCCGGGAATATTCCCGCGGCACATCACTAAACATATGTAAGCCTATACTATACTCGTATGTATGTGTCAAAAGATTTTAAAAACACTTGCAATGAAATCTGCGCTGCGCTTAAACATATCGAACATGGAAACGCGGTCAAACATAGCTAGGCCGTTTTCCGTTTTAGTAGAACTTGATGAAAAACTTACGTATCGTGACACCGAAAATAGAATAACTCCCTTGTTCTGTTACGCCCGTACAAATATGGTAACATGACATAAAATAAACACGAGCTATAGTGACACGTTCACTAGCTAAACACTAAAATTTGCTCGGCTTCGTAATTTTTTAGTGTTTTTTACACGCGATGGTTTTTGAATTTATAACAGAACTTTTAGTTTAGGTACCAACTGTTACCAAAGAAACTTCGCTTTGAATTATTTGATAACATCGCTATTAACTAACAAGTTGAATTAATATAGAGATTAAAAAGCCCGACTGCAGTATGACTTCGCGAGCGATTTTTTTAAATATGCCCTATGTCATTCCTAAATACTAATGCGTCCAACGGTGCCAATTTAACAGACATACATAAAAACTCTCGCAAAACATAACCCTCCTACGACAATCGAGTAAAAATTACAAAAGCTCTAAATATACTATAGATCTGTAACCCCAAAAACGAGCATCGCCAGGCGGTGTAGTGTGTAGTAGTACAAGTAATTACAGATCACAGACACGTTCGAAAAAACAGATGTTGTACGCATTTTCAAGTTTATCGCCGGCCTCTGGTCCACGGAGTAATGCACGTTTCGGTTTACGCGTTCCCTTTTACGTGTTTGGCAACATTCAACATGTGCACACCGTGGCACCGATATGTTTGTTCTTTCCTTCAAAGAATTCTTTGAACTATTTATTGATAACAATATAATTAATTGATTACAATCAAAAGTAAGCAGTTCGCTTTAAATTATTGGTTTAAGTTGGTTAATGGTTATTTGCCGATCCGGCAGCTCTGACTGATAACGGATTTTTTATTCGCTAACGTATGGATCTTCCTACGGTATTCCTCCTACCTTCTTACTCCCTACGGTCTGATCAGGTCAGTTTCTAACGAAATCTTTTAAAAGAATTCTTAAGAGTGTTTACATTAACACACTTAACACTTTCAGTGCCAAGTCATGGAATTCCCATGAGTTCGTAATGGAATCCACTAGTTCTTGAAAGCTAAAGTGTTATCTTATCGTTATCGTAACACTTGTGCCTCTGATGGTTACTCAGAAATCAAGAGTTTGAGTACCTATGAGTTTAATTTTCACATCGACTCCTTACCTTGCTAAGAAAACCCCGAAGTATCGTTATATGGCCTTGGTCTCCGACTGACGCTATATGCTACATGTATGGTTCCCTGTGTCACATTATATGGGACGGCAACAAAGATTCGAGACTTAAAGGCTGCTAAGGCAACTCTATCATCTACCATGACGCTCGAGTCAGTGGAGTAATCGCCACTTTTATTTATTCTCTGCCATTCTCTTGCTCTTCCTTCTTTTTCTTCTTGAACTTACCAGCAATTTGACGTGACTCTATAGTAGTAACAAATCTTCTCGAGTTTGTAAGACTACTTAGACCTAACTCTAATTTTATTATTATCAGATTTATCAGTTAAAACCAAAAATGCTACAGTCGACGACAATGATATTTTTACGGTACACTTTATGTAATTATCACAAGATGTAAGACGACGAGTAATGCACCATCGTCGACGCTGTTTTCTGACAATGTAAGCCTTATTTCAAAGGAAATAAGTTCCACCAGTTTTGCTGTACACTTGCGTTTGATGTCGATTGTACACCTTTGTCCGCAGAAGTAACAGATAATCGCCGTCATTATCGCAATACCGCTCAGCAAGCTGTGACGATGACGCAAAAACGCGTAATGGCAGACCGTGATGCCTCGTGTGCTCTGATCTAGTGTGTGAACGATGCACGATGAGTGTATATCTGCAATGCATGTCATCATACCTCCATAGGCATTACCATCCGTCTATAGAAGGTATGGATAGTGCGGAGCTGCGCAAGCATATTTATGCGTGCTAACAAAAAAAAACAATAGGGCAGATGCCCCGGTTTTGGCCACTTTAAGGACAGTCTATTCAGGCGTCCGTCATTTTGTGTCAATAAGGAATTATGACACTCTTTATGTTCCGAGTCCTAGAAAATATATTATTATATTTATATGAATCTCCGCTGTTAAGATTCTGACATTAGATTTTTTTCATTATTTAATAAAATGTAAAAAGGAGCACTGGAGCCAGTTTTGGTCACTTTTTTCCATGGCACCTGACAACTCAATTACTACTGATACGTGATACATGCCGGATGTTCTGCCATATACTCTTATATCGACTATAAACCATAGATGGGTAAATGTTGTCTGTATTGTTTGTTCATTTATCCGCACATCCTAGGAAGGGACAAATTTAATTGCTTTTTTTAACCCCGGAAATCCGTCTCCTATAAAATCCGTAAGCAACTTCTGTTTTAGTTGTAACCACAGTATCCGAAACCTTACCTATTTGTTTCCTAGTTCGCCCCACGCAACAGATACTATCAGGCGTGTTCATTGTTGAAGTGTTCAACAACTTTACAGCAATTATCAAGTATTTGCACGCAGCCTTGAAGCCAGTAATTAATTTGCATCCTCCAAGTTCTAACGTTACTTGTGTGTAAGGTGAATAGAGTTGAGTATACAAACAAACAAAGAACAAACAGATAGTAGGTAACTACTAACTGTAGGTAACTACCTATTATACCATTGTAGGTATTTGTGCATTATCATATGAACTTCTCCTTATTTTACCACTTCTCCAGTTGCATTGTCCAGTTATGGCTACCTAACCCCAAAAAATATTTTCTTTAAGATTCATCGCACCCATAGAATATTATCTTTGGGAATCCGTCGCGTATATTTTTTTATTTGATTCCAAATCTGACTTGCTCTTAGCCAGAAAATCCTTGGAATTAAGGGAGGCCTGTGCGCTGTTAAACTTTAGGTCCTAATCCAATTAAGAGTCGCGGGGTATATAATATAGCCTTAACTTAGTGATTAGTCTAATTCTGCTTTAGTTCAGGAGAACTAAAGATACAGTCAAAGTTTTCTGCAATAAACACACTAGCAGTTCACTAGTAAATTTACCAGTTCCATTACGAGTTTAACTAGTTTTAAATGCACGTAAACGTAATTAACAACCTATTAACTATTCATCCATCAAACATAATGCAAGTCTGTCAAGTAAACATTACGGCAAATATAGGTGAGTAACTTTTTGTGCCGCGTTGGCCCGCGATTATGCTTATGACATACAACAGTTATACACTATTACCTGTTCAGTGGTTTCGTATCTGATAGACGGAGATAAATAATACCTAGAATAGTGGGACTAGAGCGAGATACATTACATTACCAAAACAGAAGCACACCACACTATGGGCTACAAAGGCTTTAAATCCAGCAGGTTTTGATCTCAAACTGAGCAGCTTTGATCTCAAAATGAACCAAGTTTTCAGTATTTGCAATATTTGCAAAGTATGTATTTGCATGAATGATGAAAGTTAATTACAGACACATCTGACGAAAGACATTGTTGTTAACATGAAGCAGAAACTATTTATTATTAGCCTAGACTGTTAACTGATCCTTGTAAAGGGATTATTTTAGATGATATTAACTCTATATTTTCAATATATGTTACAAAAGAAGATGATGTGGATGTTTAGCGATAATTATCGAAGTCCGGCTTGCCCATAAAATCAAATTGACACTTGTAATATTGTTTGCATATATTAGCTTGAGATCTCTTACGTCGAGTGGGCGTAATAACTGCAGCTCTTGTTATGACTCCATTTACGGCTCCGTGGCTATTAAGGAAACAATAATATAAGATCAATAATATGACAGCAGGTATTATATCTGAATTGGCTTCTCAGAATTGTGATAAATATGCGCTACACTTCGATATTCCATCCAATATCATCCACTTATAAACTTCTTTGATGTATTTAAATACAGTCTGTTAGTCTTTCGAAAACTTCGTGGTTATTTGGAGTAGGTAATTGCTTAAAGCCCAAATACTTTCTTACACATTTGACAAAAAAACCCTAAAAATATAAGTTAGAACCTTAACAGCAGACTTTCCTGTAATAAATCGATCATACCTATATTTTTACGTTTGCTTCGAAACTAACACGTTTGTTTTTAGTATCTATCTTCTGTTTCCTACATCGTTATCGTTTCTTAAAACAATGCCTTTACCTTCCTTTTAAGTTCTTTACCGAGCCTGGTGCACCTTATGTTGCCTGTTCCCTAAGTATACACATTTAGAAACCACTTAGCCAAATGGATCCCTTGTAAAAAGTCTGCTAACAGTCACTGACTTGTTTCCACCGTCTGCCTTGTTTGACTTTCAATCTTAAGCTGTTACTTTTCATGTTACGTGGATCTTTTTTATAAGGAATGCAATGAAAGCCGAATTTTATTTGAAGGTCGAATAAAGTCAACTTTCTATGCTCTTTTGTAGACGAGCTGTCTTCCCACGCGATTGTTCTTCGTTGCCCAATATGTACCGTAGCTGAGTTTGAGCAAGTCGATACAGTTATATCATGACCATGTAAACAACTTCTATTTGCGTCAAATCTGCTACTCAACCAATATGAGATATTGTATACAATCATTTGCAATGTTGATACATGCAAATCATTGCATAATTCTATGCTAATGAAAAAAACCGGCCAAGTACGTGTCGGACCACGCATAGGAGGGTTCCGTACCTTCAATGGAATAAGAACCAAACTAATACCAAAAGGTCGTATCTGATGCCTATGGAAGAAGTTTTTTGGAGATAACTCAAAAATGGCTAAACCGATATTGTTCAAAACAATTTTCGTAGAAAGTATATGATAAGGCGCATCTCCTCAAATTTTTTCATATTTTTTGGACTTAGGGTTCAAAAGTTACAGGGGACACACACAATTTTTCTGACTTTCGAAGCGATTATTTCAAAAAATATTTACTTAATCACAAAATGATCAAAGAAACCTCAATATTATTTTTAAAGACCTATCGATTTATGTGTCACATGTTGATATTTGGTAAAAACAATTTTTTTGAAAGTTTAGTTACATGTATGGAGCGCTCCCCCTTAAAATATTTTTTTTTCCAAATTTAAATACATAACTAAGTAGCGGCATACAGAATACACCTTATGTGTAAATTTTATTCATATACGTCGTATAGTTTCCGAGTAAAATGGCTGTGACATACGGACGGACAGACAAACAGACATGACGAATCCATAAGGGTTCCGTTTTTTGCTATTTGGCTACGGAACCCTAAAAATTGGGCTAAGCTATATAAGCGATTTTGAATCACTGAATTCAGATCCTGACTGCAGAATTTGAAGTATAAGAGCGAATAAAATTATCATAGCTTTATAAAATTCATAACTTACTTACATAATTCATTAAAACTTAAACATCAGAGCTAATTTTGGTCACAGCTAAATTAATGCTGTTATCGAATCACTCGCATAGCATCTCCGATTCTGCAGTTTAAAAATACCGTAGCATTTAATTAAAATATTTATATGGTCGACATTTAGTATCTAGTCCGCGTGGTGTGCCAGCGATTGATGTTGTGCATTCAGTGCTGGCTGTTAACCCTCCACCCGCATTGTCTGCTGTCACACAATCACATCCGCGTCAGGCAAGTCGCCAGGACTAAATTAATCCCGTACTATGATTAATGATTATATTTATATAGCTTGCCGAAACCGACGAAACCTACTTTTTAAATGTAGTAAAAATAAAATATTAAATTCAATCTGACAGAAATCATGATTGGCTAAACCGTCGTTCAGATTTAAATGTTTAATCTGATTTTATGGATAAGCATTTGGGCTGTCTATTAACCCTCTACCCGCATTGTCCGATGATGTCATACGAACACATCCGCGCCGGCAAGCCGCCAGGAACAATTTAATCTCCTAAAATGAGGTAACGAGCTGCTTGATTCCCGAAACTGCCAAACCAATAGTCTAAATTGTTTACGTTTATGTTTCCGCAGGGAAGACAGAATAAAATATTTAAACCTGGCACATATTGCTTGTTTCACATGACTTTTTGACCGGTCTAAACTCGGATTGATATGTTAAAAATGCAGAAATTTCCGTCTATCATCATCATAAGTTTGGTCGTAAAAGGGCTAATAAAGTAATTGCTACTAGGAGTAGTAAGTTTTAAATATCTTAAACAACATAAAAACAGAGTAGAGTTGAATATTGAATACCTATACTAAAGTCGTCCTTGCAGATGAACAAGTAGTAAGGACCGCACTATTACAAGCCCGTGCCATGCAACTGGGCTGGAGGGAGCACGTGCCAGTATTTTTAGCACGAGCGACACCCGGGGGCGGCTTGCGTCACATAGCACCAAATCTCCGGAGTAAACAGGACTAGCGGGAGTAGGGTTACCAGTTACCAAGGGCTGATTGCCTCGAAAAAACCTCATTTTGCGAATAAAACGTAAGCGTGTTACTTTTTCCTGAGCTCCAAACATCTATTTTACTTTATCGTCTATTGAAGACTTTTATTCCTTTTCAACGCTAAGTATTAAAAGTAGGTAACTAGATACCTTTACCACCGCACCGAAAATTTTTTATTTGAATAAAAAAATACAAGAATCCTCGTGAACTCAAACAGGTAAACATAGAACCTCATCTCTTCTCTTTTTGGGAGTCGGAAATTCCGGACATGCCAAAAAAATCCTGATGTGTGGTAACCCTTCGCGGGAGGACCTTCACTCCTTACCACACGTTACTAATTTAGCCGTAGTCTGTCCTGGCGTGTTAAAGGCTTGACGGACTACTGGACAGATTTAGAGATAAACGTTTATTTGAAATAAATGAGGAAAAATGTTATCGTCTTTCAATTGCCCTACTGATAAATCATTCAGTGCTCCGTTTGTTTAAGTACTTTGATGCAGGTTTTCTGGCTTAACTTCTGTCATCGCCTGAATATTTTTTCATCCTATAAAATCGTCAACTGTTCACAGAACTCCGATGACATTCTGATTTGGAGCTCGATTTAATGCTCCTGCTATAAATAACCGTGTAAACGGGGCATTGACTAAAACAAACGAATGTTAGACGAAGCTTTTAAAGAATACGACACGCCTCGTTTATTGAGAGATGTTTTTGTCGTCAGTTCCAAACAGATGCTTTTCGTATTAAATTATCTAAGTAGATGTATTTATTAGTTTATGTAACGACCACGTTCTGCCACCAATGATTAGTCAATTTGTTACTACCATAATTAGAGTAGCCTATCTTGGATCAGCTGTCCCGCTAGCGCCAAAAGAAAGGCCGTCGACCTCGTGGCAGCAGTGACATAATGCGTCACGATTGGATTACTGACGACTAACAAGTCATCAATTACTGGTGCTGGCCGTGTTCCCGTTGCTTCCGTATTCGAACGCTCTGACAAACCAGTGTGTTTGCCACTGCCACCTCAAGCTCGATAATGATTGCGTAGGTGGAAAGCGTATTTTTTTCTGGTTTTACTAATGTCCACTAACTTGGGAAAGCAATTTTAATAACACCTCTAAGCTCTTACTAGTTACCTAATTGGATTCCTTTCTTCGTGTCGTGTCGTCCCACTGCTCAATTGGGTTTTGTTTTACTCCTATCGATTGAATGCGTAAATTGAAATGAACGTGTTCCGGAATCAGTACAAATGCTAATGACGATCTATACATACACGGTGCCCGTGAGCATTGCGAGAGATTTTAACCACGCATTTCTGAGGTCAAAAGAATGAAAAAACATTATATGACTTTTGTTGTAAAACGCCAAAAAAAAATTTTTTTTTTTACTTTTTTTTCACTTTTTTTGAATGCTGTTCTACATAAAAAGTAAATGTCATTAGAAAAAAGTAACGGAAAAAGTAAATTGCTACATTTTTTCTCGTAAAAACTAGTCCATGCAAAGTGTTTCTTAGGTCTTTGATATCAGTCAATAAGAGATGTCTAGACTATGCCCCATACCGGTGAGATCGCCATCAAAAAATCATTTTACACTGAGAAACAATTCAAAATGCAATTTTTTGTAAGTAGTATTTACTCTGAAACTATAATGGCGAATTTCGAAAAAGTTTAAAGGACATTTTGTTCTCTAAATATGATAATGAATACACTGTTAAAGTCTCTCGCAATGCTCACGGGCACCGTGTAGCTAAAGCACAATAAAGCTGAAGAGGGTCGAAAGTCTGTACATGGAAGATAATCGAAAAAAAGTTGTCTGGGGATACTTAGAATCGATAACAGAACACGTTCCAACAATTTTTAGAATTTTTGTCTGTTTATCTGTTTGTCTGTTTATTTGACCGCGCATCACGTGAAAACGGCTGAACGGATTTTGATGAAATTTTGGATAGATATAGTTTGAGTCCTGGGAAAGGATAATATATAGTTTTAATCCCGAAAATCAACCCTGGTGGGGGTGAAAATGGGGTTGAAAGTTTGTATGGAGAATTTTTAACCGCTGAAACGATTTAGATAGAAATGAGTATGGAGATAATTTGAGTCTCGAGAAACGTCATAGGATAGTTTTCAAACCCTTGTGGGGGTGAAAAGGGGGTTGGAAGGTGGTATGAGGATTTTTTTTACCGCTGAACTGATTTAGATGAAAATTGGTATAGAGATAGTATGGGTCTCGAGAAATGACAAAGGATAGTTTCTTCTTCAAACCCCCCCCCCCCCCCCATCTTACTTTAGAACCGTAGGTCCAAAAAATTTGAAAAAAATAATGGAAGTAACGCCTGAAAGGTACTTTCAATAAAAACTATCTATACATATAATAAAGCTGAAGAGAGTCGAAAGTCTGTTCATGGAATATGTATATTCGAAAAAAAGTTGGCTGGAGATACTTAGAATCGATAACAGAACACGTTCCAAGTATTTTTAATTAGTTAACGGCTGAACGGATAATGATGAAATTTTGTGTAGAGATAGTTTGACTCCCGGGAAAGGACAATGAACAGTTTTCATCCCGAAAATCAACCCTGGAAGGGGTGAAAAGGGGGTTGAAAGTTTGTATGTTGAAAGTTGGTATTGAAATAATTTGTAATTTTTTGGTCAAGGTGTTCATATTTATAACATGTTACCCGTCGATGCTTTAAATTTACCTTTACCCGCTCTTAAGAAATATTTGAAAATGTCATGAATGTCAAAGGGTTATTGCAGCAAACCAAAAAACTACTACAAAATCATCTAACATTTATAGGACACCGTTTAGGTAGGAAAACATATGAAACGTTTTGTGAAGAAGTCAGATTAGGATTTATTTTTCTTTATAATTAAACAATAGGTACATTATCTGTCTCTCAAGCAGTTTTGATATGTCTTCTTGAAGAACTACGCATTATTTTGTATCTTTAAGATCTAATAATGTATTACTGTTTTGAAAAAAATAAGTCCCGTCGAATTTCTTTTCGGTCATAATACTTCTTGGGCCAGAGGTACACCTACAGGGTTAGAACCGGTGGAGTTTTGGAACGAAGTTCCTTATCGGACGGTTCGCGGATGGGGGCCTAGGCGAAAAAAAGTCACGTGACCGTTACGAAAAAGCGTCACGTCACGAAAACGCGACACCCATACGATTGAGAAACATGTAAAATGGAATGAAATAAAAAATATATAAAATAGAATAAAGTGAAGTGAAGTGTAGTGAAACTGAGAAGTGGCAAAGTGATAAAAGTGAAAAAAGTCGAGAATTTTAAAAATGTCGAAAATGTAAAAAATTTCGAAAATGTAAAAAAATTCCAAAATTTCCAATATTTCCAAAATCTCCAAAATTTCACAAAACTTTCAAAATATCCAAAATTTCCAAAATTTCCACTTTCCAAAATTTTTAAAAAATGCAAAAAAAATTAAAACCACAAAATTTACGAAAAAGTAAAAAATGAAATAAAATTAAATAACATTACTTCGTTCCAATCGCACTTGATTCACACACTTTCCACGACACTCACGTATTTTATTTTTCTCTGACGTTCATTAGTGCATTGTAATGTCAAATGTGCTTACATTGACGAATAAATATCTTGATCTACACCAATATCATAAATCCTCTATTCCGCGTTCGGAACCGTATGTAATTAATTACCAACATTATTGCAACCAATAACGTAACATCAGTGTATTATCTGTGACAGTGTGGTAAAAACGTATGAAAATTCATTACCTACGGTAACGTAATGAAAATCCGCCCCCCCGACCGCCGGCGCAATAATGTTGGTCATGGCGGTGTAATGGTGGTCATTCTAATGGTTTCAATGGATTTTTAATATGTGTTTAGGTAAAGCAGTGTATGCTTCTGTACATAATTAGGCCTTATTACGTAACAGTTACATCGCCATGTCCGTCCGTCTGTCCGCGGTCTAGCTCAGTTACCGTTCGCACTAGAAAGCTGAAATTTGGTGAGGCCTGATAAGAACTTTCAATAAAAACTATATTGAATAAAATCGGTTCAGCCGTTTTTGAATTATTAGTCAAAAACGCATAGTGAAAGGAAGTGCCGAATAGTAAACTGACGTAAGCGCCGCCAAATAAACGACCTTTAGAACGGATGTTTTGTAACAGGGCAGCATCTACGAAACTCTACACTGAGCATCGCCCGACATGCTCTTGGCCGGTTTTTTTTTTCATTGTTATCCCGGAAATCACCCAATTAAGGATTACTGATTCCAATTCTAGAAAATCCCCAGCCAGGTTATACGTAGTACGTACGTACGTTGGACCCGGGGTATGTCCTTAAACTACGTCCGGACTTGGGTATGTCCTTAAACTACGCCAAAAAGAGAGGTATGGGCAATGCGAATGGCATCTCGCTAAGTGTGGTAGGGCACGTTCAGCGAATGTCATCGCTCAAATCTGGAGCAGAGCCCGACTGGGGAAGTACCTCCACCTTACAGAAAACCACAGCCAAATAGCACTAGACCCTACTCATAGTGTTGTGTTCCTGCTGGTGAGTAAGGTTGCCAAAGAGCTCAAAGAGGACCCAGTGTGTTGACGATGAGGGATCTTCTTGTTCCTTTAGCCGTCAACACAGTGAATCCTCCTTTTTGTAAAGGGTCGGCAACGCGCATGTGACTCCTTTGGAGATGCAGGCGTCCATAGGTTACGGTAGCTGCTTACCATCAGGCGGGCCGTATGCTTGTTTGCCACCGTCGTAGTATAAAAAAAAAAAGTAGCCTATAAAAATTCAACGTCTAAAAGGGGGGGGGGGGGGGGTAGCCACTACACTCGATTGAGTTAAATTTGCATGGGTCATGGACCCTGTCCTGTATCGTCCGATATACAGCTACTACTCTCTATGTCGTTTAAATCATGCCAAAAACAAATATAATAAAGAAAAGTATACATTTATGAGTGTAATTGCATTTAGTGGTAATTGTAAAATATTTTATTAGGACTACTGTCCTCTAGCGTATCCATCTGTCAACTTTACTTCAAGTTCCGCCTCCAGGGTAGCGGGAGAGAAATTAGGGGTGAATTAGCCGCTTACTGACACAGACCGAATTCCACGCGGGCGGAGCCGCGGGCACAGCTAGTGAAGTAATAAAGTATGGATGGTACAAGAAGGATATAAATCTCTATGTTACAAAAGTGTCCGTCAAAAGGCGATAAACTGATGGTGATCAAACACAATGATATTAAATTTGATTACTTAAATTAATTTTGAAATAAAAAAAAATTAAATCCAAAATAATTATTTGCGGAGATGAAAAACACTCTGAATATTAATTTTATTTATAAAGTCATATAAGTATTAAATATCGGTAATTCATTTCAAGTGCTGAACTATACCTAGCGCCACCCGGAGATATTTGGAACTATTGTTTAGTGCTTACCGCTGGACACTTTTTCGACCGTTTTCCTATAAGAGAGTTCCATCCTTCCTATACCATTCATATAATAAAGGGTCATCGACGCCAAGCAAAAAATTGTACGTAAATAAAATCAATAATTAATTTGTGATCGTAATTCTAAAGCAGTCACGGATACCGAAAATTAAGTGTATCGAGCACTAAGACGTTTACCTTAATAATAATACAATAAGTAATGGTGCAAAAAAGGATGTAGATATCTAAATTAGGGAATGGAATAACTATTCAAATTTCATAACCGGTTATGCAATCGGTTATTACCAAATAAATAACCGAAATCAAAATTTGATTAAATCACTGTCTAAACGTCAAAAAAATCAATAGGATAATCGTATAATGAAATAAAAGCTAGAACGGGACTTCAATATATTCGAAAGAAAGTGGACAATTTGTGGTTGAAGGCCCGCCGCAGAATTACTTAGGTTGTCTAACTCGCTTCGAATCGCCTGCCAAAATAGAGTAAAAGAAGAGAACCCTGAAATGTTTATAAAATAGACTACCTACACAAATCATAGTTACAGACGAAAAACTATGATTTTACAACATTTTATGGTAGTAATTTAGGAAATAATAGCATTAAATAAATAACTGAAAATAACCGTATCCGGTTATGCAAGTTTTTATTAACCGGTTATGTATTTGATTGACAAAATAATTGGTTATAACCGGATTGCATTCCCTAATCCATACTAATATTATAAATGGGAAAGTGTGTTTGTTTGTTTGTTTGTCCGCCTTTCACGGCAAAGCGGGGCGACGAATTGACGTGATTTTTGAAGTGGAGATAGTTGAAGGGATGGAGAGTGACATAGGCTACTTTTTGTCTCTTTCTAACCCTTCCCTAAAATAGGGGGTGGAAGTTTGTATGGTTTGTTACCCCGAATTTAACGCGAGCGAAGCCGCGGGCACAATGATATTAAAGCGCGGCTGCAGTTAGGTAAAAACAATTTCGAGAAGGAGGCCAAAAGGAGGATCCAGCTAGGCTGGGCAGCATTTGGGAAACTACGCCGAGTCTTCTCGTCATCCATACCGCAATGCTTGAAAACGAAAGTTTTTAATCAGTGCGTCCTACCCGTAATGACCTACGGAGCTGAGACGTGGACACTCACGGTAGGGCTGGTCCACCAGTTCAAAGTCGCTCAGCGAGCTATGGAAAGAGCTATGCTCGGAGTTTCTCTGAAGGATAAGATTCGTAACGAATACATCCGACAGAGAACCAAAGTTATCGACATAGCTCAAAGAATTAGCAAGCTGAAGTGGCAGTGGGCCGGCCATATCTCGCGAAGAACCGACAACCGCTGGGGTAAACGTGTTCTTGAGTGGAGACCGCGACTCGGCAAACGTAGTGTAGGACGCCCTCTGGCAAGGTGGGATGACGATCTGCGAAAGACTGCAGGCAGATGCTGGATGCGGCAAGCTGAAGACAGGGCGCTATGGCGCTCATTGGGGGAGGCCTATGTCCAGCAGTGGGCTAAAATAGGCTGATGATGATGATGATGATGAAGCCGCGGGCAAAAGCTAGTTGCGCTATAAATTGGATAACAAGGTTCCTTATTTGATTATAGGAATCGTTTACAAATGTAATTCTTCCCATTGGTTACAGGAAGCTTCAAAGTTTTAGGCAGTTTCGGGAAGGTCTAAGAAACTTATTTTCTAATCTTCTAATGCGGCTAGTCTACATACTTAGGTCTACGTGACCACAATCCCCCTTTTTCGCCTTGCCGCCTATTAACCGCACCAAGAGTTTAGGACATGTAATTTATTGATAAAGGGATTATTATGTTGATTCTTTTGCAGTCAGTTATATATTAACGTCTATTAATACAGACTCCACAATCAATTGCGTACTAAAGTTAATGTTTCATTCGTTTATCATCTCTGATTTTATCCAATAGTACGATTGTAGTTGTTTGTGTAACTGTAGCCCATTTACTTTAACTCTCGCGATATGTACGAGTAGATACATGTACCTTTGGGTAGTACATCAGAACAATCGACGACAAGTCGATGTTACGGTCATTAGCGAAGAAGCTCGTTACCGGTTCCACAAAGTTGCGTCACCCACAGCCGTGTCTTTTCACAACTGCAGCTCACACCTGTCCTATGCTGTTTAACGGTGCTATTAGCACGTTATGCACTATCGCAAGTCTAACGCGAACTAGTTCTAGAACGTTTTTGAGACGTTCTACTCTTCCTTAAAAGTGCTCGTGTGCGGCGTCAAATATATTCATACATATATTTTCAAAGCAATGTCGTGGTTTTCTAGAAGCCTTCACTTTCGTGTAATAGAAGTGCTTCAAATCCATATTTTATAGCTACTCTATAATTTTGAATATTGTGTACTCAAAATATTGGTATAGATTATCGAAAATATATGCTATTCAGTTAAAACAAGAATACTACATTGCATAAACCGACTTACATTTCACAACTCCTGAAATTGTTCATTTTACATTTCGTTGAAGCGTGTACAGTTCTATTCGTATCGATTACTGGAATCCACGCAAATCACCCACATCTGGTGTATTATTACACGGCTCGAGTGGTTTATTAGTAGAATTTATTGCATTCACTTTCTTTCTCTTAACGTCATCCAATCGCTTAACGTTCCTGTCATCCATATTCTATTAAAAATAAAACTTTTCGACATTAGAAAACTATTTAAGGCAAGTTTGGGGGTAGATAAATAGTTGTAATTGAATTGAAAATTGCAGTTAGACTAGAAATAGTTTACTCGCATCGCAACACCGGCAAACGTATCCCATATCCATGAAATCTAAAAGGCTTTCTAAGCACAATTAAGTGAAAATATGCATGAAAGTAATTTTCTTCTCATCTGCATGGACAATCGAAGTTAGATACTTTTCGCATTTCCTTTCATCTCGTCTCGCGTGTCCCTTATCCGCATGTGTTGACGTTGACGATGATTAGATTGATTAGTTTTTGTTGAGATAGTCGTCCAAAGCGCACACGCAATGATGCGCGTCGGTCGCGCCTCGTGCGCTCCGGACGCGCAGGCGCGCGCAGAAATGTAATACTTTCACATATATTCGATAAATGCAATTTCACCCACTTCTGTCATAGGTATTGTCTTTTTTGTACCAGCATTCTTAAGTATTGCGGCTAATTCATTCGCTACAATTTCATGCATCAGATCTCAGATTTCGCTGATTAATCCAGTGATTGTTATTTGTTTGTGAAGCTTTAATTGCGCCGTCCGTTTGTTCTTTCTATCGTACACACATAATCAAGATATGGCTTGCTTTAACACACGTTTCAGGTTAAGCACTTACTGGAATATTATTCAACAACCAATGGGGCTTGACCAGTAGATGAACACCATTTGATTTAATAAGTGATTTGAGTTCATGCTCGAGAAATTTCAGGGTCGCGGAGAAACTGATTATGCAGAGGATCGCCATGTTACCGAATGTTTTACATAACTCGGTTTATCAAGTTAACGGCCTCGAGGTCTAGTTATTTAGTCCCTAATTGTAGAAGCGCTCCACGAATTTACATATTTCATTATGTTGTTCTTACATTATACATACACGACATTGTACATGTCATCTTGGTTCGACTTGTATTCAGAACCTATCTACAGAGGAATTTAGCTACTACACCAAATAACCAAGTGCGGATTGTAAGCTACGCATACTTATATCACTACTTTTCTGTCACAATTAATGTGTCTCCTGCGTGCACTTCAAATATAGGTTAAATCTGTTTAAAGTTCATTTCTTGTATCATTTACAAACAATAATGATGGAACCCTAATGATAAATGTAATACTTTATGCATGAAGTAAATATGACATAACTATTTGGGTTAATGACATACTCGGATCAGTGGACTCATGAGCCTTATGCTGATGCCGTGCTGTTACATAACGTGATGCAAATCCGCTGCGTTGTTTATGATAATTCTTTGCCTATTTTTGTCATAAATGTGATAAAAGTTGTATAACAACCCTACGCCGTCGCTCGCGCGTTAGACACTTCCAATACGAGCACTGAATATATTTTCACTTTGTCCTTTTAGATTGTGAGTTGTTATGAAACAAGTTGGGAGGGAACTTTATAGGAAACATTTCGAATAGCAACACCCGGTTGCGGAGTCTGTTGTTATAAGTTATAATTTTAACGTCGGAGTAAGGTTGTTGAATTTAGTCCGTTGTTAACTTTAGGATCGAGTTTGTTTTTGCTGTTTTGTTTTAATGTTGTATTTGTTAAGTTGTTAATCATCAAGTCTTCTATTTGAAATCGTTTAACGTTTCGTACGTTTTATCTTCCTAAACTCTTAATTCCGTACAAGGCGGGAAGAAGATAATAACTCGAGATAAAAAAGTTGAAGAAATTTGAACAGTAGGTAAGTAATTCTAATTTAAGTTGTCAACTTCTTCCCGCCATAAACGGAATTAGGGAATATGTTTTCCGTAGTGATTTGATTCCATTTGTGGCTTGTAATGGCTGTCGAACGAAACTGGCGTATGGTGCGCGTTTAGCA
The DNA here is from genome assembly GCA_947086415.1 of Pammene aurita. Lineage (NCBI taxonomy): Eukaryota > Metazoa > Arthropoda > Insecta > Lepidoptera > Tortricidae > Pammene > Pammene aurita. The sequence continues at coordinate 15,840,883 of OX352290.1, forward strand.
ACACTTTCGTCTTGTTCCGTTCCCGGTTTGGACACGCTTTCTTCGGCGCTCGTTAACGAATCTTAAACTGCTTATTATCTTAACGACGCAGTGGTCCCAGAAAAGTCAAAACAACTTGTTTCAGTTTAGACAAAAAAGACACGATCTAATATTCACGTTGTAGGCATTGATTTATACAAAAAGGGAGATATGGTACCAGGCGCTCGATTCTGTGCCATCAAATATAGGTTCCGGCACCTATATTGAATTAGTTGTGTGGCAGAGTCTCTCAGTCACACTTTGAGCAATGCGCAAAATATGGAGGTCTCCCTTGCATACCCGTGTTAACTATATGGGTTTATCTCTTTTGCCCATGATGTAAATACATTATAGCGGTGTGTAGCATTTTACACGTGTGTAGGTGCAGGACCACATTTCAGTTTTGTTTACTATGAACGTCACTCATCTTCCTTTTGTTTATGTCTATGGTTGTAGGCCTATTCTTTTACTGTAATCAAGTCACGACTTAAGCTCATATATGTTGTCAATATTTTGGGTACTGTTAAACATGTATAGTCACTAACCCGGATTGTCGAGCCATTTGCCATTGTTCGTAATTTAGCCGTGTTATGAATGACCGATGTTACCGACTAGCTGTCAACTGTCAGTTACATCGGTCATTTATTACACGGCTAAATTACGAACAATGGCAAGTGGCTCAACAATCCGGGTTCGTGACTGTACCTGAATCAAAATATATTTGTTAGCATATTTGATTCTTCTTCTTCTTGATAGCTGAAAAGTGTCAGAAAATACCTTGGTTTATTATTAACAGGTATCGCCATGCCTTCGTTGCTGAGGCCGGATGGATCATTGGCACATACCGCGAAAGAGAAGGCCAACTTGTTTTCCTCTCTGTTTGCTGAAAATTCACGTCTGGATGCTGGCGTCGCTAGGCCTACCTCCTTACCTGCCTTTGGAGCCTCAATGCCTGAAGTCAAAATACACCAAAAAGAGGTATTGAAATTATTGAGCTGCCTAGACGTGAACAAAGCTAGTGGTCCTGATGGAATTCAAGCGATTGTACTGAAAACATGTGCACCTGAGTTGTCTCCAGTACTAACACGCTTGTTTCGTCTCTCCCTGAGGTTGGGTCAAGTCCCCGAGCCGTGGAAGCTTGCAAATGTACAGCCTGTACCTAAAAAAGGTAATCGTGCTGACCCGTCAAATTATCGGCCTATCGCGATCACCTCCATACTTTGTAAGACTATGGAGCGTGTATTAAACACCAAGCTCTTGGCATATCTCGAAGGTAACGATCTCCTCAGTGATCGGCAATACGGGTTTCGCCGGAACCGGTCTACTGGGGAGCTTCTGATTTACGCCACTCACCTTTGGGGCGAGGCTATTGAGAGACATGGTGAGGCTATCGCCGTGTCCCTCGACATTTCTAAGGCTTTTGACAGAGTCTGGCACGAGAGCCTATTAAGCAAGCTACCCACGTATGGGATATCCTCTGGCCTGCGCTCCTGGATCACTGACTTCCTGAGGAACCGATCTATTCGAGTTGTCCTGGATGGGTGCTCGTCTGATCTTTTGGCTATTAATGCCGGGGTGCCTCAGGGCTCAGTTCTCTCCGCGACCCTTTTTCTGCTGCACATTAACGATCTGCTCAAGCCCGGTATCTTTGGGTATGCGGATGACAGCACGGTAATGGAGAGATATCTTTCTGGCGCGAGGGCTAGTACAAGTGATAACGAAACCCTCAGGGAGGCCATGGTGGAGCGGATGAATTTGTCTTTGGACACCGTGGCCGATTGGGGCGAGGCGAACTTGGTTGGATTCAACGCCACCAAAACTCAGGCGTGTTTATTCACCGCAAAACGGAGCCAGTTCACCTTAGCTCCCACTTTCCAGAATGTGTCCCTTCCCGTGACCAACCATCTTGAGCTTCTTGGTCTAAGTTTAAAATCCAACTTAAACTTCGGGTTGGCTATCGAGTCCAGGGCTAAAACTGCTGCCAAAAAACTTGGTGTCTTATTTAAGGTGAGACGATATTTCACGCCGAATCAACTTCTAACCCTATACAAAGCACAGGTTCGTTCGTGTATGGAATACTGTTGCCACCTATGGGACGGTTCCGCCAAGTATCAGCTGGCGACCCTGGATGCGGTAGAGCACCGGGCTCATAGACTTTTTGGCGATGACCCAGCTGTCAAGTCAAAATTACAGAGCCTGGAGCATCGCCGTCGAGTCGCTTGTCTATCGGTGTTCTATCGGATACATTTTGGGGAGTGCGCACAAGAACTTCATGACCTGATTCCACCTTCCCCTTTCCATCATCGGACTACCAGGCGCGGGGAGCAAATGCACCCGTTCGTTGTTAGCATTCCCTTTGTGCTCACGAAACGATTTGCTTCATCTTTTTTGGTGCGGACTGCCAAGGAATGGAATGCGCTCCCGCCATCTGTATTCCCTGATAAATACGATCTCGGTATTTTTAAAGCAAGAGTGAATAGGCTATTACTGAACCGGTGAGCTCCATCTTAGGCCCTGTCTTCACTTTCCATCAGGTGAGATTAGGGCCAATCGCTGGTCAGTCCCATAATAAGAATAAGTCCGGTTAAGTTTTTTTTCGATTTCGCTCAACTTTTCGATACTATTTTACAGTTACTAATAAGAATACTATTCGTTTGTGTACATTATATTGGAAGATCGTTTCTTTTTAAACTGAATAAGTGGAACATTTAATAACTCACCTTAATCTCACAGCTGTTTCGTGATTTTTGCTTGGAGAGGTGAAAAGAGTAAGATTTTTATTGATTAAAATGATGTTAAACTAGTATGTAAAATATATAAATACGTTGGAAAATGAGTCGTTTAAGGAGTAAGTGTAACAGTTTGTTTTCATTTCATACATATTTTTTAAGCAAGTGTATGTTTACCTAAAACAATTTGAAGAAAAATTACCGAAGTTTAGGTGGTATTTTTTGGAATGTATTAAAGTATTTCTTAAAAAAAAATTACGTTTAAATAAACTTGGCTGTATGCTTTAATCAGACAATATAAAACATATTAGAGGGCATGCCCGTTGTCATGACAAATAATAATAAAAAATCAAGCGATAAGTTTGCACTAATCAACGTCCTCACTAAACAAGCTCTGCGAGAATTAAGTTTTAGGGTATTAAATAATAATAAATGTGGACTAAAAGTATTTTTCTGAAATAACAAGACTTCAAGCTATCTTATTAAATGCAATTCATGTGCGTTATTTCATTATTAGCGATGTTCGTTTTCAAATCGTTACCGGAACCGGACTCTTAAGATACATACCTTCGCCTTGTCATATGCAGCGTTGACTTTTACTTTTAGGTACCTATTTAATCTACTCGTATTGTCTCACATATACAACGAAACCTATATTTTTTACCCAATTTAGTTTGGTTTAAAATGCTTCGATTTGTTAGGCGAACTTTGAGAAGGTAAACATTTATAGAAGTATTTAGGTATGTATTACAAATGCTTTAATTTTCATTCATCGAAGTCGCGGCCGCGGAAACGTTTAGGCGAGACCCTAATGACCCATTCATGCCTTTTCTTTCATTCGGCCCGGCGCGGCGGCCGTGACTCACGGTTTTCATGTGCGACTCCCATCGCAATGCGTTTATATATAGGCACTACTTATCACTGCAATAAATTAGTCATTTAAATATATACGATATGAATGGTATAGCCTGTAGTAATAGCAGGTGTAAAACATCAATCTTTTCGTTAACTTTTAAATAAAACTTAATGGCTGCGCAGAAATGCGGTTATTAGCAGATATATAATGTTTTTATGGAATATATGAATAACGTTATATATAGGCTCTTTAGATAAAAAGGCCCTATAGATCCATGAAACTCGCTCGTTGTCAGTGAAATAGATAGATAAGTACTGCGACTGTTGAAAACATTTAGTAAAACGAGTGAACGATAAAAGCATAGAAATCGTATTAACTAAAGAAATACCCGTGCATGACGTTTTAGAGTCCGGTAACGCCGGTAACGATATGAAAACGAAAATCGCTAATAATGAAATAACGCACATAAATAGCATTCGATAAAATATTTTGAAATCTTGTTATTGCAAGAAAATACTTTTGGTCCATATATATTATTTATTATTTAATACCCGAAAACTCAATCCTTACAGAGCTTGTTTAGTGAAGACGTTGATTCGTGCAAACTTGTCGCTTGACTTTTTTTTATGCCCTTTAGTATGTTTTATATTATCTAAGTATAGTATGAAGTCAAATTTATTTCGAAATTTTTATTTATATGAATTATTTTATTACGTTTCCAAAAATATCACTATACTATACATTACCTAAACTTTTTCTTAAAACTGTTCCACCTTAACATAGTCTTGCTTAAAAAATATATATGAAAATTATAAAAACCGTTCCACTTATTCCTAATACATCTCATTTACCAACGTAGTAGTATTTTAAAATCGCGAAACAGCTGTTAGACTACGGTGAAGATTTATAAATTAAACATAAAATCGAAAAAGTGTTTCATTTATGCAGTTTAAAAGAAACTATCTTTCAAAATTAGTATACAATCTCATAGAAGTTTTGTTAGTTACTGCAAAATAGTATCGAAAAGTTGAGCGAAATCTAAAAAATCGTTACCGGACTCTTAACGTATAAAATTTTATTTTAGCCAATGAAAACTTTGTGGATCAATCGCAAGTTTTTTTTTAATAGCGAGGCATTTTAGATCATATTTAAAGTCAGGGAAGGAGGTGAGGGGATAACTGTAAGGGGAATAACAAGACCGATTTTGGGAGCCATATGATTGGTACTACTGAGGACGCCGTCCATATTTTTATTTCGTCGTATAATAAAACAGCTATCTTAACAATAAATATACATTTAATCTAAACATACAGTTACAAAGAAAACTTTGAAACGAAGGTACGTAGGTATCTCAAAATGCATCTCGCAAACAAACAATTTCTAAAGGTAAATAGTGGCACGTGAAAGTTGGCGGATGTCAACAGTGGGGCCATACTCAAAATTCAAGTTGCCTGCACATTCGGCGAGCACTCGAACCCGTACGTGAAGGAAACCGGGTCGACAACGAGCCTACTTCTTAGCTGGGTGGCCGTTGCTTACACATTACTGGTTAGGACACTTTGTTAGACAAACCAGTGTATCCGTGACCTCTAAATCCGTAAATTCAGTGTCGGATGTACACAGTGCTGAAGATGGTGTCAATAAATAAATATTATTATAATTAGGTTGGTTTTTACACGGTGAGGCGAACTTGTGTGGCCTTATTCCCTTCAACTTGTCAAGACACACTGTAACGGGCCGTCCTTACCCGTTCAAATAATTATAATTGTTAAATTATATTTTAGGTTTACTTTATATTTTTAGGAACCAAACTGCTTGGTTATATAGTGTATATCAGCCTTTTTACTTCTACTGTTGTCTATGCCTTAGAAGAATAAATACTCTCAGAATTTCAAATATAAAATCACTGACATTGGAATTTGCTTGAAATAACTGTCAACATCACGAATGCAATGAAATGTATTTTTATAAGTGTATTTAAATGTGTAAAGCAGAGCTAATGCGTACGAGTATCATAACGTATAGAAAATGAACATAAAGGATTACTCCAGCTTTTATAAATTAAGTACCTCCATTCCTATTTTTATTAATCTTTTAAATACTATATAATGTCCCGATTTACCAAAGTTATTTTATTTGATGTGTTTGTGTGTATTTTATGTTAAAGCCCCCCCCCCCCTGTGTCCCTAACTTCATTCTTTACGAACCTTTGAGTGCTAGAGTGGAGTTTCTGCGAAACCGGTATTTCTGACTTTGTAACTAGGCAAGTATATATAGACAGCGGTAATATAAAGATGATACTTAAATGAGACCTATATATACCTATTTAATAATGACAGCACTTCACAGCGACAAGGTAGGTATTCTTCTAATGGGCCCATCAATTCTAGGGTTTATGACATACAAATAGCTAAAAGGACTGAGAAAGGACAATTCGATACACTAAACGTACCCTCCCTGCTTTAAGCTCATTGTTCTATACTTACTCGGACTAACTGACACCGTTCAAAGACAATCTTCATGAAAATATTCCCATATAGGTCTAGGGGTACTTAATGGCCGTTTGTCATACAATCTTTAAAAAACAGGAGGTCGATGAGGAAGCATGATGAGGGACGGGAGGAGCACGGACGAGCTTTCTTTACTGTGTTGAACCGGGTTACTTATAACACAACGTAGAGGAATAGACGATCACTGGCCAATTCGAGAAGACTCACTACAAGGACCCAAGGTAACTGGCGATAAGGTAGATTCAGCTAGGCTAGGGCCCCTCAGCCGGAGCTCGTTACAGTTTGATTGCCGCGACCAGCACGTGTTCCATATTCAGCGTACCTATGATGTTTTTATCGCCAGTTCCTTGTATTTACCTTTGTGAGTCAAAAAAGTGGCTTTAGGCCACAGTTTGCTGCTGTTGAAGTGGATAGCATAGTGGAAAGCTTGTTTCGTGCCTCTCCTGTCCTTAAAATGCTTAAAACCTACGAGATATAATAATAAAAAAAAAAACTTCATACATAAATTTAGTATATACAGTGTGACCTTAGTTAGTGGACGGAACCTTAAATCACACATAGGGTTACTTCTTAGAAATGCTCTAACACATATATTTTTTTTAATTAGAACATGAGTTTACAAATAAATTTACTAACAAAAGATTTTTTTTTATGTCAACAAAAAGAAACAATTTGTAACAATTTTTGACAGAAACATATTAGTGACACGTCAGAGCAACGCAATATGCTTGTATGTGAGTGTTGATGTTGTCAGTTGCCATCACACACTTTGTCACATAAGACATTTGTTAAATTTGTAATAAGTGTCATGAATAAAAAAGATGACCAAATAGGGTAAAGAAGGTTTCATACTGTTCAATGAGGATGTATGTATATTTTCATGACATTAAATAACATACAGGCTGCTCTAAAGTCAAACTAAGAAATCGTAAATTGTCAATTTCTTCGTATGAGGTTCTTCAAAAAAGGAGTGTATAGGTTCTTATAGGGTTGGCAACGCGCATATAAGTCCTCTGGGTTTGCAGGCGTCCATAGGCTACGGTATCTGCTTACCATCGGGGTGTGGTAGTAGCATAAGCCTGTTAAATTTTTTAATTAGTGTCATGAATAAAAAAAGCATAAGCTTGTTTATCTTTTTCTCTTTCTCAATCAATCGGTTATGTTTTATTTAGTTTAATATTTGCTTTCATTACTTGATTGTGTCCATGCAAATTTGGGGGGGTAGTATACATCGTGTGTCTGATGAATTCATAAAACTTTTTTCTTAAAAGTATATTAAAAAAAAAAAAAAATACTAAGTATACATCGTGTGTCTGATAAATTCATAAAACTTTTTTTTCTTAAAAGTATATTAAAAAAAAAAAAAAAAAAAAAAACTACTTAGTATACACCGTGTATCTGATGAATTCATAAAGCTTTTTTCTTTTCTCCATAAGTACTTTTAAAATTTTATAGTTATTGAAATTTTGCTTTCCATGACCCAGATGTGTCTATGTTCGCAAAATTTGGGGGTAGTGTGTAACGGGCCGTCCTTACCCGTTCAAATAATTATAATTGTTAAATTATATTTTAGGTTTACTTTATATTTTTAGGAACCAAACTGCTTGGTTATATAGTGTATATCAGCCTTTTTACTTCTACTGTTGTCTATGCCTTAGAAGAATAAATACTCTCAGAATTTCAAATATAAAATCACTGACATTGGAATTTGCTTGAAATAACTGTCAACATCACGAATGCAATGAAATGTATTTTTATAAGTGTATTTAAATGTGTAAAGCAGAGCTAATGCGTACGAGTATCATAACGTATAGAAAATGAACATAAAGGATTACTCCAGCTTTTATAAGTTAAGTACCTCCATTCCTATTTTTATTAATCTTTTAAATACTATATAATATCCCGCTTTACCAAAGTAATTTTATTTGATGTGTTTGTGTGTATCTAATGTTAAAGCCCCCCCCCCCCTGTGTCCCTAACTTCATTCTTTACGAACCTTTGAGTGCTAGAGTGGAGTTTCTGCGAAACCGGTATTTCTGACTTTGTAACTAGGCAAGTATATATAGACAGCGGTAATATAAAGATGATACTTAAATGAGACCTATATATACCTATTTAATAATGACAGCACTTCACAGCGACAAGGTAGGTATTCTTCTAATGGGCCCATCAATTCTAGGGTTTATGACATACAAATAGCTAAAAGGACTGAGAAAGGACAATTCGATACACTAAACGTACCCTCCCTGCTTTAAGCTCATTGTTCTATACTTACTCGGACTAACTGACACCGTTCAAAGACAATCTTCATGAAAATATTCCCATATAGGTCTAGGGGTACTTAATGGCCGTTTGTCATACAATCTTTAAAAAACAGGAGGTCGATGAGGAAGCATGATGAGGGACGGGAGGAGCACGGACGAGCTTTCTTTACTGTGTTGAACCGGGTTACTTATAACACAACGTAGAGGAATAGACGATCACTGGCCAATTCGAGAAGACTCACTACAAGGACCCAAGGTAACTGGCGATAAGGTAGATTCAGCTAGGCTAGGGCCCCTCAGCCGGAGCTCGTTACAGTTTGATTGCCGCGACAGAATAAAATATTTAAACCTGGCACATATTGCTTGTTTCACATGACTTTTTGACCGGTCTAAACTCGGATTGATATGTTAAAAATGCAGAAATTTCCGTCTATCATCATCATAAGTTTGGTCGTAAAAGGGCTAATAAAGTAATTGCTACTAGGAGTAGTAAGTTTTAAATATCTTAAACAACATAAAAACAGAGTAGAGTTGAATATTGAATACCTATACTAAAGTCGTCCTTGCAGATGAACAAGTAGTAAGGACCGCACTATTACAAGCCCGTGCCATGCAACTGGGCTGGAGGGAGCACGTGCCAGTATTTTTAGCACGAGCGACACCCGGGGGCGGCTTGCGTCACATAGCACCAAATCTCCGGAGTAAACAGGACTAGCGGGAGTAGGGTTACCAGTTACCAAGGGCTGATTGCCTCGAAAAAACCTCATTTTGCGAATAAAACGTAAGCGTGTTACTTTTTCCTGAGCTCCAAACATCTATTTTACTTTATCGTCTATTGAAGACTTTTATTCCTTTTCAACGCTAAGTATTAAAAGTAGGTAACTAGATACCTTTACCACCGCACCGAAAATTTTTTATTTGAATAAAAAAATACAAGAATCCTCGTGAACTCAAACAGGTAAACATAGAACCTCATCTCTTCTCTTTTTGGGAGTCGGAAATTCCGGACATGCCAAAAAAATCCTGATGTGTGGTAACCCTTCGCGGGAGGACCTTCACTCCTTACCACACGTTACTAATTTAGCCGTAATCTGTCCTGGCGTGTTAAAGGCTTGACGGACTACTGGACAGATTTAGAGATAAACGTTTATTTGAAATAAATGAGGAAAAATGTTATCGTCTTTCAATTGCCCTACTGATAAATCATTCAGTGCTCCGTTTGTTTAAGTACTTTGATGCAGGTTTTCTGGCTTAACTTCTGTCATCGCCTGAATATTTTTTCATCCTATAAAATCGTCAACTGTTCACAGAACTCCGATGACATTCTGATTTGGAGCTCGATTTAATGCTCCTGCTATAAATAACCGTGTAAACGGGGCATTGACTAAAACAAACGAATGTTAGACGAAGCTTTTAAAGAATACGACACGCCTCGTTTATTGAGAGATGTTTTTGTCGTCAGTTCCAAACAGATGCTTTTCGTATTAAATTATCTAAGTAGATGTATTTATTAGTTTATGTAACGACCACGTTCTGCCACCAATGATTAGTCAATTTGTTACTACCATAATTAGAGTAGCCTATCTTGGATCAGCTGTCCCGCTAGCGCCAAAAGAAAGGCCGTCGACCTCGTGGCAGCAGTGACATAATGCGTCACGATTGGATTACTGACGACTAACAAGTCATCAATTACTGGTGCTGGCCGTGTTCCCGTTGCTTCCGTATTCGAACGCTCTGACAAACCAGTGTGTTTGCCACTGCCACCTCAAGCTCGATAATGATTGCGTAGGTGGAAAGCGTATTTTTTTCTGGTTTTACTAATGTCCACTAACTTGGGAAAGCAATTTTAATAACACCTCTAAGCTCTTACTAGTTACCTAATTGGATTCCTTTCTTCGTGTCGTGTCGTCCCACTGCTCAATTGGGTTTTGTTTTACTCCTATCGATTGAATGCGTAAATTGAAATGAACGTGTTCCGGAATCAGTACAAATGCTAATGACGATCTATACATACACGGTGCCCGTGAGCATTGCGAGAGATTTTAACCACGCATTTCTGAGGTCAAAAGAATGAAAAAACATTATATGACTTTTGTTGTAAAACGCCAAAAAAAAATTTTTTTTTTTACTTTTTTTTCACTTTTTTTGAATGCTGTTCTACATAAAAAGTAAATGTCATTAGAAAAAAGTAACGGAAAAAGTAAATTGCTACATTTTTTCTCGTAAAAACTAGTCCATGCAAAGTGTTTCTTAGGTCTTTGATATCAGTCAATAAGAGATGTCTAGACTATGCCCCATACCGGTGAGATCGCCATCAAAAAATCATTTTACACTGAGAAACAATTCAAAATGCAATTTTTTGTAAGTAGTATTTACTCTGAAACTATTATGGCGAATTTCGAAAAAGTTTAAAGGACATTTTGTTCTCTAAATATGATAATGAATACACTGTTAAAGTCTCTCGCAATGCTCACGGGCACCGTGTAGCTAAAGCACAATAAAGCTGAAGAGGGTCGAAAGTCTGTACATGGAAGATAATCGAAAAAAAGTTGTCTGGGGATACTTAGAATCGATAACAGAACACGTTCCAACAATTTTTAGAATTTTTGTCTGTTTATCTGTTTGTCTGTTTATTTGACCGCGCATCACGTGAAAACGGCTGAACGGATTTTGATGAAATTTTGGATAGATATAGTTTGAGTCCTGGGAAAGGATAATATATAGTTTTAATCCCGAAAATCAACCCTGGTGGGGGTGAAAATGGGGTTGAAAGTTTGTATGGAGAATTTTTAACCGCTGAAACGATTTAGATAGAAATGAGTATGGAGATAATTTGAGTCTCGAGAAACGTCATAGGATAGTTTTCAAACCCTTGTGGGGGTGAAAAGGGGGTTGGAAGGTGGTATGAGGATTTTTTTTACCGCTGAACTGATTTAGATGAAAATTGGTATAGAGATAGTATGGGTCTCGAGAAATGACAAAGGATAGTTTCTTCTTCAAACCCCCCCCCCCCCCCATCTTACTTTAGAACCGTAGGTCCAAAAAATTTGAAAAAAATAATGGAAGTAACGCCTGAAAGGTACTTTCAATAAAAACTATCTATACATATAATAAAGCTGAAGAGAGTCGAAAGTCTGTTCATGGAATATGTATATTCGAAAAAAAGTTGGCTGGAGATACTTAGAATCGATAACAGAACACGTTCCAAGTATTTTTAATTAGTTAACGGCTGAACGGATAATGATGAAATTTTGTGTAGAGATAGTTTGACTCCCGGGAAAGGACAATGAACAGTTTTCATCCCGAAAATCAACCCTGGAAGGGGTGAAAAGGGGGTTGAAAGTTTGTATGTTGAAAGTTGGTATTGAAATAATTTGTAATTTTTTGGTCAAGGTGTTCATATTTATAACATGTTACCCGTCGATGCTTTAAATTTACCTTTACCCGCTCTTAAGAAATATTTGAAAATGTCATGAATGTCAAAGGGTTATTGCAGCAAACCAAAAAACTACTACAAAATCATCTAACATTTATAGGACACCGTTTAGGTAGGAAAACATATGAAACGTTTTGTGAAGAAGTCAGATTAGGATTTATTTTTCTTTATAATTAAACAATAGGTACATTATCTGTCTCTCAAGCAGTTTTGATATGTCTTCTTGAAGAACTACGCATTATTTTGTATCTTTAAGATCTAATAATGTATTACTGTTTTGAAAAAAATAAGTCCCGTCGAATTTCTTTTCGGTCATAATACTTCTTGGGCCAGAGGTACACCTACAGGGTTAGAACCGGTGGAGTTTTGGAACGAAGTTCCTTATCGGACGGTTCGCGGATGGGGGCCTAGGCGAAAAAAAGTCACGTGACCGTTACGAAAAAGCGTCACGTCACGAAAACGCGACACCCATACGATTGAGAAACATGTAAAATGGAATGAAATAAAAAATATATAAAATAGAATAAAGTGAAGTGAAGTGTAGTGAAACTGAGAAGTGGCAAAGTGATAAAAGTGAAAAAAGTCGAGAATTTTAAAAATGTCGAAAATGTAAAAAATTTCGAAAATGTAAAAAAATTCCAAAATTTCCAATATTTCCAAAATCTCCAAAATTTCACAAAACTTTCAAAATATCCAAAATTTCCAAATTTTCCAAAATTTCCACTTTCCAAAATTTTTAAAAAATGCAAAAAAAATTAAAACCACAAAATTTACGAAAAAGTAAAAAATGAAATAAAATTAAATAACATTACTTCGTTCCAATCGCACTTGATTCACACACTTTCCACGACACTCACGTATTTTATTTTTCTCTGACGTTCATTAGTGCATTGTAATGTAATGTGCTTACATTGACGAATAAATATCTTGATCTACACCAATATCATAAATCCTCTATTCCGCGTTCGGAACCGTATGTAATTAATTACCAACATTATTGCAACCAATAACGTAACATCAGTGTATTATCTGTGACAGTGTGGTAAAAACGTATGAAAATTCATTACCTACGGTAACGTAATGAAAATCCGCCCCCCCGACCGCCGGCGCAATAATGTTGGTCATGGCGGTGTAATGGTGGTCATTCTAATGGTTTCAATGGATTTTTAATATGTGTTTAGGTAAAGCAGTGTATGCTTCTGTACATAATTAGGCCTTATTACGTAACAGTTACATCGCCATGTCCGTCCGTCTGTCCGCGGTCTAGCTCAGTTACCGTTCGCACTAGAAAGCTGAAATTTGGTGAGGCCTGATAAGAACTTTCAATAAAAACTATATTGAATAAAATCGGTTCAGCCGTTTTTGAATTATTAGTCAAAAACGCATAGTGAAAGGAAGTGCCGAATAGTAAACTGACGTAAGCGCCGCCAAATAAACGACCTTTAGAACGGATGTTTTGTAACAGGGCAGCATCTACGAAACTCTACACTGAGCATCGCCCGACATGCTCTTGGCCGGTTTTTTTTTTCATTGTTATCCCGGAAATCACCCAATTAAGGATTACTGATTCCAATTCTAGAAAATCCCCAGCCAGGTTATACGTAGTACGTACGTACGTTGGACCCGGGGTATGTCCTTAAACTACGTCCGGACTTGGGTATGTCCTTAAACTACGCCAAAAAGAGAGGTATGGGCAATGCGAATGGCATCTCGCTAAGTGTGGTAGGGCACGTTCAGCGAATGTCATCGCTCAAATCTGGAGCAGAGCCCGACTGGGGAAGTACCTCCACCTTACAGAAAACCACAGCCAAATAGCACTAGACCCTACTCATAGTGTTGTGTTCCTGCTGGTGAGTAAGGTTGCCAAAGAGCTCAAAGAGGACCCAGTGTGTTGACGATGAGGGATCTTCTTGTTCCTTTAGCCGTCAACACAGTGAATCCTCCTTTTTGTAAAGGGTCGGCAACGCGCATGTGACTCCTTTGGAGATGCAGGCGTCCATAGGTTACGGTAGCTGCTTACCATCAGGCGGGCCGTATGCTTGTTTGCCACCGTCGTAGTATAAAAAAAAAAAGTAGCCTATAAAAATTCAACGTCTAAAAGGGGGGGGGGGGGGGTAGCCACTACACTCGATTGAGTTAAATTTGCATGGGTCATGGACCCTGTCCTGTATCGTCCGATATACAGCTACTACTCTCTATGTCGTTTAAATCATGCCAAAAACAAATATAATAAAGAAAAGTATACATTTATGAGTGTAATTGCATTTAGTGGTAATTGTAAAATATTTTATTAGGACTACTGTCCTCTAGCGTATCCATCTGTCAACTTTACTTCAAGTTCCGCCTCCAGGGTAGCGGGAGAGAAATTAGGGGTGAATTAGCCGCTTACTGACACAGACCGAATTCCACGCGGGCGGAGCCGCGGGCACAGCTAGTGAAGTAATAAAGTATGGATGGTACAAGAAGGATATAAATCTCTATGTTACAAAAGTGTCCGTCAAAAGGCGATAAACTGATGGTGATCAAACACAATGATATTAAATTTGATTACTTAAATTAATTTTGAAATAAAAAAAAATTAAATCCAAAATAATTATTTGCGGAGATGAAAAACACTCTGAATATTAATTTTATTTATAAAGTCATATAAGTATTAAATATCGGTAATTCATTTCAAGTGCTGAACTATACCTAGCGCCACCCGGAGATATTTGGAACTATTGTTTAGTGCTTACCGCTGGACACTTTTTCGACCGTTTTCCTATAAGAGAGTTCCATCCTTCCTATACCATTCATATAATAAAGGGTCATCGACGCCAAGCAAAAAATTGTACGTAAATAAAATCAATAATTAATTTGTGATCGTAATTCTAAAGCAGTCACGGATACCGAAAATTAAGTGTATCGAGCACTAAGACGTTTACCTTAATAATAATACAATAAGTAATGGTGCAAAAAAGGATGTAGATATCTAAATTAGGGAATGGAATAACTATTCAAATTTCATAACCGGTTATGCAATCGGTTATTACCAAATAAATAACCGAAATCAAAATTTGATTAAATCACTGTCTAAACGTCAAAAAAATCAATAGGATAATCGTATAATGAAATAAAAGCTAGAACGGGACTTCAATATATTCGAAAGAAAGTGGACAATTTGTGGTTGAAGGCCCGCCGCAGAATTACTTAGGTTGTCTAACTCGCTTCGAATCGCCTGCCAAAATAGAGTAAAAGAAGAGAACCCTGAAATGTTTATAAAATAGACTACCTACACAAATCATAGTTACAGACGAAAAACTATGATTTTACAACATTTTATGGTAGTAATTTAGGAAATAATAGCATTAAATAAATAACTGAAAATAACCGTATCCGGTTATGCAAGTTTTTATTAACCGGTTATGTATTTGATTGACAAAATAATTGGTTATAACCGGATTGCATTCCCTAATCCATACTAATATTATAAATGGGAAAGTGTGTTTGTTTGTTTGTTTGTCCGCCTTTCACGGCAAAGCGGGGCGACGAATTGACGTGATTTTTGAAGTGGAGATAGTTGAAGGGATGGAGAGTGACATAGGCTACTTTTTGTCTCTTTCTAACCCTTCCCTAAAATAGGGGGTGGAAGTTTGTATGGTTTGTTACCCCGAATTTAACGCGAGCGAAGCCGCGGGCACAATGATATTAAAGCGCGGCTGCAGTTAGGTAAAAACAATTTCGAGAAGGAGGCCAAAAGGAGGATCCAGCTAGGCTGGGCAGCATTTGGGAAACTACGCCGAGTCTTCTCGTCATCCATACCGCAATGCTTGAAAACGAAAGTTTTTAATCAGTGCGTCCTACCCGTAATGACCTACGGAGCTGAGACGTGGACACTCACGGTAGGGCTGGTCCACCAGTTCAAAGTCGCTCAGCGAGCTATGGAAAGAGCTATGCTCGGAGTTTCTCTGAAGGATAAGATTCGTAACGAATACATCCGACAGAGAACCAAAGTTATCGACATAGCTCAAAGAATTAGCAAGCTGAAGTGGCAGTGGGCCGGCCATATCTCGCGAAGAACCGACAACCGCTGGGGTAAACGTGTTCTTGAGTGGAGACCGCGACTCGGCAAACGTAGTGTAGGACGCCCTCTGGCAAGGTGGGATGACGATCTGCGAAAGACTGCAGGCAGATGCTGGATGCGGCAAGCTGAAGACAGGGCGCTATGGCGCTCATTGGGGGAGGCCTATGTCCAGCAGTGGGCTAAAATAGGCTGATGATGATGATGATGATGAAGCCGCGGGCAAAAGCTAGTTGCGCTATAAATTGGATAACAAGGTTCCTTATTTGATTATAGGAATCGTTTACAAATGTAATTCTTCCCATTGGTTACAGGAAGCTTCAAAGTTTTAGGCAGTTTCGGGAAGGTCTAAGAAACTTATTTTCTAATCTTCTAATGCGGCTAGTCTACATACTTAGGTCTACGTGACCACAATCCCCCTTTTTCGCCTTGCCGCCTATTAACCGCACCAAGAGTTTAGGACATGTAATTTATTGATAAAGGGATTATTATGTTGATTCTTTTGCAGTCAGTTATATATTAACGTCTATTAATACAGACTCCACAATCAATTGCGTACTAAAGTTAATGTTTCATTCGTTTATCATCTCTGATTTTATCCAATAGTACGATTGTAGTTGTTTGTGTAACTGTAGCCCATTTACTTTAACTCTCGCGATATGTACGAGTAGATACATGTACCTTTGGGTAGTACATCAGAACAATCGACGACAAGTCGATGTTACGGTCATTAGCGAAGAAGCTCGTTACCGGTTCCACAAAGTTGCGTCACCCACAGCCGTGTCTTTTCACAACTGCAGCTCACACCTGTCCTATGCTGTTTAACGGTGCTATTAGCACGTTATGCACTATCGCAAGTCTAACGCGAACTAGTTCTAGAACGTTTTTGAGACGTTCTACTCTTCCTTAAAAGTGCTCGTGTGCGGCGTCAAATATATTCATACATATATTTTCAAAGCAATGTCGTGGTTTTCTAGAAGCCTTCACTTTCGTGTAATAGAAGTGCTTCAAATCCATATTTTATAGCTACTCTATAATTTTGAATATTGTGTACTCAAAATATTGGTATAGATTATCGAAAATATATGCTATTCAGTTAAAACAAGAATACTACATTGCATAAACCGACTTACATTTCACAACTCCTGAAATTGTTCATTTTACATTTCGTTGAAGCGTGTACAGTTCTATTCGTATCGATTACTGGAATCCACGCAAATCACCCACATCTGGTGTATTATTACACGGCTCGAGTGGTTTATTAGTAGAATTTATTGCATTCACTTTCTTTCTCTTAACGTCATCCAATCGCTTAACGTTCCTGTCATCCATATTCTATTAAAAATAAAACTTTTCGACATTAGAAAACTATTTAAGGCAAGTTTGGGGGTAGATAAATAGTTGTAATTGAATTGAAAATTGCAGTTAGACTAGAAATAGTTTACTCGCATCGCAACACCGGCAAACGTATCCCATATCCATGAAATCTAAAAGGCTTTCTAAGCACAATTAAGTGAAAATATGCATGAAAGTAATTTTCTTCTCATCTGCATGGACAATCGAAGTTAGATACTTTTCGCATTTCCTTTCATCTCGTCTCGCGTGTCCCTTATCCGCATGTGTTGACGTTGACGATGATTAGATTGATTAGTTTTTGTTGAGATAGTCGTCCAAAGCGCACACGCAATGATGCGCGTCGGTCGCGCCTCGTGCGCTCCGGACGCGCAGGCGCGCGCAGAAATGTAATACTTTCACATATATTCGATAAATGCAATTTCACCCACTTCTGTCATAGGTATTGTCTTTTTTGTACCAGCATTCTTAAGTATTGCGGCTAATTCATTCGCTACAATTTCATGCATCAGATCTCAGATTTCGCTGATTAATCCAGTGATTGTTATTTGTTTGTGAAGCTTTAATTGCGCCGTCCGTTTGTTCTTTCTATCGTACACACATAATCAAGATATGGCTTGCTTTAACACACGTTTCAGGTTAAGCACTTACTGGAATATTATTCAACAACCAATGGGGCTTGACCAGTAGATGAACACCATTTGATTTAATAAGTGATTTGAGTTCATGCTCGAGAAATTTCAGGGTCGCGGAGAAACTGATTATGCAGAGGATCGCCATGTTACCGAATGTTTTACATAACTCGGTTTATCAAGTTAACGGCCTCGAGGTCTAGTTATTTAGTCCCTAATTGTAGAAGCGCTCCACGAATTTACATATTTCATTATGTTGTTCTTACATTATACATACACGACATTGTACATGTCATCTTGGTTCGACTTGTATTCAGAACCTATCTACAGAGGAATTTAGCTACTACACCAAATAACCAAGTGCGGATTGTAAGCTACGCATACTTATATCACTACTTTTCTGTCACAATTAATGTGTCTCCTGCGTGCACTTCAAATATAGGTTAAATCTGTTTAAAGTTCATTTCTTGTATCATTTACAAACAATAATGATGGAACCCTAATGATAAATGTAATACTTTATGCATGAAGTAAATATGACATAACTATTTGGGTTAATGACATACTCGGATCAGTGGACTCATGAGCCTTATGCTGATGCCGTGCTGTTACATAACGTGATGCAAATCCGCTGCGTTGTTTATGATAATTCTTTGCCTATTTTTGTCATAAATGTGATAAAAGTTGTATAACAACCCTACGCCGTCGCTCGCGCGTTAGACACTTCCAATACGAGCACTGAATATATTTTCACTTTGTCCTTTTAGATTGTGAGTTGTTATGAAACAAGTTGGGAGGGAACTTTATAGGAAACATTTCGAATAGCAACACCCGGTTGCGGAGTCTGTTGTTATAAGTTATAATTTTAACGTCGGAGTAAGGTTGTTGAATTTAGTCCGTTGTTAACTTTAGGATCGAGTTTGTTTTTGCTGTTTTGTTTTAATGTTGTATTTGTTAAGTTGTTAATCATCAAGTCTTCTATTTGAAATCGTTTAACGTTTCGTACGTTTTATCTTCCTAAACTCTTAATTCCGTACAAGGCGGGAAGAAGATAATAACTCGAGATAAAAAAGTTGAAGAAATTTGAACAGTAGGTAAGTAATTCTAATTTAAGTTGTCAACTTCTTCCCGCCATAAACGGAATTAGGGAATATGTTTTCCGTAGTGATTTGATTCCATTTGTGGCTTGTAATGGCTGTCGAACGAAACTGGCGTATGGTGCGCGTTTAGCAACACTTTCGTCTTGTTCCGTTCCCGGTTTGGACACGCTTTCTTCGGCGCTCGTTAACGAATCTTAAACTGCTTATTATCTTAACGACGCAGTGGTCCCAGAAAAGTCAAAACAACTTGTTTCAGTTTAGACAAAAAAGACACGATCTAATATTCACGTTGTAGGCATTGATTTATACAAAAAGGGAGATATGGTACCAGGCGCTCGATTCTGTGCCATCAAATATAGGTTCCGGCACCTATATTGAATTAGTTGTGTGGCAGAGTCTCTCAGTCACACTTTGAGCAATGCGCAAAATATGGAGGTCTCCCTTGCATACCCGTGTTAACTATATGGGTTTATCTCTTTTGCCCATGATGTAAATACATTATAGCGGTGTGTAGCATTTTACACGTGTGTAGGTGCAGGACCACATTTCAGTTTTGTTTACTATGAACGTCACTCATCTTCCTTTTGTTTATGTCTATGGTTGTAGGCCTATTCTTTTACTGTAATCAAGTCACGACTTAAGCTCATATATGTTGTCAATATTTTGGGTACTGTTAAACATGTATAGTCACTAACCCGGATTGTCGAGCCATTTGCCATTGTTCGTAATTTAGCCGTGTTATGAATGACCGATGTTACCGACTAGCTGTCAACTGTCAGTTACATCGGTCATTTATTACACGGCTAAATTACGAACAATGGCAAGTGGCTCAACAATCCGGGTTCGTGACTGTACCTGAATCAAAATATATTTGTTAGCATATTTGATTCTTCTTCTTCTTGATAGCTGAAAAGTGTCAGAAAATACCTTGGTTTATTATTAACAGGTATCGCCATGCCTTCGTTGCTGAGGCCGGATGGATCATTGGCACATACCGCGAAAGAGAAGGCCAACTTGTTTTCCTCTCTGTTTGCTGAAAATTCACGTCTGGATGCTGGCGTCGCTAGGCCTACCTCCTTACCTGCCTTTGGAGCCTCAATGCCTGAAGTCAAAATACACCAAAAAGAGGTATTGAAATTATTGAGCTGCCTAGACGTGAACAAAGCTAGTGGTCCTGATGGAATTCAAGCGATTGTACTGAAAACATGTGCACCTGAGTTGTCTCCAGTACTAACACGCTTGTTTCGTCTCTCCCTGAGGTTGGGTCAAGTCCCCGAGCCGTGGAAGCTTGCAAATGTACAGCCTGTACCTAAAAAAGGTAATCGTGCTGACCCGTCAAATTATCGGCCTATCGCGATCACCTCCATACTTTGTAAGACTATGGAGCGTGTATTAAACACCAAGCTCTTGGCATATCTCGAAGGTAACGATCTCCTCAGTGATCGGCAATACGGGTTTCGCCGGAACCGGTCTACTGGGGAGCTTCTGATTTACGCCACTCACCTTTGGGGCGAGGCTATTGAGAGACATGGTGAGGCTATCGCCGTGTCCCTCGACATTTCTAAGGCTTTTGACAGAGTCTGGCACGAGAGCCTATTAAGCAAGCTACCCACGTATGGGATATCCTCTGGCCTGCGCTCCTGGATCACTGACTTCCTGAGGAACCGATCTATTCGAGTTGTCCTGGATGGGTGCTCGTCTGATCTTTTGGCTATTAATGCCGGGGTGCCTCAGGGCTCAGTTCTCTCCGCGACCCTTTTTCTGCTGCACATTAACGATCTGCTCAAGCCCGGTATCTTTGGGTATGCGGATGACAGCACGGTAATGGAGAGATATCTTTCTGGCGCGAGGGCTAGTACAAGTGATAACGAAACCCTCAGGGAGGCCATGGTGGAGCGGATGAATTTGTCTTTGGACACCGTGGCCGATTGGGGCGAGGCGAACTTGGTTGGATTCAACGCCACCAAAACTCAGGCGTGTTTATTCACCGCAAAACGGAGCCAGTTCACCTTAGCTCCCACTTTCCAGAATGTGTCCCTTCCCGTGACCAACCATCTTGAGCTTCTTGGTCTAAGTTTAAAATCCAACTTAAACTTCGGGTTGGCTATCGAGTCCAGGGCTAAAACTGCTGCCAAAAAACTTGGTGTCTTATTTAAGGTGAGACGATATTTCACGCCGAATCAACTTCTAACCCTATACAAAGCACAGGTTCGTTCGTGTATGGAATACTGTTGCCACCTATGGGACGGTTCCGCCAAGTATCAGCTGGCGACCCTGGATGCGGTAGAGCACCGGGCTCATAGACTTTTTGGCGATGACCCAGCTGTCAAGTCAAAATTACAGAGCCTGGAGCATCGCCGTCGAGTCGCTTGTCTATCGGTGTTCTATCGGATACATTTTGGGGAGTGCGCACAAGAACTTCATGACCTGATTCCACCTTCCCCTTTCCATCATCGGACTACCAGGCGCGGGGAGCAAATGCACCCGTTCGTTGTTAGCATTCCCTTTGTGCTCACGAAACGATTTGCTTCATCTTTTTTGGTGCGGACTGCCAAGGAATGGAATGCGCTCCCGCCATCTGTATTCCCTGATAAATACGATCTCGGTATTTTTAAAGCAAGAGTGAATAGGCTATTACTGAACCGGTGAGCTCCATCTTAGGCCCTGTCTTCACTTTCCATCAGGTGAGATTAGGGCCAATCGCTGGTCAGTCCCATAATAAGAATAAGTCCGGTTAAGTTTTTTTTCGATTTCGCTCAACTTTTCGATACTATTTTACAGTTACTAATAAGAATACTATTCGTTTGTGTACATTATATTGGAAGATCGTTTCTTTTTAAACTGAATAAGTGGAACATTTAATAACTCACCTTAATCTCACAGCTGTTTCGTGATTTTTGCTTGGAGAGGTGAAAAGAGTAAGATTTTTATTGATTAAAATGATGTTAAACTAGTATGTAAAATATATAAATACGTTGGAAAATGAGTCGTTTAAGGAGTAAGTGTAACAGTTTGTTTTCATTTCATACATATTTTTTAAGCAAGTGTATGTTTACCTAAAACAATTTGAAGAAAAATTACCGAAGTTTAGGTGGTATTTTTTGGAATGTATTAAAGTATTTCTTAAAAAAAAATTACGTTTAAATAAACTTGGCTGTATGCTTTAATCAGACAATATAAAACATATTAGAGGGCATGCCCGTTGTCATGACAAATAATAATAAAAAATCAAGCGATAAGTTTGCACTAATCAACGTCCTCACTAAACAAGCTCTGCGAGAATTAAGTTTTAGGGTATTAAATAATAATAAATGTGGACTAAAAGTATTTTTCTGAAATAACAAGACTTCAAGCTATCTTATTAAATGCAATTCATGTGCGTTATTTCATTATTAGCGATGTTCGTTTTCAAATCGTTACCGGAACCGGACTCTTAAGATACATACCTTCGCCTTGTCATATGCAGCGTTGACTTTTACTTTTAGGTACCTATTTAATCTACTCGTATTGTCTCACATATACAACGAAACCTATATTTTTTACCCAATTTAGTTTGGTTTAAAATGCTTCGATTTGTTAGGCGAACTTTGAGAAGGTAAACATTTATAGAAGTATTTAGGTATGTATTACAAATGCTTTAATTTTCATTCATCGAAGTCGCGGCCGCGGAAACGTTTAGGCGAGACCCTAATGACCCATTCATGCCTTTTCTTTCATTCGGCCCGGCGCGGCGGCCGTGACTCACGGTTTTCATGTGCGACTCCCATCGCAATGCGTTTATATATAGGCACTACTTATCACTGCAATAAATTAGTCATTTAAATATATACGATATGAATGGTATAGCCTGTAGTAATAGCAGGTGTAAAACATCAATCTTTTCGTTAACTTTTAAATAAAACTTAATGGCTGCGCAGAAATGCGGTTATTAGCAGATATATAATGTTTTTATGGAATATATGAATAACGTTATATATAGGCTCTTTAGATAAAAAGGCCCTATAGATCCATGAAACTCGCTCGTTGTCAGTGAAATAGATAGATAAGTACTGCGACTGTTGAAAACATTTAGTAAAACGAGTGAACGATAAAAGCATAGAAATCGTATTAACTAAAGAAATACCCGTGCATGACGTTTTAGAGTCCGGTAACGCCGGTAACGATATGAAAACGAAAATCGCTAATAATGAAATAACGCACATAAATAGCATTCGATAAAATATTTTGAAATCTTGTTATTGCAAGAAAATACTTTTGGTCCATATATATTATTTATTATTTAATACCCGAAAACTCAATCCTTACAGAGCTTGTTTAGTGAAGACGTTGATTCGTGCAAACTTGTCGCTTGACTTTTTTTTATGCCCTTTAGTATGTTTTATATTATCTAAGTATAGTATGAAGTCAAATTTATTTCGAAATTTTTATTTATATGAATTATTTTATTACGTTTCCAAAAATATCACTATACTATACATTACCTAAACTTTTTCTTAAAACTGTTCCACCTTAACATAGTCTTGCTTAAAAAATATATATGAAAATTATAAAAACCGTTCCACTTATTCCTAATACATCTCATTTACCAACGTAGTAGTATTTTAAAATCGCGAAACAGCTGTTAGACTACGGTGAAGATTTATAAATTAAACATAAAATCGAAAAAGTGTTTCATTTATGCAGTTTAAAAGAAACTATCTTTCAAAATTAGTATACAATCTCATAGAAGTTTTGTTAGTTACTGCAAAATAGTATCGAAAAGTTGAGCGAAATCTAAAAAATCGTTACCGGACTCTTAACGTATAAAATTTTATTTTAGCCAATGAAAACTTTGTGGATCAATCGCAAGTTTTTTTTTAATAGCGAGGCATTTTAGATCATATTTAAAGTCAGGGAAGGAGGTGAGGGGATAACTGTAAGGGGAATAACAAGACCGATTTTGGGAGCCATATGATTGGTACTACTGAGGACGCCGTCCATATTTTTATTTCGTCGTATAATAAAACAGCTATCTTAACAATAAATATACATTTAATCTAAACATACAGTTACAAAGAAAACTTTGAAACGAAGGTACGTAGGTATCTCAAAATGCATCTCGCAAACAAACAATTTCTAAAGGTAAATAGTGGCACGTGAAAGTTGGCGGATGTCAACAGTGGGGCCATACTCAAAATTCAAGTTGCCTGCACATTCGGCGAGCACTCGAACCCGTACGTGAAGGAAACCGGGTCGACAACGAGCCTACTTCTTAGCTGGGTGGCCGTTGCTTACACATTACTGGTTAGGACACTTTGTTAGACAAACCAGTGTATCCGTGACCTCTAAATCCGTAAATTCAGTGTCGGATGTACACAGTGCTGAAGATGGTGTCAATAAATAAATATTATTATAATTAGGTTGGTTTTTACACGGTGAGGCGAACTTGTGTGGCCTTATTCCCTTCAACTTGTCAAGACACACTGTAACGGGCCGTCCTTACCCGTTCAAATAATTATAATTGTTAAATTATATTTTAGGTTTACTTTATATTTTTAGGAACCAAACTGCTTGGTTATATAGTGTATATCAGCCTTTTTACTTCTACTGTTGTCTATGCCTTAGAAGAATAAATACTCTCAGAATTTCAAATATAAAATCACTGACATTGGAATTTGCTTGAAATAACTGTCAACATCACGAATGCAATGAAATGTATTTTTATAAGTGTATTTAAATGTGTAAAGCAGAGCTAATGCGTACGAGTATCATAACGTATAGAAAATGAACATAAAGGATTACTCCAGCTTTTATAAATTAAGTACCTCCATTCCTATTTTTATTAATCTTTTAAATACTATATAATGTCCCGATTTACCAAAGTTATTTTATTTGATGTGTTTGTGTGTATTTTATGTTAAAGCCCCCCCCCCCCCTGTGTCCCTAACTTCATTCTTTACGAACCTTTGAGTGCTAGAGTGGAGTTTCTGCGAAACCGGTATTTCTGACTTTGTAACTAGGCAAGTATATATAGACAGCGGTAATATAAAGATGATACTTAAATGAGACCTATATATACCTATTTAATAATGACAGCACTTCACAGCGACAAGGTAGGTATTCTTCTAATGGGCCCATCAATTCTAGGGTTTATGACATACAAATAGCTAAAAGGACTGAGAAAGGACAATTCGATACACTAAACGTACCCTCCCTGCTTTAAGCTCATTGTTCTATACTTACTCGGACTAACTGACACCGTTCAAAGACAATCTTCATGAAAATATTCCCATATAGGTCTAGGGGTACTTAATGGCCGTTTGTCATACAATCTTTAAAAAACAGGAGGTCGATGAGGAAGCATGATGAGGGACGGGAGGAGCACGGACGAGCTTTCTTTACTGTGTTGAACCGGGTTACTTATAACACAACGTAGAGGAATAGACGATCACTGGCCAATTCGAGAAGACTCACTACAAGGACCCAAGGTAACTGGCGATAAGGTAGATTCAGCTAGGCTAGGGCCCCTCAGCCGGAGCTCGTTACAGTTTGATTGCCGCGACCAGCACGTGTTCCATATTCAGCGTACCTATGATGTTTTTATCGCCAGTTCCTTGTATTTACCTTTGTGAGTCAAAAAAGTGGCTTTAGGCCACAGTTTGCTGCTGTTGAAGTGGATAGCATAGTGGAAAGCTTGTTTCGTGCCTCTCCTGTCCTTAAAATGCTTAAAACCTACGAGATATAATAATAAAAAAAAAAACTTCATACATAAATTTAGTATATACAGTGTGACCTTAGTTAGTGGACGGAACCTTAAATCACACATAGGGTTACTTCTTAGAAATGCTCTAACACATATATTTTTTTTAATTAGAACATGAGTTTACAAATAAATTTACTAACAAAAGATTTTTTTTTATGTCAACAAAAAGAAACAATTTGTAACAATTTTTGACAGAAACATATTAGTGACACGTCAGAGCAACGCAATATGCTTGTATGTGAGTGTTGATGTTGTCAGTTGCCATCACACACTTTGTCACATAAGACATTTGTTAAATTTGTAATAAGTGTCATGAATAAAAAAGATGACCAAATAGGGTAAAGAAGGTTTCATACTGTTCAATGAGGATGTATGTATATTTTCATGACATTAAATAACATACAGGCTGCTCTAAAGTCAAACTAAGAAATCGTAAATTGTCAATTTCTTCGTATGAGGTTCTTCAAAAAAGGAGTGTATAGGTTCTTATAGGGTTGGCAACGCGCATATAAGTCCTCTGGGTTTGCAGGCGTCCATAGGCTACGGTATCTGCTTACCATCGGGGTGTGGTAGTAGCATAAGCCTGTTAAATTTTTTAATTAGTGTCATGAATAAAAAAAGCATAAGCTTGTTTATCTTTTTCTCTTTCTCAATCAATCGGTTATGTTTTATTTAGTTTAATATTTGCTTTCATTACTTGATTGTGTCCATGCAAATTTGGGGGGGTAGTATACATCGTGTGTCTGATGAATTCATAAAACTTTTTTCTTAAAAGTATATTAAAAAAAAAAAAAAATACTAAGTATACATCGTGTGTCTGATAAATTCATAAAACTTTTTTTTCTTAAAAGTATATTAAAAAAAAAAAAAAAAAAAAAAACTACTTAGTATACACCGTGTATCTGATGAATTCATAAAGCTTTTTTCTTTTCTCCATAAGTACTTTTAAAATTTTATAGTTATTGAAATTTTGCTTTCCATGACCCAGATGTGTCTATGTTCGCAAAATTTGGGGGTAGTGTGTAACGGGCCGTCCTTACCCGTTCAAATAATTATAATTGTTAAATTATATTTTAGGTTTACTTTATATTTTTAGGAACCAAACTGCTTGGTTATATAGTGTATATCAGCCTTTTTACTTCTACTGTTGTCTATGCCTTAGAAGAATAAATACTCTCAGAATTTCAAATATAAAATCACTGACATTGGAATTTGCTTGAAATAACTGTCAACATCACGAATGCAATGAAATGTATTTTTATAAGTGTATTTAAATGTGTAAAGCAGAGCTAATGCGTACGAGTATCATAACGTATAGAAAATGAACATAAAGGATTACTCCAGCTTTTATAAGTTAAGTACCTCCATTCCTATTTTTATTAATCTTTTAAATACTATATAATATCCCGCTTTACCAAAGTAATTTTATTTGATGTGTTTGTGTGTATCTAATGTTAAAGGCCCCCCCCTGTGTCCCTAACTTCATTCCTTACTAATCTTTGAGTGCTAGAGTAGACTTTCTGCGAATCCGGTATTTCTGACTTTGTAACTAGGCAAGACAACTATATATAGACAGCGGTAGTATAAAGATGATACTTAGATGTGACCTATATATACCTATTTAATAATGATAGCACTTCACAGCGACAAGGTAGGTATTCTTCTAATGGGCCCATCAATTCTAGGGTTTATGACATACAAATAGCTAAAAGGACTGAGAAAGGACAATTCGATACACTAAACGTACCCTCCCTACTTTAAGCTCATTGTTCTATACTTACTCGGACTAACTGACACCGTTCAAAGACAATCTTCATGAAAATATTCCCATATAGGTCTAGGGGTACTTAATGGCCGTTTGTCATACAATCTTTAAAAAACAGGAGGTCGATGAGGAAGCATGGTGAAGGACGGGCAGAGCACGGGCGAGCTTTCTTTACTGTGCTGAACCTGGTTATTTCAAACACAACGTAGAGGAATAGACGATCACTGGCCAATTCGAGAAGACTCACTCTAAGGACCTAAGGTAACTGGCGATAAGTTAGATTCAGCTAGGCTAGGGCTTTTCAGTCGGAGATCGTGACAACACACTATTAGTTTGTACAACCAAGTTACATTAGTATCCTATGGGTTTCTTAAGGATACTCGCGTGCTAGATCCGTGATAGTCCATATATGTACTCGTAATCCCTTAGGCAAAAAGCCACGGCTCAGGTTAAAAATTGGGGGCAACGCTAGAAAAAAATAATGACAATATCTTAGATTTGTAATCGGAAAGCGTATTTATACTGTTTCGTCAAAGTAATTGACTCGCCGAAGCTCAAAAACTTGTTGGAAGGGCACCCCTGTTCCCACGGTGATGCGATACAATCCGACGCTGCTAAACAGCTTCGTTTTGCAACTTACGCTTACGTATGCTGAAAAATAGGTGTGAAAGAAGTGCACACTGTAACACGACCCGGGTTTCGCAAAACCGTCAAGAAACAATAGAAGTGACGCTTCTGCAATAAACTTATCTGCTGACTAATTGTTATATGACCATTACCATTATGCCATTACATGTAGAAGTAACTATTCGAAGGAACTAACTTTCCGTATTAGGTACACGATTACGTGCGAAGGGCACTTTTAGGCCTTTACCTAGTTACAAATGTTACAATACAAGATACATAGGTATTTAGAAAGGGCAAACTTGAAGGGATTCTGCCATTTCGGGAACTAAGGTCTCACAGGGTTATAGAAATATTTGTTTGATTAGATATTTTAAATTTCTTCGGTAACTATCTTAACAACTGTATTTTACAACGTTAACGACAGGTAAATATGACTTCTTATATTTGATACTGCTATTAGTCGCTCGTAGCACATAGAACAGACAATGTCCCAAAAAACGGGCAGTGTCAGTGAAGAATATGCTCCCAAGCGTGGGAAGGGCATTGTTTTCTTGAGGTCTTTCGGTGGTCATCAGAGCGCGACCGAAGGCCTCCGATATCAAGGCGTTTATGACTCACTACTACTACTGGGTTGTTATTGTCATTTCTTACCCGGACACTCTTAACCGAATAGACATGATCTTCGACTACGCATAGGTAATATACTTAGATCTTGATGTTACACTAAAACTGGTTTTTATCAAGATTCGGCAAATAATGGGAATAACTCTGGTCATTAATGGGTAGCTATTCGGTCGTGGTTAAGCTTCCTTCTTTCGTCTATATCATAGTCTAATTGCTTTGTTCGTTTTTGTGTTATCTGCGGTTGAATCAAGTTAAACGGGAAACCACTCTACAAAGCTGATGTCATTGACTACCTGTCTATAACGATTTGTAGAGTCGTGCCTATATATTTTTGAGCGAGTTGAGCCACTAGTACCTATTTATTAAAGTGATGCATTTCCAACTCCAATGGGGGATCGAATCAAGGGCATTTTTTCTTACTAAGCCACCGAATTGTAATTTGATTCCCCTGGCTGGACGTATCAAATGTGCGATTGAAAGTATTTATGTAGGAATTTATGATGCATTGTTTCATAGCAAGACCACCGACAAAACTCGTTTTCACCTGATCATGTTTCATTCATGCGTACGCTGCGGACCTCGCGTCGGTCCTAAATGTGTCATTCTAATTGTTTATCGAGCGAACAGCTGTAGGAAAACAGTATAAGCTCGTTTTTCGATTACGCATAGCTGTTAAGGACATTTTGGTCACATTACACTGGTCCGTGCGTGAGTTCGATTCGGTAGCGCTCGCGTTTAACTGGAAATACACGGCCAAGCCAAGCTTAACCCCCTTTGGAAATATTATAAAGGGGTTTAGCTATTCAGAGCAGGCCGGAAACGTTATGTCGACAAGTGGTCTATAGCACTTCTACTCACTTCCTTCCAGCTTTTGTTGTGGGCATATGAATTAGGTCATTTATTTTATAACTAAGTTACACAGAACACTGTATAAATTACCTAGTAAATAATGTTTTGATTGAACGATATATCGTTGTATTATATTATTTATATTAAATCGGTAGGTTATGTCCGTTTGTCTAAACAACTGACGTTCTCTGCTCTTCTAACATACATCACAGTTTAACTATCTAAGTGTTTTTACGTCGAGATATGAAGTGTGCCACGCGTGACGCGTCAGAATCATGACGTGAGTCATCTTTGTCGACCTTTCCCGCATCTAAATTCGCGCAGCCATCAGCCAACGACCGCAGCCGCCGCGGCGAGGATCCCCCACTAATTGATAATTAAGATCGCATCAGTCTGCTCTGGTTAATGCAACCACCACTTCATCAGCCGGTGCGGCAGGTACACCTACACATGATACGCGTGACATTTTAGACTACGGAACATTTTAAAGGTTCCCGTCAAATGAGATAGACTTGATTCTTGATCATTATTTCTAAAAGCCAGCAGATCTATAAAATGCTGAAACAAGTCGAACGCTGGTTGTTTTGATAACGTCTTATTTAATTTGCCATACAGCTGACATTTCACAAAAATCTACTATTCTAGGTCCTCTTTGAAAAGGTCACGATATTTAGCGAAATGTTAATTGTTTTTGCTATGCCAAGGTGATTCGGGCATGGGTCAGATTTGAACAAACACTGGCCGATTTCTCTGTCGATAATTTTATAATGTAGAATACCAAGGCCTAGAAATAGTATTTGGTTATATGTAGCTAGTAAAACAAGGTGTACCGTACCTACTGCTTGCCTTAGTCAAGTAGTCCTTTATCTAATTGTAATTAGTGAAGTGAGTGTAAGCAGTGTTATGTATAATTTTTTTAAGATGTCGGAATTGCAGATAGAACTCTTTAGTATGATTACGACATCTTAAAAATTACTATTATAAATATTATAATAACAACGATATAGTTATAAACAGTTATATTTTGACTTTACTTTTAGCTAGATATCGGATTCGTGGTACTTACAGATAATAGATATTCCTTTTATTCCCTAGATTCATTTGGCGAGATTCTAAGATTGAACGAGGATTCTAATTCTTAAGCACTTAGCTCGAACGATGACACGTTGTTTGTACTAGTTTGTAGAGGTCACTGCACACAGAGCCAAATCTGTGCACGTGTGTGGCATACTGAGGTAATGTTTATAATGTGGACTGTGTCGTCATATTGTATTCTGTGCACCTCCGCGCGTTTGAAACGATGCACGGCACGCCTCTTAACTCGTGTTTTGATTTTCTGACAATTTGTGTGCCAAATGAGTATCGTCTGGGATTGGATAAAACCATCATCTTGTAATATTGTTTATACTTATGTGTTTAAGTAACCTGATGTCATTTTATTGTAAAAACTACATCAAGTTCAATATAGGCTCTTTAAAACCCTAAAAATGCTTAAATAAAATATGAATGTTGTGTAGAAAACATACATGGTATAGCGGCTCTATTTCATTGCTATATTTCAGATACAATATTTTTTTAATGTATTAATTAATTATATATAATGTAATGATTAAAAAAGATTTGAAAGCAACGGATTGCTTTTGAAATACATAAAAAAATATAATTTCGGTTTTTGTTTAGTAGAGAATGTAGAGATGTACAACGTTAAGAACGTTTGCTTTATCCTGAAATCGGTGATTCATAATGCCAGCCACGTCTGTTTGCAATATCTCTTGGCAGACTAAGGGGTATGATTCAATTCAAATAGCGCTACATTTATATTTTATATAGGGCCTTTAGGAGACTGAAATCAGGACTTTATCTTCAAAAATATTTACTAAGAATTGGCTGATGCGTTAGTAAAATATGACTAGATTAGATGTTTGAGTGATCCCGCCCGATATGTATGTATGTACAAGACTATCTACATTTAAAAATGTGGTGGTATTTGCTTGTAAAACTGAATTTATAAATAACTTGGTAGGTATATAAATGTCAAAGATATAGCAGTCGGACCAGTTTGGGGCAGTTCCTTGTGTTGTGTTTTGTGTCGGACGAAGGTCGCGCGCGCAATGCCGAGACGATGACGTCGCACCTGCCCGTTCATTATCATTTCTGCCATGGTTGAAGAATTAGTTCATGTTGCAGGTAGGGAAATATACAAACTTGTAAGATATCTAGGTCCACATTCTCATAGGGTCGCTCGTATAACATAACATAACCCTCACATCTTGATCAAAGGAAGCAAGCTAAAATGTTTCTAATTAATTAACTATACTTAGTTCACGAAAATACTCAATATATTATGTTATGTCCCAAAAATTAAGTGTACATTTATTTCTACGCTTCCAGAAGGCTCTTATTCCGAGGTCAAACGCTTAGTCTGTCCACAACCTCAGTAAGCGGTGAGAGACAGTAATAATCTACCAAAAAGTTAGTTTCAAATGAACGAACTAAAGAATACCCCATTATGGTTAACAGTGCATGACCAGTATGAACGACGATTTTTATCTAGTAAATTATAAAGAAGTTGCACTTTACGCGTTGCATTGTTTGCCTGCCGAGGAGAATCAGGAAGAAAACGTGACCAATGTTGACAACAGTTTGTGCTGTAGCAATTAGCCTGCTTGCATACTTTACCGTTCGGGCGGCGAGGCTAGTCGGCCAGCAATTTGCCAAGCTTTGAACCGAATTGTATGTGTTCTTTTTATATGTTGCCCTGTTGCAATAACAATACTACGTTTTCCGTTGCAACGATTTTTTAATAAAGAGAATCGGCCAATAATATATCACCTCCATTTTTTTTAATGGTAGAACTTTTTTTATATATTTTAAGTGATTTCCACCTCACTACTTTACGAGTAGGTAGTTTAGATTAGTCTTTTGTGAGAGCGATGAGAAAAATTGATCTCCTGTATTTTTTTTTAATTAGAGCTTTTTTGGGAAATAATATGCTGAGTCTCCTATTGTAATTCACAGTATTTTATTGCTGTATCATACACTAAAAATATATGTTTGCTTCAATGAAGATCTTATTTCATCTAACACGCATCTTGACTGCATTTAAGCCTAATAAGTTTTTGTATGAGCCTAATGAGATATAGTTAATAAATATATTTTTATTCCAATTATTTTATTACCAACTAAGATAAAATGCATCTTAGAAGGACTTAATTTTTTTAGTGTATATTTGTGAATACATAAATATGCAATCTACAAACTAATCTACATTGTTTACTCTATACACGCTCATACAAAAAAACACAAAGGTGATTATTATTGGTCAGTATTTTATGTATGTATTTTTAAATCATTCAAGGACGAAAGCAGATGACCTTAGTATGAAAAATTATTTGTCGCTAACCCATTTCTTTGTCGTTAGTCCTTAGTTATATTATATGTGATCTTTTTTTTTCTTACCTATAAGAGATTTGGAGCTTATTTTTATAAATATACCTAACAAACATAAGATCAGTTCCACTTTAATTTGTTTGCAAGCTTACCAGAACAAACTTTATGTTTTCTTGCGTTGTATAATTAAATCATATTTACGAAATAGGTAAATTTGTTATTGTCTCATTACAGTCATTACCTACCTACATACTCTTCTTGACTATACATCGCTTCTTAGATCGCTTGGTTGTGCTTGCCTAAATTTTACTACATCCACGCAAGATCTGGTAATCCGAATTAACCAAACAACTTTAGTTTACCTGTGACATTTAAGATTGAGCTAGTGCAAATAATAAACCTTCTTTTAAATGACCTACACTACTGGTACAACAAAGAAGCTATAAAGGCGGAAATCTAATTAACGATATCAAAAGGAAAGTGCTTGACTGTCGACTGCACTGTGGCCTTTCTATTGTTCAATTTCTTTAAAGCTCACGTCAGGGTCAGTCACCATTTGCAATTGCTTCTACAACATAAAATAAAAGATTAAAATCTTAAGAAACTTAAGTAATTTCGCATAACATTTTCAAAATCTATTAAAATTATTGATGACCATAAGTCGTCTCATAAAGTTATGACCAATTACAATACAATTATCAAAACATGGCTGGGATAGATAGGACAGGTACATAATTTTATTATGGAGTTCCGTTGACGAACTAGTACTAACCAAGAGCAGTTCCACAAGTTAAAAAAAAACGTACACTGTACTATATTAAGAGTTCCGTCGATTGACCCAGGATCCTATCATCAGTTCGTTAATGATAATTGCACCCACTCTTCTCTTTTTTTAATCTATTAAAAATTCACAATGCCATTGTATATGAGCTTTAAGTTTTATAAAATAAACAGTGTAATGGGCAGGTACCGCAAGCAGCTGCGCTGCGAATAACTTGTTAATTGCGGTGGCACGCGCAGGACCTGCGCCGACGCATTTGTCGCACAAATGGCGCTTTAATGGTTCCCTTCAAAGGCTAACGGCTGCGTCACTCGTCATCTTTTCCTATTAGCAATGGTAACTCCATTGAATGATTTTACGGAAATTATTAGTATTTTCCTTGGCACATTACGAGCAAGCGTCTGGAGTAAATAACATTTTTAATGTGTTGTTACACATGTTCTGTGTAAAAATTCATAAATTCTGACAACTTGCCAATTTCATAATTCATATCGATTTTCATTTGTCAGTTCAAAGACTGCCAAGCTTCATTTTAGCGCTGTTGACTAATGCGCCGACCTACTGTTTTTGCTGATTCGTATTTTCCAAACCGGATCGTCACTGAGCACTGCGTTACTTTTAAACATCGCCGTCATGTGCTAGCAGCATGCACTTAAAGTTTTGGGCCGGCTCTGAGCTCATTAAGAACGAGTCCGTGGAATCGAATCGCCAATCGTGCAGGAATTTATGCATTTAATTATTTTTGAGCACGCTGCAATTCAGAATAAAGTGGCTACTTCATCAATATTGCTGGTCTCCGGATGACGCTGTACGCTACGTTCAGCGTCACATTGTATGCGAAGGCAGGAACATTTATTTTTAACGTCCGCTGTCGGCGCTGACGCCCTTAACTATCATCTACTATCGATATCTACTATCATCGCATGAGTCCATTACATTAGTAATGCCCTAGCCACTTTGTTCAGAATGTCTACTTTCTTCTTGCGGTGCCATCTCCTACCGGATGTTAGCGATCATCATTGCAATGCGTACTTTATCAGCTCTAAACAGAGATCGGCTGCTCATCCCGAACCACTCCCGAAGGTTTTTGAAGGTTGAAGATGTTCTACGTTTGCCTCTTTGCCGGTGTTCCGTATCTTCCAGTGAATTATAACTGTAAAAGTGCGTACTTGTCTTGTATCCGATATGTGGCCCAGATATTCCAGCTTACGCCATTTATGGGGGCGTCCATTAATCGCGTCATATTGTATAGGGGCGGGGGGGGGGATCAAGAAAAAATCACCTATGATCACCACAGTTACGGACACATATCACGTGTAATTTTTTTATTTTTACATGCTACTGTATTATATTCAATAAAATAAAAAATATCAACTTTTAAATTAACCAAACTTTCGAAACCAGAGTAAAATTGCGCGCGGAAATTTGCTTCGCAGTTGGCACTTCAGCGTTCATTTGAGCGGGCGGGGCGTCGCTATGCTTTATGCACGGCGTCTCTTAGATTGATCTCATTTTTGTTAAAATCCATTTCTAATGACGGGATCCACGATGAATCAAGGGAACTCCTGCAACCTTAAGCAGACGTATAGCGATTTTTTTTAATCTAAAAACCAAACAATTGCATTTAAATAGTGCTTTTTAGTGAAATAGAAACTGCTCGTGAAGAACAGAATGGAACTCCTCCACGACAAGGTTTTTTACGTCTTGGGACTAATTGTTATGACTTATGAGATATACTATGGTTGTCAATAATTTTAATGACATTTGAAATATTATTTTGTGAAGTAGGTTTTTAGGGTTCCGCAGCCAAAATGGCAAAACGTAACCGGTTTCGTTATGTCCGTCTGTCCGTCCGTATGTCACAGCTATTTTACTCGGAAACTATAAAACATATCTTAATAAAATTTTAACATAAGGTGTATTTTGTATGCCGCTACTAAGTTTTGCTGAAAAAGATATTTTCAGGGTGGACACTCCAGACATGTAACTATTTGTCAAAAAAATTTTTTTTACAAATATAAACGTGTTGCACATCACGCGATAGGTAATATAGGTATTTAAAAATAATTTTAATCAAAAAAGAACCGACTTCACTTAGCCTCCACCTTTCCAAAAGCAAATGCTCGAGCTGCTGTAAAAAATACTCAAATCACTATGGCTGTGCGTATAATAGTTGAAGAGTTCCCTCGATTTCTCCAGGATCCCATCATCAGATCCTGACCTGGTTACAGTGGGACTAACTGTGAAGTATACTCTTTAAAACAAAAAAAGAATTTTCTAAATCGGTCCATACGTCTTCGAATAATCGGTGAACATACAAAAAAATAGCAAAAACAAAGATTCCGACGAGTTGATAACCTCCTCCTTCGAAATCTTGAAGTCGGTTGATAACATTGAGATTTGTTTAAACATTTTTTCATTTAGTGAATATTTTAAGAATGATCATCCCGTAAGTCTAAAAAATTGTGCCCCCCTGTAACTTTTGAACCGGAGATCCAAAAAGTATGAAAAAAAAATTGAGAAGATACATCATTGTATATTCTTTGAACGAAAATTGTTTTGAACATTATCGGTTTAGGAACTATGGAGTTATCACCAAGAAAACTTATTTCATAGGCAGATACGACCTTTTGATATTAATATTGTCTTCGGTTGCCGCGATAGTTATTCATGAAATAAAACAATTAAAAACGGATTTTATCGCGTGTATTGAGCTTAAATTACATCCCGACGTTTCGAACACTTTACAGCGTTGTAATTTAAGCTCAATACACGCGATAAAATCCGTTTTTAATTGTTTTACTTTTGATATTAGTTTTTCGATTGTAGGTACGCTCGATTATGCGTGATCTGACACGCACTTGGCCGGTTTCTTTTCTGTTAAAGATAATTTTAATTAAAACGGTGAGGTATCCATGTTGTTTCATTTTTTTACCCTTCACGTGTACGTACGTTAGGTAGGTTCATGTGTTAGAAAACTGTACTTACTTTAGTTAGCAAAAAAATTACACGTCATATTGGACGGGGGGGAGGAATCCTGAAAATATCACCAAATATCACCATGGGGGTGGGGGGGGGGGGGGGGGTCTAAAACAAGCCAAAAACGTATGACGCGATTAATGGACGCCCCCTTATACAGTTCATAACATCTACCTTTTTAATCATTATTTGTAGTATCTTCTCATTCCAGTAAGTGTCCATGCTTCAACGCCATATAGGAGAATGGAAAACATACAGCAATGCAGAAATGTCTGGTTTAGACTGTGTTATTAAAATAAGCACTCACCTCTAAGCTCGGCTCGATTCAATGCCAAGTCTTGCAAATTTGTGTTTATAGTGTTCGCCTCCGATCAATTTGTATTTATTCCTAGGCCCGTTAAAATTATTGATTGCAACGATACGACTAGGACGTTATGACCTATGCACTATCGCGTGTTCATAACCGCAGTAACCTCTTAGCAACTTGTTAGTCTACTTACCTGCAACTACCTATGTTGTTGGTAGTACATACTGCAATAATTAAATATACAGGCATGAAATTTTTCAATGCTAAGTAATCAAGTGGGAAGAAACGCAACGCAACTCAGTTATATACGTCTCTTTAGAGACTAGCTTGCCATGGTGTTTTTAGTATTTATGAATATTTGCCCGATTCCCATTGATGCCCATTTTGTGACTCTGGCATAGGTATTAGGTCACTGTGAAAGATTCCTTTGTCTTCATTCCGTAATACGTTAAACCCAATTTAATCCGTCTCATCTCTATGTATTTAGTGAGTTCAGTAGTTACGCGCTTCTAGTTCAGCTTTAACTTTGGCTTACGTAAATTGTCCTAAGTTTAATACATTTAGCTATTTAACGGGATTTTATAGCTTCAACTTCAAATGAAGGATAGTAGGTACTGTAAGTTCTAACGACTTTGTTAGTTTTTAGACCATTCCTTGAAATAAATAAATAAATATTATGGGACATTCTTACATCAATCGACCTAGTCCGACAGTAAGCTCAATTAGGCTTGTGTTATGGGTACTAGACGACGATATATATAATAGATATATATGAATAAATACTTACTTATTTACATAGAAAACATCCATAACTCAGGAACAAATATCTGTGATAAACACACAAATAAATGCCCTGACCAGGATTCGAACCCGGGGGACCTCCTGCTTCGTAGGCAGGGTCACTACCGACTGGGCTAGGAGGCCGTTAAATCGATATGATAAGACAAAAGGTCCATGTTAAATGTAACCATGGACTTGACGTAAGGAGAGTCTGTCATACAAGTTGCAAGTATGGCATTGCATGCTTTCAACCAATTGAACCTGTGGCTATGAGGACAATGATGTTTGCTTGCTTTTATTTTATACATTGCATCGCAATAATATCAACATGCATCAAAAAAATATGTACCGTAATATTTAGGTTTGCTTCATACCAAACATATTTTAAACTTATATACAGCCTTGGCCAGAAGTGTTGAACACCCTTGCGATTTTCATACAAAACACGAAAGTTTAGACCGGCGTTTCTATCTTTTTTGAAGTTATTTTATCAATTAATTCAAACTGAACAGGTATGTTTTGTTGAAGTGAGTAGTAACTGCATAGAATATTTGCTTTGCCACTTTTCATATTTTATAGGTACCTTGAAAGTGTTATTAAGTGAAGTTTTCTAGATATATCAATAAAATATAACATTTTACGTCATCGTACATTGTTATGATAGGGAATTAATACTTAACATCAAAATTGTAAACAAAAAAGAGCTATGCACAACACTTCTGGCCAAGGCTGTAGATGTCATATACAAAGGAAAAGTGAACTAGGCCTCCGGTGCCCAGGGCTGGGATCGGCCCAGCGTCTCCTGCATTCGCGGCAGACGCCCTAATGCTGGTTTGATCCCAGCCCTGGGCACCACGGGAGGCCTAGCTCACTTTTTCCTTTGTATATGACATCTATATGTTATGGACCAAGTGATATATAGGTCATTATACATAATGCGCGGGCATTATGAATAATGACCAATATAATCAGATTGGCATTATACATAATGCCCATCACCTATTTGTTCATAGTTCATAGTTTCCAGCTACCCAAAGGTTGTCTAGTAGAGATTGCTTTTTAGCGATAAGACCGCCTGTTGTTACCTAGTTTTTATTACTGTATTGCTGTATATTTTCCTCTTTTCTCATGTGGTGCACAACAAAGAATATTTATTATTATCTTCTTTATTCATTTTCTTATTATTATTTGTCTCTTTTATTTTTCTCCTTTTTAAAAAGGGTATTTTATTTATTATGCGGACCATAACCAAGCATAATAAAATCATTAATAAGTAATATACTTACATAATGATTGCATAGTGTTTTCAGTTATAGTCGATGAAGTTAAGAATTTCCTAGTCAATCGGCATGTGTTTAGAATTGTAGCTTTATGAAGAGTGTGTATGACTTGAGTTGGGATGTGTAGGGTTTCTAGACTATTGCTTAATGTTTTCGATACAACTCCTGTGGTGGACATATTATTTGGCAGAGTAATAAAGCTTCGATAATAACTATTCAAACAATTAAATTGTCCGGGCTTTATAATTTATAATTAAGTTTATAATTTATGGTTAGTGTACTTAAAATACAAAACAAATCAAAATATTTATTAAAATAATTGTATTTGTTCTTCAGTTATATTTTGATTTCTTCGTGGCCCAAAGGTATTAAATAGAACTACGCGACGGTATTCTTTTCCATCTGTTGCGAGAACTAACACACTTAAACATGGTAGAGCACATGCCTTCGCAATGCTTCAGAGTGCTTTGACACATAATAGGTACGACAAAAAGCGTGTTATCGACAGACCAGTACCAATAAGGGCAGAGCATTAGGACTGGTAGCTTCGTGGGTGGACTGGTCCCGCGAGGCCGCACGTTTTTCTAACGCCCTCTCGTGCCTAACTGTTCATGCCACTGCTAGAGCTGCCCCGTGACGAGTTATTTGACGTTCACATAGATGAAAGCTGTAGGAACATGAACCCAGTGGTGTAGTCATGATTCATGAGCTGTAATGCGAAGATTGCGAAGACAATCCGGTGAACGACAATACATATATGGATTCTGTAAACTTGTAGAAAATAGAATTATACTTGTTCATGGGCCTAAGCCCGCAAGTTGTAGGTAAGACGTTTACGTTTATAGTATGAATCAATTTTATTACGCCAGCCACAAATTACCTTCAACAAAAGAATAACTATTCGTAAGCACCTCCTTTATAGGTTGTTCAACCACAACACAGAGGTTAACACATGGCTTCCGGCGATCGTAGGCAATAAACACTATCTTCAAATCTCCTCGTAGTATTGAATTCAAATAAGCCAGCGAGACATGTGGGTTGCTCCGGTCTCGACTCTCGAGGCGCCGGCGCCGGCTCGCCCTGCGGTGAAGTGAAGGGCTCGGAGAAATTAGCAACAAAACACGAGGACATTCTATGGTAATTCATTGCTATGACACGGAAGGAATGCATACATAATTTATATAATGGAAAACCTCTTTGTGATGAGTATTTATTTATTGATGTATATTATCGTAGAGAACAAAGTAAGCTTACTTATTTTGTATGGTATTATACATTATCTTTCATTTAGAAAATCTCACGTTTTACTAATGCTATGGCTTGCTTTTCCCGAAATCAGCGTCAAAAGTTTTTACGTACGGTTATTAAGTTATTTGACTAGTACTAAAGCTAAAAATGTTTTTTACACTGTAACAATAAAAATTATCACTAAATATCAATTTAAACTGATCCTGAGTCCAGCTAAATCCATTTGGAATTCAAAAAACATCGATATATCCTCTCGGTCTATTTAGGGTTCCGTAGTCAACTAGGAACCCTTATAGATTCGCCAGCATGTCCGTCTGTCTGTCCGCGGCTTTGCTCAGTGATGGTTAGTACTAGAAAACTCAAATTTGGCATGAGTATGTGTTTTAATCACACCGACAAAGTGGTAAAACATAACCTGAAAAGATATTATTTTTTTAGGGTAGCTCCCATACACATCAAGGGGGGGTTATTTTTTTTGCTGCAACCTTATCTTGTGGGGTTTCGTTGGATAGGTCTATAAAAAATAAGGGTCTTCTAAAACAATTTTTGGATAAAACTAATACTTTCATTATTATAGCACCGAAACCGGCCAAGAGCGTGTCGGGCCACGCTCAGTGTAGGGTTCCGCAGTTTTCCGTCCGTCACAGTAAGTGTCCCCACTTAAGAGTTTTTGAAATCACGTCATTTCATTGTGATTTTGTATAAATTACAGGTACAATAAACACCTGCTTATACGGTTAAAACAAACTTAGTTCAGAAATTATTTTGTAATTTTTTTTCAAAAACTATTCAACCTGTCACGTTCAAAATAATTTTCCTAGAAAGTTTTTATAAAGTTCTACTTTTGAGATTTTTTTCATATTTTTAAAACTTATGGTTCAAAAGTTAGAGGGGGGGGACACATTTTTTTTTTACTTCTGGAGCGATTATTTCCGAAAATATTTACAGTATCAAAAAATTATTTTTGTAAACCCCTACTCATTTTTAAATATCTATCCAACAATATATCACACGTTAGGGTTGAAATGAAAAAAAAAAATCACTCCCCACTTTACGTATAGGGGAGGTACCCAAATAAAACATTTTTTTCCACTTTTTATTTTACCACTTTGTCGGCGTAATTGATCTACATATTAGTACCAAATTTCAGCTTTCTAGTGCTAACGGTCACTGAGATTATCCGCGGACGGACGGACGGACGGGCAGACATGCGAAACTTATAAGGGTTGTAGTAGTTGACTACGGAACCCTAAAAAAGCGCGTTAAAAACAGGCTGAGATGATAGGATTGCATGAAACAAGACAATTGAATACAGCTAAAGATATATACGTAAATCTGTATAATTTGACGTATGTAAATGTTAAAGTTACGTGGCCGTTGCGACCGATGGAGGAAGGAAAGTTGCAGAGCGCTGCAGGGCATGCAGGACTGCAACTGCAGCACTTGTTGCACTACTTCCTCTAAGCTATGGTAATGCTCTTATTGCAATGAATTACCTTTCTAAACTAATACTGTGCCTATCTAGGTCATGCTATTCATAATTTTCCGTTGGAGCTTGGAGCTAGTTACTACCGATGCACGCATGCCCGTTTATACATGGAAATTCAATGCTGTGTCTTATCGTCTAAAAGACCTTGTTGATATTTTAGAAAATGTAGGATGATAAAATAGTATATATACTACCTATTACCATCTTGAAGTTTCAGATAGGATTAATTAATATAATAAATATCTGCAAATACGGTCACTTCAATGTATATTAATGTGACTACAGAAGTTGGCGCCATTTCTTACTCTTAAAACGTTCGCAAAATTTTGTGTTATGGGAAATATCGTATCGTAACGTAAGTGATAAGTCCGACAAATGTGGTGTTATAGATTTATTAAATGAAGTCTGAACAACCATATTTAATCATTGATGCAACTATTGCAACTCGAACGGGT
The DNA here is from genome assembly GCA_947086415.1 of Pammene aurita. Lineage (NCBI taxonomy): Eukaryota > Metazoa > Arthropoda > Insecta > Lepidoptera > Tortricidae > Pammene > Pammene aurita. The sequence continues at coordinate 15,883,157 of OX352290.1, forward strand.
ACAGCTATAGTCCGGGCACAATGGCCCCGCAGCCCTAATAGGAGTTTCCTTTGAACTAGTTGTTACAACTCGCCCGTTGTTGTTGTTTCGAGAAATAGCTGGCGTTACGGCTTTCCTTGCGGCGGATGTTAAAGAAATAAACGCTGGATTAGTCTGGAATTATACATCAATAGTTCGATACCATACCTTCGATACAAAGCACGACCTCTTTCATCTCAATTTTATGTCACCATAATATAGCTGGTGATTTAATTTACTAACTTGGTGAGGCTGCGTTTGACGGAGAGTAATTACCAGCAGCAAGGCATAAGTTTATAGGTAAAGTAGGTACACTCAAGTATTATAAAACGGGTAATTTTGTATGAGAATATGTATATAAAGTGACCCGTTTCCGTCGTGCCTTGTCTTTAGAATTTAATTGTTACAAGCCACTTTGCAGATTTTCAGATAAATGAAGTACTTCTAGCTAGGTACTTTTGAAAAAATTAATAAAATTAGTGCGTGTTAAACGAAAAGTCAATGTCTAGGGGGTGTTTATGAACCTGTTAATACGATTAAGGAGTGTCCGACACCCCTATCCCTATCCATTGCTTTATTACGGTAATCAGCAAAACAGGGGCCAACGCCTGCTCAGTCACAAATTTAGGCAACCCCAATAGCAATTAGAAAATGGAGATGGAGTTTTCCAATCAATAGGAAAATATAAGGTTGTATTCAGTTATCCGATTATTAAATTACAATTTACGCAATCGATATGTGGTTTTGTGGTTCACACATCTGTAAGTAACCTTCAGCAGTCATGAAAACTATTTGGCACAGCTGCTCGTTGGAATGTTCACATTACATCGTTTTACAATAATATTTGTCTACAATGATGTGTTTATACAGCTATACCTAAGCTGACATTTATTATAGATCACTTTTATTATTGACATTTATTATAAATAACTACTTATTCAATAATTAACACATTCGCGATAAACCCAAATTCCATCAATATTTTACTCATCTGGGTTGATAAGTTATGTATGAAACATTTATGATGATGTCTACAACTGTTATTATATTGTTTATATTTTGGTTATAATGATTAATAACAAAAAAATACATTGTGTTTTTAAATTTCAGATTAATTTTTTTGGCGTGAAAGAGTAACTATCCCCATATCCCCATATCCATATCAAAAAATTTCGTATGACAAGATTTTTTCATTTACACTTTATGCGATGTGAGTTATTCTAAATTGCATTCTATGGAAGTACATACTGCTACAGTCAATTTAAATTCTGAATATAAATTGGTTAGAATTGTCCCGAGGCGTTCAAATGCACTTGTCGTTCTCAACTGCACTCGAATCATCAATTTTTATTGTAACGTCTAGCCCAGAGCTATCATTAAACGAATATTTTATTTTATTTTATTTGGGATGCTTACTGCCTAATATACATAGTTTAATAGACTTATCAACTGGATGCCAATTTCAAGCTTCCACACATATAAAGCTAAATAACATTAATATAAAGTCTCTAAATAGCAAGATATTACAATATACAATATTCATGTCAGAATCTATGAACGGAAAATTATGTCGGGTACTTTAACTATCTATTAACAATAATATCTTTAACATTGTTAATCTTACTATGAAACAAATCGTTGGACATATCGTTTAATTTATTAAATAGTCTAGTTTTTCGAGGGAAGAAACATTTTTTTACGAATGTAATTGCGAGAATGAGGGATACGATACGAAGCAAGGGCCTTCTACACAATTGCGAGGCAGCTATATAAAATTGTACCTTACTTATAGTGGTAATTTTTTAAGATGCCGGAATCTTACTAAGGAATTCTGTCGACAATGCCGACATCTTAAAAAAATCGTACTATACTAGATCCAGAGAACCGATTTTACCTTGAGAAATTTTCATGAATAAACTTATGTAATTTGCCGATCGTCTTTTAAATAGAGGGACAAGGTGTAATTTTTGGCATGACACGAAATACACTCGCGAGCAAATAATACGGGTCAGTGACAAAAACCCTTATATTTTGCAAATTAATAGCGGTATGTGCAGGAAACTTACTGTGTATTAAAGAGAATTTAATATCGAATTAAAATGAACCTTCAATGTTCTACAAGAATTCTGGAAAGTTTTATTTAAAAAAAGTCGAATTTGGTACCGAATTCAAATTGAGCTTATTTCACTTTTGATTGTTTTCTCACCTTTGTTTTCAATCTGTCAAAGCAAAATGATAAAAGGCAGTTTTTGTTGACTTTGATGGTCATTATTGAATTACTATCATGTCGCTAACACAAGATGAATGTACACGTATCGTCACTTTGTTGCAAGAAGGCAGAAGTCAGAGATATACAGCAAGAAGAACAGGCGTGTCACTAATCTACGGTGCAGAGGGTCCTCCAACGTTTCCTACAAACTGGCAGGAACCTTCGAAGACCAGGAACCGGCAGGCCGAGATGTACTACGGCTAGAGAAGATCGATTTATTGTAACAACAATGCTCCGAAATCGGCATCTCACTGCAGTTGAAGTCAAAAACCAACTTCGGGAGACCCGAAGAGATGACATCAGCGAGTGGACTGTAAGGCGGCGGCTTCGTGAAGCTAATTTGACCCCACATAGACCGGCAAATGGCCCAAAACTTAACAGAGGGCATCGAACTGCAAGGAAACTTTACGCACGCGAATACAGGCCATGGGGTGCCGAAGAATGGGCAAGAATTATGTTTTCTGACGAATCCAGATTTATGCTCTATGCACATGACGGGCGGCGAAGAGTTTACAGACGGCCAGGTGAACGTTTTATTCCAGCCTGTTTTGAAGAAAAAGTTGCTTTCGGCGGTGGGTCTGTTATGGTTTGGGCTGGAATCTCTTCAGAGAGTCGCACGCAATTAGTTTTGATAGAAAATGGAACGTTAACTAGTGCCAGGTATGTGGAAGAGATTCTTAATGAGCATGTAGGCCCATATTTAATTAATATGGGTGAAAACTCAATGTTCATGCATGACAACGCCAGGACACACACCGCACAGATTGTGGAAGTTTATTTTGAGGAGGTTGGCATCAACACTATGAACTGGCCCTCGAGAAGCCCGGACCTAAATCCGATTGAGCACGTATGGGACGAGCTCGGAAGGCGTGTAAGAAATCGAAACCCCGCCCCAGCTACACTTAGAGACCTGAAACAGGCGTCAGTGGAAGAATGGGCTAATATCCCGCAAGAACGCATAAGAAACTTAATAAACAGTATGCCCAATCGTTTAGAAGCTGTCAGAAGAGCTCGAGGAGGCAATACGAAGTATTGATATGTTTTACTTTTTTTTTGTTTTTAGTTTTGTGTGTGAGGTACCACGGTTGCTTTTTACCTATAATTAATTGATATCGTGTTTACTATGTAAATTAAATAAACAAGTGAATATCATCTCTAACTCTTGACGTTGTTTTATTAACTATGCATTTATCTATAATATACAATTTAATTCAGGCTCCTAGCTTTATTATTTTAGGAGATATTATAGTTTTTCGTACTGACCCGAATTATTTGCACGCGAGTGTAGTTGTTACTAGTCCGCTTAAATTTGAAAGAAAGGAAATTAACAAATCTATTTTGAATTTTTAAAGGAGGGGGGGGGGGGGGCATCAACATTTTGACCTACAGTTTTGAGCAGGGATAGAATACCGGTATTATTTTCATACAAATTAACCGGTATTCAATGTCGGTATCTGAGTTATTACTGAATATTTTCGGATAATCTGATAATTTATTAAGTTTACCTAAATCACATTTCAGCATATCACGTAAACATTGCGAAACTCGAGCGCTATTTTGTTTTAGTAATACCGGTAACGATCTGTGGTTTTGAGTGTATCTTGCGTTACTCACTATCACTATCTGGAGTTACCAAGAAGTCGGGCTTCTAATATTACATAGTTTCTGTTTATTCACACCATAAACTGAAAAACAGTAAATTTTTACAACGAAATTTAAATGTTGAGGTGTGCTTTGTGTCGGTCAAAAAGTTGATTCGCCCGCGTACGTCTTATAGAACGGGTTCCATATTTGAGAAGCATATTCAAGTTGATCTAACATAGGCACAGTATATGATTTTAATTGTTTTCATACTAAAGTATTTTGATACGTTTAAATCGAAATAGTTGTTTTTACAATACAAATCTAGTCTATCCAAATCCTGCTGCAATATTTTGGCTTCAAATTAGTTATTAACTATTTTTAAGATTTTCATATCATCCGCATAAAGCAAAAAATCGTTGTTAATTAAAGTAGTTAGAACCAATGTCGTTAATAAATATTACAATTAATAGTGGCCCTAATAATGATCCCTGGGGAACTACGCATGTTATTTTTATTTCCATTCCTACTCACACAGTCACATACTATTATGTTGTTATTAAATTGACTGAAATGATTCGAATCTTATCGTAACGGGAAAAATCTAATTTATTATTTTATAAATATGTACATAAGGATTAGGATAAACGATTATATGCATTTGATATTTCCATTGTAAGTAGGTGCTCAACCTAACTGAAAATAGGCCATTAGCTTACTTCAACTGCGCCTGCCTTCACCCTCAACTAGTACATATATCTCTGGTAAATTCAATTGCCCCATGCATGAAATTGCCCCGGTTGATATACTTTTATGTAATAGTACAACGACCTCAACACGACCTTTAGCCGAACGATACGAGTGTCTCATATAACTTATATAACGATGAAACACGTAAAATAAATAATACTTATATGATATAAGTAATATTTATTTTACGTGTTTCATCGTGTAGGCTAGCGGTACTAAATTGCAGGTGATTGTGGATCTTGGTTGTGTGTAATATTTTATGTGTTAGAGATTGAATCGAAGCCCTTGTGGCTTAGTTATAGAATAATAACATGACAAATCAATAGTTGAGCCACGTGTCAAGCCGCACAAGTGTTGGTCATTCATTGGCACATTCCCGCTTCGAACGCCGTGCATTCTTGAACTTGCTTCGCATACATTATGTTACACAACGTTGCGATTACTACGGAGTATGTACGATTAGAATTAATGTAATATTTATACGGATTACTATTACAATAATTCTATTCGTACTTACTAGTACTTATTCATTTAGATACCAATATTATGTTCCTAATACTTGATACTATTATTTGTAAAAAATGATAGTTATTTAATTTAGTAGTAGTAGTTAAATGGGTACATTGGTCCAAAATATGTTATTTTCATTCATTCAGCCATTATTAAGGCTTTAAAAATTAGAATCTCAATATTGGAGCAGTGAGTCACAGTTTACCTACCTAACGATTAAAACAGAAGCCCGTCAAGCCCGATGTGTTAACCCAAAACGTGTTAAACTTTATGGTTCAATAAATAATAATAAGTAAGGAAAAAATGTTTTTCCTTTCACGTACCTAATAAAAAAACACTTTTTACTTCGGGTGCTAGACAGTGATCAAAACTAATCAATCATGCTTTAAAACGAAAATTCAATTATTACATTCAAAAGCCCACCACGTAGCATAACGAAATAAATATGGCAGAGGTAGCCAAGGCACATCAGCATAGCTAATGCAAGGAGGTTCAATTTGCCGGAGTACCCGATATCAATTTCTCTCACGCGTCCCGTTTCTCTGTCAGCTGTGATATTAATCTGTGAAATATGTGATAACACTAGTGAAGCCCCATTAGTTCCATCTCCGGCGGACCCTGACACCAACACTTTCCCGCTTTCCTCAGTTTGCTGCATTATACGATTATAATTACTATTTACTGTTCACAGAGTAATAGAGTAAATATATAAAATGGATAATATTATGAAATATAATAAAAAGAATAGGGGAATATAATTTATCTCCGTGAAAATGCGATTAGCGAGTAGGTTAGGTACCCACTAAGCGGTCGAAAAGGTGGGCTTTTGGCAAGTTGGTTCCGTATATGTATTTGTAATGTATTGAGTTAAGTACATCTTATCCCAACCGGTCAAGTAAGACGTAACATTTCCTATACCTAGTCTACGTAAGTAATGGGATCTCAGCAGGATCATATTAAATGACGCGTTTTATGGGCTATTAAATTATATCTTATTAGGCAGGGCTTGATTCATATCATAACCATAAGCACGGGAACGATAGAGATCTTATCAGCAATCTCTGTAATGCTGAGAAACTCGACTTTTCCACTAATCATCAAGTTCCAAAGAAAACTAGTTAGACTAATGATAGAGACGCCTTATTATGTGGGCGAACCACTGATTATTAGCATAGCCGACGCACGACTTAGAGCCAAACATGCAATACACTTTATGCACTGCCTTTTAGATTTAATCAATATTTATTTAGCACTATTACAATGCTTGCTATTGACCATTGTGTAAGCGAAGCATTCGCGACAGTTACTTGTCGGGTTATTTAAGCCAATGCCACACGGACATTGTTTTTGTTATTCAATCTGAATAACGCAATCAAAACAAATTTGCCAAAATCATTGCACCAATCAAAATACGTCAAAATCTCGAAAGATTTTTCTCATAGCGTGGCTGATTAATGAACAGTCGACCTAGCTGTAGTAATATGTCGTTTTATTCACAGCAACGCTATAAGGCTATAACTACTACGAGAGGCTGAATATGCCAATATTGCCAATTCAAAAAATGGCAAGGTGCTTTTGAGGCCGACCGTACTTGGCTGCAGCTCTCGGAACGCCGCTCCCATTAAATCAGTTTGCAAATCATTCTGCGAAATTGAAGGATCAAGTGGCCCGGCTCTGCCGTTTTCTGATTTAGGATGTGACCTGAATTAACTCGTGTGACTTGTATAATATCGACATAACATATTACGAATATGATAAAATTAGTGTCTAGTGTTTATAATTGCCAATTTTCCTACGAAGTTCCGTCGATTTGTTGAAGAGTAGTAGGTTGTAGATTTTTCCCGCTTATAGGTCTGAAAACTCATTAGGTGAGTTTACTTTATAATTGTATAATGTTAATGGAGTGGAGGCAGAAAACGGCAATAACTGAGTAAATCGGAGACAAACCTCGTTGCAGTGCAGTTTTCAGCAGTTCTGTCGTCTATTTCAGAGGAACGCAACTTTGTAATGTGATCATCAGTGTATACATATTATTGACTGGTCCGTGCTATCAATGAGCGGTGCGGTTATTTGTATGGCCCACATCTTGTCGTGATCGCCCCGCATTCCTCGCTAACGCAATCGTCGCGAAGGCCGCACCGCCATTATTGTCATTTTCTTATCTGTGATAGCAGCAACAGCAATATTAAATGTTGCAGACCTTGCAAGAATTGCTATTAAATTCGCTATTAGGTGGACTCACGAGCTTTTTATTGACACTTCATGTGTGTAAAGTGTTTACTGTTTACGTTATTATTATTTTATGGCATCCCGCATAAGGCCTGTAACGAAAATAACTGTAAATTTCACACAGCTCTCCTTCACGTCATAAGAAAATACTGATGGAACGGTTGCATTTTTCAAAAGAAAATTTTAATTTGACTGCACTTCATACTTGACGAAAACATGTAAATGTATTATTGTATAGCAGGTGTCCACGCGGACGCATCGCTCACTTAAGTAGGAGAGAGACAGATGTCGAACGCTGCCGAACGCGAAGGCCGATTGTGCCTCTTTGTCGCTCGTTCCGCGCTCTCGCTTGCACTTCAAGCCTTAAATGGAACGCCTCAGAGCGAGGTAACGCCGCATGAGTCATGTTTTTTCGTGCGTGCAGCCGTCTCCATCGAATTATAAGACGTTGTCACGTCAAAAAATGACGTGAAAAAATAAGATGAATATTTGCGATTTACAACGAAACTAAAAGTCGGACGTCAAAGTAATGTACATACTAAGATAGTAAAGGTTGGTGTCATATTAATACAAAATATATGACGCCAACCTTTACTATAAGATAATTGACGATGTAACGTGTATCAAAGCTGACTTTTCAACGCTACGTGGTAACCTGGTCCACAATTTTACACGGCAAGTAAAAAAAATAGTCTTCAAGACCCGAAAACTACTGTTAGCTTTGGATTTTTTTTTATATTAAAGAATGCCTGAAGAAGCGACTGCTGCCCTTTGTTAGTAAGCGTACATTGTTTGGCCTGATCACGCCCCAGCTCACTGTAGTCAGTTACGTACAGTCAAGTGCAAAAATACGTATCGAAATAATCGTCTCATAAATATGGTACTACGCACTTATTACAACGGAATAAGATACTATGGGACATATTTTTGAGTAAGATGAGTACACCCATATTTTTACACTTGACTGTACCTATTTATTATTTATTGAAAGGTAGCGTGGCAACTAAACGCTACCTAGAATATTCGGTACCTAAATGTGATTAAGTTAGTAAATCCATATAAAATTGCGCCAAAATGTCAATAAATTTCACTCAAATGCCCTGTTTAATCGTATTTGAGAAATCGCAAATCATGCGCTAACTCTATTTGGTATTCTCGTCTCCAAAAAGCATTAAGCAATCGAGAAGAGATCAAATAGGAAAGTGGAGTCGGATGACTGCGGAACAAATCATTTTTAATTATTAAATGATTACTGATCGTTATAAAATTTTACGGTGCCAATAATTAAAAGTATTGGAAATGCAAATCGGATCCGCCCAATAATGATTAAGGGTCACGTACGTTCTATCTATATTTTCTAGTTCTTTAGTAGTAGTAGTAGCAGTGAAGCACTTTATCATACAACAAATGAAAAATACAATATAATTTGTACAAAGACGAACTTATACAGATGTCATATTCAAAGAAAAACATAACCTAGGTGCCCTAGACTGGGATCGAACCAGCGTATTCTGCATTCGCGGCAGACCCCAGAGAGATTTCCCAGCCCTGGTGGGCTCCGGAGGCCTATGTCACTTTTTCTCTTGTATATGACATCTGTATAAGTTTATAATTTATACACTTAGAACCGATTGCACCAAACCGTCTGTTAACGTCAACGTCATCGTTAATAAAATCTTGTATGAAAAGTTTGACGGTTTTCTATGGGAAGACAGCTCCGTCGCCATATTTAACGTTGATCAGTTTGTTAGTTGTGCGTGGTGCAACCAACCTTTAGTGTGTCTACTTAAAAATTAAACGTCATAATATTTATTAAAATAATTTTATTGGTTATTCAGTCGTAAAGACGAACTTATCCCTCTTCCATTACCATTATTAATTTATTTACCTACTCAATGGACCTGCCATCTTTTGAAAGCCGTGCATATTCAAATACTTATGTTCTAGGTGAGAAACCTTTGAAAATATGTATTAAGTTCATGAATGTTTGATCTTTATCTGGTCCAAACTGTTTTGTTCTCTGGGTCATCGTATTGTAGGCGATTGTAGGTACCTATGTATACTTTGATGGTACATAATTGTAATTATTTTTTACATGTTTTAAAGTGGGTATTCCACTCATACATTAGTATGTTATTCAATCAAATACAAACATCTAGGGAAGGGTATCTAACTCTAGTGGTTGGTACCTAGATGTCGCTTACGGCTGCTATAAAGTCGATGTAAAAATAAATGCAAAAAGATGATTGAAGGCATTGAGAATTTCGTCAGCTCGGTAACTAAACCCATAGCTTAATTGGTAAAGCGATATCGAGCCCCGGTAAGGCGTATCGATGATGGTTCAAGTCCAACTGGGTTGATTATTTTTTCTGTAATATATGTGGGTAGACTCATCCTTTCTACAATAGAGGGTAGATCACGCACCATGTCTGTCGCTTGATTAAACGCAATACCAAACGGACGTGTTTCTCTGATCTCCTCGTATCCTGAGTTCCCCTGGGCTATCAGCAGATATTCTTCAGTGGCGACGATAACAATTGGACACTAGTGCGTACGGAAAGTGGAAATTAAGTTAAAAAATTAAATTAAGTTATAAAGTGTGTACTTACGACATGCCTGTGGGTAAGCTCGGGCCGTTTGACCTTACCAATGATAATTGGGAACTTTATGTGGACCGTTTAGGTCAATACTTTGTTGCAAATGAGGTGAAAAGTGAACTGAGAGTGGCTACTCTGATAACAGTGATCGGCAGCGAAGCGTACGAACTGATGGTAAATTTGTGCACACCCGACAAGCCCGCGAGCAAAACTTATGATCAACTGGTGGCACTGATGAAAGGTCATTTGAATCCGAAGCCGAGTTTGCTCGCAGAACGTTTCAAGTTCCGTCGGCGGGTGCAAAATCGTGATGAGAGTATTGCTAACTTTGTAACGGATCTTAAGAAACTAAGTAAAGACTGCAATTTCACAGGGGATAGCTTGAAGGAGAACCTGAGGGATCAGTTTGTGTGTGGCCTGTTAAATGACGATATCAGGCAGAAGCTGTTCACGGAAGACGACGAGATCACATTCGACAGGGCGTACAAGCTCGCCGTGTCCATGGAGGCAGCCGAGGTCAACGCGGCGCTAGTAGAAGACTGTGCTCGGAATCGAACCGGCGACAGTATGCCAGCAAGCGCAACGACGTCGGTGCATCACTTGGGTCGGACAAGCCGAACCCGAGCGGCGGCGGATGGCGGACGAGCGGCGGTAGGCAGGGCGAGCCGCGGAAAGATAACGGCCGGCGGCGGTCCAAGCGCCACGAGCGGAGCGGATAGCGGGAGACTTCGCGGTTTCGGTCGAAGTAATAACACGTATTCAAATGTATTGTGTAAAGTATGTGGAGATAATCATGAGTCAAACAAATGTAAATTCAGGAATTATGTCTGCCGAGTATGTAACCAGGAAGGACACTTAAAGAAGGTGTGTCCCAAGTGGCGGGGCAGTTCGTCTTTATACAACATGACTGAAGAGAAGGTTGTGTATATGGACCAGTCAGACAGCAGTGAAAGCGAAGAGGTAAACAATTTTTCATTACATAGCAGCGACACGTTTTTCGATGAACCATACACCATAGATGTTTACATCGCTGGGAAGTTGTTACCTATGGAGATAGACACAGGCAGCCCAATTTCGTGCATTAGTTTAGAATGTTATAAAAAGTTGTTTACGCACTGTAAATTAAAAATGAGTAATTTAGTGTTGGGATATTACACACTTGGAATCAAAGTGAAACCTGTGGGAAAAATAACACCTAAGGTGCAATGTAATGGCATTTGTAAAGAATTAGATTTGTACGTAATCGAAGGGGGCAAAACTAGCCTACTAGGTAGGCGTTGGGTAAGGGAACTGAATATAATAAACAGGTCGCAAATATTAGGATGTAAACAAATTATTAATGTTAACAAATTATTTAATGAAACGGAATTTAGTTCCAGATACTGTGAGGTGTTTGCGGAAGGCTTGGGCCGGTTCACCGGGGGCACGGTCGGGTTCCACCTGCGGCCGGACGCGCGGCCGGTGTTCCTGCGCGCGCGCCCCCTGGCGTACGCGCTGCGCGAGCCGGTGGAGCGCGCGCTCGACCAGATGGTGCGCGATGACATCATCACGCCGGTGGCCACCTCCGACTGGGCAACGCCTATAGTACCGGTTCTTAAAAAAGATGGCACCATAAGGGTATGTGCTGATTTTAAGACAACACTAAATAAATGTTTAGAAGTGGACCACTATCCTTTACCGAAAGTCGAAGATTTGCTCACAAAATTACACGGGGGAGATAAGTTCACTAAATTGGATCTATCGCAAGCTTACGCGCAGTTTGAATTGGATGAATCTAAGAAATACACGGTGATTAACACCCATAAGGGTTTATTTATGTATAACAGGTTAATATATGGGTTAGCGTCTAGTCCGGGTATTTTCCAGAGAAAACTCGAGCAATTGTTTGCGGATATGCCACGAGTAGGTGTCTTTCTGGACGATTTGATTATTACAGGGGTCGATGACCGGTCTCATATAGACACACTACACGAAGTGTTCGAGAGGTTGAAGAAATATGGTCTAAGAATTAAAAAAGATAAATGTACGTTTTTTTCGGACTCGGTAACATATCTCGGATTTGTGATTAGTAAACATGGCGTTCATACTTGTCCTGAAAAGATTGAAGCCATTAAACAAGTACCAGAACCTAAGAATGTGGCAGAGTTACGATCATTCTTAGGGTTAGTGATGTATTATGCAAAGTTCGTGCCAAATATAAGCACAATACTAGCGCCACTGTATGCACTATTACGTAAAGATGTGAAGTATGAGTGGAGTGAAGCATGCATGCGTGCGTTTAGTGAGGTGAAACACATGTTGATTTCTAGCGATATATTAGCACACTACTCGCCGGAGCTCCCTCTGATTCTGACCACTGACGCGAGCAGCGTAGGGGTTGGCGCGGTGATTTCACACCTCGTACCCGGCGTCGGCGGCGCTAGCGCTAGCGAGCGACCAATAGCCTACGCGTCGCGCGTGCTTAACGCCGCGGAAAAGTCGTATTCACAAATTGAACGTGAAGCATTATCGATAATTTACGGAGTCCGGAAATTTCATCAATACTTATACGGTAGGAAGTTTATTCTCAGAACGGACCATAAACCTTTGGTGACAATTTTCGGGGATAAAGTGGGAGTCCCCGTAATGGCTGCAAGTCGAATGCAGAGGTGGGCTATCATCTTAGCAGGTTATGACTACACTATCGAGTATGTACGGAGTGACGGGAACGCGGCTGACGCTTTGTCTCGCTTGCCGGTGGGTAAGGAGAAAAGCCAGCGTAAGGAAGTCACGTATTTAAATTTCATTCAGAACTTCCTACCAATTACGAGGAAAATGGTACAGGATCATGTTAGTAAGGATGAAGTACTAAAGAAAATATTTCTGTTTTTGCTTTCCGGGTGGCCTAACGGTTGTGATAACGAGGATTTAAAGCCCTATTACTTGCGACGCAACGAACTGTACATAGACCGCGGCTGTATCATTTGGGGTTATCGACTGGTGGTACCAGAGGCTTTAAGAAGCAATTTACTCAAAGAGTTACATGTAGGTCATTTAGGTATCGTGAAAATGAAGAGTCTTGCCCGTAGCGTAATGTGGTGGCCAGGAATAGACAACGATATCGAGGAGTTATGTAAGCGGTGCACTACGTGCGCGCTAGAGGGCGCCGCGCCGCCGCGCGCTCCCCCGCAGCCGTGGCCATATCACCCAGAGCCATGGTCGCGATTACATATTGATTTTCTAGGTCCTTTCCATGGCGAGACGTTTTTAATAATTATAGATTCAACGACCAAGTGGTTAGAAATATTCAAAATGCATAAAACTACAGCCAAGGCGGTAATTAAACCCTTGCGTGAAACTTTTGCCCGTTTTGGGTTGCCGGTGGAGGTGGTGTCCGATAACGGCCCTCCGTTCACATCCAATGAATACGCACATTTTATGGCAATTAATGGCATCAAAATAACGTTTACGCCAGCTTACCATCCGGCCTCTAATGGTGCTGCAGAGAACGCGGTTAAGTTATGCAAGCGCGCTATCAAAAAGGCGCTTCGTGATGGTTGTGATATAGACGAAGCCCTTCAAGCCTACCTTATGATGTACAGAAACGTTGAACAGAGTTCTACGGGGACAGCCCCAGCCATGTTGTTACAACGTCGACGACTGCGGTCGAGATTAGATTTGTTAAGCGGTACTAGGCAGGTCGAATCTAGGGTACAGCAGGCTCAGGATAAACAAGTATCTGACGCGGGGAGAACAAGTAGGGAACTTAAGGTAGGCGATCCCGTGTGGGCGCGAGATCATGCCCGGGGAAGTTGGCTAAGTGGCCAGGTAAAGGAAAAAATAGGTTCGCGGAATTTTATTATAGGTAGGGAAAGTGGTCCACAAGTAAAAAGACATTTAGATCAAATTAAAAAGAGGCGTAGCAGTTACACTGTGTCCTTGTCGGATATGTCGGAGGCGGCGCCAGGCGAAAGATCCGTTCTTCATGAGACCGATAAGACCGCTCAAAGTCCACGTGCGCCGGAACGTTCGGTGGAGCCCGATGTGAAAGAAACACCTCCGATATCTGAAGAGGTCGTGTCTCAGGACACGGTGGCTAAACCCATTGAAGGGAATGCACCCCCCGTCAACGCACCCAAGCGCATTCGTAAACCCGTGCAAAGATATGGTTTCGAATTTGATTAAATAACTGTGTCTTTAATTTTAGTATATTCATACTTATATGTAACTAGCATTAATAGTTTTCTATATTCATACTTATATGTAACCAGCATTAATCTTTAAGAAACAGTTGTATTAGTAATTAAGGGTGGAGGTGTAATATATGTGGGTAGACTCATCCTTTCTACAATAGAGGGTAGATCACGCACCATGTCTGTCGCTTGATTAAACGCAATACCAAACGGACGTGTTTCTCTGATCTCCTCGTATCCTGAGTTCCCCTGGGCTATCAGCAGATATTCTTCATTTTCAATGTTTGTATTTGATTGAATAAGGTACATAATTGATTTCTTTAAATCTATGTGAAGTAGGTACACGCACTGTCAGTATAGAAAGGGTAAAAAGTAGTGTTAAATATGGTGCCGGGAGATAACTGGAAACCTAGCTGTCGTAGCTGTACCATTCGACCGGCACCCTGCTAAGATACACATTCAATATGCAGTCAATGCCAAGTGGACCGCATTTAGTTTTTATTGACTTTAAAGCATAAGGCAGGTAGTAGGACTTTAAGTATGGACCTAGTACTAGGATTTTAATAACGTTACAAATTTTATTCTTATCGCGGACAAAACGGGAAAATTTTGAAAATTACCTTCGTCTTTTCGAGAACGACATTTTAGTTGTGGTCCTGGAGAGAACGGTAGAATCTAGATAATAATGGGTAAAAATCCTGAAAGTTAGTCAACTACATATTTTAGTTGAAGTACCTATAGAATTTAATAGAACCCTATTGCGATTTGCTGATATTGTATTCCCATCTGTCTCCTCCTCACATGACAGGGAGGGGAATGAGTCCTTCCAATTTGTGCCCGACGGCATAGAGTAATAAGTAGGTAATATAGATTACTTATTACTCTATGCCGCCATAGGGACAGAAGGGAATTATTTTCTTTCCATACTGGACGGGGACAGGTTACACCATATGCGCCATTCGCCAAACTAAAAGATATAACTAACGGGGTTGTATGTATTGATTCCAGGCGAGCCTCCGTCAGCTGGACCTGTCGCTGCTGTCAGAGCTGTGGTCGCTGAGCGAGGCCATGGCGTCGTGGCGCCGGCAGCTGGAGCGCGGCCCGCGACTACGCCCCGCGCCGCCGCCGCCGCCCCCGCCGCACTACCTTAGAACTTAGGTTAATCTACCCCTTCAACTCCGACTAGTTGCAATGTAAATTAGAACTTAGGTTAATCTACCCCTTCAACTCCGACTAGTTGCAATGTAAATTAGAACTTAGGTTAATCTACCCCTTCAACTCTGACTAGTTGCAATGTAAAGAAAGACCAGACAACCAATTGTGAATTTTATTTAAACAAGAGGGATAGTAAATATTCTCGTAACAGAGCCCTGCCTGAAACCTGTAACGAGAGAAAAGCATTGTGTTAACGAATCTCCTAAAAATAGATAAGTTGTAACTGTCTTTCTTTATACAATACAATACAATAATGTTTATTTCAGAATTTAGATTCCATTTGGTAACACACAAAAACAAAACAAAAGATTATATTACTTATGTTAGTACTTACTTGCTAAAAATTTATCAACTAAATAATACAATCTACTAGTATGGGGAGCGCGAGACGTGCAGCTGCTCTTTATATTTAGAATTCTTCTAACACCAGCGGCTAAGTTTTAAACGAATATTAATATTGTTTTTCTTACATTTTCAAGTTTACAATATTATCTTGATTTTAATACTCAGGATTTATTATCGTGAAGTGAAACTGCCTCTTCGTCATGCTAGGTCATGGGCGCCCATTATTCAAATGTAGGGAGTTAAATTGCAGAATAATTCCAAGCGCATTTAATTATGCTTCTTTGATAAGTTAGTTACGGTCTGGCCAACCATTCAGGTCAGTAGATTATACCTTGTATAATATTAGCGGTAGAAAAATATTCAGATGCTCTTCTCCATTGACGTGGAAAGGTCACCTGAACTATTGCAGAACGCCACAGACCTAGGTACCTAATAAGTCTAATAACCCATGTGTATATTGTGTGGAATGTAAAATATTTGGATGCATATGTATGGTTTTTTTTTAATAAATCATGACAAAGCGTTTTTATTTATTTTTTAATCTCCTTTTCCATTTATTAGAAATAGTTTTGTCGAATCAATAATTATATAAATATAGTCTGGCCAGCCAACGAACGCAGTAGCAATGTACAGCGAACAAAAGTATGACAGCACTAAGAATCAGTGAAAAAAGCAGCAATGATCATCAAATTTTATGTTTATGGTTTATTATTTAGTAGATTTTTTTTAAATTTTAAGCTTTATTTTGGGAAAAACTTGTATATAAATAATACAAGTATGGACGGAATACTGACAAGGGTGGACGAAAACTAGCACAATCACCCACCTACATGTTTTTAAATTGACAGAAAAATTAAAAATGGTAACATTTTAAAGATTAAACCTAAACGAATAACACTTAGGGAGTAGCCCTGTTACACTTTACTTTTTTTAGTGTCCTAACTAGCATCCTAATTAGGATCCTAACTTGTTTTCATAGAACTTTTACACACGGTTAGACTTGACTAAATTTAGGAACTAAATCATTTAGGAAGCTAACTAGGACAAGTGTAACAGGGCTTTAAAGTGCTTGTTACACTTGTCCTAGTTAGCTTCCTAAATGAGTTAGTTTCTAAATTTTGTCAGGTGTAACCGTGTGTAAAAGTTCTATGAAAACAAGTTAGGATCCTAATTAGGATGCTAGTTAGGACACTAAAAAAAGTAAAGTGTAACAGGGCTACTCCCTAAGTGTTATTCGTTTAGGTTTAATCTTTAAAATGTTACCATTTTTAATTTTTCTGTCAATTTAAAAACATGTAGGTGGGTGATTGTGCTAGTTTTCGTCCACTCTTGTCAGTATTCCGTCCATACTTATTTATATACAAGTTTTTCCCAAAATAAAGCTTAAAATTTAAAAATTTAGCAAGTAATTTCCTAAAAAGTAACCTAGTTAGGAAGCTAGGATGGTCACTGACGAACTTATTGAGTTAGCATCCTGATTAGGACGGAAGAAAGTAAAGTGTAACAGCGTTTAGTCGCCAGTTGACCTAAATGTCATAGATTTTTTATCCGTTCTTTTTCTAAAACTTTAATCGCAGACTGATTCCGTTTATTGTGAATATAGGATGCTAGTTAGGACACTAAAAAAAGTAAAGTATAACAGGCCTTTTAAGACTAATAAAAACAAGTTACACTTACGGACTAAACAGTATCAAACACTTCATCTATAGTGTAAAAGCACCCTCTCTACAAAAACTGCTTCAATTTGTGTTTAAAAACATTAAACTCTAGGTACATGAAGTTTGTTGAATAAAATTTTGATAATGATAATGGAAGAAAATTAACTTTTATAATTTTGGTGCGCGAGACTTTACGTAACGCATGTTCCTCGTCTATTTAAAATCTAGGGTAGTGTTTTACGAGATCTGTAAGTAATACAAGCACATACAAACTAGGAACTGTAAGAATACCGAGGTTTTGGAAATACCGCTCTTTTTTTAAGGATTTGAGCTCTATTGATGTTGTAGCTGTTTCCCCATAACATAATACTAAAAAACTATTTTAAAATGATCTCAGTATGTCAATTTCATCTCTAAGGTTTCTGAGGGCATAGTATGCTGAACTAACTGCATTTTCAATAGATTCTAGTTCCTGTGTCCAGTTTAACTTTAAATCGAGACGGTCATTTTTTCAACCGACTTCAAGATTTCGAAAGAGGAGGTTATCGATTCGTCGGGATCTTTGTTTTTGCTATTTTTTTTTATTTTATGTATGTTCACCGATTATTCGAAGACGGCTGGACCGATTTGGAAAATTCTTTTTTTGTTTGAAAGAGTATACTTCACAGTTGGTCCCATTGTAACCACGTCAGGATCTGATGATGGGATGCTGGAGAAATCGAGGGAACTCTTCAACTATTATAGGCACACCTATAGTGATTTGAGTATTTTTTACAGCATCTTGAGCATATGCTTTTGGAAAGATGGATTCTAAGTGAAGTCGGTTCTTTTTTGTTTAAAATTATTAAGAGTTTTGTTTGAACTGAAGTATATGGATCTTGTCGGTATTTGGCTTCGAGGAACAATGTAAATGAGGTACAGTTTCAAACAAGATTTATACCCAAAATATAGCTTATTCCATAATATGGCTCCTGAAAATTTGTAACCGGCCAGTCTTATATCCTAATAAGACTGTCAAAGAAAATACCGCCCGGCTCGAGTCGTTCTTGCGATACTATTGTGGGGCCACTTTTTGGGCTGATTGTGTATCCCTAGTATTATTTGATCGGTGGTATTTAGGGATACATTTTTAACAGTAAACCATTCATAAAAGGAGTATATGTTTGGAAATCAAATGAATAAAAAAAAAAAAAAAATGAAAGATTGGCTATTTCATCTGCATGAATTTATAGCATTTGTATCATCAGCATAGGTGCATACATTATAAGTATTATTACATTACAATTTGGTACTGAATTAGAGATAAATTTGGCAACATAATAAAGAGTACAGGACCTAAAATGGACCCCTGAGGCACACCTCTTCAGTCCACCAGAGTGAGAGGGGATGAAAGTTAAAATGAGACAAAAGTTGTTAAATCGGGTGTCGTGGCATAACTTAACACATTCAACCTACGATTTAATATGCGGTTTTCGTTTTATGTAATTTCTGAATTATATTAAATGATAAATGATGATAAATCATTATAATAATATAAATGATGGATAAATAATTTTGTTTATTTTCCAATTTTAATATAAGATCCCCAGAATATAATTTGCATGCAAAAACATACAATTTATAAAATTTTTGTAATTTGTTATTATTGGTTTAAACGTGCGTGAAATGAAACGTCAAGTTTAGATGACTTAATCTCGAAAAATCGCGGCGTCGTATTGTCGCCAAATCCAGATGTGAGTATACCCCATAAAGAAGACCCGGATCATCTAGCAGTACATTAGTTGGCCGTGTATCAGTAACATCATCATTTTACTATTATCTGTGGCCTCTTGGCATTGGTTGGTTGGCATTATGACAATGACATATTGACGACATTTCTTTCTTCCTTTTCCTTTAGTTTACTTTATGGCTGTTGAGTAAAATAACGTACGTAAACGATCTGCCAAACAAAACAACAAACCCAACCTGCTGCAATTCGACATAGAATTATAAATATTGCAATAATTGTATGTTTATTATATAATTGCAACCGATGTCCGATACTTCTTTGCAAGCTAATCAAGAAGCGGTCAAAGGAGAACAACCCCCGCCCAAAATACCGGAATCTGTAAAGGTTAGGAACTTAACTAATTACTATAGTATTGTAAACTATGTGAAGCCAAATCATGTGCATAAACTCTACTTGTGTCTTCATTTGTTCATTTAAACTGGGGGTTTCTATTTATTTTTATTTAACTTAACCTATAATTTTTAGTAACGGCTCTTCTAAATATTTATCAATAAACAAATTGAACAATTAGACAGGGGTTAATAGTTTGTTTGGTCCTGTGCCCTATTTAAAGGTAACAGATAAACGGATGATCTGTCACATTTTAAATATTGTTATACAATAACATACAACAACATATACAGTAGTGTAACTACTTAAAAATTGCAAATCAAAAAATATTGAACAAAATAATTTGATTTGCTTCAAGATTCATTGATAAATTAGGCAATTATAGGTAGTTTCCATTATTTACTTATCTTCTCACCGTTTTTCTTGCAGAAGATAATTGCAATGGAGAAAGAACCAGAAACAAATGCCAGTCGAAAATCCCGCATAGATCTCAATGCATTACCAACAAGGCAATATTTAGACCAGACTGTGGTTCCTATACTACTCCAGGGGCTCTCAGCACTGGCCAAGGAGCGCCCTCCGGACCCTATCAACTATCTGGCAGCTTACTTGCTGAAAAATAAGACTACTTATGAAAATAATGCTGGATCAAATAACAATCCTCCGGCGAACACACAAACTTAGTATTACTGTAATGAATTTATGTTGTGGCAACATGATTATAGAATTCATATTTTTATACTAGCTTTAAGTTGCTTTAGACATACATGACCTGGATTTGTTCTGTTTGTTTTAGTTTACGACTTACTAACCAAGATGGGTTGAAACTGTCATTTTTTATGAAACTTCATGTTGTTGCTACATTACTAGTGGTAATTATTAGTCCCAAATAGCATTATGCTTATGTAAATAAATTTTAGATCACAGTAGTAATCTGATTTTATTTAGTTTGAATATCAATAACTAGACCCCTTGATTTTAACTGCATGCACGCAAACAGTTTTGTACATAAAAAATCCAGAATAAAATAACGGAAATTGGGTTTTCAATGTTCTTGGTAGGCCCCATTTGTTATATTTGTATGCAAAACTTAAAAATTCCATAACAGCTGTCTACTTGGAACTTGAAATTTATCCTACTTAATTTTGGAACTCAGGTTTGTTGTTCAGTTCCTCTTACGGAGCACCAGTTAGATTTGGAAGCATCATTATAAAGAAGGCTCGGATAAAGCCAAAGAAAGAGTGGCCATAACATTGTATGAAGTTAGCAACTGACAAAGTATGGAAGTACCAGCATAATAAGGCACTGGTCCCACCGCGGGCGAGTAATGAGCTATCGGCTATTTTCTAGCCCAAGAAACAAACAAAAGATAATCGCTCCCATGTAAATAAAAGAGAGAGATGTATATTTATAGTTCATCGCAGTGTGAACAGCCAGCGATGAACTATAAATATATATCTCTGTCTTTTATTTACACGCAAGCGATTATCTTTTGTTCGTTTCTTGAGCTAGAAAATAGCCGATAGCTCATAGCTTACTCGCTCGCGGTGAGACCAGTGCCTAAACCTGAAATGGTGCAATATATGGTTTGGACCATGTTTGGACTGATGATTACTAGAAACTAGTCACTGGCTGTATTTTGAATAGGTACCTAAACTTTTTTTTATGATTCACAATAATAATATTTACTTTTGTCAAAGTCAAATTGTCAATTTTTAAGTCAATAAATACACAAAGTAATTAATTTAACTTTAAAATCAATTCAAGCATAATGCCAGAAGAAAAAGGAGAGCGCGGGGAAGACGAGGACACTATTGGAGTAAGCATAATAAAAAATCATACATACATGTGTTAAAACATGTATCCCATACAGAGATGGGCATTTCGTAATCGATTCCTGATTACACGATTACTTGATTTTACTTCTGTAATCCACTACCGGTTGTCAGATTACTTGTAATGTAATCAAGTGAAACGATGATTACCAGTACATATTAAGGAATCAGGAATCATCTATAGAAATAGTACAATTACTATTAATTGGGAATCAAAATTGATTCCAAATTACTGGAATTGTTGACTGATTACCACCAGATTACTTCTACATAGATATATTAAATTCGCACTGCTGCCATGCTTGTGATGTTTTTGTTTACATATATCAGTTCGGATTCAGGCTTTGGGCATCGATTAGCGGAATCGTAGCGGTCGATCATAGACAAAAATCAACTCTAAGTAAGAAAAAACCCAATCTCTGAATTTTGTCTGACTCCATACAAAAAATCAGACACCATAGACAAAAATTTGCCGGAAGTTCGGTTGTTTCCGATTTCCGGCTGATTATTGTCTATGATCGACTGAATTCCGCTCAATTGTGTGATGCACCTTAAGTATATTAAGAAAGCTATTTTTTGTAAGCTTTTATTTAACTCACAGTGTTTGAAGTAAAGTACAGTCAGTCACAAAATCGTATATTGTCAAAAACCTGTAAACTGATTTAAAACCAATTCCTTCTAACCGATATCAGAATAAATAATAATAAGTATTTAGATGATTGTCTAAATAAAAGTACAGTCAGCCACAAAATCATTAAGTGTCAAAAACTTGTAAACTGAATTAGAACCTCTTCCTCCTAACCGATATTATAGAATCGTGATTGTCTAAAGAAAAGTACAGTCGGCCATAAAATCGTAGAAAGTCAAAAACCTGTAAACTGATTTAGAACCAATTCCTTCTAAATAATAATAAGTATTTAGATGATTATCTAAAGAAAAGTACAGTCAGCCACAAAATCATAAACTGTCAAAAACTTGTAAACTAATTTAGAAACTATTCCTCCTCACCGAAATTAGAATATTCTCAATACCCTAAGTATCAGATGATTGTCTAAATAAAAGTACAGTCAGCCATAAAATCGTATCATGTCAAAAACTTGTAAACTGATTTAGAACCAATTGCTCCTAACAAATATAAGAATAAATAATAAGTATTTAGATGATTATCTAAATAAAAGTACAGTTAGCCACAAAATCATAAACTGTCAAGAACTTGTCCTGATTTAGAATCTATTCCTTCTAACCGATATTAGAATCGTCTTAATACCCTAAGTATCAAATGATTGTCTAAACAAAGTACAGTCAGCCACAAAATCATAAACTATCAAAAACTTGCAAGCTGATTTAGAACCTCTTCCTCCTAACCGATATTAGAATCGTCTCAATACCCTAAGTATCAGATGATTGTCTGAAGATGCAGTCAGCCATAAAATCGTATAATATCAAAAACTTGTAAACTGATTTAGAACCTCTTCCTCGTAACTGATATTAGAATCGTCTCAATACTCTAAGTATCAGATGATTGTCTGAAGAAAAGTACAGTCAGTCATAAAATCGTATAATATCAAAAACTTGTAAACTGATTTAGAACCAATTCCTCCTAACCGATATTAGAATAAATTATAAGTATTTAGATGATTGTCTAAAGAACAGTACAGTCAGCCACAAAATCGGTCCGCCACTAAAGCCACACTACAGGCAAGAATGCATCGAGTCCAGGATCGACCGGCTAGAAGAGCACAGGGGAAAGTGTCCACATCGTCACGTCCCTCAGCCACGAGGATTAAGCAAAGAATGTAAAGAAATGCGATATAAATTCAAGGGATCCTTATACAAGGAACGTGTTATTTTTCATGTTTTGGTACGGAACCCTCCGTGTGAAAGTCCGACTCGCACATAACTGGCTTTATCAAAACCCATTTGCAAGCAATCTTTAATTATACCCATCATTGTTTATAAATCACCCCTGACAACCATGCCAATGACACTCACGGTGTAATCCAGTCAGGAATTTAGTAATTCAGATTACCTACTTAAGTACTTGATTACTGAGGAATCAAGATTACAGTAGTGGTTTACAATACTGATTCCTAAGTAATGGATTACATATGTAATCACAGTACAGTACTACAGTAATTTTGATTACCTAAGTAATCGATTACCGAGGAATCACGATTACTGTAATGTAATCGTGTAATTAATTCCAAAAGTAATTGATTATGCCCAACTCTGATCCCATACATACATGTTGTAGCCTGAAAGAAATGGTTTTTTTTAATTAAACATCGGACTATTGTTCAGATATACGTAGGCCAACGCAACCAAGATGGCGACCGCCACGGCGAGGGCTGGGCCGTGCTGCCCAACGGAGACTTCTACACCGGCTGCTACTGCCGCGGACAGCGGAACGGCAAGGGCCTGTACGTGTTCAAGAACGGAGCGCGGTACGAAGGTAGGCTATACATAATATCTTGAGGAAGAGAGACCGTAGAGACGTAGGTAGTTTCAAACCGTGGCGACATTCCCTGGTGATGATATATTCCGTCAGGTGACATCCAAAACTTACTAACCTAATTGCAAAATAATAATTAAACCCATAGATTAAAACCTTGTTTTGATTACTAACAGTCAGCAGCAGATGTATCTAAGCGGGTCTTCACTCAAAATAAGCTCGACTTTATTGTTAAGAGCATAAGAGCGTGTGAAGGTCATTTTGAACACCCTATCCGTTTAGCCACTTCTGCTGCTGATTGTACCTACGTTTCATGTGCTATGAACTTGTGGTAGTATAGTTGAGTTTTGGTTGTCATTAGACGATACGGTTTCGCTTACCTAAGGACAAACTTTAAAGTCACGGCGAATGTTGCGAAGCTGTATATTCCGCTTAAAACATAAGCATAATTTTTACAATTACTTGATGCTTTTATACCTAAGGACCTTTAATACACTCGCAGCTACATTATTGCCTAAAGTCCTAAACCAACTTATCACGTTAATTACAGCGATCGTTCACTTTGCCTTCATATTATCTTTAGGCGAATGGCGTCGAGCGATAAAATACGGCGTCGGCACAATGACGTACCCCGACGGCTCGCGGTACGAGGGCGATTGGCGCCACGATCAGAAGCAGGGCTTTGGCGCCTACTACTATCCCAACGGAGATATATACGAAGGCGCCTGGTTCAAGGGAAATCGCCACGGCCTGGGAACGTACTTCTTCAACGAATACCAAGTCAAATTCATGGGGACTTGGGTTGAGGGCCGCATGGAGGGGCCCGGGCAAATCTTGTATCCTCGGGTGCGCTTCCACGGGTCCTGGTACAAGGGCGTCCCCAGGGGCCCGGGTTGCTTCGTCTTCGACACCAACTGCATGCAGCACGGATTTTATTTGCTTATCAAGGATCCGGCGCTGGAAGAGCTGGGGGAAGGCGAGGAAGAAAAAGAGGATAAAGTGGATAAAGAGGAGCCGATGGGAGAAGAGGAGGAAATTGAAGTGGATGAGACGAAGGGTAAGTAGCACAACACTGTCGAGTATTTATTATAGTCATAAGTAGATCTAAGCATTTTTTAAATTGTGCAAATTGTTAACGCAACAAATTGTTTCGAACCAAGAGCAGCACAGTTCGTGTTGACACGTCACGAATTAGGACCACCTTCCCTTCGACCCTCGAATATATTATATCCTTACACACGCCCGTCGCCCACCCATGATACCAATATCGCCTTCCCAGGTAAAATAGCCGTATGGCGGGCTCGCAACGTCACGGCCTACATGGCGGAGTTCCTGCCCCCGGAGCCCGTGCCGCTGCCCGTGCACGACTCCATCCCCTCGCTGACGGACGAGAGCGTGGCGACCGACGTGCTGCAGTTCGAGCCGCCGCCCATGCTGGCCGAGCACGAGGGCGACGACGGAGACTCCTGGCTGCTGCACCGCAAGCAGTTCCTTGAGGAGGCTGAGCCCAAGGAATAGACGTTCCCACAATAAATCTTCGTACATCACCGGTATCTTTATTGCCGCTTATCTGACAAAAAGGTACTGCTGAACTATCCAAAATATGCGTAGCGTACCACCAAAATAGATTTTTCTGATTTTGAGTTACTTATGGGGCCCACACGACCTAGGTAACAAGATTTTACTTAAATAATCGAATCCCATCAGCGGCTATGCCGCTGCTTAGTTATAGAGAAAAGTAAATGTTTTGCACTGACTGCACTATACCTACTCCAACGTTAAAATAGGTACATTTAAGATATCACCTAGCTCCATAATGCATATGCAATATATTGGAGTTGCATCAAAAATGTCAAAATCATATTCAGGCGGTTACACTAACAAATACGATAAGACGATAACTAAAATTATAGAAATAAAAAAATTTAACCTCGAATAATTTATTAAATTTAGGCACAACTAATGATTTTGTAATAAATTAATAACATTAACATATTTAGATAGAACAAATATATTAGTAAATGTCTAAAATGCTGACAAAGTTAGGGTCTCCTATCAGATCCAACATACTTAATTAATTAACAAATTCTAGTTTACCCATCTAGATCAGCGGTCAGTAAACTTTTGAGAGTCGAGCCAACAGCGGCAGCAGTGGAAATCAGGTATCTCACAAACTAACAAATTTGGAGGACCGAAAGAGCCGAAATTGTAAGTGTAAAAAGCCGCATGCGACTCAGGAGCCTAGATTTGCCGACCCGTGACCTAGGCTAGGCAATACTGGCTAAGCAAGGCAAAACTAACTTTCTATGCTTGTATACATTAATACATAGAAGGAAATCAGGTAAAACAGGAAACGATATATTTACGAAGGTGTTGCCGGTGTAGATCATTAGAAATCGTCAACCACCTAAAAATTTCTAGCCTCATTAACATTTAAACAAACGCAGTGCCAATTAAAATAGACATCTAACATAAGTACCTAAGCAATAATTCCTACCGACACACTTTTAATAATTATTACGCATACGCTTACAATAATAAATGCTAAGCAAATACAAATACTCTAGTAAATTACTGTAGCGACTAAAATGAAGGGAATCTAGGAATTTACAATAAGCTTAAGTCTGGTTCAAGCAAGAACATAATGAAAATAATATAACACTTATTAGTTTTGTAACACAATTTCTAGATTTGTACTCTTCGGTTTCTTATATTGTTATTATTAATCTCGGCAAGCATTCATCTCACGCGTCGTTTTCATTAACAAAATCCCACCGCTTTTACATTCAGCAAACAAGGTCAATCGTACGATCTGTTGTCTGTGGGTCACGAGACCTCGATCTCGCATGACCTCGATGAGTCAGATTCCAATCAAACTCCGGCGGGTAACAGTATTTCGCGTATACATTTGATTTGTACTGTAGTAACTTCAATAGTAAACCTCTGAAGATTAATTATTATCGTGGAGGCGCTTGTGGTGGGGCGTCTTCTAGCTTGCCCCATACCACATTACACATTTCTCTTACGAGGGCTTGCTCTCCAGAGTCTAGGTCGGGAGCCGGTCTCCTTCTTTCTCTCTCCACTCGCTCTCTAACCTCTAAGACCTGTAACGCGCGGACTACGGCTTCGGGCCTCTCGCCAATGCCGCCGTTGACCCCTTTCTCTGCTTCCAATCGTCGAACCTTCTGCTCCAGGTCGCGCACGTACTGCACCGTGCGCTCGGCCAGCTGCGGGTGCGTGACGGGCGCGGCGGGCGTGCGCGCTTCCTCGGCGTTGGTGCCGCTGCTGCTGCCGTCGCCGTCGTCCCGCTCTCGGCCCGCTGCTCGCCCGCAGTTCACACATGTGCTCCTTTCCCGTTCCTCGTCCAAGTACAAGCATAGCTCTTTTAACTCTAAATTATCTCTTATTAGTTCCTGCTGTTTGTCGTCCAATTCCCTAAGTTTACTTTGATATGCCGATACTTCCTGTCTCATTACCGACGCCGTGTACCTGCCAAATCTCTGCCACTCGCGCGCTAACTTTCTTCCTTTTTGGCGATCATCATCTAAGAAACAACACAAGTCACGGAGCTCCTGATTGTCATCGCTCAACCTTCGGTTAGCGTCTTTCAATGCTTTTATTTCGTCCAAAAGTGTCTGAATTTGACGTCGCTGGTCCGTAGAAGCTCGTGGACCATCAGGTTCCACTCGTTTGGTGAATTTGAGCATATCAGCTGATCTCCTGTGGATCTGCTCCTCCTCGAGGTTGCGCTGCACCCGCTGGGTGTCGTCTGCACTGCGCGCGCGGGCCGTGGGTTGCCCGGGCTCGTGAACTATCGCCTTGGTGATCACCTCCCCTGGAGGTCGCAGTACACGTAACGCTCCCGGCGCTTGAGGGTAGCCCACCGGGTATCCTTGGGGATATTTGGAAAAGGGAATCGATCCCCCCGGATATGCAGCAGGTTGAGCTCCCAACGGATACTGTATTTTGTTGGGGTCCACGGGTTTCCCCACGTAAGGAGGTTTGTACTCCTTCACGGACGGGTCAATAGTGGCTAGTTTGGGACCGGTCGCGGACGGCGGAGGCGGATGATACCGCGGTGGAAAGTTGACCGGTTCCGGGCCCTGTTTACCTAGTTGCTGTTTCTGTTTGTTGAACTGAACTGCATTTTGATTGATTGACATTGTCGTTAGAGCCGAATCGCAGACGGTCATCAGCTCAGAGAGGCCGTGTGATGTTTTTGTGATTCATTTCAAAATCGGCACAGATTGCGCGCACGCGAAAGCTGAGACGGCATGGGTTCAATACAACTATAGGTCCTTGAATGAACGAAGGAGGGGACGCCGGCTGCGTAGGCCGCGGACCGTGGCATTCGCGCAATTATCTGGTCGCGATCCGATGTTTAGTAAGAGTCACTTGTCGTTTAGATAGCCGGCGCACTGGTTGTACTTTGTTTATGTTTTAGTAGAGCCGTGTTGCGGTTGCGGTGTTGTTTACGCGGCGAGAGGCGGACAGCGGACGTGCGAAGGAACGCGGCCGCGCGGGGCGCGTGTCGGTACTGGCGGGCGGCGGCGGCGCCGCTACCTGCGCGCGCGGCGGAGGCTCTCGCGGTCCCGCTCTACACGTTCATCTCACCTGCACGCACACTACCACGCCGTAGTCATTGACTTCAATGTTCTTGTGGTTTAATTACAAAAATGCTCACGCGCACACGGAAGGTGAATTGTATCAATATCAGCCATCCGGATTTGTTGCGTTCCATTAAATCTCATGCTGCAACGCACAACGCAGGAAGTGCATTCACAAACATTCTTGCGGATGGAGCCAAATCCTACTGATACCTTAAGTATAGTGTACCTATCTAGTAAATACATGATGATATGTATTTATAATAAATTCGTCCAGGTATCTAGTAAGAATAAAAGTAAGATATAAAAATACTATAATGTAGTCCCTGCAAATACTCATATATACAACAAAATGATTGATAAATACCTAAATAACAAAATGTAGAACCTATAATTATAAGTTTATAACTTGCTCTCAAGTCTTAATATAAACCGCAAATGTACGCCTAGTTATAGTAGAAGAGCAACATAACGATTTTGCAATTTGCTCTCAGAAATAGAATTTTGTACTGTGTTTTGAAATACAGGACTCTTACATCATTTCAGTATCAGAAGAATAAAAACAGAAGTTCAGGTAGGCACGCGCTTCAAGTAGGTACTAATAAAGTTTTATATTAGACTTCGAGTATTGTGTTTAGGGCACAAAGCTTGTTGAAAGGCCTAAGCTTACTTAAGTATGAGAGTAGCTAATCGTCACCAGCCAATACATTTTCGAAGAAATAATATTAAAACAATAAAGTGATGCGGAATTTAGTCAGCGCGTTGATGTCATTTGTTTGTTTGTAAGTTCGTATCTAGCCTTGTTGGCCTTGTAGCCTTGTTATCTTTTTAGGGTTACGTAGCCAAGATGGTAAAAGCGGAACTCTTATAGTTTTGTCATGCCCGTGCCGTGCCGTGTCTGTCCGTGCGTATGTCAAAGTAATTTTATTTGGAAACTATTAGACGTATCAAAATTTTGGATATAAGGTGTATTTTGTATGCCGCTTTTAGTTTTGTAGTAAAATTGCAAAATAAAATTTTAGGGGGGGGCGCTCCATACATGTAGGTAGGTAGGTGGTAGGGTAATTCCGATAGGAAAAAAGTGGCGGGTAATTCTGAAGGTTGACTTATGTCAATGGGATAAGACCAATATTTGAATGATTTTCGGAATTACTCACTTTGCGAAATTATGCACCCTTACTAAATTTAAAAAAAAAGCCAAATATCAACATGTTACACGTCAATCGATAGGTCTTTAAAAACCGGCCAAGTGCGTGTCGGACCACGCATAGGAGGGTTCCGTACCTTCAATGGAATAAGAACCAAACTAATACCAAAAGGTCGTATCTGATGCCTATGGAAGAAGTTTTTTATGATAATGTTCAAAACAATTTTCGTAGAAAGTATATGATAAGGCGCATCTCTTCAAATTTTTCCATATTTTTTGAACTTACGGTTCAAAAGTTACGGGGGGGGCTACACAACTTTTCTGACTTTCGAAGCGATTATTTCAGAAAATATTCACTTAATCACAAAATAGTCAAAGAAACCTCAATGTTATTTTGAAAGACCTATCGATTAATGTATCACATGTTGATATTTGATTAATTTTTTTATTTTTATTTAGTTACCTGTATGGAGCGCCCCCCTAAAAATTTTTTTTTTTCAAATTTAACTACATAACTAAGTAGCTGCATACAAAATACACCTTATGTGTAAATTTTATTCAGATACGTCGTATAGTTTCCGAGTAAAATGCCTGTGACATACGGACGGACAGACAGACAGACAGACATGACGAATCCATAAGGGTTCCGTTTTTTGCCATTTGGCTACGGAACCCTAAAAAATATTTTTTAAACATTTTGTCATAAAGTGAATATTTTGAGAAATAATCGCTTCGAAAGTCTTAAAAATTGTGTCCCTCCTGTAACTTTTGAACCATACGTCCAAAAATATGAAAAAATTGAAAAGCTGCGCCTTATGACATACTTTCTACGATAATTGTTTTGAACATTATCGGTACAGCCATTTTTAAGTTGTCTCCAAAAAACTTCTTCCATGGGCATCAGATTACGACCTTTTGCTATTAGTTTGGTTCTTGTTCCTTTAAAATTACGATACCCTCCAATATGCGTGGTCCGACACGCACTTGACCGGGTTTTTTTAGAATACACATATTAATAATCAATTATCGACCGCCTTGCGTTTGCCCACTGCAGGCTTTTTGCCGCAGTTTAATGGAGCTTGGCAACATTATTCCAAAAATTGGCGTATTGGTTGGGTTTTACAAAAGCGACTGCTATCTGACCTTCCAACCCTGAGGGGAAACTTGGCCTTGTTGGGACTAGGTTCGGTTTTCTAACGACGTTTTCCTTTACCGAAAAGAGATTGATAAAAATGGTAAATATCAAATAAAAATATTTTGTACATACAGCCTTGGCCAGAAGTGTTGAGCACCTTAGCGATTTTATCAATTAATTCAAACTGAACATGCATGTTTTGTTCAAGTTAGTAGTAACTGCATAGAATACTTGTAATTTGTCTCATCGACCTAGTCGCATTTTTGTTACCTTAAGTTTTCATATTTTATAGGTACCTTGAAATTGTTATTAAGGTGACAGGTATCACGGTTGACGACTGCATTTTGCGTTTTTATAATCGCAGCTTCCGCTTCTGCCATCTAGTATACTTGAGATGAACTATGACAATTCAATGTTGACATGTTTAAATAGTCAAACAATCGCGGTCTTTTACAGTAAGATGGCGCTTTGATAATAATTTCATTTTATGTGTACTTACTTAATTAAAGTTACTATTGTATGTAGGTAATCAATGACGAAATAATTTAAGTTACCTATAATATAAAACGACTTGGCCAACGCACGCCATTACGTACAGTATCATAATCGCACAATTATAATGTTTTATTCTAAATATCCAAAATAAGCATTCATCATGGCGGTTATATTTCTATGTGTCAAGTACGTGTCAAGTCTTTCAAAATAAAATGTACTTAACTGAAGATAATATTATTTGTAACTAATTTGTTTTATGTCCTCTTCTGCTCTGAAAAATCCAGGTTTTTAGTATCTATAACGAAATTAGAGATGGTCAAAAACGCTTTCAATGAGGACGGTAAAGTGCGTTGGGATAAGACCGCATCGGGAGAACATCGGATAATTCAATTACCTATCTGGAAAATTAGCCTTTAGTTGCAAATACAAACCACACATCCTCCAACACTATTGTGTACCTCTACCTAGTTGCATTTTGATATAATGGCGATGGCGCTTTTTTCAGGTACCTACACATTTTACTTAAATGTTTCTTCCGGTATGCTTAATAACAACGACTGTTGGTTAACTGAAAGGTTAAAAAAACCGGCTAAGTGCGTGTCGGACCACGCATAGGAGGGTTCCGTACCTTCAATGGAATAAGAACCAAACTAATACCAAAAGGTCGTATCTGATGCCTATGGAAGAAGTTTTTTGGAAATAACTCAAAAATGGCCAAACAATTTTCGTAGAAAGTATATGCTAAGGCGCATCTCGTCAATTTTTTTCATATTTTTTGGACTTACGGTTCAAAAGTTACAGGGGGGGCTACACAATTTTTCTGACTTTCGAAGCGATTATTTCAAAAAATATTCACTTAATCACAAAAAGATCAAACAAACCTCAATATTATTTTTAAAGACCTATCGATTGATGTGTCACATGTTGATATTTGGTAAAAAGATTTTTTGAAATTTAGTAACATGTATCGAGCGCCCCCCCCTTAAAATATATTTTTTTTCAAATTTCAAGTAGCGGCATACAGAAATACACCTTATGTGTAAATTTTATTCAGATACGTCGTATAGTTTCCGAGTAAAATGGCTGTGACATACGGACGGACAGACAGACAGACAGACATGACGAATCCATAAGGGTTCCGTTTTTTGCCATTTGGCTACGGAACCCTAAAAATCACTTATTCTTTATTTGACGATCTCCTAGCCCAGTCGGTGGTGACCCTGCCTACGAAGCAGGAGGTCCCGAGTTCGAATCCTGGTCAGGGCATTTATTTGTGTGTTGATCGCAGATATTTGTTCCTGAGTTATGGATGTTTTCTATGTATTTAAGTATTTATCCATATTTATCTATTATATATATCGTCGTCTAGTACCCATAACACAAGCCTTATTGAGCTTACTGTGGGCCTAGGTCGATTTGTGTAAGATTGTCGTATAATATTTATTTATTATTTATAGTAAATGTATGGAAAATATTTAATTTGTAGCTTTTTAGTACATTACCGTAAGTTGACCCCTAATAGGAAACTATTAGAAACGATAGGAATGGAATCGATTGGCATAAAAAAGCAGCATGTGAAAAATAAAAATAAATAATTTTCATAAAGTATGGGAAAAGTTTTTCTCAATTTGTGGCTTTTCTAGCCGCAAATTATTTTTGATCCCATACAAGAATGGGATCGATTGGCATCAAAAAGAAGTTTACCAAATGTGACCTCTTTCTCGCATTCTGTATGTTTTTTCCAAAATCCGTAACGTTATTAATTTGAAATTGAGGGAAGGTCTTCTAAGGCCATTTTCGCGTTGCAGCGAGGGATCTGGTAGCTGCCCCCACTGACCCAAAAATAAATTGAACTTGTATATTATTTCAAATTATCGAAGTTACAAGTAAAAGTAGTTAAGATAAAAGTAATTGCAATTACAAATTATATGTAATCGGGAATACTACTAACATGTAATCTCAATTACAAGCAATTTCAATTACTTAATATAATTGATTTTCTTGTAATTTAATTAGCAATTTAATACATTACAAAAGTAGGTACCATCTAATAAATTACGCCCAACACTGAATAAACATCAGGTTCAAGAGGGTCCTATGGAGGATGTATGCTATCTGCTGCCGAAGTCACGCATACATGTGATCTTTATAGACAAAAAAGTTTCGTTCTATAAATTCAATTGTTTGTCACAAAAAATGGTTTGATTTGTTTTTGCGTGGCATTTAAGACGGGATCTTATTAATTGTTGCTGTGAACATTTTTTAAATGTGTACCTAGTTGGTTACTAGGAACAGGTTTAGACACGGGTATGTTACGTCCAAAAGGGAGGTATGGGCACTCCGAATGTTATCTCGCTAACTGTGGTAAGGCACAGTTCAGCGAATGTTATCACGCTCAAATCTGGACCTGGCTCCGAGCTCGACTGGGGAAGTACCTCACAGAAAACCATAGCCAAAAAGCAAATAACTTAATTCAACCTAAAGTTTAAGATTAATTTTTTAACATTAATCATTTTCATTTATACATATACCATAAGTGTTCTTTACTAAAAAAAATTACAAGCGTTTGTCGTCTCACATAAGAATTATAAATTGAAATTACACAAAATAATTAAAAACATGAAAAGTCAGCACGAGTAAGTTAATAACATATAATACCTGCTTTTGCCCGCGGCTTCGCTCGCGTTAAATTCGGGGTAACAAACCATACAAACTTCCACCCCCCATTTTAGGGAAGTGGGGGGTTAGAAAGAGACAAAAAGTAGCCTATGTCACTCTCCATCCCTTCAACTATCTCCATTTAAAAAATCACTTCAATTCGTCGCCCCGTTTTGCCGTGAATGACGGACAAACAAACAAACACACACGTACACTTTCCCATTTATAATATTAGTATGGATTAGTTGTATCGTGTCGTGTATAGGGACGTCACGGTTTTTTTGGGTACATTTTTGGGTTAGTTTTGGTTAATTGTCATCTATTTCAATAGTTTTACCATATCAAAATCCATTACAATATTAAAATACTAGCTTTTACCCGCGACTTCGTCTGCGCGAAATTAACATGAGCGATATGGAATTACATAATAAAACGCAAAATAAAAGTTACTAGTTAGTAAAATCTAAGAGCAAATATAAAACTAGTACGTATGCTATTTCAAGTCAACAGGGAGCAACAATTCCATATAAACTTCCATTCCGTTTTCACCCCCTTATACATACCAAATTTCATCTAAATTAGTTGAGCGGTTTAAGCGTGAAGAGTTAATAGACAGACACACTATAATATTAGTATGGATACGTCCATATAATATATCTCTTCAAGTAGGGTGGGGAAAAAAAGAATTATAGCCAAAAGAGTTTTTTAATTTTTTTTAAATTTTGAAACATCTTGCTTCAAAGGTTTGAAACATCTTGTCTTTCCACTCTCAATATTTTTAACTCACTCGTTTTTGAAAAGTTTGAGAAAATGCTGAAAGGTTGACATGAACATAATACAGGCGGTTTATAATTATATCTATTATTAGAAACCGTGCATAGGGTGGTTATGCTAGTTTTCCGTCCGGGTTGCCGTCCACCTGATTAAACTGCTACAAATTTAGTGGACTAAGAGCTGGCCACGTCAGATATGACACAATAATGAGAGCAATGAAACCTGACTATTGTGTCATATCTGACGTGGCCAGCTCTCCGTCTACATGGAAAAAAAATTTTGAGGTCAAATTGGCCATTGATAATAATTATTTATTCTTTAATTGATATATTAATTTTAAGCTTTACTTTGAAAAACTTGAATATCAATATATCAATAAGTATGGACGGAAAACTGACACATACTCCACTTTTACAAAAAATGTTTTAGTATAAAAAACCTTTCGAGTATGATTTATTTTCGTATAATATTAATCTAAACAAGATCATATAAGCTCTAGAACGGGCACTTCAAAATTTATTATTGCATTACAAAACTGGCAAAATCGATAAGTGGAAGAAAACTAGCACCTAAAAACTTACTAAGAGTTCATTTTATTGAATAGTCCAATCTTAAGTAGAAGGAGTAGATTTTGAAATTTTATACACGACAAACAGCTTAGGTACACTTCATACTGATTTGAAACAAGGATTAATATTTCGAGAAATTTTTACAAAGGTAAAGCATAAAAGTCAGCCCAGAAAGCTGACCAACTAGTTCAAAAATGGTCCGATCTTACCCCATCGTACCTTACGAGTACTTATTGGTTTTTTCATTTTAGGGATTGTGAGAAATTATATTGGTATATATACTTATACGATTAAATTAATTCCATATCTACTTACCTACCTAATAATAACATTAATAATTCACTATATCTTTTAAATCGTACGAAAACGAACATACAATAAGCCATATAAACCTAATGGCGCGACCAGACATCGCAGAGTACCGGGACAGCCGAGCCGATTGTTTCTTTCTTATTCCATAGTAAAGAGAGAGATATATAACCTATCACGATGATGTGGACAAATCATTGACAAATGCACGAATGTGTTTCAACTTCAAGCGCATTTGATTCTATTCAATGAATCCGTCATTCATATCATAATATAGATCTAGCTTGCAACAGCGCAAAGCAAGAAGCGAAATGAGCAAATGAAAGTAAGCTGGCAACGTCGCCTCGGATGGAAACTGCTCGAACAAACGCGCTCTTGTAATACAAATTATGGTAAAAACATGGACGAAGCCGTCTATGGTAAAAAGTACCCATACCCACTGTAAAAATTGAATAATGAATTAGTCTCTTTTATAAGTTGGTAGTTTAAATATATTGGGTAAAAAAGTCAAAATAAAAAGATTAAACTAACTATTTAGTAACTTGACTATAGTATGATTTGACTTTTTTTTGTCCAAAAATACCTATAAATCGCTTAGGATCAGGATTGAAAATATAAATGAGAAATGAGATAAAAAAATAAACAAAAAAGTTAACATCAGCCTAGATTTGAACTCGGACATATCTACTTAGTAAGCAAGCGTACTATAACCTAACATAAAGCTCTATAAATGGAGTACGCTTCGCCTCATCTTTCCAAACAAAAAAGTCTGCCAAAATCTGAGGGGGGCGAGGTAGCACGCATGTGAAGTTTTCAAGTCAAAGGTACATCATTGTCGGTTGTTAATACAGTTTATTTCTAAATGAATTTTTATGGCAGCAACGCTTTATTGACAACCGACAAAGATGTACCTTTGACTTGAAAACACCAAACATATTTGACATATTATTTTTATACTTCATAACACTAAATGGAGCAATAGATAGTCGACTGTACACATGTTAACATATGGTTCATTATTGGATGCAGTCTTTGGAAATGTCAAACAAAAAAGCCAAGGATCATTTTTGATTGTATTTTCAAACAAAATATAGAAGACAGCAATCCTTAAGCGCATTAAATATGGAGAAGTGTCAAACGTCAAATAGTTACTGCCCGTCAGAAAGAAAACGATTGTCTTTGAATCGATTCTGTAAACGAAGCTTGATTTTCGATTTAGGTTAAATCTTTTATTACGAAAGTAATGGTAAATAAAGTAAAACTGTACTTACATCTGAAAAGGTATTTCATCTTTTTGTAAACTAGACGAATATAACATTTTGTTACATCAAAAAACAGCGTATAAGGGCATTTTCACGGAGCTTGTTATCCATCGACAGCGATGACGAAAATGGCGTGGCATCGATTATTGAAATAGTTTTTATAGATGTACTAGATTTTCCGCCAATACTTTTGACAGAGGGGAAATGATACTCAGGGCCTCTCCTGGTTTAGAACTCTCTGTAACCTAAGCTATGTGGAACGAATTTCCGCACTCAAAATTACTAATCATATTACTCAAATTTGACACATGAAACATGCCTCTGGCTGCAATAGAATAAACGCCTATAAGTTTTATTAGCAATTGCATAGTTCTGATTATTACAGGCTCTTACAAGGTTTTGCGTCTTAAACCTTTATTAAGCGCTTAATACGACTATAGTATCTGCCGAACATTAGTAATGTGCTAAGACGTAGTTATGTTTAATTTCGCAACATAGAATTATTTCTGACCGACATAAAACTTGCGACAAGTTTTCTCCAAAACAGTTTCTTAACGATGATATATATACCTAATTATGTTATACAAGACCAAGCACGTATCGGTACAGCGAACACAACTATATGCCCCTACAGAAAATGTAACATTCATGCTCCAACGTGGTTTGTTTTCTTCAAAAACCTTGCACAAAAACACCTCGATTTGACGTGTTTGCATATATCGTCGCCTTAAGTGAAGTTTTCTAGATATATCAATAAAATATAACATTTTACGTCATCGTACATGTTATGATAGGGAAATAATACTTAACATCAAAATTGTAAACAAAAAACTGCTATGCTCAACACTTCTGGCCAAGGCTGTAGGTTCCGAGAACTCAGTGGGATGAGGCCGGATTTAAACTCGAGACCAAAAGATTGAAAGACAGGCGTCTTACCGCCAGGCTACGGAGAGTTTAACACACATATAATAAATATATAATGTATGCCTGTATGTACCAGTTTCTTGAATTTTGCCACACGAAGGTTTACGGTTTATGCTAAACCTTAAAAAAAACTGTTAGACCCCATAACAATGTCAATAGAACGCTGTCGATTTCATACATGGATTCGCGGCGCCTTGTCACCGCGTTTGTATGTATGTATGTATGATGTCTGTCTGTCGCCGGGTGCGCAGAGGTCCTCGGCCAGTACTGCAGCAACGGTAACCGCGCAAGGATGGCGTGCGCGCGCGCATTGTTCGCGATCGTCGCAATACATGCAGGTATTTCTCTTGCAATAACTCTTTCTTAACAGAGTATTATTTATTACTGTATTTTATATACCTTTTTTTTAATGGTATATTAGGCACGTACCGGTTTTTTTTAATTAAAATTTTAGACAAATTTGGAAATAAATTAGTGATAAATAAATATAAATGCAATATTTTCCTACAAATTGGACTCCTCCAATAATGTTTGATCCATATAGTTATACATAAATGGCTACCCTGAATAAAGGACTCGTGATAGAGACGCCCTGGAATCCTGGACTGTGAATAAAAGTAGGATCGCGGTTCCACTACCCCTTTATTTGTTTTCATGTGTACCTAAGGTCAATGTGGCTAATTCCGTCATAGGGGCTATTAGCGTTTTCTCGAACAACGAACAAATTGATAATTTCATCGACAAAGCAGCGATTTCTTTTAGTTTCAGCAATCAAAAGCAAATGGTTTTTTTTGCTACGATTGAAAATTAAAGAAATATACGCTCGTGGACGGAATATTCGTAGTCACTATAACGGAATTAGCCACATAATTGACCTTCCCTAAACATTGATTCTATTTGTAATAAAAATTTCATCTATTTGCAAGCTAAGTATATATAATAATCAGACGCCTATCCTCAATACCTCCTTAAGTACCTATAAAATTTTGAATCCTAATTCAAAATACTACGAACTATAGAACTATATTTTATACAATTACTGACATTGGTATTATAAACCTTTGCAAGTGGAGTGCCGTGTTTAGGCTACGAGGCTTTGCAGTCTTGTGAGCGCGTTGATGTCGTTTGTTCGATTTAGTTAGCATTGTACCTCTATAATGAATATTTCAGTTCAGTAAGATGTTTCATAAAGCATCTATGCAATTATAGTAACTAGGTATTTATAATTAAACATCGGTATCAACGTTCAAATTTCGTGGCAATGTACGGTTGGCAGAAAAATAAATACAAACAAATCACTTAGTATTTTTAACCTTTATTTTGTATATGTAAATAAAAAAGCCCCTAAATAGTACATTTCCTAATTAGGGTGGTAAAACAAAGAAAGGCCGCGCAATCGCAATTGTTGCGGCCCAAGCTGCAAGCGAGGGACGTAATTATGCGATCGAGGGCTTTCTTTATTACCTCCCGTGTTGGAAAAATATGTGCACATTTGGCCAGAAAGCGGCTCTATCCGTACGCGTAGCGTGCGGAAAAAGCCACTTTATGTCCAGGTGTGGCATACAATATTTTACGAGTTAGAATAGATCACTAAAATTTGTTCCATAGATTTTGCTGTCAATCTTTGATGTCTGTAAGAATATATCCATTTTAAATGACTAAAAGATCTTTCCACGCTGACTGAGGTAATAGGAAGGTATGTCAAGCATTGAAAATTTTGCACACAGTTTTTATTTACACTTTCTGGTATTTCAGCCTCGTTGTTTTTAGATAGTTGGTTAATTATTTGTACAGTCTTATAACCAGGATTTTTCTTTAATACACTTTTTAATTTAAAATAAACTTTTCTGGCATTTTGATGTAACCTTAACGTTGATATTTTTTTTTGCAAACCATGAACAATGTTTAATGATTCTGCTAGACTCAGTTTTGGATCCTCCAATAATTTTATTGACTTAGCAATTATACTAAAGTGTGTATCGACGAATAGTAACTCAGTTTTTAAATTCCGGTTACGGAAATTTTTTTTTGCTTTAGAAATTGCACTCGCTTCACGCGGATTTAAGGCATCGATGACAGATTTGATTTTATCATAATGCATGTGATAATATGAGGCAGCATTTAACCATGTTCCCCATCTTGTTATCACGGGTCGGGGTGGTAGAGGAATATTTACACACATTTGATGAAATAAATTTGTCCTTGAAGGAGCGTTACGAAATATTTTTTTGATACAGTCAATCAAACTGTTTATGGTCGGGTAAAGACTTCTAATTATCTCTGCGACTCGATTACATCCATGTGCTATGCATGTTACATGAGTCATATTTTTATATTTCTGAACAAGGTTTTTAGCTGCTTTTACCATGTAGGAACCGGCATCCGTTATAAAAAATAATAATTTATCCATGTTTTTTTTGTATTCATCGCCCCAAAGATCTTCAAGGGTTTCCTCAACGAGTTTGGTTATTGTCGAATGGTTAGTCGCCTCCAATACCTTAGAAGCAAATAAATGTGGCTGGGTACTAGTTCCATCTAGAGCTCCGATCAAAATATTTGCCACTTTTTTTCCCACGGAATCTGATGTTTCATCAACACTGAGGTAAATCATTTTATTTTGTAATTTCTCTTTCAATTCATTTTTTTTCTTTTCATACAATTCAGGTAAGCATTTTACTCGTATTTTTGTTTCACTCGGCACAGTAATATCGTTTCCATATTTATGATTTAAAAGGTTTTCTACAAAATTTCTAAATTTAGGATTGTCTAATTTTGACCACGGTATATTCGAACAAATCATAAACTCTGTTAAATCTTTATTAAATTTTTCTTGTGCATTATTTTTATGAATTTTGTTGTGTAAATCTGTTT
This sequence comes from Pammene aurita, assembly GCA_947086415.1. Taxonomy (NCBI): domain Eukaryota; kingdom Metazoa; phylum Arthropoda; class Insecta; order Lepidoptera; family Tortricidae; genus Pammene; species Pammene aurita. The sequence continues at coordinate 15,923,658 of OX352290.1, forward strand.
TTAAATGGCGGTCGATACTAGATTTAGAGGGAAATAATTTCAAATTACACAATTTGCAATATACGATATCGTCTTTAATTTCGAAATCAGCATTATCTCGTATTATATCCTGTAAATGGCAGCGTGAATCAGATAATTTATCTTGATGAGATTTTGATTTCAAATGTTTCTCTATATTGTACCTTTTCTTTTTTATATTCATTTCGCAAATAGTACAGCAAGCACCTTCGTTAGTGAATATAAAATCAGTATACTGCGTCAAATCCATTTTCTCAAGTCTGATAGGGAGTTGGGTAAAGATTTATCAATGCTAAATTGTAGTTGTAAGTGTTTTTAAGAACTATTATCGTTGAAGATTTTACCACATATTATTTTGCATGACAATTAAATTGACATTTGTTGCCTATTTGGCATTTAGAATTTTTTTTACAAATGGATAATGAAATGAGTATTGAGGTTCTATGACGTATTAACAATATAAACCTCTTTAAATATATGTACAGTTTACCAAAGTACGATTAAGAATAAAAATAAATTAAATGTTATTTATTACTAATAAATAAAACAATGATACCTATGTATTTCTTTTTTTGCGACCCTTACCAAGTGCCACGAAATTTGAACGTTGATACCGATGTTTATTTATAATATGATTTAAAGATAAAATAAACTAAGTCACTATCCATATAGTTACTATTGGTATTGCATATTTCCTAGCGAAAAATCATGACCCTTTAAGCTTTACGGTAAAGTCTTTACTAACCCGTAATATTGTGTCGGTTCCGGATTCCGGACATTTAAAAATATCGCACTGTTGGACACACAGACAGATTGGTATTTATTTCAGCGTGCCAATTTCTACCTGTCTGTATCTTTACATGATTATGTGAACTTTGTAAATGTTGTACATAGATAATTAATTGACCAACAAATAAATATTTGTAGTGTGTAAAATCGTATTATATTCCTACGTCAATACTTCCTGCAATTTGATAGCAATTTACTTCTATGTTTCATAAGAAATTACTACTTAATTAGACAAAAAGGTAATAAATGTTTTACTACCTTAGTCCTACATACATATAAACATTGGCAATCTCGCAATTATCGTAATTTTCGTGGCAGTGCCGTTGAGCTAAAAAAATCAAATCCTAATAGCTCACTATCAGTTGAGATACGTATGCTGATTGGCTTTAACATATTGCTAATATGTGAGGCTGAGGAGTGTCTTTTCAAAAGGGCTTATTTCCATTTTGAACTTTTTTTTAACTGTGAATGTAGTTTTGCTTAAAATAGAGAATTAAATATATTCTTTGAGTTTGAAGTTCTAATAAGTCTCTTCTTGTCCTCTAAAAAAAGATTCAAATTTCAAAGTCCGGATCAAAAGGGCCTATTTCTTTCTTATAGTATGAGAAAGAAATAGACAGATATGACAACTCGGCCTCTTTCAGTAAATAAAAAAAAGGATGTAGAAAACTTTCTTAAAAAAAACAGATTGGAGACGATTGGATAAGGTTACCGTAGCTGGCTTGGTGTAGAACCATATTTATACCTAATCATTAATTATATAGTATCAGTATATGAAAATCGAGACGAAGTCTGCGATTGTTGCGTTGCGAAGATGATGCAGACGAAGTTCACGTTTAGTAACTAAATTTATTCTGCCTTAACTTATTTTTAGTAGTTAAGTTTAATTTCACAATAAAAAGTTATCCTTTTCAAAAGAGTTTATCTCTATAATGTCCAAATCAAAAAGGTTTATTTCTCACAAGGCCGCAACAAAACGGCTTAATTCCAAAAGTTCGCATCAAAAGGGCTTAATTCTGAAAATGTATGGTAAATTAACATAATAATTTAGTTAGATAAAACAAAATATGTGGTGCCATAACATTTATATCAACTTACATAAATACAATATCGAAAATAAAGTAATAATATCGAAATGGAAACCGTGGATTTCTGATTTCCTCAATTTCCCAAAAAAAGTTCAAAGTGGAAATAAGCCCTTTTGAAAAGACACTCCTCATGTGTAATACTTATATTAGAAATATTATAGTTCTTTACTTCCTAAAACTACACAATATATACGCTATCTATTTATTAGTGAAAGAATGAAGTCTCTATGTGTACCGACAAAGTGGGACCTTTCACTAAACTCGTCCATATAAATGATTGTTTTATACATAGGCTAATAGACAATTATTTTAAGCTACTTCATTAAGAGGCCACGTTATGTGGCAGGAATGTGGCCTCCTCCGATGCAATACCTATACTTATAGGCATTATTTTCGACAGTTCTCGCAGCGGATAAACGAAAGCCGATCAAGGAGGCCCTATTCTTGAACAGTGACCAATTTGGCAACGCCACGTTTGAGGACTGCGTGTGGCGTCGGGAACGGGAGCCCTGTCCCGACCCTGACGTCAAGCTGCATCTCTACACGGAGGCCGAGCCCACCAAGCGAGTGGTAAGTCCAAGAGTTTATATAACACAATCAGGCAGTAAGCGGAGACGATCAAGGAGGCCCTATTCTTGAATAGCGACCAGGGCGCTTAGCCAAGATGAAAATCGTTTGCGGAAAACGAATTGAAACGTTATCCGTCTCTTTATCGCAGTAATGAAGAGTGAACGAGAGCGTGTAGCGTTTCGTTTCGTTTTCTGCAAACGATTGTCATCTTGGCTACAGGGCCAGTTCGGAAACGTGATGTTTCAGGACTGCGTGTGGCGTCGAGAGCGAAAACCCTGGCCCGACGTTAGGGTAATGCTAAATCTGGATATCGAGAAATAAACATTAATAACAGCTAACCTGTAATTAAAAAGCTTATGAATTATGCATTGTAAGGCGTTTACAAATCGCGATTAAAATCTTTCATTAAATATTGCGAGCGGATGCAACCAATACTACCTACCTACAGCCAATTAACTATACAGACATTTTAAGGAAATAATATAATATATAACCCTACAGATTACAACTGGTGCTTTTTCTTTTTAGGGTTCCGCAACCAAAATGGCAAAAACGGAACCCTTATAGTTTCGTCATGTCCGTCTGTCCGTATGTCACAGCCATTTTACTCGGAAACTATGAGATGAATCTTTATCAAATTTTAACAGAAGGTGTATTTTGTGATAACATTGAGGTTCCTTTGAACATTTTTTGATTAAGTAGATATTTTCAGAAAATAATCACTCTGAAAGTCAAAAAAGTTGTATCTTTTGAACCGTAAGTCCAAAAATTATGAAAAAATTCAAGACGAAACTAATAAGAATCTTTGAATATTCTTTCCACGAAAATTATTTGGAACATTATCGGTTTAAACGTTTTTGATATCTCCAAAAAACTACGTACGGCAGATACGACCTTGCGATATTTTTTTCCAATAGCCGGTACGGAACCCTCCATTATGCGTGGTCCGACACGCACTTGGCCGGTTTTTTTAAAGCACCATTTACTTATATCCTCATATAGAGACTATGTATCATAGACTATTTATTTGACATTACAAACCATAACCAACAAGATGTTTCTTGCGATTGTGGCGCCATCTGCTCAGACCTTAGCGCGTTTATCCTCGTACTTACAGAATATACTTTTTAGCCTTTACATTTACTTACACTACGTACTGTCGTCATCAAATATATCGGAGCGGCCAAGGCAGTACTGAAAAATATCTCAACATGCACTTTTTCGCCTTTACAATAGAGGCGTTGTTTATATTTGTGACAACCTTGGCCGCTCCGATATATATGATGGCGACTGTACAGTAGCTGCATCGCTTGAATACTATTTCTTTATCACATTCAGTGCCCCCTAGTGCTACGTGCGTATGTAGCGCGTGTAGTAGCTACGAACAGAGAACCCGACAGTCGGGTTCTCTTCGCGGCCCTGAATGTGTTAAACAAATCTTTTAATTTTACAACTTTTTAATTAGAAAAATAATTAAATCTATAGTAATTTTTGAGTCATCAGGCACAAAACAGACGAGACTTTTGTATTCGAGTCGATGCATCGAGAAGAACAATTTTCCCTGTAGGTAGGTGTAGATGTGGTTAGATACTAAGTACTAACTCGGAATCGCATGTTGTAAATCTTTAAGATTTAATTACCACTCATTGTGCATGTTGCTGTAATGGTGATTTTTACTTCCCACGATCGTGTCAATAAAGTAAATTGTTTACATTAAGTACTAGCAAGAAATTATATAATAGGTATACCTATATACTATATATTATGAGTGTAAGTATGGCAGTGATGAAACTTGAGGGAGCTTATTCGAATTCACTTTAAAACGGCTTTTAAACTGCAAGGGGTGGATTTGAATGACGACACGTACAAATAGGTTTCTTTAAATTTATGTAGGTATAAAATATCAATAGATATTTATCATTAGCCCTTCTGTATTTTCTCTCTTAATGATATCTCTCTCTGTTGGTTGAAACGTCGGTCAGTTGGTTTTGAGGATTGGATAGGACAAGATGTAACAAAAATGCTGGTAATCCCTTTAATTGGTAACGTATTCTAATTATGAAAAACAAAGAAAAAAAATCCTGCAAAAAAAAAATTGTATGGAGGGTTAGCCGGCTGGGACGTGTCGCAAACAAAAAAAAATTTTTTTTTCTCGTCCAAAATATTTTGCCCTTACTTTTTCTTACTCGCAATACGATACAAATTATGCCCTTAAACGGATCACCAGTTTTTTTTTTAATTCTGTAAGTTACGGTAGTTGTACCGTAGGTATTAATTCTGTAAGTTACGGTAGTTGTACCGTAGGTATTAATTCTGTAAGTTACAGTAGTTGTACCGTAGGTATTAATTCTGTAAGTTACGGTAGTTGTACCGTAGGTATTAATTCTGTAAGTTACGGTAGTTGTACCGTAGGTATTAATTCTGTAAGTTACAGTAGTTGTACCGTAGGTATTAATTCTGTAAGTTACGGTAGTTGTACCGTAGGTATTAATTCTGTAAGTTACAGTAGTTGTACCGTAGGTATTAATTCTGTAAGTTACGGTAGTTGTACCGTAGGTATTAATTCTGTAAGTTACGGTAGTTGTACCGTAGGTATTAATTCTGTAAGTTACGGTAGTTGTACCGTAGGTATTAATTCTGTAAGTTACGGTAGTTGTACCGTAGGTATTAATTCTGTAAGTTACAGTAGTTGTACCGTAGGTATTAATTCTGTAAGTTACGGTAGTTGTACCGTAGGTATTAATTCTGTAAGTTACAGTAGTTGTACCGTAGGTATTAATTCTGTAAGTTACGGTAGTTGTACCGTAGGTATTAATTCTGTAAGTTACGGTAGTTGTACCGTAGGTATTAATTCTGTAAGTCACGGTAGTTGTACCGTAGGTATTAATTCTGTAAGTTGCGGTAGTTATACCGTAGGTATTAATTCTGTAAGTTACGGTAGTTGTACCGTAGGTATTAAGTCTGTAAGTTACGGTAGTTGTACCGTAGGTATTAATTCTGTAAGTTACGGTAGTTGTACCGTAGGTATTAATTCTGTAAGTTACGGTAGTTGTACCGTAGGTATTAATTCTGTAAGTTACGGTAGTTGTACCGTAGGTATTAATTCTGTAAGTTACGGTAGTTGTACCGTAGGTATTAATTCTGTAAGTTACGGTAGTTGTACCGTAGGTATTAATTCTGTAAGTTACGGTAGTTGTACCGTAGGTATTAATTCTGTAAGTCACGGTAGTTGTACCGTAGGTATTAATTCTGTAAGTTACGGTAGTTGTACCGTAGGTATTAATTCTGTAAGTTACGGTAGTTGTACCGTAGGTATTAATTCTGTAAGTTACGGTAGTTGTACCGTAGGTATTAATTCTGTAAGTTACGGTAGTTGTACCGTAGGTATTAATTCTGTAGTTACGGTAGTTGTACCGTAGGTATTAATTCTGTAGTTACGGTAGTTGTACCGTAGGTATTAATTCTGTAGTTACGGTAGTTGTACCGTAGGTAGCCGCAAAAATAGCTAAGCGAAAGATGATCTTTACACACTATTGTTGTCTTATTAATCATCAGGGCATGCCAAGATTTCCCGCTTAGCTAGTACGTTTTATAGAACAATAGCAATACCGGTATTGGAGCTGTTAACTCCGCGCTGTTAGTCATTTTTACATGCGCTTTCACTCAACAATGTCATTGAACATTGTCAAAGAATATGAATGCGTAGAAAAGCAGTTCACGTCCGATAGCTGACAAGGAAAACGTCCGTTACGCACGCACCGGCGGAATAGCGAGCAGGTGCAATCCCGAAATATATTATTGAACGATTAGTTAATGCACCTAATGATATTGGTTGATTGCTACAGTAATTGACAGTTTAGGTACAATGATCATTAAATTTATGCAGTAGGGAGCTGGTGTCCATAAATTTAAATAGTGATTTTAAGACCGCTGTACAAATCTTACTTTTTGCAGTGAAGTAGGGAAATAACGGCATTATAGCACTCCCTAGTCCCTACGTAACGTAGGTACCTACCTACTCGGCACCTGCAACAGTTTTATATTAAACCGGCCGAGTGCGTGTCGGACTACGCATAATGGAGGGTTCCGTACCTTCAATGGAATAAGAACCAAACTAATACCATCCTTGGCATTGGCACCATGCCGCGGGCACCTTTCAGTTTTTAGTTAAGTTTTACTTTAATTAACATTTATTTTTAATTTTAGTTTTAATTTATAGGTGAAGCTTAGTTTTATTTTCTTATCGTTTTTTTTTCGTATCATTCGTATCTTCTTTCTGCCAATAAATTGTTTTATACCAAAAGGTTGTATCTGATGCCTATCTATTTAAAGTAATAAGATGTCTCGAAACCTTCAAAAAGAAATTGAAACTACATTTATTGCAAAAATGTTGTTATGACATTAGTGACTTTTAATGATTTATATGTTTTGTTTTAAATTTTTAATATTGGACTTTATAATTTTAGTTTTATTTTATTAATGCTTTCTTTTTTTTTTTCTGGATGATTATTCTTTTTGACATAGTTTTGCTGTTCATGTGCACGTAATTAGAATTTAACTAACATATTTGTGTAAATTAGATTCCTCTTGTAAATATTGCATGTTTAGTATGTTATTATACTTATTATTTATTGTACAGGTATATATATACTAGGTTAATTTTTAATTGTAAACATTCAGACACAATGTAAAAATTGTTATTGAATAAATAAATAAATAATAATATGGAATAAGTTTTTTGGAGATAACTCAAAAATGGCTGAACCGATAATGTTCAAAACTATTTTCGTAGAAAGTATGTGATAAGGCGCATCCTCTCATATTTTTTGGACCTACGGTTCAGAAGTTACAGGGGGGGCACAATTTTTCTGGCTTTCCAAGCGATTCTATCTGAAAATATTAATTTAATCACAAAATGGTAAAAAAAACCTCGATGTTATTTTTATAGGCCTATCGATTGATGTGGAACATGTTGATACTTGATATATGGTAAATTAAAAAAAAAATTACGTGTAGGTATGGAGCACCCCCCTAAAAAAATATTTTCTTCAATTTAACTACATAACTAAATAGAGGCATATAAAATACACCTTATATTTAAATTTTATTAAGATAGGTACGTCTTACGACAGTTTCCGAATAAAATAGTTGTGACATACGGACGAACGGACGGACAGACGGACAGGACGAAACTGTAAGGGTTCAATTTTTGCCATTTTGGCTACCGAACCCTAAAAACGGCAGCAATATACAGCTAACCGAAGAATAAACAGGAAACTTGAAATAATAGGTTAGCATCAAAAATATTAAACTTGGCATCTTCATCTACCTCGTATCCAAGAAGTTCGAATACATATCTTTTTGCGTTAAAGGAACACAGGCTGCAGGCCATCCAATTATTATTATATGAATCTATAGAATAAGTTAACCTAAACGTAATACAAGAGTAAAAAACGCCATACTTGTCTTCACTCCTCGATGACGTACTTTCGATCAACTAATTGTCACAACATTTCGTAATGACGATCGACTGCGAAGGTGTTATTTTCAAGGCATTAAAACTTTTTAGAATGAAACGCAATCTAGTTTACACCACAATAAGGTCTTAAAATAGCTCTTCTTTGGAAGACAGGACAAAATCTGGTCAGATACGTTCAGAGTGCGAGTTTAGAGGGAAAATGGCGCTTTATCCGAAAATCAACTGCCGTTCTGAAATTTTTGGAGAGATCCGTACGTGATATTTTGGAGGTCGACATTGGATGTCATAGCTACAATAAACGAAGTTGGTTGGTGGTTCTTCCGTAGCAATCGAGAAAATTAGACTACATGGATTATGCGTGGTGCGTCGCGCACTTGGCCGGTTTTTTAATAGTATGATGCATAATGTTTGAATTGTCGCTATAACGCTATATGCAGCCAATTTATATTATTATATGCCTTAGAAAAGCTGCCGATTCTTTTTTTATGATGCCTAAAAAATTATAAGCCTTTAATAATTAACGCTTATTACATACAATATTTACAATAATATCGAATGTAAAATAAAGTTGAGTACTTAATCGTTATTTATATTGGAACCTTAACCGTTATAAATATTATATGTAGGTATACCCCATAAACTGAAATCTTTCGCACTTTCTATAGTTTCCTTATTTAACTAGGTATACATAATTACCGTAGATCACAATCAGCCTAGGAACAATGAAACACATAGGTGTTTCATTGTTGCCAGACTGATTGTGATAACCTGTAGAGGTTAATACCTAGGTAGCCTAGCAAGCAGCGAGCGTGAAGATTGCGTAGGTACATTCCTACGTGTGGGTGACATTTTATACCTCTTGGCATATTACTCCCTTCATATTCAAGTTGTATCTTAAAAACAACCAACCAAAGTTTTAAGGTCATTGGAGGCATTGGAGCTTTGATCTTGAATCTAGGCTTACAGTTACACTACACAATACCTACCTTTTTACTTTGTCCGAATTCTAAATGCTTTAGCTAGATAATCCTATGAATACTTCTAAGTCTTCCAAGTACTTCCAACTAAATATACCAAAATAGGTTCCCTAATAAATTGGAGCAGGGATCGTTACAGGTATACCTAAAAATCGAGATACCATAATTGAATACCGGTAAATTCGTATGAAAATAATACCGGTATTTGACCCCTGAATTAGGGTTACAAAATTAAATAAGGTCATAGTCATAGTATTTTGATCAGTCGCACTCAGGTCGGATGTTCCGTAACGCCGGAATGCGTATAAGTTACCGCTACCCGGCTTCAGGGACTCCGCAGTCCGCGCGCGTTCGCAAGTGCCCTACTTATTTCTACTACATTGGTGACATAACTGTAAACCTCCGTTTAAAGAGTAAACCTAGTTTACAATTAGTGCATCATTATGAAAATGCTTGACGTAAAGATAAAAGTGACAGATCTCAGCCAAACCGGCTAATTCTTGTTTCGTCGTTGCAGGTAGACTTGTTCAGCGAGGATTGGCTGCGGCAGAGTGGCTGGGAGCCGGCTCATGAGACCATCCTGCTGATTCACGGATATGCGGGTGGAGATGACACGCTACCAATTACCGTGCTTCGAGACGGTGAGTCTTCTTACATAGCATGATAGCAGAGTCAGGGACTGCAGAGCGGCCGCAATATGAAACCATCCTGCTGCATGCGTTCCTATCTTTGAGTTCCCACGTTGTCATCTTTGAGGACCTCCACACCAAAGTCTACGACTTCAGAACGGCTGGCAGCACGGAACAATCCTGCGGATTCACTAGATTCCCATTCGACATGGCACAACTGTGACACGTAAGCACGTAGTCAAATCAAAGTAGGACGGCTGTTAAATGCAAAGTTGCGTTATTAACTTATTACCTACTCCGATGTGAGATGCGGACGCAAGTAAATTACTTAGGTATGTAGTGAATTGTGCGTAATACGCACGTTCTAGCCTACCTATGTAAATATATTGCAATCCAGCATTTGTTACTCACGTATTATACGGGCACGATAACTACCAAAGATATCTAAATAAATACACACAGCACGTGGGTACTACGTTTTTCTACACAAAGTGGAAACGAATAGCGATTTTTTGCTAGACTCGCGTAGCTATCTACCACATCCTACATAATGATGAGAGAAATCCTAAGGCGACGGGTAATAACATTAAACGTTAGGCGCGTGCGTGTGCAGAATAATAATGGTTTGATGACTTTTTAACTTTTAAAGTTTAGTAACAATTAATGTATTTAATAATACTAGGAACTAACATTTTTATTTATTGGCAACAGAAAGTACAATCGCATCGCATAAACATGCATGCGTTTGAGTATACCAACGTGTGTATTAGCGAGGTCACTGACATCTGACGCGTTGCATTGGCGGAGAAAGCCGTGGGAAGTGCATAGTGCATGGCTGTTCTCACCGAGGACAGGACAGGGAAGGGCTAAATGCTTCGCTGACTTTCTCCTTCATCAGAATAAAGATTAATAAATGCAATTATGTTTATATTATCTTTTTTTTTTTGCAAGAGAGTGGGAGGAGTCTTATTCTTACGTAAGATCACAAAAATGCCATAAATTAAATTATAGGTACTTTCAAAAATACGGGTTGTATTCCCATAATCCTCATGGATGTTCTCATGAACATACCTTAAACGTACGTTCGGGTGATAAGACCGGACTACCTATATTAAAAAAACGAATTATAATCGGCCCTTGTTCTGTTCTGAGAAAAAGTGTATTTTCTTCTGAAATAGCTCTAGTACTTACCTACGAGTATCTATCTATCTTTCCCGTGCCAATGCCAAGCAAGGGACGAGTTTCTCAAACTTATTGGAAACATTTTTTTAGACGGTTGTTATATAGTAAGCTCCAAGGAAGGGACGACGGGGGACCCCTCGGCCATTTACTTATCAACACAATGAAGCCTCATCGGTCGGCAACACGCATGTGACACCTCTGTAATTGACGGCGATCATAGGCTACGTTGACTGCTTATCAACTGGTTGGCCATATAGGCCGCAGCCTTGTTTTCCACCGTCGTGGTATGAAATCTTACTAACACGTCTTGCTGTGTTGCTGATACAAAAGTCTCGTGTCGACAAAACAAACATGTATTAAATGATATTTTCTCAAACATACTCCGAAATGTATGCGTTAATGTCACGAAATGAAGACATGAAGTTGCCCATTTATGGCTTCTTGGCCTAAGGAAGTAATGTAGGGAGTTAGTATGAAATGTACATTATTGTCCGCTGCTCTAACTTTTTAAATTTGCTCACTAAGGTTAGACTGACATAGGAAATATTACATACAGCCAACGACCACTCTCTCTCTGTAAGTATACTTGCGACATTAAAATTAAAAAAACCGGCCAAGAGCGTGTCGGGCCACGCTCACTGTAGAGTTCCGTAGTTTTCCGTCCGTCACAGTAAGTGTCCCCACTTAAGAGTTAATAACACCGCCATGTAGGAAATGATATGAGAGTTCCACGTACAGCGACATCTATCGGCAAATTAAGTAAACTATTGCGCGCGACCATAAAGTATGGAAGATGATTTTTATGGGATAATTATTTATTGCGTGAACCGATTTTCACCGTTTTTACTTTATTTGAAAGCACGTCATTTCATTGTAATTTTGTAGAAATTACAGGTACAATAAACACCTGCTTATACGGTTAAATTACAAACTTAGTTCAGAAATTATTTTGTATTTTTTTTTCAAAAACTATTCATCCTATCAAGTTCAAAATAATTTTCCTAGAAAGTTTTTATAAAGTTCTACTTTTGAGATTTTTTTCATATTTTTAAAACTTATGGTTCAAAAGTTAGAGGGGGGGGGACGCATATTTTTTTACTTCTGGAGCGATTATTTCCGAAAATATTTACATTATCGAAAAATGATTTTAGGAAACCCCTATTCATTTTTAAATACCTATCCAATAATATATCACACGTTAGGGTTGAAATGAAAAAAAAAATCCCTCGCCACTTTACGTATAGGGGAGGTACCCTAATAAAAAAAAAATCCACTTTTTATTTTACCACTTTGTCGGCGTGATTAATATACATATTAGTACCAAATTTCAGCTTTCTAGTGCTAACGGTCACTGAGATTATCCGCGGACGGACGGACGGACGGACGGGCAGACATGGCGAAACTATAAGGGTTCCTAGTTGACTACGGAACCCTAAAAAGAAAAAACAAAATCTATGGTACTAAATTTATAAGCGGTTAAACATGGTGCTCGAATAGCTTTTTCAAATGTCAAGTTTAAAAAATAAAAAAGGCGGCAATTTAAACTTATTTACTTGATTACTTAGTAGTTATTTTAATTATAATATTTTCTTACATTGTTTGAGAAAAGCACTATACAATCCTTGGCCGGAACAGGGATTGCAGGACTCGCTTTATCCGGCTACCACAACTCATCCTTGAATCCCTTACTTCACGGCCTCTGCAGTAATGTACTAGTTCCTCTGTCAGCGTACCTTCGCCGCGGCGGCTACAACGTGTTCATGCTCGACTGGGGCGCGCTGTGCCAGCCGCCGTGCTACGTGTCCGCGGTGCACAACCTGCGGCCGGCGGCGCGCTGCGCAGCCGAGGCGCTGGCCTCGCTGCGCCGCGCAGGCCTTCGCCCCGACCGCCTCACGTGCGTCGGCCACAGCCTCGGCGCGCACATGTGCGGCATCATCGCCAACTATCTCACCTTCCGTCTCAATAGGATCATAGGTCAGTAGTAGTGTAGAAGGAGACGGACGAATAAAGATGATTTACAGACACATGGTAGCAAATGAGCTCACGCTGAAAGAGACAACGCCTAATAGTCAGCGACTAATCGCTGGCCCAATATTACAGGGTTCTATGTTACATTTTCAGGGTTTATTATTATTTATTTAGACATATTGTCACTATGACAATGTTCAAATTTCAATTCGACAGAAGTGAAACCTAGAACCCTGTATAGATAACATGTAGATATGGTAGGTTCGACGTTATCTCAATACTATTAATAGTATTTTATGTAACTGTTACGTAATAAGGCCTAATTACGTACAGTTGCATACACTGCTTTATCTACACTCATATTATTTATCCTAAATGCCGTGTTCGGAAACCATAGAATGACCGCCATTGCACCGCTATGGCCGACTCTTGTGTGCCGGCGGTCGCGCGGGCGCGTCGGCGGACGCGCGGACGCGTGCAGGTGTACATTATGTTATCAAAACTCATAACCTATCAATATTTGAGCATGTAAAGTTAAAATTACGTTACTGCCACAGATAAAAAGCTTATCATAGTAAAATCGGTCGTGGTAATGCTAGCCATTGCCTACCGTTTTCGAACACGTTTTAGAGAACTTACAATATGCGTGTAGATAAAGTATTATTAATGTGTATAGGTCTGGACCCTGCCCGGCCGCTGATCCGTTCGGCGCCGGCGCTGCGCCTGGACCCGGGCGACGCGCGCGCCGTGCACGTGCTGCACACCAACGCGGGCCGCTACGGCGAGGCGGCGCGGCTCGGCCACGCCGACTTCTGCCTCAACGGCGGCCGGAGCCAGCCCTTCTGCGAGGACACGCCCAGTAAGATGAGCAAAGCACGGATGACGGGAGCAAAAATGCACTTTTTCTAGTGCTTAATTAAATATCAACTATTCTATCGACATCCATACCTACGAACAATTTTTGAATCAGAAATTTATTGATCAGAAAGTTATGAGAAAAGTATATATTTAAAAGAACTGTCACTCTTATTTTATTATTACGATCATTCCCATGAGTATGATAATAAGTATAGTATATAATAAGTTAACTGAAACAATATATAATGTAAGCTTACCTAGGTACCTGATGTAATATTGTGTAACAACCTGACATGTAAGATAATGAATGAATGAGTTTGATCAATACATATCTGATTCAAAAATTGTTCGTATGAATGTCGATAGAATAGTCGATATTTAATTAAGCACTAGAAAAGGTGCATTTTTGCTCCCGTCATCCGGGCTTTGAAGATGAGTCGTCATTCACTAATCTCTGCAGTTAGGACATTATCTCCGGGATTAGTCTCACATTCATGACTAATTATATGTCGTTCACTCGGGCTGATATGGCGAGCCAGCGCGGCTTGGCCACGCCGACTTCTGCCTCAACGGCGGCCACAGTCAACCCTTCTGCGAGTACATGTCCAGTACGATGAGTCGTCATTTACACGTCATCTGTAGCTGGTATGTAATCTGTGCTCAAGGCCGCGCATCCATAATTTACTAATATTCTGGCGTTTACATGCTGCACATTAACGCGACCATTTAGTGCGAGGCGGACTCTTCTGTGACTTGACTGCGACGAGGTATTACCAGTAAAATTCTCCACTTTCAGTATTCAAACATTTCCGTTTCTGGGCCTAAAACATAAAATGAGACGCAGCAGGCCACATTTACTTTTATAGTAGTAGCGAAACTGAATTTCATTTGTTACAGAATTGTGAGAGTACCTATGTCCATAACGTAGACGAAATAAAGGAAAAAAATCATATACTCTTTGATTACAGACGAGGCGCTGTGCAGTCACATATGGTCCATCTGCTACCAGGCGGAGAGTTTATTCACGCCCCGAGCGGCGGCGCCGTGCGGGCGGCGCTGCTCCGTGCGCGTGCCGCCTTCTAGGGCTTCAGCGCTGCCCGTGCTGCTAGGTCAGCCCGCGCCTATGACGTAAGTGACCGTTTAGTCGCATCAGGGGGCTTAGCCAGGATGACAATCGTTTGCAGAAAACGAATCGAAACGCTATCCGTTCTCTATCACCGTAATGAAGAGTGAGCGAGAGTGTGTAGCGTTTCGTTTTGTTTTCTGCAAACGATTGTCATCTTGGCTACAGGGCCAGGTCTGACTGCTATAAGGCGGAGAGTTTAGCCATGCCTCGTGCCTGCTGCGTGCTACTGGGGCAGCCCTATGATTAAACGAATAATTCTGTCGGTGAACGTAGGCAACGCCGTAAAAGTCACAACCACAGCATCGTAGTTCTTACAAAATAAACCTCTACATACGTAAACGTAATCTGACTATTAACAAATAAGAAATAATAATAGCACATCTTTATTGTCGGTTACCAACCCAAGGAATAGAGAACATGCATGAAAAATATTTAATTGAATTTGTTTCATAAACACATTCAACAACCCCAAATTAATATAAATAAGTGGAAATCCGTAATAATTTTTAACAGTTTTTTAAAGATATTGCGGTTATAAACTAAAATTTTAGGCATTTTTTTTATACCTCAAATGTATTTTCGAAACTTCAGTTCGATTACTTGTTCTAACAAAAAAAAACGTATGACAACTATATAGCTAAATGCATTTTTTCGTGCCTAAAATTACAAAAATCTTCCAAAAACTTGTTCCTTCCAAACAGTTTTCTGCAACTCTGTGGTCGGTGACGTCACAATCCTCACACTTTTTGTATGGGGCGTTTTGACGCGCGGCGCAGACGCCTAACGTAATTTTTATTTTTGACGTTTCAGGGCTATCATATATAGTAGGTTTATTAGATTCATTTGAATCTACAGGGAAATAGAATCGAATGACGTCTTCCAAAAAAATCATGCATGTTCCTAATTGACCAGATAAGTAACGTTCTAGGGCCTCCGGCGCGTACTGCGTGGAAGACTTCGTGCCGCCGTTCTGCCCGCGCGGCGCGGGCGCGGGCGCGGGCGCGGGCGCGGGCGCACGAGCGGGCGCGGGCGCGGGCGCGGGCGCCGCCGACGAGGGCGACCCGCGCTGCTGCCTGGACGCGCAGTACGCGGCGGCCGCCACGGCCGAGCCGCCGCGCCAGCGCCCGCGCCCGCTCGTGCGCCTGCGCGCGCGCCGCCTCAAGAACATGGACGTCCACTCTGCTGAGGTGCTACAGGACTGATGCTCAATGCTCAACACGAGCCCGACCGAGGTGAATTAAGGATGCTGGTGCGATTCAGGGACTTTTTTCATCTCTCCTGTTCGGAAAGTTTTATTTTCCTGGGTAGATAGCCGGGTGGAAAATGGCTTTTCCATCCCTAGGGTGGAAAGTAATTAGCTGTGTTAATTGTGGATTGACCGGCCCACCCGGATGCCCTGCTCCCCGACCACCGACAAAACATTGAATTTGTCTTTTTCAAATTGTTCAAATTTTACGTAACATTTTTATAGATTATTCTTTATATACCAGTTTTATAAAATGTGCGTGTGGTATTGTACTTTCCTCAAAGTCAAAATGAAAACCAGAGTGTTTAACTCGGGTGAAATTACCCATTTCACCCTTGAACTCTCAGAAATATCTCAGGTGAAATGGGTCACTTTCAACCCTTGGTTAACAATCTACTATTTTCTTTATCGATAGGCTTACTACTGACAGAAATGAAGCCATTATTATTCTAAATGTTTACGACCCCTCCTGGGAGTCATCCATCCAAATTTTGCAGAGATTTTGGTGCCCGAGACGTGGTGCCCTACACAATGCCACCCTGGTGCCTAGCTTATTTTGCTTAACGGCTATCCCGGCACTGCATACAATTAGACGCGTTTTATGGGGCAGATTTACTCTTACAAATAAGCATTAGTTATTTAATGTTTATTTTAAGAGAAACTGCTTTACTAACGATCATAAACATAGTCTTTTGAAGTACAAAAGGAGTTATGGTTACAATAATTAACTTAATATGGACTATTGTATCATTGCATTGTAAAGAACTGATGTGCGATCGAATTAGATTTATAAATTGCACAGGATTACATGAAAAATTCAGTTCATCAACACTGACATCGATATATAAACAATTTAATGCTAGACAGCCATGGTAACGTGAGATCCGGCTAAAAAATAAGTATGATCCAGAACTGTCGCGACTTCAATGAATTTTTTTTAATTAATGCTATTGTAAAAAACGTTAGGATTAAGTATAAATTATTGACTATTTTTAGTAGCAATATTGTTTAAATGGAAGTGCGAATACCACAGTAAAGTCAGTGTCAATAGAAAAGTTTTTTTTGTATGGGGCATGAGGCATGTCATTCCAGCCAGCCGACACTCCATACAAAACCATTTTCTTTTTGTGAATTTTTTTTTTTAATTAGTTTTTCATATTTAGAATACGATACCAATTATGGTCTTAAACGGATCACTAGCATTTTTGTTACACCTTGTACACATGAACTTGTTATTTACATTCATTTTAGTAAAAATATCCCTTAATTACTTATATTTCAGTTAAAACGGGTTTCTTATATTTTGCCACGTGTCAGACTCAAATGATTTCTTTGCATAGCAATTCAGTCATATTTGTGTACCTTATTTTAATTTTCTATTGATACTGACCTTAAGTAGGTATCTATAATTTCATGAAATTATCATACGTACCGTAATGGATAAGGTTTCAATAATTGTAGATTATAAGTAATCATTATGTGAAGATTGGAGATTTTGAGCCAAAGAAGTGAAATATATTGTAATTAAATTATACACGAAAATGTACCTAGTTTCATTCAACAAGAAAAATTCAAATTCCTTTCCTTAAACATATTTATTAGGAGAAATATCGTCAAATTCATAGGGTCCACTTTATACATATATTTAAATACGAAATCGAATATGCAGTATTAATCAACTGCATAGTGTTAATCAGCACAATATCACTAATGACGACTGAAAGGGTGTATCTGTAGAGTATGTAGATTATGAATACAAATTAAAGAAAGAAATCCGTTTACATTCAACGAATCTATGTACTATTAACAGACTTTTAAAGTAATACTTCAGAACATAACCTTTTGAAAAGGCAATTTTGACTATATATGCATGGCTGTATTTTTATATACAATCATATTGTATCTTTTTTAAATATTGCAAACGAAAGTGATGCAACCAATTTATATGCCCAAATAGAGTAGTCAAGTCAAGTACATATATTATCACAATACATATACACAAAATACAAAACAAATATGTGTATACGACTAAATTCATCAACTCAAGACTATCGGGAGAATAATTGCGTAGTATTTCTTCACTAATACATGTAAAGCGGAATAATAATAAAAAGAGAACCTATACAACGCTGGGCCGGGCGGGGGAGAGTCGGTCGACGCTACTGTCAGCTCTTGTTGCCGGCCATGAGTAAGGAGAGCAGCGCCGCCTTCTCCTTCTCCTTCTTGCGCACGACGTCGAGCGCGCGGTTCCGCCACGTGCTCTTGCGCAGCTTGATGGGCCGGCTGCCGACGTAGCGCCCTGCCAACATTAGGGTTAGGGTTAGGGTTGGCTAATGAGATCAATCAATGGGGTTACATACTCAAAGATATATACTTGGTTCCACTGTCTTTGTTTTGGAAACACGCAAAGGTCTATAGTTAGATATATCATTGTATATCGTCCACTCCACTCAATTTTGATTCAACTGGAATAAGTTGTCTCAAGAAGAATTGTGATAGTTTACCTCCTTATTCATAAACGAATTTCAGTTAACACATTCATTGCCACCCAGCCAAACAAGACATCCGCACCAGGCCACAAAAAATTCGTCATAAAAAGCTGTAGTACCACGATCCCGACTATCGGGTCGTCCGGCCTGGGAACGAAATCATCAAATAAGTCGGGTTCTCGGCATTGAATGTGTTAATTTATGTTTTGCCCTTATCTGTCACTTTCACAGTTATGGTTGTTAGAAACAGACAAAACATAAATTAACTAATTGCGGCCTTAGAGACGTTAATGAATGAGGGGGTTAGTTTACTTATATGGATAAGAGTTTGCTTTAGCCGGAATAACCTATGGAGGTGCTGAAACTATACTGTTGGAAAAAGTAAATAAATAATAAATTACCATCCATTTCCTTCATGGCCTTGATGAAGTCGCCGGGGTCCTTAAAGCTGACGAAACCAAAGCCCTTGCTCTTGTTGGTGCGCTTGTCTCGGATAACTTTCGCTCTTTGGAATGAGGTGTATTTGCTAAATGTTCGCGTCTGAAACAATGTGGAGATTCGTAAGCTTGGTTCTTCTGTAGTTTTTGTCGTAATAAATTAGCGCTTTAGTGATTTAATGTTAATTAGTTGTGTTGCAAATGAACTGCAGCAAGCTATTATTTTTATTTCATGAAAGTGTACTTCAAATTATAACCTATCCTATAGCATCAACTGAATTTGAATTTCTAGAGCTCAATTCTGCCACTTGTTACACAATACTGCAAGTGAAAAAGGTGCTGTTCAGTAACTTATGTAATATATTTATGTATCTAGTAATCTCATTACGTTCGGCAACTTCAGACGTACGCCAGAAACGATAAAAATGTAGTTCGTCAATCGAATCGATAATTATCAGACTATAAAAATCACTGATAATTATCCGTTCGCACCTAGGGTTACCAGGCCCAAAAATGAAAAATCCGGACTCCGCGCTTAATTTAGCCGAACATTTGATCCCAAAAGCCGGACATGCCTTTTTTGCATACGCTACGCTGGTCTTTCGAATCGTGCCACTGGCGTGACTGGCGCGTAGCGTAAGTCAGACAAAAGCCTAACAAAAGCCGGACAGGCCGGACGAGGAATTATTTGGCCGGACACACCCGTCAAAAGCCAAACATGTCCAGCTTAAGCCGGACACCTGGCAACCCTATTCGCACCCTGCCTTTGGTCGTATGGGGAGTAATACTAATGTTGTGATCCCATCAGCGACCTCTCGATTGCGCTGTTTCCCTGTGGGGAGTTGGTACTGACCAGGAGTTCGTCGGTGACGTCATTGCCGAGGTCTCCGCAGAACATGCGGAAGTCGTCGTCGGGCCAGTCCAGCAGCGTCACGTCCTCCCACACTTGCCCGCCCGCTGTGCGGACGACCTGGGGACAATATCACATCGCGTTATCCTCAGGGTGAACTGTATTGAGGTCCATAAGGGCAACGCTTGAGGGACACTAAGTATTTGTATTACATTCATGTCGCACATGTGCGTTCGGTAGAAATCCAGCTTATTGGTTCTTTATTGAACCTATTAATTTGTGTTATCTGCTGTGTCAAGGAAATGCGCCTCAGACGCGCAAGCGAACTTAACCTGTTAACAACTGACATCAGAATCAGAAACATAAAAATATTTATTGCCACAAAAAATACATATAGAACGATTACATACAATAAAAACCTTAATGACTAAACAAAACATAAGGTACATAAATCAAAAGTTTGATACTTATACATAAATCTGGGCAATGGGTCCCAATCTCAGCATGTGCAAACATAATGTCTGGCGCTGGTTTTCAGACCTTGAGATAGGTCGATCGCAAGTAACAAGAATAATGTCCTTGAAAACAAGTTGTGAGATAATGACAGTGATATATTTTTTTTAATATAATAGGTAATAATTTGTCTACTTGAATTTAAATGTTAAAGAATAGGTAACAATTTGCCAACTAGTCTGATTTAATGTGTTTGAGTGAGTGTTTACATGAGGTTGCGCGAGCGAGTATGACTGAGTAGGTGCCGAATTACGTGTAATTAGAAGGGAGATTAAAATTTGCTTTGCATTTCGAGTAGGTGGGTTTTGACCAGCCGCGACATATAACTCGAAATGTCCGAAGGTATGAAGGCGCTTTTTATGCTGAACATGTTGTCAAGTACGGTTGCTGACAGTGAAAGGTTTAAAAAGCGATGTTTAGCCAGTTTGCTTGATAAACACGATGGATATAGTTACCTTCCGATGTTTCTTCTCTTTCTTGGGTTTGGGCACCGCGATGTCGGGCACCGCGACGGGCGCGGGCGCGGGCGCGGGCGGCACCGGCGCGGGCGCGGGCGGCGGGCTGGCCGCGCGGGGCGGCGTCTGCGCGCGCGCCGGCGCCGGCGCCGGGGGCGGGGACGGAGGACGTTTCTGTTGAGGTCACGTTACTATTTGTATAACCGATCAAACTAATCATTTTAAACAAAAAAAACTGACTTCACTTAGCATCCACCTTTCCAACAGCAAATGCTCGAGCTGCTGTAAAAAAATACTCGAATCACTATGGGTGTGTCTATAATAGTTGAAGATTTCCCTCAATTTGTCCAGGATCCCATCATCAAATCCTGACCTGGTTACAGTGGGACCAACTTTGAAGTATATATACTCTTTCAAACAAAAAAAGAATTTTTCAAATCAGTCCAGCCGTCTTCGAATTATCGGTGAACAAACATATAAAAAAATGGCAAAAAAACAAAGATCCCGACGAATTGATAACCTCCTCCTTCGAAATCTTGAAGTCGGTTGAAAACAGAACATCATTTTCTTCACAAAGACGAACTTATTCCTTTAGTTTAAGGGTTCATAAGAATTTCCACCAGAATGAGTGACAGTGACAAGGGATTTTGTCTTCGTGGAATCTAATGATCAGCAAATGTAAAATGAAATTAAAAACCAACACAGCTAGAAAATGCTAATACAATTCGTTGTGGCACGCTCGAAGCGTCACGCGAAATAAAGTAAGTACGCGATTAAACCCCGTTTTCATTTAAACTATGAGTGAAAATCGTGTAAGGTTAGGTTAAGTCAGTAATTTATCTCTTATTCCACTTAACAATTAATAGGAAAACAAAGTTAAAGCTTCAAGAATGATGAAATTTCAATTCCACATACCCTCTTTTTGCTCTCATGTTTCTCCTTAACCTTGTCTTCGTCCTTGGGCTGTTTGTACAGTTTGGGTGCCGCAGACAGCACGATGGGCTGCGGCTTGGGCGGCGGCGGCGGCGCCAGCTGCGGGCCCGGCATGCCCGGCCGGAGGAAGTGCATGGGGAAGTCTGGCATGCAACCGGGTCTTAACCGTTGTACCTGGCGAGGAATGCAGCTACAATCAAGACTTCAGGACAAATTGATAAAATCTGTAAGTCTGTTTAAAAAATACAAGAAAATATCAGTTGCTATATATCGAAAATTTTGCACAATTTTTAATTAGAGCACTGCAGGTGCAGGTACATTGGTATACACAAAACATTTAAAGATTAAAAAGATAACAACAATATGGTGACATTGTAAAATTCCGAAGATATTTTTATTCTGAAATTGCAAACTCATAGACTGGTTGAAATAATTTTTTTTTGAAATTTCAATTCTTACTATGGACAAAAATAACCAAGGGTATAAAATATTTATTTCACAGAAATATTCTACGAGAACAGATAAGTCTTATAAGGCGACTTGGGGTCGCCGCTATCATGGTGCGGAAGGCAGATATATTGCGCGGTCGTCCTCCGTGTCGTTTAGTTGCGTCCAGGTTTTCGACCTGTGCGTAGTGTGCATGTATAAGATTATTTAAAATCATTGCATATTGTAGTGTAAGGTGGTGTAGCAAAGGTTTCTAAACTTTAAGAATCAAAAGAGCTGGAAATACGATCCACTTTTACTTCAAGATCATTGTTAGGGTTCCGTAGTCAACTAGGAACCCATTATAGTTTTGCCATGTCCGTCCGTCCATCATTCCGCGCTCTAGCTCAGTGACCGTTGGCGTTAACACTACAAAGCTGAAATTTGATAAGATACTTGAGTGTCACAAGAGAGTTGTTTTAAGGAATTTTTAATTGGTGTCACATGAGCGTTACTTCTATGAGGCACTTTAAATGAGTGTCACATGAGCGTTGCTTCTACACTCGCGATCAAAAAAATCGACTCAAACTAATTTTTAATTTCATCGTTTAATATCTCAGGAACCAATCATGAGATCAAAAAAGCAACGGTACCATTTTAGAGCTAACAGTGTCAGCTTTCAATACGAGCATGTTTTTCAGGCGAAAAATTTCAGTTCATGAAAAACAAGCTAGCATACCAAGGAGGTGTAAAATTTGGGTGCAAAAATGACCTTAACAACGAAAGAAAAAACATTTTCATGAACGAATAACAATTTATTTTTATCTTTAATACCTGGTGTTACCACCAAAAACCTTTTTCACACATGCCATGCGTCTCTTCATTGACCTTATCAGCTTCCTGATGGTATCCTGGGGGCATGCTTCCCACTCTTCGACCAAAGCTTCTTTCAGGGCCAAAATTGTCTCCGGAGCAGGATTGCGAGCTCGAACCCTGCGTTTCAGGTAATCCCATAAGTGCTCGATAGGATTTAAATCAGGACTCAGAGGTGGCCACTTCAGAGTCGGGATGCCAACTGCGTCAAGGTACTCCTTTGTGACGCGGGCGGTATGACAAGGGGCGTTGTCTTGCATGAAATGGAACCCCTCGTCAAAGAACCCGGCGTAGGGGACGACATGGTCTTGCAGGATGTCGGTGATGTACCTGTCTGCATTCAAACCACCGCCTCGACCCCCGCCATCAACAAAAACCAGCTCGGTCCGCCCCTCCATGGAAATCCCCGCCCACATCATGACGGAACCTCCACCGTAGGCGACTGTTTCAGCGAAGCAACACTGGGCGAACCTCTCTCCAGGTCTTCGGTACACCCGTCCTCTTCTGTCGCTGCCATGGAGACACACTCTGCACTCGTCGCTGAAGAGTACGCGGCTCCATTGGTCGTAGGTCCCATTTTCGTAGGTCGCC
Source organism: Pammene aurita (assembly GCA_947086415.1). NCBI lineage: Eukaryota > Metazoa > Arthropoda > Insecta > Lepidoptera > Tortricidae > Pammene > Pammene aurita. The sequence continues at coordinate 15,947,155 of OX352290.1, forward strand.
ACGAATTCCTTCCGAGCGTCCCGATGCCTCTGAGTCAGTTTGGGCCCAGTAGCAGGTCTTCTTGGGGTAAGGTTGGCTTCCTTGAGTCTCCGCCGAACTGTTGAGGTGCTAACAGGCACAACCCGGTTCCGCATCAGGTCTTGCTGGATGGCAACAGCGGTACGGTGGCGATTACGAAGACTGGAGGTGGCGATGAAGCGGTCATCCCTCTCCGATGTGCACCGCTGACGGCCAGATCCTTGTTTCCGTTTCAAGGTTCCAAACCGACAAAACCGACGATAAACTCTGGAGACAGCAGACTGGCTTAAATTCAGCTGCTCAGCAACAGAACGCTGCGAGAATCCTCGATTCACCAAGGTGACGACTTCGGTGGCTTCAGCTTCGGTGGTATCCATTTCTCGAAGGTGATTCCGGTGTAAGATTGCGAGGAGATGTGCACTGGTCAACTTCTGATAAGCGAATGATAAGAAATAACCGGTTACACCGGTTTTTATTGGTCTCCAGAGGGCACAACTCGTGCATATCATAACCATGTAAAATGCCATTTTGTACAAAAACTGCGATAACCTAAAAACTACGCAACTGAGATCGATGTCTTTTACTGTTTTTTGTAGCTGAATAAATTCGTAATAAAATTGCATTCAAAGTTTTACTAAAATATTTCCCGCTTTCCGGAAATACGACCAAAAGTAAAAAATGTTGCTTGAGTCGATTTTTTTGATCGCGAGTGTATAAGACACTTTTAATGGTTGTCAAATGGGAGTTGCTTTAATTAACTTTTAATAGGTGTCACACGAGCGTTGATGCTATAAGCTACATTCAATGGGTGTCACATGATCATTACTGCTGTGAGACAATTTCAATGAGTGTCACATGAGCGTCGCGTTTTTTGTTTTTTATAGTAACAGTTACTTGTAGTACACATGTCCCATCACTATGCAACCACGTGATAGCGCACTGTCCTTGAAATGACCAATTGCATACCCATCCGCCCCTCACATCTTCCTCAAGACTTGGTGACTCGCACCGCAAACAACATGACCAACATTATTACTCTATAGGAGGTTCTCTGCGTCCTGTGAGGTTCACTTTGCTGGTTTAAAAGTTTTTTGTTTTGCCGAACTAAGGACAGTTTGTTAGCGAATAGTGCATATAAATTCCATTATTTGTTGAGTTCCAAACCTTTTTAGTTGAACATTCATTCTAAATAGCCAGATCCGAACATTGGTATATCTTGTTTCTAATGTTGGTACTGCGACTTTATAAGTTATCTCAAATAGTAATGTTAGTGGTAAGTTATTCTGTGATGAATGTTATTTTAGGTCCATTTAGTTCTTATTGAGGAAAAATTTTATTCCCTCCCAAGGTTGTATGTCTGTTAAAACTCAATCTGTTAATAGTCTCAGCCAGCAATATACTTTGCCTCCTCAACAATAATGTATCATTGTTAAAGCATGCAACAACAGCAGTGTATAAATCTTGCAGTTGTAAATAGGGGGTTTTTCATCATTGGGATAAAGCAACTATGGCTTTGCAAACTAAAGCCTTTTTGTAACTTACAGAGGCTGGTATCATCATGTTAGGCATAGACGGCGGTGGTGGAGGCGGCGGCACAGCAGGGTACATCATGCGAGGCATCATGTTCATGTTTGGCATGTTGGGCATGCTGGGCTCGTACGGCAGAAGAGAGGGCGGCGGCGGTGGTGGCGGGATGGCCCGCTCGAGGCGCTGCTGCACCGCGCCGTAAGTGCCCGCGCTGATCACCCCCCGCAGGCCATGCTCGCCAGAGATCTCCGCTTCGAACCTGAGCAATAGTTTTAATATTAATTCAGACTAGGGTATTCTCTATTCGATTGTTTAAAGAGCAACACGTCTTAGATGCAGGCGTTATAATTTCAAGCAATTTACAAATAATTTTATGAAGAACTTTATATCAGATACTGACCTAGACATTTCATCTTGCATCTGCTGGTATTTGTTGGAATCGTCCATGGTGCCTCTGCAACCTTAACCTTAAAGCAGTCCAAAAGAATTACGTACTAACGAGAAAATACGTTTATGACATTAAACAATAGTGCGCTCGATACATACACTTTGGGACATTCTCAAAAGACTTTGATTAAAGTGCAACAGAAAGGCAAACTATTTTAGGCCACTCGTTTTTTAGAGAAGCGGCACGACAACATTTCATTTCAATTAATTTTATTTTGACAATCAAAAAGCCCAAGAAGCATAGTCAAATCTGTCACTGTCAAATCCAGTGGTCAAATCAAATCGTCAAGTCACAGACAATTTTTTTTTTCTATATATACTTAAACGGCTATTACACATGCCAATTTGTGGGGCCCAACCTGTTGTGTCCAACTCCTGTCAGTGTTGGGCCCGTTATTACACTTTCCCTACAAATCGTCCCTACAAACCCTACCTCACCAACAAATCGTCCCTACCAACGTTTACAGAGATGCCTTCAAAACATCTAAAAAATGTATTTTAGTGAAGCACGGTGATAGTACTTATAACAGTATACATTAAATAAAAAAAGAAACTGTTTTTATTATTATAGATATTTAAATGACCGCTCGAGCTGCTTGAATCTAACTTCATCTGCCCAACCCTTCTATTATTTAAATACAAAACTAGATAAATATATTAATTACCAGCGAATCTACACATTTTAACATTTATTTTAAATAAAAAACCAGACGGAAAGTGTAGCAAATTTATAAATAAAAAAGGTAAAATAACTCTAACGACCTCCATAAACAGCTGCGGGTGTCGGGGCACTGCCGATCGCCCTAGATCGGGACTCCTACTCCCTAGGTGCCATTACACCTACCAACCCAACAGGTTGGACCCTACCTATAGCCATGTCTAATAGCCGTTTTAGGCGCTCTACTGACCTCTCAACTAATCAGCTACTATTTTTAATACATTGCGGTTTTTGATACATCGATTGATTTCGTTGCACCTACTATACCTAGACGGCTACGTATCGAAATCGTCGGCGATTTATGCGTCAAAATTGCGACGATTTCGATTAGTTGCGAGATCAGTAGAGCGCCTAAAACCGGTACTAGACATTGCAACTTGTAGGGCCCAATCTGTCTGGTTAGGAGGTGTAATAAGAATTAGGGCCCTTAGGGAGCTGAAGGAAGAGCAGGGAGAGGCAGGGTACACAACAGATTGGGCCCTACAAATTGCAATGTCTAATATCCGTTTTAGGGCCCTTAAGGGAGCTGAAGGGGGAGGGAGAGGCCGGGTACACAAAACATTGGGCCCTACAAATTGCAATGTCTAATAACGGTTTAAAACGGCTATTAGACACGGCAATTTGTAGGGTCTAACCTGTCGGGTTGGTAGGTGTAATGGTACCTAGGGATTAGGCATAAAGCTCTATAAATGGAGTACGCTTCGCCTCATCTTTCCAAACAAAAAAGTCTGCCAAAATCGGAGGGGGGCGAGGTAGCACGCATGTGATGTTTTCTAGTCAAAGGTACATCATTGTCAGTTGTTAATACAGTTTATTTCTAAATGAATTTTTATGGCAACAACGCTTTATTAACAACCGACAAAGATGTACCTTTGACTTGAAAACACCAAACATATTTGACATATTCTTTTTATACTTCATAACACTAAATGGAGCAATAGATAGTCGACTGTACATACGTTAACACATGGTTCATTATTGGATGCAGTCTTTGTAAATGTAAAACGAAAAAGCCAAGGATCATTTTTGATTGTATTTTCAAACAAAATATAGAAGACTGCAATCCTTAAGCGCGTTAAATATGGAGAAATGTCAAACGTCAAATAGTTACTGCCCGTCAGAAAGAAAACGATTGTCTTTGAATCGATTCTGTAAACGAAGCTTGATTTTCGATTTAGGTTAAATCTTTTATTACGAAAGTAATGATAAATAAAGTAAAACTTTACATACATCTGAAATGGTATTTCATCTTTTTGTAAACTAGACGAAATATAACATTTATTACATCCAAAAACAGCGCATAAGGGCATTTTTACGGAGCTTGTTATCCATCGACAGCGATGATGAAAGTGCGTGACATCGATTATTGAAATAGTTTTTATAGATGTACTAGATTTTCCTGCCAATACTTTTGACAGAGGGGAAATGATACCTAAGGCCTCTCCTGGTTTAGAACTCTCTGGGATTAGGAGTCCCGATCTAGGGCGATCGGGGCGATCGGCGTGCCCCGACACCCGCAGCTGTTTATGGAGGTCGTTAGAGTTATTTTACCTTTTTTATTTATAAATTTGCTACACATCCCCTCTGGTTTTTTATTTAAAATAAAAGTTAAAATGTGTAGATTCGCTGGTAATTAATATATTTATCTAGTTTTGTATTTAAATAATAGAAGGGTTGGGCAGATGAAGTTAGATTCAGGCAGCTCGAGCGGTCATTTAAATATCTATTATAATAAAAACAGTTTCTTTTTTTATTTAATGTATACTGTTATAAGTACTTCACCGTGCTTCACTAAAATACATTTTTTAGATGTTTTGAGGGCATCTCTGTAAACGTTGTTAGGGACGATTTGTTGGTGAGGTAGGGTTTGTAGGGACGATTTGTAGGGAAAGTGTAATAACGGGCCCAACACCGACAGGAGTTGGACACAACAGGTTGGACCCTACAAATTGCCATGTGTAATAGCCGTTTAAGCTGACAGCCTGACAGTCAATTAAATTCGTTTCGTAGCCTGTATTTACTATTTGTCAGATTTGTCTTGATGTCTTAAAAATTAAAGGAATTTGTAAAAGTGAATTATAATGATTGATGAAGACAATAAAACACTTTGGTGTGGTAATTTACCAGAACAGGTGACAGAGGAACTGCTATATGAGCTATTTCTTCAGGTAAATTTGTGGGTTACCATTCCTTAACGTAGTCAGTATACCTGTTTTTTTATTAAATATAATTTTAACTCTTTTTTTTATATTATAATAGGCGGGGCCGTTGGAAAAAGTAAGGATTCCAAGAGATAGAGATGGTCGCCAGAAGAATTTTGCATTCATTACCTATTGTCACGAAGTGTCTGTGCCCTACGCTTTGAACTTATTTCGCGGGACAGCGTTGTTTCACAGAACGCTGTCATTACAATGTAGAGGACGAATAGCTCTGCTGCCGCCACCCATACGTTGTTATGGTCCTGATCCTTCCCTAGACTTTGTTTCCCAGGGTAATGTCGTTCAAAAATTTGCAGAAATGACTGAGAAATTACGGGAAGACGAACACAGAAACGTGTTTGCTCCCAGACACGTCCATGACTTAAATGATAAGCTAGTACAGGCTAGTTTACAGGGCAACTGGAGCCATAGACACCACCCGTACAGACCAGACAAGAATCATGGACGGGGAAACAGGGACAACCACAGTGACAGAAATAGAGACAATCACAATGAAAACTATCATGGCAGCAGTCGCAATAATTATGGTAATAATAACTGGAGGGACAGAAGGAATCAAAAGAAAGGCAATTACCAGAGAAGAGAATGATTAAACTACTTTATTATTTAATTGATTTGTATAAAACATTTCTCTATATGAGGTTTTTTATATGTACAATACACAACACTGCCTTTCTATCAAATTCTAATAAGTCTTCTACGCCTCATTGGTTTTGTTTTTTATATCTCCGCACAATCATTTAATATAATGCCATAACTATCCAAAAAATTTGACACTTTATCCTGAAATTAATATAAAATAAGGGTTAAAAATTACTTGTTAACTTTTAGTATGCCAAATTACAGTATGGTAGATTTTACCTGATCATGGCAACTAACTTTGAAATGTAAATTGTTATAAAATAGTTTCAATATTTTTTACACTACAAAATTGTGAACTCAAGACTAACTGTTTTACCCTAAAAATAGTTAATAAATTACTTACAATTATACTATCCTTGTATTTATATGAAATATATGAAATTACTTCCAACATAAGTCCAATAGAAATTATGAACAAAGAGATTGCTATCATTTTCTGATCCATGCCAAAAACTTTTACTGGCATAATTTTGTATAATATGTAGGTACCGAGGACTCCCCGGATCAGCAAAAAGGATGATAGATAGAGTATGTCTACTATGTAAAATAATTTTGTTCCTGCATATCCTTCCTTTTTGAGGAACCTGTTGACAAAAGATGTGTTCTATCATCTGACTGTCCTTCAATGTGCATGAAATGTTTGCACACTTTAACCGGGAGTAAAAAACTGAGTAATCAATTCAAGAAATAATGTTATAACCAAAGACAATTAATTAATCTTACTTATTTATCTGTGGTCTCAATACATACTTTCTCTTTCTAACAAAATTAGTGTGAACTGTGCCATACAACTCCCATTCCTATCAAAAGGTCACAAATACTATAAATTGGGTGTATGGTTTTTCGTATCATATAAAGATACGGAACCCTCCACTGCGTAATGCGACATGCATTAGACCTATTTTTTTTCAGTTGTGGTAAATGTATGTAAGTATAAAATTGATTAGTCGTCTACACACCATCTTATTTGTAATAGAGGGTTAGTGACTTCCATAAACGCCATTGTGCAAGAGAATGAACACCCCGTTCCGTTTCTATGCATGTACACCGTAATAGCTACCAGGGTGCAAAAGTGATGCGCCAGTATCAAGGGTCCTTGGTTCCAGTACAGCACGCACCAGAGCAGGTCGAATAAGAAGTAGCCCCATGACCATACCATCAGAGCATAGTGCCGAGGCAGAACTGGATCTAAAAGAGCATCAAAAGTTAGGCGATTTTCACACTGGCGCCGCCACCGGATGCGGCGACGGCGTGCAAGCGTGACAGTGCTATACACTTGCAGAGCGCTATCTCGCTCGCGCACCAATGCCGCATGCGGAAACCGCAGCAGGGTGAAAGTCGCCTTAGGTAAGCATTTTGCCGTAATAATGGGTATACCTGCTAGTAGCGGGGAGTCAAGGCGGCGTGGTCAACGTCAGTTAATACGTTGGGCTCGATAAAAATGTAGTACGCACCAATGATATTTACTATATTATTATATATCATAGGTAGGCACTTAGTTATGGTGGCCAATTAACTACGCAGGTATATTGGAATCGACTGTAGGTATATACGCTACTGGTTAGAACAGGTATTTCACTCAACGATCTTAAGAGAGCTTACCTAGCTTACAGTGGGTAACCGCCAGTATATTGGAGTAGGCTTAATTAGCATAGGTACTTACGCAAATCAAGACACAATACTCGGCAAATCTCAACCACGCTGCAGTAGTAGGTACCTAATATGAAAGTGTCTAATAGGCTCTCACCAGTAAGTTTGGTTTGGTACGTTTTGTCTAACAACTTTTCAGCTAATTACCTAAGATGAACTGAAATTAAACGAAAAGTTGTTAGACGAACCGGGAGAATACCGTTGGGTTTGCTAAGTCACCATGGTGCGCCAGGCTGGGCCTCGATAGTCTCCAGTCTCCATACACGCTGCAGTGTAGTGTCACCCACCACACGCGAGTTGTAGATTTGCAGGCGATTTGTCTAATGGCCGCACGTTTCGTACGCTACGCGCCGTGCGGATGCGGCGCCATTATGATAACCGCCATCTCTTATTAAGTTATCATTGAGATTCCTGCTGCTTTTAGTTGGTTGTTGCATGCTCTGTCCACAAGTTAGACCAACGTAGGCGCACTATCCCTTGCTCCTCTACCGCATGACTACGTCCCTTAGATTGGCCTACTTACGGTGGCCCAACGTGTTCATCCAGGGCCGTAGCTAGGGGGGCATTATGGGGCAATACCCTAACCTAAACCTAACCTAACCTTAAAAACTACAATCGGGTTGAAAGACTGAAAATACCTAAAGTAAATGCCCTACCTTAAAATTGGCGATGCCCTACCTTAACCCTTTGACCGCCAAGCATCGGACGGAAAAATCGTGCCCTCAGCGCAAGCGGGGGTGCAAGGCAAACGCGTTTTATTTTGGACGTGATATCATGTGCTGGCCCTGAGGGCATGACTTTCCGTGCGCGTGATTTGACGTCTTTGGCGGTCAAAGGGTTAAATTAGCACTGCCCTGTGCAATTCTGGCTACGGCCGTATTAATTGGGCATAAAAGAGGGCTCTCACCCGTAAGTCGGCATATGCTGAGCGACCCAACACCACATTGCGTGAGCCCTACTACACACGCTATGCTCCCGTGCAGTAGGGTGACCACGCGCGAGTGGTATTCGGGTTCCTTGTTTGGCTGCTTTACATTGGACAGCAAGTATAAGCAAGTCCAGAAAAGAAACGACGACAACTTCAGGAGCGATGCAGTGCCAAGCTCGGGTACTATATCCATTCAATACATTCCGCTTATAAGTTTCAACGTATCGTAATGGATTTTAATGTTTACGTGTTTTTTTTTTAGTAAAGGCTAACTCATGTTATACTATATTGTAGGTAAATATGAGGTAAATATATAAAAAAAGTACTCTGAAATATATCAAAGTATACCTAATCATGTCAATTTGACAAGTAATGTTCAACGTAGAACGTAGTGATTATGTATATTCTCTTTGGTAATGTTTGGTAAGTTTTACCGTGCCGTGGACGTCCACGATAAAGTACCTATATAAAACGCCCAGCAAGCTGGAAATCATTCTAATACCTTAATTTGCTCTGATTACTTACACACATTTAGGACCAAATGAAGCCTTAATGTATTAGGAAAAAAGTAAAGCGAAAGCGCGTATCTACCCGGCACTTAACCCTTTGCCCGCCAATAAGCATCGGACATCGGAAAAATCGTGCCCTCAGCGCCAGCGTGCGCGATCTCGCAACGCAAACCGGTTATATTTTGAACATGAAACGTGATATCACGTGCTGCCGCTGAGAGCACGACTTTCCGTGCGCGTGATTTGACGTCTTTGGCGGTCAAAGGGCTAAGAGGGAGGGAACCTACACGACACGAGAGGTCGGAGTCCTGGCCCTTCATGTTCACTCCCACGAGTGCCAAGTCGGGGCAAGCTTAGCGTGGTCGGACTCTGCATACTTTACTTTGAGTGTGTTAATTTTTTATATATAATACTGCTTTCGGCTCTACGTAGGTTTGTACCTACCAAACGCTTATATCTACGTATTGAACAAAATCACGGCCAAGCTGATCGCGAAGCGCTACGCCGTAGCTCGTAGAAGGTCTTTACTGTTTTGTCGCGAAAAGCTTTTGTAAAACAATTTAAAATTATGTGACTTAAACAAAATAAAATTCATAAAGAGACATCATTTCTGTATTTAATTTTCTTCTATTAAAATCTTATAAACAAATACATATATAAGTTTTAGGAATGTATATTATTTTCAAGAAAGCTTCACTCCGTTGGAGGATAACAATAGATTCATAAAACATTGTTTATTCGTCTTAAACAATAATTATTTAACTACAAAAATACCTTTCGCACAATTCAGTCATTTTAAATGCACATATTTATTGAGACACTTTGTTGAAGTAATATATACTTGTTACTCCTCTATCTGAAAATTGAAATCTAACTGCAACATCTCTCAATACCTACGGAGAAGTACTTGCGGTGCTATGTAGATATATCTCGCCTTAACCTAATAAAGGTTAGTCATTTATAATCTTGGAGTAGGTCCCGAGTCATAGAAAAAATCACATTTATCTAAGTATAATTTACGTATAGGTATAATGTCTAATGGTCATCGCAATTTATCTAAAAATTTCTGTATGGCTCTATATCGGCTCGGTTGCATGGATTCTTTGAGCATCGGCCGGAACCGAGAATCTTCGAGCAGTGCGAGGCAGAGCAGCCTTGCGTGCAGGCGCGCCTCGGCGCACGCGTCCCCCAGCAGCTCCCCCGCCGCGCGCAGCAGCAGCGTGCGCGCCTCGGCCGGCAGCTCCAGCATGCGCGCCGCGCCGTGCCGCTCCACCAGCCGCGTCAGCGCCTGCGCCGTGGCGGCGCGCACCGGCCCCGCGCGGTGCCCCGCGCCTCGCCGCGCCAGCGCCGCCGCCGCCCGCGCGCTGCTGCTGCCGCATGCCACGCGCGCCAGCGCCGACGCGGCGTCCGCTCGCAGAAACCGGTTTACGTCCGCGCAGCGCTCCAGGAGCGCCATAGCTGCATCCTCCAACTCGGGGTCTAGCCATCGACCTCGATGTTCGAACAGAGATCCCATGGTGGAGCATGCGGTCCGAGCGACGCGAGAACGCAGCGACTTCACGTGAGTGGCCGTCGAGCGAACGACCGCCCGCCAGCTCGTCGCCGGCGCCCGCGCTCCCTCGTCCGATGCGAGTCGCTCTGCTTCAGTTAATGCGTTCACTATGACTTCCCAGTCTTCGTGTTTAGCCGGCACTATACATTCCGTGAGCGCCGAACGCACATCACGTTCGCAGGCGGGCTTTTGGTTGTAAACGTTGCTCGTGGGGTCGGGTGACTTTTGACCGCTTTTAATTGGACTGTCAGATTCACTTCTACTTCTATTCGACGCCGGACTGGGCGAAGAGAGTTTGCTCTGAGGCCGTGAAAGAGGCGACTCGGCCCTTCCGTAGCTCAGAGATTTCTGTGATCCAAAATAATCGTTACTTTGAAGCGACTTAGTGTCTTTAAAACCAGTCTCATTCTGATATTCCACACCTTTAAGCGACTTCTCCGAATAATCTTCGACGTGTATGGACGGTGAGTGCGGGGCGGGCGGAACATTATCAGTTTCATCTACAGGAATATCTACGATAGTGGTTTCCCCAAAAATCAGGCTTTCCGATGATATCTTTTTTTCGTTCTCCTCAGGGACATCTTCAGAAGTAGCTGTGAGGGCGCTCGAATCTCTGTAATAAGAAGGACATGTTGAGTTTGTGATACGTTTAAGTTTAATCATCACGTTTGTTTTGACGGTGACGGGTGTGTGATGTGGGGGCGACAGGACGAGTGCATGGTTACCGCGTGTGGTCGGGCAGGTCGGCGACGAGGTCGGGCGCCAGCGGAGGCGGGGAGGGCGCGGGCGCCACGCCGGAGCGAGGGCGCGCACAGCAGCACAGCCGCAGGGGCTGCATGGCCGCCTGCCGCGGCGGCGCCTCTGCGACTGCCGGCCCCGAGCCCTTCCCGCGTACCTACACCTACCGATCGATCGCCACCACATGTTGATGAACTCACCGCTCTACCTGCATATTATGCTAATTAAGTAACATTCTCGGAATTTCCCCCGATCGCAGCGGAACAATGAAACCCCACCATTAGCAAAAATTACATGTCGAGTCACCGTGTAACCATATTGTAATGTAAAAATGCGCCATGGCCTTGGCGTTACTTACTTATGCGATTAACTTAGCTCTACTACCTAAACATATGTAGAGTTTAGCTACCTACTACCAAAAATAAAAAAATGTCACCTCAGCAGCTCGAACAAAACAAGCCTACTTCCCTTCGAAAAAACAGTGAAGAAAGTGCGACTTTCTTCACTTCAGGGAGTGAGACAAAGTTAGCTTTTTAATTTAGTGAAGGCCTTGAACTGCCACTTCATACTTCGGGGTTTATTAGTAAATTATTACCAATTCGAAATACATATTAACCTTTAATATGTTCTCACTGCTGAGGTGAAAAGTTGTATGTGTCACGCGAGAGCAAAGTTATTTTACATCTCGTGTTTTTGAGTCCCTCGCTACGACTACGACTCAAAATCAACATTCGCAAGAAAAACCAACTTTCCTCTCTTGTTGCACAAATAACTATTAGCCATTAATGGCCAAAGCCATGAGACTAAAATTTTGCTTTACAATTGTAGTTGTCTCGACCATATCTACTTAGAGAACTACTTTTGTGTGGAATTATTTATCGTATGGCATGTGTAAAAAAAAACGAGTGTTTCATTTACTGAATAAGTATACATACCTACATATAAACACTTGTTAAATATACGATCACCTGGAAGTTGCATAATATTTAATAACCTAGTTTTACATGTTTCCTAGTTTTACTGCCTCGCTACAGTTCAGATTCAGAAACTTAATTGTATACACAATTTAAGACCTATTAAGTGACTGTTAGGTTAGCCTAGCGAAGTGGGGCGATCCGCCGATACCGTAAATGGGTCATCCATAAACGCCGAGAATAGAAGCAGGCAATAATTTTAGGCCCGCAATGTAGGTTAGTGGTGGCACTGTGGCACTCAATTACACATGAATAATACTTGTGATTGGATTCATAGGTGACGTGCGTGATGGTGGCAGTCGAAATTTGATAGACGATATTATTAGGTTATCAGGGGGCTTAGCCAAGATGACAATCGTTTGCAGAAAACGAATCGAAACGCTATCAGTCTCTCTATCGCACTAATATGGAAGAGTGAGCGAGAGCGTGTAGCGTCTCGTTTCGTTTTCTGCAAACGATTGTCATCTTGGCTACATGGCCAGGGACGATATCAATTAGATAATTATGATATCGAGTTAGAGTTGAAGCTGATGGTAGCATATGGCGGTAAGACGTCCGACGTCTTGGGTTTGAACCCCGGCTCGTGGCTCGATCCACACGGAGTTTTTCGGGTACCAAACATTATATTCCAGGCGCTTTTCGGTGAAGAAAAACATCTTGAGGAAACCGGACCTAATCCCAAAGAGGTCTTAGTTTCTCCTCTACGTTGGAAGATCAGATGGCAGGCGCTAACTTAAAAAATAAGTGCCAACGCAAATTCATGGGATTAGATTGCAGGCCGGACCCAAGGCTAAAAAAAATAGGCTAGGATGATGATGATGAATACCGACTTAGGATTGTATTGAATAAGGTATCAGTGCGGCCGCGCGCCGCTGTGGTAGCTAATTTGGTTTTGATTTTCAGCGTGACCTGTAGGAATCCTGTACTACGTAGGTACTTCCTGAAAATCACGAAAGTCGGTGAGAATCGAGTTCTTTGAAGGCCCCGTCACTGTTAGGCATCGAGTTAGGATTTTATATAGTACTAGCTTTTGCCTGCGACTTCGTCTGAGTGGAATTAGTAACCCTTAAGGGGTGACTTCTGGGATAACAACGCAAACTATTTCAATACCAAATGTCATCTAACTACGTACAGCGGTCATTGGATGTTGATTCCCCATGTAAACTTCTACCCCTTTTGCATCACCTTAAGGGATGATTTCTGAAATAAAACTATTTTATATCCTTTACTAGAGTTCAAATTATTTCCATACCAAATTTTATCTTAATATATGCAGCGATTAATAATTCCCCATACAAATTTCCAACCCTTTTTTCACCCCCTTAAGGGTTGATTTTCGGAATGAATAGTGTGAAGTTAGCGGGCTACAGTACGAGGTTCTTCAAAAAAGGAGTGTATAGGTTCTTAAAGGGTAGGCAACGCGCATGCGAATCCTCTGGGGATGCGGGCATCCATAGGCTACGGTAACTGCTTACCATCAGGCGGGCCGTATGCTTGTGTGCCACCGTCGTGGTATTAAAAAAAAAGAATTCGGAATGAATGTTATTTCCCAGAACTCCACTATCTCCATAGCAAACTTCATCTAAATAGATTCAGCGGTTAATAATTCCCCATACCAATTTTCAACCCCCTTTTACCCCCTTCAGGGTTGATTTTTGAAATAAATACTAGCCTGTGTCCTTTCCCGTGACTAAAACTGTCCTCTTTACTAAATTTTAGCGCAATCAGTTCAGCGGTAAAAAATCCCTATACAAAGTTTCTGCCCCCTTTTCACCCCCTTAAGGATTGATTTTCGGGATTAAAACTATTCTACTTCCTTTTCCAAAACTCCACTATTTCCATACCAAGTTTCATCTAAATCGGTTCAGCGGTTAAAAATTCTCCATACAAACTTTCATCTCCGTTTTCACTTCCTCCAGGGTTGTTTTTCGCGCCTAGGCACATATTACTGACACAAAGGTAAAATAAAATCGGAGTGGCTTCTATAAAAAATATTTTACGTCACACCTGGCCATAATGTGAGTTTTACCGCTCGCTACGCTTACGGTAAAACTCGCATTATGGCCAGGTGGGGACGTAAAATTGTGTACTCACCACGGGCAGTAAAAAAGAAAGCCCTCTATCGCATATTTACAACCCTCGCCTGCGGCTCGGGTCCCAAATACCTGCGATTTCGGGCTTTCTTTTTTTTACAGCCCTAGGTAAGTAATGTACTATTATGTTGGAAAAAAGTGTTCAATAAATATGTGGATGAAAAATACAATCTTTACTTTTTTATTGAGAAATAAGCGAACTACATATACAACTGTTACAAATAAGAAGCATGACAGTCATGATCCCTGGCAGGGTTGAATGCGGAAGGTTGCCTAATGAAATGATAGATAAGTGATAACATAATGGTGTCGGTATTTGAGTAAACATAAGATAAACTCTTTATTTTACTTACGCGAGCGGAGCCGCGGGCCCATCTAGTACTTCCTTATATAACGTTCTAAATAAAATTAATATTCATACTGTTTTTCTTCTCCGCAAATAATTATTTTGCAGTTATGTATGGATTTTTATTTTTTTAACAATAATCATAATATACATAATAAGAATAACATATACTTATCCGTTAAAAAATTAAAAACAATTACGTCCTGACCGTGACTCGAACCAGGGACCCTCTGCTGCGTATGCAGGATCACTACCGACCGGGCTAGAAATGTATGCTCATGCTATTGTGGAGCCTTCAGTTTAACGCCTTTAGACGGACACTTTTGTAACATAGAGTTTGACATCCTCCATATACCATCCATACTTGCTACAATTAGGCCGTAATCGTAACTACCTACATAGGTAAACTAGGGAAAACAGCAGTCCTAACCTAATAAAATAAAATAAGTTTAAGCGCCGTTTACTTTAGGTATGTAAGATTTTATTTTCAGGAAATAACGTCATTAATAAAGTTATTTGCAGCCTTGGCCGTAAAAAGGCTTGAACGTTGACATTTTCAAAGGCCAAATTTTACGCAATTTCTTAGAATGTTATTTCCTTCGGCCTCGGAGTTTTCCCGACATTCGTCATAATTACTCGTATCGATCAGCCTAACCGAATGGGGGTGGGTGACTGACTCGACTCACACGTAATTGGCATGGTAATTTGTGCCAGTTTTACCGATAACCATCGACACTCCAAATACAAAACAAACAGTTAACTTACTTATTCCTTTTTATTTTTAGCTTCACGCTTTTGAATTAATTAAAATTCTTGGTTGTAAGGAAATAGGAACGGAAGCTTGATTTTCGAGAAATAAGTAGCCTTGGAGTCTAGACGTTTTGGCCAGTCCTTGCTATCAGATTAAAGCCAAGTTGCAATGTGCCCTAAATAGTAAACAGGTAGCGTAGTATGAGCAAGCACGCTATTTGCCAAAAAGTAGGATAAGTTTTTTGCATTGACATCGAGATTACTTGAATACATGCAAATCTCTACAAGACATGTACAAATAGGTATTTGATGTAACACGTTCTTGGGAGGCTCATATTTCAACACTTTCAACTTTGAGTCAGATAACTGAGGCACTTGTCAATTTTATAAGAAAAATAGGTACATAAAATAAAACGTAATAAAATCCGGTTCCAAGGACCATTTTTGGGGTTGTAGGTAGGTTGGTTGTAAGAAGTAGCTACGCAGTATAGCATGCGTAATTTCTGGAACCAACTTTTTTCCTCTGATTTTAGTCTTGTGTAGACTTGTTTTCCGATTCATTCCTGCACTACGTGTAACCAGTTCGATTAATAATAATAAGTATACAACCAAAGAAAGCTTTTGTGTCAAACTCAATGTACAACTATATATGTATTATAGTATTTACGGCACACCTGGCCATAATGTGAGTTTTACCGCACGCTACGCGTATGGTAAAACTCGCATTATGCCCAGGTGGAGACGTAAAATTGTGTACTCACCACGGGCAGTAATAAAGAAAGCCCTCTATCGCAAATTTACAACCCTCGCCTGCGGCTCGGGTTACAAATACCTGCGGCTCGGGTTACAAATACCTGCAATTTCGGGCTTTCTTTCTTTTACAGTCCTTGGTAAGTAATGTACTATTTCAACACACCTGCTCGTAACGAGGTTCTTATTCCACCGCTTTTATGCTAATAATCCTAGATATTAAACACGTGTGCATTTCACAATAATTATCGAACTAGTGCAATAATTTAATAATCCAATCAAGTGACGCACACATATACGCACGAAGCGTTTTGCTTCAACATTCTTTATGCGGACTGCCAAGGAGTGGAACGGCCTGCCCGAGTCTGTGTTTCCACTTGAGTACAAATTGGGTCTCTTCAAAGCGAGAGTATAAATAGGTATCTCATAGGTAAGCGTGCTCCACCGTAGACCGCATCATCACTTACCATCAGATCAGCTGAGACCGCGGTCAAACGTCTGCCTATTCTCCATAAAAAAAAAAAAGTTTATACTCTAGTACCAAGTTGTATGTACGCAGACGACGCGTTGTAATTTAGTCGGGTATTACCTTCACTTTTTTAGGGTTCCGTAGTCAACTAGGAATAATCCGCGGATAATCTCAGTGACCGTTAGCACTAGAAAGCTGAAATTTGGTACTAATATGTATATCAATCACGCCAACAAAGTACCTCCCCTATACGTAAAGCGGGGAGTGATATTTTTTTCATTTCAACCCTAACGTGTGATATATTGTTAGATAGGTATTTAAAAATGAATAGGGGTTTACTAAAATAATTTTTTGATAATGTAAATATTTTCGGAAATAATCGCTCCAGAAGTAAAAAAAAATGTGCCCCCCCCCTCTAACTTTTGAACCATAAGTTTTAAAAATATGAAAAAAATCTCAAAAGTAGAACTTTATAAAAACTTTCTAGGATAATTATTTTGAACTAGATAGGTTGAATAGTTTTTGAAAAAAAGCTACAAAATAATTTCTGAACTAAGTTTGTAATTTAACTGTATAAGCAGGTGTTTATTGTACATGTAATTTCTACAAAATCACAACGAAATGACGTGCTTTCAAATAAAGTAAAAACGGTGAAAATCGGTTCACGCAATAAAGAATTATCCTATAAAAATCATCTTCCATACTTTAAGCTCGCGCGCAATAGTTTACTTAATTTGCCGATAGATGTCGCTGTACGTGGAACGCTCATATCATATCCTACATGGCGGTGTTATTTCAACTCTTAAGTGGGGACACTTACTGTGACGGACGGAAAACTACGGAACCCTACACTGAGCGTGGCCCGACACGCTCTTGGCCGGTTTTTTTTAACTCTTTAGGAGTTTGCATTCTAAAAAAGTCAATATATTATTATAACAATATACACATTTACGATAGAATCTAGACACGCGGCAGCGTGTCAAGCCAAGTTCAAGCCAAGGAACTGGCTAGCCAGCGCCAAGTGTATATTACACGGACCACTTGGTGCTACTTTTGACCCTTCTATAACTCAAAACCTCTTTAACATAAACTCATAATCATAAAACTACGTGTGTTTAATTATATCCATAAAGACATCTAGAAGCCCAAATTTCATGAAGCTAGCTCAAACGGTTATAAAGATATGAAGGTCAAAAAGTCGTAAATTTTAGCACTGACTGACTGACTGACATATAGTACCTAAATCTAACCTACTTCCAGATGACCTAGAAGGATGAAATTTGGAATCCAGCTCGGTAATTGTGTGTAAGCGAAGGAAAAAAATCTAAAAATATAAAAAAGGTAAAAAATAGGGGAGGTCCCCATGCAAAAAAAAATTAAATGTATCGTTGGAACCGTTACAAGCAGATATTTGAAACTATCCCAATACATAGGCTGCTATTTATATATCCGGAAACCGGGATTACAATCTTCTTAAATAGCATATTTGACCTCCATGGTAAAATTTGAACTTTTTTAAGTACTGGCCGGTATATTTTTTCTTTCTTATTAACGCTCGTGTTTTGTTTTTGACGGGTTTTAAATGTCATCTCGCAGCAAGAATGGAACTCACTCGTGAAAATATTCGTGCTATGATTTATTATGATTTTCGGCGTGGTTTAACGCAACAACAGTGCATAGATCAACTAACTTCAACTTTTGGTGATGAAGCCCCATCTAAAACTACTGTGTATCACTGGTTTAGTGAGTTCAATCGTGGACGTAGTATGCTTACGGACGAAGTTAAGGCAGGTCGCCCGAAATCGGTCGTTGTACAACAAAATATCGAGGCTGTGCGAAAACTTATAATGGACGACCGACATGTTACGTACCGCGAGATAGAGGCGACTCTGGGTATTTCTATGACCAGCATTATTAGCATATTACATAATTATTTGGCTGTAAAAAAAAATTGTTCGCGTTGGATACCCCACAACTTAACAAAAGAGCAAAAAGATGCTCGCGTCGAATGGTGCAATAAAATGTTAAAAAAATATAACCGTGGTGACTCAAAAGCTGTTTATAACATCTATACAGGTGACGAATCCTGGATCTATGCATACGATCCCGAAACGAAGCAACAATCAACGGTATGGGTGTTTCAAAATGAGCCGAACCCTACGAAAGTTACTCGTGCAAAAAGTACATTGAAACAAATGGTGGCCTGCTTCTTCGGTATTAATGGCCATGTAGCTACAGTGCCACTAGAAAACCGTAGAACGGTTAATTCAGAGTGGTACACGACCATTTGCTTACCGGAAGTATTTGAACAAATTCGTAAAACTAACCAGCGACGAAGAATCATTCTTCATCATGACAATGCCAGCTGTCATACGTCACGCGAAACAACTCTATTTTTGGAGGGTCAAAATGTGGAATTAACGGGTCATCCGCCGTACAGCCCTGACTTGGCACCCAACGATTTTTATTTAATTCCAAATATAAAGAATAAATTACGCGGTCAACGATTTTCGACCGCTGAAGATGCTGTCGACGCATTCAAACAACACGTTATGGAGGTACCTCAGGCGGAGTGGCAGAAGTGCTTTAAAAATTGGTTCACGCGAATGCAAAAGTGGATAGATCATCAAGGGGAATACTTTGAAAAACAATAAAACCATTTTCAGCCGTGTACGTTTGTTTGTTTTTTTGTTTCCGGATATATAAGTAGCAACCCTCGTATATATATTATTATATTTGCTATATAACAGAAATATAAAAATAAAGTTAAGTCAAAAAATAAGTGGTGTCCCCATACAAAAAACTTGTAATACGCGCTAGGGATAAGTTCGCCTTTGTACGTATATGTTGTGTTATATGTCTTTCTTTGTGTTTTCTTGTACAATAAAGTGTTTTACGTCACACCTGGCCATAATGTGAGTTTTACCGCACGCTACGCGTACGGTAAAACTCGCATTATGGCCAGGTGCAGACGTAAAATTGCGTACTCACCACGGGCAGTAAAAAAGAAAGCCCTCTATCGCATATTTACAACCCTCGCCTGCGGCTCGGGTCACAAATACCTGCGATTTCGGGCTTTCTTTCTTTTACAGCCCTTGGTAAGTAATGTACTATTACTACTACTACTACTAAACGACCGGCCAACGGTGTGTCGTCGGCGGCGCGCGGCACCACATAATTATACACAGAACAGAAGTAAATCTAGCAGCGGAAACGCAAGAAAAAACATTAAATCTCAATACCTGCCTAGTTTTCTTTACAAAAAGTAATGATATCCCACCAAAAACATAAATGTAAAAAAGGAGAGCCAAGTTCAATACAAAAATTATGCTTGGCTGTGGGCTTTGCCGCAAAAAGAATGGAGATCTAAATGAGTGCCAAGTTCTATACAAAATCCAAATATGTATTTATAGGAACAAAATATCATTATGGACAAGTATTAAACTCTATTTCTTTGCTTTATTGGATAACTATAACAATTGCTGTTATTTAAAAATGTGAGATCTTAAAGTAGGTTAGATTTGACTTGGCTCACGTGCGTTCGTGCGCACAATATCGCTTCGTATGTAATGATCAACTTAGCACACTTGTATCATAATGTACTATTATAGTTAGGTAATAAAGGTTTAACTTTGGTTTGGGAAAAAGAGTACTTAACTGGGGGCTTAGCCAACGTGGCAATCGTTAACGCTCCGTGGCGTAGCGTAGTCATCTCTCTCTATCACTCTTACATATTAGGGCGACAGTTGCGTTTCGTTCGCTACGGAGCGTAAACGATTGGCACGTTGGCTAGGCTTTCAGGGCGCTTAGCCAAGATGACAATCGTTTGTAGAAAACGAATCGAAACGCTATCCGTCTCTCTATCGCAGTAATAAAGAGTGAGCGAGAGCGTGTAGCATTTCGTTTCGTTTTCTGCAAACAATTGTCATCTTGGCTACAGGGCCAGGGCTATCCGGATGTACAAATCCGTGCTCCGAAACTATAGTTTCGTACATTTCCTTGTGATGATGGTAACTTAAGGAAATAAAGTATTATGTAAATGTAACTAACTCACCATTTATAGTACCTAAGTAGTTTAATTATGTTAGTATTCTTCACCGCTAATTACGACACGTCGTTGCGATATCGAAGCATTTTCGCTACATCGCGGAAAACTTCATGTTATCGGCTACGGCGTAGCGCTACTTGCGTAGCATAGTAACGAATGTAAACTACTTGCATATATAGCGACCGAAGTCCAACAAACCTGTACTATCGAAGGCACCAGCTGAACGGATTCCCAAGACAGCAAGGTCAATATCCAAGTTTTTAAACAAGGCAATACAGTATTAATTTTAAATAAGCACTAGCCTAGATAATTGTTTCAAACGCTTGAAGGCGATTCGTGCCGCCGTGGTATTGAACTACAAGAATATTGACCCTGGCATATTGGGAATTGAAGAAAGGCAATTGACTTCAATTTAACGGTTTTATCTTACGAAGTTTTTTAATCTTGATACTTACTTGTCACTTAGTGGAATTGGCGACAAAGTTTCATGTAGAAACTCCCCGTTTGATTGGGAAATACCTGTTGACAGAAAAAGCAGAGTACTTATAAATAGTACTATTTACTAGCTAGGCTGCATTTCAACCAGAGATGAGCGAGGAATGAGTTTGTCAAGAACAAATATAATTAGGTACTTCATTTACCTATCCTAGCGCAACGCAGCTCTATGATGGGTTCTTATTAAACACATTCCTGACATTCCTCGCAACTCATCTTCACTCATATCTGGTAGAAACGCAGCCTAAAACTGCACCTACGTATAGTTACCTCGGCGCATTCTTATTACCAGTATGAGTACTTACTTGGCAACGGAGCAGAGTCTGGTAAGGGCCTCAACCGTCTCGGCGGCGGCGGCGCAGCAGGCGAGGGCGTGGAGCGAGCGCGCCTGCGCACTGGCACCGGGAGAAGGGAGCTCCTGAATCAAAACAATTAGTGTTACTTGAACTCTTCATTATTCTCTAATCTACGGCCCACTGTCGCTGCCGCACTAGCCTTTCCGAGCCTTTGAAAATAAGAGGGAGAGCCCAAAGATTGGCTTTGACAGCAACGATAGCAATGATAAAAGCTTTGACAAAAACGATAGCAAGTTTAGGCCTGCACGTTCGACCAACGGTGTTGTATGGGCCTGGTCCAAAATTTGAAGACTCCTGTTTTAGAGCAGCCCGAGGTCGGATTGATACTAAAGGATCCTGTGATCCGTTTGGATACCAATACCATTTGGGTTGCAGTCACCTACGGGTTGAAAAACATGTGGCCTGCACGACTAGCACGTCCTATCGCAACTCGTGCGCCTCCTGATCTGTCCTAGAGTGAGTTGTGGCAAGACATATACCAGCCATGCCCGTTGCTACAACGGAAGCGATCGTTTCTTATTTGTCATCCAATAACAGTATGATTTATAAGGTGCAGGATATTTTACCTCGACACGTGGCTGGGTCTGTTCTCTACAGGCTTACTGAGTCGCTCTCGTAACTGAAATAAAACTTTATATTAGTAACCGTGAAGGCATTCAATTGGTACTACTGGTGATATTTATTATAGAAAAGGTCTGGTAGCCTGACGGTAAGACGCCCGACTTTCAATATCTAATATTGAAAGCCCCTATAAGTATGTAATATTGTAAACATGTGAAATTGAAAATAAACAGTTGGTCTCGGTTTCAAACCCTGGCTCGTACCACTGAGTTTTTCGGAACTTATGTACGGAATATCATTTGATATTTACCAGTCGCTTTTCGGCGAAGGAAAACATCGTAACGAAACCGGACCTAATTCCGATAAGGAATAGTTTCCCCTCTGGGCGTGTTTTGTGCCTTGCGTGCGCTACATGTGTCTAGACATCTGAACAAGTATGAATTATTTTGTTACCTCATATATAAGAGTTTTTCTGTTACCTTATTACAAAACACATCAGCCCTAGAGGTATCAGCGAGTCTCCTCCGGACTGCTGTCAGCACCGCTGCAGGCCCGGCAGCTCTCGCGAGACACAGCGCAGCACGTAATTGTGTGCCTTGCGTGCGCTCCGTGTCGCCCGACATCTGAATGAAATAACGTGAAGTTATAGGTACTATCATTGTGTAAAGGTCCTAAAGGTAATGAAAGCGTAGTTACATACACTTATTAGGAGGCCGTCTTATAATGAAAGAGCAGTCATAAAAATAAAGGTGTTTTTTAGGAGTTATTCTCGTAAAGGGTGATAAAGGAAGTATAACGGTAGGTACGGTACCCTCCATACATACATTAAGGGTGGGTTGCACCATGCACAACTAACGAACTCATCAACGTTAAATATGACGACGGAGCTGTTATCCTATAGAAAACTGTCAAACTTTTCGTACAAGATTTTTTTAACGATGACGTTGACGTTAACAGACTGTTTGGTGCAACCAGCCCTAAGTCGGCTTTTGTTACTTACGCCGATCACAGCAGGGTCGAAAATTACATCAATTAGATTGTGCAGAGGTATGCTCTGCAGCATGGCATGAGGTAGCGCGGTAGGGGGTGGCTCTCGACCCATCCTTGCCACAAGGGCTGGCAGGAGCTGCCGCACGCAGTCTTTGCTGGCTCCTCTCAGTAGGGCACACACTGCTCCTTCTGCTGGGGCTCGGGCTGCAGATACCTGCATAAAGCAACAGGTACCTACATATTTATTATGTAATTTAATTCTAAATCTGGCTACTGCAAAGCATAAACAAATGAATAGTTACGAATTTACTGTATATACACGCTCGTAAGTGTGCGTACCTACAAAGAAATGAATGAAACTACTTACATATCTAATTATTTTTGGGCACACGTTTTCGTTTCCAAATGAGTTTATGCAAATAAGATCGTTGATAAGTTCGGGCCCGGATGTGCTCGCCACTTTTCAAGTATTTGGGCACTTTGTAAGTCGTTCTTAGGTGGACAAAAACAAAGAATAGCCTTTTACAATGAAGCAAGCCATGTCAACATCATCAACATGACTAAAGAAGTAAAAGCATCTTCTGTTTCCTTGCACAGTAATATCTACCTAATAAGAAAGAAACGGTTGTATATCACACGCGAATTGACTGACGTAATAATAGGTCAATAGATCTCAAAAAGCACTTAAGTACCTCTTCGCTCAAGGCCCACATATGTTGCACAAGCGAGAGTGCCGCCGGCTCCGCGCGCCGAACGTTCTCTGCGTTTAGCAGAGCGCTGTGCAGCTGGTCGGCTGCCTTTACTGCTGCTATCCAGTTTTCCTACACGGAAAAATTTAAATGTAATCATTACTAAAGATAAGTGACTAGATCTGAAGAAAATCAATCAATGCTGTTATTCCGAAATCAATGCAAATGGTTGCTCATAACTTTTCTAATTTCGTATCATAGTTACCGACCTACGCTTAAAAGGTACCTAACCATTTGGATTACTCACTTCGAACAAGTGTGAGAGTAGCACATTAATCAACCTTCCTTCGTAACCCTATTGGGTTAATTAATCATAACATAAGTCGAGTTTATATTAAGCACTTTCTAGTAACTTGTTATACGTTGAAACAATTCCAAGAAAGCTTCAACTCCAATGAATCTCGTTGAATTTCAATGATTCAATCAGTTAATCGCCATTTGAAACAAGCAATAGCAAATTGATCTTGACACGCACATATTATTTTGGGCTACTAGAGAAACTGTTATTTAATTGATTTAAGTTAATCCAATGCCAAAACTATATTAGTAAATGTTATTTAAACAAGCTAAGGTACCCACCCTGTACCCTGTTCCAATGGAAAATGATTACACTTCAATTATGATAACTTTCATACGTTACTCCTACAGCCCCCTTAGATAAGACAAATTGAATTTGCATTAGTAGGATGAGTAGGTAATTTTTTTTCTAGTTCCGTCATAATTTGGTCTCTAAATTAGTAACGATTCAACGATCGGTAATCTGAAAACCTGGGACTGACTACGTTTCTCCCCCTACATGCATTTAGTGTATCTACCAATTAGGTACCTACACAATCATATGTCGATCAGACTTACCGTATTGTGTAATTGATCCGAAACATGTTTAGGGACTACATCTAAGTCTTCCCATTGGTAGTGTCCACGAAGAGGTGACGGTCCGCGTGGAGAGAAATAGTCCTCTTCTTTTGGCGGCGACGACGCTAGAAGGCTCAGCACAAATCTAATGAATAGTAGTTTTTAAAATATTAACATGTGGCTGCGGAAATGAAGAGATTCGAGCAATTTTAATAGCTAATCTTACCCATCCTGCTCCAGATGCAAACGCGTTGACCTTCGGCGAGGAGACACTGTCGGACTTCGCTGTAGGTTATGAAGCACCTCCACTTCTCTGTGCGGTTCCACTGGGCTGGGAAGTTTGTCCGGAGTCCGTATCTCGGTCAAAGTCAGTGTGAACCCTGAATCTTTTAAACTGCCCTCCGGCGCTTCGTTCTTGGATCTGAAGTAATCGTATAGTTCGCTCAATGATTTAGATTTTAATTTGACTTTACTGTATGTTGCTTCTACAGTAGTATTGCGAGGTTTGATGTATATAACAGGTAATGGGATTCCACTCTTTTTGGGTTTGCTTTGCGATTCCCTCACAAACGCTTCCCGTTTTATCTCGTTCATTTTACTCACAATTAATGGCGTTACCTGCATGGATGCTTCCTCAATGTGTGAATCTTGTACGGCAGCAGGTTTGTTTTGATTACTATCGTCTTCACTCGTCGCTATGTTTTCGCTGTCGGGTGTACGAATTTTAATACTTTCTCCTCCGAATCGCACCTTCTTTACCACAACATCCATGTCTTCAGAGTCACCATCGCTATATTTCAACATGTTCCTATCGGAACTATCACAATCTTCTTCGCTACCCGTATTCTTCTCAGATTCAGTCTCGTTCTCTTCTAAAACCGTCATCGTTATGGCAGTATCGGAATCGAACTTTATTTCGGTTTCGATTATCACTCTGGCGTAATTATTTCCGTAATAAGGCACGTGGTTATACGAGTCATCGGATGAGGTATCGCATGTCGATAGTCTGATTGGGGTAGGCACAGGACTATTGAAAACATGGTTTATTTTAACCAGCTGATGGCTGTTTTTATCTCTATAAGTACTTTTCCTAGGAGCATGGTACACGTCCAGCGAATCCTCGTCATACACTTCACACAAAATCCGAAATTTATCTTGCACTTTTGGTTCTAATCTCGACAGATAAATCATGTAATCTCTCGGGCCTACAACTCTTCTTAGCTTAATAAGCGACCGTAACGCTACATCTCTGTGTACATGATCAAAAAGTTTATCTCCTAACGTTTGAAAAATAGGAAATGCGTCTAACACAGGGTGTCTTCTTTTCAAAATAGCCATAACAGAAGGTATGGATAAAATTAAGCCTGTTATGACGTTCACTTTGGTGTCAAAATCGGCTGAATGAGGTCTAATGTTATGATAAGAACACTTGTCTAAAATAGCTCTAGCCGCGCATTCTGGGTCCTCGCAATGGGAGCAAAACACTTTCAAAGCATCTAGCGCAGCTTTACGGACGTTTGGGGAGCCGTGTCCTAAGTTATCGATAACTTGGTCGAAAGGGAACGTGAGTGCGTTGCCAGAGAGTGGCAGCAGATCAGCGAGCACGCGGAGAGCATGGAGACGAACTTCCCATTCAGGATGGGTGAGGCGATCTCTTATAGCGATGTAGAGGAGCTCAACGTCGAGATCCGGCGGGAGAGCCCGGGCGCGGAGAACACGGTCCCACAGAGGAGCGAGGGGCGGAGGCGCCGTCTCCGGCAGTTGCATGATGGTGGACTGAGCGAGCCGGCCGGTCGCGTGCCCGGCGGCGCCGCGTCGCGAACACAACTGGGTTAATGATCGGACGGTACGCCACGCCGTCCCTGACCAATCGATGGCTCACACATGCACACTTTACCCCGTCGGCTAAATAGCTTAACCCCATAACGTCTCCAGACTGGTAATACACAAATGTTAGAAATATGGTTATTGGTTATAGAGTTACTAAATGTTACATGAAATAATTACATAGTACAGGCTCGACGGCGGCGGAGCGTCGAGGTGAGCTCGGCCTAGTCTACAGAAAATATTCATATTTTTAACAAAAAAAGCGTTTTTCTTACAATGGATTGATTTTTAGCGATAAGCGCGTTTTGTTGGTTTCCGTTGTCGAGTTTCTCATCCGTTTTCCTTTCGTTCTATAATAGCAGTTTGTACTTTTTTATACCCAACACTCTTCTATTATACGGCTTAAGTGAAAGCTGAGCGTTGCGAGGCTCTCAAAGCACGAGTCGACGAAGAATAGTTAGAAATAAGATTACAATTTTTTTTACGCCAGTCATGGTTAAACTAGAAACGCCATATAACTTATTTGACATATTTATGTACGCTTGCTTAATGCAAATAAATAATTCATTAATTCAAAAGATGATGTTACTTTTGTGTTGAGAACTGGAAATACGCACGGCAGGAGACGGGAAGAGAGGGGAGGCCTTTGCCCAGCAGTGGGACATAACATAGGCTATTTAAAAAAAAATTGTTTGGCCGGGACTCTCAGTGTAACTAAGGCGGAATAAACCAGCCTATCTTGATACAGTCCTCTCTTATTTCAACGTCCCAGTAGGACCCTAACATTGGTCCTTCGAGCCGGATTCGGTCCTTTTGGTATAAATATAATACCAAGGTTGTATAAATATAATTATGGTGGACCTAATCTCGAATAGCATTATCCACCAGTTAACCATCAGGCTAATCGAATTGAGACAGGTAAGTAGGTAAGTAAAGTACCTCAGTATGGTACAAAATCTTCATGAAACATACCTACTCAAGAATAAGTACTTATATGTAACTTGTTATAAACGTCTAATAATAGTAATAATATACATTCGTTCGGTTTCTTAGCTAAGAAAGAATATAGGTAATCTTTATTAAATTCTCCACGATAATTGTTTTAGAACTTAAGAAGTTTGGTAGGACTTACAGGTAATTAAAGTAGGTACAGTCGACATCATATATATCGGAGCGGTCAGAAATATCTGAACAACGCCTCTATAATGTCTAGATGATGTCAGATATTTTTGGCCGCTCCGATATATTTGATGGCGACTGTACCTATACTTCGTTTTTTTTGAGATTGAGTAAACATAGAAACAGTAGTTGCCAACCTGTTCTAAATGTTCAATTTAAACACACTGCAAGCACACCAACAGAGGATTAGTTAACATGATTAAGAGTTCACATTTGTGAATAAATAGTACAATTTGCAGATTAAATAATCCAACACAACAATAAATTCACAATTTCGTTTCAGATTTTGTATGCCAACGTTAGAGACACGTGAAAAATAAAAAACTAACCTGACAGTGACGCACGTACGTTCTAAAACGAAAACTTAAGATCTAGTTTTTTTAAATCAGTATTCACGAAAATTATTTAATTGACAATCATAATATGCACTTATTAATCAATTTTCGTAAATAAAAATGCGTCTAAACGTTATTTTTAATAGTTTTATTATATAATACTAAATAATAAAGCAACTGTCTTAGGTGATGGTAAAAGGTTTAGTGTGGACTACGAGGTGGACTACGAGGTGGCTTTTCTTGTTGTATGCCACTCGGGCCTGCCTCTGATTGATCCATAACCCTCCAACCAAACGCACAATAATAGAGCAAGCAAATACCTTTACTTAAATAAGAATCACAATAAGCTTTAAACATTAAAAACTATTCAGGTATGGCTGAGAGATACTAATGACAGATGACGAGAGAAAATATTTAAAAATCGATCCATCCGTTACGAACCACTTCTTCTCTAGGTATTTTATTGTGCAACATTCACAAGAACATTAACAATGATAAAAAATAAAATATTTAGTGCATATAACAACTACCAAAATATTGTTAAATACTCAATATAACATTTACAAATACGTAGGCATGGCTTTACTATAAATACAAATATATTTAAGTATGTTTTATGACGGCGTAGGCACTTTGACAGTTGTGACATTTATCGTGCCTAATAAAGAACCCTGTACATCGTTCTGTCAACGTTTTTCTAATCTCAAAAAAAAACGAAGTATAACCTGTGTCGTCCAAATTAAGGCGTTTAACTCCGCCATACAAAACAATATGGTTGATTAGGGACATTAGGGTAATATTAACCTAGCAAGAAAAGCAGTAAATGTCAAGATATTGGCTATGGAAGGGCTATGTTCATATAAGAGCAAAAGTGCAGTGCGGTATCACAAACGGAGCAGATACGCTGTCTTAGCCAGCCCAGATATGAAGCCGCATTTGGATTCATGTTTGAGGTGGAGACGCTGGGACCGTGTGGAGCTCACGACATTTATCAAGAGTCTTATTGAGGCGGTGGGTGACCAGAGTGCTGGCCGCTGCCGGGGCATACTTTGCACAGCGAATCGGTATTCCTATCCAACGCGACAATGCCGCTAGGCTTCTGGCCACACTGCCGGCTGGCTGGTAGGGTTGCCACCCGTACTATAATATATAGTATCGTACCCTATTCTGGCTTCGTGTACTGTTGAAAAATATAAAAACGCGAAAATACTATATTTTTGATTTATATTTAATTATTTATTACGTCTCATGAGGTAACAACGGTGTACTATATTTTTTTCATCTAGGTTTGGAAAATACCATATTTCTCTCAAAAAAAGGTGGCAACCCTACTGGCTGGTAAGGCTCCCTACACCATAGGCCAGTCTAAAAGCCCTGTTACACTTTACTTTTTTTAGTGTCCTAACTAGCATCCTAATTGGGATCCTAACTTTTTTCATAGTAAATTTACTTGCTAAATGCGGTTACACTTGACTGAATTTAGAAACTAACTAACTACTCATTTAGGAAGCTAACTAGGACAAATGTAACAAGGGCTTTAAGGGACGCAGCTATACGACGGAACGAGATTTCAATTTCGTTTGCTCTCTAACGCATAGTGCTGCTTAGCATACCTGCGTAACTTGTATGACTATCTAGACACACGGCAGTGTGTCCGCCAAGTTCGAGCAAAAAAAAGCGACACACCGGCCGTGGGTTATATTACACGAACCATTTCGGGCCAATTTCGACCACCCTATAACTCAAAACATATTTTATCTACGCATATGAAATTTCGAGTGTCTGTTGACATCCCCTTAATTGTCTAGAATACAAAATTTCATTATTCTACCTATAGCAGTTCTTGAGATATTGACGTCAGAAAATCGCTATTTTTACTATACACTCACTCACTGACTCATCAAAAACCTAGACCACTTCCAATGGTCGTACTGACTTGAAATTTGGCATGGAGATAGGTCTTAAGGTCAAAGTAAAGGGAAAAATCTGAAAACGGCCAAGTGTGAGTCAGTTTTAAAAATAGCGAAGGTGTAACTTTGTTCTACTATGAAGTCATAATGAACTAAGTGGGTCTATCTTCCAATGGTCGTACCGACCTGAAATTTGGCTCGAAGGTTTGTCTTTAGGTCGAAATAAAGTAAAAATCTGAAAACGGCCAAGTGTGAGTTAGTTTCGAAAACAACGAATGTGTAATTTTGTTCTACTATAAGTAGGTATGGAGTGGAAATGAGATAAGACTTATTTAAATTTAGATACATACCAATTTAAGACAATACATGTTTGTCTTAAAGACAAGAACAATAAAATTGTTCACCACTCTGTGTGTGTCTGTTGCGGGAACCGAACCCACGATTTACGAAGTACAAAGCAGGTCACTAGGTACAATAGGTGCGCTAAATCAGTCAAACAAAAATGAAAAGACTATTTTTTCTCGCATAGTCTAAATAATTTCTAATTTTACAACTAATAAAATCGCAGATTCAAGGACATGGAAATCATATATACTCTAAGATGGAATTATATATACTACTGCCCATCTCACCCTCCGATACGCCACGGGATGAGATGGGATGTTGCACTTCTAGGGCTACATAATAGACCACCAATTATAATACCTACTGGTAGGTAGGTATTACCAAGTTATTAATTATCTATGTAGGTAGCGTACTTACAAACAGAATAAAGTACGTTATTGATGTATGTAATTATATGTAAGTAGGTACATTTTATAGGTGTAGGGAGCCAGTTTATTTGTAAAAATCACCTATAAATAAATAGTAAAATAGAATTAGACGCTTAGTATAAAGGGTATAGTATAAAGTACATACCTAAGTGGAATGAGACATTTCCTAAAGCAAAAGTGATAAAAAAAAAATAAAGAACCTACACCTAACAAAAATAAATGAAATCCCATCAAAAACATAAATGTGAAAGGCTGCCAAGTTCGATACTATGGGAATGCTTCGCCTATAAAAGAAGTGAGATCTGAATAAGTACCAAGTTCCATAAAAATACCTCAAATCATAAATAGTTATAGGAATGCACACTTGATTTCCAGCAGTTTTTAAGGTACATTTTGAATAAGTATCACGTTACATAGAAATACCTAAAATTATAATAGTCAGAGAAACGCACACCGGTTTTTTTAGCAGTTTCCTGATAACATTTATTATTTTCAGTACTTTTTAATGATGTAACTTGGCAAGTTTTAATAGAAAATTATATAATTGACACATTGCAGTCCAAAGGTGTCGATTCATTGCATTGAAAAGGTGTGTGGTGTGTGAAAACTTGCCAAGTAACATCATTAAAAAGTACTGAAAATAATAAATGTTATCAGGAAACTGCTAAAAAAACCGGTGTGCGTTTCTCTGACTATTATAATTTTAGGTATTTCTATGTAACGTGATACTTATTCAAAATGTACCTTAAAAACTGCTGGAAATCAAGTGTGCATTCCTATAACTATTTATGTTTTGAGGTATTTTTATGGAACTTGGTACTTACTCGTATTCAGATCTCACTTCTTTTATAGGCGAAGCATTCCCATAGTATCGAACTTGGCAGCCTTCCACATTTATGTTTTTGATGGGATTCAATATTTCCTTATCATCGAGCTCATGAGCTGGACTGATGATGGAGACCGAAAGTGCTCATAAGAACTCTGTGATAAAACAAGCAATGGAAATTAACTCCATTGTGTTTGGGTTTCTTAGAATCATCTCGTTGAGCAGTAGATGATTTTTGCAAGAAAAGTACAGTCGGTGTTAGTTAAGACTATTGGATTCAAAAATAAATGTTTATTAAAACTTATTTAACCCTAAAAATAAATCGTTCTCGATTATCTGCCGAATAATTCGTAACGTAATCAAAACACAAACGCACTGATCTTTGTTCATCCGCTATCAGTTTGATCAAGCAGAAACGAAACGCAAACCGCCATGTTTTATCAAATGTCATAAGAGGGGAGTCGCGAGGAAAACAAGCTCCGTGTTTGTTTAATTATTTTTGATACCAGTCTTGGCAGTCTTTTTAATCACAATAATATCAGAAACATATTCGTCTCTATACTTCTTTGTATATTATGAGAACTATTAACAGTGATTTTAAGATGTGTTCCTGTGAAAAAAGTACGTATCAAATGTGACGCGGATCAAATAGAATGCCGACAAGATGAAGCTTTTATCGCTGTTATTTACGATTATCACGAGTTGCTACGTTCAGATCGTCTCCGCTCAAAATGAAAACTGCACGAGGCCAAATAATCGGTGTGACTACAAGTTATCGGTGGAAAAACTTTCTGAAACTTTGGGAAACAAGTTTAATGAGATAGTCGCAACGGAACTCGGCAGCGATTATTCAACGCATTTCGAGATACGCACTGCTTCTAAGATCAGCCGAAACCAACCCTCTGATAATGACCTGCTTTTCTCTATAGCCAGTAAATTAAGCTACAAGCTCTCGTCTGCGGCCACAATACTTAAAGATATGAACAAAGCTATAAATGGCAACAATACTCCGTCCTTCACGTATCCCTGTCCGTTCAACTCTATACGTAAGTCAGTTTTTATTAAAAATGTTGAATTATTTGAAAATATGCCTTTGGATCCAAAGTCTCAAATGTTGGAGCGCTACAAAGATTTGAAAGTTAAACGACAGTATTATCTTTCACATATTGACTATGCAACTGATAAAGACTGTGTCACAATGCCACACTCCAATTTAAGGTATCTATATCACAAGATTGTGCACCCCGACTCAAAAATGGTTGTTTTTATTATTGATAATAACATGAGCTCAGGATCATTACAACATGCAATAAGAGTAGCTCGAGAGATGGCTTATGCTTTACAAAGTACTGATGTTATTGCGTTGAAAATGACCAACACTACTGGATTTCTGAGATTTGATGATACTTGCAGTAAAGATGGTATATCCTCCCTAGGCAATGCTACAGATAACAATAAACTGCTATTAAGAGAATACTTTTCATCATTGGACATTGCCTCTTCAAATGTTTCACCACTAACTATAAATAAGGAACTAAAAACTTTGCTTACTGGAAAATTGTTACCAGTCAACAAGCTCTTTGTATATTTGACAGATACTAAAATTTTAAAGAATGAAACTTGGCTGAAACTCTTCCCTTATTCAGCAAATGATGATAACATGAAGTTTGCCATTGGTCTAATATATGAGAATGATGCAGCTAAAAACAGTTCTTTGGGAATATTTCATATGGACAAGTGGCACAATCACTCTAGCAACCATTCTGTGCTTAGGCTGCACATAAACAACAGTGGGGTGGTGGGGCAAGTAGCATCAGCATTTATTTCACTGTTACCTGTTAAATATCAACACAATTTAATCATAACGGAAGGACCACTCTGGGAAGCAACAGAGAGAGATTTTATGGTGTCCTTGATACTGCCTGTATCTTCTGGGATTCTAGGTTTAGATTTATATTGGTCTGATCTAGCAGAGGACATTATATATTTTAAAGTGGCAAATCCAAAAAAGAGAGCATTTGTGATGGATTTTTCAGGAAAAGTGCTTATGCACTCATACTTCCCAAGACCAGAAACGGCTTCTGAAAAAATAAAATTTACTGACTTGGAAAGTGTTGAGGCTTATGACTTCATTCACAGTGTAAAACAAGAAATAGTTTCCAAGAGTTCCGGCAACTTTACAATCACTGATCAGAGTTCTAGTAAGTCCATTGTTTATTCTTGGAGATGGGTAGAAAAGTTGTATATTGTCTGTATAGTTTCAGAGACAATTGGAAAAAGTGTTTACAATACTAATATTTCCCTTTCTAGAAGCAACAAAGAAATATTATTTCATAGATTAGATTTATTTCCTCCAAAAAATGGGAAAATTTGTCGACATTTTAAACAAATAGCCACAATTGACCAAGGTACAGTTTACTTAAGTCCTTCTAGCTTCCAGTCCCCATTTACTTACTTATATGATATGGGGAATGGCCAGGAAGCAATTACGTATATGCAAAACTATTTGGCATATTTGAAAAGTGTTGCTCATGGTTTGCTCTCTAATCCTGGATTGAAAAATGAAATTCAACAAGATGTGGGTTTTCTTAACTCTCTTTTGGCTTTTTATAAAAACCAGCATTTGCATGGGACTTATTCAAAATACATAGTAAGAAGATACGCAGTAACTGAAAGTGGTGTGCTTGTTATGTATCCTGGCACTGTTTTAGAATATGACTATGAACCTGTTCGCAGACCCTGGTTTACCTATGCATTAGAAAATCCAGATAAAATAGTTCTTACTCCTCCAAATTTAGATGTGGGTGGTGCAGGATATGTGGTGTCAATATCTTATGCTGTAAAAAGTCATCTTCATCCCACTATGGTAGTCTCCATGGATGTCACCATGGGTTTCCTTTACAAACTCCTGATTGACAGTATGCCTTTATGTGAAAAAGCACATATTAAGTGTTTCATTATGAACAATAGAGGATACTTAGTTTCTCACCCTGGCTTAATGGATCCCAACAGTTCTGGCCCTATAGAACAGCAGCATATAACCCATAAAGAGTCCATGATCGCAACTGATATGCTAAATCACAAAGGATTTGTCACAAAAACACTTTGCAGTAATTTCTATGATAAGACTATACAGAGATTTTACGAATTTAATACTTCTCTCCCAAACATTCTTTCCAATGCAGTATCAGGAGACCACTGTGTCCATTATTACATTGCAGCCATTTCCGGTACGAATGCCTTCATAGGTCTTGTAAACGCGTCTTGCGTCGGGGCATCTTTTTGTCCCTGTAGCATGGTGGACAGACTCTGTCTCAATTGCAATCGCATGGAACAGACAGACTGTGAGTGCCCTTGCGAATGCACTTCTGAAATTTACGATTGTCCAAACACAAATTTCACAAAGTTTAATCAGGAGATTCCATTGTGTGGAATGATGCCAGAAAATAATAACCATAAGTCACATTATTTTCACAATTTTGCAGAAAATTTGAAGTCCTGTTTCGATTTTCAATGTGAAACTTATTCAACGCGTTCATCTTGCTTGGGAGTTTTAGGTTGTGAGTGGTGCCAGGTAGATACAGATGGACATTCCCAACTTTCCACGCCATACTGCACATCTCAGTCTTCATGTTTTAATGGAGTCCTAGGTGCCGTTACTCCGTATGGCGAGGGCACCTTGGGTCACGTCAGTAGAGACGTGTCAGGAAACTATTTAGGTCCGATTGCAGGTTGTATTGTTACAATCAGTTTAGTAATAGCTGTTGCTATATATTGTTATAGGCAAAATGTCACGACGGCTAGTTGTCATAATTTATATGTAGATGGTCCTGCCGAAACTTGGCCAGATGCAGACGTACAAATGAGCCATTTACAGTCTGATGACACTCATGATCTTTCTGGACAAGATAAATTATTGCCAGCCATGGAAATAGAAGCCCCTATCTCGCCATACAGAGTAGTGACCGGATACAGACGCCCCCACACAGCTGGAGGCTCTGATCACGGCTATTCTACAATGACTCCGCATGAGGATTCTGAAGCCACTGGATTTTCGGTCAATGATCCTATAATTTTGTCAGATGACACAAAATCAGATATAAGCTGCCCACTACCAGCTAAGATCAAGCCTAGATTAAAAGCTGGCGATCTTAGTATGACTGTTCTTCCCTGTGGCAAAAATAGTATAATAGCCCCTGTGACTGTTCATAGACATATGGAAGCATCATAATACTTTTATTATTGATAATCTACCTCTGTTGTACATAGCATTAGATGTTAATGACGTCAAGTAGCTTCATTTTACTAAATGTGATACTGATATATTATACATACTTGTGAACAACGTTAGTGAATTTAGTTAATGATTTTATAATCGTTAGAATTTGGTTACTACAGAATGGTGCTCTTCCTTTAGTTATTACTGGTGTACTTATTTTTTATACATTTTACTGTGAAGCTATATATGGTACATAATATGTTACTTGACGAGATAACAATCTGGTTCGGAACACGTGGCACCACTAACGTCAAGTTATGGCATTTTTCATATATGTTTCTTGTATGTTCTGTTTCACATAGACATATTATATTGCGACTATATGGTCTATATGTTCCATGCGACAATTACCTTCATGTGAAATTATTAGGTTCTCTTCTTGTCCTTTGTAATTGTAGCACAAATACATTAATTCAATGTTGTTTACTTAAGTTAATAAGTCTATGTTGGCTACAAGGATGATTAAGACATGGATTGACAATACCTATACAAAATTCCCTTGTTTCAGGCTAAAGCACTAGCGTCATCTATCGGTCACCACAAACACTAAATTCCTACTTAAAAACCTTTCTGTTAAGCCAAATGGTTGACTGGTAGAGAATACCTTATGGCATTAAGTCCGCCATTAGTACCATCTTATTTTGTGCAATTAAGATTAAATAAATACATTCTAGTTTCTAATATTTTGTTCGGCGATTAACGCTGACAGGATAACTCGACTGCAGACTCAACAGATGGCGCTGTGGCAAATTGTACCGAAAACAGACGTATATCCTGAAGGTTCGAGGAACGTGATTTTGTATAGGCATTGTCCATCCATGTCTTAATCATCCTTGGTTGGCTATATGTAAAAGAAGGCTAATAGACAAATTGTTAGGATACAGGTCTATTTGTATGTAAGTTTTATATTTTTAACTTTTTGCATTAGCTATTAAGATACATTATTTTTATTTCAAGAACGTGCCAGTGCCTCCTGTATTATTAAATTAAGCGGACATATTTTTAAGACTGAACTGTATGTTGCATTTACGTGATGTAAGAATAAATTTTCTTTTGTACATATGGCTTGGTTATTTGTACTACAAAGATCCCGAGGAATCATAAAACATTATATTTCTAAGTCTTGAAAAGTAAAATAAACAGTTAGTAGTAAATTTAAAAAATCACTTTTTAATCGAGTTTTTATTCAGCTATACTTAGTTAATGTACACTTGTAAAAGTACTTGCATACCTACTACTTCAGTTGCACAAAAGGTCTTATTTTGCAATCGAAAAACTTTTAACGCATTTTAACAATAGTTTTGAGAGGTTTCTAAAATTGCTTATACTGCTAATTAAAAATTCAACCTTCACACGAGGTATTTATCTAAATTAGAGTAACCGGAGTAGGTAGATAGGAACATATTCGTACTAACAGTGTTCTATTCGTCGTCGAATCTGATGTGCGTGTGCGTGGGCTGCGGCGAGGCGGGCTCGGGCGCGGGCGCGGGCGCGGCGCCGCCGGCACGCTGCAGGCGCGCGCGCAGCCGCTCGCGTCCGCGCGGCCGCGACCCGGCGCGCCCCGCCTCCGCGCGCGCCCACTGCTCCTCCTCCTCGGCGCCCGACAGGATGCTGGCGCGGTTGCTGGAGTTGGCGCAGTACTGGAAATAGTACTCAATATTTTGACATCATTTCATGAATTTCAGTTGTATGTACGAAAAAAGTTACGGGAATATGCACTTAGAGGTCTTAAAGCCCTGTTACACTTTACTTTTTTCAGTCGTCCTAACTAAGATTCTAATTAGGATCCTATCTTTAAGTCGTTTTTCTTTGAAGTCAGTTGACTAATTAAAGTACTTACTTCGTCAGCTGCTTTGGCAGAATCAAACCGTATGATTATCTCCGACTGACCCTCTTTTGCATCCACATGTAAGGCGTGGATATTGCTTCGCACCTGTAATAGTGAGATAGTTTATTAATTCTAAACAACAATTTACAAAATAGTAATCAGATCTTAATTAATAGTTATTATTAGAATAGGCGGGTGCACACCTGACACACTGCCTCGCGAGGAAATAGCCGAACTGCCTCGCGCGGCAATTTCCTCGCGAGGCGGTGCTTCAGGTGTGAACCCGCCTAATAAGACAGAAAATTAACCCTTGGCTGCATACGAAACCATTTATAGTTGTTCTAACTTTTAACTCTAGTGTGGCACAAGTTCTGGGTTAAATCTTTTGACTTTTATGGAGGACTGCAGATCACACAGGTTTTCCCTATAGTATATTGGGCCGGCCGAGTTTAACCTTTTCGACGCCAACGACGGATATCCGTCATAAGATTCCATACGTTTTACGTGTCTACACTCCTTATTGGTTTGGCGTATGTATGAATCAGTGCATCGACATCTGTCATGGCGTCGAAAAGGTTAAAATGGAGTTGATGCTTGATATAAATATACGCGAACTTCTTTTCATTTGACTTAACCCTTTTCGTCCACTCGCCCACCACCAACTTTTTTATAATGCGCCATAGTAAACCTTAATTGATTGCGTGAAGGTTCATTTTAAATTAACTATGTACTTCCATAGCAGTGTTTGGAGTGGGCGTGCAACCTCGCCGTTTTTCTTTGGCGGCGAATAGGTTAAGTATATGGCAGATATGTAGACTCTGGTTCCAGTCCTATTGCGGTGAGAAAGAAAGTACGGGGGCAGGTAAACATACCGTTCGTTTGGTGAGCCTGATGTCGCAGCATGGTTCTGGCAGGACCTCTCTGACGAAGACACCTGGGATCTTCTCCAGAGGTGTTACATTCTTACTGCTGCTCAATTTACCAGGGTTTAATTCTGTAAATCAAAATATGACATAAATTTAATCCAATTATTTGAATATACACTGCCTACACAGAGTTGTTTCGCGCGGATTTCCTCGCGAGGCTGCGAGGCCAGTGCGTGCCCGCCTAATCCCGCAAATATGGCTGAACAAAAGTGAATGAAGTGTAAGAAAAAAAAAGATACATAAAATTTATAACATAACATAACCTACGATAGATACCTATGGGCTACTTTTTATCCTACTGATGAAAAGTAGTGTCCGACCGAAGTTTCGGTTTCGGCTAGTTTCAGCCCAAGGCTCGGTTTCGGCCAAGAAACGGCCGAACCTTTCGGCAGCGCCGAAACTTTCAACATTGTACTTAATCTGCCAAAATGGCAAAAACGGAACCCTTATAGTTTCGTCATGTCCGTCCGTATGTCACAGCCATTTTACTCGGAAACTATAAAACGTATCGTAAGACATAAGGTGTATATTGTCTCTATTTAGTTATGTAGTTAAATTCCAGAACAAAATATTTTTAGGGGGTCGCTCCATACATGTAACTAAATTTCAAAATTTTTTTTACCAAATATCAACATACAACTGAAATTTGTACGATTTAAACATGTCCATCAAAGTTTCAGTTTCGGCCAAAACTGGATTCAGAGCCGAACTTTCTGTTTCGGTTTCGGCAAAAAACATGTTTCGGTCGGACACTAGTTAAAAGTACTGGAGTTACAGTCAGCAGCAGAAGGGATCTTGAAGTGAAATGATCTTAGCACAATTTTATTGTTTACAAAATAACAGCATGTGAAGGAAATTTTTAAAACCTTACCCGCTAAGCTACTTCTGCTTCTGACTGTACATCTACCTGGACAACAATTTAGCATAGGATTTAATTGTCAATAATTGGAACCACTGCCTCAACAACTTATGAGTTTGATTGGTGGAAGTTCACATGGCAGATTAATAAACAATATACTTGGATGATCATTGATATGGCGTATTCCCTTCCGTTCCCGC
Source organism: Pammene aurita (assembly GCA_947086415.1). Classification (NCBI taxonomy): domain Eukaryota; kingdom Metazoa; phylum Arthropoda; class Insecta; order Lepidoptera; family Tortricidae; genus Pammene; species Pammene aurita. The sequence goes on from OX352290.1 coordinate 15,986,481, forward strand.
TATGTTCAGGAGGGGCAGGCACAAGTCGGAACGATTCCTTTTCATCTGTGCCCGCCAGGGATGGTTGGGAATACATAATGTCATTCGTTTCCGTCCCCGCGGGAAAAATCCGGAAGGAAACTATTAGCTCCACATGATAGGGGCAGGCACAGATGGGAATACACCATTGATATTACCTGTATCAGCTTCCATTGGAAGCGTTGCAGGCTCAGGTATAGCTGAATAGGAATTCTTTCTATTATATAAATTGATCTTCACTTGTTTCATATAATTCCTTTGCAGGGTTAAATACTTATTCCTTAAAGCCTTCCATTCCGATCTTGGCAGGACCTGGAGGCCCCACAGAGCTCCTTTTGGAGCTTCTTTTGTGTTTAAACCGTTTGGTGTTTTGCTTTTAGTCTTGGCTAACTTCTTTTTGTTTTTCTTCTTAGAAGGGGAATCTGCATTATCTTTAGATTCATCATGGCTGGTTAATTCTTTCATTTCATCTTTTACACATATCTGTAAAACAAAATAATTTATTTATTCTGATTAACTATTTTTTTATGCTGATTAAATATAATGTTACTCATAATTATTTTACATGTTTTTAAAGTGGGGGCATTCCACTCATACAATAGTATGTTATTCAATCAAATACAAACACTGAAAACATTGAAAAAATAATCAACCCAGCAGGATTTGAACCTCAACTCTTTGAGGGTCGGCGGGAAGGGTATCTCTAGTAGTTAGCACCTAGATGTCGCTTACGGCTGCTATAAAGTCGATGTAAAAATAAATGCAAAAAGATGATTGAAGGCATTGAGAATTTCGTCAACTCAGTAACTGAACCCATAGCTTAATTGGTAAAGCGATCGAGCCCCGGTAAGGCGTATCGATGCGAGGTTCAAATCCTGCTGGGTTGATTATTTTTTCAATGTTTTCAGTGTTTGTATTTGATTGAATAACATACTATAATGTTACTGCTGACCAAAAAAAAAATTACTGATCATTAATGATCAGACACCGGTAACAATTAAAGGACGAAAGTATAACATGGATATGACTTAATTTACATTTTGTGTATAATTTATGCATTAAATTTGCATGCATTGTTTTATTAAAGTATTTACTTCAATTATTAAAATGAGCTGTTGCTTTACAACTTCGCACCACTCATGTCTGTTGATGTAGAGAGGTTGTGCTCTTTATTTAAGTTGATTGTCAATGATAAATCCAATTGATTCAAAATATCAAACAGAAAAATCTATTGGTAATTTCCTATAACAATAAAACTGTCAGTTTTTTTTATGGAATATGTATTGTTTTATATTCAATGATAGAGGCTTATCCATGTTAATTATTATGTTCAACGTCAAAGTCACATAAATTGCTACCTATGTCCGATCATTGCTGATCGTGATCATTCAAAAAATATCAATAAATGGTGTAATACACATTTAAGTAGTAATTAAAATATTTCGAATTAAGAACTTACATCATCCGTCGGAGTTGTTATACTTTTGGACTCATCCTGTGAAAATATTATTTTTCATTTTTTTTTATATATTTATATCTACACCCATATCATAAATCGTCTATTCTGCGTTCGGAAACTATATAATGCAGTGCAATGGCGGTCATTCTAATGGTTCCCGAACATGTCAATTATAATCACATTTATAATATGTGTGTAGATAAAGCAGTGTATGTAACTGTACATAATGAGGCATTAAAACACTCCTGTGATATTATTATGAAAGTCACTCTGTATGTTTCATAAAACCACACTCCTATTTTAATGCCCTTCATAATGTAGCAGTCACATTAACTACTATATTTTACTGATAACCATTGAAAAGAACAAAAAAACTTTATTAGACATCAATCTGAAACATACAGTAGGAGTATCCCTTTTCTCTGTATCGGAGTCTTGGCCAGGCTTCAGTTCCAAATGTTTGGGTCGTTTATCCTTGCTTTTTCTAGATTTTTTCCTAGGCGGTTCATCCTCTTCTTTGACCTTTATGTCTTCTTCTTTTACCTTATCTGACTTTTCTTTTATTTTATCTAGCTTTTCTTTTTTTATGTCTGACTTTTCTTTTTTTATGACTGACTCTTCTTTTATTTTATCTGGCTTTTCTTTTTTGATGTATGCCTCATCTTTAACTTTAATGTCTTCATCAGTCTCCTCAACTGAGAACATTTTAACAGAGGACAGGTCCTCAGGTGGCATGCTTGTGGGCAGTCTGCAACCCATCTTAGTGAATGCCATTATGCAACTGTGTGCATCCTCCGCTTTATCAAATTCTATAAAAGCATATCCCTGGAAAATTAACAAGTTTTAATTAAAATTATGTTAATACACAAAATCTAGTCTTATTAGAATTATTATGTGGAAAAGCAGTGATTAAATTAGTCACATATAATATTGGGATAAGAAAATGTATGGATAGTCGAAACTAAAGCCTCAACTAGATAATGCCAGAACTTGAATGCAATTTTGTATGCATTTCAACAGTACAATAAATTTCTATTGATCACTTATATACAGCAATATAACTAACAGTGCATACAAGTTGTGGCACCATCTTATTGCAGCTTAAGTTAAGAATTAGACTTAGTCAGCAAAAAAAATAAAATTCTAAGAAAGTATATGAAAACGCACCTTGATTCTCTGCGAGTTTTTGAACTTTGGTAAAGAAATATACGCAACATGACCATAATCTGAGAACACCTTCTCAAGCCAATCACGGTTGGCCGTCACTGGTATAGACTCCACATAAACAGTTCTGGCCTCTGCGTCATATGGTTCCACTGGAGTTTTTCGTTTTATCTAAAAAACAACCAAGGATTGACATTTTATATGATCTAGAGATTTAAAAAAAAGAATAAAAAAGCCTTTTTATTCCTTAACAACTATTTACATTTGATGAGTGTTACTGTTAGGACCCCTGATGGGTATAGGCCTCCTATCTAAATATTAGGTCACACAAATTTAATAATGAGCAGACCACTTAATTACCTTCTGTCTATCCGCTGATAACTCCAAAATTGTAGAAAACTTCATGGCTTTCGCGATATCAATAACGTCCTGCGTTATGGCGCGAATCTTATTGAACTTAAGAAAAACTTCTATAGGCACATACGGGTCAGTTTTAACCAATTCACCGAGGAATCTATCTTTTGTGAGATTTGCATCACTGAAATAGAACTCCATCTGCTTCAGTATTTTATCATATAAAAGTTTTTTACGATGCCGCACTCTCTTCCTACCATGGGAATCGTGTTTCGTGGTACTATCGGTAGTAACGGGAGTTTCCGATTCCGACATATTTATTCACTCAATATGGAGTTATTAATAAATCGTACAAATCAATGCCGTCTATTTTTTCGTTTCTTTCAAGCCTTAGACAGAAAAGAAAACGCAAAATGCAAATAATCAAACCAAAACCAAAAGTGACAATGGGCAAACTGCTCCTGCTGTCAATTTGACGTAACATAGACAGTTTTTTAGGGTTCCGTACCTCGAAAGGAAAAAACGGAACCCTTATAGGATCACTTTGTTGTCCGTCTGTCTGTCTGTCTGTCTGTCTGTCTGTCTGTCTGTCTGTCTGTCAAGACCATTTTTCTCAGGAACGCGTGAAGGTATCAAGCTGAAGTTTATACCAAATACTCAGGTCTATTGTCCCTTGGACCTGTGAAAAAATCAAACTTAAAAGCCAACGCAATCAAAAGATACAGTCGTTTATGCTGCAAATTTTAGAGTTTCGGCACTCGCAAAACCTACGGGGTACTTCCCGTGAACTCAGAAACTTGAAATTTGGCACAAAGCAACTTCATATGGCATAGACAATAGAAAAATTACAAAAAGTATACATTTTTAGTAAAATCATACAAAAAAATATTTTTTTAAATTTTAAACTTACTACCTTTTTCCTCGTAAACGCGTGAAGGTATTTAATTGAAATTCATGTCAAATACTCAGGGCTATAGGACCTTTCAGATGTAGCAAAATCAAACTTTTATGTCAAGCCAATCAAAAGAAATAGCTATTTAAGTCGCATATTTTGAAACTGAGTACTCGCAAGAAACTCAAAACCTAAAGGGTACTTCCAGTAAACTCAGAAACTTGAAACTTGGCATGAAGAAACTTCATATAGCACAGATAAAGGAAAAATTGCGAAAACCGTAAATTTTTTGTTACATCATATAATAAAAATATTTTTAATAATTTAAAAGTTACTACCCCTATGTCCCTACAGGTTTGTACGGAACCCTCGGTGCGCGAGTCCGACTCGCACTTGGCCGGTTTTTTTTTCTTTTATAATTCTTTTAAAACGGCTAGTAGACATGGCAATTTGTAGGGCCCAACATGTTGTGTTGGGAGGTGTAATAGGAGGTTGGGCCTGTAGGGAGCTGAAGGAGGGTGAGGGAGAAGCAGGGTACACAACATGTTGAGCCCTACAAATTGCCATGTCTAATAGCTGTTTAAGGCGCGCCACACACTTGATCTGAATTCAGCACTGAATTTATCAATTCATAGACAATTGTCTATGATTTGTTGAATCCAAATCAAATGTATAACGGCTATTACACATGGCAATTTGTAGGGCCCAACCTGTTGTGTCCAACTCCTGTCGGCGTTGGGCCCGTTATCACACTTTCCCCAAATCGTCCCTACAAACCCTACCTCACCAACAAATCGTCCCTACCAACGTTTACAGAGATGCCTTCAAAACATCTAAAAATGTATTTTAGTGAAGCACGGTGATAGTACTTATAACAGTATACATTAAATAAAAAAAGAAACTGTTTTTATTATTATAGATATTTAAATGACCGCTCGAGCTGCCTGAATCTAACTTCATCTGCCCAACCCTTCTATTATTTAAATACAAAACTAGATAAATATATTAATTTTAACTTTTATTTTAAATAAAAACCAGATGGAATGTGTAGCAAATTTATAAATAAAAAAGTAAAATAACTCTAACGACCTCCATAAACAGCTGCGGGTGTCGGGGCACTGCCGATCGCCCCGATCGCCCTAGATCGGGACTCCTACTCCCTAGGTGCCATTACACCTACCAACCCTACAGGTTGGACCCTACAAATTGCCATGTCTAATAGCCGTTTATGTCCTAAAACCGGTATTAGACATTGCAATTTGTAGGGCCCAATCTGTTGTGTACCCTGCCTCTCCCTTAACTCCCTTCAGCTTCCTAAGGGCCCTAACTCGTATCAAACCTCCAAACCTGACAGATTGGGCCTTACAAATTGCAATGTCTAATACAAAAATTCAGTCGCTACAGACAAATTCCCGCCTTCCATCTTATTTCTAAGGCCTCTACAGACGTAAGCGACTAGTGAACTGTGACGTCAGTTGACATCCCCACTCCTAACTTGACGTTTAATTTCACGCTAATATTATAATACATTACACATTACCTAATAAGACCATCCCGTTCGATCTTGGTATTGTTATTACCATGCCCCGTCTATACCTTTTATCCTATGCTTGTTTATCATAGACATACTAGCCATAGATCTGTCATGGTAATAATGATACCAAGATTGAAAAGGATGGTCTTATTAAACTTTTAATAGGTATGTCAGAGAAGGCGCTACTATCGTTGGTTTTTGTCATAGTCTCACATTGTGATTATTGCATACTTCCAAAAGGCCCTAAGTACAATATAAAGTTATAAACGTTTGTTACCCGCCACGGCTTTTTGAAGGGGAACAAAGAAACCGATTAAATTGCGTGTAATCTGTCCTTCTTGGGTGTACGCGTGTTACAGCTCTAGAGATAGTTGCTCCAAGAATATAATACCCACTTTTGAAATGTTCATTGATCAATCATGACACAAGACAAACAACAGACCATCTGACCAACCATCTTACTAATCGCACGCATGTTGAACGACAGCAAAGCGTGTAGATGACCCTTTAGATAAAAATACTGATAACCAATCTGTGGATGCAGTGCAGTGGACCAGTGTACGTTTGACATTCTGAGTTTTTGGTGGTTTAGTTTTAGCGGAGTCGGAGTATATATATGAGGGAGAAATAATTATTTGTTAGTTATTAGGAAGGTGTTAAATCATGAATACAGTTTTCATGCCCTAGTCTTAATTGGTTTAGTGTAGTATCGTGGTGTCGCCTTTATTTCTATGATGTGCCTTTACCTTGTGTACCGTCGATAGATCTCGTACACATCTCGTAGATAGGTTTGTGCTCGAGAGGAAGATGACGGTTTTAATCTGCCACTGTGTTATTATTTCCGCTTAAGTGCACGACAACTATATTCGAGATGACTACAAGTACAAAATCGGCCAATGTTACGCTAAGGCCGATCGAGGTGCCGAAGGCTTTGCAGGATGGAGAGAAGTTTATGAAATGGGATGAGGTATTTCTATTGATAATCAGTTATTGTTCATTATTCCAGTATAATATTTTACTAGTAAACTTTTTCTTTGTTTAATAGGATTCTGGTCAGACTGGCTTACCAGTTACCCTGAGGGTGGATGCTAAGGGGTTCTTCCTTTATTGGACTGACCAGAATATGGAAGTGGAAATGCTAGACATTGCAACCATCAGGGATGTGAGGACGGGAATCCATGCAAAAGTTCCAAAAGTAAGTATTAAGTAAAGTCCAATTGTTTATATAATTTGATTTTATCCTGTGTTTCTACTTGAAGGATTATTTACCTACATATTTAGTGACCTATAAATTTATTTTCTTTAAATTTTATGCAGCCATTATCAACATGAACTATAAATAACATTTCAGAAAAAATATTGACAGTACATATGTTTATCAGTAAAGCATTATCAGTGGCTAGTTTATGTAGGTATGTGTTTGAAACAGTTGGTAACTATGCCAACTCATAAGTATAAACCTACAAGAGTTACCCATTCTTATTGGTATCTTGTCTAGTTAGAATTTTAGTGCATTTTTATTTATTTGAATTAAAATCAGCGTAACAATGTAAAACAGTGTAAGGCCTTAAGTATTTATAATTTTAATATTGACAAACAAGTTTTAGAAACAAAAACCTATGAAAAAAAAACTTTCTTACAATTTAGAAAAAAATAGATGTAATAAATTATTTAATTCTACACTATGTGGATCACACACACACACACTTAAATGACCATATTTATTTCAATGTTGTGCCTTAAGAAGATAGAGTAGTGAAATTCGTAAAACTAATCTTTTAAAGACTGACAAGTCTTTTCAATTTCTTGTAATGAACAAATGAGTTGATAATCACATCAGCATCAACAGTATCTGCAAGATACCTTGTAATGGACTACCTGAAGATATTATGGCCCCTTAGCTTAGTTTGTTTGAATCAGGATCGGTAATATTTTGTGCGAGAGCTCTGAGCCAGTATTTATTTATTTATTTAAACATTAGTTCACAAAATATCTACAACATAAAATATTTCATCTACATCCATATCATAAATTCCCTATAATATGCCAAACAAGCATATGGCACGCCTGATGGTAAGCCGCTACCGTAGCCTATGGATAAAAAGATTGAATGGAAACATAATTTTGACACATGTTGTATAAGCAACTATATGTCATATTGTATTTACGAATTAACAGATGTAAACATATATAAGGCACTTTGGTTGATGACATAGAATTAACATATTTCACGTGAACAAGTAGTTGTCACATTATATGGCAACTTATTTAATTGTAAAGATATTTTTGTAATTTTCAATTGTAAATATTGCTTTGACATCGACTGTACAAGCACAGCTTAGTTCAGGGCTAAATCAATCTGTGTAAGATTTACATTGTTTATATTGACTGCCTACTTTTAACATACAAATATACCTATATAAACATTGTAAGCCTAAACAACCTTAAACACCTTATTGTAGTAATCATTAATTTATAATGATATTGGGAAAAATCCATACTATGAAATACTTACCATAACTACATAACATTACATACAATACAATACAATTTTTAGCAAATATCAACAGGTGTCACGTCAATGTTAGCTCTAAAAAACGTTTGAACTATATACCGCCACACAGATGAAATCTAAATGCCTAAATCTAAATATGTATTTGCCTTGCCGACCGGCGGCGATTAGCCGGAGCGGTTGAACAACAAGCGAGTAATTTTTTGCGGATGACAGATATTTCTTGGATAATCATCACACGGGGTTTAAGTCCATACGAGTGCTTTATGCACGAGAAAATTGTGGGTTGACTCGGTCGCTACCTACCTGCTTTCTCGCCGCCGGTTGGACAACCGCCTAAAAATCGGTCCCTTCTTCCTATAACGGATCTAGCTATCGGCATAAAGGTTTATCAAAGGCTGCTTTCAATTAAACTAGTAGTTTGGCTTGAACTGAGAACTCGCGATTTACGTGCAAATGAGTTGACTAATATTGGTTAAAAAGTAAAATTCCAACTATAAACTCACTAACCTTCGCTCCTGACTTTAGAAGCAGCCGCGGTCCGACGGGGTGGGGTGGGGGGGGGGGGGGGGGGGTGTCACATGGGACACAATGACCAAATCGTACACGCTAAATAAAAAAATCATTACTGACCCCCTAAAAAAAAAACATTTTTTACATAAGTGACCCCCCAAAATTTAAGGCTGTGACCGTGCCGTTTAGCTGTTTAGTAACTGTATAAATATTATGGGACAATGTTTCACAAACCGACCTAGTCCCACAGTAATAAGGCTTGTGTTGCGGGTACTAGACGACGATCTATTAAATAGTTACAATATAGAATATTAAATCGTATGGAAACCATCCATAACCTACAAACATCTGTGACAAACACACAAATAAATGCCTTTACCAGGATTCGAACCTGAGGCCTCTTGCTTCTTCTTATCCTGTTCTGCTTAAATATTCTGTTACGGATTTATAGCTACACTTACTGCAATGGCTCTGACATAAGAGGTGTTATGTTATGGTTATTTCTCGTCAAATAGCGTAAATATAAATAATTTATGTCGAGGTTTATGTTAAATTTATTATTACGATATAACTAGAGGTACTCCTTAGTTTCTATAGATAATAAATGTATCATTTAGTCACCAATGATTGTTTAATCAAATTAGTAAAATATGTAGTTAACAAATTATTCGTATAACACCCATAACACCTCTGCCTGATAACAACGACTGCAATATTAATACGTCTTAATTCCCAGGATGAACCGTTTCATGATATGAAGCCATTAGGTGTCCATATTGTATTGCCTATTTCTCGACATGGCCGAGGCGTGGGTATTGCGGGGCGCGGTGGCAATAATGCTTATAATTTATGTGCCCTTCCATAACTGAGCTAAGTAAACAGCCATTGGGTTGATGGCATTTTTGTGATCCACACAACCTTAAGTAAGCTTGTTTTTACATTGGTGGCGGCCTTATTATATAATGTTGTTTTTGATAATACTACATATTGACTAATTAGATAATGTTACAATACAACTGTGTCTTTCGGAACGTATTTAGGTATGCATCATTTTATCCTAAAATAATAAAGTAACCATTTTCGGGTAGGTATACATAGTCATAAATACATACTTTGCTAAAGGAACCAACTTCGAGAACTACGATATATATGCTATCGATGTAAAAAAATCGATCTAGAAAGAGATGAAACCTAGGTTTTACAAATAGCGAAATACGTTTCCCCAAGTTTTCTCCGCCACCCAGATGTAATTTTATAATTGAAAGAAAAATGGAAAAATTCACTGCATCGAGCAAGATTCGAACTTGCGACCTTTCGGAACACCGGTCCGACCGCTCTCACCAACTGAGCCATCGACGCTTACTCAACCGCGGCGAATCTTTCCATCAGTTCCTTCATTGCTTACGTCAGAGGGTGACGTGTAGCGACATCTACCGTAAGTGTATATACACGTTAACGGCATCGAAGTTCCAAGTCATATTGGAATAACATCGATAACAATGCGCTAACCCATACTGAATTAATGTTGTATTAAGCAGAAACGTCTGCAAGCGAAATTTTAATTTTATAATTGAAAGAAAAATGGAAAAATTCACTGCGTCGAGCAAGATTCGAACTTGCGACCTTTCGGAACACCGGTCCGACCACTCTGACCAAGTGAGCCATCGACGCTTACTCAACCGCGGCGAATCTTTCCATCAGTTCCTTCATTGCTTACGTCAGAGGGTGACGTGTAGCGACCGTAAGTGTATATACACGTTAACGGGTTAAGTGTATATACACGTTAACGGCTTACGGTAGATGTCGCTACACGTCACCCTCTGACGTAAGCAATGAAGGAACTGATGGAAAGATTCGCCGCGGTTGAGTAAGCGTCGATGGCTCAGTTGGTCAGAGCGGTCGGACCGGTGTTCCGAAAGGTCGCAAGTTCGAATCTTGCTCGACGCAGTGAATTTTTCCATTTTTCTTTCAATTATAAAATTGAAATTTCGCTTGCAGGCGTTTCTGCTTAATACAAAATTAATTCACCCAGATGTAGTTTGGTAGGTGTAATCGCTTGAATAAATAAATCATTTGTATAGAAAACCTGTTCCCATTAGGCAAATGGTAATGAGAGATTTAAGCACACAGTTATTTGGAAACCTCTCCTCTGTTCGGCGAGAGTGAAACTTAAATAATATGCTGTCGCCTCAAAAAGTGAATTCTTGCTTACTTAGGCTAAGGTATGATGTAGGGTTTTATTTAATACAATGTCGAAATATGAAACACTAATTGAAAAAAAAACCTTATGAAGCATTTTGAAAAGCAAAGAATTAAATAGTTTGACCTATCTGGTTTACTATACAGCCTAATCTTTGTTTCTATTGATGGGTGGCTGTAAAATAAAGTCTGATCATTATTAAGAGACAATAAAACCGGCCAAGAGCATTTCGGACCATGCCATGCTCAATGTAGGGTCCAGTATTTACCGGCCCGTCACAAAACACCCAGCTAGAAGGTTGTTTAATATAGGATATTTTGCGGCACTTACGTCCTCTTACCTATGCTTTTTTGGGTTATAAAAAACGGCCAAACCGATTTTATTCAATATAGTTTTCATTGAAAGTACCTACTTATCAGGCCTCACATACATTAATTTTTCAAAATTTTTGGTCCCAGTGTTCAAAAGTTATAAAGGGAGGCGGGGGAACGGCCTTTTTTAAGCTTCCGGAGCTATTATTTACGAAAGTATTAGTTTTATCCAAAAAATGTTTTAGAAGACTCATACCGCATTTCAGTTTTCTAGGCACCATCACTGAGTAAAGCCGCGGACAGACGGAATGACGGACAGATAGACAGACAGACGGACATAACGAAACATAAGGGTTCCTAGTTGACTACGGAACCCTAAAAAGCAAGCTTGTTCCAGTGTTGCATTCTGTGTCGTATCTTACCTTTATTCAGTCATGAAAGAGTCTCTTTGACTCGAAATCAAAACTTATTTATTTAGGTATTATTTAGGTATTGACTGGGACAATAAACGAAGATGAACGAGTAATATAGTAAAGGGTTAATAAAGGGTTAATAAACTCGTAACATAACAGTGACTTACGTCGGTACTTTCGAAAATTTCTAAACATCTTCATAATGAAGATTTATCGTTATCAACATATCACGTACCTATTTACAATATATTTTTATAGTCCTAGCGGTACACCAAAAAACGCTGCAAATGGTGTTATAAGTATGAAAATTGGAACGATTCAACTTTAGACCATATGAATCAATTTGGCCCGTTAGCCCCAAAAAAAAAAGAGTACCGTTATGACGTCATCTTTTTTGAAACCTATCGTGTGTGGCATCAAATGAAAGGGCTTTTTGAGCGGATTCTAAAAATATATCACATCAGTACATTTCAGTCACTTGTTTTAAATTAAAATTAAAATAATTTTCAAAACATACCTAGTTTGGGCCCCTCCAGATACGATACGGTAAAATTTTTTTTGTAACATACACGTCAAATGATACCTAATATCCTCATATCTAACACTAAGAAAGCAATTTTAAAAATATTTTTAATTAGTATTTATTTTTAATTATTTATTATTAGGCCAAGAAAATTAGAATTTTTCGAAGATTGAATTCCCAGCAGGCTGGAAATCGCTTTAATACCTTCATGTGGTCCTAAATGCATGTAATCCGAGTTTGCCCAATCCCAAGAGGTGTGCATAACTTTTAAGCGAAATGTTTGCTCTTTGTCAGGTTTTTGCTTTTAGCTCGCAAACAGTACGTCCGACGGAAAATGTCATGTATCTCAATATTAAAGAGGGTTAAATTCTACGTCGAGTGAGTAACTTAACTTCTAATTTGGTTCAGCGGTACAGCCGAAATCAAAACCGGGAAAATGTCTCATTTAATTGGAAAACATTAAATGTACGCCTCATACCTCATATTTTATGGAAAATATGCAACTCAGAAGAATTTAGAAAAAACTGATTTTGAATTCATGTCAAATTTAGTCTTTCAAAATGACTCTACTTGAAAATTGAGATGTCGATATAACTTGAAATTGTATTCTCTGCAACTTTTATTCTATAGGTTTTTAAACAGGAGTCATCTGTTTCAAAGATATGTGGTATGGAAGTAAAAATACGAGTTTTTCAATTAAATGAGACATTTTCCCGGTGTATAACTTTTGATTTCGGCTGTACCGCTGAACCAAATTAGAAGTTAAGTTACTCATTCGACGCACAATTTAACCCTCTTTAATATTGAGATACATGACATTTTCTGTCGGACGTACTGTTTTCGAGATACAAGCAAAAACTTGACAAAGAGCAAAAATTTCGCTAAAAAGTTATGCACACCTCTTGGGATTGGGCAAACTCGGATTACATGCATTTAGGATCACATGAAGGTATTAAAGCGATTTCTAGCCTGCTGGGAATTAATTCTTCAAAACACTTTTTATAGATCTTATTTGCTCGGCGTATATTATAAAGTGTGATCTATCAATCTATTTTGACTTTTCACTTCACTTCACTTTATTATATTATATTTAATTTTACATGTTTCTCAATCGTATGGCTTTATGTCGCGTTTTCGTGACGGTCACGTGACTTTTTCGCCTTTACATGTTTCTCAATCGTATGGCTTTGTGTCGCATTTTCATGACGGTGACGTGATTTTTTTTTCGCCTTTACATGTTTCTCAATCGTATCTCAAAAGTTCACCTAATTATATGTAGGTAAAAAACGTCACGTGACCGTCACGAAAACGCGACACAAAGCCATATGATTAAGAAACATGTAAAGGCGAAAAAAAGTCACGTGATCGTCATGAAAATGCGACACAAAGCCATACGATTGAGAAACATGTAAAGGCGAAAAGAGTAAAAATAAATCCATACAAAAAAAAGATGACGTCATAACTGCTCTCGTGTTTTTTGGAGCTACAGACCAAATTGATTCATATGGCCTAAATATCAATCGATCCAATTTTCTTTCTTTTAACACCATTTGCAGCATTTTCTTGAATTTCGGGGTGTATCGCTAGCACTATTATAGCCCTAAATTGGTTTTAACTATAAAACTTCCGTGAGACTCAAACATATTAAAAATATCGAAACATGTCGAGCAAAAATCGACTTAAATTACGTGAGTAACCCGTTATAAATATTCCTAAATTAGTTGTTAGTTGCACATAATAATATTACCTGAAGTAGAAACCTATCTTATTCTCCGACTCGACGACGTGTCGACGATCTTCTTTATAAGCCGATAGTATTTATCTTTGTAGTTATTATCGATATCAAGAATTGCAGATGTTATCATTTCATCAAGTATTTACTCGTTTTTGGGAACATACTTTCTAAGCCTATTTTAAACATTTACACTAGGTAATTAGTTAAAAACCTTTGAAAAACTATAACCCTGCTTCTGGTTTTTTTTATAGAACTGCTTCCTCTTTGGGGTTTTGTTAAAAATGGAGCCGGGCCATAAAGACGATTAAGTATGCCGACAGCACTCCAGCACACAGTACATACATACAAACCTTAAACTTTTCCTTATAGCTTTACCACGCCTAGTCTCGAAAAAGGGCTGGCAACATTTGTTGTCAACTTTGTTACGCAAATAATGTGGGACGTCTAGTATTAGCTTTAGAGGTGACCAGCCGCGGAACAAATAAAGTCGTAAATTTAACGAAAGTTTTATACCTAGGTTGCGTGTAGGAACCCATTAGGGCACCCATAAACTAGGCTGAAGATAGGTGACGCAACGGCAGTGGGGTCACTGACACTGTCATTGTAATAGGTGAGCTTTTAAATTAAGCTCATTTTTCATTGTGACATATTAATGTCATCTTGATGGTAACTTCTAGGTATTTGCGAAGGATATCCATTGGTCATAATTACTATTCGACTTTTTCTAAAAATATACCTACTACAATTAGATCACCATCATTAACATTAGACCTATTATTATAAATCAACCTTCTGTAGGTCCCTCAACGGGTTGTTTTCCCCGCGTCATAATACTCATAATTTGTGCAAAAATGATACGGGTATATTCTATTTGTGTGAGCTTACTTAAATATTTAACAAGCGGAATTGTAATAGTAAAATATCCCACTTGTAGCCATTCCACAGACACTAACATAGAAATAGACGCACAAACAGTCATCTCGTCAAAAGCGTTATATTCTGTGTTTTGTATTCGTGCTGGAATCCTGAAAGGTATTTAAAAATGGCAATTGATTAATTTATGAATATTACAACTGAATTATTTATTGGATACCGTTTGCAACACTAATGGATTGAATCATTTAAATATGTCTCAGTCCATGTTCTGTAATATTTCTTACGGGTTTTAGTAAATCTAACTCATGAGACAGCTGTTAGAACCAACCGTTCGTGTCTTTCTATTAACCCTTTGACCGCCAAACATCGGACGGAAAAATCGTGCCCTCAGCGCCAAGGCAACCCGCTTATATTTTGGACGTGATATCACGCGCTGGCGCTGATGGCACGACTTTCCGTACGCGTGATTTGACGTCTTTGGCGGTGAAAGGGTTAAATATAGTTAGAATAGTTTGGGGCAATCAATCTCCCACGCGATGTGATGTGATATCTTCCGCCGCATGCACCGGCATGTATGCTAGAAATTATAGGTTTTGTGGACACATGCAGATTTGCAGTAGATATGCATATTCGTTTTAACGTGCAACGACCTCAATGACTACGAATATTCTGAAAGAGTATACGACTAAGAAGAAATAATTTAAGCATAAGAATTAAATTGTGGTAGTTTCATTCAAGTCAAAAGTAGATAAATCATTGTCGGTTGTCAATAAGGCATTGCTGCCAAAGAAATAATTAAGAAATGAACTTTATCTACACTCACATTGTAAGTTCTCTAAAACGTGTTCGAAAACGGTAGGCAATGGCTAGCATTACCACAACCGATTTTACTATGATAAGCTTTTTATCTGTGGCAGTAACGTAATTTTAACTTTACATGCTCATATATTGATGTGTTATGTATGAGTTTTGATAACATAATGTACACCTGCACGCTCCCGCGCGGCCGCCGACACGCGCCCACGCGAGCGACGGCACAATCGAGTTGGCCATGGCGGTGCAATGGCGGCCATTTTATGGTTTCCGAATAATGCATTTAGGATAAATAATATGAGTGTAGATAAAGCAGTGTATGCAACTGTACGTAATTAGGCCTTAAAACACTCGTGTGATCTTAAAACCACACTCTTGTTTTAAGGACCCTTATTACGTAACAGTTACATAAACTACTATTATTAACAACTGACAATGATGTACCTTGGACTTGAAAACGTCACAATTACTTATCATTATCAACAACCCTCGAAACCTTGTTTTCTGAAGAGGTATATATGTTCATGGCACATGAAAGCTCATTTTCCATTGTATCCGATGCGAACTGTACTTATAATAGGTATAGAGATAGCGGTAGACAGACCGCCGGCTTAATAAAACCGTGAAGATGGAGAGACGCAAACACTCCTGACAGGTGATTGTTGCCGTATAGAGAACATGCATGAAAAATATTTAATTGAATCTGTTCCATAAACACGTTCAACAACCCCAAACTAATATAAATAAGTGGAAATCCGTAATAATTTTTAACAGTTTTTTAAAGATATTGCGGTTTGAAAACGTAAAATTTTAGGCATTTTTTTTTATACATCAAATGTATTTTCAAAACTTCAGTTCGATTATATATGTCCTGACAAGAAAAAAAATGTATGACAACTATATAGCTAAACGCATTTTTTCGTGCCTAAAATTACTAAAACTTGTTCCTTCCAAACAGTTTTCTGCAACTTCGTGAACGGTGACGTCACAATCCACACACTTTTTGTATGGGGCGTTTTGACGCGCGGCGCAGACGCCTAACGTATTTTCACATTTTTGACGTTTCAGGGCTATCATAGATAGTAGGTTTATTAGAGACATTTGAATCTACAGGGAAATAGAATCGAATGACGTCTTCCAAAAAAATCATGCATATTCCTAATTGCCCAGATACCTTATTCAGACGCACATATTCGTTTGCGGTATTTCCACAATATTCTAAAATACAATTACTTATAATTAAAAAAAGGATAAAACCTAAACTCTGGTCAGGACCAAATAAAAATTAATAGAATTAGGAAAGTCGGTTAGGTACCTAATCAAATATCGTGTGACATAGGTTGTATAGATTGATTTAAAATCCCTAATTAAATTAATAGTTTTCCTCTTATCATTCAGCCTGAAATCGTTAGCACTGGAACTAATTGTTAACTGGTTAGTCAGATAAGCTGATAGCCACAAATGTGGGCGGTCAGCATACTCAAAACGTCGGCTTACGCATTTAATTATTAACTAGCAAAATGATCCACAAATTTACACGCTTATTTTGTTTACCATCAAGTTTCTTAATACAATTGAGTAATACACGTGACTAAGTAAGCAAATAACCACAAAGCGAACTTTGCCGAACAAGGTATCCGATGGAGAGCATATTGTAAACTTATCTTGTTATAATATTTCAAGAAAGTTCTGCTCGCGCCAGACATACCTCGGGCGATTCATTAGGTCATACTTAGGCAGGGACCGGAACCGGTAACCATTAAAGGGGTATTAGATTGGGTATTTGATAGAGTTGTTTTTAAAAACCCTATCAATTCGGTAAGCGTATCGTTTGACTTACCCGAACGAAAGGCTAACCATGTTAATACAGTTAATTCGGGTAAGTGGTTACAACCCAGCATATGGTTTCCCTATCACTATCAGATAGGGTTTTTCAAATGCGATTAAGCTATTTTAAACTCTGTGACCAATACATTTGGCTTATTTATTATTCGAGCACCCTACGAGCTAAGCGCTGCCGGGCGGCACGAGCGAGCCTACAGACAAACAAGAATCTTTTTGCGTATGTTTTCGTACTTACGCCTTTGATCTAGACGCTATTATTGCTTGTTAGTGCGCTAAAAGATCGTTGTGTGGTGCCGGTGTTTTTGTTCTTGCCATTCGAGCGTGACGGCTCGTGTCGATTGAATCTTCGACCCAGGCTTATAGGAATCAAAATCAAATGCATATTGTGAAGTGTTAAAATATATAATTTTGTGTTATTCTAGTTATAGGTAGTACTTTGTTTCAATGGATTATTTGAAAAAAATATCGTAAGAATAAACTTATGTTGATTGTATTCCCGTTAAAATGATTCAAAATAATTTCGTCGGGACTAATTCATATACGAGAAAATGTAATAAAAATAATTGATTCTTAACAGAATTATTTAATCATGCTTTTTATTTTAAATAATGTTCCGCGTATAAGAATGTATTCTGGGTTTTCGGTGTCGTGTGGAAACTGGACCTAATCCCAATAAGGCGTAGTTTCCCTTATGCCCAGCAAAAATTATATCTGTTTTAAAATCCACGGTAGGCAGATATACTCTTTTCACTTCTCATGCTCGTAAAGTTCGACTTTAAATCGTGCGTGGACGATATAAAATCGCATTTTAAGCTCTAGGGCATAAAGTAAAATTTTCTTCTAAGACCAAGAATGTGGCTCAACAGCCAAACAGAGTCAAAATATATTGCACAATTTAATTGAACAGTAAAATTTCGTAAAATACTGAAACTTGTTCTTTTATTATATTCTTGTACTCAGATAGAATAAGCTTTCTGGCCCAGACAATTCCTATTGGATGGGTTTTTTTTTGTATAGATCAAAGTGTCAGGAATTGATACCAATAAAATTTATAAGTAAATATTGGGCGCTAAGATGCCAAAAAAATGGTAAAAATGGTAAAAATCAGTTTTTCGATTCTTGAGGAAAAACTACGGCTCCGACAAAAAATAGTTAAATGTAACAAATGTGCGCTATAAAAAAACAGAGAATGAGCCCCAGTAGAGCAAAATCTGTTTAGAGGATCGTCTGCAATGTGAAAAAAATTAACCAGTGTAAGTTGACCTTTGTATAAGAATAATTACTAGGGCAGAAGAGGTCAGCTAAACATGTTTATTTAATTTTAAGAGAAATTAAGCATTATTGCAAATGGCACCTAAAATATAAGAATAGCAGAATTAAAATACTTAAGTATAGTTTAAGTTAATTATTAATTTTTTTAGGTGCCATTTGTAATAATGCTTCATTTCTCTGAAAATTACACAACCAAGTTTAGCTGACCTCTTCTGCCCTAGTAATTATTCTTATACAAAGGTCAACTTACACTGGTTAATACACGTTTTTTTTGCAAATATTGTAAATTCAATAACTCGCGTTCCGAAAGTTCTGGAGAGCTGAAATTTGAATATGATGTCGGTTTTGTGGTCCTTTAACTACAGTTAAATGTTCAAATGAAAATGTTGTAAA
This sequence comes from Pammene aurita, assembly GCA_947086415.1. Taxonomy (NCBI): domain Eukaryota; kingdom Metazoa; phylum Arthropoda; class Insecta; order Lepidoptera; family Tortricidae; genus Pammene; species Pammene aurita. The sequence goes on from OX352290.1 coordinate 16,005,308, forward strand.
CTTTTTGCAAACCGTCGAATTTTGCAAAAAGTGACCTTTTTTTAAATCGACTGGGAGGGTATTTTAATTTTCGAAAACCGTTATAATTTCGATTTCTATGCATTAAGGAGGAGTTGAACTACAAATTTCCAAGTTTACAAATCATTTGACAAAGAATAAAGTTGTTTAAATAATCTATGAAGTTCAGGCACTTTTTGCGCGCGCGGCGGCGACGCACTATGGCCCAAACGCCCGATCTAGCTGGACAAAATTATTTTACACTCATAGACTAAAATTGACTATTTTTATTATTATTTTGCTATAATTCATGTGAAAAAAAATTCACATGAATTATACCAAAATAATAATAAAAATAGTCAATTTTAGTCTATGAGTGTAAAATAATTTTGTCCAGCTAGATCGGGCGTTTGGGCCATAGTGCGCCGCTGCCGCGCGCGCAAAAAGTGTCTGATCTTCATAGATTATTTAAACAAGTTTATTCCTTGTCAAATGATCTGTAAATTTGTAGTTCAACTCCTCCTTAATGCATAGAAACCGAAATTATAACGTTTTTCGAAACAACATTTTCATTTGAACATTTAACTGTAGTTAGAGGACCACAAAACTGACATCATATTCAAATTTCAGCTCTCCAGCACTTCCGGAACGCGAGTTATTGAATTTACAATATTTGCAAAAAAAATGTGTTTTTTTGCGAATTGCGGACGATCCTCTGGACCGATTTTGCTCTACCGGGGCTCATTATCTTTGTTTTATAATTGCGCACATTTATACATTTAATTATTTTTGGTCCGACCCGTAGTTTTTCCTCTAGAAGCGAAAAACTGGTTTTTACCATTTTTTTGGCACCTTAGCGCCCAATATTGATCACTTATAAATTTTATTGATATCAATTCCTGACACTTTGATCTATACAAACAATTTTTTTCCCGTCCAATAGGAATTCACTGGACTTTTTATGATTTTTCCGCTAATTCTATCTGAGTATTGCTATAATTATTTGAATTGCGTGTTTTCTATAATTAAATAAATGTAATCAAATAAAATAGGAGTTGATAATAGTTTAGAAATGCCCCGAAATGTTTTGATGACTTGGCAAAAAATTTCTAAATTCACATGTTAAAAATTCAAAAAAATATATTAAAAAATTAATTGGTTGGAACCATATTTGTTTTCATTGTAATATTTTTGTTAGTTGAAATTGTTTTACGATTACCGATAAATAATTTCCTCGCAAATGAAGTGAAAATTTGAGTGTAACCCTCGTCCATAAAACCCATTTTACACTCGACTTTTAAACGCCTCGCGTAAAATCGTACGTTTTATGCACTTGTTACTACTATAATAAAAATAAAATAAAATAAAAATGAAATAAAAATGGAAATAAAATGAAAATAAAATGAAAATAAAATGAAAATAAAATGAAAATAAAATGAAAATAAAATGAACATAAAATGAAAGTAAAATGAAAATAAAATGAAAATAAAAACAAAAATAAAAACGAAAATAAAATGATAATAAAAACGAAAAAAAAAACGAAAAAAAAACGAAACGAAACGAAAACGAAACGAAAACGAAAACGAAACGAAAACGAAGCGAAAACGAAACGAAAACGAAACGAAATCGAAACGAAAACGAAACGAAAACGAAACGAAACCGAAACGAAAACGAAACGAAAACGAAACGAAAACGAAACGAAAACGAAACGAAATCGAAACGAAAACGAAACGAAAACGAAACGAAACCGAAACCGAAACGAAAACGAAACGAAAACGAAACTAAAACGAAACGAAAACGAAACGAAAACGAAACGAAAACGAAACGAAACGAAAACGAAACGAAAACGAAACGAAAATGAAACGAAAACGAAACGAAAACGAAACGAAACGAAAACGAAACGAAACGAAAACGAAACGAAAACGAAACGAAAATAAAACGGAAAAAAAATGAAAATGAAAAAAAAACAAAAAAAATTAACAAAAATATTATACACTGATTTTTTTTATATAAAATAAAAAAAAAATTATATACACGGTGAATCTGAGTATCCCGACAGATTTTAACCATAAATTCCTGATAATTGACTGATAAATAACTGACTGAGACTAAAATGTCGTATAAACTTTTCTGGAATTAGCCTAGTTTCAGAGTTCTTCTTCTTTGTCGTTACACTCTTTACAGAGTGGTCGTGGCCAAAATGTACTAATTTATTTTAATTGACAGTTTTACCAATAACATTTATGTTTTTATGTTCAAAAGCATTTTAAAAATCGGAAAAATGAAAAAAAAAATTTTTTTTGTGAAATCGAACTAAATTCGTAAAACATTTAGTACTCCTTATGACCTCAGGAATTTATGGTTGAAATCTTTCGGGTTACTCAGATTCACCGTGTATAATAATAATAATAAAAAAACCAGTCTATCTTGAATTTTAAAACAGATATAATTTATACACCCCGAATAATTAACCGAAAATAACTACCATGACTATTTTTCAGTAAAAAGTATATAACCGCCATCTTGGATTATAAAACAGAAATAATTTTCGAAATTACATCCCCTAATTATAAATATTAATTATTTGTAACGGGGTATTTACCTCGTACCCGAAATATCGGGTGCCCAATAGGCAATAACGCTAATATACATGGTAAATACCCCGTTTCAAATAATATTTATAATGTGAATGACCATGTGAGCTTAAAAAATCGTATATCCCAAATTAGCTGACAACGACTACCAATCCCTACGCCAATTCATGGGATTAGGTTGCCAAGCGGACCACAGGCTCAACTGAGCCGTGGCAGAAGCCGGGACAAACAGGACAAAAGGAGGATGAATACTGGTTTGTGTAAAATCGATTTGAATATGAATAAAAATTGTGTTTTTATTCTTATTCAAAATAATTATTGCCCATCTCATCAGTACGTGCGAACTATGCAAAAATAAACTGAACGTAAGACACATTTCTTTAACAGAAATTCTTTAATGGAAAGTTGTGTACGTGAGCAGAGGACTGGACTGTGAGTGTGACTTTTCCAGAATGAATAAACGACAGCAAATCTTATATTTACTAAATTTGTTCCGCCGCCACCTTTCCTGTTCCATTTTAAATGAGAAAGATAGAACCGCCTGCCTGCGTGGAAAAGAGACAGGAAAAGGGTAGCCCTATGATAGGGGAAGCGGTAAATATTAAAGCTATCTTTACCCCATTCGACTCGGAAACCACATTGAAAAGGGTTAAGCCTATTCAAAATGATTTCCATATCGATAGGGTAACCCAATGATAGGGTAACCCTATCATTAGGGTAAGACTTTAATAGGGTTCGAAACGATTAATCAAATGAAGGGGTTTTCCGGTCCCTGTACTTAGGTTTTATTTGATACTGACGTAGGACGCTCTGTTGACATCGGACGCTGCGTGCATGGTTGTATGGGAAAACAGCAACATGTCCGTATAACGTAACGCTGGACGCATTTCACCTTCCCGACACAAATTGTATGTGAATAAACAAGTCTGGAAACCCCTGCATTAGGTTATGCTATTATTCTGCATACGAAGAAAATATGAGTTCGGCTAAAATTAACCCCCGCTCCGTTCGTTATCGATTCGGGTATGGATGTGTGTTATGGGAAAACGTATGCACGGTTTTCACGGTAATGTGGGCTCCATCGATGCAGGCTGTTTAATTTGTGTTAAATTTTCCATTCGGCTTTCACGGATGGTGACTCCTTACCTTATAGTCCAGTATTACCATTAAAAGTATCGTATAAAAATACAGTCATTGTATTACTTGCGTTCTCGTCTGGTCTGTTTATCGCTGGCGTTAATTATAATATTTTTTTAGGTATTGGACATTTCTCGTAGTGTGGTCATTTTTTATCGATTCTGTCATGTTTTATGGCAGTCTGCTCATTATTATGATTCATAATAATGAGCAGACTCATAATGTATGATCGTTAAAGTTAGTTTACATACTGAAAGTTCCTAACCTTGTTTTAAGGCCTTGTAACGGCTTATCAAAACAATTTAATGTTGTAAGTTAAGTAGAACTTTGGCGAGTTTTATTGCCAATCCGACGAGGACTAGCCAGACTTCTGTAGAAGGAAGACCAACATCAGGCTCGACAGCTAGAACACGGCCCAATTGATCAATCGAAATAAGACGAATAATACTAGTCCGCGAACTGTATTTTTTTGTATCAAGTAATAAATTAATAATACTACGGGCCTGTTTCACAATCTCCAGATAAACTTATCTGCCAGTTAAAATTATTGCTATCCTTTTCTCCAGTCATATAAAAGAAAAGGACAGCAAACATTTATCTGACAGATATGCTTTAACTGGAGACTGTGAAACAGGCCATTAGTGTACTGTTGTTTTTGAAATTGGCTCCAGAAGTTGTAACGATATCATGTTTGTTATCAAATATATACTTAATAGGTACTTACATATTCACCTTAGCCGAGATTTTCCTGATGAACTTTTCTTAATTAACAGGATTGGACTTAGCGTTTCTTAATTAACAGAATTTGACCTAGAGAACAAATACTAGACTCAAGAACGATGGAAGCGGGTCACTTCATTTGGAAAATAAATATGCAATATTCTACATATATTGATATATTATACCACGTTTCTGTATTTTTCTTGAATGAATGTCGCGTTTGTTATTCGTCACGCCAAATCAATCTGTTCCGGTTTACAAGCAATCTGACTGTTTTATGTTATTATTATTGCACTCACGTATTTTACACGTACCTGCGATCGTCAGGGAATATGTTGCTGTGGAGCGGCCTCAAAATTATAATAGGTAGTAGGTACAGTCAGCATCAGAATAAGCAAAGCGGGTGAGGTGTTCAAGAATTGTCTTGGTACGACTTTATTGTTAAGAGAATAAGAGTGTGCGAAGATAATTTTGAACAACTCACGCGCTAACCTAATTGCGCTTCTGGCTGTAGCTTCTAGCTTAGCTGTGCATCTCGCGGGGAACCCAGGCGATTTATCTCCGCTTATAATAACCGCTTCAAACCTACTTTTGGTTTATGACAAAAGCGTTTTGCTTCAGTTCCAACAATTTATTGCCGGCTTTTATTATTATGGCCGCGATTTACGTTAAAATATGTTAACTTCCTCGTGATCCGCTGGTCCGTGTTTCATTCAAATTAAGACCATTTCACTGGATTGCAGAGTCTAAATATTTAGGTAACGTAACGACCTGATTAGAGCGCTTCATAACGTGTAATATACACGCTTACGTTAACCTCGACTTTTAATTTAATTACAGTGGTTACAATTAATTCTTAATAACGCGCCATTCTGAAATTAGCTCGCTGAAATATTAAATAACAGTAGCGAGACCGCAATTACTTAATGAATCCTTGTTCGAGCAGCACTCGCATAATGGACGGCTACCTTGTAAAACCGTTTAACTACGTTCCTAAGAATGAATCTAAATGTTACTTAATGTTTCCAATATAGTTTTAAGTAATTTTGAATAAACCTATTCATTTTTATAAACCCTTTTTTTAAAAGATGTAAGTAATTTATGTTCAAAATTCATTAAATTGACCTATTTTCGCAACTAAATAGCGTCATTTAAATACACACGCGAAAATGTCATTCTTCACTCATCTCTATTTTATTTCCATTATTTTCGATGATGATGATGATGGCAATGCACTAAGGGGTAAATTCACGATCTACGCGGCCAAAAGTCGATTTATCAAAACAATAAATACCTCTGCGATAACAGCTACCTGCGGTAGAGGACCCTTTAGCGGCTAGATAACAACCCCCCTACCCTCGTATGCACTTTCTAATTCGTTTCACGTCAGTCGGAATTTGATCGTGTCACTTCGTGTACGTTACTTGTTCTCGGCGCTCTTAGAAAAGCAAAACTTTGAAGGTGTGGTTTATTGTTTTTATGTGATCAAGAGTGAAAAAAATCTGGATGGATTCTGAAACAGCAGGTTAGTAATTTATAAGCAAAAATAAAAATATGCTTTATTTATTTGTTTTTGAGGCTAGGTTAATGCTCTGAAAGAGAGACTGTTTTTGAGCGTCATTTTTCGCAAAAAAAACTTCACTCGTTAATAAGTAATACAATAGGGTGAGATCGAGCAGAATTGTTAATAGCATATTATAGTCTATTGTTTTGGTTATTAGAATTTAAAAAAAACCCTTCCGCATGCTTCCGCCAAATCATAATTTTTATACTTTAAAAATAATTCGCCATTTTACTCCAAAATAAACTTTTTTTTGTATTGAGTTTAATCGACATGTTTATTTGTTTTAGATGTACCAAATACGTCAGGAACGAAGATCGTGACTAGAAAACACATATTTGATCTCATCAAAAGTAAAAATTTACCTACATTGGAAGAAATACCGTGTTCCTTAAGAGATCAACTTTTTTCGAGTGAAGGTTGCACTAATGATGAAATAGAATTATTTAAAAGCAATTTTGCTTATTTCAAGTCAGAATTTAAGACTAGATGGAGTAAAGCTCAGTATAACGAAGACAGATTCATAAAAAACAATCATTCTTTCAAAAGATTTCATAACGAACCTGGCTTGTTGGTAGATATGCCAAAGGAAAATTTCGGCAACACGAATGATGGAAACACCAGCAGAAGGTTTTAGCATCAGATATAACTGGAATCAGTTACGAGCTGATATATAGATTAAAAGTAATTTTAGAGACGATATAAAGTGGCTACAAAATTGACTCTGAAAAATACGACAGTTACGTAAAGAAAACAGCCGAACTATATGTCAAATTATACGGATGGCATCCCATGACGCCCACGATGCATAAGATACTAGTCCATGGTGCTGTTATTAAAAAAAATGCGTTACTACCCATTGGACAGCTGACTGAAGAAGCTGCAGAAGCGCGTAACAAGCATTTCCGATCTTATCGACTTGATTTCGCAAGGAAGTTTACGAGAGAAAGCTGCAACACGGATATTTTGAATCGCTTACTTTTGAGATCCGACCCCTTACTGCGCTGCAGGAGAAAAGTAAAAAAAAAAAGAAAGCACAGTACTTTCCTGCCAGCGACGATAGAATTGCTATCGCCTGCCGATCCGAACCCAGAGTGCTCTTCTGGAAGCGAAGAAGAAAACATCATAGCAGAGACTGTAGCTTAAGGTGACAGGTATCACGGTTGACGACTGCATTTTGCGTTTTTATAATCGCAGCTTCCGCTTCTGCCATCTAGTATACTTGAGATGAACTATGACAATTCAATGTTGACATGTTTAAATAGTCAAACAATCGCGGTCTTTTACAGTAAGATGGCGCTTTGATAATAATTTCATTTTATGTGTACTTACTTAATTAAAGTTACTATTGTATGTAGGTAATCAATGACGAAATAATTTAAGATACCTATAATATAAAACGACTTGGCCAACGCACGCCATTACCTACAGTTTCATAATCGCACAATTATAATGTTTTATTCTAAATATCCAAAATAAGCATTCATCATGGCGGTTATATTTCTATGTGTCAAGTACGTGTCAAGTCTTTCTAAATAAAAGTTCAAATAAAATGTACTTAACTGAAGATAATATTATTTGTAACTAATTTGTTTTATGTCCTCTTCTGCTCTGAAAAATCCAGGTTTTTAGTATCTATAACGAAATTAGAGATGGTCAAAAACGCTTCCAATGAGGACGGTAAAGTGCGTTGGGATAAGACCGCATCGGTAGAACATCGGATAATTCAATTACCTATCTGGAAAGTTAGCCTTTAGTTGCAAATACAAACCACACATCCTCAAACACTATTGTGTACCTCTACCTAGTTGCATTTTGATATAATGGCGATGGCGCTTTTTTCAGGTACCTACACATTTTACTTAAATGTTTCTTCCGGTATGCTTAATAACAACGACTGTTGGTTAACTGAAAGGTTAAAAAAACCGGCCAAGTGCGTGTCGGACCACGCATAGGAGGGTTCCGTACCTTCAATGGAATAAGAACCAAACTAATACCAAAAGGTCGTATCTGATGCCTATGGAAGAAGTTTTTTGGAAATAACTCAAAAATGGCCAAAGTATTTTCGTAGAAAGTATATGCTAAGGCGCATCTCCTCAAATTTTTTCATATTTTTTGGACTTACGGTTCAAAAGTTACAGGGGGGGCTACACAATTTTTCTGACTTTCGAAGCGATTATTTCAAAAAATATTCACTTAATCACAAGAAGATCAAACAAACCTCAATATTATTTTTAAAGACCTATCGATTGATGTGTCACATGTTGATATTTGGAAAAAAGATTTTTTGAAATTTAGTTACATGTATCGAGCCCCCCCTTAAAATATATTTTTTTTTCAAATTTCAAGTAGCGGCATACAGAAATACACCTTATGTGTAAATTTTATCCAGATACGTCGTATAGTTTCCGAGTAAAATGGCTGTGACATACGGACGGACAGACAGACATGACGAATCCATAAGGGTTCCGTTTTTTGCCATTTGGCTACGGAACCCTAAAAATCACTTATTCTTTATTTGACGATCTCCTAGCCCAGTCGGTGGTAACCCTGCCTACGAAGCAGGAGGTCCCGAGTTCGAATCCTGGTCAGGGCATTTATTTGTGTGTTGATCGCAGATATTTGTTCCTGAGTTATGGATGTTTTCTATGTATTTAAGTATTTATCCATATTTATCTATTATATATATCGTCGTCTAGTACCCATAACACAAGCCTTATTGAGCTTACTGTGGGCCTAGGTCGATTTGTGTAAGATTGTCGTATAATATTTATTTATTATTTATAGTAAATGTATGGAAAATATTTAATTTGTAGCTTTTTAGTACATTACCGTAAGTTGACCTCTAATAGGAAACTATTAGAAACGATAGGAATGGAATCGATTGGCATAAAAAAGCAGCATGTGAAAAATAAAAATAAATAATTTTCATAAAGTATGGGAAAAGTTTTTCTCAATTTGTGGCTTTTCTAGCCGCAAATTATTTTTGATCCCATACAAGGATGGGATCAATTCAAAAAGAAGTTTACCAAATGTGACCTCTTTCTCGCATCCTGTATGTTTTTTCCAAAATCCGTAACGTTATTAATTTGAAATTGAGGGAAGGTCTTCTAAGACCATTTTCGCGTTGCAGCGAGGGATCTGGTAGCTGCCCCCACTGACCCAAAAATAAATTGAACTTGTATATTATTTCAAATTATCGAAGTTACAAGTAAAAGTAGTTAAGATAAAAGTAATTGCAATTACAAATTATATGTAATCGGGAATACTACTAACATGTAATCTCAATTACAAGCAATTTCAATTACTTAATATAATTGATTTTCTTGTAATTTAATTAGCAATTTAATACATTATAAAAGTAGGTACCATCTAATAAATTACGCCCAACACTGAATAAACATCAGGTTCAAGAGGGTCGTATGGAGGATGTATGCTATCTGCTGCCGAAGTCACGCATACATGTGATCTTTATAGACAAAAAAGTTTCGTTCTATAAATTCAATTGTTTGTCACAAAAAATGGTTTGATTTGTTTTTGCGTGGCATTTAAGACTGGATCTTATTAATTGTTGCTGTGAACATTTTTTAAATGTGTACCTAGTTGGTTACTAGGAACAGGTTTAGACACGGGTATGTTACGTCCAAAAGGGAGGTATGGGCACTCCGAATGTTATCACGCTCAAATCTGGACCTGGCTCAGAGCTCGACTGGGGAAGTACCTCACAGAAAACCATAGCCAAAAAGCAAATAACTTAATTCAACCTAAAGTTTAAGATTAATTTTTTAACATGTTTTAATCATTTTCATTTATACATATACCATAAGTGTTCTTTACTAAAAAAATTTACAAATATAAAAGCGTTTGTCGTCTCACATAAGAATTATAAATTGAAATTACACAAAATAATTAAAAACATGAAAAGTCAGCAGGAGTAAGTTAATAGCATATAATACCTACTTTTGCCCGCGGCTTCGCTCGCGTTAAATTCGGGGTAACAAACCATACAAACTTCCACCCCCCATTTTAGGGAAGTGGGGGGTTAGAAAGAGACAAAAAGTAGCCTATGTCACTCTCCATCCCTTCAACTATCTCCATTTAAAAAATCACTTCAATTCGTCGCCCCGTTTTGCCGTGAAAGACGGACAAACAAACAAACACACACGTACACTTTCCCATTTATAATATTAGTATGGATTAGTTGTATCGTGTCGTGTATAGGGTCGTCACGGTTTTTTGGGTACATTTTTGGGTTAGTTTTGGTTAATTGCCATCTATTTCAAAAGTTTTACCATATCAAAATCCATTACAATATTAAAATACTAATACTTTTACCCGTGACTTCGTCTGCGCGAAATTAACATGAGCGATATGGAATTACATAATAAAACGCAAAATAAAAGTTACTAGTTAGTAAAATCTAAGAGCAAATATAAAACTAGTACGTATGCTATTTCAAGTCAACAGGGAGCAACAATTCCATATAAACTTCCATTCCGTTTTCACCCCCTTATACATACCAAATTTCATCTAAATTAGTTGAGCGGTTTAAGCGTGAAGAGTTAACAGACAGACACACTATAATATTAGTATGGATACGTCCATATAATATATCTCTTCAAGTAGGCTGGGAAAAAAAAAAGAATTATAGCCATAAGAGTTTTTTTAATTTTCTTAAATTTTGAAACATCTTGCTTCAAAGGTTTGAAACATCTTGTCTCTCAAGTCCACTCTCAATATTTTTAACTCACTCGTTTTTGAAAAGTTTGAGAAAATGCTGAAAGGTTGACATGAACATAATACAGGCGGTTTATAATTATATCTATTATTTGAAACCGTGCATAGGGTGGTTATGCTAGTTTCCCGTCCGGGTTGCCGTCCACCTGATTAAACTGCTACAAATTTATTGGACTAAGAGCTGGCCACGTCAGATATGACACAATAATGAGAGCAATGAAACCTGACTATTGTGTCATATCTGACGTGGCCAGCTCTCCGTCCACATGGAAAAAACTTTTTGAGGTCAAATTGGCCATTGATAATAATTATTTATTCTTTAATTGATATATTAATTATAAGCTTTAATTTGAAAAACTTGAATATCAATATATCAATAAGTATGGACGGAAAACTGACACATACTCCACTTTTACAAAAAATGTTTTAGTATAAAAAACCTTTCGAGTATGATTTATTTTCGTATAATATTAATCTAAACAAGATCATATAAGCTCTAGAACGGGCACTTCAAAATTTATTATTGCATTACAAAGCTGGCAAAATCGATAAGTGGAAGAAAACTAGCACCTAAAAACTTACTAAGAGTACATTTTATTGAATAGTCCAATCTTAAGTAGAAGGAGTAGATTTTGAAATTTTATACACGACAAATAGCTTAGGTACACTTCATACTGATTTGAAACAAGAATTAATATTTCGAGAAATTTTTACAAAGGTAAAGCATAAAAGTCAGCCCTGAAAGCTGACCAACTAGTTCAAAAACGGTCCGATCTTACCCCATCGTACCTTACGAGTACTTATTGGTTTTTTCATTTTAGGGATTGTGAGAAATTATATTGGTATATCATATCTACTTACCTACCTAATAATAACATTAATAATTCACTATATCTTTTAAATCGTACGAAAACGAACATACAATAAGCCATATAAACCTAATGGCGCGACCAGACATCGCAGAGTACCGGGACAGCCGAGCCGATTGTTTCTTTCTTATTCCATAGTAAAGCGAGAGATATATAACCTATCACGATGATGTGGACAAATCATTGACAAATGCACGAATGTGTTTCAACTTCAAGCGCATTTGATTCTATTCAATGAATCCGTCATTCATATCATAATATAGATCTAGCTTGCAACAGCGCAAAGCAAGAAGCGAAATGAGCAAATGAAAGTAAGCTGGCAACGTCGCCTCGGATGGAAACAGCTCGAACAAACGCGCTCTTGTAATACAAATTATGGTAAAAACATGGACGAAGCCGTCTATGGTAAAAAGTACCCATACCCACTGTAAAAATTGAATAATGAATTAGTCTCTTTTATAAGTTGGTAGTTTAAATATATTGGGTAAAAAAGTCAAAATAAAAAGATTAAACTAACTAGTAACTTGACTATAGTATGATTTGACTTTTTTTGTCCAAAAATACCTATAAATCGCTTAGGATCAGGATTGAAAATATAAATGAGAAATGAGATAAAAAAAGAAACAAAAAAGTTAACATCAGCCTAGATTTGAACTCGGACATATCTACTTAGTAAGCAAGCGTACTATAACCTAAGCTATGTGGAACGAATTTCCGCACTCAAAATTACTAATCATATTACTCAAATTTGACACATGAAACATGTCTCTGGCTGCAATAGAATAAACGCCTATAAGTTTTATTAGCAATTGCATAGTTCTGATTATTACAGGCTCTTACAAGGTTTTGCGTCTTAAACCTTTATTAAGCGCTTAATACGACTATAGTATCTGCCGAACATTAGTAATGTGCTAAGACGTAGTTATGTTTAATTTCGCAACATATAATTATTTCTGACCGACATAAAACTTGCGACAAGTTTTCTCCAAAACAGTTTCTTAACGATGATATATATACCTAATTATGTTATACAAGACCAAGCACGTATCGGTACAGCGAACACAACTATATGCCCCTACAGAAAATGTAACATTCATGCTCCAACGTGGTTTGTTTTCTTCAAAAACCTTGCACAAAAACACCTCGATTTGACGTGTTTGCATATATCGTCGCCTTAATATGGCAACTGATTTTGTTTCAGTAATAAATTATTTTACACATTTTACTACATTTTTAATTTTTTCCTCTTTTGTGCAGATATCGAAATTTTACACATCAGTGAATTTTGAAAAAATTACCCTATAAATACTTTTTTTATCATGAAACAGTTGTTTCAACTTCGTAAAACGTTAAAAAAACACAAAAAACCGCAAAAATAATAATGGTAGATAGTAAATTTACCCCTATGTGCAATGGGAATATCCTAAAGCGCAGGTAATTAACGCTTGTACAGTTATTAAAGCTCCTAACGGGTTTTGTGTGAATAAATGCGTGAATTGTGTAGTTTATAGGAAAGATGCGATCGTGTTAGGACTCAAATTATCCTAGGTACATTATCAATTATCAAAAGTAATGCGGCCTACAGTCGCCAGGGCAGTACAGTCTGTTATAATTTTCCTTTAGATGTTTGGCTAAACGTGACATCTAAATAGCTGCCTTAGAGTGCTTGTAGACGTCCGTTATTTTCACCGGACAACGGAACGTCAAGAAACGGATATCCTTGTATACGTGTCATATTCTTACCGGATGGATGCCGAGCTTCGAGTGCCGTTTCTATGCTTCAGTTTTGAACAGATGGAACATTGGGTTGCACGCGTGTGATAATGTCGAACAATAAAAAGAAAAAGCTCATATTGGCGTACTATATGTACAAGAAGCAGCAAAAAGTGTCAAAAAAACGTAAAAGGCCATTGTGGGTGCATCCCATATTATTGGAAAGAGACATATATGGTACATTTCATACTCTTTTTGAGGAGTTGGAAGAAGATGAAATAAAATTTGTAAATTTTTTTCGTATGAAGAAAGAAACTTTTCAACTTTTATTGACAGCGATACATGATAAAATAAAACACGAGGATACAAACATGCGAAAATCAATTCCTCCGGCAGCGAGATTGGCCGTTACGCTAAGGTATGAATTAAATTTAAAGTGATATAACGTTTACTGGCACCATTCGTGCGTTTTACGAAGGAGAGTCGCTAAAGTCTTGTTAGAATAACTATAAAGTCAAATTCCGTCTAATTGACTCGTCATCGTAAAATGCACGAGCTATACTTATAGTAATATAGTATTTTTCAGTCATAAGAAGTAACTTAGTAAGGAGACTTTGAAAAATCATAATCATAGTCAGACATATTCATTAATGAACTCATCTCAGTATAAATGGAGGATTGAGAATCATTGTCTTCTAGTTGTGTAGATTGTTCGCGATTCCTGGATGTAGATGGCACGTATGTTGACGCCGCAGCCGTAGTGTAGCCTCGATGTGTATTGTAATTTTGCTGTTGCAATGACGCTTCTTTTCTGAGTGTAAAATTTCTCATAAGTTTCATGACTTCAAATTGAAATTCTACATAATCGTCGTCATTATATTTGTCTACGATAGGAGCAATACCTTTGAAAAAGCACATACTCTTACTACTGTCTTCATTTTCAACAGAATTAATGAAGCTAAGCATTTTTCGGTCAACTTCACTACTATCAGTCTTCCTCTTCTTGATTATTTTTGTGTTAGCGGCACTGGTGGTAATACTGTTTGGTGCACTAAACACATTGGTTTGTGAATCGGTTTGTTCATTATTGGTTTGTGAGACAGTTTGTTCGTTGAGAGATTTTGCGATGTTTTCTCCAGGTGTAATATTCGATTCCGTTTCTCGTCGATTAATAATTTTAATTAAAAAAAGCATTTGATCGTAGAACTTGTATTTTCGTATTTTTTTCATACCGGAGCCGGATTTACATTCCTTCATTTGTTTATGACATTTCATCCAATTATCTCTTGCATTGTTCCATTTCTTTATAATATCTTTGCCTAAAAATAAAAATAAAATTGTTACAGGTATTTAGCTTCAGGGAATACATTTAGCGATCTCCAATATAGTTTTAGAATGGGTGTAAAAACTATCAGCTGTATTGTACAAAAGGTATGTGAAGCGTTATGGGAAACCCTTTCTCCAATTTATATGAAAATGCCAACGGAAGAGGAATGGCTAACAATCGCAAAACATTTCGAGATGAATGCAAACTTTCCTTTTTGCTTGGGAGCCGTCGATGGCAAATACATACGAATCATAAAGCCACAGGAAAGTGGTTCAATGTTTTATAACTACAAGCACTATTTTTCAATAGTGTTGATGGCTGTAGTGGATGCAAACTATAACTTCATATTCATTGACGTGGGTGCATACGGCAAAGAATGCTATTCAGCAGTATTTAAAGAAACAGATTTTTGGAAAAATTTAGTAGACGATAAACTAAATCTTCCTCGGCCTAACCATTTGCCAGGTGTTGACGGTGAGCTACCTTATGTTTTTGTTGCCGATGAAGCTTTCGCTTTACATCAAAATTTGCTTCGTCCTTATGGTCGGCATCAACTTGAGGCAATAAAAAGAATTTTCAATTATCGTCTCTCGAGAGCACGACGCTACGTTGAATGTGCATTTGGTATTTTATCAAACAAATGGAGGATTTTGCATAGATCATTGAATGTTTCAACAGATACTGCTGTCAAAATTGTAAAAACGTGTTGCTTACTACAAAACATCAGTAATAAAGTTGAGGGTAGTTTTAATAATACTACTGACAATGATAGTGAACAGGTGATGTCTACTAACAGCGGTTTAAGAAATTTGCCTCGTTCCCATTCAACACGAGGTAATGTTACAGCCAATGTAATTCGTAACAAATATGCCGAATATTTCATGTCACCAACAGGGCGTGTCCACTGGCAAGATCAATATGCATAGTAATATGTATAGGATAATATGTAGGATGTTAAAAATAAAACATAACTTACCAAACTCGTTTTTTTCTTTGTCAGATAATGTTTCAAAATCATCATTAAACGCCATACAAATTTCCTTCCAAGCGGCATGAGAAGATAGCCTATTTTTATAACAATCCTGGGTTTTATCCCACAACACAGGCCTATTCTCTACTAAAGTTATCAACAATTCCATGTCGAAATCCATTTTGAATTAAAAACGCAAGGAGACGGCAGCGTAATTTACAAATACGGGCGATACGTCCGTCAGCGTCTACACACGCCAATACACTGGCATGGATGACCGCTTTTCTCACACCGGACCGGTGTCCGTCACGCCGAGGGGAAGCGGAGATGTATCCGGCGAAGTTCATTTGCCGGACAAGTGTCCGGTGCGTGTACACACACTCATAGTGAACCATACACCACCACAAGTCCGGCAAAAAAAACGGACCGTCGTCCGGTGAAAATAACGGACGTCTACAAGCGGCCTTAAGGTTCATGTACACTACGAGTTTCTCGTACGAGTTTTGGCAAAATATTGTATGCGATTTTCGTAGGCGATAGTCGAAAGTTGTAATCGTATGAATTTGTTAACATTCGTACATGAAATAAAAACTTCACGACACTTTTAACAAGATACTCGTAGGGCGACGAGTATTAAATGAGATTATCGCATGGTGGTCTCGTTTTTGTTAATTTATACGGGGTAATTCAAAAGTCAAAATTCAGAAATGAACCAAATCTCACCTTTTATGGCGGTGTAGTATTTGTCATTTACTTGATGATATATTTTTCCCTGGATTATGAAAATCGTTCAAAGCGTAAATACCGTACCGTAGTCACTCAACCAATTTCATTTCTGGCCCACTTTTTACCTTGTCACAGTGACAAAGTACCAAGTAATCCATAAATGAAATAGGTTGACTGTACACGAGCTTTACAGCTTGATTACGTGTTTCCGCCGTGCCACGCCGGCATCCCCCGCAATGCAACTCTCAGAGACCGCTGAACGCGTGCAGTCTGCTTCTACATATTAGGGGTTGTTCAAGCTGGTTTGAACTTCAGTGATACGCTTGTTAACTCACGAATATCACGACATTATTTACGCTCGATTTACCAAACTTGTACCTATGAAGTCTTACTCTTAAGGTAAAGCGTCAACATTGTATCTACTACTGTAGGAAATTAGGAATACACTTGCTTAACTAGTTAAATTGACACCTTGTATAGTGTTCTAACGATTAAAGTTATAATCGTTTGTCAAAATATGTTATCTACTGCTATAAGGATATGCACATAGTAACATTGTTTCTACGTTGTTTTAACATTTTGGACCTAAAGCACATGCGTATCAATATTATTTTTGCCACGAACCCTTTCTAATCTTTAAAGCTCAAAGGGCTCAGTTTGGGTAAAACAATTAGACTAGAACCGAAGCGGCGGCTGTCAAAGCCAGGATGCCTCAGGCGGCCTTCTGGGTTTAGTATTCAGTACCACGGCGGGGCCGGTGCCTAAGCGGGGCAATTTACCGCTAACCACATTACAATCATTGCATCAAACATGTTCCCGTAGTAATTTTGCTACTATATGAGGAAGTACCTACGTGTTAATTTGAATACGATTGTTTTGATCCATATTGTGCACCTAAATGTGTACCTATGCTACGCTCGAAGAATAAAAACGCTCTTTAATCCTAACATAAATAGAATATTTCTTAGGAGTGTAACATCGGTTACCAATGTCGAACATTTCTGAAATGACGATTATCCTCCTGTCGCCAGAAAAATAAATGTCAAGACAAATGTAGGTAATTTCAATTTGTGTAATTTAAAATTTGAAATACAACGGAATGGGAGCCTGGAAGGCTATTTTATAGGCCTCTGGGCGGTTTACTGTTAAAATTGACCACCAGATCTTTTATTCGACTAAATTAGGAGTTAATAACAGGGTTCACGAAACCTTGTTTTAATAATGATATGAAAACTATTCCAGGAAGTGGTTAATAGAAAAAGTCTCCAGGTTGATAAATATTGGACGTTTCTATAGAAAATTTAATTATTGTTGTTCATCAAGAGTTGAGTATCTAGCTAGACTTCGGAAAACTTCCATTATTATTAGACTAAGCGAAACGGCTTAGTGCTGTATGCAAAAATAGCTCATTGGCGGTAATATAATCCATTCTGACCGAAATGGCGGGCGTAATATATTTCTTTAATGGCATTCGCCTTCGTTTCGAAAACTTATATTTGATGGAAACATGTTTTCGGTCTATTAACGACCATTAATAATAAAGCTTAACGTAACGTTCAGCTGGTACTTGCCTAGTAACGGACTTTGTGATTGATATAAAAAAATATCGGAAAATGGCAATAGATGGTCTAAATCCAAGCTGAAAGGTAGGGATTAGTTCTACATCTGAACCACCAGTCCATTGACTTCGAGGGATTCCTATTAACTTCTCCCCAAACTAGTTCGTCCATCTATAGCAAACTTTTCAGCTTTGTTGCAGTGTACATACTATTTATTACCCGTTTTTAGGATTCTGTAGCCAAAATAGCAAAAACGGAACCGTTTATAGTTTCGTCATGTCCGTCCGTCCGTCCGTATGTCACAGCCATTTGGCCGCTTTTTTACTTCAGGTTACAGTTACAGGTGTTGTTTAACACGTCAATAAGCAGTTGTGTGCATTTATTAATAATAAAATAATCGATGCTACGCATTCTTAGCTGCTATGATCTCTTGATGATGTGTACCTATGCTACGCTCGAAGAATAAAAACGCTCTTTAATCCTAACATAAATAGAATATTTCTTAGGAGTGTAACATCGGTTACCAATGTCGAACTTTTCTGAAATGACGATTATCCTCCTGTCGCCAGAAAAATAAATGTCAAGACAAATGTAGGTAATTTCAATTTGTGTAATTTAAAATTTGAAATACTACGGAATGGGAGTCTGGAAGGCTTTTTTATAGGCCTCTGGGCGGTTTACTGTTAAAATTGACCACCAGATCTTTTATTCGACTAAATTAGGAGTTAATAACAGGGTTCACGAAACCTTGTTTTAATAATGATATGAAAACTATTCCAGGAAGTGGTTAATAGAAAAAAGTCTCCAGGTTGATAAATATTGGACGTTTCTATAGAAAATTTAATTATTGTTGTTCATCAAGAGTTGAGTATCTAGCTAGACTTCGGAAAACTTCCATTATTATTAGACTAAGCGAAACGGCTTAGTGCTGTATGCAAAAATAGCTCATTGGCGGTAATATAATCCATTCTGACCGAAATGGCGGGCGTAATATATTTCTTTAATGGCATTCGCCTTCGTTTCGAAAACTTATATTTGATGGAAACATGTTTTCGGTCTATTAACGACCATTCATAATAAAGCTTAACGTAACGTTCAGCTGGTACTTGCCTAGTAACGGACTTTGTGATTGATATAAAAAAATATCGGGAAATGGCAATAGATGGTCTAAATCCAAGCTGAAAGGTAGGGATTAGTTCTACATCTGAACCACCAGTCCATTGACTTCGAGGGACTCCTATTAACTTCTCCCCAAACTAGTTCGTCCATCTATAGCAAACTTTTCAGCTTTGTTGCAGTGTACATACTATTTATTACCCGTTTTTAGGATTCCGTAGCCAAAATAGGAAAACGGAACCGTTTATAGTTTCGTCATGTCCGTCTGTCCGTCCGTCCGTCCGTATGTCACAGCCATTTTACTCGGAAACTATAAGACGTTTCTTAATCAAATTTATACATAAGGTGTATTTTGTATGTACTACGCTACTTAGTTACGTAGTTAAATTGCAGAAAAAATATTTTTAGGGGGGCGCTCCATACATGTTACAGCTACAGGTGTTGTTTAACACGTCAATAAGCAGTTGTGTGCATTTATTAATAATAAAATAATCGATGCTACGCATTCTTAGCTGCTATGATCTCTTGATGATGTGTACCTATGCTACGCTTGAAGAATAAAAACGCTCTTTAATCCTAACATAAATAGAATATTTCTTAAACCTATCCTATCCTATCAAGTTCAAAATAATTTTCCTAGAAAGTTTTTATAAAGTTCTACTTTTGAGATTTTTTTCATATTTTTAAAACTTATGGTTCAAAAGTTAGAGGGGGGGACACACATTTTTTTTTACTTCTGGAGCGATTATTTCCGAAAATATTTACATTATCAACACCTGCTTATACGGTTAAAACAAACTTAGTTAAAAAATTACAAAATAATTTCCGGAACTAAGTTTGTTTTAACCGTATAAGCAGGTGTTTATTGTACCTGTAATTTCTACAAAATCACAATGAAATGACGTGCTTTCAAAAACTCTTAAGTGGGGACACTTACTGTGACGGACGGAAAACTGCGGAACCCTATACTGAGCGTGGCCCGACACGCTCTTGGCCGCTTTTTTACTTCAGGTTACAGTTACAGGTGTTGTTTAACACGTCAATAAGCAGTTGTGTGCATTTATTAATAATAAAATAATCGATGCTACGCATTCTTAGCTGCTGATCTATTGATGATGTGGAGCTATGCTATAAAGGTTGAAATTCACTCGTAAAACATAATCGTCCCACCATCGTAAGAACTTAAGAGCATTATTAACAAACGCCAATTAAAATAGAGTATTAAGAAGAACTAGATACGGGTATAAAAAACATTATTTTCATCTTATAGATCAAGATGCACAATCAAGAAAAAGTGCAATCAACGACTCAAACGTGTAAAACTAGCTGATGGATGTACATATGTGGCCTTACATAAATAGGCCTTGTAATGGTGATAAAATATTACGGGCAATAATACCTGCCTCTTTTGTTAAGTAAGTAGTTAAAAACAGTTGCATAATATTAGCAATTAAACATATAATGGGTATCTGAGATACCTATGTACTCTACGCGCCGTCTGACGAAGTCTTAGTAATAAGAAGCACAATGTTTAATAGTGTTGACAGGTATTTTATTAACAGATTTTAGTGCTAGAATAGGATAAAGCTTTTAATAATTAAGTACCTTCCTGTAATTTTTGTGTTGGACAAAATCGTATCATTAATAAACTCAAACATGAAACTTATACACGAATGTAGTGATTCACATTACACTGTACATTATCGGTAAGAATTTAACCAAGTAATATAGTAATGTTCAATTTTTAGTGTTATTACTTATTAGGGTCAAATAATGTGAAAGAAACTGCAGTAAAACAATGGAAGCTTTTGTGTTTGGGTTTGTAAGAATTATCTCGTTGAGCAGTGGGAAAGGCGGCTTTAAAATCTTGTATATATATTTTTTTACTAAACCTGGTTTTAAATAAGTATACACCTATCTTACCCCAAGCGGCGCGGCGCTCCCTACGTTACGCTTCTACGACAGATTTTGTATAAAAAGCGGGAAATACTTGCTACGAGCTACGGTGTAGCGAGATCGCTTTAGCCGTGACTTTGTTAAGATTTTTAGTTGTTGAGTATGTCTAAAAGGTGAAAAATCAATTTAAACAAAAAATAACCAAATTCACTTAGCCTCTACATATCCAGAAGCAAATGCACGAGCTACTCTAAAAAATACCCTAATCACTATAAGAGTGCCTATAACATTTGAAGAGCTTCCTCGATTTCTCCAGGATCCCCATCATCCTGCCATCATCAGATCCTGACCTGATGACAATGGGACCAACTGAGAAATATTACTCTTTCAAACAAAAAAGAATTTTGCAAATCGGTCCAGCCGTCTTCGAATAATACATAGAAAACGAAATCCCGACGAATTGAGAACCTCCTCCTTCGAAATCTTGAAGTCGGTTGAAAACTAAGAAATAAACAGCATTTAAGATATTTTTGTCCTTGCCAAGAAAAGGGTTAATATAAAATTTTATTTCATTTCCTCCTTAGGTTAAGCATTTATAACATTTTTATAAAAGTAAATTATAAAATAGTATTTTATGCAACCGTATAAGAGAGGTCAAAAAAGGCGAGTGGCGTGGGTAACAATTTATCCGTAGGCGAAAATTGTTAAAAAAGACGCCACGAGTATTTTTAGACCTAGTTATATAACGTTGCATACAAAAAAAATTACGACTATACATACCTACCTACTCAATTTTACATAAAATATACAATTATAGAAAAAAACAATTTTTGCTCACGTTTTTGGCTATTGCAGATTTTTCATCAACAATAATTTAAGTTTCACCCTTTAAAACGATGTATTTCAATTTCAAGTATTAGCCCACCCAATTATGGAAAACTTAGAGGAAATAATTCGTGTATAGCCAAATTTTGGTGTAGTTGTAGGCAAAGGTATCTTACACAACATACTAAAAGTACCGATGGATGGGGGCGCCGCTAGCGGGGTGGGAGGGGTGTAAAGGTCCCTTATTTTTGGTTTTCGTAAATAACTCGGTAACGGTGGCTCATACTAAAAAATGTTCTATTGCTTAATTCGTCCACATATAATTTTCTATAAAAAAGATTCTTTGCACTTTTTTGCTGGGATCAATGTTTAATGAGATATCGCGGAAATACGATAAACACTTTTTTAAACTTTCTGAGCTAATATTTACGAAAGTATTAGTTTCATCCAAAAATTGTTTTAAAGTACCCTTATTTTTTTTAAAAGACCTATCCAACGATATCCCACACATTAGGGTTGGAGTAAAAAAAATATTTACCCCCCACTCCATGTGTACGGGAGGTACCCGAAAAAATAATATGTTTTCACATTTTGTTTTAAAACTTTGTCTGCGTAATTAAAACACATACTCATGGACTGGACAAGTATGTTTTATTCACGCCGGCAAAGTTTTAAAACAAAATCTGGACAAATATTATTTTTTCGAGTACCTCCCATACACATGAAGTGAGGGGGTAATTTTTTTTTTACTCCAACCCTAATGTGTGGAGTATCGTTGGATAGGTCTTTTAATTAAAATAAGGGTGTTCTAAAACAATTTTTGGATGAAACTAATACTTTCGTAAATATTAGCTCCGAAAGTTTAAAAAAGTGTTTATCGTATTTCCGCGATATCTCATTTAACGTTGATCCCAGCAAAAAAGTGCAAAGAATCTTTTTTATAGAAAATTATATGTGGATGAATTAAGCAATAGAACATTTTTTAGTATGAGCCACCGTTACCGAGTTATTTACGAAAACCCAAAATAAGGGACCTTTACACCCCTCCCTCCCCGCTAGCGGCGCCCCCATCCGCCGGTACTTTTAGTATGTTGTGTAAGATACCTTTATCTACAACTACACCAAAATTCAGCTATACACGAATTATTTCCTCATCAGGCAGTTAAGCGTCTTCGTTTGGTGAGCTATATACTAACATTACCAACACAAACACACGCAGTTAAGCATTAAATAAAAAAATCTTAATCTAGCTCAAATACAAAGAAATATAGGTAACTAAAACTAAAATTTCAATGGGGTTAAAGCGAACCTTGAAATCAAAATTCGATTATCTGCGTCTCTTTCACTCAAATGAGTAGAGAGATAGAGATCTCTCTCCGAACAAGCGGGAGACGCAAAGCGTGTCTGTGGTTAACTTTGTAATTTGTTTTATAAAGTTTTTTTTGTAAAAAACGCTGCCATTATTTAGCTTGTTAGGTTGGTAGCAATTTATTTATGTCTGGCAAACCATTTCTGTCAGTAGAAAAGCGCGGCAAATTTGAAAAATCGCGGGTTGGCAACACTGTGTTTGAATAATTCGATAATTGTGCATAATTTGTGTTTTATCTGTGGCATGTAATTTTTTAAATTTAAAAAAGTTAGTTTTGTTTACTTTCATTTTAAAGTTTCAGATTGCGTTTTTTTTTATTTACTTATTAATGTAATATCTGCCACCACTGTTGAATAAATTAATGTACTTACTAAGAAAGCTCAGCTATAGTAGGATATTAATATAGGTAGTGTACCTTAAATACCTTATGCAGGTATTTTGTGTGATAAATGTGGCTTTAAGGTTATGCAGAGTTTTGTATTGAATTATCATTTGAAGTTCTTTTTTTTCAGTGTAAATCGGATAATTAAAGTGAAAACTGGTGCCAAATGAAGTCTAAGAACGTTTGGTGCTTGCCAAGTTACATCATTAAAAAGTACTGAAAATAATAAATGTTATCAGGAAACTGCTAAAAAAACCGGTGTGCGTTTCTCTGACTATTATAATTTTAGGTATTTCTATGTAACGTGATACTTATTCAAAATGTACCTTAAAAACTGCTGGAAATCAAGTGTGCATTCCTATAACTATTTATGATTTGAGGTATTTTTATGGAACTTGGTACTTATTCAGATCTCACTTCTTTTATAGGCGAAGCATTCCCATAGTATCGAACTTGGCAGCCTTTCACATTTATGTTTTTGATGGGATTTCATTTATTTTTGTTAGGTGTAGGTTCTTTTTTTTTTTTTTATCACTTTTGCTTTAGGAAATGTCTCATTCCACTTAGGTATGTACTTTATACTATACCCTTTATACTAAGCGTCTAATTCTATTTTACTATTTATTTATAGGTGATTTTTACAAATAAACTGGCTCCCTACATTTATAAAATGTACCTACTTACATATAATTACATACATCAATAACGTACTTTATTCTGTTTGTAAGTACGCTACCTACATAGATAATTAATAACTTGGTAATACCTACCTACCAGTAGGTATTATAATTGGTGGCCTATTATGTAGCCCTAGAAGTGCACCATCCCATCTCATCCCGTGGCGTATCGGAGGGTGAGATGGGCAGTAGTATATATAATTCCATCTTAGAGTATATATGATTTCCATGTTCTTGAATCTGCGATTTTATTAGTTGTAAAATTAGAAATTATTTAGACTATGCGAGAAAAAATAATCTTTTCATTTTTGTTTGACTGATTTAGCGCACCTAGTGTACCTAGTGACCTGCTTTGTACTTCGTAAATCGTGGGTTCGGTTCCCGCAACAGACACACACAGAGTGGTGAACAATTTTATTGTTCTTGTCTTTAAGACAAACATGTATTGTCTTAAATTGGTATGTATCTAAATTTAAATAAGTCTTATCTCATTTCCACTCCATATATACCTACTTATAGTAGAACAAAATTCGTTGTTTTCAAAACTGGCTCACACTTGGCCGTTTTCAGATTTTTACTTTATTTCGACCTAAAGACAAACCTTCGAGCCAAATTTCAGGTCGGTACGACCATTGGAAGATAGACCCACTTAGTTCATTATGACTTCATAGTAGAACAAAGTTACACCTTCGCTATTTTTAAAACTGACTCACACTTGGCCGTTTTCAGATTTTTCCCTTTACTTTGACCTTAAGACCTATCTCCATGCCAAATTTCAAGTCAGTACGACCATTAGAAGTGGTCTAGGTTTTTGATGAGTCAGTGAGTGGAGTGTATAGTAAAAATAGCGATTTTCTGACGTCAATATCTCAAGAACTGCTATAGGTAGAATAATGAAATTTTGTATTCTAGACAATTAAGGGGATGTCAACAGACACTCGAAATTTCATATGCGTAGATAAAATATGTTTTGAGTTATAGGGTGGTCGAAATTGGCCCGAAATGGTTCGTGTAATATAACCCACGGCCGGTGTGTCGCTTTTTTTTGCTCGAACTTGGCGGACACACTGCCGTGTGTCTATAGATATGACTGATGTACCTACGGAAGAGCGTGGCCATTTTGTTCGATCTACATTGCTGCTTTTCTATGGAGCAATGCTGCTGTTCGATTCGCCCTAGAGTGTTGCTATATTTTTGTTTGATGTACATTGCTACTGCGTTCGTTGGCTGGCCTGACTATAGTTGATAGTGTTGTTTACTCGAAATACGTTTTTACTGCTAAAACGACACGTCGACGTTACGACACGTCGTGTAGGCACCAATGCGTTTTTGGGGAATAGATTATAGACTTGTCTTTAGATTAATTATGCATGTTCTTATCTATATAATGAATGATTAATGACAAATAAAAGTACTGGAGTAGAAAAATACATTTATAACTTACAAAAACAATAAAGACATCATAAAAATGTTTAGTGCTTCCCGTATTCCGTAGAGAATGCGTCCGTGTCGTCCCGCCATCTCGTTTTCGGTCTGCCTCTACCGCGGCGGCCGTCTATGGTGTCTCGTAGGTCCCACTCAGTAGCCATTGCTCTGGAGGGCTGAATGAAGGAGAAGAAGAATTGTCGAACAGTGGGACACAATCGTAATTAAACATTTTTTTTCTCTTTGCCTTAGGACCAGAAGATCCGCAACGTGGTGTTGTTTGGCTCGCAGGGTTCCTTGGAAGAGAAGACTGTCACCGTGTGCTACGGGGCTGACTTTGTCAACGTCACTTTCATTAATTTCTGCTGCACAAGAAAGGAAATCGCGCAGGTTGGTACAATTTTTTTTTGTTTGTTTTTTGGTGCATGTTTTTATAGCCGACTGTACTTTTAATCTAGTAAACATTCTATCAGGCCTCTTAAAGCGACTTACTATACTTCGTGTTTTTATAATTAGAAAGATATAACGCCGTGTAATTTCTAGATAAACTATTTAAAACTGGCTAATATGCCTCCTTCTTCTCCTCCTTTATAAACATATTATAATACAGGGATTAAACTCAAATAAATAACCATACTTGTGGCATCTCGTAATACATCCTCTAATAGTTAAATAAACGGTCGCATAACATTGCATTGACAACCGAAGTCCGTAGATAACTCGCATTTCAGACTAGAAATTTGAATGCATAAATAAATTCATATGTACGTGTGACAGTAATCAATAATGTATATACATAAATAATCGTGTTACGGTAGTCCTGCATATTATACATAAATATGTACATATGTATGCATGATTACCGTAACACGATTATTAAATCAAATTAAAATACTTATCTAGATTATATGTTTTCTTACATAGTAGGGACCTGCTACACATGCAAGAAAACATATTAAAATTAAACAATCTAATTTGCTTAAACCTTTCTTTAAAAGGTCGCGAACTACTTTAGTTTAAAATAGAGTTTTGCATTCTTTAGTTAGACAATGGCTACTTTCCTGTACCATTTACCGTGTCCGTGGTTTGTTACGGCTTTCAAGGACGATCAGTTCAGAAACTGACAATGTCATTAAACGTCACTTATATTCTAATTTCCTATACGAACTTTTATTGCTGACTGTACTTGTTACATTCATCGACTACAAATTCAGCAGGTCCCAATTAATTTCTGAAATTCCAGAGAGCGCTGCTATATTTCGGTGAAAATTAAAAAAAAATCCAGCGTTATTCGTAAATGTGTGTCAAGTCCATAGATATAAAATGGCGCGTGACATCCCATTTCTCTGGTCAAGTCTTGCTCATATGCCGTCGATAATCGTGTCCCTATACGTCATTTTGAAATATGTTCATAGCTAGAAAGAGACAAAATTTTACATAGGCGTTTCGAGGTTT
This sequence comes from Pammene aurita, assembly GCA_947086415.1. Classification (NCBI taxonomy): domain Eukaryota; kingdom Metazoa; phylum Arthropoda; class Insecta; order Lepidoptera; family Tortricidae; genus Pammene; species Pammene aurita. The sequence continues at coordinate 16,032,363 of OX352290.1, forward strand.
AATTAGTAATGTGCGCTTTAGATTTTACTAGTAATATCGAGGATAATGCCCCAGAGCACCGGTCAACACGGGAAATCAATCCCTTTCCAAATTTTGAACCGCAACATAAATTATGGCTCCCTTGCGAAACATTTGGCATACACATAACTGATTTCTGCGAATTTATTTATGGATGTGTGGTTTTCGGGGTTTTCCCAGAAGTAACTGTGCCTTGTTAAAATAATTTTGCCCTACAAATTATTGTTTTTATGTTGAGATAAAAACATCACAATGACAATTATCTGTCAATCAACCTACGTACCGGACGTGTACTTGAGTAACAAAACAGAATAATGATTAATGATATTTATGTGCAATTCAAAAACCAGTATATTTCTAATGTGACTTGGCTTGGTGACAACTATACCTTCTTTTCGTTTTTTTTTGTAAAATAGGTTGCTCGAGACTTACGAGAGAGAAAAATAAAAAACGTAATAAACTTAACACAAGTTATTTAACATTCGTGTAATGTAACTATTCTTAGTTATACACCTACTTATGTTAAAAACTGCATACCGTATTTTACTCACGACTCGGACAGCATATCTCATCGTATCATTCGGTTATTTCGCCGGTATTCCTGGAAACCTCATCTATGTGCACGTTACCAAGCGGGCCGCGTTCCAGGTTGTCTGGCAGACCGACGGATTCTGCGCGTGACACATTTCACCGCGAATATCGTTGCACAAATGTACCTATTGTACAAGAATGTTTTATCTCAAATTGCATTGGATGCGATTAGGCGGGTAAAAATCTCATCTGCGTCTGGAACGCTGATTATGATTGTTATCAATATCATGCTTGGTTTTATTCACGCATAAGTACATCTATTCGTGTAATATTTATTGTGGTTTTTTGTAGGTAAAACCAGAGATTCAATTCACACCACATAAATAGTATGACTAGTCTTGAGTAAAAGGTCGATTGCCATTTTTGACTCGTATTTATTATGCCAAGTTACACGTGTACGTACGTAAGTTACAGTATAGTGTTTACCTCCATTTTATTTTACACTTAGCCCTTAGTTTTTTCAAATCAAAATGTATGTAAACATGCATCAGTGTAACAGTTACTGTTAAACCAATAGATAAAATACAATACTTGACTAGTAGGTACCAAAGGTTTATATGCTAATGTCTGTATAGGCACGACTGCTTTAAGTAGTTCATAAAGCTTTTAAAGAATAAGCAAGGTAAATTTATTCCGGCTTGCTTCATGAATATGTTACTTCACTACTTACATGCCTTCCTAGATGCTTTCATAATAATTCCGATTGATACTAGACTCGCAATTGTTGTCTAAACTCCGTATTTCTTGGAGTGTAAAAGAGCCCTTATACTCCGTTAAACTGGGATTCATTCATTGTGTTCATTCATTGATCGCGCTAAGCCCCATTTTTCTGCATGGCGCCATAACATGCGCTATTTGCACGCGTCCCACATACCGTGTGCATATTGTACTGTCATTTAGGTCATTAGGCGCCATTCATACATTACCTAAGACGATTTAGGGGGTTGGGGGTCGTCAATGTATTTTTTTTTTCTTACAAGCGAGGGTCCCGACCCCCGCCAACTTCCCTAAGTTTTGATGGTTCTTACCTTACGGAAGATCACAAAAATGCGCTGGTAAAGTTTACCTATACGAAAAAAACGGGACTTTTGTGTCCATAATAACTATTAAACAAGTAGTATAAATAGTAGTAATTTTTTAAGATGTCGGAATCTTACTAAGGAGTTCTACCGACAATTCCGACATCTTAAAAAATCGTACTATAACACAACGAAACTTAATTGACACCTAACGAAAAGCAAACGATTCATAGATAAGTAATTCTTTTCAACCGACTTTAAGATTTCGATGGAGAAGAGAAGGTTCTCACTTCGTCGGGATCTTTGTTATTGCTTTTTTTTATGTATGTTTACCGATTATTCGAAGACGGCTGGACCGATTTGGAAAATAATTTTTTTCCTTGAAAGGGTATACTTGACAGTTGGTCCAGTTGTCATTAGGTGTCAGGATCTGATGATGGTATCCTGGAGAAATCGAAGGAACTCTTCAACTATTATAGGTACACCTATAATGTTTTTAGTATGTTTTACTTTTCAGCAACTCGGGCATTTGCTCTTTGAAAGGTGGAGTCTAAGTGCATAAATTATTAAATAAAATCTTATTAATAAAGGTTGAACACGCCAAAATTTGGGCATGTAAAAATAGCTATAGTTATTCGAAAAATGGAGATATTCAAACTTTTTAAACAACAATTTTCTCACAAGGAACTGGGCTATAAAATGATGATAGTTTTATTTTCTTTTATTTATTCATTGGCAAAATGTCGAGCGTACAACCTCAAAAACGTGAACGCATTCTGCACGAACATGTAAAAAATCCCATGTTAAGCTACAAAGATATCGCGAAAAGGCTGAAATATCCACAATCTACGGTAGGTCACGTATTAAACATATTTCGTGAACGCTTGACAATAGATAGAAAGCCAGGAAGTGGTGGGTTGCAGGGAGTCAAGAATAAGAAAAAGGAACAGAGTATTTTAAAGATTTTTGCCTCAAATCATACGATTACATCTCGTGATGTTGCTAAAAAAGTGAAAATTTCTCAGTCTTTTGTCCAAAAAGTGAAACAGAGGGCAGAACTGAGGAGTTATAAAGCCCAGGCCGTACCAGATCTAGACTCAAAATAGAACTTATCCGCAAAGAAACGGTCGCGAAAACTCTATGAATATTTTCTTACAAAAATTGAATGCGCGGTGATGGACGACGAGACGTATATAAAAGCGGACTTTAAACAAATTCCTGGTCAAGAGTTTTATACTAGCAAATCACGAACAGATACTCCTGAAGATTGTGAATTAAAAAAACGAGGGAAATTTCCAAAAAAATACCTTCTTTGGCAGGCAATATGCAGCTGTGGTAAAATAAGTCGCACGTTTATCACCAGCGGGACAATAAACGGCGATATTTATCGGAAATATTGTTTACAGAAGCGTTTGCTGCCTTTTATAAGACAGCATGCCTCACCACCGCTGTTTTGGCCAGATCTAGCCAGTTGCTAATACGCAAAATCAGTTATGGAATGGTACAATGCTAACAGGATCATGGTGGTACCCAAAATATGCAATCCGCCAAAGAGTCCAGAACTGCGGCCTGTTGAAGAGTGCTGGAGTATTATTAAAGTAATTCTAAAAAAGAAAGGCGGAGAAGTAAAATCGGTCCCTCAGCTACAAAAAATACGGACCTGGGCGACAAAAATCTTTCCTAAAGAGAGGGTGCAAAGTCTTATGAGCCGTGTGCGTAGAAAAATCGATCTATGGCTTACTGTGTAAACATTAATTAGAATTAAAAATGTGATTTTAGAGTTCATAAAATTTGTCATTTAATGTGGTATTCATAATATAGTTATTTATTTTTAAACTGGTTTAAAAACAAATTTTCCGTGCCTAAGTTTTGGCGTGTTCAACCTTTATAACCAAAAGTACATATCTAAAATTGTTCGTTTACATACATTGTCTTAGATAGTAAATATTAAATGGAAGAAGAGGGTCAGCTGATTCTTATTTTTTTCTTACATAGACGCGGGAGGGCGTCAAAAAGTGGCATAAATTGTCTTAGGTAAAACAATATTATTGGCGCCCTATCTACCGACACGAGCGTGTCTCAGGGTGTGGATAATCGGGGTTAGACTTGTGTTGAAGTAGCTAATTATTGAAAGTACTGGGCGTGGTGCTGTCGGTCAGCGTTCTTGGAAGTGTACGAGGGTTGCTACTTATATATCCGGAAACAAAAAAACAAACAAACGTACACGGCTGAAAATGGTTTTATTGTTTTTCAAAGTATTCCCCTTGATGATCTATGCACTTTTGCATTCGCGTGAACCAATTTTTAAAGCACTTCTGCCACTCCGCCTGAGGTACCTCCATAACGTGTTGTTTGAATGCGTCGACAGCATCTTCAGCGGTCGAAAATCGTTGACCGCGTAATTTATTCTTTATATTTGGAAATAAATAAAAATCGTTGGGTGCCAAGTCAGGGCTGTATGGCGGATGACCCGTTAATTCCACATTTTGACCCTCCAAAAATAGAGTTGTTTCGCGTGACGTATGACAGCTGGCATTGTCATGTCATGATGAAGAATGATTCTTCGTCGCTGGTTAGTTTTACGAATTTGTTCAAATACTTCCGGTAAGCAAATGGTCGTGTACCAATCTGAATTAACCGTTCTACGGTTTTCTAGTGGCACTGTAGCTACATGGCCATTAATACCGAAGAAGCAGGCCACCATTTGTTTCAATGTACTTTTTGCACGAGTAACTTTCGTAGGGTTCGGCTCATTTTGAAACACCCATACCGTTGATTGTTGCTTCGTTTCGGGATCGTATGCATAGATCCAGGATTCGTCACCTGTATAGATGTTATAAACGGCTTTTGAGTCACCACGGTTATATTTTTTTAACATTTTATTGCACCATTCGACGCGAGCATCTTTTTGCTCTTTTGTTAAGTTGTGGGGTATCCAACGCGAACAAATTTTTTTACAGCCAAATAATTATGTAATATGCTATTAATGCTGGTCATAGAAATACCCAGAGTCGCCTCTATCTCGCAGTACGTAACATGTCGGTCGTCCATTATAAGTTTTCGCACAGCCTCGATATTTTGTTGTACAACGACCGATTTCGGGCGACCTGCCTTAACTTCGTCCGTAAGCATACTACGTCCGCGATTGAACTCACTAAACCAGTGATACACAGTAGTTTTAGATGGGGCTTCATCACCAAAAGTTGAAGTTAGTTGATCTATGCTCTGTTGTTGCGTTAAACCACGCCGAAAATCATAATAAATCATAGCACGAATATTTTCACGAGTGAGTTCCATTCTTGCTGCGAGATGACATTTAAAACCCGTCAAAAACAAAACACGAGCGTTAATAAGAAAGAAAAAATATACCGGCCAGTACTTAAAAAAGTTCAAATTTTACCATGGAGGTCAAATATGCTATTTAAGAAGATTGTAATCCCGGTTTCCGGATATATAAATAGCAGCCTATGTAACAGGCACCTTCCCTACACCACACAGTAGTTTAATAAATGGAAAATTACTACACGTTGGTTGTTAAGTAATGACAGTACGCAGCAATATAAATTTTCCAACAAGCTACATAATGGACCTGATAATAGCATTGTTTTAATCTTTTCATATTTGTCACGGTCAGAGGACAATTTTAATATAAAGCTATGATTTAGTAGTAGGTAATACTCCCAACTATGTTGTCACTAACCAAGATGACTATCAGTCATTATTATAATCATATACCTATCAGTTTGAAATGCCTTGCTAATCGTATAAATTGTTTACGTGTATAAACTTTGGTTATTATTCTGTCATTTCATGTAGTCTCTGACGAAGGATGGACTGATGAGCTTGATCGCCGGATTCCTGTCTTGATTCTTGGCGGGATTCCTGTAGTTTGATCATCTAACACGCGCTGTAACAAACGTTCGACGGTTTATTTACGCTAGCTCTGCTACTGGACCGAATTTGACACGCGAGACTGTTACTTGGCATGTGTTTGGCATTTAATATATTTTTAGGTATCCATCTATCCATAGGATCCTTCATTACATTCGTACTGACCTAATATTAACAATAATAGGACAATCTTAGAAATGAAAGAAAAATGGTAAAATTCACTGCGTCGAGCAAGATTGGAACTTGCGACCGTTCGGAACACCGGTCCAATCGCTCTGACCAACTGAGCTACCGACGCTTACTCAATCTCGGTGAATTTTCATCAGTTCCTTCATTGCTTACGTCAGAGGGAGACGTGTAGCGACATCTACCGTAATTGTATACACAATAGTGTGTGTTCGTTAACAGCATCGAAGTTCCAAGCCATATTGGAATAATATCGATAACAATGCGCTAACCCATACTAAATTAATTTCAGACATTTCTGATTAGTACAATTTTTTAAAATTAATTATAGCATAAATTCATATTGCTGCAACTGCGTTAATTGTTGTTGTTTATTCACGCTGAAAATACCTCATATATTGAAAAGCAAAATGTCCAATTCGCTATAGGACCCTTAATATATCATTAGATAATGGACATCCCTAATAACCCTGACCAAACATAAAAGTTGACAAAGCCTATCTTTATTTATCATATAAAACAGTTTAGTCGGGAATTATAGAAATAAAATAAGTCTTCGGTTATAATTTGGTCTACGAAGACTTATTTCAAACATTCAAGTCGACGAGTAGATAATATAATAGTTTCGGTTTAAACGTTAAGTCAAGATAACGAACGATGATATACTTATCCAAAATTTGACGTAATATGACGATTTATTAAATGGATTGATTAAAACAGAGATTTGAACAAATCTCTAAGGGATATGATCAAATCACGCAGGATGTTAAAATGGAGACTCCATTTCATCATTTAGTCTGACTCTGTTTAGTGGGAAGACAAAATCGGCCAATAAACGCGACACGCTTTTTCTTTTCACTAGATTTGTTTAAGAATTTGACTAAATCCCTAACCACTACAGTAAGTTGACGAAACACAGTCAAAAAGTTAACTAGTTTTATCATGTCGCTAAACAAGTTTAGTGAAATGATAAAGTCTCAACTGGAACATGGTATATGGTGATTTGATTAAATCTCTGAACTGGTTTAGTGAAATGTCGAAAGCAACGGTTACGCACTTGTAGCTTCGTTTTTAAATACCGTCAAAACTGGCAACTTTACCATCAGAAGGTAACTTTACCATAGTTTATTGTAGTAAGAAAGTATAATTAATTACCCGCCTTTGCGTCGCGCAGTCGGGTAAAAAGACAATCCCTCTTAATATTAAATAATTATGTTTCAGTTTAGAACCACCTATTCTTGTATTCGATTAAAATAGCTGGTTTATTACAACTTTGATACCTACTTTTGACATTTTATTTAACCATTTCACGTAATCTCTTTCATTTTTTCAACCGATATCTTCAAAAATTTAGCCGCATTTTTCCTCTCAGCTTTAATATTGCTTTCTTTTTAGCATAATTGGCATTTAAAGACCGAGCCATAACCTACCTCTCTAACTCTAACAGTACTTCCACATGTTGCATGCGCTGGATTTTCACAAATATCGCACCGGCCAATTTTGTCTTTCCACTAAACAGAGGCAATGATTTGGTGAAATGACTAAATTTTTCTAGGGAAATGATGATATGGATTCTCCATTTCAACATCCTGCGTGATTTGATCATATCCCTTAGAGATTTGTTTAAAATCTCTGTTTTAATATCTGTTTCACTTTATCAAGTCAGAGATTTGACCAAATCGCTTTACTGTAAAATGTTGTATTCGGTACTTGCTTTCGTCATTTCACTGAATCAGTTAAGAGATTTAATCAAATCACCATATACCATCTTCCAGTTGAAATTTTATCATTTCACTAAACGTGTTTAGCGAAATGATTGAATTTCAAAATAAAAATCGTCAACTTACTGCCGTAGTTAGGGATTTGGTCAAATTCCTAAACAAATATAGTGAAATGAAAAAGCGTGTCGCGTTTATTGGCCGATTCTGCCTTTCCACTAAACTAAGTCAGTGATTTCGTGAAATTACTGATTGTTTCTAGGGAAATGATGATATAGTCTCTATTTTAACATCCTGCGTGATTTGATCTCTTCATATCCCTTAGAGATTTGTTCAAATCTCTGTTTTAATCATTTCCCTGCTACATTTATACATATATAATATTTGTTAATTGTATAAATGTCCAGCAGGGCATAAAGTTGTTTTTTTTTCAGTAAGAGTTAATTGCGTCGTCCTTTCCCTTTGTACATATTTAAAATTGCGACGAAAAATACAGTGGTCATTAGCTATTCCGTTTTTATTTTGAAGTTAGTATTCACTGAAGAGTGACCTGTGTAAATAAATAAGGAACTTCGTCTCAATTTACGCGCAGTCCTGATATTGAAACCGTATAATTCTAAGTGTAATTTAAACGTTTCTACACCTAGAACAGCTTTATGCACTATTCAATTGGCTGTACCTTTTAGGCCCAAATTTTAATATAATGCAGTGCTCTAGGGTCCCAGTGTTGACGGACTCTTTAGTCTTTATCATCTTAAAGTGTTGTGAGTTCAGCGGAGTAAATTGTAAGTCGCTGAGCGGATGGCCGGCACGGCCGGGTGTGCGAAAATCCTTGTTATTTTATTATTATTTTTAAATTATGTTAATAATGAAAACAGTTGTCGCTTCGTTCCCTCAAAAATAAAGTTACATATAATGAGATATAAAACCTATGTTGATAGCTGATGTACAAAAATAGTTATGAATTTTAAATAGTACGAGACGTATGTTGATTGGCCAAAATAAGCTTTAGCAACGTTTTTATTGTACCTATAAGTTGGTGCTTGTTTTGATTCCGTATTCGGGATTAGGAAAATTAATAATGAACCAGAACCGAACCAAGGTAAAACATCAGCAGGATTATGCGGTTTGAGAACAAATTTATAAATCATAGCAGCGTACTCTTTAAGTGGGGTGTACACTGTTGTTAATAATAGTTAGAAATGGTATAATATAATATTTGTAACATTTATTTTATTTTGTTTTATTCCATTGATGTTCACCAATAAATACCATCATTCAAACCAAAGTAAGCCTTATAGATGAATGGTCTCAACCTATGATTGATGTGTGCGAACAGAAATATCTTATAATGTCATTGAGAGAGGTAGGACACACCGTGATACAAGGTGTAACAAAAATGCTGGTGTTCCGTTTAAGGGCATAATTGGTATCGTTTTCTAATATTCACGCGAAAAAAAAATTGTTTTTGTATGGAGAATATGCCGGCGGGGATTACGAGTCCCATACAATAGTACATTGTTGTAGAGGCTTGAAAGTAAGCTATAGGTGGATCGAGTTAGTTCGAGGGCCAACCCGCCAGGGGAGGCCCTCGAAGATACGAGTCCACCTATAGCGCTTTCGGCCGAGATATTACATAGTGCTTTTCACGACTACTGTGAGGAAATAAAAAAACATTTGTCATAATAATACAAATGCTTTAATAGAATATCCAATTCAGTATTCCATTCCCGCCTTTTTAGTTTTTTTTTTTTCACTTTCAAGATGCGTTTTTCTGTTGTTTGCTTCAAACCGACTCATTACTTAGAGGCGTTTTTGATAGAAAACCACAAAGGGCTAAAAAATTAAACACGCCTTAAAGGCGAATGAATGGTTTTGACGTTTCTTTTTTTTTTAAACAGGTAGTTGGCCCGGTAAACAACCTTTTTTATTTTTGAAACAAAGTTGTGCCAAAAAAAGACCTTTTAATTTTTTATTTATTTATTTATTTCCGTTACGGAGATCCAACAGCTATCAAAACAAAATAGCACTAATTAATAAGAGATGGAAAGCCAATTACAGGATCACACTTATAGCTACAGATTATTACATTCAAGTTTTACTTAAATAAAAAGTGACAACGCTCGAACACAACAACACACAACATAAGAAAACAATCAATATAAGGTAAGGTATAAACCAGGAGCGGCAAATTTCAAACACAAGTGACAAGCTGAATTACAATAACGATAAAAATAAAATACTTTGCTAAGCAGGACAAAGCACCCAACGTTTGTGAACAAATATTTTAAAGCATTCTCAATCAAAACATTTTAACGTCATATTGTGTCTAATAACAGGTATCTTACAGTTAAATACATCAATGTCTAATTCGTTTGCCAGGCTGTTCAATGCTCTACTCGCACGCGACAAGAAACTGTTCCGTCTATAATTGGACGATGAAAACTTAATGGATATAGGAGGATAGTACCTTTTACAACGAGTGGGGGTATTAAAGGAGAGGTTGGAAAGTAATTCAGGACTATCTATTAAACCAGTAGTGATATTAAGAATATAATTTATATCAGCTATTTCCCGCCGTTTATTAAGTGGTATTAGGTGATGTTTTTTACAAATAGTTAGATAGTTAGCAGAGTCATAAGGATATTTAGTTTTGAAACATAGAAATTGTATAAATTTGCGTTGAACACGTTCAATTCTTTCAATATAAGTAGCATAACATGGATTCCATACTTGAGAAGCGTACTCCAGCTTGCTTCTGACTAATGAGCAATATAGCACTTTTAAAGTTTTAGCTTGTGTGAAGTGGCTGGAATTGCGCATTATAAAACCTAGTGATCTATATGCATTACCAACGATATTATCAACATGTTTATCAAACAGCAGTTTCGAGTCCTGTATGACTCCAAGATCCCTCATGAAGGGTACTTTGATAAGAAGTTGTCCCTTAAGCATATAAGAAGTAGCGATTAAGTTAAATTTGCGCGAAAACGTCATTGAGAAGCATTTGGATGGATTTAAGTCAAGCCCATTCATCAGACAGTACTCATCTAGACGTGACAAATCGGACTGTAGAAGACGCGAATCTAAATCAGACGCTACCTTTATAAAAATTTTCATATCATCAGCAAAGCATAGTAGGTTAGAGTAAGTGAAACATTTCCCAATGTCATTAATGAAGATATTAAAAAGTAACGGACCCAGTAAGGATCCCTGGGGGACTCCACTTGGGACCGTTACCCACCCTGATATGTAATTATTGACAACTACGGCCTGAGATCTATTATCAATGTAGGATGAGAACCATCGTAACAGATCTCCATTGATTCCTATATTTTCTAGCTTTGAAATTAGTATCCGGTGGTTAATTTTGTCAAAGGCCTTACTGTAGTCCGTGAAGACTACATCAACTTGGAAGCCATCATCCATTGCCTTCGTTACATATTCATTAAATAACACAAGATTTGAAACAGTGGACCTACGTTGTAAGAAGCCGTGTTGATTAGGGATAAATGAGTGTTTAATTGATTCATATACTTGCTCATATACAATTTTTTCGAAAACCTTGGCCAAAATGCATAATTTAGAGATTGGTCTATAATTAGTTATATCCGTTTTAGATCCTTTTTTATAAACAGGGGTAATAAATGCTGATTTCCAAATATCAGGAACTATGCATTCATCTAAAGAACGTCTAAATAATAGGACAATAGGAATTACAAGCGCCTGGGCACAGGCCTTTAAAAATAAAGCTGGTAACTCATCAGGACCAGCGGACTTAGCTGTGTCCAGGTTAAGCAGTAATTTAATGACCTTGTTCGGGTTCACCTCAATACCACTCAAGCTGCCTACGCAATCAGCAGTATCCGTTACTTGAGCCGGTACATTTAATGAGGAGAATGTAGATGCAAAATATTCAGAAAAAGCGTCACATATGTCAGGCCCATTGTTGACCAACTTTTGACCAAATTTCAAGCTACTAGGAATTTTATTAGAAGTCGAGCGAGATTTAACAAATGACCAAAACTGCTTAGGGGACTTCGCGATATTAGATTCCACACGATCTATATACAAAACAAAGCAGTCCTGCTCCAATTTATGCGCCCTATCTCTCATAACATTAAACGAAAGTAAATCGGATTTATTACCATATTTCTTAAACTTTTTAAAATATTTGTGTTTTTCTTTAAGAACCTTTTTTAGTGTAAGTGAATACCATGCAGGATACGAATCCGTATAAATCTTCTTCTTAGGTATGTAGGTATCCCTCAACCTCTTAAAAATTTCGTAAAAGAAATCAAGTGACTGATTCAGAGTACGCCCAGAAAACTCCTTTACCCAATCCATTCTTAATAACTCCTTATTTATAGACTCGTAATCACCTTTATAATAGAAAAAATTCACCTGGGGAGCTGAAAGTAAAGGGTCTATAGATGAAAAATTCATACGCATTATTATGGGTTTATGGTAGGGGTCAATAGGTACTAGGGCTACAGGGCATTCGCATACAGTTACGAAATCATTGCAAAGAACGAGATCTAACAACTTATTAAATTGATTAAAAACTCCATTAAATTGAAGTAGACCATGCATGGTTAATTCATCAATTAAACTGCACTCGTCCGCAGTAACGTAGTTGGACGGAACCATAGACGAGCCGCCGTCCGTCCATATTATGCTACTCATATTAAAATCTCCAACGACTAAATATTTATCATCGGGGTTATTGGATATTAATACAGTCAGACTACCTAAAAAGTTAGACAATTGTTGTGAAAAAGTGTTACCGTTATTTTGTTTGCATAAGTATAACACACAAATATGAACCTTTACCAATTTGCTATTCATATCCTTGAGCGTTAATGTAATCCAGAGATCTTCTGCTGAGGATTGGTACTCTAACTTTGGGGTAACCGACAATTCCCTACGAGTAGCTATGATGACACCGCCACCGCGGCTCTGACCGGTCAAGGTGTAATCGCGGTCCCGCCGCCAAACGACGTATCTTTCATCAAATAATTCTGTATCTATAACTCCGTCAACCAACCAAGTTTCAGTCAAAATAATTATATCGAAAGATGCTAAGCAAAGGTTGCGATAAAACGTTAAAATCTTAGAACGAAGTCCCCGTACGTTTTGGTAATAAACAGACGGGAATACACCCATATCGTTGTCAATCACGATAAAGGATAGTCATAGAAATAAAATAGATATTGATTATATTTATAGTTACATCGTCCAAATCATAAGCAGACTTAAGTTTGAGCAAAAATACCGTTGAAATCATGCCGAAAAAATAATAAACATGCGGTTGCATGACAAAATAACGCTTAAAGCAAACAAATATGCAGCAAGTGCGAGAGAGAAAGAGAACATCCATAGCATAAAATAGGTGCGAAAAAAGGAGATAATTATACATTAAGTTGCATTTCAGAGACGGGTCAGCGCGCAATTTGTTATCTTCGCAGGTGGCGATAAGCCCGAGCGCCAAACAAAAGAAACAGACCACCCAGATCGCATGATCACCGATGTTCAAACTTTGGTATATGAACTTAGATTTAATATGAAAAAATATTATAAAAAATAACAAGCAAATTCCAGCTGAAAACAATGAATAGAAAATACGCCACTTTAAAGCAATTTGTTTAAATCACGTTCACTGTTAATAGTAAGAACTCTGGAACTATCGTCTTTACGTACGTGTATTTTACTATATTTGACCCATATATACGCGTAACCTTTTTGCTTCAGTTGAGTCTTTGTAGATGTCAGAAGTTTCTTGTTGCTAGGTGTCAGATGATCATTGACATATACTCTGTTGGTAACACCTTGAAAACCAATTTCCTCTGCTGAGATGCTCTTTTTTAGCCTCGCTGATGCTATGAAGTCTTCCTTAATGTACCGATTACTGAAACTCACAACAATTAACTTGTCCTTGGAATTCTGGATTGGGACACGCGAAATATAGCTAATACTATATTTGTCGACTCCGTAGCCAATCGCTGAGCAAATGTTGTCCAAAATGCGGTACAAGTTCTCGTTCTTTTTCACGGGAATCCCTCTAATTTCTATGTTATTCAGGCGCATTAGTTGGTCATTACGTGCAAGTTCATCTTTTAAAGACAATACTTCATTGCTCAGTAACTGGACCTTAGAATTCAAAGCCTCAAACTCCGGAAGCCTTCTCTCCATTTCAGCCAGGCGCGTAGAAAACTCATCAACCTTGCTACTCGTGAAATCGCAGGATTTCTTGACTTCCGATAATTCTGTTCTCATGACCGCAAGATCCTTAACTAATCCAGGTAGGCATGAGAGTTCTTTTTTTAGGTCCCGAATTTCACTCAGGATGGTATCCGTATCCGCGGGTTTCGCTAGTGCTGCTGCTGATGGTACAGCCTCCTTTTTACATTTGAGGCACTTCCAGGCTGCCTTCCGGTCTGCTCTAAGTTTTCTAAAGCCTGATTCTGTAATGTCGGCACAGCAAAAACCTATGTCCCTCTTACATGCTGTACACTGGGCTCCGTCACTGATGGATACATTGCATAAGGCACACTCCATGGTTAGATAACGATTAGATAATTTCGTAGATGTATGAAAGTTTGAGAACCACTGGGTAGCAAATAAATAAATTGTCTGAATAGGTGCGTTCGGGGCGCGAGCGTGCACGAGACTGAATGAATGCAATGACATAACTTGACAATTAACTTTCCAACTAATGACATTTCATCGCTACAATAACATTGCTGTAGTGGTGGTTCAGGTGCTACAGCAATTGCTTACTTTCCAGCTTGGATTTTGACCATCTTTTGTCACATTTCCGAAGAGTAGCGTGAAAAAAAAATTGCGTCCAAAAAAATTTTCTCCTACTTTTTCTTAGTAGCAATACGATACCAATTATGCCCTTTAACGGATCAGAACTATATTTTTGTTAAATGCTGTACATGCTTGAATCTGGATCAGTCCAACTGTAACTTCCACCTTCCACCTTCCACACCATCCATCTGTACCTGAGGTCTTCGCTTCGCGCCTTGCACAAAATCTGTTCTACACTGTGACTAGGTACTACACGCTCGACAGACAGAAGAGTAGATGTTTAATTAAACCTGTTCATTAATATTTTACATAGGTCTTCTCTTCGCTCTCGATTCCTCATGACTGAGGGTCGCGACAGCAATCGTCGGTAACTTTTCTCACGAAAGCTTTCCATACGGTTCTATCTTCAGCTTGTCGAATAGATGTCTGCAGGTTTGCTTGGCAGGCTTCCTCTACCGCGTCGGTCCATCGGGTGGGTGATCTTTCACGGCTTCTTTTTCCTTCTACTTGGCCGACAACAATAAGGTTTTCCAGATTGTCTGGATCGCGTCGGGCCACATGACCTAAGTACTGAACTACTTTACATAGGTACTCAAAACATTTTTCGGTAATTTCGGTGCATTTAATTCCGAAATGTGAAAACCCGCCTAATCTCTCCCGAGCGTAACGCTAAGCTGTAAATCTGCGTGAGAGATCCCGTTAATAATAGAACGCCAGGACAATGCTCCGCGTTACGATGTACAGTCAAGGGTAAAAATATGGGTGTACTCATCTTACTCAAAAATATGTCCCATAGAATCTTATTCCGTTGTAGTAAGTGCGTAGTACCATATTTATGAGACGATTTTTTCGATACGTATTTTTGCACTTGACTGTACTTGACACGCTGCGATCTTTACGGCACGGGTAACGATGTTCAATCCCGTATCCCATCGATTTTATTAAAATGAAATCAGCAGGAACCTACAGCCTCATTTTTAGATGCATTTTTAGGGTTCCGTACCCAAAGGGTAAAAACGTGACCCTATTACTAAGACTCCGCCATCCGTCTGTCACCAGGCTGTATCTCATGAACCGTGATAGTTAGACAGTTGAAATTTTCACAAATTATGTATTTCCGTTGCCGCTATAACAACAAATACTAAAAACAGAATAAAATAAATATTTAAGGGGGCTCCCATACAACAGACATGATTTTTGCCGTTTTTTACAGATAATGGTACGGAACCCTTCGTGCGCGAGTCCGACTCGCACTTGGTCGGTTTTTGATTTTTTTGCGTACAATTGCATACATTGTAACTTATAGTATAACTAGCCTTTTCCCGCGGCTTCGCCCGCGTACTATAAGTACTCGAAAAGGGATACGATACCCATGTTGATTTTCAGACTTTGTGACCACATTTGCCCCTTTTTGGGGTTGCATTTTCAAAAAACCTGAAATACGTATTTACTCATTTATCGTTAGGAATATCCCTGTGAAGTTTCGAATAAAATAGTCTAACAAATCTTGATTCGCCATACAAACTTTGGACTCCCATTTTACCCCCTTAGGGGGAGAATTTTGAAAAATCCTTTCTTAGTGCATCCCTAGACCTTATAAGGAACCTACGTGCCAAATTTGAAATCTCTAGAACCAGCGGTTTGGGCTGTGCGTTGATATGTCAGTCAATCAGTCAGTCAGTCAGTTTCTTCTTTTATAAATTTAGATATATATATTTTAAGCTTTAACGTTGACTAATACACAAATGCATACTTAATTCAAATTTTATGATTGTGAGAATTAGATCGCGAGGTTGTTTATAAAAAAATTACCGATCTTTCCTTATTTCTGTTTCTATAGCACGTGTGGATATTGAAAACAATCTAATCGCGGTTATGACGCATACAAATAAAGTAACAAGTATATGAAATGGGAATTTCTTAGAAGCTACTCTATAGGTACGTAAATATTGCATGCACGACGCTTCTGGCGTTCTCTCGCGCCATGAAAACCTGTTGCATTTATTATTCAATTTGAAGGGTCCACTAATGGCCTCGCAGAAAGAATATAAAAATAAGCATTGTTTGGCGTGTTTTTGTAAGTTTTTATAAATATTTTGTATTGTTATTGTTGCGATATAAATATGTACATGTCCATACATATAATAATTATTAATTGTCGTTACGAAAAAAATTTCCTAAAGTTTTCCTTGGAGAGGCTGGTTTTTACCGAGAAAACATGAATGGTTTCCTCGTGACGTTTTCATTCGCCGAAAAGCAAGTGTATACAATATTTTTTTATACCTACCTACACGTCCTAACATACCTACAAGTTCCATCTATTTCAATTGTACGAGTTGGAGTTCGAACCCACGACTTCCGTTCGGAAGTGGCATGTTTTACTACTCAGTATCCAGTAAAATTAAAACCTATTGTATTTTGTGGGCAAACAAGCTATTGCTAAACAGTGAATGAATATGCTCATATTAAAATATCACGAAATAAGAAATGAGCTCATGCGATAAGATAATTTGCGCCAACAACGTTGAATGACATATTTTCACATTATCATGTCAAATTTTTGTCTCATGCGACGTTTTGTTTTACAAGAGTAAGAATTATTCGTAATTTCCGTGAAAATAGAAAACTTAAATCGTTTCAATAAAATAAATCTATGCGTACGTCATTGAACTGCAAGCGTTCGGTATTAATCTAGTGGGCGGTGCTATTCTGACACTTAGGCATAAATTATTCTGAAGTGCCAATCAATTCCTATTAAATCTTGCTATAATTTGTTAGTGTCGATTAAAGAGACTATCCTCTAGTAGATCATATAAAATTGAAACTGCTTTAAGGCACTTAAATAAAATTATGGACTACATAAGTTAATTTTTAATTGTTTCTGCTGTATGTCGACGTCGTAACTGAAGTTAAAATATGTAAATTGTCGGAAAATATTGGAAATGAAACGAAAATTTTATTGGTAACAGTATAGTTACAGGTCATTTTGTAACAAACATTGGTTGTTTATACTACACATCATACATCAAGAATTAAACATTAAAATTTGCAGAGCAAAATTAAATCAAGCTAAACCCAGACACACATATTTATGTATTACACATTATAAATTCCTTATTACATTGTGACAAATAAACATTTTAAAAGAAATTCAGTAGACACTTACAAAATATATATAGTTACATTAAAAACACCGTCGCAATTGTGGTGAAAAACAGTCAGTTGCTGTTCGAAAACACACCAGAAAACTGTATGATCAGGTTATGACCAAGAAAAAGCAAAGTATAATTATGGACGATAAAACGTACTCCAAACTATATTTTAAAAAAACATTTTTAACATTGCTCGGACCTCAGCTTTTCACCGTACCTGCTGGTAAAAAATACTCAAAAAAATAAAGGCTTCAGTGTTGAGAAATTCGGTAAAAAGATACACTAGTTTGGCAAGCAATTTGTCAATGTGGCATGTGTTCCAAATATTTTTTCACCACATGTAACTTAAACGCTGTATATCATGAAAAGTGCTTGAAAAAATACTACTGCCTCTTATAAAAAAAACAGTTCTGAGTTATCACTCCAAAACGCATAGTGAAAGGACGTATGTAAGTGCCGGATAGTAAAGCGCCGCCAAATATCCCTTAATAAATGACCTTTTAAACGGATGTATTGCAACAGGCCGGCAACAACGAAATTGAGCATGGCCCGACATGCTCTTGACCGGGTTTTTTATATTTAAGTTATTTTTTGTTTTAATCCAAACATTAATTTATATCACTTTTACCTTGTCTACTTTCTTTTCTGTACGGTCCTTACTATCCTGTCACTCGAAAAATAAATCAATATCAGCTGATCGTAAAACCTGCCGCCATCTTTGAGTCCAATGTTGTACTTAACAGCCCTAAGCCTGAAATTTTTGTATGAAATCCCATAACAGTCCTATGATATATAATAATGACAAATAGGTTATGTACGCTCCAAAAGCGAAGCACTTAAATGAGTGAATTCAAACAATTGTAGCTAGTCGCGCACCGGCCAGCGTGAGATGCGGACGTGCCAATGAGCTCCTGTCACGCCGCGTGAGAAAGAGACTAACTGTAATTTTCTAACAATGAGAGTGACAAAGATGTAATGCTTATCAAAATAGATAAACATAACAGAATCATTGCTAGGTTATGAAATAACTGGAAGTATTTTTTCTGCTCATTTTGTTAGAGTATAACCCATCCATTTATATCATTGTAACAGTCCCCTGGAGTTACTGCGCCCGCCCAAAACAGGCCCACTATAGTAGCAAAACGTCACAGTAACTAGTAAATGCTAAACTAAACGTGTTCCATCCATGTATGCAACGTCGAATTGGGTATTATTTCTTATTTACATGTTATGTCACATCATTTACATACACTTATATTAACCTGACCGAAATGTTACCTACATATTTCGCATGTATGTCGCGTAACTAGTATAAGGAAAGATGCAGAGTGCCCGCCACGGTATTGTGTCATGTCAGTGATAAATTGCGCACGGCCATGTCTTTAGTGCGATGTGACAGACATGAAAAGGCAAATCCGATGCGTTACGATACACGGGCCAAGGTCGGAAGTCACTAGATCTGTGCGCGCACGTACCTATTGTTTACCCAAGCGGTCTATGAGACAAGAACTTTTAAAAGTACCGACCCGTAGCGGAGTGTCAAATAACTTGATCACCATCGACTTGCCTAATTTTCAACTAGTTGAGTACCTACTATTGCTGCGAGAACGCAAATTACGAGTAACTTCGGATTGCTGATTCATGAGACGTGAGCAGGCTTAACACTACGGATTCAGTTAAAAATAAGCTATTGTTTGATATCAGTATTAGTGTGATAAGCGCAAAAAATTTTTTTTAAATAAAAATAAAACGTTTGAAATTATTTACGACACGCATGGTCACTCTACATTTAGAATACTCCGTCGAGTACTGATATTCTCTTGTTTTTCTGTGATATGTGTCAAATTGATATCTGGTTACTTTTGAAACATCGTATCTCACTTAATTTTTTTTTTTTTTAATTTTTCATAAAGTGCTGTCATGATTGTCAAAGAGGTTTTATCTTTATTGATTTGTTTATGTGGGTTGACCATGATTACAGAGAATAAAATTTCTACGAAACAAAAAGGTTAAAAAAAATTGAAAGGCGTTATTGTTTCACTTAAACATGATGGCGGTCGATTCATTATCGTTAACTAAGTGTGTAGGGTTGTTCCTGCTCACGTCTCATGAATCATCCTGTATATAGGGCAGATGCCCTGGTTGTGGCCACTGTGCCAGTTTTGGTAATTTTCGACTTTATTAAGGTATAGACATGTTTACAAGTTTGCGGCTTATAGTTAACTAGCATTTGCCCGCGGCTTCGCTCGCGTTAAATTCGGGGTAACAAACCATACAAACTTCCACCCCCCATTTTAGGGAAGTTGGGGGTTAGAAAGAGACAAAAAGTAGCCTATGTCACTCTCCATCCCTTCAACTATCTCCACTTAAAAAATCACGTCAATTCGTCGCCCCGTTTTGCCGTGAAAGACGGACAAACAAACAAACAAACACATACACTTTCCCATTTATAATATTAGTATGGATATAAGAGTAAATTATGGTAGCACAGATGGCACTGTCATCTTTCATGTATCAGTTGTCGCTCAGTTGTGAGGAGCCATGGAAAAAAGTGGCCAAAACTGGCTTATGGGCCCGTTTCTGACATTTCATTAAATAAAAGTATAAAATATAATGTCAGAATCTTAACAGCGAAGATTCATATAAATATAGTTATACATTTTCAATGACGCACTACATAAAGAGTGTCATAATTCCTCATAGACACATGACGGCCGTCTGAACAGACAAACTCTCCTTAAAGTGGCCAAAACCGGGGCATTTGCCCTATATTAAGCTCACTCAATTCTATTTGGTTTATATAAATTAACGGAAACATTGATGCTAGCAGGAATCCTATTTTAGACTACTTAACACAGTAAACGTATCGTTTTAGTAATCATAAGCCTGCCTACGCGCCGTTTCCTTAATTTATAGAGCATATTTATTACCTTATTGCGTTAAAGATGATCAAATCAAATGTGAGTCGGTCGAATAAGAACATTTATGTCACTTCAGTTTTCTTCTTTATCATACTTTAGGATTGAAAAACTTTTGTATCGCTCCATCATTCTTAGCATGCGAGTTTTGGACGTTTAATCGATATGTCACTCCGAAGCTTTCGAGTCGCGCGTCCGACTCCGCCAATCACGCCGTGTGACGCAAAACAATCGAAACTTGAGTCTGAAGTTGAGTAAAATCAGGGTTTTGCTAAGAGTAAATTGATTTATTTTGTTGAAGAATTTTGTTCGCTGTAAAATAATAATTCTTGAAAAAATAATTCTTGAAATGCAAATAATAATTCTTGAAAAAGTGTTAATATTCTTTTGATGTCACCTAGGTACATATTTTCTTTAGAATTTTGGTCTCGAATGCTCTCATCCGACCGGCAAGGCAAGAGTAAACTTCACGAGGAGATCAGTCGGACAACGGAACCCTTATGGATTCGTCATGTCTGTCTGTCTGTCTGTCTGTCTGTCCGTCCGTATGTCACAGCCATTTTACTCGGAAACTATACGACGTATCTGAATTAAATTTACACATAAGGTGTACTTTGTATGCAGCTACTTAGTTATGTAGTTAAATTTGAAAAAAAAAAAATATTTTTAGGGGGGCTCCATACATGTTACTAAATTAAAAAAAAAAATTACCAAATATAAACATGTGACACATCAATCGATATGTCTTTAAAAATAATATTGAGGTTTCTTTGACCATTTTGTGATTAAGTGAATATTTTCTGAAATAATCGCTTCGAAAGTAAAAAAAATTGTGTCCCCCCCGTGTAACTTTTGAACCGTAAGTCCAAAACATATGAAAAAATTGGAGGAGATGCGCCTTATCGTATACTTTCTATGAAAATTGTTTGAACATTATCGGTTCAGCCATTTTTGAGTTATCTCCAAAAAACTTCTTCCTTAGGCATCAGATACGACCTTTTGGTATTAGTTTGGTTCTTATTCCATTGAAGATACGGAACCCTCGTATGCGTGGTCCGACACGCACTTGGCCGGTTTTTTAACCTTGACGCTTAAGCGGTTGTCAGTATGACTGCTGTCTATGGAGCGTATAAAGAAGATAAAATTGTCTACAATTTATCTATACATAATAGATATGTATTAAGTACACATAAAAACCTACAGGTGGTGAAAAAGGATCATTTTAGGGTGTATCATTTGTCACATACGTACTGAGGGACGGGCGGACGGGCGGGCAGACGAACATGAAGGAACTATAAGGGTTCCGTTTTTGCGTTCCGTTTGGCTAAGGAACCCTAAAAATTATACTTTTTTCACTCCCTGTATCTTTTTATCTGTAAGTTTTACAGATATATTATGTATGGAAAAATTGTAGACAATTTTATCTTCTTTATACGTTCGATAATTACTTTAGTCATATTGACAACCGATTAAGCGTCAAGGTTAAAAAACTGAATTTTAGCATCTTTAAACCAAGTTGGCGGCCAAGGCTCCCCTCCCCCCTAAAGGTCTAAAATCTAGATTTTTATTAACCACCTGTAGCCTACCAATACCCATTAAAACATTATCTACACCACCTTTTGTAAGGCAATGTATGGAGATGATTCCCCGATTATTGGATTAAAGTTATGACGGGGCGAAGACAAACGCTTCTGAGTGTATCCAGCCTCCGGTCACTGACTTTCTTTTCCGATATAGAAGATATGTATGGAGGCATGATGAAGATATGTATGGCATTCTGTAATGAAAAGAAAGCTGCGTAGGTACATCAGTAAATATAGTCTAACAAATCCACATTATTTTAAATCAATATATCTATGTATAGTTCTATACCCATATTTTTTTATCGCTACAATTTAAATGCGCACCAAAATGGCTCTTATATCCTAAAACTAAATTCCAAGTTAAATTAATTACCTCCATATAAAATAAACCCACTCCATACCAGATCCCTAAAGTAAACCATTTTTAGGGTTCCGTAGTCAACTAGGAACCCTTATAGTTTCGCCATGTCTGCCCGTCCGTCCGTCCGTCCGTCCGCGGATAATCTCAGTGACCGTTAGCACTAGAAAGCTGAAATTTGGTACTAATATGTATATCAATCACGCCGACAAAGTGGTAAAATAAAAAGTGGATTTTTTTTATTTATTAGGGTACCTCCCCTATACGTAAAGTGGGGAGTGATTTTTTTTTTCATTTCAACCCTAACGTGTGATATATTGTTGGATAGGTATTTAAAAATGAATAGGGGTTTGCTAAAATCATTTTTCGATAATGTAAATATTTTCGGAAATAATCGCTCCACAAGTAAAAAAATATGCGTCCCCCCCCCCTCTAACTTTTGAACCATAAGTTTTAAAAATATGAAAAAAATCTCAAAAGTAGAACTTTATAAAAACTTTCTAGGAAAATTATTTTGAACTTGATAGGATGAATAGTTTTTGAAAAAAAATTACAAAATAATTTCTGAACTAAGTTTGTAATTTAACCGTATAAGCAGGTGTTTATTGTACCTGTAATTTCTACAAAATTACAATGAAATGACGTGCTTTCAAATAAAGTAAAAACGGTGAAAATCGGTTCACGCAATAAAGAATTATTCCATAAAAATCATCTTCCATACTTTAAGCTCGCGCGCAATAGTTTACTTAATTTGCCGATAGATGTCGCTGTACGTGGAACTCTCATATCATATCCTACATGGCGGTGTTATTAACTCTTAAGTGGGGACGTTTACTGTGACGGACGGAAAACTACGGAACCCTACACTGAGCGTGGCCCGACACGCTCTTGGCCGGTTTTTATTAATTCTAAAATAAATATACACACATCAGAATAATTATATGTTGAGTCTATATATATCTTTTTGCTTCCCAGAAAGGATGTTTTGCTCACCAAATATTGTTTTCATAAAACATCAAAACGAATACCAAAAACTGCAAACTAATTTGCTTTAGTATAATCAAATTATCTAAACTTTAGTTAAAATATATTATTCTCGATCTAAAATTACAATCGCTTCCCTTTCTTTCTTTACCCCGCAACCCACACCCCGGCCACTGCCACGCGGCGCACAGGCCGTGACATTGTTCGTTTTAAAGTACCAGCCAGAAGTGGGTTAGGTTAGGTTAGAACTGCGACCCCCAAGAAAACGAACTGTTGCCAGAAGTGGGTTAGGTTAGGTTAGAACTGCGACCCACAAGAAAATGAACTGTTGCCTGAAGTGGGTTAGGTTAGAACTGCGACCCCCAAGAAAACGAACTGTTGCTAGAAGTGGGTTAGGTTAGGTTAGAACTGCGACCCCCAAGAAAACGAACTGTTGCCAGAAGTGGGTTAGGTTAGGTTAGAACTGCGACCCTCAAGAAAACGAACTGTTGCCAGAAGTGGGTTAGGTTAGAACTGCGACCTCCAAGAAAACGAACTGTTGCCAGAAGTGGGTTAGGTTAGAACTGCGACCCACAAGAAAATGAACTGTTGCCAGAAGTGGGTTAGGTTAGAACTGCGACCCCCAAGAAAACGAACTGTTGCTAGAAGTGGGTTAGGTTAGAACTGCGACCCCCAAGAAAACGAACTGTTGCCAGAAGTGGATTAGGTTAGGATAGAACTGCGACCTTCAAGAAAACGAACTGTTGCCAGAAGTGGGTTAGGTTAGAACTGAGACCCCCCAAGACTACGAACTGTTGTCAGAAGTGGGTTAGGTTAGGTTAGAACTGCGTCCGCCAAAAAATCGAACTGTTGCCAGAAGTGGGTTAAGTTAGGTTAGAACTGCGACCCCTAAGAAAAATAATTATCATCATCATCATCATCATATCAGCCGAAAGACGTCCACTGCTGGACATAGGCCTCCCCCAAAGAGTGCCACAATGACCGGTCCTGCGCCACCCGCATCCAGCGGACTCCCGCGACCTTCACCAGATCATCAGTCCACCTTGCGGGGGGTCTACCCACGCTGCGCCTTCCGGTTCGTGGTCGCCACTCGAGAACCTTTCCGCCCCAACGGCCATCGGTTCTACGAGCAATGTGCCCCGCCCACTGCCACTTTAGTATAGCGATTCGGAGGGCTATATCGGTTACTTTGGTTCTGCTGCGGATGGCCTCATTTCTGATGCGATCACGCAGAGAGACTCCAACCATAGCCCTCTCTATTGCCCTTTGGGTGACTTTGAGCTTTCTTATGAGGCCCATTGTAAGCGACCACGTTTCAGTACCATATGTCATCACTGGCAACACACACTGGTCAAAGACTTTCGTCTTGAGACACTGCGGAATATTGGACAAAAAGATGTGCCGTAGCTTCCCGAACGCTGCCCAACCGAGTCGGGTTCGTCGATATATGCGGATTCGTCGATATATAAGAAAAATAATTATATGCGGAATAAATATTATTACATGTAAAAAAAAGATAAGAACGCCGATGGCTCAATAGGCGGCGGTGGCGCGCTAGTTAAAATCGGTCGGCGTCGGCGGCGTGATTTCATGTGATGCAGTAATTGAGAATTCAATATTTATTTAAGTACTATATCATATATTAATTGAATGCATAAAGCGATAAATAAGTAACTTGTATTTGGGGGTAAGTAGTAATATGTTGGGTATAAAAAAAATTTCACGGTCAGCATTTAGTTTTTTGCCTCAGCAAAAATGACTAAAATGGAAGTAATAATATAAAATATTCGTGACATCTATTTAACAATAATATAGATTATTTGGTCTGAAACTAACTTTAACGATGATTACATATTTTTATAGCATGTAACAAAAAGAAATATTAGCTTTATTTATACAATAGTTTGCGATATACTATTTGGTGAGCATTCATCCGGTTTGGTAAGCATTAAGAATTTTTTTGGAAGTAATTTATGAACATATTTGGTTAGCGTTTAAACACAAGCCTTTTTTTATTAATGATGTATTGCACCAAATGCGCGCCAAAATCACAGTGGTAAAGTGACCTTTAAAATAAAAGCGAGACTGCCCTATTTAGGTCATAAATAAAACATAATCACCATATTTTTAACAATGTGCTTTTTTAGAGCTGGGGCCTTGTTAAACTAGTGCTTCTGGCAGAGCAGTAATGAGCGCAACTTCACACTCTAGTATATATTCGGATTCACCTGCCTCCCGGTTTTCCTTTTATTCGTTCAGCCTGTCACAAATATTATTCTTGGCAGCGGATCAGGTGCAAATCCGATTTTGATATACCACGCTTTCAGCGTCGTCTTTAGACGTCGACGAATGTGTAAACGGTGCGATATCAACAATTAAGATTGATAGGCGACGAGCTACATATTTCAGCGTTACGTGCTAAAATTGAAAAAAAAAAACGGGTACCTAAATATGTATTTTAAATTTTATTTCAGATCTTTGATATTTTTTTATTCTAGTTTTTCGACTGAGAAATTATTGTGTTAGATTATTAAAGTTTACATAATTATTGTGTTATAAATACATATATTGATACATGGAAATATAATGAGTACCTATCTAAAAAGTTAATTAATATAATTCATTCTTTGTATTTTCTCTCAAACTTGTGATATGTTAATTATATATTTGCCATGTGCTGTATAAAATTGCATAACTGATGTAGAGTTTTGTTCACAGATGTGGACCGAAGAGCTGTTCGCATTGGCATATAACCTGAACCAACTCAACAATCCCACCATCAAATTTCTCGAGAAAATGCACACCAAGATCCTCCTCAAAGCTGACAAGTCTGGAAAAATACTCGTTAAAAAGTAAGTGACTTTCTAAATTGTATTTTTATATTGTATTCAAAAAAACTGTATCTGTGTCGCTTAGTGTGGTAGGGCACGTTCAGTGAATGTCATCTCGCTCAAATCTGGAGCAGAGCCCGACTGGGGAAGTACCTCCACCTTACAGAAAACCACAGCCAAATAGCACTAGACCCTACTCATAGTGTTGTGTTCCTGCTGGTGAGTAAGGTTGCCAAAGAGCTCAAAGAGGACCCAGTGTGTTGACGATGAGGGACCCTCTTGTTCCTTTAGCCGTCAACACAGTGAATCCTTCTTTTTGTAAAGGGTCGGCAACGCGCATGTGACTCCTGTGGAGTTACAGGCGTCCATAGGTTACGGTAGCTGCTTACCATCAGGTAGGCCGTATGCTTGTTTGCCACCGTCGTGGTATAAAAAAAAAAAAAAAAAATCTACCGTTGAAACTTTAATTTATGACTCGGTACTGACCTTTGCGAGGTTATCTACGTACAAATTTGAGATCGGCCTACACAATAATAAAAAACCCTCCCTAAAATTTATTGTAGGATAGGGCAGATTTAAATCTACCTATTGTAAAAGTTTCTTTATGAATATTTTACAGAAGGTAAGATTGTTAATTGTATTACATGTTCTCTAAACTTTTAAAAATCGGGGGGTTGTTGCGAAACAGGGCAAATGTACGATCGTACGTACCTATTATTTCGTGGGTGTTTTTATCCCTAGCTGCCTAATGTACCTCAGGGATGAGGTTACTGGTATATATATGGAATACGCAGGATGTCAATTTGCACAGGAATGGTGAACAAGGCGGTTAGGATGGCTGGGCCTTGATCGTCTATGGCGTTCTTTCGCTCTTTAGACATACTTGTTAGAACTTTCCAACAACAAACGAGCAACCACTACGCCAAATAACCTAACCCTAACCACCACATAGTAGATGTGAGTGCAATTTGGCGTTGAAATGTGATCGAGACTGGCGACACTCACGAGTATGTAAGAAAAATAATTTATCAAAAACTTATATAGATGTCATATACAAAGGAAAATGGGACCTAGGCCTCCGGTGCCCAGGGCTGGGATCGAACCAGCGTCTTCTGCATTCGCAGCAGACGCCTTTATCACTTGGCAAAATAATTTATCATTCCGGTAAATGCATGATATGAATTGTCAGCACGGACACCGCGGAGATATATGGATATATTTATGTCAGGTACCTATTTGCGCAACGGCGGATACGTTGACGTGTATCCAGGCGTTGAGAGGTGATTGCTACGGCCGGCCGATTCTCTTGTAGGGGCAATGTTTTTACGTATAGGAAATTAACCCAGACTTATTTATACTCTAAGTAATATTTTCTATATTCGATCTATTACAACCCCCATGTTTCTTGATCTGTCAGCGGGCTGTTTCATGCATCTTAAGCAGGTCGAAAATTACAAATGTGTGTTTTAATACTTTTCGTTTAAAGTACCTATATAATAACATTTTTTTTTAAAGTAAAACATTGAGAGCGTCTCGCCTCATACACGAAACTCATAATTTTCGGTGAACAGTCAGCAGCAGAAGTAGCTAAGCGGGTAAGGTGATAATAAGAGCGTGTGAAGCTCATTTATTGAACACCTCTCCTGCTTAGCTATTTCTGCAGGCTAAGTAGCGGTACTTAATATGCACCCGTTTTTTATCATATTTACTTTTAGTAAAATGCCTGTGACATACGCATAGCATAGACATGGACATGACGAAACTACAAGGGTTCCGTTTTTGCCATTTTGGCTACGGAACCCTAAAAACGTCTAGATTCACTAGATTGATGGTCCGTAATGATGTTCGTACCTATGAACTCTCCGTTCACATATATATTTCCCTAAAAGCCGACTTTTTTATAAATACATGTTTGTTATAAAAAAAGAACAAATCCTAAATTCCAAATTGTCTATTTAAAATGATCTAGCGGTTCCCTTTTCGGATGAATATATCTGCATATAATACGTAGTCTACCCTTTTGAACCAAATGGAGAGTGGGCAAATTGGCCTATATGACCAATAAGGTCAAGCGATATGTCACTGGATAGCTTATTCTAAGTTCTAAAACTTTTACTATGACTGGTAGCCCCAAATCTTTGTGTCAAAAAAGTTAACGAGGCTGCTAAACTACTTTTATAGTTTGAGCTGAAACGTTACGGTGTAGGTTTTTTTTTTGTTTATTGTTTATATGTTTATTCCGTACAATATACATTGTGTTGAATATTACAATAATCTTAACCTAAAATAGAACTTAACCTAACAATCAAGAAAAATCAGAAGAAATATATACAACAGAAAAATAACCATAATCACGTTTTACTCTGTCTAGTATATGATACAATTATAAAATGCAAAATCAAGCATGTAAAAATATTCGATGTCAAAACAATTCAATATATAAGTACAAAAACAGCAGCTTGATATGTCATAAGTAAATAAATTTAAATGACACAATTAAAGAAAAATGTTAATAATAATATTGAAAAACTATTTATGGCAAACATTAACATAAATAAAAATAGTGATTAATTACATACAATTGCATTAGGTTCCGCGAATTCAGACACTGAATAATCGCGTTTTTTCAAAAGAAACCGCTTCAGTTCAGACTTGAAGGCATTGGCATTTAAAATAGACCTGAATTCTACAGGCAACTTGTTGAACAAATGAACTGCCTGATAGCAAGCCGCATCGTGTACAATTTTTAATCGTGTAACTATATTCATATGCACATTCTTCCTTCTTGTAGCTAATCTAGTTGTCTTTCTTCTTTTGTCTCATATTTAAAAAGTTGTTTAACAAAGTCTGTAAGAAGAACAAGAATGTACAAGCAAGGTACGGTGAGAATTTCATGTTCGA
This sequence comes from Pammene aurita, assembly GCA_947086415.1. Taxonomy (NCBI): domain Eukaryota; kingdom Metazoa; phylum Arthropoda; class Insecta; order Lepidoptera; family Tortricidae; genus Pammene; species Pammene aurita. The sequence goes on from OX352290.1 coordinate 16,061,326, forward strand.
TATAAAGTGCCCTGCAAGATTCCCATTGCGGCATCCGTAGTATGGTCCTTATTGCTCTCTTTTGCAGTTTTTGATACTAAGTTCTTGTATCGCTCTACAGATTATGAAGGTTTTATAATTGTCGATGATTTGATTATGTGTCATGTTTTTGTTTTTAAGCGTTTTCATGTTTTTTGTGTCATTCTGGTCACTTATCTTATCACACAGCGATTCGAGATTTTCCGCCATACAAAAAGTTGTAGAATATGAAAAAGCCTTTCCAATGATATATGGCTTATCATTATTGAATTCTAGGCCAGAATCCATACAAATCTGCCCATCCTCCTTTACCTAGGCGGTATAAAAAAAAATTAATCTATCGTACTGCGGCGTTGCGCCACGCCACGCGATACCGCTGTGTTGAGAGCTTATTGGAAACTCGAACTGGGGATACGAGTATTTGCCAACGAATGTGGAAACTTTAGATTGAATGGAATACACGTATGCGTTCTGACTCCCTAGCTGTTGTTTAGTCTGGATATACTTCGTATCATGATCATTTGTTTGTAAAATATATTCTGCACTACTATCGTGTCGTTTTTTGCTATATTCTGAAATGTATGTTTGGAATAATTCTTGTAAATTGGCCCTTGTTTATATTCTATGGTTTGATACAATAGGTGATACTTATAGACGGAGAGCTAAGCCACGTCAGATATGACACAATAATGAGAGCAACGAATCCCCTCTAGTCAGTTTGTTATACTATGCTTATTTCTAGATCTGGACATCTGTATATTTTGCTAGTCTGTCACTCTGACCTCCACCCATTTAATACTGCCAGATGCCCGGATTATTACTCGAATAAGGATAGTATAGAAATCTAACCAGACGGATTTTGTTGCTCTCATTTTTGTCTCATATCTGACGTGGCCAGCTCTTAGTCCATTAAGTAGAATACGTAGGTTCTAGGATTGGATAAAATATTAAATAAAACTTGTTGCGCGGGTACGGTGTTTGTTTTGTGAAGTGACGCTATTCACATTTCATTCAACGGCCATATATTTTTAAACATTGAAACCACTGGCCAGTATTATAATCAAAGGGCCCGTGACTATTTTATGTGCCAAGATTATACCGAATCAAGCCTTACTTGTCTTATCATGTAATCAAACTTGTGTCAATCTAGACATCGCAATGTCAGTTATTTTTGTGGTTATTTCTGCGTTACTTCGATTATTGAAGAAAATTTTATTAGAAATCATATTTTTCAGTGGTTATTTTGTTGAATTAATTACTTGGTGAGTTTATTTCAATAAACAACAACATTTTAAGTGATAATCCCAGAGAAAAGTGTAATAATGTCCCTGAGAAATGTTTGTTAACATGATTTGTACGTTTAGCGTATGTACATTTTGCTTTTTGTATGTTTCGCTTGTGCACATTATACGTTCATAACATTTTGCGTTTTGTACATTTTACCGGTTGTTACATTTTGCGCGTGGTGTATTTTTTGCGTATTGTACATTTTGCACCAGAGGGAACTTGAACAGCAATATTTAATCGTTATTTTTGTTTGTACTTTTTAAATAAAAATATTGACCTACTTCAATCTATTGATGTAATAAATCGCTGATATAAAAGTTATGTTGATTATTATAAAACCACCAACCTTTACTGTTTGTAAAACTGAATTTACACCAAATAAACATTTTTCATTTTCATAAAAACATCATATGAGTAGTCGTCGTTTATATTAAAAACCGGCCAAGAGCGTGTCGGGCCACGCTCAGTGTAGGGTTCCGTAGTTTTCCGTCCGTCACAGTAAGTGTCCCCAGTTAAGAGTTAATAACACCGCCATGTAGGATATGATATGAGAGTTCCACGTACAGCGACATCTATCGGCAAATTAAGTAAACTATTGCGCGCGAGCTTAAAGTATGGAAGATGATTTTTATGGGCTAATTCTTTATTGCGTGAACCGATTTTCACCGTTTTTACTTTATTTGAAAGCACGTCATTTCATTGTAATTTTGTAGAAATTACAGGTACAATAAACACCTGCTTATACGGTTAAATTACAAACTTAGTTCAGAAATTATTTTGTATTTTTTTTTCAAAAACTATTCATCCTATCAAGTTCAAAATAATTTTCCTAGAAAGTTTTTATAAAGTTCTACTTTTAAATTTTTTTTCATATTTTTAAAACTTATGGTTCAAAAGTTAGAGGGGGGGGACGCATATTTTTTTACTTCTGGAGCGATTATTTCCGAAAATATTTACATTATCGAAAAATGATTTTAGTAAACCCCTATTCATTTTTAAATACCTATCCAACAATATATCACACGTTAGGGTTGAAATGAAAAAAAAAAATCACTCCCCACTTTACGTATAGGGGAGGTACCCTAATAAAAAAAAAATTCCACTTTTTATTTTACCACTTTGTCGGCGTGATTGATATACATATTAGTACCAAATTTCAGCTTTCTAGTGCTAACGGTCACTGAGATTATCCGCGGACGGACGGACGGACAGACGGGCAGACATGGCGAAACTATAAGGGTTCCTAGTTGACTACGGAACCCTAAAAACCGGCCAAGAGCGTGTCGGGCCACGCTCAGTGTAGGGTTCCGTAGTTTTCCGTCCGTCATAGTAAGTGTCCCCACTTAAGAGTTAAAAAACTTTATTTGAAAGCACGTCATTTCATTGTGATTTTGTAGAAATTACAGGTACAATAAACACCTGCTTAATAATTATTTTGTAATTTATTTTCAAAAACTATTCAACCTATCAAGTTCAAAATAATTTTCATAGAAAGTTTTTATAAAGTTCTACTTTTGAGATTTTTTTCATATTTTTAAAACTTATGGTTCAAAAGTTAGAGGGGGGGGACACTCATTTTTTTTTTACTTCTGGAGCGATTATTTCTGAAAATATTTACATTATCGAAAAATGATTTTAGTAAACCCCTATTCATTTTTAAATACCTATCCAACAATATATCACACGTTAGGGTTGAAATGAAAAAAAAAAATCACTCCCCACTTTACGTATAGGGGAGGTACCCTAATAAAAAAAAAAAATCCACTTTTTATTTTACCACTTTGTCGGCGTGATTGATATACATATTACGAGTAGTACCAAATTTCAGCTTTCTAGTGCTAACGCTCACTGAGATTATTCGCGGACGGACGGACGGACGGGCAGACATGGCGAAACTATGAGGGTTCCTAGTTGACTACGGAACCCTAAAAAGAGCAAGTAATAAAAATAATGTCAAAATAAAACTTTATAATTATAACTTGTTTGTTTCTTTGATTCGGGTAAATGTTAAATGTTGAAAGTTATATGCTTCATGAACTTGTGCCAAAATATTCGGTACAATAAAAGACTAAGATAGTATGTAATATACTAATGTCCGTTATGCAAGGTGCAAATGTTTCCAAACAGTTGGAAATTACCTTGAAAATTTCATCATTTTTCAGAGGAAATTTACATTTTTGGTATGGAAAGTTCTATCCCCATCCAAAAATTACATATTATTTTTTAATATATTCCATGTACAAAATTTCGCAATATACAGCCTGGAAGTCCACGATGGACCTTTGCGAAAATGGAAGGTAGTTTAGCCTTAGCACTATATTTCCCCCATAGAAACTATGTAAATATCTGTAACCGTGTCCAACTTATAGCCTTTTAAACATTCACGCAAAAAACTACTTTGTGCTAACCCTTAAACAGGTGACTAGGTCAATGAACTTACTTGTAAACAATATTTAGATGACAGGATATTATGTTGTCATACATCCATTCTTAGATCCGCTTGCAATGCTGAAAAATAATTGCAGCATTTTCGAACGCGATTCTCGTTGTTTAATTGTTGTTGTTGTCGACACTTGTTCAATTTCGGGTAAAGTTTTTATGTTAATTCTTATTAAATGAATATTATTTCTAACCACAAAAAATATTTAGTTCAAATGGTGACATTGACAACCCCCCAAAAGTAATCAGTCGTCAAGTCATCATAAACAATTAAAGATGATATCGTAAACTCATAATAAATATATCTGACTGATAAAAAGGTTTTAGCTCGTTAACACGTTTCACAAAATCATTTTAGAATAAATTGAAATTTTGTCCTAGTTGAGCAGGTACAGTTAGGTGCATAACTGAACCAATGTGCATCACTTTGACATGTTTCTTTCATTATTTCAGAAGAGGCTAGTTATTAAGTTACTATTTTATTATTAATTGGTAACAACGCTAATAAACTTACTGACCTATTATGTTATTGTAGATAAAAATAAACATTTTCTCTATTAGATAATATTTGGTACTGACTCAGTTTTGCACCGACATCGTTAAATGAAGATAAGTCTTATCATTTATGAAAAAAATAAAAACTTTCAGGTTATATTTGTTCGTCTCGGTGTCAGCTATGTATCCATATGAAAGCCAATTTCGATTCATTGCATTCACAATCTTGTTTTTGTTATTCGTCCATGATTTTGAACCAAAAACCGTTAAACTACATTTTTTTTATTTAACCCGATATTGATATTTTTCTTTTACACAACCAGGTAAGACAATTAGTTGAAATAGTACATTATATGCTCTTTAAAATGAGGTGTATGACTTTTATATCACTCACGTATTTTTATGGTTATCTCAGAATGAAGTCCGCTACAAAAATTAACTAACGAGAAAGTTGTTCGGCCATTTGCCTTGACTCAGTTTTGCACCTGACAATACATTGCCAGTAACTAATTACAAAAATAAGCCTGATTTAAATGTTTGATAACTAAAATAATGGTCGTGGAATTCCTTACTTTAAATGAGTTACTGAATTGGGAATGCCTAAGAAAAAATGAAATAATGGGAAAAATAAATTAGGTGAAATTTCACAGTTTTCGGTATGAAATTGAGAAAAATGTATAAGTCGGAAGAAAATAATTTGTGAAGCAGTTTTGTAGCGGTACCCAAGGATTAATATTTTACGTTTAGAACTTTTATGTAACTTTGATTGTTATCAAATTATTTACATTTTACTAAGGTACTAATTTTGACTCAGTTATGCACCTAACTGTATATTTTTTATGCAATATGTTTTACCTGTTATTTATTTGGTTTAAAACGTGCAATATGTGCATGCGTTACTTCAAATACTTAGAACCTTAGAGAAATCAACCAACCGGAGTCGCCATTAACAGGCGTTCCCCTCTGCCGAAAACATAATTATGACCAGTGGTCATACACATGTATGGACTGACGTTTGTCTGACGTAGCTATTTGTACGTTACGTACGAGTAGCCATACATTTGACGTTCCCCTCTCCCGCAAAAATTGGCAGACTTTTTTTGTATAGAAAATGACAGACATGACTACACCATCCGGGTTGAATTCTCTAAGCTTAGAACCGAAACATTTTTAATAAATAGCGAACCTCTTTGCGTAGTTGGAAATCGACAAGAAGTCTGATGTTTGAAATGAAATTGTAGCCTAGAAATGAAATTGTCATTGAACTTACTTAATGTCATATGTCAAATTCTTCAAATACAAATGATTTTGCTAGAACCTCGTAATTATTTTAATTTGCTCTTTTTATAAATGAGATGCAACTAGATTGCGGCTAAAAGTTTACGACGACAAAGATAAACATATCCACCACCGCATCCAACTGGGCATAGCAGAATTATATGTGCTTTTTATTGTGTCACCAAAAATCAGCCCATTGTACATCTAACAGCTCAAAATGACCAACGTGGAGGATCCGTTGTTCAACTTGCGTTAAGACTAGAGAAAGAGTCCTGCAAGTTCGAGATCAGAGCGTCGATATTTCGGAATGAGTCACCACAGTACCTACTAAAAGTTCTTAAGCATGCGCCTTCACCCTTACAAAATACCTACAGAGGTTTAAAGTTTTACTGGCTCGAGATCGTCCTATCCGCGCAGCCTACTGCTAATGATTGTTATAAAAGATGTTATGTTATTGTTTAAATGCGTTGCAAAAAGTTGAAGAGCACTATCTCATGTGCATCGACATCGTGTATCGTGCACGGGCTGCAGCAGCGTAAGTACATTGTAAGACGCGGCGGAACATTAGAATGCCGTATGTGAAGATAGTGTAAGTTATGGCGATTAGTAATAAAGTAATTGAAAAATATTTTCGCATTTGATTTATTTGACATTTACGCGTCAATCATACATCAGTGCGATTACGTCAACGCTCAGTAATAAGCTTAAGGTCCGAGTTTTCCCGATGGCGATGACGTAATCTAGCCGTGAAATGCAGATGCAATAGGGTCATCACCACAGTGAAAAAGTAGTGAATTTGAATTTATAATTTTTTACTTAATTAATGATTCTAACCATTACAAATCTACTGTATATCACTCAAACGATGCTATATTTCCGGGAAGGTCCAGCGTGGCAAACCACCCTGTATATTGTATATCGGCATACCAGTAGATAGTTCTGAATTGCAGAGGTTATACTGTTCATTAAAAAATAACGCCATAAAATGTATCGTAGTAAAACTTTTGTTCTCTCTTCCAAGTAAAACCAACTAACAAAACACTGACGAGGAATAGGATAGGACATTGTATGAGCCTTGACAGTCTTTTTTATTTATTTGTCTCCGACTCCAATCTAGTAAATAGCTAATCACTCCGAGTGGAGTCCAATTTGACAAGGTTACTGCGGCGTCTTTCAGCCAACTTGTAAAAATTTTGGGTCTGGATATTTGGCATCCGATGTCGCGGGCTGCTGGGTTACAATAGCCAATGGAACTCCGAGGATATTATTCGTAATAAATAGACAAAGTACGGTTTTATCGTATTGCACCCATTGTACGAGTAGATGCCGTTTGAGGAAACTCAAGAAACGATAAACCGTAACTTTTGTTTTCTACTCGTAACTCGTAAGGCCAAATAGTCTTTGTTAACAGTCCGGTAACGATTTGAAAACGAAAATCGCTAATAATTAAAATACGCACATGAATCGCATTTGATAAGATAGTTTGAAGTCTTGTTATTGCAAAAAAGTACTTTGGCTCTATATATATTAATATTTAATACCCTAAAACTGAATTCATACAGAGCTTGTTTAGTGAGGACGTTGATCCGTGCAATCTTGTCGCTCGATTGCTAGTTATAATTTTTTAATGGCGCCTAATATGTTTTATTTTATCTAATTAGAGCATGAAGTACAGTTTATTTCTGTGTTTTTATTTTTGTGAAATGCTGTAATACCTCTGCTCTAATACCAACTAAACTAGCTAAACATACTCTCCCTTAAAAAATATATATGAAAATGAAAAAAACTGTTCCACTTATTCCTCAGACGACTCATTCTCCAACGTATTTATGTATTTTACGTACTAGTATAACTTAATTTTAATCAATAAAAACCTTACTCTTTTCACCTCTCCAAGCAAAAATCGCGAAATAGGTGTTAGATTAGGGTGAATTACTTATAAATGAGACAAGAATATAAAAAAGCGTTCCGCTTATACAATTTAAAAAGAAACGTACTTTCAAAATACATATGTATACAAACTGATAGAAGCTTCGTTAGTTACTGCAAAATAGTATCAAAAAGTTGAGCGAAATCGAAAAAAAAAAGTTTATCGGACTCTTAACATGCTATGGCAGCTTTATCAATGATACTTATAAATAAAACAAAGGAGATCGTCAATTTTTGTTAGGTGATCTGGCCCAGATTTTTAGGACCGTTTAGGAATGGTTCTTACCTTTAAAGAATCGTCATAATTTCTAGATCAGGATGGTGGTAAAAATATTGCGAAATCTAATGGGAAAACTGAAAAATCATGCATTTAAAACTTGAATCTGAGAAGGACAATATTTGAAAGCGTGCTTGCCTATGATTTATATATTAATGTAAAAAAAGTACCGATTTTTAAAGATAATGTACAAAAGCGGACTTGAAAACAAAACGGGAATCATGATGAAATAATAAAAAGTCATATTTTGATCGTATTTATAGTTCCTGTATTTCGGTAAACGGTTTGACAGCAAGACGGCTGTCAAACCATCGTTGATACTATTAACTGAACATTCCTAACACCTATTGCGAAGGGATAAGGTTTACTACCGTTAAGTGCGATAGCACTAGTATCTGACATTACAAAATTGAAAAAAAGATGCGTTTTGTTATCGAAGGAGCATGATATTATGCCATTATGAAACCCACTTTTAATATTCAAACTCCGATCAAAAATGCAAAAATACGCATTTTCAATCCTTAGGCGTTTTAATACATACGATTTCTAATTTAAACTTCCGTATTCGTAGGCTTAGATACTATTTTAATATTACAATGTTCTAACTTACCGAACAGTATCAAAACGCAGATAATGTAACGGTATACATGGACAATGTTAAACCAAAAAACAATCCCGTTTCAGGCCAGGGTGAAGTTAAACTTTATGTCAATGCCATAAGGACGTTAACGACTTGTCTTGCTGTATTTTAATCGCGGAAAAATCAACATAATGTTTATTTATTTAGTATTACTAATTCCCGTTTCATTTTTTTGCAATATTTTGTCTACTTTAGTAATAAAATGAGTATTTATTTTACATTGCAGTACAAACTGTATACGGTTTATATCAGGTGGCCCAGAATTGACGATCTCCTTTGAGGGGAAAAGGTGAAAGCATTTGTTCTGGCTAAAACAACTAACCATCAAAGTAAATCACTCACGTAAATGTAACTAGCTATACAACGTGTTTGGTAAAAAAGATTAACATTAAATTGATTTATTTTTGTCCAATATTATCGCGTGTTCGATACCTATTTGTAATCAAATATCTGCTTTCATTATTAATCTTAATTAACTTTATTTCGCTTGCCACCGAAACTGTAGCAACATAATAGCGATAACAGTTTTCCTCATTTGATGGATCACGAAATAAGCTTATAATGAAACTTTTGACGCTGAAGTGATTTCTGACACACTTGGGCTTACGTATACCGTGTTAAAAATAACGCGCTGCTCCAATGTTATTTATTTCATTCCTTTTTCGGGTACATTTTAGCTACTAGCGCAATCATTGGAGCGTTTGCCTTACAAAAGGTGGAGTAGAAAATGTTTTAATGGTTATTGGTAGGCTATAGGGTGGTTATTAAAATACTAGATTTGAGACCTTAAGGGGGGGGAGCGTTGGCCGCTATCTTGGTTTAAACGTGCCATAAGTCCGTTTTTGAACCTTGGCGCTTAAATGGTTATCAGTATGCCTAAAATGTCTATGGAACGTATGAAGACTGGCTGGACCCGGGGTATGTCCTTAAACTACGTCCGGACTTGGGTATGTCCTTAAACTACGCCAAAAAGAGAGGTATGGGCACTGCGAATGGCATCTCGCTAAGTGTGGTAGGGCACGTTCAGCGAATGTCATCGCTCAAATCTGGAGCAGAGCCCGACTGGGGAAGTACCTCCACCTTACAGAAAACCACAGCCAAACAGCACTAGACCCTACTCATAGTGTTGTGTTCCTGCTGGTGAGTAAGGTTGCCAAAGAGCTCAAAGAGGACCCAGTGTGTTGACGATGAGGGACCTTCTTGTTCCTTTAGCCGTCAACACAGTGAATCCTCCTTTTTGTAAAGGGTCGGCAACGCGCATGTGACTCCTTTGGAGATGCAGGCGTCCATAGGTTACGGTAGCTGCTTACCATCAGGCGGGCCGTATGCTTGTTTGCCACCGTCGTGGTATAAAAAAAAAAAAAAAAAAGAAGAACATAAAATTGTCTACAATATTTCCATACACAATACATCTGTAAGTCTTCTAGATATAATGATACAGGGGGTGAAAAAGTATATATTTTCTTATATCATAAGAATTTTATTTATTAGCTTCAAAGTTTTGTGCTTCGAGATAAGGAAATGAAGTCCCTACCACAGTTTTGTTATCTTCTAATGATTCTTTTAAAAGATATTCAAAAGTTGAATTCACCCCTAGAGCGCTTATAGAGGGGGTGAAAGTAGTAAGTCTCACACACAAAATCAATGTTCTATTACTCATCATAAAATACTACTAGGCGTTGTCAGGTATAGCTATCGATCAATTCGGGTATAATTAATTTAGATTTGACAATAAACATATATGTATGCTTTTATACAAAAAAAATTTTTTTAAAGAAAGTGCTTGAAATTTTTTTTATATTTTTAAACTTCACATAACTGTCTAGTTACTATAGATTGTTATTAAATCATATACAAACATTGAAAACATTGAAAAAATAATCAACCCAGCAGGACTTGAACCTGCATCGATACGCCTTGCCGGGGCTCGATAATAACAATCTATTGTATGAGTGGAATGCCCCACTTTAAAAACATGCAAAAATAATTATGAGTTGATAGCAGCGCCCTCTATATTTCCGTTGTGACACTTGCGATAGTGTCGGCGTGAAGAGTATCTAACTCTAGTAGTTAGTACCTAGATGTCGCTTACGGCTGCTGTAAAGCCGAAGTAGATCAAAATAAATACAAAAAATTGATTGAAGGCATTGAAAACTTCGTCAACTTAGAAACTTGACCCATAGTTTAATTGGTAAAGTGATCGAGCCCCGGCAAGGCGTATCGGTGCAGGTTCAAGTCCTGCTGGGTTGATTATTTTTTCAATGTTTTCAATGTTTGTACATGATTTAATAACAATCTATTGTATGAGTGGAATGCCCCACTTTAAAAACATGCAAAAAGACATTTTTGTCATAAAGTGAACTGTTCAAGCATTATGTAAAAAATGCTAAAGCCTATACGATATTTTAATAATAAGTTGACAGTTATATGAAGTTTAAAAAAATAAAAATATTTACAAGCACTTTCTTAAAAAAAATTTTTTTTGTTTATGAAAGCGTATATGTTTTTTGTCTCATCTAAATTCTTTATACCCGAATTGATCGATAGCTATACCTGACAACACGTAGTAGTATTTTATGATGAGTAATAGAACATTGTTTTTGTGTGTGAGACTTACTTCTTTCACCCCCTCTATAAGCGCTCTAGGGGTGAATTCAACTTTTGAATATCTTTTAAAGGAATCATTAGAAGATGACAAAACTGTGGTAGAGACTTCATTTCCTTATCTCGAAGCACAAAACTTTGAAGCTAATAAATAAAATCCTTATGATATAAGAAAATATACACTTTTTCACCCCCTGTATCTTTATATCTGTAAGACTTACAGATGTATTGTGTATGGAAATATTGTAGACAATTTTATCTTCTTCATACGTTCCATAGACATTTTAGGCATACTGATAACCGTTTAAGCGCCAAGGTTCAAAAACGGACTTTTGGCATCTTTAAACCAAGATGGCAGCCGCGCACCCCCCCTCAAGGTCTCAAATCTAGTATTTTAATTACCACCCTATAGCCTACCAATAACCATTACAACATTTTCTACTCCACCTTTTGTAAGGCAATGTATGGAGATGATTCCCGAATGATTGGATTATACGTATATATCGATTCTTTTTAGGGTTCCGTAGTCAACTAGGAACCCTTATAGTTTCGCCATGTCTGCCCGTCCGTCCGTCTGTCCGTCCGCGGATAATCTCAGTGACCGTTAGCACTAGAAAGCTGAAATTTGGTACTAATATGTATATCAATCACGCTGACAAAGTGCTAAAATAAAAAGTGGAAAAAAATGTTTTATTAGGGTACCTCCCCTATACGTAAAGTGGGGAGTGATTTCTTTTTCATTTCAACCCTAACGTGTGATATATTGTTGGATAGGTATTTAAAAATGAATAGGGGTTTACTAAAATCATTTTTTGATAATGTTAATATTTTCGGAAATAATCGCTCCAGAAGTAAAAAAAAATGTGTCCCCCCCTCTAACTTTTGAACCATAAGTTTTAAAAATATGAAAAAAAATCTCATAAGTAGAACTTTATAAAAACTTTCTGGGAAAATTATTTTGAACTTGATAGGTTGAATAGTTTTTGAAAAAAAATTACAATATAATTTCTGAACTAAGTTTGTAATTTAACCGTATAAGCAGGTGTTTATTGTACCTGTAATTTCTACAAAATCACAATGAAATGACGTGCTTTCAAATAAAGTAAAAACGGTGAAAATCGGCTCACGCAATAAAGAATTATCCCATAAAAATCATCTTCCATACTTTAAGTTCGCGCGCAATAGTTTACTTAATTTGCCGATAGATGTCGATGTACGTGGAACGCTCATATCATATCCTGATGGCGGTGTTATTTTAACTCTTAAGTGGGGACACTTACTGTGACGGACGGAAAACTACGGAACCCTACACTGAGCGTGGCCCGACACGCTCTTGGCCGGTTTTTTATTGCGTTATCACAATGTACCTACTCGTACCTACCTACCTACTATTGTGGATCAGGGCACGCCACTCGTTAAAACTTCTTGAGAATTGGACATTTTCATTGTAAATTGGACGGTTAAGAAGAAGTTAGGCGACTAGATTTATATTTAAATACGATAGATTGATTTGTAAATGTAAATGTAAAAACTCTTTATTGTACAAAAACCAGTCAAAAACAACATAATAATAGGAAAACGTAAGTACAGAGACGAACTTAGCCCTTTAAGGGATCTCTTCCTAAACCTTTGAGTAGATGAGAGAAGAAGTGAAAAGAGATTTGATTGTTTTTCTTGTCCTTTCATCGCCCGGTGTTGATCAAATTTTAAATGAAATTGTCTTTGCAGAATTGTGGACATGCAAATTTAGTATGCCGCCTTAACTTTTTAGGCGCAAACTACTTATTGTAGTGAAACTTGCGAAGAGGAAGTAACTTGGAGGCTCAAAGTGGGTTGTAAAATCACTATTAGGTGAAGTGATGAGCAAGGTTCGGCCATAACCCAATTTTCCGACCTTGACCGAATGAACGCAATCAGAATTAAAGAAAAGTTGGACATTTGCGGCATTGTAGTATTGTTAGAAAGTTAACTAAGCAGTTAGTAGTTTGTCTGACATACTTTAAATTCACGATTAACTTTAATTTTAGTTTGAAAACGGTAGTTCAGATATCAGGCAATAACATTTACCTATTGCTGCTGTTTACCAGTTGTTGTACCAGTTGCTCATAACATAAAACGTGCTATTTCACGTAATTAAAGCAGGAGGTACTTAAATCGCAGTTTACTCCAAAGAGAGTTACTTACCTATACATTTCTTTTTAAATTATGCCACTAACTCATACGAACCAAGAAGATTATAAATAAAATAGGTATTTGTTTTAAATCAAGCTTTGAATTAATTTTACTTTTAAAATAATGATGTTGTTTTTTTGTCTATGCTTAAAAATATAATAATTAGAACCATTTAAAAGTACTTTCAAACCTTTACACGATTTCCAAGTGTTGCTGTATGCCGAATGGGTCTGTGTCTTCGATGCCTAACTTATCTCCCTCAACTCAATGCACAATGTTCTACTTAAACATAAAGTTTGAAGGCCATCTTCCTTTATAATTGGCTGTACATCACATTGTTTGTCTTTTAAACCAATCCTCCATAATGTTAGCACACTTGGCGACCATAATGTCATAGCTATGTTTGGCGATGTCACACGGACTGAATGTTTGTATTACCTAATCATCAATTATTAGGATATGTATGACATAATCGCCTTTTCCCTTCACTATCTTCGACGAGTCTTATAAAATTGTAGTTTTATAGTACTTTGGACATAATATCTTTGACGTCGACCACCATTAAACTTTTTCAACGCTATTTTCTCACAAGTTAAGTTTAGGTAAGAGATTTTAATATTGTGAATCAATTGTCTTGTAGAGCCATAAGACCTTGTCACATATTTTTGCGGCCTTAATTGAGAAAGATATTATTGCAGCTGACTATACATTCTACACCAAGCACAATGAATACTTTCGTTAAGTACTATAAGAAACATGGTGCCTTATATAATCCTTCTAGTTTTATCGCGGCTATAGAATAAAATACACATTCTGTTAGAATTGTGATTTCGTATATTTCTTTCTATGACGTACAGCCCGCATAGCAGTATGAGGGACGAAAAACGGACAAGCGTATTATGGAGGTTTAGTTATACTATAGTTTCGACGTTAAGATGTTACCTGTCCAATATCAGAGTTACGGTCAAGTTTGACGGTGCGGCGCACGGCGCATCCAGTAATGCGATTTGGCCGGCCGGCTGCGAAAGCTCATTCCTTATTGCCCTGCAGCGTTACGCTGTCATACTTTAAACTTTTACCGAAATTGGACTGGACAGGATTACACGGTGGTTGCTTTGATAAAATGTTGTAAAACTTGATTAAAAAAATGTAACCATGTGAACGTTATTGTTAGTTTTCTTTTGTCTAAATGATAGAGCTAATGATCTTAGATCATAAAAGCGTATAATTAAAAATATTTCAGCGTTATGAAAGAAATATTTTAAGATACTTATCTTTGATAGCCCAAACACAACAACAACAAACAACAAAGCAACAGTAAGTATTGTAAACAACCAGTAACAAGCATTGTAAAGCAGATCAACGCTTTTATAATATAATGTAAAAGTAACGTAATGGTTTTTCCATCAGCATCGTCCGCTTATTCGCCCAAAACAAGGATGACAAGAAGCGGGTCGAGAAGGCCCTCAGCGAATCGGGCCTCCCCACAGGCAAGAATGACACCATCAACCAGAACAAGTTGCAGTTCGAGGATTTCTTCAACTTCTACAAGAGCCTCACGCAGCGGGGCGATGCGCAGAAGATATTCAACACTCTGTGAGTTTATGATACTCGTGTAATACGTGCGTTGAATTATTTAATGGACAGTTTATAGACAGATATAATAGATATATACATCAATTCTGTTGGGAATTGAAAGGGAGCCGTCGTTTTCCACACTTGTTACTAGTTCGGCAAAGGCAACTCAGTCCAATAAGATATCACAATTCTAGCAGCCATGATGTGTACGGCGTAGCTCTGTGACAGGCCACTGACTTCTCCCTCCGTAATAGATATACCGTGTGTGGCCTGTAAGACGAGCAAAAATTTTTATCTTAGATTCTACTCCTCAAACTAGGCAACGTTTGTGCAGCGACATTAAAAATTAACTTGTGGTTTGATTTTTAGTACACTTTAAAGTTTATTCGAATACGCAATGGATTGCAAAATTTATTATGTCTGTAGGGTGACAAGACTGACATGTCAATTGGACGGATTTTAACGTACATTGATAATACTATTTAGTTTGTATGAAAAAGAGACAATCTAAAGACTCCATTTTTTTTTAAGTTGTTGAACAAAAGTTGTATAGTTTGAGGAGTAGAATCTGTTTTAATTTTTTGCTCGGGTTGCAGGCCACATGCTGTATGTGTGCTTATTTGAGCATACCTAACCTAAACATATGGTATTATTGCGATAAATAGTTATCTCAGAGAAATAGTCTAATAGTTTGTAATTACTGCTGTTACTTTACGTATCAACTACAGCTACTTACCTTATGTTGAGCTCTAATGAATTCCATTGTTGTCTTCACACATAACTAACATTCACATGATCACCTTCAAGCTCCATTCATTATAATGAGTATGAATGTATCACACAGCTTATAATAGCAAGAACATAACATAATCAATGGTGAAGTAGAAAGATTGATTGCCAATAATAAACATTACATACCTAGATACCTAGTCTTACGGATAACGGCAAGCGAAACTTTCCAGTGATTACCTCAGTTGTAAACAAGGGTATCTGAATGACTTAAATTTCTCATCTAATTTGTTTTGTTCGAAATAACCTAGGACTGACGGCAAAACACACCTGACAGCTGCACAGCTGGTGGATTTCCTCAACGACGTGCAGCGAGACCCGCGCCTGAACGAGATCCTCCATCCGTACGCCGACATCCAGAGAGCCAAGGACCTGATTAAGACGTACGAAACTAACAAGTACCACCAGCAGAGGTCGCAGCTCACTTTTGACGGGTTTTTGAGGTAGGTCTTCGAAAGTGTCGTTGATCCAATATGTTTTCTAAAAGATACCTTCATGATCAAAAACTGAAAATTAAAAGATGATTGGCATATAAATACTGACCAGAAATATATGATTATTGTCAAGAGGGCGCTATTATTCTCATTTATATGGCAACAGTTCAGTATAGTCATAGAGCGTATTATTCTCTATGGTATGGTGACATCTTTATTTGTTCACCTGTCAGCTCTGATGTTAATTTGAAAATGTTTCACAGCGAAATAGTTTCATTTCCCGAGCGTGTTATTTACAGCAGTTTATTATATACACTATTACAATGTTTCGCTCTTGACTATGGGATAATTTTGGGATTTTTTTGTCGTTTAATATTTAATATTCAATGCACTCACATATGCATATCATCCTGTCATTAAAATTATTGCCGGTGTAAGAAATTAGTTCCAATGAAATTCCGCAACTTGGCTCATGATCATATATTTCTGGTCAGGCTTTACATAGGTACGTCCTGTTAAAACCATTGTTGAGTGTATCATCTATCGCGTCAATAATACAAGAAAACAAGTTTATTTAACTTACCAAAATATGATGCGATGATAAATACAAACTTAATTTAGACTTAACTGCATTTTAAAATACTGCTATCGTAGCAAAATATGCCATTATGATTGCTCGGTTCCGAAGAGGTGGACTGTACTTTGCTATAAGTTTGCGAAATATGCGAGAAGTGGTGGGTGAAGTGAGGAGGTTGTTATTAACTTCTTTATCGGTTTACGTTAAAAGTGTTCGGTGTAAATAGGGAGCTTACCTTCGAACGCCGTGGCTGCTTCGGCAGAACCGCTGGTCGCTATCGGATACTGTTGGTGCTAGTTGAAAAGTGTCCTGTCGCTCGCTAGAGTAAACCTTAAAACCGTTACCTCCAGTCGTCCGACTTAGACCTTGGTTTATGCACGGTTGTCGTCAGCTGGCTCCGAATACACTACACTGGTTATGATAATGCTGCGAGAGAGTCGATAGTGGTGCTTTACGAAAGAGCGCGAAAACGAGAATTGTGGCTACGGATAGCGTATGGTTCGTCACACGTTCGTTCGTCAACTGACTGGAAAACCGGTCATTTCAAAAATCTACTGCAACGCGGTGTTGCCATACTAGACACAAAAAATATATATACAAAACACAAGAGCTAAACTAGACACGCTGTTTTAACCTGGCATTTTATTCACTTTTAAATAAATGCTATCTAACAAATCATGAAAAGATTTTTAGCCCCTTTTTAACACCAGACCCATTATTGCAGGTTTTTAATGTCTGAGGATAACCCAATAGTGGCGCCCAACAAGTTGGACCTGAGCGACGACATGGACCAGCCGATGGCGCACTACTTCATCAACAGCTCGCACAACACGTACCTCACCGGCCACCAGATCACCGGCAAGTCTAGCGTCGAGATCTACCGCCAGAGCTTGCTTGCTGGCTGCAGGTACGTCTGTAGTACCACAGCCACTGCCACTAATTGCAGGACGATAACATAACAAGTAGCACCCAAGCAGCGACGTGACTAGCCGATGGTGTACTACTTCGTCAACAGCTCGCACAGCACGTACCTCACCGGCCACCAGATCACCGGCAAGTCTAGCGTCGAGATCTACCGCCAGAGCTTGCTTGCTGGCTGCAGGTACGTCTGTAGTACCACAGCCACTGCCACTAATTGCAGGACGATAACATAACAAGTAGCACCCAAGCAGCGACGTGACTAGCCGATGGTGTACTACTTCGTCAACAGCTCGCACAGCACGTACCTCACCGGCCACCAGATCACCGGCAAGTCTAGCGTCGAGATCTACCGCCAGAGCTTGCTTGCTGGCTGCAGGTACGTCTGTAGTACCACAGCCACTGCCACTAATTGCAGGACGATAACATAACAAGTAGCACCCAAGCAGCGACGTGACTAGCCGATGGTGTACTACTTCGTCAACAGCTCGCACAGCACGTACCTCACCGGCCACCAGATCACCGGCAAGTCTAGCGTCGAGATCTACCGCCAGAGCTTGCTTGCTGGCTGCAGGTACGTCTGTAGTACCACAGCCACTGCCACTAATTGCAGGACGATAACATAACAAGTAGCACCCAAGCAGCGACGTGACTAGCCGATGGTGTACTACTTCGTCAACAGCTCGCACAGCACGTACCTCACCGGCCACCAGATCACCGGCAAGTCTAGCGTCGAGATCTACCGCCAGAGCTTGCTTGCTGGCTGCAGGTACGTTTGTAGTACCACAGCCACTGCCACTAATTGCAGGACGATAACATAACAAGTAGCACCCAAGCAGCGACGTGACTAGCCGATGGTGTACTACTTCGTCAACAGCTCGCACAGCACGTACCTCACCGGCCACCAGATCACCGGCAAGTCTAGCGTCGAGATCTACCGCCAGAGCTTGCTTGCTGGCTGCAGGTACGTCTGTAGTACCACAGCCACTGCCACTAATTGCAGGACGATAACATAACAAGTAGCACCCAAGCAGCGACGTGACTAGCCGATGGTGTACTACTTCGTCAACAGCTCGCACAGCACGTACCTCACCGGCCACCAGATCACCGGCAAGTCTAGCGTCGAGATCTACCGCCAGAGCTTGCTTGCTGGCTGCAGGTACGTCTGTAGTACCACAGCCACTGCCACTAATTGCAGGACGATAACATAACAAGTAGCACCCAAGCAGCGACGTGACTAGCCGATGGTGTACTACTTCGTCAACAGCTCGCACAGCACGTACCTCACCGGCCACCAGATCACCGGCAAGTCTAGCGTCGAGATCTACCGCCAGAGCTTGCTTGCTGGCTGCAGGTACGTCTGTAGTACCACAGCCACTGCCACTAATTGCAGGACGATAACATAACAAGTAGCACCCAAGCAGCGACGTGACTAGCCGATGGTGTACTACTTCGTCAACAGCTCGCACAGCACGTACCTCACCGGCCACCAGATCACCGGCAAGTCTAGCGTCGAGATCTACCGCCAGAGCTTGCTTGCTGGCTGCAGGTACGTCTGTAGTACCACAGCCACTGCCACTAATTGCAGGACGATAACATAACAAGTAGCACCCAAGCAGCGACGTGACTAGCCGATGGTGTACTACTTCGTCAACAGCTCGCACAGCACGTACCTCACCGGCCACCAGATCACCGGCAAGTCTAGCGTCGAGATCTACCGCCAGAGCTTGCTTGCTGGCTGCAGGTACGTCTGTAGTACCACAGCCACTGCCACTAATTGCAGGACGATAACATAACAAGTAGCACCCAAGCAGCGACGTGACTAGCCGATGGTGTACTACTTCGTCAACAGCTCGCACAGCACGTACCTCACCGGCCACCAGATCACCGGCAAGTCTAGCGTCGAGATCTACCGCCAGAGCTTGCTTGCTGGCTGCAGGTACGTCTGTAGTACCACAGCCACTGCCACTAATTGCAGGACGATAACATAACAAGTAGCACCCAAGCAGCGACGTGACTAGCCGATGGTGTACTACTTCGTCAACAGCTCGCACAGCACGTACCTCACCGGCCACCAGATCACCGGCAAGTCTAGCGTCGAGATCTACCGCCAGAGCTTGCTTGCTGGCTGCAGGTACGTCTGTAGTACCACAGCCACTGCCACTAATTGCAGGACGATAACATAACAAGTAGCACCCAAGCAGCGACGTGACTAGCCGATGGTGTACTACTTCGTCAACAGCTCGCACAGCACGTACCTCACCGGCCACCAGATCACCGGCAAGTCTAGCGTCGAGATCTACCGCCAGAGCTTGCTTGCTGGCTGCAGGTACGTCTGTAGTACCACAGCCACTGCCACTAATTGCAGGACGATAACATAACAAGTAGCACCCAAGCAGCGACGTGACTAGCCGATGGTGTACTACTTCGTCAACAGCTCGCACAGCACGTACCTCACCGGCCACCAGATCACCGGCAAGTCTAGCGTCGTGATCTAAAGCTAAAGACGGAGCAGGTGAAACTGAGCCAGAGACATAATTGCATTTAAGTTATTGGAACGATACAGATAAACTGCAATTTTCGATATTTACCGTTGGCCCTATACTGCAGAGATAAAAACACAAACTATGCGTGACGCCAAAAGCTTGCATCGTCTCGCTCTTTGATCAGTGATCACTTCCTACTAACCTAAGAAAGGTTAGTGCACCTGCAGAAAACGATAAATGGGTTATCATTACTTCACCGCGTGACTCGTTACATGCGCGACACGCATAGGACCGCAGGCATTTGTAAATGAACATGGCCATCACCACGTATTAGGTAGTAATATGTGGTTGCACTAATGATTTGCTTATCGAAAATATTTTCTGTTAGAAAACTCTCCAAATTACATTAATGCATTTTTAATAACATTATAATCATAAATATGGTAAACGCCTTTGATCGACCTTAATAGTTTAGATTAATTTGGTGTGGATATTACTGGATGTGGATATAAAATCTTTCCAAAAAAAGAATCCAGCGTGAAGGCCAACCATTTGAGATTCATTTCCAGTAAAAACTAATTAAAAATGTAAGACAATAGTCTAGTGTTAATATTGAATTAGCGTCGGGTCGTGGGACGCATAAATTAACGAGCTAAAATCAAAACTTAATTCATAAAAGAGAAAAAGTAATTCAGTGGAACATAGTAAAATGGGTCGATTCTCTTGCTAATTAGTATTGTTCTTTTGACACAGATGCGTGGAACTAGATTTCTGGAACGGGCGCACGGAGGAGCCGGTGATTGTGCACGGCTACACCTTCGTGCCCGAGATCAGCGCCAGGGAGGTTCTGGAGGCGATCGCCGAGAGCGCCTTCAAGACCTCGGACCTCCCCGTCATACTCAGCTTCGAGAACCACTGCAACCCGCGCCAGCAGGCCAAGATAGCCAACTACTGCCGAGACATATTCGGCGACAAACTCCTAGACCGCCCTTTGGACTCGCATCAGCTCGAACCAGGTAAACCAATATTTGAGAACCGTTGACGTCATCTGTTAATTTATTCGGTGACAGCGCATTGTAGCCTTGGTTTACTTTCGTCACGCGGATTGACAGCCGCGTATATCGTTCGGCACTTCTAAAGTTAGACGCGCATAAAAGTCAAATAACAGCGCCAATGAAAATATGTATAAGAGAAAAGGTGTAAATATAGTGTGACAGGAGCAGTGATGTGATCGCCTGGGCGGAAAGTTCGATTAAACTAATTGAAGAGCAGACACCTGATGTTTACGCTGGCCGCGACCGTCCGCGCCGTGTAAACACGGCCCGTTTATTCTACACTCCGTTCCGATTACATGTCACGGGCGCATCGACATTATCTTTTACAAAAATATAAACATAGGCAATGCCAACGAAACTCTATTTATTATAAGACACTTTTAAAATAATACAAGTATACGTACATAGACGAAATAATGTTATGGGTCATATACGATCATTTTGTAATTTTATTGATTACCTCTACTTCCGTAGCCGACTGTACTTACTGTTATATTTTTTTCTCAAACATGCTCGGAAATGTTCCTGTTACGTTAGTAATTAGAGACCAGTAGGGACTCTATTCCAAGGCAGGTTCAGCGCGACGTACGTAAAGGATTTTCATACAACATTAAATCACTCAGCCAGTAACTGAAGCACTAAACAAGTAATTTTATTTCCTTACATGTTTGAGAAAAGCACTATACATGCTTCGACCGTAATCAGCTTACCTGGCTTCGTATTGTAGCCGTCCTCGTCTTCGACTCGGACGGCTACTAAATACTCAGCCAGGAAAGCTTACTTACTGGTCTCTGCAGTAATGTACTAATACGTTAAACGTTAATGGTATAAAACTTATTATGCGAATAGTAGTATAAGTAAAACAATGTAAACCTTGGAAAATCGAATAAATAATAAGCTATTCGTATAATTTATATCTATAACCAATGATTTTCTTATAAAAATTGCGTAGTCTTAAATCCAGAACATTTTACTATGACAGGAATTGTTACTTATAGGTATTTTACGAGCAGCAGTCTTATCTCGAATAGCCTGCTTCGTTTATAGTAGTAGGTAGTAAAATATTTCACGCCTGATCCCTGTCACATAATGCCTAGTGACACTTGGACACAAATTTATAGGGCCGACTGCGCAGTCAGTCGCAAAAGTAGCTCATCATTCATTCATTTTGACGTTATTTAGTGCGTCGGAATAACGCATGCGTTTATTTTATCGTTTCGACAAGTTTGCATGCTTATTTTTCTACACTGTCGAAGATAAAATTATTGTGAGGTCATGTATACTTTTACGGGTTTCATTGGCTATATAATTACTATAACCTTTTGTCGGAACGGTCCAGGTAGCTGCTGAGTTTACATAACTAAACTAGATCCATTGCTGATGCACCCATTCGTTGTCTTTTCTGACATTCCTGTTAAAATGTTCGTTTTAGAAGTTCCTTAGTTATAGTTCAAGTTCCCGTCGAAGTTTATTTGACCTCTTTTACCTATATACAATCATTTGTTTTGGTAATTATATCGGTAGTGAATTCTTTTCATCTACATCGATTGTGTATTGTTTAAAGTAATAGAAATTCGCATTCCCGGGAAGTTTCCGCGCCGATTGCACCGCGCTATTGAAATAGTTCGTTTCTGCGCTGATTGTTAGCGCTACGGCTGCAGATCAATCTCGCTAATAGGATACTATGGTTTATTTTTATGCAGCTCTTGAGGGGTGCCGTTTAATTTACTTAATTTACCAACGCGATGTTTATTACTTCTCTTTAATTTCACCTTACATTTAAAATTCGCGGTATGGTTATCTATATATGTATGTAGAAATATACTGGACGAATATTTCGAATAGTCAGTAGAGGGTTAAAAGCACTGTTACAGATGTGTTATTTTATTTAGTAAAAGAAGAGTGTCATACCTTATACGTTTACTATGTATAATTGTCTGCCTGTCTGGGATATTGTAGAGCCAAAAGGGATACCATAATTTCAAAGGGATAACCAATTTTGATCTAGTTTTAAAAGCTTTAGCTATGTTTGATGAAAAATAGGTCAATAGTTTGAAGATTTCTCGGCTAAAAGATAAGAAAAACTCACACTTAGCTCTGAATTAAAATCGGTCTGTAAAAAAGACTAGTTTCTGATTTGCCCTCATCGAGCACTCAGATCAGAATCAGAACGAAGCGCTCTGTATGTATATATATATGTTTAATTGCGATACTGCATATCTCTAACCGTGTAAATTAACAATCGAGTTTATAGCGGTATTACATTAATTCCTTTTCATGTGGGTTTCCGTATTAAGGTTTATGATTATGGCCACGCTACGTCTTATTCGTAATGATCATTTAGAACCTTGTTAAATCATTAATGTGATTCTAAATATGCGGGAATATATCTTAGATGTTTATGTTAGATGGCAGTTTTATTATGGCAGCACTACCTACTTAAATTATGTGACAATTTTCGTTTCGTTATTTTAGTCCAAGCTACGTTTTACAACTGGAAAATCCGAAATGTCCGTCCAAAAATGGCGCTGTTATTTTTTATTAAATTTGGATGTTTATTTTATAAACACGGACTCATTAAGCCCAGATATGAATCGAGGAAAACTACGTACATTATTTTAAGGCGACGATTTTGGAAATAATACTTGCCATGCCGCAATATAAAAAATAATAAATAATTATTTTTCACGTCAACCGATTTTCGATGCTTTTTTTTTTGTAAAAAAAAGACACTCGGTCCAGCAGTGTCAGGTGATAGGGGGGGTTGAGATCATCACATTAAGCCCTGTTATTTGATATACCACATAATATATTTTGCATTTTTTAATTATTTCCCATTTACCTCCAAATTTATAGATTGGCGTTACATGCCTGCGTTTGGGTTGCTGACTTACATATGTGTACAAAATTTCAGCTCCCTCGGTCTAGCAGTTTCGGAGAAAATTGGCTTTGACAGACAAATAGACAGACAGAGTCGCACCATAAGGGTTCCTTTTTTACCATTTTGTTACGGAACCCTAAAAATGAAACAATCGTATTTCGTTGTATTTGTTAGTTTTTTCTAATACTGCACTCGCACTAAATCAAAATCAAAATGTTTATATTCTTCTCTTCTTCTTCGGTTTAAAAGTAAACCCCCTAAAGTCACAGGTAATTGTGATGGGTAGCGCTAAACAAATCTCCAAAATTGACTTTCTCAGGCTCCCTCCGATAATCTTCGATGGTATCCAAATTCCTTTTTCCAACCAAGTGAAAAATCTTGGCGTAATCATGGATCGTTGTCTATCATGGGTGCCTCAGGTGAGTGAAGTGAGCAGGAAGATGTTTGCTGCCATAGGGTCTCTCAGACGGCTCCGGAATTTCCTGCCAAATGCTACTAAAATTGCGCTTGCTCAGTCGTTACTTCTCCCCATTCTTGATTATGCAGATATCTCCTATTTAGACCTAACCGAGGAGCAATTTAATAAGCTTGAGCGTATTCAAAATGCCTGCATTCGGTTCATTTTCGGATTACGCAAATTCGACCATGTTTCTAGTTTTCGTTCTCAACTCAAATGGCTCCCTATCCGTCACCGCCGTAACTCTCACATACTTTCTTTACTCTTTTCTATACTTTTTAACCCTGCAACTCCCCGCTACCTCAAAGAGCGTTTCTCTTATCTTAATTCTATTAGATCCTCTCAAAAATTGCTCCTAAAAGTGCCATCTTCATCTTCCAAATTTTATAATTGCTCATTTACGTTCCAGGCCGTTCGTTTGTGGAATTCTCTCCCTCTCAACATTAAACGCGCGCAATCTATTGGTAGCTTTAAATCGCAACTTAAGGAATACTATTTATCTCTTCCTTAGGTTTTTAAGTTGACACTGTTGTTTCTTATTGTGTGTATTATATATGTATATATGTACATATATGTATGTTTATTTTGTATTTATTTAAGTATGTATATTCATATGAATGTTATGTGTTATCTATTTCGTCTCTTTTGTTTCTATGCACCACCTACTGCTTATTGTTTTTCTCTAGTCTCCACTACCCAAAGGTTGTCTGGAAGAAATCGCTCATTAGCGATAAGACCGCCTGTTGTTACCTCTACCTAAATTTATCTAATTGTAAAATTTGTGCTTGTAACTGTATGAGGTGTGCAATAAAGAGTATTTATTATTATTATTCTTACGGACTTGAAAAATCTAAATTGCCGATTTCCTTAAATTAAAAAGTAATTAATGTTTATCGGCACGAATTCCGTTTGATTTTGTAATTTCCGATTTTAGGAGGAGAGCTACCACCGCCATTGCTGCTTCGTCATAAGATTATAATTAAGAACAAAAAGAAACACCACCACCACCACAAGAAGGAGGACTCGTTGGCGTCCGAGGAGAGCGAGGCCCGCCCGGAGCCCCCCGTGCAGGGGAACGGAGACGTGTCCCATGGAAGTGTAAGTGTACTAACAAATGAGTCAGAGTATTCGTATAGCAATACAATGTTACTTATGCTTTTAACGAGTCTGTCTAGTTCTCTCACGTTTAGGCTCTATAGGCCCACCGTACAAAAAATTGTGACAGTGAAATAAGAATAAATAGTCTAACAAAATGTAATTGAATTCATATGATTTAAAATTAAATGAAGCAAAAGAAATGCAACTCATTTCCATTTAAAAAGGATTTGAATTTATTTGAGATTATTTTGTACTAGTGTACAGTCACCGGTAATAGTATCTTCCTACAAGAAGGCCGCAAAAATATGTGACACGCTCTTATGACCCTACAAATAAGAGCGTGTCACATATTTTTGCGGCCTTCGTGTAGGAAGATACTATTGCCGGTGACTGTATGTACCTTGGGATGAAAGCGGTTAAGATTAGATCTAGTTTTTTAGACTAGATAAAAGGTCGAAACTTGACTCCTTTAAAACTCGCTAGCAAAATCAGTCTTTTCTAGAGTAGACTCTTATTTATGTAAGTTTGTGTTCATGTTGGAATAACGTTGGTTGCAGCTCGTACGACAGAGTTCAAAGGAGTCTTCATCGTCATCCGACTCGGAGAGCTCATCGGGTGAGGAGGAGGCGGGAGGCGCGGAGGGCGGCGGCGAGGAGCCGCGCGAGACGCACGCCGGCGCCGAGATCTCCGCGCTCGTCAACTACGTGCAGCCCGTGCACTTCAGCTCCTTCGAGAGCGCGGAGAGTGAGTACCGCCTGACACTACGTCGGTCATCATCGTCCGACCCCGAGAGCTCGTCGGGCGAGGAGCAGGCGGGAGGCGCGGAGGGCGGCGGCGAGAAGCCTAGTAGAAGGACGGTATTGGACTGTAGAAGAGGGCCTGTCTGTAAATCTCGCAGACTATGAAGCGGTGTGTGTGAGTAAAGAATTCATACTAGCTCCAATAAAACTCAAGTATCATTCGCCGGCTCATAAGCTGTACCAGTCAACGAATCCATGAGATGGATACCAAGAAAAATCAGTTGCTCTCATACCTTATTTCGATGGCTAGAAAAGTTATACAATATTCATTTTGACGTAATTATTGACGCAGATGTATGTAGCAATATTTGAACACGAGTAAACAATGATTTATGTTAATATATTAATAGCACTTATTTGTTTGCAGAAAAGGGGCGTTTCTATGAGATGTCCTCATTCGATGAGAAGCAAGCGACAGCTCTGCTGAAAGAGCGACCCATCGAGTTCGTGAATTATAACAAGAACCAACTGTCGCGAGTCTACCCAGCTGGAACGCGATTCGACTCGTCAAACTTCATGCCCCAGGTAAGTTGTTATAAATATGTTTGAATGCGATCTAAGATAAAAAACCATATAATTAATTCTCAACTCTAAATTTGATTTATTCAAGTAGGCATAGTCACAAGCTCTTATGATATGATTTTATTGGTTTTTGGACCCGGGGTATGTCCTTAAACTACGTCCGGACCTGGGTATGTCCTTAAACTACGCCAAAAAGAGAGGTATGGGCACTGCGAATGGCATCTCGCTAAGTGTGGTAGGGCACGTTCAGTGAATGTCATCTCGCTCAAATCTGGAGCAGAGCCCGATTGGGGAAGTACCTCCACCTTACAGAAACCCACAGCCAAATAGCACTAGACCCTACTCATAGTGTTGTGTTCCTGCTGGTGAGTAAGGTTGCCAAAGAGCTCAAAGAGGACCCAGTGTGTTGACGATAAGGGGCCCTCTTGTTCCTTTAGCCGTCAACACAGTGAATGCTCCTTTTTGTAAAGGGTCGGTGACGCGCATGTGACTCCTTTGGATTTGCAGGCGTCCATAGGTTACGGTAGCTGCTTACCATCAGGCGGGCCGTATGCTTGTTTGCCACCGTCGTGGTATAAAAAAAAAAGATTATTTATTGAATGTTCGGGCCCTCTTTTAACCTTTTGACCGCCATACGTAAAAAAAATAACTTTCAATTTTAAACTCTGTCATAATTTATGAAGGTGTCATTCACATTGTAACTTTGTCTCATATCGACGTCGTCTGATATCGACGGCGGTCAAGTGATTCATTGATCGTAAGTTGATACGACTCGGTATTTTTACATGGCACGCTAAATTCATATTTCTCCTATTCAGATACACGCTTGTAAGTTACCACTAAAGTGTTACTAGTTAAATTAATATATAAACTGTGATGAAAAGACTGTAGAGTAAACAGCAAGATACGAACCTGCCTCCACTGGATTACCGGTCCAACGTGCTACTCACACCAGGCCTTCCTGAATCCATCACAGCGAATTTAGTCACCGTAATGGCGACACAAGTCCCACAGACAGCGGTTGTACAGATATAGATATAATGCATTATGTATTTCCATCGTGAAAACTCGGATCTCAATCGGAATACGACGGCACGCATAGAGAGAGAGAGAGCACGATTAATATCAACTTTTCCGATAAAATACGATAGAAAATCATTATGCACTACATCTGTAAGTGCTCGGAAGAAGTTCCCTCCCGCCCTTTCATCATAGGCATCAACGATCATCGGTATAACTTGTTAGGACCCTCTATGGCTGTGTCTACCAACCGTGGTTACTACTTAAAAACTATTCACCCCCAACGGCCTGGTTTTACGACATATGGCATCTAAATACTAGGTAGTTTGTTAGCTCTGTCGACGACGACCTATTTTTATATTGATTACATAATTATAATTTCCCAGGTGTTCTGGAACGCGGGTTGCCAGCTGGTGGCGCTGAACTATCAGACGCTGGACCTGGCGATGCAGCTGAATCTGGGCACCTTTGAGTACAACCGCCGCTGTGGCTACCTGCTCAAGCCGGAGTTCATGCGACGAAAGGTAACTAGTTCACTTATAGTACATACTAACCTTTAAGTATAGCGCTAAACTTGTCAGTACTAAGTAAACTTGTTACAATATAATAACAAAATATCAGGAATAAACATTGTGTTTGTGTTGTTTACACGTGATTGAAACCGTAACGTTTCATATTTAATTTTATATGGATAGTTTGACAGAGTTTATAATATATAGAGGTATATTATAATCTCTGTTAAACTATATTATAGAGATGTAAGGTCCACCGTTCCATTTCGTGTGTGTGTAATTGAAAAACAGGAAATATTTTAAAAAGTTTATAAAAACAATACGAAGGTGGTATTATCCGCCGTAACTCAAACTTGTAAATCAAACAAGGCAATGAGCCAATACATCTGCCCCGTCATTTAAAACCGGCGGGATATTCACTAAGTTCAGTGTTTTTTCAGGTGCTCTCGTAAATCAAAACGAGTCAAAAATGATAATGAATATAAACGCAGATATGGTATGGACTCTTTATACAACTTTTAGTTGTATAATCGCGAGGCGTTTATCCATCCGAGCGAGCTTGCGAGCGAGGATTGACATAAAGTCGAGTGTAAAATGGGTTTTATGGACGAGGGTTACACTCTAATTTTCACTTCAATTGCGAGGAAATTATTTATCGGTAATCGTAAAAGAATTTCAAGTTGTTAAAAAAATATTACAATGAAAACAAATATGGTTCCCACCAATAAATTTTTTAATGTATTTATTTTTTATTTTTCAACATGTGAATTTAGACATAGATAGGTACTTGTTTTCTGCCAAGTCATTAAAACATTTCGGGGCATTTCTAAACTATTATCAACTCCTATTTTATTTGATTTCATTTATTTAATTATAGAAAACACGTAATTCATAGCAAGAATATAATAAAATAACAAGTCTCAGTATTCTACGAAATTTTACTGCTCAATTAAATTGTGCAATATATTTTGACTCTGTTTGGCTGTTGAGCCTCATTCTTAGTCTTCGAAGAAAATTTTACTTTATGCACTAGAGCTTAAAGAGCGATTTTATGTCGTCCACGCACGACTTAAAGTCGAATTGAGCATGAGAAGTGAAAAATTATTTTTATCTCAGGCGTAAACTCTCGAAGCCATCACTACGCTCAGGTTTCTATTTTAGAATCCTTCGCTTCTTACAGGAGTCAATATCGCCGTGAATATGTCGTTTTGCTCCCTTGTGACACAATCTACTATTTTTCTTAGCTGGGGGTTTATACATTCGTAGTACTCATCAAGGTGAATAATAGAGAACGGATTATATTACTGCGTTTACACATTAATTTTCACTATTCCTCTTATTATCATTCCTGCTACTCAGTCACAGCAAACAATTTTACACATTCGTGGTACCCATCAAGGTGAACCGTAGAGAACGAGTTATATTGCGTCGTTTACACATCCGTGTTCATCATTATTCTTGCTACTCAGTCACTGCAAACGATTTCACATAATCTCTTATATTTTTCGACAGATTTTCAATGTTCACTTAGTATTTATAAGTCACACAAACATTCTCTCTTCCCAGGACCGTCGCCTGGACCCATTCGCGGAGAGCACGGTGGACGGCATCATCGCCGGCTCGCTGGCCGTCACCGTGCTGTCGGGCCAGCTGCTGACCGACAAGCGCTGCGGCACCTACGTGGAGGTGGACATGTTCGGCCTGCCCGCCGACACCGTGCGCAAGAAGTTCCGCACCAGGGTGGCGCCCAACAACGGCATCAACCCGGTCTACGAGGAGCAGCCGTTCGTGTTCAAGAAGGTACTCTCAACCAATTCATTTGGCCTTCTTACCTTACCATGTCTTTGAATTATTACGGTGACTACGCCCAAGTTGTTACACCTCACCGGACGGATATACAGACCGTGCTGTACCACTTCGGTCGCACGGACCGCGTTACGACCGAGTTACGCAAACTGGCGGAGCAGAGTTGAGATCACATTGAATTTATCGATGTATATTTTAGCTATTTCCATTATTTATAAAATTTAATGCTCCGAGACCAACATCAAAGCATCACGTTGGAGTTTTTCCGTGGCATCGAGGATAGAGGATACCGCGGCGCCAGGCGCGGGTATGCCACGGCATTCTCAGGGATGCGCTGAAGTCCTCCAGAGTGCGCCGGTCCCGCGCTGCCGGGCGCTCGCGGCATCATGAGGGATTGTTCCTTATCAGTGTGCGCTGCGCGGAGCAAATCCTCTTTGATGATTTTCGCTCTTCGTTGCCAACATTCTTTTCGATGATATCTCACTCTTGTGTAATAGATAATACTAATTGTCAGGTGGTTCTGCCGGAGCTGGCGATGATCCGCATCGCGGCGCACGAGGAGAGCGGGCGGCTGCTGGGGCACCGCGTGCTGCCCGTGGTGGGGCTGTGCCCCGGCTACCGCCACGTCAACCTGCGCACCGAGCTGGGCCTGCCGCTGCCGGCCAGCCTCTTCCTGCTGGTCGTGGTCAAGGTCAGTCTCTCTTCAATACAATCAATATCGAAACAACACGTGGTGCCGTCGGAGGGGGTAATGATCCATATCCCAATAGCGTAGCGACACTAATGTCAGTAATAGAGTTGCCGCCAACCTTCGGGTAATAGTACATTATGATACAAGTGTGCTAAGTTGATCATTACATACGAAGCGATATTGTGCGCACGAACGCACGTGAGTGCGCTAAGGAAGCTGAGCTATGTAATGACTAATGAGCAAGCAGGCGCGTTTCATACGACGTTTTTCAACACGCTTGCGAGGAAATAACAGAATAGTGTAATTAATAACTTTTGATAAATACTTTAACTGTCAGAATGTTTACAGGATAGAGGTACTTACGAACCTAAGATAATTAAATTTAACTAACCTTTTTGTGATGTTATTGACCATCTGTAACTCTTTTTCAAATCATTTCATAAAATAAAAGGGGAAGCCTATTGTGCAATAAATTATCGTATTTTTTTCTTACTAGATTTTTATGATAACATTTTACTAGTATGTATCACAATTTTGAAATATATCCAGAGGTTAAATTAACGCTAAAGTTGTCTTCTTATTCACTTAAAATATAATTTGTTTAAATTAATAAATCACAACAAGAAAAAATCTAACAAATAAACAATGATTTAAGGTTAACTTATAAATGGCGCGCAATTTTCTTTTTTGGTAGTGCATGCAGCTTGAGGCAAAGGCGCGGATGTACTATCCTAAACATCCACTATTAAAACAGACAATTCGTGTTTAAATAGTAGTTTATGTAACTGTTACGTAATAAGGGTCCTTAAAACATGAGTGTGGTTTTATGAAATGAGCCGCAGGCGAATTTCATAATAAGATCACACGAGTGTTTTAAGGCCTAATTACGTACAGTTGCATACACTGCTTTATCTACACTCATATTATTTATTCTAAATGCCTTATTTGGAAACCATAGAATGGCCGCCATCGCACCGCCACCATGGCCAACTCTCGTGTGCCGGCGGTCGCGCGGGCGCGTGTCGGGCTGTCGGCGTCGACGTCGGGAGGGTGCAGGTGTACATTATGTTATCAAAACTCATAGCACATCAATAATTGAGCATGAAAAATTAAAATTACGTTACTGCTACGGATAAAAAGCTTATCATAGTAAAATCGGTCGTGGTAATGCTAGCCATTGCCTACCGTTTTCGAACACGTTTAAGAGAACTTACAATATGAGTGTAGATAAACATAATTTTTCTACTCCTGTACTTTTATCTGTCATTTATACATTCGTTAACACCTTTATAAGAACATGGATAATATACTCGATGAAAAATCTATCTAGTCTATTCCCCAAAATAACACTTGTTCTATAAAAGCGCCAAAATAGTATTGCGTAATCGCGTGCCAACACGACTATTAATATAAAATAAATTACTGCCAACCTAAGAAACCTAAATAAACGCAGCGTTTTTAGAAAAAATAACTTTAAAAATTAAAAAAATGAAAAGAACCACAGACCTACTTTGTAGTTTTTTACGTTTCCCGTTCGTTTGTAGGGGCAAATTGCAAACTTTGAAAGTAATTTAGGTATTTTTACTAATCTCTGTAGCTCTTTAATAATTGATCAAATAACGATTGAATGAACAATGAAGTATTTGTGTTAGTAATGTTAGAATTCTTGAAAAATAGTGTTTTAAAAGGTAAAACTTAAATGATTGTTGATCATGTTGACAAAATAACTGCGATAAATAACTGCGATATCCATGAAGTTTTCAATTTCGCATTGTATGTAAAAGTAAGTGTAGTTGTAGAAAAAGTAATGTATGCAACGTTGTATAAGTAGGTCAAAAAATGTTCGTGGCGTTTTTCTTAACAATTTTCGCCTCCGGCTGCGCCTACGGCTCAAATTGTTACCCACGCCACTCGCCTTTTTTGACCCCTCTTATACAACTGTTGCATAAAATACTATTATTGTGTATTACGAGTACTATAATAAGTTGAAATGATTCTTTTTAACAATCAGGATTGTATAATTTGTATTCTATCGTAAATGTGTATATTTCTAATATATTTACTTTTTTAGAATGCAAACTCCTAAAGAGTTCAAAAAAAGTAAAGGTAATACCCGCCTAAATTACAACGCGTCGTCTGCGTGTATACAACTTGGCACTAGAGTACAAACGTCACTTGATCGTTGATCGTCTTGATGTTTAATATCTAGGATTATGAGCATAAAAGCGGTGGAATAAGAACCTCGTTACGAGCAGGTGTGTTGAAAAAAACTTTTTCTACTCCGGTACTTTTATCTGTCAATTATATGGTCCCGCAAACGAATATAAAAGCATGTCTTATGCAGTTTCAAAAAAGTCTGTCTAGTCTATTCTTCATAAAGACCAGGGTTATTATGTGATATAATGCAACTGTTAACAGAGGTGCCCTGTGAACCCAACAAATATTATTTTTTTCTACTCCCGTTTATCTATCATTTATACATTCGTCATCATTAATATACTCGAAGAAAAGTCTATCTAGTCTATTCCCCAAAAAAACAACTTAAATAAAAGCGCCAAAATAGAATCGCGTGCAGTCACGACTTTAGAAGAAAATAAATTACTGCCAACCTAAGAAACCTAAATAAACGGAGCGTTTTTAGAAAAAAAAACTTTAAAAAAGAAAAAATGAAAAGAACCACAGACATACTTTGTATTTTTTACGTTTGCCATTCGTTTGTGGTGGCAAACTGCAAACTTTGAAAATAATATATTTTTACTAATTTTAATCTCTGTCGCTCTTTGATAATTGATTTAATAACGACGGTGTGTGTTTGTGTTAGTATTCTTGAAATACAGTGTTTTAAAAGGTGAAACTTAAATTATTGTTGATTATGCTGACAAAATAACTGCAATATCCATGAAGTGTTCAATTTCTCACTTTTTGTAAAACTACAGCCTTGGCCAGAAGTGTTGAGCATAGCTGTTTTTTGTTTACAATTTTGATGTTAAGTATTAATTCCCTATCATAACAATGTACGATGACGTAAAATGTTATATTTTATTGATATATCTAGAAAATTTCACTTAATAACACTTTCAAGGTACCTATAAGATATGAAAAGTGGAGGTCCCAAAAATGCGAATTTAGGTCGGTGCGAAAAATTGCAAATATTCTATGCAGTTACTACTCACTTCAACAAAACATGCCTGTTCAGTTTGAATTAATTGATAAAATAACATCAAAAAAGATAGAAACGCCAGTCTAAACTTTCGAGTTTTGTATGAAAATCGCAAGGGTGCTCAACACTTCTGGCCAAGGCTGTATGTGTAGTCGTAGAAAAAGTATTGTATGCAACGTCGTATAAGTAGGTCAAAAAATGTTCGTGGCGTTTTTCTTAACAATTTTACCCACGCCACTCACCTTTTTTGACCCCTCTTATACAACTGTTGCATAATAATAGTACATTACTTACCAAGGAATGTAAAAGTATGAAAACCCGAAATCGCAGGTATTTGTGACCCGAGCCGCAGGCGAGGGTTGTAAATATGCGATAGAGGGCTTTCTTTTTTACTGCCCGTGGTGAGTACACAATTTTACGTCTCCACCTGGCCATAATGCGAGTTTTACCGTACGCGTAGCGTGCGGTAAAACTCACATTATGGCCAGGTGTGACGTAAAATACTATAAACACGTTGTCGTTATTTGTTTGAATGTTGTTTTTTATTGCAGGACTACGTGCCGGACAAGCTGGCGGAGCTGGCGGACGCGCTGGCCAACCCCATCAAGTACCAGAGCGAGCTGGACAAGCGCGAGCACCAGCTGGCCGTGCTCACCGACGGCACCGACGAGCCGCGCCGGCCCAGCACCTACCCTCCCGTAACTATCACACCTCTGTGGTGACGGACAACAATACTCATTACATTATACAAGCTCACGTATTATATATAATCGGGCGAAGGCTGATATTCTTTCATTATGGACGCCTGGCTCCACACGGCGTATGTATTATCGGGCACAATTATTACTAGGGCCCGGAATTTTGCGTGCGGTTTGTCAAAACGTCATAGGGAGAGAACACCAATGTTTATCGATATATCGATAAATCGGAAGTTTTTTTATTAGTGTCTTAAAAATATAATTCCTCAAACTTTCTAATGATACAAACTCTTTTTAACGGTCATTCACGAAAAAAGCTAAACATATAAAATCAATTATAATAAATAATTAAAATATAATAAATTATAGTTTTATAAAGGATTATGTACAGTAAACGTACGAGTGCTCGACACTGTCCCAATGCATACCACTTGGATGGATTTGACCCTTAAGTCACTGTCAAAAGAGGTGACAGGAGGGTGTCATCTATTGGGCTTTAGCGTGTCAAGCACTGGTACTGTTACTTTATGTATCATTTGAAAGTTTGAGGTATTATTTTTTAAAGACACTAATAAAGGTTGAACACGCCAAAACTTAGGCACGCAAAATTTGTTTTTAAACCAGTTTGAAAATAAATAACTAAATTATGAATACCACATTAAATGACAAATTTAATTACCTCTAAAATCACATTTTTAATTCTAATTAATGTTTACACAGTAAGCCATAAATCGAATTTTCTACGCACACGGCTCATAAGACTTTGCACCATCTCTTTAGGAAAGATTTTTGTCGCCCAGGTCCGTATTTTTTGTAGCTGAGGGACCGATTTTACTTCTCCGCCTTTCTGTTTTAGAATTCCTTTCATAATACTCCAGTAATCTTAAACAGGCCGCAGTTCTGGACTATTTGGCGGATTGCATATTTTGGGTACCACCATGATCCTGTTAGCGTTGTACCATTTCATAACTGATTTTGCGTATTAGCAACTGGCTAGATCTGGCCAAAACAGCGGTGGTGAGGCATGCTGTCTTATAAAAGGCAGCAAACGCTTCTGTAAACAATATTTCCGATAAATATCGCCGTTTATTGTCCCGGTGGTGATAAACGTGCGACTTATTTGACCACAGCTGCATATTGCCTGCCAAAGAAGGTATTTTTTTGGGAATTTCACTCGTTTTTTTAATTCACATCTTCAGGAGCATCTGTTCGTGATTTGCTAGTATAAAACTCTTGACCAGGTATTTGTTTAAACTCCGCTTTTATATACGTCTCGTCGTCCATCACCGCGCATTCAAATTTTGTAAGAAAATATTCATAGAGTTTTCGCGACCGTTTCTTTGCGGATAAGTTCTATTTTGAGTCTAGGTCTGGTGCGGCCTGGGCTTTATAACTCCTCAGTCCTGCCCTCTGTTTAATTTTTTGGACAAAAGACTGAGAAATTTTCACTTTTTTAGCAACATCACGAGATGAAATCGTATGATTTGAGGCAGAAATCTTTAAAATACTCTGTTCCTTTTTCTTATTCTTGACTCCCTGCAACCCACCACTTCCTGGCTTTCTATCTATTGGCAAGCGGTCATGGAATGTTTCTAATACGTGACCAACCGTAGATTGTGGATATTTCAGCCTTTTCGCGATATCTTTGTAGCTTAACATGGGATTTTTTACATGTTCGTGCAGAATGCGTTCACGTTTTTGATGTTGTACGCTCGACATTTGGCCAATGAATAAATAAAAGAAAATGAAACGAATATCATTTTATAGCCCAGTTCCTTGTGAGAAAATTGTTGTTTAAAAAGTTTGAATATCTTCATTTTTCGAATAACTATAGCTATTTTTACATGCCCAAATTTTGGCGTGTTCAACCTTTAATAAACCTTCCGATTTATCGATATATCGATAAACATTAATGTTCTCTCCCTATGGCGTCTCACAAACCGCACGCAAAATTCCGGGCCCTAATTATTACGGTATAAGACTGGCCGGTTATACATTTTCAGGAGCCATATTTTCAGTAAACCTTGTTTGAAACTGTACCTCCTTTATATTATTGCTCGAAGCAATAAACAATTAAATTTTTTTGTGCTCACTTTGTTACCTCTATGGAATTGCTGTTTTACATCTTTATAAAGTGTTCTATTACAATGCCTGACAATAAACATGGTTGATAAGGTAAAGACGCAGCTGACGATGGATGGCAGCCCGAACAAGCCTCCGTGTCTGCCCGAGCCGCCCGCAGAGAACAGCGCGCCGCCGCCGCCGGTCGAGCCCACGGAACCGGTCACGGGTATGTCTACAGTTCAATATTACCAAACCATTATATAACTGGGCTTCTGCTGCGATTTTGTCAGCGTAGAATTAGGAATTAAGTAGTCAATTCCTCCCCCTTTTCTCCCTTATAAGATGATTATCGTGAACTATCATGTACTTCTCAGAGACTCAAACTAACTCCATATGGACGGAGAGGCTAGCCACGTCAGATAAGACACAATAATGAGAGCAATGAAACTCCTCTCGTTAGTTTGCTGTTCTATGCTTATTTCTCGATCCGGACATCTAGCAGCTGTTAATTGGTGGAGGTCAAAGAATGCAAACCAATTTAAGAATACAAATCCTAGAGTTCTGTTTTTGATGCAGCATTATATCAAAATAATAGAAATAATTATATTATATCATTGCCAAAAGTTTTTGTTGGGGGAAAGTCCAAAACGACGTATTAATTCATAGTTTGTCGCCTACTGTTTCTGTTTCCGAAATAATACGCAATATGTTTTGTTCTAATGTTAAAATATACTGTTTCTGTTTCCGAAATAATACGCAATATGTTTTGTTCTAATGTTAAAATATAGGCCCCGTCCTCTATAAATAAAACAAATTCGCCAGTTTTTCCCTAATATAGTATTAGTTTATTTCAACTGAAAAATTGTACTAGTCGGTCACTCTCCACCTATTAAAACCTGCCGCATGCCCATATCTCATATTGCAATATTGCAATCTCACTAAATGGGTTTCGTTGCTCTCATTATTGTGTCATATCTGACGTTGCCAGCTCTTAGTCCAATACCTAATTTAATATAATTCGGTTTAGAGGTTTTAGCGTGAAAAAATAACAGATAGACAAGGTAAGGCGCCAGAGATGATGCGTTGCGAGGACTGTGTTTGTAAAGAACCAATATTACAAACAAATTCCTCGCAATGCATTCTCGCTCATTTCTGGCGGAAACGCACTCTTCTTTGCATTTATTTATTTAGTAGGGGTTTGTGCCGACTTTACCTATTCAGCTAATGTTCTTATAATATCTTCTGAGGCATCCATCAGACCTTCCAAAGGTCGCAAATACTTGCAAAATAAATATTCTAATTCAAATTTTAGATGTTAAACTAATTTCCCGTAGTAATTACTTTGAATTCTATTAGAAGACAATAAGGCGATATTACAATTTATTAGCACTTAGTAATTGGTAATTATCCTTAAAATTATCGATAACATCCCTTAACTTCCTCATCCTTTAACGGCCTCCTAGCCCAGTCGGTAGTGACACTGCCTACGAAGCAGGAGGTCCCGGGTTCGAATCCTGGTAAGGGCATTTATTTGTGTGTTTATCACAGATATTTGTACCTGAGTTATGGATGTTTTCTATGTATTTAAGTATTTATCAATATCTATCTATTATATATATCGTCGTCTAGTATCCACAACACAAGCCTTATTGAGCTTACTGTGGGACTAGGTCGGTTTGTGTAAGATTGTCCTATAATATTTATTTATTATTATTATTTATTATTTTATTTATTATCCCTTATAAATGTTCAGAACCACCGGAATGCAAATCGAACGGCGGCGCGGAGGAGCCCGTGTCGGAGACGCTGGACGCGCTGTTGTCGCTGAAGGTCGTGAAGGAGAAGCGCTCGGAGCTGGCGCGCAAGCTCGACGCGCTGCGGCGCAAGTTCGACAAGGAGAAGCGTCCGCTGTCGGCGTACGTCAGCACCAAGCTAGTCAAGAAATTGTCCTCTAAGAATATGTAAGTTAACTCACTTTTTTAGTGTTTAGTACCAAACATGATATAGGAAACACTTATGGAATCACTTCGTTCGTCGAAATTGGTAAAACGCGTCTGCAGGCGATTAAGGGTATGTCAAAAGATAATGATATACTTAAATGTGGTTTACTTTCGTAAAAGGTTACAAATTGTGATATATAAATAATAATTTTAAACAAAAAAGAACCGACTTCACTAAGCATCCACCTTTCTAACACCAAATGCTCGATCTGCTGTAAAAAATACTCAATTCACCATAGGTGTGCCTATAATAGTTGAAGAGTTCCCTCGATTTATTTTTTTCCCTCCAGGATCCCATCATCCGATCCTGACATGGTTACAATGGGACCAATTGTGAAGTATACGCTTTCAAACAAAAAAAGAATTTTCCAAATCGGTCCAGCCGTCTTCGAATAATTGGTGAACATACATAAAAAAAATAGCAAAAACAAAGATCCCGACGAATTGATAACCTCCTCCTTCGAAATCTTGAAGTCGGTTGAAAAATCTTGACAAGACGTGTGCGGCGTTGGCCGTGCCGCTAGAGCTTCTGCTCTTCCGGGATCTCCCCCCCGCGCGCCCTCCTCCCGTGCGCCGTCCCGCCGCTCGGTAACTTGTTGTCGTAGACAGCGTCTTTCTCGGCAATAGTCTGACGTAAAACATGCACTTGACCGGTTTCATTCTATTAATAGTAGATTGTACACCAAGGGGATAAAGCACTGTTTTATGTCACGGGCGCAATATTGAATCCTGAACGTAACGAAGGACTCCAGATTTTAATCCCGAGCGCAGCGAGGGGTTTATGAGTTAATTCCCGAGCGAAGCGAGGGAATTAAGATTGAGTCCTGAGTGCAGTGAGGGGTTCAAGCGCGCCCGTGACAAAAACAGCTTTATCCCCGAGGAGTATACTCTACTTTTCTCACCTCTTGTGAGACAATAAAATAGCTAAGGCTACTAGAAACTGATTTTTATTAAAGTAAATCAAAAGTAAAAACCGGCCAGGTGCGTGTCGGACCACACATAGGAGAACCAAACTAATACCAAAAGGTCGTATCTGGTGCCTATGGTTTTTTGGAGATAAAGATAACTCAAAAATAGCTAAACCGATAATGTTCAAAACAATTTGCGTAGAAAGTATATGGTAAGACGCATCTCCTCAATTTTTTTCATATTTTTGGACTTACGGTTAAAAAGTTACAGGGGGGGGGGGGCACAATTTTTCTGACTTTCGAAGCGATTATTTCAGAAAATATTCACTTAATCACAAAATGGTCAAAGAAACCTCAATGTTATTTTTAAAGACCTATCATTGATGTGTCACATGTTGATATTTAGTCAAAAAAAATAGTTACATGTATGGAGCGCCCCCCCCCTAATTTTTTTTTTCAAATCTACATAACTAAGTAGCGGCATACAAAATACACCTTATGTGTAAATTTTATTCAGATACGTCGTATAGTTTCCGAGTAAAATGGCTGTGACATGCGGATGGACAGACATACAGACAGACATGACGAATCCATAAGGGTTCCGTTTTTTGCCATTTGGCTACGGAACCCTAAAAATTGATTCTTGATACATTAGTCCATTTTATTCAAATTTTATCTTCAATTTTTATAGAACCTGCAGTTTTACTCCGTATACTGCAGCGTCTTATGACACTCGCGGCATTTGTTTTAGGTATTTAAAAAAGGTGGCCAGCACGATTTTCCGAATAAATTCGATTTTCAAATCAGTTCGACGCGGCGGCGCGGGCCCCGGCTGGCGTCGCGGGGCTGTGCACCGTGCGGACTTTACCAAATTAGACTTACAGCACATAACAATAAGAACTATGGGAAGTGAAATCACATTATTAACCAGCGGGTTATAATGAGATTTAGTACAACATTATAACCCGGCTAAAGCCAAGGGCTATAATGATTTGCTTTCGGTGAGGTTTGCATGATATATAATTTGGCATTGTCGAGCAGGTGGTGTGAAAAAATTATTTTAGTGAGATATGTATGCATGTAGTTTAATATTTTTACCATTATGTGTACGTACGTTACGTAGGTTCATGTGTTAGAAAACTGTACTTACTTTAGTTAGCAAAAAAATTACACGTCATATTGGACGGGGGTGTGGGCCCCTCCCCACTTCCTAAATATATCACCAAAGATCACCATGGGGGAGGGGAGGGGTCTAAAACAAGCCAATAACGTATGACGCGGTTAATGGACGCCCCCTAATTATTATTATCATTAAAAATAAAATTTTACGCGAATGGTATTAATTTTAAATATAGAACGAGCCTTCCAACTCAAGGAAAACCTTATGTGCGCAGTAAATATTTAACAGCTTTATTTTGATCTTATCGGTAAATAAAAACGAGTAACTCACGTTTTTAAGTCGAATATTGCCCGACATGTTTCGCTCCATAACGAGGAGCTTATTCATGAACCATTCGCGTTGGC
Organism: Pammene aurita; assembly: GCA_947086415.1. Classification (NCBI taxonomy): domain Eukaryota; kingdom Metazoa; phylum Arthropoda; class Insecta; order Lepidoptera; family Tortricidae; genus Pammene; species Pammene aurita. The sequence goes on from OX352290.1 coordinate 16,102,443, forward strand.
TAACCGACGAAGACTGCGGGCCACAGCTTATTTAATATTTTTATCGGAGAAATTTGAAAAAACTCCATACTTCATTATCGTTTTATTGTTTTTTATGAAATCAAGTCATAGAGCTAGAGTGTCGTAGACGAAAAAAGTCATTTAATAGATATTTATTCAGTGCTGTAAGTAGTGTCACTAAGTACTTATCTGATTGATAATACACACAGTGGATAATCAATCTTTAGTCTGTACATTGGAGATATCAGCAAAAAAAGAGTTAGTATTGTTCAGTGTATGGTTAAATGCAATGAGTGAGCTAAGGCGGAAGGAAAACAAGGTTCAATTGAGTTTATCACGTGAAAGGTGGTAAAAGCCTGGTAGGAGGGTGAGGGGGGGGGGGGGGGGGGGGCATTAAAAAATGGCTTTGTACGTACGTTCGCTATTTATACCCTGAATTGGTAAGGTTACTTGCTAAAGCGGAAGCAGAAAGCCCTGCGAAACCTGGTTGGATTAGAAGGGGGGTCGGGGGAGAAATGAGGAAAATAATACTGTTCGATCGCTTTTTATTAAATGTCTAAGGTGGAACCCCAAAAGAGCTTTGATAGAGTTTTTCACGCGAAGGGTGGTAAAAGAAAGGAACGGGAGTCAAAGTCAAAGCAATGTACGATCGCTATTTATACCCTTGAATTGGTTAAATAGGTTAAGTTACAAAAAGAGTTTATAAAATTCCTGTTAAAATGGGATAAAGGAAGCCCCTTGAATTGAGAAAAGTACACTACGATTGCTATTTATACCTGATGGATACGGTTAAATGTCTATAAGGCGGAAGAAAACAAAGCTTTTTACGTGAAGTCGGGTAAAAGGGGGGCTCAACGTACGCTAGATTAACGAATAACCGTGATTCTACGAATATGGAGGTCAAGTTATGCTAGTCACATAATCGCGACAAAATCTATAGGTTTTGTGAATATAACTGAAAATGTCTTGCCATATTTTTGGTGTTATTTTGTTTGCGTCTTTATTTTTATTATCATTAATTACCTATATGGCATTATAAGTTCAAATTTAGAACAGGCCTTCAAATCAACGCACGTATCGTCGGATTACAACCAAAACTTATTAATTACTACAAGTTTGTAGCCGTAATGAACCGTATTGGTACCAGAACAAGGTTGATTTTAGTTTAAGTATTTTTTTGCAATTATCGAGGTTCGGTTGTCACCTGACGGATAGTAAGACTCATTATTTATTATTTGAGTTTATACGAACCCATTTAATAGTACATTACTTACCAAGGACTGTAAAAGAAAGAAAGCCCGAATTCGCAGGTATTTGTAACCCGAGCCGCAGGCGAGGGTTGTTAATATGCGATAGAGGGCTTTCTTTTTTACTGCCCGTGGTGAGTACACAATTTTACGTCTCCACCTGGCCATAATGCGAGTTTTACCGTACGCGTAGCGTGCGATAAAACTCACATTATGGCCAGGTGTGACGTAAATAATTTTATCACATGTTAATAGGAATAGAAAATATTATAATAAAATGCGAGATAATACTGGGCCCCGATTCGACATGGCATAACTGACAGTCGCTTGCGAGACAACTATGATATGACACTTTTATGACAGTTGAAATTTGGGGTGGATCTAAAATGGTGGCCATAGCCATAGACAAAACGCTCTAGCGAGACCTACTGACAGCTTGACAGTTAGGTGTGGACACGTGTGGACAGATGGATTTCACTCTATCCACTAGCGATACAAGTGTGACATCCACGTATCACAGTTTGGCATGTCGGAACGGGCCTTGTACTAACCTGTTGTATGTGTCTGGTAGCATCGGCGAGGCGAGCTCCAGCGACGAAGGCGCGGGTGCCGGGGCCGGCGTGCCGGGCAGCGCCGTGGCCGCCGAGCGCGAGCTGCGGCTGCGCTACCACCACGTCATCTACTCCGCGCTCGACAAGCACGTCATGCTGGACCAGCAGCGGCAGATGCGGGCGCTCACTGTGAGTATCCAATAGAGAACATGCATGAAAAATATTTAATTGAATTTGTTCCATAAACACGTTCAACAACCCCAAATTAATATAAATAAGTGGAAACCGTAATGATTTTTAACAGTTTTTTGAAGATATTGCGGTTTAAAAACTTAAAATTTTAGGCATTTTTCTTTATACCTGAAATGTATTTTCGAAACTTCAGTTCGATTACTTATGTTCTAACAAGAAAAAAAAATGTATCACAACTATATAGCTAAACGCATTTTTTCGTGCCTAAAATTACAAAAATCTTCCAAAAACTTGTTCCTTCCAAACAGTTTTCTGCAACTTTGAGGTCGGTGACGTCACAATCCTCACACTTTTTGTATGAGGCGTTTTAATGCGCGGCGCAGTCGCCTAACGTATTTTCACATTTTTGACGTTTCAGGGCTATCATAGATAGTAGGTTTATTAGAGACATTTGAATCTACAGGAAAATAAAATCGAATGACGTCTTCCAAAAAAATCATGCATGTTCCTAATTGGTTAAGAGGGATGTCTAGCGAAAGAAAGATAGTACCTACAATTTGATTGAGATTGTAATTTTATTTAAATTTCAACAGGATTTGCTGGACGCAGAAAAGAAGGAGGTCCTCAGCCGGCTCGCCAACGACCGCAACAAGGAAGTCAAGGCGCTGGCCAAGAAGACGAACCGGGATAAGGACGAGATCCTGCGGATAAAGCGGGAGATTCACTCGCAGGTATGCTTCTTAAGAAACGGAATATCTGTTAAAACTCAATGTAGTTAAACGCGCAAATATATGCGCTTATCGTGTCACAATCGCGAAGAAACAAACATCTCCTTGATTATGATTTGTAATTGTTTTATCCATACTGTCTATGATACACTCTCTAGACCTCAGAAAAAACGTGGCGGCTAAAAAGCACCATTTATAATCTGTGGGTTTTTATCCTCGTTATACTTTGGAGAGAACATGAAAAAATGGTACAACTCTCGATACTATAAATACGACTTCAACAACTCCCAGAACCCACTTCACGTTATATCCTGTGTTTTCGATCGGAGTTGCCTGTCTAAATCCTGAATATTGGCGTAGACACTGCTTTATTAGCGACAAACAAGTAGATTTCAAGCTTAAGTAGAAAATTTGCTCGGAAATAGCCGCATTTTATTCGTAAATTGAACACGGAAACTGCGTAATTTTGTTCTTTTCAATTTAAAAAGTTAAAACTCAACGATTATTTTACTCGTAGGAGTAAACGAAATGTGTGAAATTCCATTTTTGTCCGCTGCGTTAAACTTTTCAAATTCTCAAATTTGCATACAAATGGAAAGGGCCAAGACAAAAACACATTCAACCAAGCGAAACCATTCATTGAAACAGCCGTGTGCCTTTAACAAAGTGCCCTTGACACTAAGTCCGGCTATCTTGTCTATGGTTTATTTAAGAGGCTGACAACACCCGATGACCTTCAAATTGACTTTACTCAAACAGTGTTTTAGCTATAACTCCTTGTTTTGAGAAAGTAAAAAATATATATGTTATTATTCGTTATATTTGGAAGAACTTCGTTGATTCCGATACACAATTGGACGAAATCGGCTCGATAGAAAATAATTCCAAAGTTACATCTTAAAATTTGCTTCAAACAGTCGTATGTCTTTAGTTTCTTGACAAAATTCCACCGCACTAATACTAAAAACTTCGTTGTTTTATATTTCTCAATTAATGCGTAGTTTTTTTTTAAATTCATCAGTTTGCAAAATTTCCGATGAGCTCCCATACTAATCGTAACACAGTGTTTCTCTTTCAATCGTGCTGAAAAAATAGGGAGGGAATTTAGCTGCTGGCGAAAAAGTTTGATGGTTATGGGCTAAGAGCTGGCCACGTCAGATATGACACAATAATGAGAGCAATAAAACTCGTCTAGTTACATTGCTATACTATCCTTATTGCTAGATCCAGGCATCTGGCAGCTTTCAATGGGTGGACGTTAGAGTGATAGACAAGCAACATTTTTAAATTTGGGAAATAGTAAGACCAAAATAGGTAAAAACCGCCGAAATTGTCTCAGTTATAGAGGACATAGCCTATTTTAACATTAGAACAAAATCATTGCCTATTATTGCGGAAACAAAAATAGTAGGTCAAAAACTATGGATTACATTATATGTCGTTTAATACTACTTTCCCCCCGCCGAAACTTTTGGAAAGAAATTATATGTATATAATAATCTAATTATTTATACACTTTCTCATGATATTGCATCAAAGCCAGAACTTTGAGATTTGTATTCTTGAAGTGGTTTGCATTCTTTAACCTCCACCATTTGACAGCTGCCAGATATCCGTATCAAGAAATACGAGTAAGCATAGTATAGCAAACTAGAGGGGTTTCGTTGCTCTCATCAGTGTGTCGTATCTGACGTGGCCAGCTCTCTGTCATTACGGAAATCACTTCGTTACTTCGTTTCGTTCTTTTATTTACATTATATATAAAATAAACTTAGATAATGATTTTCAGCGACAAAAGTAGTACGGAAATTGATAGCACTCCACCAAATCTGAAAAAAGAAGCAAACTGAGTAGTGGATTACTAGCTTTCTGCTAAGTCAAGAGACAAATACGAGTATCCAACTGAGCAACAGAAATGTTCAAATTTGTTTGTTGAAACTGTTTGGCTTGTGAATGTATCATCTGATTGACTATTTGTGTTGTATTTGCCTGTTTGTTTCCCAAAATGTGTGAATTCGAAGACGAGCAAAAATGCAAAGTAACACCTTTTCTGAAAATGTGTTTTAGCTTATTTCAGTATTTTCAGTGATCAATCACAAAACAAGAAGCCAACTACGGCGTGGTCTATTTATTCTATGCTTAAAAGTACCAACATATTATATAAGATTAAACACAGCATCAACACAACATATTTAGAATAAATGTCTTGTACTTTTTCCTAATTATTTTTTGTTATTTCCTCACATATTTGAGAAAACTGTATACACCTCAGCGGAAACAAGAATTTTCTGACTCGGAACTAGTGCCAGGCCTCGGTAAGCGTCGCCTTGGCACCTAAGTACCTCGTCAGAAAATTCCTTTCTTTCCGTACCTCGACAATAATGTATGTACCATTTATACAATTATGACATTTATGACATAATAAAGAGCTTTTCAGTCGAGTACCATGTTCAGTGTTACACACAGTAGTTCGGTCTATAAAGTCACAATTCAAGCATTACAGTCGACGAAAAAAATAACGTCTTTTTGTGGTAAACGTGTGATTTTTAATGTTCCGTGGCAATAGGCATGATGGCACATGTTCAATTATGCAATAAAATTTAGTTGATAGGATGCAAAATGATCAATATATCCAACAAAAGTGAAAATTTATAAATTCTATTGAAATGGCTCAAAGATATCAAGCTGCAAAATTTCTAAATTTTATGATTTTTTAAAGTGCGAAATTAAAAAAAAAACAATGATACCATTCGATTTTTAACAGTTTACTGTAAAATAAATTGTATTGCAACCATATACATAAACGCAACATTTTACTGTAAAAATAGCAATTTCATAATTTTTCCATACTTTAAATAGGGTGACTATGTGATCGTGATGTCACTTTTGCACGTCATTTTGTTAGGAGCGTTTTGAGAAACAAATGCAAATCTCGGACTTTAAGTCTCATTTCTGACTTTTGTGTTGCTTTAACGCAATTGGCCCCATATAGTTATTTGATCCTCACAACAAAACGAATCGATTGATACCATACATGAAAACAATTCACCATGCCTATTGTTCCAGTCGGTGGAGCGCGGCGTGGCGGAGTGCTCGCAGCTGGAGCAGGCGTACGCCACGCGCCGCGAGGCGCTCGCACGCGCGCACGAGCGCCTGCGCAACGAGCTGCAGCGCCACCGTGACCAGGTACCGAGTACCCTAAGTCTGTACACTCGACATCAAATATATGTTTATACCTTACTCCTTTGTCATAAGGTGCGAAAGTGGATTAGTAGATTGTTTGACAAGGGTCTAAAGTAGGCCATATTAGCACGAGGTGGTTATTTTCCCGAACGAAGTGAGGTAAAATTGTTCGAGTGGTATTATGGTTTTTAAACCAGAGTAATACATACTATTTTTCACTTCGATTGCGAGAAAATAACATAAAAATACTAATTATTTACGCACAATAACTAAACTAAGGTGAAATAATGGTTTAACTTGACGGTCTTTTAATTTTTTAACTTCTTTGGCATAGATACAAAATATAAACACCGCGAATAAATGCCACAGACGACAAACACGCTTTAAAGCGCTTCCAAAAAATTGAAATCTTTTTAATGATTGTGAAGTAGGAACTAAAAAACACCTCATGTTTTGAGAAATAAATTGCGGTTCCTGATTGGTCGATTTTAACATTGCTGTATTCTGATTGGTTGATATTAAATAGAATGTTTTTTTAAGGACTAATTATTTACACAGCGTTCCGATTAACTTCGATATGTGTTGTTATTGGTGGATTTAATATGGTGAAGTGTTCCGATTGGTCGATTTAAAATGTTTTGTAAATCATAAATATGTATACATACTAGCCCTAGAGGCTAAATGTACTACTTTAGTCCGCCTTGGTAAGCATAATATGACAAACATTTTGAGCATGAGAAGTGAAAACATATTTTTGACTTCGACAACACTGGATTCCACTATCCATTCGCAAACCTTATTGGGCCACTTTGGTGATGATGTTACGGCGTACCGTAATCGCACGCTTTATTTGGCAGGAGCTGCTGGAGCTGGAGCGGCTGTGCGGGCCGCCGGAGGGCTAGGGCGGCGGGCGCGCTGCTGGTGAACCCTCCCGCCGCCCGGCGCCGGCGTCTCCGCCCCCGAGGCTCTACTTTGGTTAGGAATCTGTGATATTATCGCCTAAGGAGAGAACGTACGAGTGGATCGCGTCTCCGGTTACGTCTCGGCGACGGCAGTATTGTTTCGATTTGGCAATCTCGTAGTTTTAACGTATCGTTTTCTAGAGGCTCGCCCGTCGTACCCGAAAGTACTGGGTCGACTAACCGAGCTACTGTTAAACTAATTCACTCCGTTTCGTGCTAAGAATATGCGCGTATATCGTGATAGTCAGGTGTGTCTTCGTGTCGGAAGTGTGTCTAGTGAAGAGTGTTTGTTATGTTATTGCATTTAAATATGGTAATATCGTAGTGTAGAGGTACGTTCGGTCGAGTGCCGCTCGACGGTCGGTGAAGCGGCTGGGCCGGCTGCGGCCTGGAGGAGACCGTTAGCAGGGTCAGGTCCGACGCACGATTCCGTGTCCGACGTTTGATAATGCGTTCAAATGTAATATCTATACATATCGGAAGCACAACATACTTTGAAATATTTTCACTATCATTTTTGGTATAAGGTTTCTACGATGGTTCTTTCTTTGATTAGTAGTTTTGTAGACTTATTCCAAAAGTAATGTTAATTATGAAAATTATTCTTATGATGGTTATTCCAATGATTTCTGGTTAGTGAATGTGTTTAATGCGGTAAGTAATTTATTATTTCTTATTGCAGACATTATTAAACGCCATTTTTGAAATAATTGTAAGCATAAAGCAAAAAAGATTATCTTCCGGAACCATGTATTATAATTATAAATTGATTATCTAAATGTAATTATGATTGATTGTGTGATTCACACGAAGTAAAGCCGCACGCACAAGTTTAGGCGTCGAGCGTTGCTCGTGAGCGTGTGCTGTAGTGGTTGGCTCGATATATTATTGTATGGCTTGGAAACAGTAATCGTACTAACCGCTCAGTCAATAATATACATAGGTTGTAGATTAACATTCCATTTTTGCTTAGAAATTTAATGATAGCCGATATATTTTACTACTACAGTTCGATTTTAATTTAAAACTATTATTGCTTCCACTGATATTATATTATTTGAAATTAATATACAACATATTTTTACCGATCGTTAGGACCTATTTTAAATGTAGCTCTCTCAAGCAAATTAATTATTTGCCGTATCTTTCTCATTTACAAGTAGGTGATCATATAGACTTTAAAAACTTAAGACCCCAAGTTTACTTCCCAACAACGTAACTCGACGCAGAAAGGTTAGCAATAATTTTAACTATTTTAAGTAGCAGTCATTAATTGTTAAGATAGTAGTGGCCTTGTGGTGGGCGGATCGAAAGGTATTCGTTAATATAAAAAGTCATAGTAATGTTTATCATCAGTCATGGAGTAGGTAGGTTTGGATTAGGCAGCTGTAGCCTATGATTTGCTAGATCGCCGTTCGACCCGCTAGATGTCCGCACCTTACATCATTTGAGTTGCACGATTTTACAGCTTATAATGAGTAGTGACTTTCTTGGCTTTCTTCAGTTTGCCATTAGATATTTGTATGCATCGATAAAGAAAACTTCGTAATAAATCTTTTAGGCTCAATTTTCTTCTTTGTCCTTCTTTGGCCTCAGCCTTGCTAGATACCGTGTTATATCACTGCCATGATAAGAATCTTATTTTGTTGGTCACTATTTTCCTGGCTTCGTTTTGATTTGTTTTAACTCATGCATTTTGCGTACTCGTTACGTTTAACTTCTATGGTGCTTTTACTAAATATAGTCGCGATGTACTTAAATGGGGTTATTGCATAGTCACTTTATATTATTGTAATGTTCGGTCGCAAATTAAACATTAGGTTTTTGAAAACTGTGACGATGAGGGATACAAAATTATTTAACTGTTGACTTGTACAATTCTCATGTCCTTGCAGAGACGTCCTTTTCTTAACTCGGGGACTTGTTTTGAGCGTTTTTGTCACAAAACTTACGAATAAGATTTGTTGAGTCGGCCGTATAAGTAATTGTGTGACGAAAACATCGTCGGCTATTTATTGCATTTGGTGTATCTTTTTACTTTAGTGAATCGCGTTTTGTTCGACAACTAGGTCACATTATATATATCCATTTAGAGCCACGGAATTTAGTCACTTTTGACAGCTCACAGGGAAATGATTAGTGTTTAGGTAGACATAGAGGAGGGTTTTTTCGCGGTGAAGTTACGTAACGAATACCTCCATTTCGTTATCCGTGTTTCAGCAATAACATATTTATAATAAAAAAAAATACAAATGTATCCGTCTCTACTTATCTTAAATCGCAATAATGTTCACGTTTTGATAGACCTTAAGATGCGGTGCGTTCATATTGTCTCACTGTATGTTATAAAGGATTCTTTGGACAACTTGATAGTTGATATTCTGTACCTTCCGAAGTGCCTATTAGTTTATTATTTGGCTTAGAGCTGTTACAGCGGCTCAGTACAATATGGACTCACCGAGTAACAATCAAGTGCAATATTACATTAAGACCGGAGGATTGCTTCTGACTTAAGAGTTCCCCGTACTATGTAGAGTTATCATTATAGCTGCCAAATATTCGTGAGTATAACAAAAGTAACGGATGTTATTAAATTTGCTCATACAACATACATATTCTTATTTTACTTTACACTACACTTGATATATTTTAGATACTATGAAATTTACACCATAACGTAGTTAAATCTTATCGTGAGATTTCACTGATCACTACATCGAAACACAGCTTGTGGGTTTCGTGGTAATTGGCTACTTTCCTAAAAAAAAAATATTTAGTCCGTCGGTTAGATTATCAAAAAATATTGGACACGTATTTTTTATTTTGTCAATCAAACAAAAATTGGTGAAGTTATAGCCCGTTAAAGTTCCGCGTGACGTCACATTTCAGTACAATTTTTAGTATAATGTGACGTCACGCGGAACTTTAACGGGCTATGTCTTCACCAATTTTTGTTTGATTGACAAAATAAAAAATACGTGTTCAATATTTTTTGATAATCTAACTGACGGACTAAATAGAATAATATATTTTTTACTTTTAAGGATATTGAAGCCAGTTATTTCAATAAGTACACTTTATTATTTTAAGTAAAACGAATCTAAATCAAAACCGTGTTTATAGCCAAAGTTTGATTACTTACTCTTCAATGTTTAAATAGAAAAAACGTTGTTCAAAATTCCTGTCTACGCAAACGTGACGTCACGATCACAAAAGGCAGATGCTGCGTACTTTTAACATCGTTACGTTAAATTAAAAGATTAAAGCCTGTACCGAAGTCTTTTTACAATAGTTAATGTTGTTTTTGGTATGTATTTCTCAATTAATAATTTTGTTATATAAGCAAGAGCGACATTTTTCCTTCAAATCCCAAGTCTCCACATCTCGCCAATGTTTTTATTTTACCGGTCATTTGAGCCGTAATTTCAAAATTTTTACTAAATTCCACTTATGATGATGCTAAATATAAAACGTTTTGTGAAAGTTTAACATAATTATAAGGGTTTGAATATTTTTCAATCATGCGATCTCATTTTGCATGAAAACAGAGGCCTATTTATCTCTATTTTTATGTAACACTAAAATAATATTCTGTCACCAATTTTAGATCTTGGCAATGATTTTGTCCTCTTCTTTGGATCCTGGAACCTTGTTAATGCTTTGTAATATGTTTTGACTGATCTTCATGCAAATACAAAATACCAGCCGCAAGTCGACTGCGAGTTGCCCAAAAAATAGTTTCTAATAGTTAATAATAGTTAATGTGTAATATGTACGTATAAAATTGATTATTTTAATATTACATATAATGTAGTATTATATATGTACGTATAAAATTGATTATTTTAATATTAATCATCGTTAATTGAGTTTTCTATCTTAATATGTTCTTGTAAAAAAACTTGTCGGTACAGGCTTTACTTATAATTAAATTCTTAGCAAATACATTCCCCAAATTGGTAAAATAGCAATATTATCAGAATAACAATTATATTTTAAAGTGCCATAAATTATTTTCATGTTGTTGAATAAGGGAAGAACAAGATTGGTCTAGTTTACAAATAATAACGAGATATTAAAAAACTCAAATTAAGTATTCTTTATATAACCAGTCAAAAAGTTAAATCGTGTAGCGTATTTATTATGTCACAAGTTATCTACAGTAATTTAAGTACACAGAGATAGAAAGGAAACAGGGAACCCTTTACTTGATCGCCTTCGTGTGCTATTTGAAATTGTTATTATGATAGGTAGTGTGTGTATACTTGTGTGCAATTGTATCACTGTTAGGTAAATGCAAAGTATGGCCAGTTTACGTCGAAGCCCTGCGTGGTTTACACGATGGGGTGCCAGTAGAATACGTCAGACAAAGATCGAAAATTAAATACTTGCCTTTGAAATTTAAAATTAGTTATCGAGTTTTATTCGAGTCTCTTATTGATCGTGTATGTAGTGTAGATAAGTATAATGTTACAACAATACCGTATTTTAGGATGCCCATCTAGAAGAGCAGGCTAATCTGTTCTACATACTATATTTACATTCTATTTGATGGCGACTTATCTTCGAGAATGCAAAAACGGGTCAATAAAACACAATATTCAAGTGTTTTATTGACCCGTTTTTGCATCGTTTTTTTTTGGATCGTGGAACCGAAGGGCGACCGACTAATGAATTGAATAACTATCAAATAATAATACGTTTAAACTCTATCTCATGAGAAGAAGTCTAGTTCCGTCGCCATCCAATTAGTAACAGAGAAACACTGACCTATGAATTTTCGGTTCATCTGTTTTTTGTCTCGTAACGAATATGTATGTAGATGAAGTTGTAGGTAGGTATATTTTTAAGAGTTGTAGTTCCGATATGGATCTAAACTTTTTAGTTTTCAAAAACTCGCTTAGGAACTCGCTCGGGATTTGCGAGGTTTGTAGCAATTTCTTGACTGAAACTGCACATAGTAGGAGGCTTTCAATAACATTAAATCCGTATTTTTGTTTTAAACTATGGTCTCGCTCTGTCCCACAATTGCATTATCTAGAGTTTATAAGATATGTAGTTATTGTAACTGGTGTAATTTTGCCAACTAGTTAATAAGAGTTAGCTTGTTGTAAATAATCCGACTGCAGCTTCGACCAGACACGAGGAGGGAAACGAGGAGGGTTCGATCTTCGGGAATGATAGATTACATTATAGTGTAAAGAATGTGGTTTAGCGTTTTAGCGATCGTTACTTAAACATTCTACTTGTGTTATGTTTCTGTACAAAATGGCAGGTACGAATTGCTGTTGGTATGCCGTCGACGCTGTAAATATCTACAGATAAAAAAACAGACCGGTAAAATGAGCTTCATGAACTGTCTTTGGTATAGCATCATCTCATTTATAACTGAAATATAATATGGTATCGTCTGACTGACTTACACTCATTGTAAACGTATACGTATATCTTCTATATGTACAAGTATTTGTTATTTTTTATACTCTTACTTATACTATTACTGATACGTTGAGATGTAATATTTTTAAAATGTTCTTTATATACCATTTACCGTTACTGTTTACTCTTTCGAGTCTTCCTGCTTTATACGCTTCTTACTCCAATATAATTGTTTACACAAATAAAATATCTGAATTAAATAAGGCAGTTAACTAATCTTCATATTTGGCCATTTAGCTATTTATTTATATAGGTATGCATATTTTATAAGCATTTACACTTCTCTCCTATTGTAATAGACCTTTCTTCTGGGAGTTTTTATATTTCAATATTTAAATGTTATTTTAATGTTCTTCCTAGAATATGTATGCCGTTATTTAATAGTAATGATATACACTAGGAACTAAGAATTCTTACTCCGCTGGTTGTCTTATTTGAATAGCTATAAATTTGTAATTAATCTCAAGTGTATTTATTTATAAAAATCTATTAAAATAACATAACTAAGCGGGGTGAGGAAGTGATCGGCACATTTCTTATGATCTATAACATTAAGCGTCGCGCGCGACGGGTTGTGAGTAGTGCGAGTAGATTAATTCGGAGCTGCAGTGGGGTGCCGTAGGGCCTGTAGTAGACTCCCATCCCGTGCGAGCCGTCTGGGGACAAGCAACCACATACGTACACACTGCTTACAGTGTGAGCGTTTCAATCGCTGGTATTCCTTTTCAAAATAGGACAGCGTTCATTCTGGCAGGAACAGAATCTGTGCGTTATACATAGGCAGTATTGAGTATCCAATGTAGACGCTCTTATATCCAAGTTCATTGGCATTGTAGGATTTCAGGTATCGTAGTCGTTGGTTCTTATCAAACACGTTTCCATTATATGCATTGATCATACTATTGTTTATGTTAAATAACTCACTAATATTTGGAGAGAGCAAACAGCGTTATCAAGTGATTGAAGTAGGTAGCTACTTAACTACATATGTATAGATTATCGACCATATCGTATGGCGTTGTAATTTGGTGTATAAAGGATTGAATTTTTTCGCAATTATTATTCGACGTTTCTTAAGGATTTTCATGTTGTATTCCTGTACGTTTTTCATATCATCATATTTCGTCTACTTTGATATTTTGCGAATTCGTATGTGTGTTTTAGTGTAATGTAAAAGGAATGAGTAAAACAAGTTTGTTAGTAGGATTATTTATATATAAAATGTGTTGGCTGTATTAAAGAAATCATGTCATGTTTTTTGTTTGAAATGTATATGTAGGCAATGTTATTACTACTTTGTTGAAGTGAATATTACTTTTAAGTCGCACTCATTGAATCTGAGCAAAGATCTGTTATTAAGAATTCGTATAGTTATTGATATTGTGCCAGCCGATTTTTTAAATTTGCCTTCGTTAATAATGTTATTTATTTTACATAAAAATGTCTATGTTAACGTCACTGAGAGAGTAAGAGGTTGGATTTGATTGTTACCTTTATTTCATAGATTGTTTTGTATCGTGTCTTGCTTTATTAAAGTTGGAAACCTAATAAATTGTTGAACCTGGCTGGTTTAAATACTCAGTAGTCAGAGTAGCACAAAAGTTGGGCAATTCGAGTGGCAGGTGCTTTCCGATGCATTTCCTTTGAGAAAAAAAACAGCATTTTATTTATTACTAGCTGACTCGGCGAACTTCGTACTGCTGCATTTTGTTCAATTTATCCAATATTTTAATTGTTATTCTGCTCTTCTGGATGGAGATAAATCCAAAAAATCATTAAAATCGGTTCAGCCGCTCTTGTGTTATAAATGGTGTAACCGACACGACTTTTACTGACACATATATTTTCCAACAAAAACTAATAAAGCAAGAAAAAGTCAGGTGATCCTGGAACTGCAGAAATAAGCCTTCCTAAATAAATAACATTAGGGTTCATTATTGTTCACCAAACATTGTGACATGTCTCCATCAATTCATCATACATAACTGCAACTGTCAATAACAAAAAAAGTGACAGTGTCACATTGCAAATGTTTGAAAAAATACATATGTTAAAATTCCATTGGAACATATATTATATCCCTACCCTGTGTTTAATGTTCAAACGAGTACTTATTTATGGAAGTATTTATCTTGTTGAAATGTGTAGTTCTGGGCGGCTTACACTCTCTAAATAGTTCTAGTCATTTTTAATTCCTCCGTGTTGTAATCAATACATAACAAGTATGCCTGTTTATGGGTAGACAATATAATATTAATCAATATGAATGTTAAACAAATATATATAGGTGAAACTTATATCTATTAAATTTGATGTCTGTTCTATGTCGTAGTTTTATTTAAATACGCCTTTTTGACTTTCCATAGATTTTACTTGATGTGTATATTTTAGATGACTAGCTACCAGGAGTTACCAGAATGAAATATTTGTGCTAGTTTTCGTCCACATATGTCAGTTTTCCGTTCATACTTATTTATATATTTATATTAAAGTTTTTCCTAAAGTAAAAGCTAAAAATAAAAATCTACTAAATAATTTAGTATAAATATAAAATTTGTCAACCTTAGAAAGTTTTTTCCATATACCTATTTGTAGCAGTTTAATCAGGTGGACGGTAAACTGAACCTGGACGGAAAACTAGCATAACCACCCTATAATTGCCTCACTAGAGAACTGACCTGTACCTTTCTCCGGGTATATATATAAATGAGTTTATGCGACTGGATGTGACTCGGCTATCGCCTCGTTTCATAAACCCACACTCGTATTGTACTTAATGCCTAATTACGTACAGTTACAACACAGACGTTATAAATCCTCAATGACGTGTTAGGAAACCATTAAAATGACCGCCATTGCACCGCCATGACCAACTAGATTTTCATAACAATACTGATTACCGATGTTCCAAGTTCTGTCTGAATTTTCATAAAATACCTATTATAACACTTGCATAGATAATACACTGATGCTACATTGCTGATTACAATAATAAAATAAATAAAAATAAAAATCATTTATTTCAGACTTAAAAGTCCATACATGGTTAGTAAATATTAAAATCTTATTACTAGTGTTAGTACGACATGCTACTCTAAAATCCTAACTAAAACTAAAAACTAAACGGCGACTGCATGCAGTCTCTGCCAACGGTTGAGCGTGGGGCCATTTTCGCGCTCCATAAACACGCTCAGAATGCTGTTGGGGCTGCCGCGCAGGCGACGCATCAGTGAAGCGCACCTCTTGCGCATTATCGCTGCAAAGCTGTCAATTTGTGCCTCCGCAAACATACCAGAGGCACTACAAAATCGCGGCAGCCCCATCAACCGTTGTATGCCCTCTGCGTATAGTTGGTCCACAGGCTGCATGTGTAAAATGACTGACAGTACGCTTTGAAAAGTGTAATCTTTACTTGTGTATAATGGTGGTCCATTGGTGGTCAGTTCATTATATTTTTAGGGTTCCGTAGTCAACTAGGAACCCTTATAGTTTCGCCATGTCTGCCCGTCCGTCCGTCCGTCCGCGGATAATCTCAGTGACCGTCACTAGAAATCTGAAATTTGGTACTAATATGTATATCAATCACGCCGACAAAGTGGTAAAATAAAAAGTGGAAAAAAATGTTTTATTAGGGTACCTCCCCTATACGTAAAGTGGGGAGTGTTATTTTTTTTCATTTCAACCCTAACGTGTGATATATTGTTGGATAGGTATTTAAAAATGAATAGGGGTTTACTGAAATATTTTTTTGATAATGTTAATATTTTCGGAAATAATCACTCCAGAAGTAAACAAAATATGTGTCCCCCCCTCTAACTTTTGATCCATAAGTTTAAAAAATATGAAAAAAATCCCAAAAGTAGAACTTTATAAAAACTTTCTAGGAAAATTATTTTGAACTTGATAGGTTGAATAGTCTGAAAAAAAAAATACAAAATAATTTCTGAACTAAGTTTGTAATTTAACCGTATAAGCAGGTGTTTATTGTACCTGTAATTTCTACAAAATCACAATGAAATGACGTGCTTTCAAATAAAGTAAAAACGGTGAAAATCAGTTCACGCAATAAAGAATTATCCCATAAAAATCATCTTCCTTACTTTAAGCTCGCGCGCAATGGTTTACTTAATTTGCCGATAGATGTCGCTGTATGTGGAACGCTCATATCATATCCTACATGGCGGTGTTATTTTAACTCTTAAGTGGGGACACTTACTGTGACGGACGGAAAACTACGGAACCCTACACTGAGCGTGGCCCGACACGCTCTTGGCCGGTTTTTTTATGATATAATAGAGGATTTATGATATGGGTTTAGTTATAGATACTTAGTACTTTACAGCAGAGGCTGGGAAAATAGGGATTTCCGGCCAAGCAGGACGGCTGATTCGTTCACTTAATTAAGCGTTTGGTTTTAATATAAAAAAGTAAAAACTAATCCCTACTGACCAAGCTATAGGTAAGCTACTTATAAAGCTTCATATCTCTACACAGTGTCCCCACGGAGCTGACAGCAAGAAGCTTAGTACGCACGCAATGGAACATTTTACTGCCTCTTGTCTATTCAATGGGTTAGAACGTAGGATATTTTAAACACGAAAATTTCGTGAGACTCAGACATCAAATAAATAAAAACGGGTAACACACGATTTTTAAGTCGAAATGTACGGAAGCCGGAGCCGGAATGGCTCATGAATCAAGAAGAAGCTCCTCGTTATGGAGCGAAACATGTCGAGAAATATTCGACTTAAAAAACGTGAGTTATTTATTTAACAAGGATATTACACCCTACGGATAAATAATGAGTGTATAAGAACCATTTGAGACGCCAAACGTAAACCGGTATTAGACATTGCAATTTCTCGGACCCAATCTGTCGTGTACCCTGCCCCTCCCACACGGCACCACTTTCCAGCCTGGCAATATGGACTTTCTTGAAGCCCATGCAGGAGTACTACTACAAGGATCTTAAGTCAAACTGCGGTCTAATAATTATTCATACGACGCTGTCTCTCCTGTACAGCGTTTAAGCGTACTAGTTTAATTATATTTAATTAAAAGGCAGGTAATTAATTATAGCCCAACAGCTGCTTCCAAGAGAATGCCGTATTCTCTATCTATCTACATGTTTTTATTATAGGTAATCTAATGTTTTTCTTTAATTAGATGAAGAAGACTATTGTGTGTCGTTCATTCATAAATATTTTCTTGGATGAAATGAGAAACATACCGCCTTTTTCCCCGAACATCCACAATGTTCGTTTTGTTGTTACACGAAAAGTTTACTCTGCTTTTAGGACAGGTGCTTTCAGAGTGTGAAACCATAATATAGTCACTGTCAAGCAGACATAATGAACCGAAAAATAAACTTTGCAAAATTTTATAAATTTATGTGAACATAAAAATTGTAAACTATTTTCAAATTTCGTGTGTACAATGTTTAGCCAAGTTAAATTTTTACGTCAGCTTTCGCCCTATATAACCCAAAGGGCCGGAATCCAAAATTATGTGATGTCTGACGTGTTAGCGCGCTTGGATTCGGAATGCGAGAAGTGCTGTATCAATCCGAGAGTACAGCCTGCCAAGGTTTGTGATTGTGGTAGTACCATCAGTGGTTACAGTGGTAAAGGTTTTAGTTATGTGAGCTGTAAGCTAAATCAGATATTACCGGACTGGTACTTCAGCGGGTAGTTTAGTGGTTTTCAAACGTGTCTGACCCGAGTAGTACTGAGTACATAGTCAGCATCAGAAGTAGCTTAGCGGGTGAAGAGTTCAAAATTACCTTTACACGCTCTAATTCTCTTAACAATAAAGTCGCGTCAAGCTCATTTTGAACACCTCACTCGCTTAGCTACTTCTGCTGGTGAGTATACCTACCTACACTATATATACCTACATATTTCTCCTGAGGTGACGGTCCAACGGAACGGATTTCGTTACGTTAGTAAATTACTTCACAGGTCTTCAATGTTTATGTATGCAATATAAGGCCTGATGCGGAACCGATTTGATTTGCTTATTTCTTGCATATTTTCTAGCCTACTTTACATGGGTGATGCCTATAACATGAGTAAAAAATTAAAAGGTAGATTCTACTCCTCAATATATACAACGTTTGTTCAGCGACTTTGAAAAATAACTTGTGTAGTACACTTAAAATTTTATTTGAACACGCAATGTATTAAGAAATTGATTATTGTCTGTAGGGTGACACGACTGTCAAGCAATGTCAATTAGAAAGATTTTAACGTAGGGTAATTGTGCTAGTTTCCCGTCCAGATCCAGTTTACCGTCCACTTGATTAAACTGCTGCAAATAAATGGGAAAAACTTTTTAAGGTCAATATATTTTATATTTATAGATTATTCTTTAGTAGATTTTTGATTTTAAGCTTTTATTTTGGGAAGATCTTGAAGATAAACATATAAATAAGTACCTATGGACGGAAAACTGACAAGAGTGGACAGAAAACTAGCACAATCATCCTACATTGATAATACTATTAAATTTGTTTAAAAAAGAGACAATATCTAAAGACAAAATTTTTTTAAAGTTGTTAACCAAAAGTTGTATTGTTTGAGGAGTAGAATCTATGTTTTAATTTATTGCTCGTGTTACAGGCAACGCCCGGTATATCTACACATTGAGCTACAATATTAGTAGAGGTACAGTCTCAAACAACATTTACCGAAAATATGGCTATTGAAAATTTGTAACCGGTCCGACCATTCATATCAGTCTTATCACTGACAAAAGTTTAATTGACCGAAAAACTGCTGTACGAGTCATTCTTACAGCACTATTTTGAGGCAATTTTTTTGGGCTGATTGTGTATCCTGTTCTTTATTACATATCGGTGACTAAAAACTGTGTTTTAAAACGAATTCTCAGATAATAAAACGAAAATTATTACTTAGGCGCCAAATTGCTATCAAAAACTTGTTGACGAAACTTGCACATAACTACATAACTAATTTCGAACACAAGGTTTACCCAAGATTATATATACCGTTTCGAAAGGCAATTTCTTTGCAATTTTCATGAAACATGAGAGTAGACGTGTCGCCAAATATCTGGTGTACCAGGAATTTAATCGATGTGGTATTAGTTACCTGGCATTGGTTACTTTTCGATAGAGAAATCTACACTAACAATTACTAAAAGAAACGGTTTGCAGATTTTTTAAATAATCCGATCTTCCAATATTATTTTGACAATATTTGTAGATGATCGACGATGGCAAAAAGCTTGATTCAGCAAATTCCCACAGTATTGACCTATTGAACGGTATGGAGTTGAGTTTCTAAGGAATTATTTCGTTAAAACGACAAGAACCACATGCAATAAAAATATTTTAAATAAGATAGTTCTTGATAGAACTTAAACCAAGAATGTGTCAAAAGACTGTCGAATGTATGATGGATTGTATACCTACAACAAAACTTACGACAGGAGCGGGGAGAAATTGAGTTAGATAATGATGAATTTACTAATACATAATAATTTTTAAACAAATTTTCAATAAATTATAGAAAAAAAAAAGTTGATTCAGCCGGGTTCAAGTTCAGGGTTTTGAACTTGGCAAATCTGTTACGCATCAGGCCTTATTTATGTAAACGGTTTACAGGGGGCTTGACTTTTTAGTGATAACTTTTTTACAGCGAAAGCGTTTAAGTATGAGCTTGTGAGTCTTGGCTGCCAATTTTACATGGAATACTTATTTTGGTGGAAGAAATCTGTTTTTAGCAATGTATGGAGTGGGCTAGAGTGCCAGCTTACTTACTTTTCTATTATTTGGTCCAGTTCAAGCGTAGCTTATTTTATTTTTACTGTTGCGACGTATCGGCTGTGCGTACGTGCACTAGATATAGTTGTTGGAGACATAAGGTACATAAATTGAACGGTTTGTGTAATGTTTAAGCGTAGTTTTCCTCGATTGGTTCCAGTTGACGATAGTTGGGGCAGGCAGCGACGTCGGTCAGATCGCTTCGCTGTTCCTCAAGCAGCAGAATGTAATTAAAACACTGGCGCTGTATGACGATATACCGGATCGTCACGTGCTGGGCGTCGCCAACGACTTGGCGCATATCGACACTAGCACCGAGATCGAAGCGTATCAGGGAAAGGCGTGTCTTCAACATGCTTTACATGTAAGATGTCATATTCAAGGTCAATTAGACGACCTTTAGTCGATAGGTTTCGTTTTAGATCAAGAATAGGCCGTATTAGGCAACCTCATCGAGTAGAAGAATTCAGCTTATCTAGGGCAATACACGGTAAAATGTTATGTATTTTAGTACCTGGTAGCCTGAGCCAAACTTGGAGGATTTTGTACAGTCAGCAAAAAATGACTCTATTTTTTGACAAAAACTACTTCAACGACTTGCAAAGTGGACACCTGGCACATTCGATCGTGCTCATCGAGTAGTGCCAAAATAAATTTTAAGAAAAATAACCGACTGTAATGCTCCCATTACAGTCGGTTATTTTTCTTACTCTGTTTTTAGGCCTCTCCAGGCTGGTCGTGAAAGTAATTGTAGATAGTGCACTCTTAGATTCCATAGAATTAAATAACTTGCTTAACAAACACAGCGAAGAGGACAAATCGCGAAACATGAATTATGCGTCGTTAAAGAGTTTCGTTCTGATCATCAGCAGCAATTCCACTTCATCAATTATCACTTCTTTAAATGTAAACGCTTGATTTAAATTGTTGATGAAAACACTAAACACTATATGTAGGCCTTTAACATTTGATTGAGGAGTTCCCTTGATCAGAACTCGAGCTTGACAATTTTTTAAAT
Source organism: Pammene aurita (assembly GCA_947086415.1). NCBI lineage: Eukaryota > Metazoa > Arthropoda > Insecta > Lepidoptera > Tortricidae > Pammene > Pammene aurita. The sequence continues at coordinate 16,123,549 of OX352290.1, forward strand.
TGAAAATCTAACTTGCTTAACAAAGATGACAAATCGCCAAACGTGAACTATGCGTCGTTGAAGAGTTCCGTTCTGATCATCATCAGCAGTTCATCAAATGTCATTTTTTAGGGTTCCGTAGTCAAATGGCAAAAAACGGAACCCTTATGGATTCGTCATGTCTGTCTGTCTGTCCGTCCGTATGTCACAGCCATTTTACTCGGAAACCATACGACGTAGTTAAATAAAATTTACACATAAGGTGTATTTTGGATGCCGCTACTTAGTTATGTAGTTAAACTTAAAAATATTTTTAGGGGGGGGCGCTCCATACATGTAACTAAATTAAAAAAAAATTTTTTTTACTAAATATCAACATGTGACACATCAATCGATAGGTCTTTAAAAATAACATTGAGGTTTTTTTGACCATTTTGTGATTAAGTGAATATTTTCTGAAATAATCGCTTCGAAAGTCAGAAAATTTGTGTCCCTCCCCCTGTAACTTTTGAACCGAAAGTACAAAAAATATGAAAAAAATTTAGAAGATGCGCCTTATTATATATTTTCTACGAAAATTGTTTTTAAAATTATCGGTTCAGCCATTTTTGAGTTATCTCCAAAAAACTTCTTCCATAGGCATCAGATACGACCTTTTGGTATTAGTTTGGTTCTTATTCCATTGAAGGTACGGAAACCTTCTATGCGTGGTCCGACACGCACTTGGCCGGTTTTTTTTTAATGCTTGATTTGTTGATAAAAACGTCGGTTAAAAATGTTGGTAGCCACAAGCAGACCTGACATTTTTTTTGATGTGTTCTTTCATATTTGGTACAAGTTTTATCTTCTACTAGGTTAATTATTTCAATTAGGTTTTAATAAGGTAGAATCATGATGTTGCCAATTTTGGGTAATGCAACTTCTTATTTTTTGCACTTGTTGTTAAACATTATCTTATGTAGCGCATATCACGTCATACTTGCATTAGTCTATTTTCACTTTAAAACATGAAATTGGCTGAATAACAAAAGCTCCAGGTTTAAGGTTGGCTACCATTTTTTGTTATCACCAGGTTGATTAGTAGGTAGGTACTTTCCAATGGCATAAGGTTCAATTTGCTACTCGACGTGGAAGATTTTATAATGATTTTTCTGCTGACTGTAAGTTTTGTTCGGGCTACCAACAGTACTAGTACTAAAATACATACTTTTCACCAGGCATAGCCCTACATAAGTCGAATTCTGCTACTCGATGAAGTACGGCTACCTACGGCCTACTCTTGAATACATATTTGGCTTCTATTTTTCTTGTCTCAGTCTCTGATAGATATTTTAAGGCACTTGGATGACTAACTAATTGATTTTGATATTCTATGACCCGCGTCGAAACAAGGAATCAAATTTCGAGTCACATAGTTGTGTCGAGTCAAATATTTTTTATTTTTTATTTATAGTTGTATGCCGACATTCATGAATTGTTGTGAGGACTCTTAATACTATAACATTTCTTGAGCAATGAGTACTCTACTCTACATACTTACTACAAATAATAATGATTACTTACTTAAATGAACTTCTCAGGATGCGGCCGTAGTGCTGATCTGTGGCGGCTGCTACGAGGTGCCCCCGCGCTGCAGTGAGCCGGACCGCGAGCTGTTCTTAAAGAACATGCGGTTCGTGCGCACCACCACCATCGCCATCGCGCAGTTTTGTCCGCACGCTATAGTCGCCGTGCAGACCCCACCGGTCGACTGCAACTTTGCCCTGTGCGCGCATGTTAGTCCCACGACTTAAGTTATTTAATCTCAAGCGCTACAGAGCCTATCTATATTTTAACGGAAAATTCGGCTCACCGTGACTTTGCTCGGCATTCGTCAATCTGAGCTGAGTTTCTTGCTAAAGTCTTCTTAGCTAGGCTAGGGTTAGTGAACCAGCGATACAAATCTCATCCAAACACCACGGATTAGGTTGAAGCCACGGAACACATGTTCTCCGTGACTGAACCGTTTTACCGAAATTACCACCGGCCTCGCAGGGGGGCAAACTTTTAGAGTATTCCGGTATAAAACAGAGTACACGGAAAGAAAAAATTCCAACAATACTACCAGAACGATTAGTAAAATAGATTTATTGTAACCGATACTACAATCTTGTAAGGAAAACTACTCTATTTTTACGTTTACTATATCTTGAATTCAATAGAACTATTCAAACATTAATATGCACTAAATAGTTCTGTTTAATGATATATACGAGAAGTCTTGTTTTTTTTTACAATTCATTGAATAAACGTTACAATAATTATTTACAAGAAGCTTCTTGTAATGCTAAAAAACTAAAAATTCTCATTACAATCTTCATCGTAGTGAATGCTATGAGGCTATGACAGTATACTTGTTGTAACTTTTTTATAAGTTGGCATTACTGTATAGCTCTCGTAAAGAATAAAAATAATATTCTTGTAATGTATACTCAACAAAGAGTTCTGTTTAAAAATATTAAGTTTGTATAAATATGTGTGCATAGCTGTCAACTCAACGCAGTCGCGGAGCGCTTTACTATTTGTATCGTAGTGAATGCTATCGCAGTATAGTTTACATGACTGGTTCATAAGTTGGTATTACTTTGCGGCTCTTGTAAAGAAATGACAATAATATTCTCGTAATGTATACTGGTGAACAAATAGTTCTGTTTAAAAAATATTTAGTTAGCATAAATTTGTGTTTCGTTTGTGTAACGAAACGCCATGTCGGAGCGCTTTAAGCACCATTTTGTATCGTAGTGAATGCTAGTTGATATAGCTGGCGTTACTTTGCAGTTCTTGTAAAAATATTACAATAATATTCTCGTAATATATACCGAACAAATAATTCTGTTCAAAAAATTTTGTTCGTATAAATAAATGTTTCGCTTGTGTAACGAAACGCAATGTTAATGTCAGCGCGCGCGGCGCACGGATCAGAAGACAATCCGGATAGTACTTTTACTATATTTCCCTAACCACAGTTGAACCTTATTACCGAGCAAAACAGTCGTTTATAGGTCACTAGTAAAAAGTAATAAAAACGGTCCGATAGAGAGCATAATGTAGGGGGCGGTGTCTCACTCGCACAATGCTGCCAACTTATGAAACTTACCAATGTGGTTTTATTTATAGTCTGGCCAGCCAACGAACGCAGTAGCAATGTACAGCGAACAAAAGTATGACAACACTAAGTATCAGTGAAAAAAGCAGCAATGATCATCAAATTTTATGTTTTTAATTTTAGTTGGTATTTCCGCCCTTTTCATTAGGTGACATTTACGGTGTGTGAAAAGGAGACGGATATATTTCGTCTGATTTGTCATCAACCGCAACAGATAATCTGGTTGAGGCAATTGACATATGCCTTAAAAATGAATTTAAATTTAATTGGGAACGTTGCAGGAGTTCTATCTCACTCGCGCTTAAGATGAGAGAGTGAAATGCACTAGAAACAAAGTCAATGTGAATTGAAATGTTCGTCATGACATGAAATACGGTATTTCATCACAAAGGGTTGCCACATGTACGTATTTTGAATTTGCCGCGCGTTTCTACTGACAGAAATGGTTTGCCAGACTATATATACATTTATTTTAGGAACAAGTTTTCACACACCACACACCTTTTCAATGCAATGAATCGACGACACCTTTGGACTGCAATGTGTCAAGTATATAATTTTCTATTAAAACTTGCCAAGTTACATCATTAAAAAGTACTGAAAATAATAAATGTTATCAGGAAACTGCAAAAAAAACCGGTGTGCGTTTCTCTGACTAATATAATTTTAGGTATTTCTATGTAACGTGATACTTATTCAAAATGTACCTTAAAAACTGCTGGAAATCAAGTGTGCATTCCTATAACTATTTATGACTTGAGGTATTTTTATGGAACTTTGTACTTATTCAGATCTCACTTCTTTTATAGGCGAAGCATTCCCATAGTATCGAACTTGGCAGCCTTTCACTCTCTTTATTAACTTACTGCTTCTTCTCCTTGTTGGGTACAAAATGGGCGACACAGGCAATAACCGTCCATGTGTATTGCATATGATGATTATTATAATATTAAAACCAAAATTTTTCAAATAGGTAATCATTTTCGTTATGATGTAGACATTGAAGATTCTCAACAAGTACAACGCCCGCCGTTTGCTGGGAGTGAACTCCGTGAACGCCATGCGCGCCAATCAGCTGTACAGCTCCATAATGGGCACCGACCCCACCAAGTCGAAGGTCGCGGTCGTCGGCGGCTGCGGCCGCGGCGCGCGCGTGCCCGTTTTCTCCGCCGCGAAGCCTGATCCCGAGAACTGCAATGTGCCCAAGGTAAGGTTCCTCAAGTTTTGTATCATGTGCCATAAGTTATGGCCCATAACAAACAAACACAAGATTCCTGCGAATTTGAAAACATTTATATCCCTTATAATGTGGAGCTTTTAACAAAAAACATCCTACAATGTTGAATACATAATACTAATTATGAACTATCAATACAAGGAAAATGATCACAAATCCATGTTAGATTCTACAGCCTACAGGATTATTAGTTGCCAACATTTTCATTGTCGTTCGACTCTAGCTTTTACCTGGAGTTAGAATTTACCCAAGTTGTTGTATTCCGAATTATCACTCTAATAATGAATGGAGTGCCTTTTTGTTTATTAATATCGTTTTTATTAGCGTTAAATTGATGTTATACATAGAATACGTTGAACTGCCTGAGACGACTGGTGCGCGAAGCCGACGATATTATCTGCAAGGTGAAGAGCAACAACGAGCAGGGACACCTCTCCATTGGTTTCGCTACTGCGAGATTTGCCTTGAATATCATGAAAGGTTTTATTTTTACTTTTTAAACTTTTCTTAGTAGGTACAGTCAAGTGTAAAAATATGGGTGTACTCATCTTACTCAAAAATATGTCCCAGTATCTTTATTCCGTTGTAATAAGTGCGTAGTACCATATTTATGAGACGATTTTTCGGTACGTATTTTTGCACTTGACTGTACATATCTACACACAGTTTTTTTTCTATTGTTCTTGTAATTCTTTTGGTAATTCTGAGTACAAGAACAAATAATCCAGTAACCTTGTCGCCTGAAAGTACGGGGTAGATATGTGCGCCGCGCCGCGCCGATGACCGCCGGCGCCGATCAAGACACCACGCCGCTGACCGGTCAGTATAATCGGCGTAATCGGCGCGAATATTCTACAGGCGACATAGATATATTGAAATACTGGAATGACCGAAATGTATCGTTCCCATATTTGTCAACCTTGGCGAAAGCGATTTTATGTACACCAGCCACTAGTACTCCCAGCGAAGGGGTTTCGGTTGCCGGACTCACTATAACGGCTAAAAGATCCCGCTTAACAGGGAGTAATGTCAATAAAATTATTTTTATTCATGATAATTACGAAAACTGTAAAAAAATTGCCAGACTAGACTTGAATTGGAATGAAATTCTAATACACAATTTTTTTCATTTCACTGTTTTTATTCAGTTATTTAATCCCCCAAAGATGACGCCGATTACGCCGCCGTATACGCCGCCGCCGACGATTTTGGCATCGGCGCACATATCTAGTACGGGGTACTGTGTGTCAAATCCGGTAGCTCTGAATTTTTTGCAGATCTGTTTATACTGTTGGCCCAATGAATAATCCAAGTTTGTGACCTCGAGCGCCGAACGCAACTATGCCAAAAATCGAAAAATCGTTTTTTTTTCAGACTTTGGTGATTATGACCTTAAAGGACAGGTTTTTGATAGTACCTTTTGTTACCTTAATTTGCTACAATATGAGACTAGAATTGTCTTTGTACACCCAATAGTTTCCTAGATAAAGCTTTTCAGAATAGAACCGTTTTTTCCCGAAGGGTAACATAACAAACCGATACTTAGGTTTCTGCCGAAGCTTGAACCACATGTGAGATAACACCCTAGTAAATCAGCCCTAATCAAGTGAATTCCTCGACTAGTAGCGCCATTTGTCGCGCCACTCAAGTATTATTGTCGCTCGGTGTTAGCGGCCCGGCTGATTTCTCCTCAGGACCTTTATTAGGCGGGCAAGACCCTTAGGTATGGTTCAAGCTATGATATCGATGATACACCGACGATCCAGATACGGACGAACCGCAACCGGGAGCTTCCAAGAGGGCTAAATTAACTTAATTTATTAGCGTCAACATTAATTCAGAACGTCTACATTCAAAAAAATTATGAACTTTTTTGAATTCATAATTTTTGATGATGAATAAATATTACTGAAACAAACGGCCTCCTAGCCTAGTCGGTAGTGACCTATCAAGCAGGAGGTCCCGGGTTCGAATCCTAGTCAGGGCATTTATTTGTGTGTATATCACGGTTTCTGAGTTATGGAAGTTTTCTATGTATTTAAGTACTTATATGTATATATCTATTGCATATATCGTCGTCTAGTTTCAACACAAGATTTATTGAGCTTACTGTGGGACTAGGCTGATTTGTGTAAGATTGTCCCATAATATTTATTTATTTATTTTATTGGGTCTACAGAGACAATTCTAGTCTTGTATTATAGAAAATTTAGTCTACTTTAAAAATATCTTGAAAAGGTGCTGTCAAAATTAGTCTTTTAGGGTTATTATCGCCAAAATCTGAGAAAAATCAAATTTTTGTTTTTTGAAAAAGTAGTGTTCGGCGCTTGAGGTCACAAACTTATTGGATTATTTATTGGGGCAACAGACAAATAAGTCTGCAAAAAATCAGATCTACCGGATTTGACGCACACGATGATTATGCAATGTGTTTGTACACGTATCTTGCAGGCTTTAGCCACGTATAGTCTATGATATGTAATAATGACCGATGGGTTATGCAAGCTCCAAAAGTGAAGCACTTTAAATGAGTGATTTCAAACAATTGTCGCTAGTCGCGCACCGGCCAGCGTGAGATGCGGACGTGCCAATGAGCTCTCGTCACCCGCGTGGGAAAGAAACAGACTGTAATTTTCTTACAATGAGAGTGACGAAGATGTAATGTTTGTCAAAATAGATAAATATAACAGAGTCGTTACTAGGTTATTAAATAATTCTGAAAGTATTTTTTCTGCTCATTTTGTGAGAGTATAACCTATCCATAGTAAATATCATTGCATATAGCATGATAAATTTTATCGACAAAACAACCCCCATACCATTTTTTTTCTCAACCATTTTTAAACATGGTATGACACTCTACCGCCCTTGATAAATCGACCATTATTTGTCAAAACCTCCGTCGCACATGTGCACAAGAGGTGTCTTTCAGCAGCTTACGAACTAGGGCATAAATTTCAGTCAATATTGTTGGAAAATAATCTACAATTACTCGAAAGTTATAATTATTTTTGCATGTTTTTAAAGTGGGGCATTCCACTCATACAATAGATTGTTGTTAAATCAAATACAAACATTGAAAAAATAATCAACCCTGCAGGACTTGAACCTGAATCGATACGCCTTGCCGGGGCTCGATCGCTTTACCAATTAAGCTATGGGTCAAGTTACTAAGCTGCCGAAATTTTCAATGCCTTCAATCGTCTTTTTGCATTTATTTTGACCTATATCGGCTTTACAGCAGCCGTAAGCGACATCTAGGTACTAAACCCTTCCCGCCGACACCATCGCAAGTGGGTTGATTATTTTTTCAATGTTTGTATTTGATTTAATAACAATCTACTCGAAATCGAAAGTTAATTTTAAAAAGAATTTTTTTCTCAAAAAAATTCCTATACAAACTAGGGCATACATTTCGGTCAAAAATGTTGCAGAAAAGTCACCTACTCCGGTGTAGAATTCGGCAGATTTATATCAATTTGGAACTTTGCCAGGAATATTCGTATCACCTACAGCCCTCGACAGCGCGCTGGTGGAGCAGGGGGACCCGGAGAAGTGCTACGGAATGCGCATTTGTGCTACCCCCGTCACGGTGGGGCGCTCTGGCGTCGAGCAGTTCACCATCCCCGTACTGAGCGAGGACGAACAGAAGCTGATGAAAGATGCCAAGTTCGTAAACAATCTTGATAACATCAACACTTTTAAATGACTATCGGTGGACCTTGCTTTCAAATAAGTCTGGAGAAGGCAACTGTCAAAGGTTTTGCCAGATGGCACTAGCATAGTTTTATACCTGTCACTAGGTTTGTTCTATGGGAATAACACTAAACTAAACTCTTCATCTTCCTAGCGTTTGTCCCGGCTTTCTGCCACGGCTCAATTGAGCCTGGGGTCTGTTTTGAAACAAAATCCCATGAATTGGCATAGGCACTAGTTTTTACGTAAGCGACTCTGCCATCTGACCTTCCAATCCACAGGGGAAACTAGGCCTTGTTGGGATTAGGTCCGGTTTCTTCACGATGTTTTCCGTCACCGAAAAGCGACTGATAAATATCAAACGATATTTCGTACCTACATAAGTTCCGAAAAACTCAGTGGTACAAGCCAGGGTTTGAACCCGAGACCTCCGGATTAAAAGTCGGCCTTCTTACTGCCAGGCTACCAGCGCTTCTCCAAACTAAGTTAAAATGAATAATACTTATCTCTATTGTTATTACCTGCAGATGTGATTTGGAAGACATGTTGAACCTCGGCCGCTGCAGCGCCACTGGCGAGGAGTACACCTTGCACCCTTGCAAGGTCCACGTAGTACCGAGGCCGGCTCCATGCCAAGAATCCAAAAAATAAAAGGAGGTAACTAAAATTATTGATAACTTGGAAGTGGATTATTTGCTACGTTTGTTTTTGAGATTGTCATTTTAAAATAGTAAATTTATGTCAAAAAATATTTTTTATACTTACAAGTTTTGAAAGCCAACTTTGTACGTTTCATGCAAAGGTCATTTACTGCTCAACGAGATTATTCTAACAAATCCAATCACAATGAGCGTGTTCGGTGTCCATCATGAGACCAGGGGGGCGATTTTTGAGATTCGAGCGCTCAAATATGACATTTAAAACTCTGAATAAAACGAACAAGTGATGTTTTAAAAATAACAGCGATAGTTATTGAAAGTCATGATTATTTATACTATTAATTTCATGCGTTAATAATGGCGACAAACTTTTGTGTGCGATTATATTCGAGGTTAAATTCTTTGAATTCGAGCGCTCGATTGTCAACAATCGGCCCCCTGCTCGATAGTATCAAAATATTTTATTTTCCTCGTCCAAGTTACGCGGCCTCGCAGGTATCATAAACTTTAGCTCAATTGGACATCAGGGATTCAAATCTGGCCTGAAAGATTATACCTAAACAACTAACTAACTCACAAACACAACTAGTTAAATAAAAGCTTGTAATAATATAAGTCACTTTCTAATTTCATCAACTAGTTGATTGGAATAAAAAACTTAGGTAAGGATAACCCCACATAATGTTTTGTTTTGCTAAACCGAATGTTTTCAGTTCCCTTAATAAATACTTAGGTACCTATTTATCTACCTACAACTATTGTGCCACTTGGACATCGATAATTTTTAAGAAAAAAAAACCGACTTTAATGGGGGAAGCCGGTGAAGGATTATTGTAGATAGGCACTCTTAGACTCCATACAATGAAATAACTTGCTTAACAAACACAGCGAAGAGGACAAATCGTCAAACGTGAACTATGCGTCGTTGAAGAGTTCCGTTCTGATCATCATCCGCAATTCCACTTAATCAAACTCTTTTGAATGAAAATGCTTGATTTCTTGATAATACTCGTAGTACATTATGATACAAGTGTGAAGTGTGCTAAGTTGATCATTACATACGAAACGACATTGTGCGCACGAACGCACGTGAGTGCTCTAAGGAAGCTGAGTTATGTAATGATTAGATTAAGCACACAGATCAATTTTCTTTTTTGGATGTGCGTGAAGCTTGAGGCAAAGGCGCGGACGTATTATGCCAAACAGCCAATATTAAAACGGACAATTCGTGTTTAAAACATAATTTATTGTGTATTACGAGTAATATAATAAGTTGAAATGATTTTTTTTCACAATCAGGATTGTATAAGTTGTATTCTATCGTAAATGTGGATATTTTTAATATATTTACTTTTTTTTACTTTTTTAGAATGCTAACTCCTAAAGAGTTAAAAAAAGTAAAGGCAATACCCGACTAAATTACAACGATTCGTCTGCGTACATACAACTTGGTACTAGAGTACAAACGTCACTTGATCGGATTATTAAATTCCTCATGGCGATTCCTCATGGATCCCATCATTAAAACTTGGGCTTGACGAAAATTTGTCCTGACACTCAAACTTGCTTAACAAATACAGCGAAGAGGACAAATCGCCAAACGTAAACTATGCGTCGTTGAAGAGTTCTGTTCTGATCATCATCAGCAGTTCTACTTCATCGAATGTCACTGTTTTGAATGACAGTGATGGATTTGTTGATAAGTTATTTGTTAAAAGTCACTATGTGTATGCCTTTAAGATTTGAGGAGTTATCTCGATTCCTCATGGATACCATCATCAGAACTGCGTTTCGACAAAAACGGGACCAATCTGTATATATATACTTGTAATAAAAAAAAATATTTTCAAAATCGGTTCAGACATAACGGAGTTATGGAGTAACAAACATAAAACAAAAAAAACATACACGCCGAATTGAGAACCTCCTCTTTTGAAATCTTGAAGTCGGTTAAAAATAGGAATTAGGAAACATCAAAAGGAGTCAGTAAAAAAGTAGGCCACTCCGTTATTTATGATTCTGGTAACTTTCCCCCGACCGACAAAAAGTTCCCTCTCTTTTGTTACTTATGCACGGGTACTTACTTTATTTATTTGACGTTTTTTATTGTTTGGCAGTGGCACGGACGAATCCACGTGCCAGCAGCGCCGAGTTCATCGGTCACGTTGTGCGGGGCTTCAGTATTACTTTCTTTTGGCCTTTTAGTTAACCAAAGGGGTTTTTTGTAGGTTTGATATTTATTTGTAACGATGAAAGGCGTTTTGTACCTCAAATAGCCGCTGTATAAATTAACTGTCAAAATATAGACTAATCGATTGTTTAAAGCTTAATTTGTACACACTTACTTAAGTAGGACTTGCGACGAGTTTTAATCATTCCAGGGATTTGCCGTTGTTAGTTACGGTACGCAACCTTTCACCAAGCGATAAATAAATAATTAAGTACCTATTTATTAAATACTATCATTGCAACTAACACATTAAATTGGCTTATAAGATTTTTATAGACAAAGCTTCAGATATAAATTGATTCGGGAGAATTCAAACGTGTAAACCTTTTTTTTTTTATTCAGAAAACGTTACTTTGTTTTATTTAGAATCACGATTAAGTAGGCATACATATGTTTGAAATAAACTAATTAATAACTATCCAAAATAATATATTTACATTTAAATTTTGTGAAATCCATACAGAACATACATACCTACCTAGGAAACAGCGTTACAAAACCGACAGAGCGATGGAATTCCGTAACCTTAAACTTCGATATTGGAAGTTGGTTCAACTTCCAATAATCCTTTGTTAATCCTATTGATTAAAGTAGAAAGTATTACGCACAAAACCGCTACTGTTGCTCTTGAACCTGTAACGTGCTCGAGGCCTGCCGGCTGGGGTGGGGGTGGGGGTGGCATGCGATGATCCGCGCTTCCGCGTGTGCCTTAAGGGATGCGTGTAGCGGGTATACGCGTAGTGAGAGAGGCGTTTATTTAGAAAAAGTAAGATGCAGTGTAAGGCTATCAAGCAGGTTAGATGTTTAAGCTTCAATAAGTTGCCAGTTAGTCATTCAGAGACTTCAGGAATGTGAAATAACTAAACGACGTCTTCAAAATCTGAAAAAAACGGATGAATAATGAACAACAAACAAATAGGTTTATTTTCCTTGCACAGCTCCTAAGGCTGATAAACCAAATGGCACAGCGTTTGTTTACGCAGCAAAAAGTATCATGTTAGAGGTGTTTATAGTTACTTGTTACACAGAGTTTCCTAGCGCAGGGCACAGGGTCGCGATTTAGGTATATTGTAACGATGCCCTTATACAATAAACTTTTTTTGTATGTATGTATAAAAAGTTATGTTTGCTATAAGTCGAAAAATATTTCATTCATTCCTGTCACTTGAAGAAAGCATCAATAGCGTACCGTGCTCATAGTCTGCACGTTGACGGCGGTGACACCGAGCGCTCTGACGGCAATGGGCTGCTGCAGGCGGCGGAGCAGCAGGCTCACGGAGCGCCGGTTGGGCACGTCCATGCTCTCCCACGGAACTGCGTACGCGGTGTGCGCAAGGTTCTCGCTCTTTAAGGGTATGCAATAATCATAGTTATATTTCTACTGAGATTTGAATCCAAGACTGACAGAATAGTAGGCTGATTAATGGTGATCACTAACTTCACACGTTAGTAGTAGAAATAACTATACAATACATAGCTTGGTGTTCAGAAGGTACTTTTAAAAGTGGTCACGTTCGACGCGATTGTAGTCACAGCTTCTTAGCCATGTCTGGTGCTGCTTATTATATCACAAGATGGACTTATCTTGTAACAATGTTTAAGAAGATTTTAATTTTATAAGGTATTTTGTGGTATCGATTTTTATGGTAATGTTTCTGAAAGTTGCCGTACCTTGGTGTTAACTATTTCGAAGATGGTTGATATAATGATGAGCTGTCCAAAAATTGTTATTGTAAGGGGGCCATATTTCGTAAGTGCTTCTGGGTTCTGGAACATGATAACATATTATTTTTTTGTCTATCTGTAATTTATGTATGTATACATGAACAATATACAATATCAATATAGTGGCACAAAATACCTAGAAAAATATAAATACATCATGACCACCAAAATCGTAAAATTCTACCCTAAAAAAGTCGGGGACTTACGGCTTCCGATAACTCAAGAAGCATAATACATCCCGCTACTTGATGAAAGAGATAGTAAACAGCTAACACCGGTCCAAAGAAGTCCGACACGTCGTCTGTAAAACTGTAAAAAAAAAACGTAAGAATACGTAGGTTAGTATTTTGTCGAGCTCAAGCGTACTTATGATACTGAATGAACACGACATGTTTTCATAAATTTACGATAGTCATCTTCTAGAGCGTCCACCCGCTAAAAAGATCATCGTTAAATATTTCAGTGCAGGGAAAAAGGCCTCACTTTGTCGATATGCAGTTATTGGTACAGTCAGCTGCAGAGACAAAGACCCCCCCTGCATACAAACTTTGTATGCAGCGTGGGCCTTTTTCGTTGCAGCTGAGCGTACCTACTTCTTAAAACTCATAATACACGCTATATATAATATTAGTTTAAAAAAATAAACGGACAAAGTAGGTGGGTGAGACCGTTAACTAAACTCGACCTCAATTTGATCAGAACGTGTTGAGCAAAAATCAACCTAAATAGGTAAGTATATATGTCAGTACTTTAACAGAGACATTATAACCTGCTATAAATATGTTTTATTATGTTTGTGTCTCACGAGAATTTTATAGGTAGGTACCTATAGTAAACTATAGTACATTACTTACCTAGGGCTGTAAAAAAAAGAAAGCCCGAAATCGCAGGTATTTGGGACCCGAGCCGCAGGCGAGGGTTGTAAATATGCGATAGAGGGCTTTCTTTTTTACTGCCCGTGGTGAGTACACAATTTTACGTCCCCACCTGGCCATAATGCGAGTTTTACCGTAAGCGTAGCGAGCGGTAAAACTCACATTATGGCCAGGTGTGACGTAAAAGTACTTATAATAGAATTTGCAAAAAGAAGTTGCAAATATTCCATGAATTATTCCCATGACTAACGAACGAATGACATCCGGAAGCGATTAATTAGCCTATTTATGCGCAAGAAAATCGAAGGTTTAAGTGGTATTCCAGGTTTTCCAAAGTCCCTTTCCCACGGCGGTTATGCGTATTGGGGAACAGCCTAGTCTTGTACGGATTGCCACAAAATGTCTATCAATTTCTAACACAAACAAATCTGAGAAACATACCTGACAATTAGCAGATGATGATCAACACATTGTTTTATTCTTTCCTTAATAACAATATTTTCTTCCAACGTAAACACTGGTGGTGTTAAAACTGTAGACTGCTTAGTTATTCCCAAGCCTGCGTTAAATGTATCGGTGGAATTCTTGGGCTTAGGAAATGTCTGTAGATTATTATTAAGGACTTCAATATGTCCAATTATGTGAATTATGAACAACGACATAAGGAGGTCTATACCACCGATTAAAATGGCGCATCCGAATACAACGTAGAAGTTGAGGACTATGGCAAACTTATAGTGGTCCAAAGGATCGAAGCCAGGGTAAGAGAAGTAGACAGCCAACTCGACAGTTTTGTTGTGATCCTTGTAAGCACCGCTCCTAATATTGTTGATGATGGGCATGATGTTGAATGCAACAGCACATACCATTCCTAACGCCATTGTTATTGTTACCACACGGTAGCAAAGCCATTCTAACTTCTCGTACATCTGGCAAAAAAATTATAAATATAATTAAAAAAATATGAGTACCTACATATCGTCACTACTTTGAATAAAAGTAGTATCAGATTTTTTAATTTTTTTTTGTTTATTTACGCATTAAACTAATAAAAATACATCTCGTATGCTGGACAAACTCCAACGTCGATAAATCGACATTATAGGAAGTAATCGTTACTTCCAAAATATCGTATCTAAACAAATTATCGTCACTACTTTGAAAAAAACTCGAATCTGTATATTTTAAATTTTTTCGCTTATTTATTGAACTAATAAAACTTCATCTCGTATGCTGTACACACGTGCACAAACTCCAACGTCGATAAATCACGGTATAGTAATTGATCGCTATTTTCAAAATTGTTACTTGAAAATTATGTAAGTTTTTGTTATGTATTTCTTTCTTTATAGATTAATTTCTTTATCTACACTCATACTGTAAGTACTCTAAAATGCGTTCAAAAACCGTAGACAATGACAAGCATTACAACAAACGATTTAACTATGATAAGTTTCTTATCTGCGGCAGTAACGTAATTTTAACGTTGCATGCTCAAATATTGTTCAGCAATGAGTTTCAAATTTGGAACATCGAATTTGATAACATAATGTTACCGCCATGGCCAACTCGATTGGTCCCGCGCGAGCGCCGGCACAATCGAGTTGGCCATGACGGTACAAAATGGCGGTCATTCTATGGTTTCCGAACACTTAATTTAATATATATAATATAAGTGTAGATAAAGCAGTGTATGCAACTGTACGTAATTAGGCCTTAAAACACTCGTGTGATCTTATTATGAAATTCGCCTGCGGCTCATTTCATAAAACCACACTCATGTTTTAAGGACCCTTATTAGGTAACAGTTACATAAACTACTATTATTCTGCCGTAGATTAGTCAGATTGAGTTTAAACTTCGCTTTGATGACATCCTGGACTATTCTACCTCAAAGATTCAATGGTTCAGAGCATCAAGCGATTAGGTACTCAGCTATATTCTGGACCCGTCCCTATTAAAAAAACGAAAGTACGATGATTTCCTATCTCCAAAGCCGATTTTGCCAAAAGTCTTCCGTGCATTTTACGATAGTTTATTGCAGTGGTGGGCAAACTTTTTTCATGGGGGGCCAGAAAGCTTGAGAAATTTCGGAGGAGGGCCAGAATTGCAGCAAAACTGGAAATTTTAAAATTTTACGGTTTTATATAAAAGTGCAATTATGCTGCAATTCCGGCCTTCCTCTTGAAACTTCTCAAGCTTTTTTTTACAGCAAAAAAAAACAAAAATATAATTATAAATAAGTATAGTCTGGCCAGCCAACGAACGCAGTAGCAATGTACAACGAACAAAAGTATGACAACACTAAGAATCAGTGAAAAAAGCAGCAATGATCATTAAATTTCATGTATTTAATTTTAGGTGGTATTTCCGCCCCTTTCATTAGGTGACATTTACGGTGTGTAAAAAGGACGATATATTTCGTCTGATATGTCATCAACTGCAACAGATAATCTGGTTGAGGCAATTGACATATGGCTTAAAAATGAATTTAAATTTAATTGGGAACGTTGCAGGAGTTCTATCTCACTCGCGCTTAAGATGAGAGAGTGAAATGCACTAGAAACAAATTCAACGTGAATTGAAATGTTCGTCATGAAATACGGTGTCTCATCACAAAGGGTTGCCACATGTACGTATTTTGAATTTGCCGCGCGTTTCTACTGACAGAAATGGTTTGCCAGACTATATATATTTATTTCAAATGAATCACATGTAAGAATATAAGAGTTATCAAAATTATACACTTCCGGAAATTTTAAATTTTATTTATTTGGAGGCCCGGGTGTGTGAGACATATGAAATTGTTTTTTTTTTGCCATTATATCGTCGAATGCAGGTTCGAGTTGCGACGAAGTAATTTTCAGCAGTGAGAAAAGGTGTTCATCAGTAAGTCGGTTTCTAATTGAGTTTTTTCGCAATTTCATGGTGGAAAATGTCTGTTCGCACACATACGATGACCCAAACATAGCCATAATTTTCTAGGCGTGAGCAATCATCTTCGGGTATTGAGCTTTCGGCATTGTCCTATAAACATCTAGCTTAGTTGTATTTAAGAACAGTTGTTTTAAATAGGAGCTACACTGCATTATGATAATTTCCAATTGCAACTCTGCAGAGACGTTCTCGAAATCTACGTTAAACGGCATCGAAAAAACATCTAGCGATGACTGTATGTTCTTAATATATTATAATATTATATATATATATTATACATGAACGCGGGTAAACTGATTCTTATACTTATTCATCTATCTATCTACATATATAGCAATATGTATTCAAATATTTTACTTCATAGCGGGTGAATCCTCAAAATATAATCATCGCGGGCCATATACAAATTATTTCAATGCATCCGCGGCGGGCCGGATAAAATGGTTTCGCGGGCCGGAGTTGGCCCGCGGGCCGTACTTTGCCCACCACTGGTTTATTGCATGTATAGTTTAGAAAAACTTATTCGAGCCGATCTTTTTTTTACGGAGACACATTGTTATTTAAGTTCGTCTATTTTTACTCTAAGAGAGTCTACTTAGTTAATTTAATAAACATAAAAACATACATTTAGTTTCATTTTGTAACATACAATTTAAAGGAAAATTATCGTAACTCAACAACTTTTAGTCAATACTAGAACAAAAATCTTGTATTTTACGACTAACAGTAAATTTAATTAAAAAGTGTTTGTGTGAGTTATTCGAATATTTGTAAAATAAATGACTGGCTATCAAAGTATCTCATGAAATTAACAAGAACTTACTTGATCAATCACAATAATTTACAGGATGTTTAATGTTCCTCCTAGAAACTCGATGATTTTCAGATACCAGTTTTTTCAAAGAAGTGACGATATGTAACTCTTATTGTAATAATATTTTCATAGGATGTAGTATTGTTTTAAGATATACTGACCTTCAGGTGGTAGCTGCTTTTATGTTTGAAATGTATGAGATGA
Source organism: Pammene aurita (assembly GCA_947086415.1). Taxonomy (NCBI): domain Eukaryota; kingdom Metazoa; phylum Arthropoda; class Insecta; order Lepidoptera; family Tortricidae; genus Pammene; species Pammene aurita. Next base: position 16,141,050 of record OX352290.1, read on the forward strand.
AAAGACATCAGGAATCGTTCTACTATTTCCCCATATCTAGGGAACAGCGGAAGAAGCGTTCGAGCCTTAGAGACGAAGCAAGAGAATTTAAAACCACATCAAAATTAAACACATCGTGCCCCACGAGGAAACAAAAATATAAAAAAGGAAAAAACGTTATACGAGCTGTGGACTAAGAGCTGATTACGTCAGATATGACACAATAGAACCCGTCAGAGCAACAAAACACGTCTGGTTAGATTGCAATAATATCCTTAAATATTTAGATGTACTCTTTGAGTAATAACAATGGAAACTCTCTGAACAAAGAAAATATTGCTAGATCCAGGCATCTGGCAGCTTTTAATGGGTGGAGGTCAGAGAGACATACTAGCAATTTTTTTTTTATTGAAAAATAGTAATACCAAAATGGGTAATAACTGCCGGAGTTGTCTGTTATAAAACTTTTATTTTAATATTAGAACAAAAAACATTGCGTACCTATTATTACAGAAACAAAAACAGTAGGCGACAAACTATGAATTACATTATACGTCGTTTGGCACTACTTTCCCCCAACAGACATTTTTGTCAATGATGCCATCTAATTAGTTACATCATTTCTCATAAAATTGCATCAAACCCAGAACTCTAGGATTTGTTTTCATGAAGTGGTTTGCATTCTTTGACCTCCACCACTTTACAGCTGCCAGATGTCCAGATTTAGAAACAAGTATGGTATAGAAAACTGACTAGAGGGGTTTCGTTGCTCTAATTATTGTGTCATATCTGACGTTGCTAGCTCTCCGTCTATTGTGTGAAATGTTTTTTTTACCTTTACGCCGCCACATCAATGAAGTAATAAAGGGTCATCGACGCCAAGCAAAAAAAATTACGTAAATAAAATCAATAATTCACGGATACCGAAAATTAAGTGTATCGAGCACTAGGACCTTAATAATAATACAATAAGTAATGGTGCAAAAAAGGATGTAAATATCTAAATTAGGGAATGGAATAACTGTTCAAATTTCATAACCGGTTATGCAATCGGTTATGACCAAATAAATAACCGATAATCGGTTATAACCCCGTCGGTTTTGGTTATATTTATCAAAATTTGATTCAATCACTGTCTAAACGTCAAAAAATCAATAGGATAATCGTATAATGAAATAAAAGCTAGAACGGGTCTTCAATATATTCAAAAGAAAGTGGACAATTTCTGGTTGAAGGCACGCCGCAGAATTACTTAGGTGGTCTAACTCGCTGGAAATCGCCTGCCAAAATAGAGTAAAAGAAGAGAACCCTGAAAAATTTATAAAATAGACTACCTACACAAATCTGGAACTATGCCAGACGAAAAACTATGATTTTACAACCTTTTATGGTAGTAATTTAGGAAATAATAGCATTAAATAAATAACCAAAAATAACCGTATCCGGTTATACAAGTTTTTAAAAACCGGTTGTGTATTTCATTTTGACAAAATAATTGGCTATAACCGGATTGCATTCCCTAATCTAAATGCATACTTACTATTGACAGGACAGCAAGACATAAAACTAAATACATGTGGCCCACTTCAAAGAACGATAAAACATTGAAATTGTCAACCAGGAACCATATTTCCATACTGACGGTTACGAGTCCAAAGGGTATGATGCTACGGCCATAGTATTTGTATATGGGGTGCAACTTTCCACCGGCTATTTGGTATGGCCAGGAGGCTGATATGGTAAGGAACACTTTTAATATTTTTATGTAACCGATGGACAACACGTCACGGGGTCTGTAAAAAAGTGATCCAAAATAAGCATACCTTAGAAGTGAATGTCGATAGCAAAGAGTAAAGTAAGTATGTAAGTCGGTTAAGCTTTGGTTTTAAACAAAGTTTAAAATTCAATAGTAAATTTAGTCACGCATTTAGTATGTAGACTAATTGATTAAACTGAAAAATAAGACAGTGTCTTTAATGATTTAAGTATAAATATCAGGGGTACTGCCAATAATACTAGCATATATTTGAAATTTTATTGGGTGGTTAGATGTTGAGAATATTGAAAGTTATCTCTTACGAGGCACGGGGCGCACGCCCTTTAGACGTGTCCATGTTCATCACGGTATACTCGTAGAGTAAAATGTTGCGAACTGACGATAATGAAATAGGGTGATGAAAGCATTTTTCTGTTGCGAGTAATGTATTTGTTAATATGGATATGCCGGATGTAACTGCATACCGCTTCGGCACAGATTTTTTTTTCAGAAACATGCAATGAAATTTTCAGGTTTTTAGTTTCGGGCGCAGCAATTCAAGAGGACTGTAATAGGATTACATATCTACATAGTTTTGGATTACATCTACAGGCAGATGCTGGATGCGGCAAGCTGAAGACAGGGCGCTATGGCGCTCATTAGGGGAGGCCTATGTCCAGCAGTGGACTAATATAGGCTGATGATGATGATGATGATGATAGTTTTCAGTCCTAGTGCTATAATGGGATCGTCTTTTGTTTGAGTGTCACACATCATTCATTCAGCGTCATAGATGGCGGCAGGCTTTATGGACACGTGATTTAAATTTTTTGCATGTTTGGGAAAAACACTAATATCGTATTTTTAATTCAAGACAGTAATCTGACAGTTCTGTCCATACAAAGTGATTTACAATCTAGGGCAGGAGCTGTGAGATTACTGTCTTGAATTAAACATACGATAGTAAGTATAAATACTTGGCCTCTGCTGTGATATACAGAACTACCTTTAGAACATATCTACGTTATACCATCTTAACGAAATTGTGGCTAGTCGTGTGGTATTAGTGATAAAGCTAATTTCTATAGCATAATTTGTAAGCAAGACTTGGCTTGTTATTTCCTTAATATAAATATGATATAATGTGCAAATTCTCTCATTCATTACAGTCGTAAACTCGTGTGAAAATGAACAACCGCTGCAATATGCATTTACCTAGTATTTATTGTATTACCTTGTAATGTACTCAGTAATTATTCGCAATTTTTTTGCTAAGGCTAAAAAAAGTCAACAAAGGTGAATTATTAATGTACTGATGCAATTATTAATACATTTAAATCATTAGTTTCTGTACTAAACACCGATATGTTATAAAAAACGGGATACATGATAGGCCCAAAAAAAAGGCTTTACTATATGTAGTGCTGTAAGAACGACTTGTACAGCAGTTTCTCTGACAGTATTATTAAGGCCGGCTACAAATTTTATCTACATTCATATTGTAAGTCCTCTAAAATGCGTTCAAAAACCGTAGGCCAGCATTACAACAAAGGATTTTACTATGATAAGTTTCTTATATGTGGCAGTAACGTAATTTTAACTTTATATGCTCAAATATTGTTAAGTTATGAGTTTCAAATTTGGAACAGCTGTCAAAACCAACATAATTTCAATGGGATCCTATTCTAGTATCCATAGATATTAAAATGTTGTCGATACGTCAGTTCGATATATTTTTTGACGTAAATCGCACATTTTGATGACAAGAATAAGGACTTCGTTCATTTGGCTATGATTAAAAAAACACGCGACAGAAGTTTGTACGGCCGCCATTTCTGTTGTCAACTTGTCAGTTGTTTGTTGAAACATTTTTAGTTGCGAAAATGTAAATGTTTACTATATTATAATAAATAAATATAGTTTCCTTATCACATCAAATTTATTTCTTTTTATTAATCTTACACAGATGTAAGGGTATATTTCAGCACTTGTATCTATCTAGTAATGCACGTCATTTGCCTTCGGCTTCTGAACCCATATTTGAGCAATGATATTTACTATTATTATTATTATTTGTATGTCTTTCCCGACCACGGAACAATTGTGTTCCGGACCTTTGGGAGGCATATGCGGAGCCGAAGCCAACGCGCAGAGGCCCTTTCGACAATTTAATGAAAAGTGAGGGGTACACTAAGCGGATGCTGCCCCTACCCGTGTCATGGGACGCACGCAGAGACAGCACCCGCCATGATGTAAAGACTATTGAGAGTTATTGGAGTCTAAAATGTACTAGGCTATTGGGTGAAAAGTATGGACTAACTACTGGGCTATTGGATGAAGAACCGGACGCCTGCCTAATAAAACGGTATCCAATTTTATTTCCGGCAGACGGTGAAACGCCCGCCGCAAGATGGGCCCCCGTAAAAAGCGACATCAAAGATGGCTCAAGGGCAACACCGGTGCGTGGGCTGTGAGGTTGTCGAGAGGTGAGTCTGCGGTAGCCAGATCCCGGTAATCCGTTCAGCAGGCCGGCGGCGTTATGACATTTTACACTTCCAACCTGGAGCATAGGTCCCGCTCTTGCGACTCCACTCTGGCCGGCCAGTTAAGGCAAGCACAGAGGCGAGGGCCAAATGGAAAGGGCCCTCTGGAATAGGGGTCCGCGGTGTCGCCACTCACCGTCAGCTCGCCACAAGCTGCCCCCGTTATTTACTATTATTATTATTTGTTGTTTTAATTTTTTTTCTCCTTCTACAAGGGTAATTTGTTTATTGTGCGGGCCATGGCCAAGCATAATAAAACTTATTTACATAGTAGTGTTTTCGGATATTGTTGAAGATGTTAAGAATTTTCTAGTCAAGCGGCATGTATTTAAAATAGTGGCTTTTTGTAGAGCGTGAACAGTGTAGGATGGGATTTGCAGTGTTTCTAAACAATTTATTAGTGTTTTGGGGACTACTCCAGTTGTGGACAAAACTATGGGAACTATGTGTACTATGTTAGCTTGCCATTGGCGTTTTATTTCAATGGCTAAATCTTTGTATTTCGCTAATTTATCGTTGATTGTAGTCTGAATGTTATGGGTATTTGGGATGGCTATGTCTATGATATAGATGGTTTTTGAAGTTTTATTAAAGAAAGTTATATCTGGTCTATTGTAGTGAATTGTTCTGTCGGTAAGGACTGTTCGATCCCAGTACAACTTTTTTTGTCTGTTTTCGTGTACAATGGATGGTATGTATTTATAATATGGTACTTGTCTGTCGATAAATTTGTGTTTGTGGGCTAAATGTTGATGGATTATAGAGGCAACCTGATCGTGACGGTGTTTGTAATCAGTTTGCACTATGGCTTTGCATGCTCCTGTGAGGTGCTGGATGGTCTCTGGTGAACTATTGCAATGTCTACACGAGTCCGTCGGTCTGTCTAAGTCTTTAGTAATATGCTTCCTGTACTTTCTTGTAGCGATAACTTGGTCTTGTATTTCCATCATAAAGGCTTCTGTTTTTGGGAATAGTTCTCCTCGCTTCAGCCAAGCGTTGGATAATTCTTTGTGTACAAAGGTTTGGCTAAGGTCAGCATAATGTCGTCCGTGCAAAGATTTCTGGGTCCACTCCGATGTCTTTTGCTGGTTGCTTATAATTTGTTCATTTCGTTGCGTGTTTTGGTCGTTTAGGTTAAGAGGTGTGAAATGGGTATTAATATTAACTGTAAATTTGTGTAGAAGTGATTCTTCGGTTTTAGTATGAAAGTAGTTTCTGAGTGTATTTATTAGTTTATTATGTAGGTTTTGTATGTATATCTATAAGGCCTCTCCCTCCATCAAGTCGCGGTAAAGTTAATTGTTGTGTGCAAGATTTTGGATGGTGTTTTCTGTGTTTAGTTAAGTTAGTGTTAATAATGCGCTGAAGTTTTTTTAAGTCTGATTGTGACCAGTGCATAATACCGAAAGAATATTATTATTATTATTATCATTTATATGCAGATGATAAAAAAATATACATCAGTGTCAAAACCATTGAAGATTGTTATCGTCTGCAAAGCGATCTCAATAACCTAGTTCATTATTACTCCCTGAACAACATCTCTCTCAGTACCAATAAGTGTCAGTGCATATCCTTCACTCGCCGAACAGCACCAATCATATTCTCATATAATCTTAATGGTACCGTGGTACAAAGGGTTGAAGTTGTTCGTGACCTGGGAGTTATGCTCGACACCAAAATGACAATGAGGGAGCATGTTGACCAAATCGTAAATAAATCTTATCGTAATCTCGGCTTTGTGATGAGAACGTGCAAACCCTTTTCAGATGAGCTAACTCTGAAGATAGTATACTACGCATATGTTAGAAGTGTTTTAGAGTATGCCTCCCCCATATGGTCCGTCAATTATGCCATACACAAAAATCGTATTGAAAGAATTCAAAGTAAATTTTTGACACAATTAAATTATAAGTTTAAAAAATCTACTCCATCTTCACCATACGCTGATAAATGTAAACAATATAATCTGTTATCACTAGAAGACAGACGTAAACTATCTGACATGAGCTTGCTTTTTGATGTACTAAATAATCGCATCGATTACCCTGAACTTCTATCCGGTCTTGCATTTCGCGAGTCCCAAAACGTCGCACTAGACATACCGCCCTAGGTATTTCATGTTCCCTTCCACGTAACTAATTACGGTGACAATGCTGTGTTACGGTGACAATGCACTTTTCAAAAAGTATAAATAGTATAAATAGTAATTTTTTAATAATAATTTCAAAATCAATTCAGCAGTTAAAGTTGGTCTTTGCTATGGCTTGTATTAAATATATTTGGTATTTGGTATTGGTCATTCATTGGTGTACAGGCTTTCAATGATTTAATCACGGTACTAGTGGAAACATATCTTGTTTATAAAATTATAACGTTTTTTTATGTGGTCAATTAACTATCTTACTTGCGATGAGCATTTTATTTGACTTTTTTTGTACACTTCATTTTTGTACTGTTTCCTAGCAATTAATACTTACCTACATTACTTATTAATAAGTTATTATGTACAATGTAATTTATGGATAATTGTTATTGGCCATCTGTTATGTAACCATTTATATGTAATACTCTTATTTAAGGCTGTTGTTGTCCTGAACATCAATAAATAAAAATAAATAAAATTATTATATATCATAGTATTTGAGTAGGTACTTGCAATATGTGTGTAGATAATAGTACATTATGATACAAGTGTGCTAAGTTGATCATTACATACGAAGCGATATTGTGCGCACGAACGCACGTGAGTGCGCTAAGGAAGCTGAGCTATGGAATGATCAAGCACACGCGTTTCATACGACGTTTTTCAACACACTTGCGAGGAAATAACAGAATAGTACAATTAATAACTTTTGATAAATACTCGTACATTAATTGTCAGAATGTTTACAGGATAGAGGTACTTACGAACCTAAGATAATTAAATTTAACTAACCTTTTTTGTTATGTTATTGAGTATCTGGAACTCTTTTTCAAATCATTTCATAAAATTAAAGACTTCACATTTATTGCGCAATAAATAATAGTATTTTTTTCTTACAGTATGTATCACAATTTTGAAATATATCCAAAGGTTAAATTAACGCTAAAGTTGTCTTCTTATTAATTGAAAATATAATTTGTTTAAATTAATAAAACATCATACATTATAGTAACATCATACAAAAAAATATTTTTTTAAATGTTTAACTAACTATCTTTTTCCTCGCGTGGAGGTATTCAATTGAAATTCATATCAAATACTCAGGTGTATATTACCTTTAAGCTGTAAAGGTTTGTGCGGAACCCTCGGTGCGCGAGTCCGACTCGCACTTGGTCGGTTTTTATTTATTTATATTTACTACTACTTTTGTCAGTAATTCTGATGCCGTATGCTTAACACCTAATACTCATTAAACAATCACATGCATTGGTCTAAACAGATTGAATGAAAACAAAATTACTTTCATATATCCCCTTAGAAGCGCTGGTGGACTGGCGGTAAGACGTCAGACTTTCAATCCGGAGGTCTCGGATTCAAACCTCGGCTTGTAGCACTGAGTTTTTCGGAACATATGTACGAAATATCATGTGATATTTACCAGTCGCTTTTCGGTGAACGAAAACAATGTGAAGAAACCGGATCAGTTCCCAACAAGGCCTAGTTTCCCCTCTGGGTTTTTTTATTTTTTATCAGAGGTGGAGGTAATATCAGGGTTGGAAGGTCTGATGGCTGTCGCTTTTGTAAAAACTAGTGCCTACGCCAATTTCTAGGATTAGATTGCCGAGCTGACCCAGGCTCAGAAAAAAGCTGGGACAAACGCTAGGAGTAAGAAGATAGTTAGTTATCCCCTTGCCCTATACTATTTTCGTATATATTGGCTACATTACGAGCAGCGAGCAGCTAAGGCTTGCAAGGTTTCCACGTGATTACAACTCGCGTGCAACACAGTGAGTACGCTGCTACTCACTCACGCGATTCATCACGTTTGCAAATTAGATTAAAAACAATCAAATAGCTCTGGGTTATGGTATGGTTCATGTACTTTCTGTAAGTTGCGTTATATTATAAAACTTATAAATGTGAAAAAATGAATATTAAAATGCATATTTTTAATAAGTACCTAGACTTTAATAAGTATAATGAAAAAGATACACATTGAATGGACAATGTATGTACCATCGGGTTCATAACTGCATACCCAATTTACCAATGAATTCATTCATAAATTGGGTATACAATTGTGAACCCGATAGTACAAACAGTAACACCCCTAACCGCCACCGGTAGACCTTATGCCATTGTATTAGGGATTACAATTGGCCAGTTAACAGTGTTGGCGACGGTAACTCATTTTCATTAGTGCACCTACCTATTCTCCGGTTTGTGTAAAACAAAAATGTATTATTTATTATGTACAGGTACATCCTGAAACATTTTTTTTGTTTTTGATTATAAATGTTAAACAAAAAAAGTTAGAAGTATTTTATATCTGTATTTTGTATCTACATTTTCTTTGCTTTTTGTTAAGCGTCTGACAACCACGGGTGGACCCACGTGTAGCCGTCACGTGCATGCGTTGCCAGGGGCTTCCGTTGCCTCTGAAAAAGGTGGCCGCATCAGTGTGATGGGTACCATTCCATTTTTAACTGGTTTGCACAGATATATTTAATCCTCTAGGTCATTGTTTCTAAACTTTTTTACCTGAGGGCCACAGCGGGCCTCCGTTTCCTTTTCGCGGGATAGACTGTATAGTGGTAGCCGTACAAGCCCAATTTCAAAGAAAAACCGCAAATCGATGTACAGTTTAGCCGTTTGGCACACGCATACTAGAGGTCAAAACACATTTTTGACCTGCAGTTCTTAAAAAAAAATCCCTTAGGAGGAAAGTGCCGAGACATTTTTTTATTAGTATGGAAAAAAATTTTTTTTTTCAGAAACCTATCGTGTGTGGTATCTTATGAAAGGGCATTTTGAGGCGATTCTAAAAATATACAACATCATTACATTTCAGCCATTTTTTTTAATTAACACAAAAATAATTTTCGTTTGGGCTCCTCCAGATAGGATATGGCTGATTTTTTTTGTACAATATACCACAAATGATACGTCATATCTTCATATCTAACCTCAAGAAAGCAATTAATTTCATTAGATTTTTTTTTTCATTATTACAAAGTGGCACAGTTCTACTTCAATACCTATTTTACGAGACGTATAGAACTGTACTGCAGATACGGTACATATTAATCATAAAATGATACGTAGTACCTATCCATATATCCAACGGGAAATACCTCTTTAACCCTTTAACTGCGTCTTTTCATCAGTTGGTATGGTTTTTGTGGTAGATACTGACTTAAAAAGTGGCTGAAAGTTGAATTAAAGATGTTTATTCCTGTTGTTTTTATCTCATAATTATAATACACATACTATTAATCTTGCTTTTTACACTTTAAAAATATATTTTTCTATCTTTATATTTCTTCCTCTCCGTCTTCTACGTTTTGCTGCAAATAAAAAAGCGGTTTGTATAAATGAATTCACTTATTTACGTAAAAGGCGTAAATTGAGAAAATAATAGCGCACCTCGCGTTATGGCAATCACCGTGGCAAATTTTGCAGGCTGGGATGCAAGGCAGGTTATTTTTTTTGCATGAGCATCGGTTGGTTTTGCATCCAATTTTGCATCCACACCTATCTAGCTCCTTAACTGCATGCCATATACAGTCTAATTCAGCCCAATTAGGCTCTAATGAAAGGTCAGGTATTCTCTTCCATCCCCACTGTTCTGGAGATGGTCGGGTTGCTACGTGACTTTCTAGTGTACGCCCCCATATTTCTCCAGCCTGATATTTCCCCCTTTTTATATGCTGAAGGAGGGCAGCGGCAGTAGGAGGTATTAAAGAGAGGGTCTTATCACCGGTGACAAACATTTGGTGTCGAGCTTCATTCACGTGTGTCAAATCGCACTGAGGATTGTAAATTTTGTTGGTGAACATCTCCAGTGATATGATATATTCGTCGGTAATCTCTTTAACACTGAGTGGGAGAGCTAAGCATGTAAACGCTGCAGTAAATGCAGGGTCCTTCCACGCAGACTTTATCGTTTTTGATCATTATTATCACTTAGATAACACTAATAATAAACAGAACAGCACAGTTCAATACTATTCCAGTAGAACTGTGTCACTTTGTAATATTGAAAAGTTATACATATAAAAAAAAACATACAAAATGAAATTATTTTCAAAATTGCTTTCTTGGGGTTAGATATCAAGATATAACGTATCATTTTTGATATACTGTATTAAAAAAAAAAGTTGCGTATATCGTATCTGAAGGAGTCCAGCCTTGATATTTTGTGTCAAAAACTAAACAAACTATACCAGCTAATGAAAAGGCGCAGTTAAAGGGTTAAAGAGGTATTTCCCGTTGGATATTTGGATACTACGTATCATTTTATGATTAATATGTACTGTATATGTACTACAGTTCCATAAGTCACGCCAAATAGGTATTGAAGTAGAACTGTGTCACATTGTAATATTGAAAAATTAAAAAAAAATACTTAAAAAAAAAATAGATGTCATATACTTCAGAAAAAGTGACCAAACCCTCCGGTGTCCGAGGCCAGATTTGAACTGGCGTCTTCAGCTTTCGCGGCTGAACTTACTTAAAAAACAAAATAATTTGATTTGCTTCAAGATTTAAAAAAATACTTAATTAAATTATTTTCAAAATTGCTTTTTTGAAGTTAGATATGAGGATATTACGTATCATTTGTGGTATATTGTATTTAAAAAAAATCAGCCATATCGTGTCTGGAGGAGCCCAAACTTGGTATGTTTCGAATATAATTTTTGTGTTAATTAAAAAAAATGGCTGAAATGTAATGATGTGGTATATTTTTAGAATCGCCTCAAAATGCCCTTTCATAAGATACCACACACGATAGGTTTCTGAAAAAAAAAACATTTTTTTTCCATACAAATACAAAAATGTCTCGGCACTCCCCTCCTAAGGGATTTTTTTTAAGAACTGCGAGTCAAAAAATGTGTTTTGACCTCTAGTATGCGTGTGCCAAACGGCTAAACTGTACATCGATTTGCGGTTTTTTTAATCGTACGGCTACCACTAGTATGGATGGAAGTTAGTATAGCTCGATTAGCTGGCTCGCGGGCCAGGTGCCGTAGTTTGGAGATGCTTTTATTATGGCCAAGAAAATATGGATGAGAACTTCAAAGGACCTCTTTCTCTGGTCATGTCTATTAATAGATTAGTATAGATTGCAGACTCTTAGTTATAATGGGGTAAACCTGCAAAAATGATGGTTTGGTCTGCAGAGAAATCCATTGGTCAGCAAAAGTAACTGTAACTGCTTACTATCAGGTAGGCCGTGTGCTTGTTTGCCACCGTCGTTTTTTTTTTAAATTTTGAACTGTACCTATTGTATAAAGCCAAGGAAGAACTATTATATAATCTGTGGCCAAGGGCTATAATGATTAGCTTTCGGTCATGTTTGCATGATATATAATTTGGCATTGTCGAGCAGGTGGTGTGAAAAATGTGTTTTCACTTCTCTTATTCAAAAAAATGTCTTTTCTACCTCGTTTAGAGGGAGCAAAAACGACTTTTGCTCCCTCTATATTTTTTTTAAAACTTTTATTTCTGCCCTGACAACAGGGAGCAAAATTCAATTTTGCGTCTGCTGTTAAGTTCCTTACTTGACAAAACCGCATAAACAAGAAACATTAAAAGACGTCACAATCAATTCATCAGCCAGCCAGAGACACCATAGAAAAAAAAAATATACAATTTTTAGTAGCGTGTTTAAGGAGACAGTTTCAGTAAGCGTTCAAAAACCATCCATTATTTCTGCATAAAACGTTTATGGCTTCATTAGTCGTCTCCTTCAACGCGCTACTGAATAACATATGATATACTTATTACATCAAACTGAAGTTTAAAACGTGATTTTAATAATACACCTTATATTAATAAGTGTGAATAGGTCAACATTTTTCATTAATTAGTATTTATGATTATATTTTAAATAATAGTTACACTCATAAAATGTATTAAAAAAAAACACCATACATTATGAAGCGCGCGAACACGCGTACTTTTTTAAATTAAAAAAATACGTTCTGGAGAAAATATTGATATTGAATCTGTATTTTCGAGATATTTTCCTTGACTAATAATAACCGAATTATTCACAATGAATTCAACGAGTTCTTCCAGCGAAAACGAAATCTTAACACCTGAATCTGTGAAAATAGAAGCGAACAACGTAATTAAAAAATTACTACCTACGAAGTCCAGAGGAAAATATATAAAAGCTTACGAACATTTTGCTATTTGGAAAAATGGTAAAGGTGCGAAGTCTTTCTCTGAGACAGTGTTTTTAGCATACTTTCAAGAATTGGCTAAAACTAGGCAGCCTTCTACTCTTTGGAGTATTTACTCCATGTTAAAAGCGATCGTAAGTAACAACAATGACGTACAGATTAATACATATGCAAGATTAATGGCATTCCTGAAGAGGCAGTCTGAAGGTCATAAAGCGAAAAAATCAAAAGTATTGTCTGCCGAAAATATTAATACTTTTTTGAATGAGGCACCTGACTACAACTTTCTCGCCGTAAAAGTAAGTAAATATATAAATTAATAAACACTTTAAATTGATTGTTTTTCTGTCTACTAGCTATGAAAAGAAAACATGCTTTTATTTATATGGACATTGTTTTTTTTTCAGGTGGCGTTAATTTTCGGGGTCACTGGCGCTTGTCGCGGACAGGAGTTATTAAATATCGCAATAGACGACGTACAAAAACACTCCGAATCATTAATACTAGTTAATTTAACAGATACGAAAACCAAAATAGACAGATCTTTTGTGGTTCGAGATGATTACGTGAAAGTAGTAGAAAAATATCAGTCTTCACGGCCTTCTGGTATGAGTAATAAAAGATTTTTCGTTGCCTACCACAACGGTAAATGCACCAAGCAGGTTATTGGGAAAAATAAGATAAGTCAGATGCCAAAAGAAATCGCACGTTACTTAAACCTCTCAAGTCCGGAGCAATATACAGGACATTGCTTCAGAAGAACCTCTGCGACTATTTTGGCTGATTCTGGAGCCAATTTAACTAGTATTAAACGCCTAGGGGGCTGGAAATCGTCGACAGTGGCAGAAGGCTATATTGACGAGTCTGTAGAAAATAAGGCCGCATTGAGCCCACGCATAGCACAAACCATCCGCCGCCACCGTCCACTGTCACCGCAGCCCGGAACGTCTGCTCAGGCACGTACTGAACAGATAACCCAAAGGATGATGACTGATCAAGATACTGCTGTGGAGCCGAGCCCGACTTTTACAACACAAGATAATCAAACACATAATGAACCTGTTAATCCTGAAAACATTCATACTATCAGCCAAACTTTTACAGAATCCTCGGTGCAAAATACTCAAATAAATAGAACGAATGTCTCAGTGCCAAACAAACACGTAACATTAACATTTGAAAATTGTACAAATTTTACTATTCATATTTAATTGTATTTCTTTATTGTATGTGTATTTTAGTTAGGCTTCATAAAAGTATGATTGGTGAAGTGCTGAGTTTTATTTACTTACTAGCTGTGCCCGCGGCTCCGCCCGCGTGGAATTCGGTCTGTGTCAGTAAGCGGCTAATTCACCCCTAATTTCTCTCCCGCTACCCTGAAGGCGGAACTTGAAGTAAAGTTGACAGAAATTTATTGCCATGATTTAAACGACATACAATAGTAGGTGTATATCGGACGATACAGGACCACTTTTGTATTTATACGTTCATGTCCACGGCAAATATCATCCAAATCGATCTTCCCGTTAAATCAGTCTAAGCATGAAAGGTAAGAACAGGTCACAAATGCAGAAATGTTTTTTTTTCTATTTGAGGAATTAGTAATCCTTAAGGGGTGATTTCCGGGATAACAATGCAAACAAAACCGGCCAAGAGCATGTCGGGCGATGCTCAGTGTAGTTTCGTAAATGCCGCCCTGTTACGAAACATCCGTTCAAACGGTCGTTTATTAAGGGATATTTGGCGGCGCTTACGTCAGTTTACTATCCGGCACATCCTTTCACTATGCGATTTTGACTGATAATTCAAAAACGGCTGAACCGATTTTATTCAATATAGTTTTTATTGAAAGTTCTTATCAGGCCTCACCAAATTTCAGCTTTCTAGTGCGAACAGTAACTGAGCTAGACCGTGGACAGACGGACGGACATGGCGAAACTATAAGGGTTCCTAGTTGACTACGGAACCCTAAAAAGAGATAAATAGTAGTTTACGTAACTGTTATGTAATAAGGCCTAATTATGTACAGAAGCATACACTGCTTTACCTACACACATATAAAAAATCCACTGAAACCATGCGTGCCGGCGGTCGGGGGGGGGGGGGGGGGCAGATTTTGATTACGTTACCGTAGGTAATGAATTTTCATACGTTTTTACCACACTGTCACAGATAATACACTGATGTTGTTACGTTACTGGTTGCAATAATTGTGGTAATTACATACTTCAAGGTAAGCACATTACAATGCACTAATGAACGTCAGATAAAAATAAAATACGTGAGTGTCGTGGAACACTCTGTTGGAACGAAGATATGTTATTCAATTTTATTACATTTTTGACTTTTTCGTTAATTCTGTGGTTTTAATTTTTTTTGTATTTTCTTGGAATTCTTGAAATTTTTGAAATTTATGAAATTTTTGAAATTTATGAAATTTATGAAATTTATGAAATTTATGAAATTTATGAAATTTATGAAATTTTAGAAATTTAGAAATTTAGGCATTTTTTTCATTTTTGACATTTTTTACTTTTAGGTTCTCGACTTTTTTCACTTTTATCACTTTGTCACTTCGCACTTTCACTACACTTCACTTCACTTCACTTTATTCTATTTTATATATTTTTTATTTCATTCCATTTTACATGTTTCTCAATCGTATGGGTGTCGCGTTTTCGTGACGTGACGCTTTTTCGTGACGGTCACGTGACTTGTTTTCACCTAGCCCCCCATCCGCGAACCGTCCAATAAGGAACTTCGTTCCAAAACTACCACCGGTTCTAACTCTACACCTCTGGCCCAAGAAGTATTATGACCGAAAAGATACTCGACGGGACTTATTTTTAACCGACTTCAAGATTTGAAAAGAGGAGGTTCTCAATTCGGCGTGTATGTTTTTTTTTTTTTTTTTATTTTTTTTTTTTATGTTTGTTACTCCATAACTCCGTCATGTCTGAACCGATTTTGAAAATTCTTTTTTTGATTGTAAGTATATATATACAGATTGGTCCCGTTTTTGTCAAAACGCAGTTCTGATGATGGGATCCATGAGGAATCGAGGGAACTCCTCAAATCTTAAAGGCATACATATAGTGATTTTTATATTTTTATCAACAAAACCATCATTTTCATTCAAAACAGTGACATTGGATGAAGTAGAACTGCTGATGATGATCAGAACGGAACTCTTCAACGACGCATAGTTCACGTTTGGCGATTCGTCCTCTTCGCTGTGTTTGTTTAGCAAGTTTAATTGTCAGAACAAATGTTCGTCCAGCTCAAGTTCTGATGATGGGATCCATGAAGAATCGAGGGAACTCCTCAAATCTTAAGGGCTTACACATAGTGACTTTTGTATTTTTATCAACAAATCAAGCATTTTCATTCAAAAGAGTGACATTTGATGAAGTGGAACTGCTGATGATGAACAGAACGGAACTCTTCAACGACGCATAGTTCATGTTTGGCGATTCTTCCTCTTCGCTATGTTTGTTAAGCAAGTTAGATTGTCAGGACCAATTTTCGTCAAGCTCAAGTTCTGATGATGAGTTCCACGAGGAATCGAGGGAATTCCTCAAATCTTAAAGGCATACATAAAGTGACTTTTGTATTTTTATCAACAAATCAAGCATTTTCATTCAAAAGAGTGACATTTGATGAAGTGGAACTGTTGATGATAATCAGAACGGAACTCTTCAACGACGCATAGTTCACGTTTGGCGATTGGTCCTCTCCGCTGCGTTTTTTAAGCAAGTTATTTCATTGTATGGAATCTAAGTGCACCATCTATCTACAATAATCCTTCACCGGCTACCCCCATTGAAGTCGGTTTTTTTTTCTTAAAAATTATTTTCAAAACAGTAATACATTATTAGATCTTAAAGATACAAAATAATGCGTAGTTCTTCAAGAAGACATATCAAAACAGTTTGAGAGACAGATAATGTACCTATTGTTTATTTATAAAGAAAATTAAATCCTAATCTGACTGCTTCACAAAACGTTTGATATGTTTTCCTACCTAAACGGTGTCCTATAAATGTTGTAGTAGTTTTTTGGTTTGGGCCATGCATCTTTGTCCGTCATATATAATACTCGAACCTGCAATAACCCTTTGACATTCATGACATTTTCAAATATTTCTTAAGAGCGGGTAAATGTAAATTTAAAGCATCGACGGGTAACATGTTATAAATATGAACACCTTGACCAAAAAATTACAAATTATTTAAATACCAAATTTCATCTAAATACGGACAGCGGTTATTGGTTGTTTCTTCCCCATGTAAACTTTCACCCCTTTTGTATCCATTTAAAGGATAATTTCCGAGATAAAACTATTTTATTTCCTTTTTTAATTAATTATCTCCATTCCAAATTTTATCTAAATCGATTCTGCGGTTAATAATTCCCTATACAAATTTCCAACTATCTTTTCACCCCTTTAGGGTTGATTTTCGGAGTGAAAACTATCATTTGTCCTTTCTTGAGACCCATACTATACCAAATTTCATCTTTATCTGTTCAGCGGTTAAAAAATCGTCATACCAACTTCCAACCCCCTTTTCGGGGTGAAAGGGTTTATTTTCGGGATGAAAACTATTCTGTCGTTTCTCGGGACTCAAATTATCTGCATACTAATTTCTATTAAAAAATCTCCATACAAACTTTCAACCCCCGTTTCACCCCCTCCAGGGTTGATTTTCGGGATGAAAACTATTCTTTGTCCTTTCTCGGGACTCAAACTATCTCTACACAAAATTTCATCAAAATCCGTTCAGCCGTTTTCACGTGATAGATGTATAGATAGATAGTTTTTATTGAAAGTACCTTTCAGGCTTCGCTTCCATTATTTTTTTCGAATTTTTTGGACCTTCGGTTCTAAAGTAAGGTGGGGGGGGGGGGGGGGCTTTTTTCAAGATGAAACTATCCTTTGTCCTTTCTCGAGACCCATATTATCTCTATACCAATTTTCATCTAAATCTGTTCAGCGGTAAAAAAATCCTCATACCAACTTTCAACCCCGTTTTCACCCCCACAAGGGTTTGAAAACTATCCTATGACATTTCTCGAGACTCAAATTATCTCCATACTCATTTCTATCTAAATCGTTTCAGCGGTTAAAAATTCTCCATACAAACTTTCAACCCCATGTTTACCCCCACCAGGGTTGATTTTCGGGATTAAAACTATATATTATCCTTTCCCGGGACTCAAACTATCTCTCTACAAAATTTCATCTAAATCCGTTCAGCCGTTTTCACGTGATGCGCGGTCAAATAAACAGACAAACAGATAAACAGATAAACAGACAAACAGATAAACAGACAAAAATTCTAAAAATTGTTGGAACGTGTTCTGTTATCGATTCTAAGTATCCCCAGCCATCTTTTTTTCGATTATCTTCCATGTACAGACTTTCGACCCTCTTCAGCTTTATTATATGTATAGACAAGACGATTATTTTTTCTCATAAGAGAAGTGAAAAGCAGAGTGTAAGCTCAGGAATATATTACCCTTGAAGTTACCGGAAATAAAATCAAACACGGTGTATAAATAGTTTTCTGGTTGGGTACGTTTTAGAAATTTGCAATTAAATGTTTCTAGTTGTAACGATGCATTAAATGTACGCCTCACACCTCATATTTTATGGAAAATATGCAACTCAGAAGGATTTAGAAAAAACTGATTTTGAATTCATGCCAAATTTAGTCTTACAAAATGACTCTACTTGAAAATTAAGATGTCGATATAACGTGAAATTGTATTCTCTACAACTTTTATTCTATAGGTTTTTCAACAGGAGTCATCAGTTTCAAAGATATGTGGCGTGGAAGTCAAAGACGAGTTTTTCAATTAAATGAGACATTTTCCCGGTTTATAACTTTTGATTTCGGCTGTACCGCTGAACCTAATTAGAAGTTAAGTTACTCACTCGACGCAGAATTTAACCTTCTTTAATATTGATATACATGACATTTTCCGTCGGACGTACTGTTTTCGAGTTACAAGCAAAAACCTGACAAAGAGCAAAAATTTCGCTAAAAAGTTATGCACACCTCTTGGGATTGGGCAAACTCGGATTACAGGCATATAGGACCACATGAAGGTATTAAAGCGATTTAAAGCCTACTGGGAATTAATTCTTCGAAAAAATCTAATTTTCTTGGCCTGTAAGCTAATATATAATTCAGAGAAATATATTGTAATAATAACTCGTGATGGATATATGTATGTAAAATGATGACATTTTGGCCATCAGGCTCTGCCAGGCAACCATCAATTCATATTCGTTTCAATTAAATTGTGAATTACATTGGGCAAATAAATTAGAGATTATAATAAAATGTGAGATAATACTGGGCCTAGATTCGACATGGCATAACTGACAGTCGCTTGCGAGACAACTATGATATCACACTTTTGTAACAGTTGAAATTTGGGGTGGAATCACTCAAGAGTGATATCTAAAATGGTGGCCATAGCCATAAACAAAACGCTCTAGCGAGACCTACTGACAGCTTGACAGTTAGGTGTGGCCACGTGTGGACAGATGGATATCACTCTATCCACTAGCGATACAAGTGTGACATCCACGTCTCACAGTTTGGCATGTCGAACCGTGGCCCTGTATATTATAATCCCTTTAGATTTGTATGAAACTCGTTACGCAACGTACCTTCTCGCAAATTGACGCTTCGATGCCAATTTGCGAATAGGTACGTTGCGCAGGTCATTTAAACATGCCCTTGAGGGATGGGATCGTCCCCATCTCGGGGTAGATATTTTTTTGGGTTAGGTAATATCAAAGTGTCATTCGACTAGGCTGTGGTAATTAACTTTTTTTTATACTACGCATACTAAGCATACGGCCCGCCTGATGGTAAGCAGCTACCGTAGCTTATGGAGGCCTGCAATTCCAGAGGTGTCAATGCGCGTTGCCGACCCTTTACAAAAAGGAGGATTCCCTGTGTTAACGGCTAAAGGAACCAGAGGGATTTAAAAATAAGCATATTATAGCAAACTTACTAGAGGGGTTTCGTTGCTGTCATTATTGTGTTATATTGATATCTGACGTAGCCAGCTCTCCGTCTATTTGGTTAAATGTCTTAAGGGGAAAGCAAAAAAATATTTTTATAGAGGTAAATGCTCCCCCCCGCCCTCGATATAAGGAGATACCTTTTTTTTAAAGCAGGGCTCGGAGGTATTACGCTCGCTATTTATACCTGGTTAGGTTAGATGTAGGCTAAGGCGGAATCAAAAAGAGTTTTGATAAATTTTATCACGTGGAGAGCCCTGCATTCAAAAATACATATTTCGCATTTAGATAAGCCTAATACTGTACGATCGCAACTTTTCCTGAATTCATTAATTAGTTATCTTTATATTATCAACTGATTAGTGTGTAGTTAAGGATCATTCTATCTTCGCCGACCTTTCAACTGATTAGAGTGTAGTTATTTAAATATCATTTTACTTTCGCAGACCTTGACGCTCACCGGTACGTTGTGTTGATCTCTGCTCTGCTGAAGCAGAAGCATTTCACTACAATTACCTAGGTACCTATTAACTTCGATAAGGCTATAAAGGAAAAATACCCGAACCGCAAAATTAAGTTAAGATTACAAATATGTATTGATTTAATTTTGTTGAGTACATAATATTTTATTTTGTAATTTCGCGTTTATGCCGCGATGAACTCTAAATAAATAATAATTAATAAATAAAATAGACAAGTAAAGTTTTATTTTCAGGCAGTACAACCATACGAACATCATTAATTTACAAAAAAAAAAACAAAATACTCAAAGCTAATTAGACAAAATGTTAATTATGTCATGACGTTACAATAGCTATTAGGTACCTACAATGGCAGGTACAAATAATAGGTCAAACCTACGATAAGACATCGAAATATTTCACATATAAACTCACACACTTGACGAATAGAAGAAACCCATAAAAGCATCGTATACCTTAATACCGGTCGCTTTAATTAAATTACGTAAGTACATATTTTTAATATAAAAAGCTACATCTGCCCATATACCTATTTACAACCCTTATGCTGATGTATCGTATGTATTGTACGGTCATGCGCACAAGGAACTTGAACTTGTTGCGTAACCTTGTCCGAGCGAGGACGCCCCCAAGGCCCCGAGCCGAGAGATCATCCCCTCCAACGACTGTGGCCCAAGTTACACACGAATTAAAATATTATGTACTTGGTTTCCTTCTTAACCCCCTTAAAAAGAAGGGTGTTATAAGTTTGGCCGCTAAGTGTGTCTGTTTGTGGCACCGTACCGCTAAAATCGGTGAACCGACTTAAATGCGTTTTTTTCTTAAGCACGTTTTCTAGCGAGTTATTCTCAGACATATTTTATCAAAATTAGTTCAGCCGTTTCGGAGGTTTCCTTGAATTTAGATTGTTTTAAAGTATATCTTTTATTT
Source organism: Pammene aurita (assembly GCA_947086415.1). NCBI lineage: Eukaryota > Metazoa > Arthropoda > Insecta > Lepidoptera > Tortricidae > Pammene > Pammene aurita. The sequence goes on from OX352290.1 coordinate 16,162,119, forward strand.
CTACCGCCAAGAGGCCTTTCATCCTTTCATTCCACTGTATTTTGATTTTTTTATTGCTGCTCTTGTCTTAGCAAATTCTGACTTGTGGTTTGTGAGGGGATATGTAGGTACGTCTTCATATGTAGGTGCAACTGTGAACGTCAACGTAAACCACCATATTTTAAAATTAGGTAGAAAGCAGATTCTAAGTAAAAGGTATTTCAATTCCGATATGAATAAAAATGTTTAATTAATGTAAATACATACATATATAAGATGTTATCATTTAAGGTACTAATAGTTTAAGAGTTAACTTACTCGTACAGCATAACAATCAAATTTAAGTATAAATTTAAAAAACTTTTTACAGCATATTTTTGGGACTAAATAAACATAAATGACCCAGTGAAATTAACTGATACCTTGACTCTACCAAGTGATATCTTCACGAAGACCGTAATACAATTTTAGTGATATTTGCACCGATATGTATGTGTTGCAAACTGCTGTCAGTTTCTCTGACAGTCTTATTACGGTATAACACTGGCCGATTACAACTTTTTACGAGCCATATTTTCGGCAAATCTTGTTTGAAACTTGTTTGAGACTAATTCAATAGATATACGTCATAATCATAAGTCATAAATAAATATCATATGTAACGTGTATGTAACAATTACTTTTTAGACTAGTTAGGTACGTCCTGTCAAAATGTGGTCGCCTTTTTTTGGTTGGAAACACGCGGGGTTTATCTAGTCTGAGATAACAAAAAATTGCATAATTTTGACATTTGTTTTAAAAAATTAAGTGGTTATCAAGGACGTCTTATCACTGCTTATTGTTTATCAATGCAGACTTTAATATCGGATTTATTTAATGCATGCAGATTATTTTCCGACAAAGTCCGAAATATTCTTTTGTTTCATAACTTTTTGTGTTTTTGATTATCTTTGTATAAAGGTTGGGTGAAGCACGGTGAAGGTCAAAGGGGGGGCCGAGCCTCACCCCCTTGGTTTCAACAGTCTCAGAGCCGCAAACCTCGCTTAGTCATATGCTAACCGTACACCGTAACGAATCTCTCCGAACCTGAAAATAACTCCACGTCATTATTATATTATACACACGATCCTTATAAGTGATTAAGAAGTATATTAGCGCTAGTGAGTTTCGTGCTTTTGGTGTATAGAAGGGTAAGTTTTTCCGTTTAATGAAATCACTTTATCAAAGTAGTAAGTAAGTAAGTTTTGTATAACTAAGTACTTACTTTACTTAATTTAATGAATTTTCATAATGTAAGTATATAAACTTATGAAAATAGGAGCCTCATTTCGATAAATAAGACTTGCAGTACTTAACATCCTTTTTGTTGCTATCTAAGTTTTTTCCACAAACATAAATGTTAGTTACGATCTTGATGGTTGGTTGATCGTAACAAAACCAAATTTTATTTTGATTAGAAATAAAAATCGGGTTGTGAAATTAGAACTGTTAATTTACAAGGTATCTGAATACAGTGTGTTACAAACATACTAGAGATCCGTTTAAGTGCATCATTGGTGTATTGAAAAAGTAGGAGAACAATTTTTTTGACCTCATTCTTTTTGTATGGGACACGTAGTCCCCGCCGACCAACCCTCCCTACAAAACAATTTTTTTTGTCGCGCGAAAAAAATTTTTTTAGGCTTTCACAATTAGAATACGATACCAATTATTTCCCTTGAAAGGATGCATTTTTTTACACCTTCTATACAAGTAGAATGATTAATATCAAAATCCCAACTGCAGTATAAATTTGAGAGCTATATCATTTTTGGCCCGTAAATCCGCCATTTTGTTTTTTATTTTATTTGAATATATTCGGTGTCACTCCCACTGCCGATACGAATCTAATCAGTAATCACGCACCACACACGTCGTAATCCGTCAAACGATGTAGGCTGTAATCATAGACATAAGTAAACAAAAACCGGCCAAGAGCGTGTCGGGCCACGCTCACTGTAGGGTTCCGTAGTTTTCCGTCCGTCACAGTAAGTGTCCCCACTTAAGAGTTAAAATAACACCGCCATGTAGGATATGATATGAGCGTTCCACGTACAGCGACATCTATCGGCAAATTAAGTAAACTAGCGCGCGAGCATAAAGTATGGAAGATGATTTTTATGGGATAATTCTTTATTGCGTGAACCAATTTTCACCGTTTTTACTTTATTTGAAAGCACGTCATTTCATTGTAATTTTGTAGAAATTACAGGTACAATAAACACCTGCTTATACGGTTAAATTACAAACTTAGTTCAGAAATTATTTTGTATTTTTTTTTCAAAAACTATTCATCCTATCAAGTTCAAAATAATTTTCCTAGAAAGTTTTTATAAAGTTCTACTTTTGAGATTTTTTTCATATTTTTAAAACTTATGGTTCAAAAGTTAGAGGGGGGGGGGGACGCATATTTTTTTACTTCTGGAGCGATTATTTCCGAAAATATTTACATTATCGAAAAATGATTTTAAGAAACCCCTATTCATTTTTAAATACCTATCCAATAATATATCACACGTTAGGGTTGAAATGAAAAAAAAAATCACTCCCCACTTTACGTATAGGGGAGGTACCCTAATAAAAAAATAATTTCCACTTTTTATTTTACCACTTTGTCGGCGTGATTGATATACATATTAGTACCAAATTTCAGCTTTCTAGTGCTAACGGTCACTGAGATTATCCGCGGACGGACGGACGGACGGACGGGCAGACATGGCGAAACTATAAGGGTTCCTAGTTGACTACGGAACCCTAAAAAGGAAGATGAGTGACTTCATAGTAAACAAAACTGAAATGTGGTCCAGCACCTACACACTTGTAAAATGCTACACACCGCTATAATGTAAGTGCATCATGGGCAAAAGAGATAAACCTATATAGTTAACACGGGTATGCAAAGGAGACCTCCATAATTTGCGCATTGCACAAAGTGTGACTGAGAGACTCTGCCACACGACTAATTCAATATAGGTCCCGGAACCTATATTTGATGGCACACAACCGAGCGCCTGGTACCATATATCCCTTTTTGTATAAATCTTTGGCTGTAATGGACATACATATATAGGTACAGCCGCCATCAAATATATCGAAGCAGCCAGGGTACTCAAAAGTATCTGAACATGCACTTTATTGCCTTGACAATAGAGGTGTTGTTCTGATATTTATGACCACCTTGGTCGCTCCGATTTATAAATATAAAATAGAAATAGAAAACATTTATTCGCGACAGCAACAACATGCTAACAAACATACTTAATCAAGAATAATAACTAGGTAATTATAATTAACGCATAAATATGGTTGCCAGAAGTACTTACTGATAGGAATTGTCTTAATAATATAGGATAATTAATTAATGCAGATACTCGTAACTAATGAATATTCAATAATAACTTCTGCCTGCGACTTTGTCTGCTTAGAATAAGTAGGTATTTCCGGAAGCTTACAATTATCGCACGTTCACAGTAAAATCCACCCGTAAATAAATACGTTTTTAAAAGTAATTTGAAAAGGGATGATTTCAGTGATATTAAGAACTAGCTTTTTACCGCGACTTCGTCTGCGTGGAATTAGTAACCCACCTTACCCACCCTCTTAAGGGATGATTGCGGATGCGGGGATAAAAATTCTTCTACATCTTTTATTGAAATTTGGCATGAATATGTGTATTGATAACGCCGACAAAACGGTAAAATAAAAAAACTATTTAGGATACCTCTCGCACACATGAAGTGGTGGCGATTTTTTTTTCACTTGAACCCTATTGTGTGGGGTGTTGTTGGATAGGTCTTTCAAAAAGAATAGAGGTATTTTAAAACTTGTTTTTTTATAAAGTCAATACGTATCCCCTCATCCGTGGGAGTCAAAATGGCGAATTTCCCTAACCTGTGGCGAATCCCTCTCGGGGATATTTTCAAATTGTAAACGTCTGTGGTGAATCCCGCTCAGGGTTCCTGGTCACATGCTCAAATTTCAATCAAAAACACACAGATAAACTACCTTTATCTCTCTCTACCTCATTAAAACATGTTATACATAAAGCAAGAGAGGCAGCAAGCGGTTCTAAGAGTAAGTACTTGGTAGACGAAAACTCCCGAGCAAATTGTCAGTAAAGGCTTTTGTTTTACATTTAAAACTTTGATTGTGTAAAATATTTGTATGAAAGCATGAGTATTATGCTTTATACTTGTAAATAGTATTATAACCCGGACCCGGGGTATGTCCTTAAACTACGTCCGGACCTGGGTATGTCCTTAAACTACGCCAAAAAGAGAGGTATGGGCACTGCGAATGGCATCTCGCTAAGTGTGGTAGGGCACGTTCAGCGAATGTCATCGCTCAAATCTGGAGCAGAGCCCGACTGGGGAAGTACCTCCACCTTACAGAAAACCACAGCCAAATACTCATAGTGTTGTGTTCCTGCTGGTGAGTAAGGTTGCCAAAGAACTCAAAGAGGACCCAGTGTGTTGACGATGAGGGACCTTCTTGTTCCTTTAGTCGTCACACAGTGAATCCTCCTTTTTGTAAAGGGTCGGCAACGCGCATTTGACTCCTTTGGAGTTGCAGGCGTCCATAGGTTACGGTAGCTGCTTACCATCAGGCGGACCGTATGCTTGTTTGCTACCGTCGTGGTATAAAAAATATATATATATAAAGTTGTAATAAAACACAGTTTCTACGCTAAAAAGTGATTAATTAAAAAAAATATGGTCCAAAATCTATTTCAAAGTTAGGTACCCCATTAATAATGCTAGCTTTACAAGTTACAACAAGATCACAAAAGTACATGAATATAAGTAGTAAATTTAATTTAAAAAAGTGTATTGTGGGATTGTGATGGGCCGGCCACTACGGAACCTTACATTGAGCATGGCTCGTCATGCTCTTAGCTTGTTTTATTAACCGACTTCAATTTCATAGAAGGAGGAGGTTCTGTATTCGGTTTGGGCTTTTTTTTTTATGTATGTTCACCGATTACTCCGAGACGCGTGGTCCGATTTGAATAATTCTTTTTTTGTTTGAAAGGATATACTTCCAAGGTGGTCCCATATTAATCTGGTGCTGTTCTGATGATGGGATCTATGAGGAATTGAGGGAACTCCTCAATTTTTAAAGGCACATGTATGGTGATTTGGGTGTTTTCTTAAGCAACTCGAGAGTTTTCTCTCGAAAACCACCAATTTAATGACGTGGACCTGATAATGATGATTGTTTTGATGATAATGATGATGATTTTTTTTTAATGTAGGATGTTCAGCGATTACTCCGAGACCCGTGGTCCGATTTGAATAATTCTTTTTATGTTTGAAAGGATGTACTTCCAAGGTGATCCCAAATTAATCTGGTGCTGTTCTGATAATGGAATCCACGGGAAATTGAGGGAACTCCTCAATCTTTAAAGGCACATGTATGGCGATTTGAGTGTTTTCTTAAGCAACTCAAGCATTTCCTCTCGAAAATCACCAATTTGATGGAACGGACCTAATGATAAAGACCACATATGACATGTGGAACTTTCCTTAGTTTAAGCGGGTGTATTATGAACTTTTTCTTATACGTCTATACCGATTATTCCGAGACCCGTTGTCCGATTTGAGTAATATTTTTATTGTTTATAAAGAGTTACCTCGAAAGTAGCGGACTAATTTGGTTGGACCTGATGATGGGAATCCATGAGGGATTGAGGGAACTCTTCAATTTTAAAAGGCTCATGTATGGTGATTTGAGTGTATTTTTAAGCAACTCGAGTGTTTCCTCTCGAGAACTACCAATTAGATGGAGAGGACCCGATAATGAAAACCGCAGATGACATGTGGAGTCCCTTCCATAAATAGCTATTTGAATTGGGTAAACATTGTGTGAAAGAAGAAAGCAAATTTAGTTTATGTCGAAAGAGCTGATTGAGATCCCGAGAAAGCGTAGCAAAAGATTCTACTAATTTATAAGCCTGAGCGTAGCGAGGGCGTTTAAGGCACGAGGTGCAAAGTTAATAACGTCAATCTCGTGTGGCACATACAACTCTTCACCTCAGCCTTCACACCGACTACATCTGCATCGCTGACCGACTGCACCGCGCACCCTCGGGTTTTGATTTCCACCTCAATCAGACTAGTGATACCTATTACGACTATTTTATTTTATATGCGTCCTAAACGCGGGGGGTGGTACAGTCGACTACAAAGAGATGTATCCACTTTTGGACCATATTACAACACAATAAGGTGAAAAAGTGGATACATCTCTTTGTATTTGACTGTACATTATTAACCGACTTCAATTTCATAGAAGGAGGAGGTCTGTATTCGGTTTGGGCTTTTTTTTATGTATGTTCACCGATTACTCCGAGACGCGTAGTCCGATTTTAATAATTCTTTTTTGTTTGAAAGGGTCTACTTCCAAGGTGGTCCGATTATTAATCTGGTGCTGTTCTGATGATGGGATCTATGAGGAATTGAGGGAACTCCTCAATTTATAACGGCATATGTATGGTGATTTGGGTGTTTTCTTAAGCAACCACCAATTTGATGATGTGGACCTCATGATTATGGTTGTTTTGATGATAATGATGATGATTTTTTTTTATGTAGGATGTTCAGCGATTACTCCGACACCCGTGGTCCGACTTGAGGAATTCTTTTTTGTTTGAAAGGAACTACCTCTAAGATAGTTCCACATTAATCTGGTGCTGTTCTGATGATGGGATCCATGAGGAATTGAGGGATCTCCTCAATTTTTAAAGGCACATGTATGGTGATTTGGTTGTTTTTTTAAGCATCTCAAGCATTTCCTCTCGAAAACCATTAATTTTTTTTTTTTTTTTTTAATACCACGACGGTGGCAAACAAGCATACGGCCCGCCTGATGGTAAGCAGCTACCGTAACCTATGGACGCCTGCAACTCCAAAGGAGTCACATGCGCGTTGCCGACCCTTTACAAAAAGGAGGATTCACTGTGTTGACGACTAAAGGAACAAGAAGGTCCGTCATCGTCAACACACTGGGTCCTCTTTGAGCTCTTTGGCAACCTTACTCACCAGCAGGAACACAACACTATGAGTAGGGTCTAGTGCTATTTGGCTGTGGTTTTCTGTAAGGTGGAGGTACTTCCCCAGTCGGGCTCTGCTCCAGATTTGAGCGATGACATTCGCTGAACGTGCCCTACCACACTTAGCGAGATGCCATTCGCAGTGCCCATACCTCTCTTTATGGCGTAGTTTAAGGACATACCCAGGTCCGGACGTAGTTTAAGGACATACCCCGGGTCCAAATTTGATGGAGTGGACCTTATGATGAAGACCACATATGATATGTGGAACTTTCCTTACATTGAGTAGGTATTATGAACTTTTTGTTATATATCTTAACCGATTATTGCGAGATCTGTTGTCCGATTATGATAATTATATAACCACTAAAAATGGAAAAATAAAAACTTTTTACAAAAAAAGATAAACCGACTTCAAAAAGTATAAAATAAATTATTATATTATTTATATGCGTTACAAACTGATATGTTTGAAGTCGGTGCCAAGCCAAAAAGTTACAATACCGGTCAAATCAGCTTCAAGTCTGAAAATCACAAAACATATCGATACCTACTTACATTGCAAAGGTGAATGTGAATCTATCTGTTACATTTTCACGTCTAAACCACTAATCCAATTTTGATGAAATGTGGTACCCATGTCTATATATTCTGATACACGTCTACTTTGTCAATAATCAGAAAAAGACGGCAAATAAAAAAAAAATCATGTATGGTTGACCTTCCATCCAAAATTTGAAATATCGCGCCTTTTTCTACTGAAAAGGTGGGTCCCACACACCCAGTGTGTCTGAGTATAGAAAGATCAATCTAGCCATTGAATTACTTTACACTTCGATATTACACCTTAAATGAAGTAGGATAAATAATTCAAACCGAAGCACGGGCTCCGTTCGAGATATGGTTAGTCCGAAACTAGTAAAAAAGTTTATTAAGAAACATCATAAGACGCATGATTATACTTTCTTTCTTTACTTGAATGAGAACCTACGTGCAGTCAATACCGTATTAGAATAGTTCTATAGTATGAAGAACAATTCACTGACCAAATACGCCTCGTTCATATTAACAGTTTTGTGATTTTCAGACTTGAAGCTGATTTGACCGGTATTGTAACTTTTTGGCTTGGCACCGACTTCAAACATATCAGTTTGTAACGCATATAAATAATATAATAATTTATTTTATACTTTTTGAAGTCGGTTTATCTTTCTTTTGTAAAAAGTTTTTCTGTTAGGCACTTCACTGCATTTTTTTTAGTTTCATATATAACTAATTACATCAGTCGAGTTGTGTTTAAGCCAGATTAGTCGCTTCATTGATAAGATAATCAGAAATTTAATTAAAAGAATATTCCTCCCTAGTCAGTATGTAAGTACCTACTTGTCACTTTGGATCTAGCAGTGTGTATTTAATTAGGATCGTCAAGGAAGAAAAGAAAAGTATCAAGAAAAACACGTTTAATGAAAGGATCTTTATAAGACCTTGGTTTAATACTAATAACGGCCTATTTTTACTTAGGTATGTCATGCGTCATTGCATCGTTAGTCTCAATCCCTAAGAGGATAATGAGTCTTAAACGGATAATAGCCGATCATGTGTTCAGACAATTATTTTCGTTACTTGGCCTAGGACCGAATATGCTAATGCTTCGTACCTATCGTTCGCGCTACACGTGACGTGACTGCCGGCCGCTGAAACAGTAATTTGTAAATATAACCCGCAACTCTTACTCATATACAGGGTTTAACAAAAATACTGGTGATCCGTTTAAGGGCATAATTGGTGATATATTGCGACTAAGAAAAAGTAGAAGAAAAATTTTTTTGGACGCGAAAAAAAAACTTTTTTGTATGGGACACGTCATCTCAGCCGGCCGACCCTCCATACAAAACCAATAATTTTTTTCGCGTGAAAAATTTTTTTTCTTAGTTTTTCATAATAAGAATTCGATAACAATTATGCCCTTAAGCGGATCACTAGCATTTTTGTTACACCTTGTATACTAATAGTTACCTACTAATTGATTACTTGGCCTAGGACCGAATTTGCAAATGCCTCGTACCTATCGTTCGCGCTACACGTGACTGCCGCTGAACCAGTAATTTGTAAATATAACCCGCAAGTCTTACTAAAATATACTAATAGTTACCTACTAGTTGATTACTTGGCCTAGTACCGAATTTGCAAATGCCTCGTACCTATCGTTCGCGCTACACGTGACGCGACTGCCGCTGAACCAGTAATTTGTAAATATAACCCGCAAGTCTTACTAAAATATACTAATAGTTACCTACTAGTTGATTACTTGGCCTAGGATCGAATTTGCTACTGATTCGTACTTATCGTTCGTGCTACACGTGACGTGACTGCCGTTAAACCAGTAATTTGTAAATATAACCAGTAACTCTTACTAATATATACATTTAATATTTTATAATATATTTATTTGTGTGTTCATCACGGATATCTGTTCCTGAGTTACGGACGTTTTCTATGTATTTATCTATTATATATATCATCGCCTAGTACCCACAACACAAGCCTTATTGAGCTTACTGTGGGACTAGGTTGATTTGTGTAAGATTGTCCCATAATTTTATTTATTTATTATATACACTAATAGTTACCTACTAATTGATTACTTAGCCTAGGACCGAATTTGCTAATGCCTCGTACCTATCGTTCGCACTACACGTGACGTGACTGCTGCTGAACCAGTAATTTGTAAATATAACCCGTAACTCTTACTAATATATACATTAATAGTTACCTACTAATTGATTACTTGGCCTAGGACCGAATTTGCTAATGCCTCGTACCTATCGTTCGCACTACACGTGACGTGATTGCCGCTGAACCAGTAATTGGTAAATATAACCCGCAACTCTTACTAATATATACTAATAGTTACCTACTATTGATCTAGACACACGGCAGTGTCTGCCAAGTTCGAGCAAAAAAAAGCGACACACCGGCCGTGGGTTATATTACACGAACCATTTCGGGCCAATTTCGACCACCCTATAACTCAAAACATATTTTATCTACGCATATGAAATTTCGAGTGTCTGTTGACATCCCCTTAATTGTCTAGAATACAAAATTTCATTATTCTACCTATAGCAGTTCTTGAGATATTGACGTCAGAAAATCGCTATTTTTACTATACACTCACTGACTCACTGACTCACTGACTCATCAAAAACCTAGACCACTTCCAATGGTCGTACTGACTTGAAATTTGGCATGGAGATAGGTCTTAAGGTCAAAGTAAAGGGAAAAATCTGAAAACGGCCAAGTGTGAGTCAGTTTTAAAAATAGTGAAGGTGTAACTTTGTTCTACTATGAAGTCATAATGAACTAAATGGGTCTATCTTCCAATGGTCGTACCGACCTGAAATTTGGCTCGAAGGTTTGTCTTTAGGTCGAAATAAAGTAAAAATCTGAAAACGGCCAAGTGTGAGTTAGTTTCGAAAACAACGAATGTGTAATTTTGTTCTACTATAAGTAGGTATGGAGTGGAAATGAGATAAGACTTATTTAAATTTAGATACATACCAATTTAAGACAATACATGTTTGTCTTAAAGACAAGAACAATAAAATTGTTCACCACTCTGTGTGTGTCTGTTGCGGGAACCGAACCCACGATTTACGAAGTACAAAGCAGGTCACTAGGTACACTAGGTGCGCTAAATCAGTCAAGCAAAAATGAAAAGACTATTTTTTCGCGCAAAGTCTAAATAATTTCTAATTTTACAACTAATAAAATCGCAGATTCAAGAACATGGAAATCATATATACATACTCTAAGATGGAATTATATATACTACTGCCCATCTCACCCTCCGATACGCCACGGGATGAGATGGGATGGTGCACTTCTAGGGCTACATAATAGGCCACCAATTATAATACCTACTGGTAGGTATTATAATTGGTGCTGCCTACACTCGTCCGCCGCGCTCGCGCCGTCTGTGATAAAAAAATAATAAAGAACCTACACCTAACAAAAATAAATGAAATCCCATCAAAAACATAAATTTGAAAGGCTGCCAAGTTCGATACTATGGGAATGCTTCGCCTATAAAAGAAGTGAGATCTGATCTGAATAAGTACCAAGTTCCATAAAAATACCTCAAATCATAAATAGTTATAGGAATGCACACTTGATTTCCAGCAGTTTTTAAGGTACATTTTGAATAAGTATCACGTTACATAGAAATACCTAAAATTATAATAGTCAGAGAAACGCACACCGGTTTTTTTAGCAGTTTCCTGATAACATTTATTATTTTCAGTACTTTTTAATGATGTAACTTGGCAAGTTTTAATAGAAAATTATATACTTGACACATTGCAGTCCAAAGGTGTCGATTCATTGCATTGAAAAGGTGTGTGGTGTGTGAAAACTTGCCAAGTAACATCATTAAAAAGGTACTGAAAATAATAAATGTTATCAGGAAACTGCTAAAAAAACCGGTGTGCGTTTCTCTGACTATTATAATTTTAGGTATTTCTATGTAACGTGATACTTATTCAAAATGTACCTTAAAAACTGCTGGAAATCAAGTGTGCATTCCTATAACTATTTATGATTTGAGGTATTTTTATGGAACTTGGTACTTATTCAGATCTCACTTCTTTTATAGGCGAAGCATTCCCATAGTATCGAACTTGGCAGCCTTTCACATTTATGTTTTTGATGGGATTACTCTTACTATCTTTAGGCCCAGTCAATTTTAAAATCGATCATAGTTTTTAAATAGATAAGGTTGCAGTATATTTTACTTTTCCATTTTTAAATGCTAATGTTATGTTTATTAAAGGTATTTATTAAGTTATCTGCACTTAAATAGAGGATTATCATGTAAAAAACATAAAGTTACCGAGTCAATTGTTACTGTTACTATAACCGACCCATAAAAATGGCTGTGAAGTTAATAACGATTTTTATGCAGCTATTTCCGATCGTGTATAAGAAAAGGCCTGTTCCTAGCAGTGAGACGTCATGTAACTAGGATTATGTGACGACATAGTTTCTAAAGTGGCTTATTTTGAAATTTTCTAATATTTTTGGAAGTAGTTTTAAATTGTATATTTCCTAAATGAACGAAAAATTTCCAGAGCTTTTGAACTACCATTCAAAATAACGTAAATGAAACCGATGCTAAAGGCACAAACGTTTGTGGAACTTTATCTACCTAATACTAAAATAGTTCTTGCAACGGAAATACTCCTGATTACTTTAATACGTCGGTAATAAGTACCTGCAGATTTTCGACGGGGCGTTGATAGCTACGTTTACCTTAATATTTTTACTAATTGATTACTGAGAATGATACTCCAGACAGCTCGACTAATTATACACAAATTGATTATTATATTACAATCCAAAAAAGCAGGTACCTATAAGGCTGGAGTTGAAGAACTTATTTTTATAAAAAAATGTTTTCCGTAAGCTCGGGTCTTTCTTAGGTCTCGGTTAGGAGGTCTCGGGTTCAAACCCCGGCTCGTACCACTGAGTTTTACGGAACTTATGTACGATTGATATTTACCAGTCACCCATCGTGAGGAAACCGGACCTAATTTCAACGGGGCCTAGTTTCCCTCTGGGTTGCAAGGTCAAATGGCAGTTCCTTTCGTAATAACTATAGTGCCTACGCCAATACATGGGGTTAGGTTGCCGAGCGGACCCCAGGCTAAATTTAGCCGTGGCAAAAAAGCCGGGATAAACGCTAGGAGGATGATGCTTGGCTCTTGAAAACCAAATTTAGCCAAATTTCTAATTTCAATATCTTGTATGTTAAAGGAAGTAATTAAATTATTTTACATAATGCGTTAATTAATTAGCATCATGAATCATGATCATCATAATGAAATGACATGTTGGTTGTTACACTACCTAATTTACAACTTTGTCATCGACAGTGCGCGTTCTCGCGGCACAATATAGTATACCTCAAATAAAATATAAACTCAAACAAAATAAAATATACCTCATTAAAAAAGTTGCCACCAAAAATATACCCAGCTACTTAGCTTGGTAGAATTTACACTTGTAAATTCTTACCAAGAGTATGAAAGTACTACGCGATGACTAATATTACGGAATACGGATATATCGTCAATATATATTTCAGAGTAAAACGCAATGGCCGAATGTGAAGAAAAACTGTACCCCAACTGCGACGCGACTGTGTGGCTCCGGTCCTGTGAGGAGGAGGTCACTGAACCACTGCAAGGAGAAATTACAGGTGCTACCTACTTATAAACCTTTTGTGTATCAATAAGAATCATTTAACGCAAATATGTCTAGCTTTAATTTGTCTAAATAGATGTTAATACCTATTTGTAACTAGATGGCCAAATTCGCCAATTTTAATTTAAAAATATAAGGATTTCTATTTTAGCTATGAATTTCTTGAGCAACTGTCGTCTCAGTACTGTCGTCCTTGGATCATAATGTGCTTTGGATTGTATCTGGATCATGATCATGACACGTATTTCCAGGAGAAATCCCACTGTGGGTGCGTGGCAGCCTGCTGCGGAACGGGCCGGGCTCTCTCAACGTCGGCTCCGAACGGTTCGACCACCTGTTTGATAGCGCTGCCCTACTACACAGGTATGCAGATTTGACTTTTACTATGAAATAAAAAATGTTGCCTTTACAAGTGTTGACTTTCTAATTACTGGGCCTAAAAATGGATATCAGATACTATAATTGGTCCCGCGTCTGAACTGAACTGAATAACCCGCCGTCTGACGTCTTGATCATCATTTACGACCTTCCGTAGCGTAATTTTCATTACCTACGTTACATCTCTGTTTATGATTCTCCGTCAAGATCCCTATTTTGTATCATCATTATATCTTGCGACCTCACGTTGTATTTGTTGTCTTGTAATCAAGCCATTACACTCCGATGGTCTCCCATTTTTCTATCATCTACATCATAATAAAACTATGCGCAAATTTTATTAATGCTCATATTTCCAGGTTTGCAATTCACGATGGGAACGCAACATACCAGTGCCGTTTTCTGCAATCGAACACGTACAAGCGCAATCAAGCGGCACGGCGCATCGTGGTCACGGAGTTCGGCACCAGTGCGGCCCCCGACCCGTGCCACACCATATTCGACAGGTATAAAAAAATCGGTTGAGACGTACATGGAAAAATAGAGCAATCGTTGGTGGTGTTAGCCCGTAATAGTCCGTCATGTATACCCTGGGCTTCAAGTTAGGTAATATGCGGAAAAGTATTTCTCCCACGTAAAAAAGCTCGTTAAAGCAGATAATTTTAACATAGGTACTTAATACCTATTACCAGGAACCAAATAACTCCAAAAAATTATATGATAGAAGGTAAGGTGACATGACGATGGCGTGTAAAATCAGACAGACCGTATATCGATCATTTTAATCGCGGCACGTGTAAAAGTAGCAATAAGTGATCATTATTGACAGTTTTTAGTAAATATTTTGTAGGCGAAAATTTAGCACAGATTTAATGACTTTTCTTTTTATATTTCAGAGTTGCAGCACTTTTTAATCCGGGAGAGTCAATGTCGGACAACGCCATGATTTCTCTGTACCCGTTCGGTGACGAGATATATGCCTTCACAGAGGGACCAGTCATTCACAGGTAATGATTTTGTATGTAGAAATCTCTCACAAAAATCGCAAGTAATCCAATATTATAATTTTAAAGTTGCTCTTTCACACTTTTCAACGAAAAATATTTCGGATAATTTGGTCTGAATGTGGAGATTGTTACAGAGTGGACCCGGTGACGCTGGACACGCTTGGACGCAGAAACCTGACACAAAGCCTGGCACTAGTCAACCACACCTCGCACCCACATGTCATGCCGAACGGTTGGTACCATTATGTCACATAACACGGTGTAGACCTTAAATTTCCTGAATGGTAGTGTAAGTGGTATGGCAGGTTATTTATTTCTTTAACCGATTGCAAAGAAAGAAGGAAGTTGTATATTAATGCCAATTTATTATGATTTTTAGGTTTACAAATTTTATATTATCTATTTATCGGGCTTGGCATATAATTTTAACGTATCGATAAAGTAAAAGTGTTGGAGGCGAATATAATTATAATTACTTTTCGTTTCATTAAATAAAAGTTTTATTTAATGATATTTTGTAGAATAAGATACGGCGATGTATTAGCTCTCAGCTCAGGCTCACAGCTTAATTTCTTGCGTATACTTTTTGGAAAGAGCGAAGCGAAGTTCTTACAAACAACTTCGGACACAACTGTCACTGTGTGTGTGTTACTGGGACGTCTCGGCATTTACATAGATGGCTTATTGATTTTGAGCGTTTGTTCCGCGATAACTTTGGAAACGTTTTTCTGATCTTTATGAAATTTGTTGTAGCTGTGTTGATTGCTAAAGGAACAAGAAGGTCCCTCATCGTCAACACACTGGGTCCTCTTTGAGCTCTTTGGCAACCTTACTCACCAGCAGGAACACAACACTATGAGTAGGGTCTAGTGCTATTTGGCTGTGGTTTTCTGTAAGGCGAAGGTACTTCCCCAGTCGGGCTCTGCTCCAGATTTGAGCGAGATGACATTCGCAGTGCCCATACCTCTCTTTTTGGCGCAGTTTAAGGATATACCCAAGTCCGGACGTAGTTTAAGGACATACCCCGGGTCCAGAAATATCTTTATTGGTCAATTCGTTTGCTAGTAAATTGCGAGTTCTTAGTTCGAGGCGGACTACTAGTTCTTTAAATTTGAGGTGTGCAATAAAGAGCACTTATATGATGTTACCAAATTTTCTTGTAAATCTTCAGTTTCGAAGCTTTGGTTCTGTTTTATGATTTCAGGAGATGTGTACAACGTTGGCATGTCCCTCGTAAAGGGCCGCTTGCAGCACGTGGTGGTCAAATTCCCCTTCACAGAAAAAGGTTCGTTTTCCACTTGGACGAATAAATTAAAGAACGGAGCATGGCTGTACAACAAACTGTGACGCAAGATGGCGGCTGGTTTGAATGTGTGTGTCCAGACGAGTGTTGCCATGTAATACAAATTTTCCCGATTAAGAATACAGTATTTTTAAATAAATAAAAAAATAGATTATTAATATATATATTTAAATAGAATTAATAAGCACCTGTTTTAATAAATTTGATGAAATATATTTCTGAAGAGGCGACTAAAACGTAAAATTTAAAAAAATCTAAATAAACTATTTATTAAAATTACACGACTACTGTTAAGTGTGGTGGCCTCTCTTGTCGTCCCAAATACTATTATTTTAAGCATACTTTATACCTTTTTAATCTGGAGGCACGGCAGTGCCCTCGCTAAGACGAAGACAACTAAAAGTGTAATTACGTATTCATTTATTACGTAACACGATTTAAGGAGGCAGGGGAATTGACCATGTCTTACTTCTACTGCAGAGAGGATTATTATTATTTTTTTCTTACGTAGGGGCGGAAGGGTGTCTCTGGCAAAAAAATTCTTACGTAATCAATTAACAACGCCTTATTTTATACTAAACCTTGTTTGGAATGTAACAAATACTTTTTGAAAACTGCATTAAAATCAGTTCAGCCAAGCGCGAGATAATCGCGAACAAACATACAAACATACAGGTCAAATTGAGAACCTCCTTTTTTGAAGTTGGTTAAAAATGCTCCTCGATCGATCAACACAATCGGTTTGACTTAAGAGCTGACCTCTCATTCCAACTATAGTTCCATCTCGTTCTAGTCGCTTGACCAGTTGATTACTGAAGCCCCTCAGAGTGGGAGGGAGCGATGGTTGGAATGGGACGAAAGTTTGACGGATCAGTAGTGGTGACATAACTTCGCGCGTTCAATCTACGATTAGATATGGGCTTTTTGTTTTAAGAAGTTTTTGGAATAATTTTAAGAAATATATGTTTAATTATAAATTTTATTCAAAAAATAATAAAGAATAATTTGCTTACAAAAGCATAAAAGTTATTAACTATTAGGTAACGTTTTAATATTCGTTGAAAACGTGCGTGAAATAAAACGTATAGTTAGTAGTGTGGACGTCAATGTCGTATTGACAACATATCGCGGCGATTATAGACCCCCTTACGTTCGGGAAGTTTCCCTATTCAACCACCTGCAAAGAATATAATACTCACTAGGAGAAGAACGGTAACTACATACAAAAAAAATGTCCCGTCACTAAAGTTCGTTTATACTACAGCGCTCCCGTGTAGATCGTAGTAACTAATTTGACAACCAGTTTGGCCTCGTTGGTAGTAGCCCGTCTGTGAAGCGGATGTCCTGGGTTCGAATCCCGGTACGGGTATTCTTTTTGTTTTTTCTTTAGGATTATTGGGTATTTATTATTTATCATTACTCAAAAATATTTTTTAATTGTACCAATTGTGTGCTATTTTTATAGTTAAGTTATATTTTATGCAAAAAGTAATAAAGCAAGTAGGCACATTATTCGTCTAACAAGAATTCAAAAGGATCGACATTAGAAAAACCAAAACTAAATGTATAACTTATATGTAGGCAATTTTATTTATTTATTTTTAAGTATTAAAATAACTGGGTTACTGCGTCGAAAAACATACAATTGGCATAAACGATTATTAGAAACTACCTACATTCATAGAAATGCTCCTAGGCTTAATTGAACTATAGGACTTCAAGAATGAAAATGAATACCTGTAGGTATATATTAAGTTTATTCATTTATTTGGTTTTCTACAGTGTAAAATGGTACTGGAGATGTGTAGGGACACTATTATATGGACGCATGTTGCGTTCAGCCGTTCATCACGCAGACAAGTTCCCTGAAGTTGCAGCCGCTATAGTTGCTGCCCAGGTGGCATTGCTTCACTTAATGCATCCTTGAATCTTCTTATTATCCTGCACAACAGAAACATAATATATCTTTAATGTTGATATCCTTTTACGTCGTTATCCTCTGCTTGCTTGTCTCTTGTTTGCTTGTCTCTGCCAAATGTGTTAAGTACAACGCGTTACTGCATACATAAGATATTCTGCTAGTATACATGCTTACTAGTTCCCTTTTTACCTTTTTACTGAAGGTACCCCTCACTTTGAGGTAACAATTTATTTACTGTTGTGGCTGGTGATAATGGTATCCTCTATAATTATGTGCGCGTAGTTCATGATTAAGATAATAATGTAAATGTTATGTAAATAAGTTAAATTTTCCGGAATAGGTAATAATATTATGATAAAAATGCATGAAATATATTTCTTACCTTAAAATATTTGTGGTTATCGTTGTAGAAAATGATGAAACTTAAGTAAAATAAATAATCTTCATTGCTGTTTCTTCCTTTGCTACTCCCCGGGCATAGGCAAAGTCGTAGTAGCGCAATTTTTTCTAATTTCAACGGTTGCGGACCGGCACTTAATATTACCTATACAATATATTTAACCAAATACATTTCAAGTAGATACGCTAGAACTATAAGCAAAAGCCAAAACGCAACTAATTTTTTTTACATGACATATTTATTTTGAATTTAAGCTGTGATTGACAGCATAATCCATAGACAGCATAGACAACAACCAGTACTATACTTTACAATTTCTCGGGCCCGATATGTCAGGTAGAGAGATGTAATAAATGATAGGATACTTAGGGAGTCGAGGGAGTGAAGCAAGTCAGGGTGCAAAACTGATTAGGCCCGAGAAATTGCAAAGTATAATATCGTTTAGAGTCGGTTCTAAATGTTGCTATATTTAAAAACATATGTTTTGAATACTGGTAATAATTGTTATAAACCGCACGCACACATATGCAATTTAAGAAGGACACACTTTTGTTAAGAAGTTACTAGGCCTTGACCACCTGGCAACACCGCTACCATGAAGTTAATAGTTTACGAAATTACTGATTTTTAATGTGATTACGCAATGAATTGTTTACTTAACGGTGAAAAGTTATCCCATGCGTTTTTTTCTTTCGACCGGTGGCATTTCTGCAGCATTTGACAACGCACGACGGCGTATTTTTATTATTTTTTAACTGCTCTTGACTGCATAGACGTTTGGACACGAATGGCGGGGGAGCGGCTCATTATTGCTGTGCGTATGTGTGTGTAGTGCGTAACGACAAGGACAGTGGCTCTTTATGGAATCACAAAATTTTGTTAGCCGCACTCCATCTGATAATTATATAATCTATGGTTTTCCACACACCTTATTAGCTCGTATGTTCTTAGCATCGTTGTTGACAGCTCGGTGAACATCGAAATTGGCTTTGTACTTTTACCTAAATATTAAATAGTTCGAGAATTACTTAATGATGATAATAATAATAATATTTTGTCTCTTTAAAATAATTATCAATATTTGATAATTATTTTACAGATGATAAGTGGAAAAATAAATATTGGCGCACAAACCCCGCTCTAATCAATGTGACGGCATTGAAGTATAATGTACTACGTTAGTAATAATAACTCAATGTGTGACGGCAAAATTATCTGACTTTTTTTCAGCTTTGCGCCTGTGTCTCACAAATTAAGCACACACATGACAAAGTTAAAGAGCAATAAATTTCCTGAAAGTTAGCGTGAAACCAGATTTTCAGATCAGATATTAACGAAGATATGTACAGTGGAAAGTTGGACAAAGTTTATTAGATACAAAGTAGAATTTGGCATAGGGCTTCCAATCCCGCAGCCTATCTTTAATCTCGGTACCTGCGGGATTGCATATTTTCGACCCCGCGCGATCCCGGTATTTGCGGGATCCCGCATAGAAATTAATGATATCAATTATAAGGTAAATAAAACAACAAAATAATCAACATATTTAAACATTTATTAGAGTTTACCTTTTAAACATTAAATATTACACTTTAAAACATATAAAAAGAAAATTATAATAATAAAAACTGGTACCTACGATATAAAATCTTGAAAAGGGAAACAATGATTCAGTAGGTAAGTATATTCGCATGATAATAGTAATGAAACGCATAGTTATACATACACGACATGACCTTACATGGGTAAAAATCGGTCTAGTGAGTTTAGATATCATCTCTGAAAAAAAATCATTTCATAAAAATGTCTTATACACAAAGTTATACTCGGTCGGTTCCAGTGGTATGTTTATAATTGATATAAAACGGTCCATAGTCTAGGGTAACTTTTCTTGGCAAAAGGTTACTTTTTTATCACACCGGGGTAACTTTTGAAAATTGGGTCTGGCAACACTGGTACTCGAGCGTTCGCGCTCGCGACGAGACGTTTAGCATGTGCCATTTTGCAGTCCCGCAAATCCCGCGGGATCCCGCGCTCGTAATCCCGCTACGAGCGGGACTGAAAAAAGGCGCGGGATCCCGGAATACCGAGATCTCGGAATACCGGGATTGGAAGCCCTAATTTGGCATAACAATTTTTTAATACATTTCAATGTTATTGTTGATATCGGCAATATTAAAAAAAAGTGATTTTCTAAAAACTATAATAGTGCCTAAGCCAATTCATGTGCTTAGGTTGCCAAGCGGAACCCAGGCTCAATTAAGTCATGGCAAAACCGGAACAAACGCTAGGAGGAGAACCTATAACATATGACTTCTGTGGATATACCACTTTTAGTTAACCTTTTTTGACGCTATAACAGATGTCAATTCATACGCCAAACCATAGACTAATTAACCCAAAACCCCGCATAGCCGGGTGACCCCCGCTGCCAGGCTCGAAGTCATTTCACTCTATAGTGACACTAATTATTGGAAGTGACAGTAAACTTAGTACGTCTCCATGGCAACCATTAATAGACTCTCTCTTACCCCCACGGGACAATCGCGCGTTCCCTGCCTAGCATTGCGTGTTCCCCTCCCGCACCCCTTCTTTTTGGCAGCTTAGGTTTCAAAGAAAGAACGCGCTAAGCGGAGTATAGAGATATCTTGTATATGCGCCAAACCAATAATGAGTTTAGAGTAAAACGTATGTACAGGTGAAGTGAGAAATGATTTTTCCTTCGGGAAAACTTCGATCTTTATCGGAATACGATGACACCCGAACTGTCAATGAATGATCGTATTAAATGAGTGACATTTTCATATCCATTAATATGGAACTTTTTTGTTTAGTGTCAAATGTCAAAATGAATAATGTTATTGTATAATATAGAGATGTTACAACCACCTTCTGTAACTTTGAAAATACTTAGTTTATTGTCATTAGTAAACAAAACACTATCTCCACTTTAAATTCTTTAAAACATAAAGTACAACAAACTAAAGCTTATTGGGAAATATTTACAATAATAAAACTCAATGCCTGCCTACTTAAAAATATCATCTACTTACTACCTACTATGAAAATTTTTATGTGATTGGCGTCTCTCTCGCACCTAAGTAAATAACCCGCGTGTGAGAGGGATGCAAAAATGATCCGCGGTGCGGATATATTCGCCGTTAGTATCGGAAATGTTAAGCTGTCAAGTGTTGACACTTGAAAAGTCATGAAATTTACAGAATTGCTAAAAAATTGGTTCCGCCGCCATATTGTTCGTTAATATTTGGCCTGAAAATCTGGGTTGACAGCTAATAGACGGAGAGCTAGCCACGTCAGATATGACACAATAATGAGAGCGATGAAACCCCTCTCGTTAGTTTGCTATACTATGCTTGTTTCTAGATCCGGACATCTGGCAGCTGTAAAGTGGTGGAGGTCGAAGAATGCAAACCACTTTAAGAATACAAATCCTGGAATTCTGGTTTTGATGCAGTATTATGAGAAATTATACAAATAATTAGATAATATCATTGCCAAAACTTTCTGATGGGGGAAAGTAGTCCAAAACGACGTACGAGTATAATGTAATTCATAGTTTTTCGCCTACTGCTTCAGTTTCCTAAATAATACGCAATGTTTTTTGTTCTAATGTTAAAATATAGACCCCGCCCTTTATACCTGAGACAACTTCGGCAATTTTCCAAATCAAAAAATTTGCCAGTCTGTCACTCTGACCTCCACCCATTAAAAGCTGCCAGATGCCCGGATCTAGCTATAAGGATAGTATAGCAATCTAACCAGACGGGTTTTGTTGCTCTCATTATTATCCTCGCTCGGATTCTCAGGTTCACGACTGAGAATTCAATTCTCACGGACGAGCAGTTCGGTTTTCGTGCCGGACACTCGTGCGTCCAACAGGTGCACCGCATCACGGAGCACGTGCTGGACGGCTTCTCTCGTCGAACAGGGTTGAAGACGGGAGCGATCTTTCTTGACGTGGCGAAAGCCTTCGACAAGGTCTGGCATAACGGGTTGATATACAAGCTATATCAGATCGGTATGGCGGACAGACTCGTACTCATAATACGAGATTTCCTTACGGACAGAAGCTTTTGCTACCGACTGGAGGGAACGCTTTCACCTCCACATCCTATTAGGGCAGGGGTCCCGCAAGGCTCCGTTCTCTCGCCTACACTCTATTCGTTGTTCACGAACGATATTCCTAGGCACCCGCGTGTCGAACTAGGGTTGTTCGCGGACGACACCGCGCTCTTCACGACGCACAATCGCTACATTCTTGTTCGGAAATACCTCCAAGAGGCAATCAATGGCTTAGGTCACTGGTTTCGTCTTTGGCGTATTGAAGTCAATCCGGATAAGAGCGCAGCGATTATCTTCCACCCTACTGCCAAGGGTCCGACAGGCGGGAAGGTGGCTCCGGTCCGGCTTTTTGACCAGCCCATTCCGTGGGTTAACGAGGTCAAATATCTAGGCGTCACTCTCGACCGTCGTATGACTTTCAAAAGCCACATACGTAGGGTACGCAACAGAGCGCTGTTCGTATTAGGAAGGCTAGGGCCGATGATAAACAAGTTTAGTAAAATGTCACTTAGAAATAAGCTGACACTTTACAAGACTTGTGTTCGTCCAATCATGGCATACTCAAGTGTGGTCTTTACCCACGTGGGTATGTCAAGTCTCGAGCTGCTTCAGATCATTCAGAATCGTTTCCTCCGTAGGGCGACTGGTGCCCTGTGGTACCAGACGACCCTCAGTTTGCACCATGACGCGGGGCTTGACTCCCTTTATGGTTTCTTTAAGCAGACTGCCCGGCGTTATTTTGACAACGCTCCGCACAGTAGTAATCCGTTAGTTAGGAAGGCTGCGAACTACGTTCCCAACCCTCCTCCCCCCCCGGACTCTTAACACGGAAGTCACTGATTAGGGGCCGCTCGGTTCGGCGGCCTAGACACTACGTCACGGATCCGGACGACGCACTCACAGCGGCCATTCAGGAGAAATAGAACGCTGTGCGTGCGCCCTCCCCCACATGTACACTGCGGCGCCCCCGCCGGCGGGGACGCCCACCTCGGAACAATCGCGACCACATCGACACGTTCAGTCCCTTATCCACCCGGTACCGCCGCATACCGGATAGAGTCACCCCGAC
Organism: Pammene aurita; assembly: GCA_947086415.1. Taxonomy (NCBI): domain Eukaryota; kingdom Metazoa; phylum Arthropoda; class Insecta; order Lepidoptera; family Tortricidae; genus Pammene; species Pammene aurita. The sequence goes on from OX352290.1 coordinate 16,185,613, forward strand.
AGTCGTCGGGCCTAGCTGAGTTTCTTGCTGGTGTCTTCTCAGCTAGAATAGGAGTAGTGAACCAGCGACAAAACTCCCACTAGCTCGATCCCCCCCCACTCACCCAGATCAGGTTGAACTCGCTTCAACTGATCTCGCTGGAAGCGCAAGCTCGGTAGGAGCATTCCAGTGTAGCAAACACGTCACGTCTGGTCGCGGAAGGGTCCTGGATTTTCCTCCGGCAACCATCCCACCAAACAGCCCGCCCGCTTTATCGCTCCAGAAGCATAAAGCCCAAGTCAGGTTCAAAAAAAAAAAATTCTCTTTAACTTCGTCATGTACACAAAAAGTGCCAAGCTTATGGGAAATAAGCGAATTTTTAAAAAAAAATTGATGTTTTTGCCCTCCCTTCTAAGTTAGCACAGGGTCCTCGAGGTCGGAAACTCGAGGTCGGAGTCTGCCTAGTATTCCCCAGAACAGCCCGTTAAAGTTCCGTTGAATTCCGATTACTTTCCATGTGAAATGCACATAAAAGCTGTACTAATTATGTTTCTGATTGTACGTTTCAGGAGATATGTTTGAGCGGGCTAGCATCGTAGGCAGCATGAAGCCAAGGTGGCCCTTACATCCGGCGTACATGCACACATTTGGTAATCATACATTATAGTAGGGGAGCCTAGGAGGGGAATTTTGGAGTTACTCGAGCGCGTCAGATTAAAATATGGTGATATCTTGCAACCCGTGGAAATCTCACTCAACCACTTTTTGCCGGCGCCTATTATGGTGTGTTGGCCGGTAGGGGGTTGGTGGGCAGTTAAAGAGTTGATTGGTGGATTGTGGAGTCGGTAATTTTTTTGCAAGTTGATGCTTTGATTGTGCTAATACATAATCTGACGGTTTCAATTTTAATTTTGTGATTATTATAAGATGTCCAGTCCAACATCTGACGCGCTCGAGCAAGTACATGTGACCTTTTGTTTGTTTAAAATCTTCGCCTATAGAAGCTAGCCCCACCGGTGAAAGTACATACATTACGTGAACGTTTTTTAGGGTTCCGTAGTCAACTAGGAACCCTTATAGTTTCGCCATGTCTGCCCGTCCGTCCGTCCGTCCGTCCGCGGATAATCTCAGTGACCGTTAGCACAAGAAAGCTGAAATTTGGTACTAATATGTATATCAATCACGCCGACAAAGTGGTAAAATAATAAGTGAAAAAAAATGTTTTATTAGAGTACCTCCCCTATACGTAAAGTGGGGAGTGATTTTTTTTTTCATTTCAACCCTAATGTGTGATATATTGTTGGATAGGTATTTAAAAATGAATAGGAGTTTACTAAAATCATTTTTTGATAATGTAAATATATTCGGAAATAATCGCTCCAGAAATAAAAAAAAATGTGTCCCCCCCCCCTCTAACTTTTGAACCATAAGTTTTAAAAATATGAAAAAAATCACAAAAGTAGAACTTTATAAAAACTTTCTAGGAAAATTATTTTGAACTTGATAGGTTGAATAGTTTATGAAAAAAAATTACAAAATAATTTCTGAACTAAGTTTGTAATTCAACCGTATAAGCAGGTGTTTATTGTACCTGTAATTTCTACAAAATCACAATGAAATGACGTGCTTTCAAATAAAGTAAAAACGGTAAAATTCGGTTCACGCATTAAAGAATTATCCCATAAAAATCATCTTCCGTACTTTAAGCTCGCGCGCAATAGTTTACTTAATTTGCCGATAGATGTCGCTGTACGTGGAACGCTCATATCATATCCTACATGGCGGTGTTATTTTAACTCTTAAGTGGGGACACTTACTGTGACGGACGGAAAACTACGGAACCCTACACTGAGCGTGGCCCGACACGCTCTTGGCCGGTTTTTTTTTTCTTTTTATGATGTAGACTTCAAAATGGTGTAGGTCCTGACGACGCTACTATTATTTACGAACGTTAAAATGAGTTTGAATCTCAGATTACGTATTGAATTAATTTATTTTAATTACTTAACTAATTCCAATGTTTTCTGATCGTCTTGTAAGTGCACTGGATTCACACGAAAGGCTAACGTTATTATATTTTGCCTTTGAAGATAATTTGCTCTTATACTTGTAGGTATTAGGCCCATTTCGACATCCAAAGAAAGATAAAACTCTGCAAAATCAATTAAAGGGGTGCGAAACCCTTAAATAAAAGTATTTAAAATATATCAATATGGCCGAAATAGACTTGATGGGCAGGTAGAAAAAAAGTTCATAATCTGTTACCATTATAGGTATAACGCAGAACTACTTCGTGATAGTAGAGCAGCCGCTGTCGGTGTCGCTGGTGCGGCTGGTGCGGAACCAGCTCTCTAACAAGCCCCTTGCCCGTAGCCTGCAGTGGTACCCGCAGTATGAGGTAACCCATGTCTGATCGTGGTAGTAGAGCAGCCGCTGTCAGTGTCACTGGTGGGGCTGGTGCGTACCAGCTCTCCGGAAAGCCCCTCGCCCGCAGCCTGCAGTGGTACCCGCAGCACGAGGTAACCCATGTCTGATCGTGATAGTAGATCTGTCGGTTTCGCTGGTGCGGAACCAGCTCTCCAACAAGCCCCTCGCCCACAGCCTGCAGTGGTAGCCACAGCATGAGGTAACACTCGTCTGACATTACATTACCTAAAAAGTAAATAATATTAGAGCTATTAAGTAGGTAGCATTTAGTAGAAGATGGAGACCTAGGCTCTTCGAAACATGTCGCGCAAAGTGACTAAAGAAACGTGAGTGTAACCGTTATATTTTATTGAGAACCGAACTCTTTAGTGCATCAGTCGTTTCACCCTTCGTCTACCGATCGCCTTGATATTAACTTATTATTATGGAATTTATTAACTAGGAATACCTACGTAAGTTTTTTCGAAAAATGTGCACAATTTTTGAAGCCACGTATGGATTTTGCGTATGATAATCTCCGAGACAATTTATTCTATAACACTTTTCGCCCGATTTTTCTGTCTTATTTTTTTTCTGTGATTTAAAACAAATTAAAATTCATATTTTTCGTTATCTTTTTCAGACACACATAGTCCTAATAAGTCGAGAAACCGGGAAAGAAGTGACGCGATACCGGACCGACACGTTGTTTTACCTACACATCATCAACTCGTACGAACAGGAAGGCAGACTCGTCGTCGATATTTGTGCGTATAACGACGCTAAAGTGATAGATGCTATGTACGTCCAAGCCATTGAAGTAAGTCCCTTTTTATATTTTTGTAAATAAACTTAGGCATACGGTTGTTAAAATGCATGAACGCAGAATTAAACATAATGGCTTCAGCACAGCGTAGGTAAGTGTGATCAAAATAGCTTACACACTACACCTCGGATTGAAAGATGATAAGTAATGTAATGAGCTGTGAGCATAGGCTAGCTGAAAACTCGTTTACCCCCTTATTTTGGCGTTGAGAGCATTCTGAAGTTGATAAATGCTGATGAAAAAACTAAAAAAAGACCTCCTGATGACATGATGATTGAATTAATGAATCCTAGCTAAAAGGCGGTTTAACTGTAAGACAAAATAATTCTGTAGAAGCCGATATTTTTTTTACGGGTATATTTTAAGAAGTTAGTAAATAATTGTTGAAGAGTATTTTAACGCGCATTATACTCCACTTTCGTACTAAATGTGAGCAATTTCAGTCGATGCAAAGCAACGCAGACTACGCAGAGTGGTTCCGTGGACGGCCCAAAAGGGTGGAGATCCCGCTGGACGCCCCGCGGCTCACCCGCGTGGCGCCCAGGCTGCTGGCCGTGCTCGGCTGTGAGACGCCCAGGATACACTATGACCTACATAATGGTATGTGGCAACGGTAATCCAAATAATTAATGTAAGCAAGACAAGTCGATGCAAAGTAACTACGCAGAGTTATTTCGCGGGCGGCCCAAGCGGGTGGAAATGCTCCGCTCCAAGACATGAACATTTAAAAGCCATGCTATTACATACTTATACACATTGTAAGTGTAAAAAACCGGCCAAGAGCGTGTCGGGCCACGCTCACTGTAGGGTTCCGTAGTTTTCCGTCCGTCACAGTAAGTGTCCCCACTTAAGAGTTAATAACACCGCCATGTAGGATATGATATGAGAGTTCCACGTACAGCGACATCTATCGGCAAATTAAGTAAACTATTGCGCGCGAGCATAAAGTATGGAAGATGATTTTTATGGGATAATTCTTTATTGCGTGAACCGATTTTCACCGTTTTTACTTTATTTGAAAGCACGTCATTTCATTGTAATTTTGTAGAAATTACAGGTACAATAAACACCTGCTTATACGGTTAAATTACAAACTTAGTTCAGAAATTATTTTGTATTTTTTTTTCAAAAACTATTCATCCTATCAAGTTCAAAATAATTTTCCTAGAAAGTTTTTATAAAGTTCTACTTTTGAGATTTTTTTCATATTTTTAAAACGTATGGTTCAAAAGTTAGAGGGGGGGGGGGACGCATATTTTTTTACTTCTGGAGCGATTATTTCCGAAAATATTTACATTATCGAAAAATGATTTTAGGAAACCCCTATTCATTTTTAAATACCTATCCAATAATATATCACACGTCAGGGTTGAAATGGAAAAAAAAATCACTCCCCACTTTACATATGGGGGAGGTACCCTAATAAAAAATTTTTTTACACTTTTTATTTTACCACTTTGTCGGCGTGATTGATATACATATCAGTACCAAATTTCAGCTTTCTAGTGCTAACGGTCACTGAGATTATCCGCGGACGGACGGACGGACGGACGGGCAGACATGGCGAAACTATAAGGGTTCCTAGTTGACTACGGAACCCTAAAAAGGTTATAAGTTTGTTACTTTTTAATCTTGTTATATACCTCAGTAATATTTAAAATAATATACCTTGTCAATAAATCTGATTTCGTTGTTGCGTAAAACAAGTAAAAAACTATTTTTTCAGGAAAGCCGTATCGTTTTTTCTATGCGATTAGTTCAGACGTCGATGTAGAAAACCCAGGACTGGTAATTATGTTACTAATTAACAATTGATAGAGTTTTATCAAGATTTACAAAACACGACTAGAGTTACGTGACATAATGTAAATGATGTACTTGGTTGTAGATTATCAAAGTGGACACAGAGACGGGTGAGACCCGCACGTGGTGCGACGTGGATTGCTATCCCAGCGAACCCATCTTCGTTCCGCGACCAGGCGCTAAGGTATTTCTGGAAATGCAATATCATTTTATTATTGACATCAATGCAATATCATTTTATTATGGACAAGTTTAGTGAAAGGTCCCACTTTGTCCGTACATAAACATGACTCAAGTCAAGTCGGTCGGTTTGTCGAACTTCATTCTTTCAGTAATAGATAGCGTATCTTTTGTAGTTTTAAGAAGTACTTTATATAAGTACTCCATATCAACAAAGTGAGAGCTTTACACCGACACATGTGAGATCGCTGCGGCAGACACTGTCACTGATATAGGTGCATACAATGATGTAGGTAGCCAATGATAATGTTAATTGATCCGAGCGATAACTAATTCAAAATTGATCATGGTTGCGAATAGTATAGTTCATGATAGGTTCGTTTTCTTTAGTAACTATATTAAAGTTAACATACTTAATTAAGAAAACCATCGTGAGACCACACCTACACCTGCGAAGATATATAAGAATGGTATTTGTGATCCTCAAATCGCATTAAGCATGCGTGGGGGTTATAGCCCATCTCTCTCGTACATGATAGAAGACCTGTACACACTTAGAATCTCTCTTAGTTGTTCACTCTTGGCAGAGTGGTCGTGATCACGAGTATGGCAATAGTTCCACTTTACGGTCGTTGTTCTCGTCCTCTTCTCCAACACAGAGTTTGCGAGACGTCTCCAGGTCACTCGATTGTCCGCACTAAGAATGTATGGATGTTCACGATAGTAATGTTGTCTAGGCGGAAGACGACGGTGTGTTGCTGAGCGCGCTGGTGCGCGGCGCGGTCGACTCGCACTCCGTGGCGCTGCTGGTGCTGGAGGCGGCGACGTTGCGCGAGCTCGCGCGCGTCTCGTTCCGCACGCCCTCGCCTGCACCCAAGTGCCTGCACGGCTGGTTTCTTCCAGAGCGGTATTAAACTTAGAGTGACGTTTAGTGATGATTTTGCTGAAGATACGCGGCGCGGAAGACGAGTGCGCTGTAGCGCTTTTGGTGCCGCCGATTTTGAAAAACCATACAACAGAGATATATGTAGGATCGAAATTGTAGACGTAGAGCCAAAATGAAGTCGGATGGTCTATTTTGAACACTCGTAGAAACAGTATTGTATACAATAGTGACATTATTTAAGCTTTTCATTATCCACCTTACTTAGGCCACGAAAGCTTAAGGCTTAAAGTTCATTATGTCAGTATGGTTAGATAGGTAAGAGTTATTTATTATACAAGGGAGCAAAGTTGTTGTTTAACCTATCGTGCTTATTTTGAGACCCAGATTAGAGAGAAAAAGTGGAATCCAGAGCGTGCGAGAGCCTCAAGGCAAGAGAGGTTAAACAAACTTTGCTACCAAGTACACTCATAAATAATACAAAAATTTTCACCACACCACCGCGAGAAAAATACAAGTTATAAAATATTAAAAAACTAAGCCAAACGGATGTTTAACGGATCTATTTAAAGTCCATCCGGCCAGATAACGTGAAGAAACAAGCGAAAACTTGCACCAAATTACTTTCCGCCACATGTAGATGAAATGCGCTATTCTCTTCCGCTTTCAAGGGATAAAGAGCGTTTTTCCGAACTGGAGGTGAAAAATAATATATTGAAGGACCAAGTCATGTCGCTGTATTTTTTTACGTTCTCTTACATAACACGAAATAAATACTTTTTTGTCAATAAGCATAAAATTAGTTTACTGTGATTGGATAAAAAACCTATATTCGTATTTAATTAATACTTACAGTAATTTAAGTAGTATTCAGGTAGTTTTAAGTTGACATTTGTTATTTGTATTTATGACTTATTAATATTTTGACATTGTATTAGGGACATTACAGTAATTAAGTAATATTCGTTTTTATAAGTACTCGTATTTTTAATCTAGTTTGTTATTTCATCTTAATGTTATATTATAGGTATTTAATTTGCTTTATCAGTATAATATCAGCAATAATTTGTAGGGTTCCGTTGCCAAAATGGCAAAAACGGAACCCTTATAGTTTCGTCATGTCTGTCTGTCCGTCCGTCCGTCCGTATGTCACAGCCAATTTACTCGGAAACTATAAAACGTATCTTAATAAAATTTACACATAAGATGTTATGTAGTTAAATCGCAGAAAAATTTTTTTTAGGGTGGGCGCTCTATACATGTAACTAAATTACAAAAACTAAATGTCAACATGTTACACATCAATATCGATTGATAGTCTGATCTTTAAAAATAACATACAGGTTTCTTTGAATATTTTGTGATTAAGTAAATGTTTTCAGAAATAATCGCTTCGAAAGTCAGAAAAATTGTGTCCCCCCTGTAACTTTTGAACCGTAAGTCCAACAAATATGAAAAAATTGAGAAGATGCGCCTTATCACATACTTTCTACGAAAATTGTTTTGACCATATCGGTTCAGTAATTTATGACTTTTATGAGTTATCTCCAAAAAACTTCTTCCATAGGCATCAGATACGATCTTTTGGTATTAGTTTGGTTCTTACGTATATTTCATTGAAGGTACAGAACCCTCTGTTATGCGTGGTTCGACACGCACTTGGACGGTTTTTTAAATAGTGTCGATTTACGAACTCTTCGTATATTACTTAAGATAGGTATGTGTTTGATTTTTTATCGCGCAAAGTTAGACTTCGGAGGTAATTTTTTTTTTTCGGCGAGGGAGGTAATAGTCATGTAATCCATTTGGCCCGTACTAAATGGTTATGACCGACTCAACTGGGTACCCAGTCGCCTACGCCCGCTTCATGTTTAGTATGCTGGAGCTGTAGTGTGCAGTTGGAGTAGTATTGAGTTGTGATCTGTGATTGAAACAGCTGGTCTACGCTATCAATACGGGCGACCAGCTATCTTAAGAGAGAGAGAGCGTGTTTGGTCATTCGGGCGGTCGGACGTCGTGTAACGAGAGTGCCTCGGCCAATCGCGCTCTTCGTCGATAAATTATATGATAAACTAGTAGTCCGCCTCGAACTGAGAACTCGCGATTTTCTTGCAAACGAGTTGACCAGTATAACAAGACCCTAATGATGAGGTTTTCGAGCCTTCTAGTTCCATAACCCCTTGATCGATCATGTTCATGAACGAACTCTCAAATTGTATTGATCTCTACTACAACCCCACAAATTTCATAGAGATCAGCCAGATCAGCCGAAATTGTTTGAAAGAACTTCACTTCGCTTACGCTCCGCTCGTTCGATTATTGGTAATTCATTCGTATTGTACACATTTTATACGAACGCGAACTTAATATGGCGTTAATTTTATGCTATAATTCTAAATATGACACAAGTTAGTAAAAGTATCTTACATTACAGCGTTCGTTTTGCAATTTGTATAAAGTTATGTTTAAAATGCGAAAATAGGAAAGTAAGTAAGTCATATTTTTTCGTATCCTTTGCTTTCTCTGGTGCACGAAAATACTATTTGTTTAAAAAGTTTATAGCTGTACGTACAAGTCCTGTCTTTCCTTGCAAGAGTTTTGAAATACAATGTATGCACGTGTCTGCATTGAAAATGACTAGATATACAGCTTTTACTTGTAATGACACTATTGATGTGCTATAATATAGATCATAGAATATAAATTCTTGGAACGCATAAAGCTTTAATTGTTTGTAAGTACCTACTTAATAAACTGGTATTGTATAAAACCACTTAATGAAAATGAAATGGTTCAGTTTCACCGCATTTAGTATACCTTGTCATTAAATGTGATAAAAATGTAATGATAATTAGGTAATTATGTAGTCTTAAGTGATTTAATAATTATTGCGAACAAATTACATACCTATTATTTATTTTTGAAATGTGAATGGTATTTTTAATCTAAATATAGGTCCTAACCTAATATAGAATAAAATACAATCAATTGTGTTCATACCTAAATCTAACTCAAATAGCGCAAAATGAAAGAAGTAAGAACTAATATTTGGATCATAATCTCACGTAATAATAAAGGAGTAATGTACATTGAAAATAATTGAGAAAAACTAATTCGAGGGTCTTAGAAAAACGTCCAGAGTATGAGTTGCGTCTGACCACTGCACCATCACGCAATAATATCGCCTCGTACCTATGTAGCAAACTTGTATCATAATGGACACTATGGATAGCTACCTGCAATTGTATCTTCCTCGACGAAGGCCGCTAAAATATCTGACACAATCTTATATGTAGGGCCATAAGAACGTTTACCGTATTCTAACTTAAAAATACATAAATAATACATTCAAAACACAATCTTTCCCAAACACAACTCCAACATATAATAAAATAAACAACCAATATCGGAGTTGTATTAGAGTTGCATCGGAATAATTTTCTAGCAAATTTTGTTAAAGATGCTGTACTTAAACCTGTCTATAACCTATTAGCAAACCCGTCTGAAACATAAAACTACTATGAAATGGCCAATTGTAGACGATAACAATTGGCCATTTCATAGTAGTTTTCAGTAGTTCAGTAGTTCAAGGAAGGAGAACCTATATTGTACCGTAGCAACCCATTTTCTTTTAGTGTGAGATCAGTTATTTCCGGACTTCAATAGAAATAGGCAATAGCACTAGGAAAATAATAAAAACGCATAGAATACAACAGTAACACCTAATTAATAAGTCATAGAATGATAATACAAGAAACAAAGTCTCTTAAATAGTTGATAAATTTAGAATGATAATTTAGATTGCAACATGTGAGGTAAAGTAAATAAAAATTAATTATATTTAATTTTTTTAGTAAAGGTCCCAAATGGCCTATTAGTCTTCAGGATAACAAGACGGCGGCATTATTCCTGGGATGGGCCCAATAAACGCCACATTGTTAATGCCTTGCCCGATGAGGTAGTAAAGATTCTTAAACTTATCAGTTCCAATTCGATGAAGCTTCCTTACCCTACCTGCTGAACCTTACGGTGTATAAGACTCTACTTCCGGTTCGAAACCTTAGGTGATCATTTGATGAAAAGGACCGCCAAGTATTCATCGTCAACATTTTAGTCTCATCATTACATGAGAATAATTATAAAAGCCGAAACACCTCGCCCATCCCGTAAACTGTAAGCTATTTATTAGTTTTTCATATGTATGTAGAGACATTAATAAACCTTACTTAGCAGTAGACTACATGTTTTAAGAAGTCTAACTAACAAATTTAAGCATTATGTAACTTGACATAATACTATAGACTGCTCTGCTTGCCACTGGACCAAATAATACTACTGTTTCAGCATGATTCGTATTTCAGAGTGATACAAATACTTTAAAACTATTGAAAACTATATTTATATCTTAATTACACCAGAAAACTCAAAAATTTAAATCCGTTTAATAACCAGTATATACGCAATCCATACCGCATAGTGTTTACAAAATCATGAAAACCTTTAAGAAAAACCCTACGTTTCCATAGTGTGCCATTTTGACCTAACTCGATCCCCGATCTCTCAGCATAGCTAGAATATTTGCCGTACTTACCATAAGGCAGATTTCTAGAGTATGCTTAAATGTAGCTGGCGACGATGAGGTTTTAGCAATTCTAACAGCCGGTGTAAAGTGAGCACCCACGGCTCCACGGCTGCAGCTACGGAAGTGGATAGTAGCTCGCCCCTATTATTCCTTGTGAAATATGTTTATATATACCTTTATATACACTGGTGTATATAAATAAATATATAAACATATTTCACAAGAACTGACCACGATCACTGCAGGGGGTCGACAAGCATTGTCTCAAGCTGACCAGCAAATTAACATCGATCTGAGGACGTTGTCATGTCCTGAACAGCTGGTTTCTCGGGGTCAACGAGACACCACTTAGTAGTGTAACGTTAACTATGTCGTTAAAGAGATAACGCCAAGCTTCCTCAAGCCTGGTGAACAAAACTAGAACTTTAGCATCCTCTCATTTTGACACCAGTTAGGGTGAGAAGACACTAGATAACCGTACTTTTGGTCTAGACAGTAACTGGTTCAATAATACATATAATGACTTAAATGTGCAATTTACATAGTAACTAAACTCCCATAAACAAAAGTTAAAATAAAGGGGAAAACCCACAAATAAATAGTAAGTGAAACATTCACAGCCGCAGCATCCAGATCTTGCATTTCCGGAAAAAAAATTAAGGCATCTAAATCCGTAAAACTTACTCTAATTCATAGTGTTACAACCAAAACAATTTTGATCGCAATGCCAACACAGAGTTTCTGCAGCACTGAAATTTCACACACGCACCAATAATAACGATCCCTAAACCAGTCATTTGTCCGTTCAAACACAAAAAATTGAATGACGCGCGCGTCCCATGCAGCTTTTATACCCAATTTTCTGTCTACCTATTGATCACGCTTTAGGTACTAAGCGTCCATAGATTGACCATGTTTTGGACATCAAAGTCCACAGATTAGAGACAAATTAGAAACGCTCTGGTTACTACGCATCTACATAAGGGAGATGAATTGACTACACTTTTACTCAAGTCAAAAAGGTCTTAAGATTTGAGGAGTTCCCTCGATTCCTCATGGATCTCATCATCAGAACTTGAGCTTGACGAAAATTTGTCTTGACAATCTTGCTTAACAAACACAGCGAAGAGGACAAATCGCCAAACGTGAACTATGCGTCGTTGAAGAGTTCCGTTCCGATCATCATCAGCAGTTCGACTTCATCAAATGTCACTGTTTTGAATGAAAATGATGGATTTGCTGATAAAAATATAAAATTAACTATATGTAAACCTTTAAGATTTGAGGATTTCCCTCGATTCCTCATGGATCCTATCATCAGAACTGCGTTTTGACAAAAACGGGACCAGTTTTGAATGAAAATGATGGATTTGCTGATAAAAATATAATATTCACTATGCAAAAGAGGAGGCTTCCTAATTCAGTTCAGTAGAACTGAATTAGGAAGCCTCCTCTTTTGCAATTTTGAAGTCGGTTAAAAAGAATAAGGAACCAAATAAACCATATTATAATAGACAATTATGTCCATAGTACAGATTACGGTAGTTAGTCATTAACGAGGTACGCGTATAGTTACAATATGCTTGAATTTAGATTTTGTAGACCAAACTACAAGCGCATACTTTTCATTGGACGGGAGGAGCCAGGCCTAATCGTTCTTTCAGTATTCCTGAAGAACGCCCAACCGTACTGTAATGAGAATATCAAATAATCACGAACCGCGCTCGCGGCCGGAGCTCCGCCGGTGCCCGCGCCCGCCGCGCGGGTCATTTTGAAAATCTATCCATAAGATGTAGAATCTAAATTGTAGAGCCACAATTTAGCCGAATGGCTTATTTTGAAAACTCCTAAAACAGTATTATATACAATAGTGACATAACATAATTAATCTAGTACCTTACTTAGGCCACTCAGCAAGCTTTCTGGCCTAAACACGGTACTCGACTGAAAAACTATTCATTATGTTACGATAATATAAAATACTGTTTTATAAGACTGCCATAAGACCGGCCGTTTTGTATGGCTCTGAATGTTGGGCGACCAACAAGCAGCATCTAGACAAACTGCATACCACAGAAATGCGCATACTACGCTGGTCAGCGGGTGTTACGCTATTGGACAAAATCCGAAACCAGTATGTAAGAGGAAGCTTCAAGATCTACCTTATCCTTGACCTTGACCTTATCGACTATGGGGGCAAGTCGATAAGGTCAAGGAAAAACGGCTAAGATGGTACGGTCATATCCAAAGACGCCCTGACGACCCTGAAACTTGCCCTAAAATTGCCAAACATAAAACGCAACACAAAAGAACCACTAAAGACCACCCACCATCTGGTGGACGACGGTTGAAAAAGACCTAAAGGAAGCTCATTTAAATAAAGACGTAGCACAAGACCGTGCTAGATGGAAATTGCGGACAAGGAAGGCCGGCCCCAAGTAAATGGGACCAGGTCTAGAAGGAAGAAGAAGAAGAATATAAAATACTGTTTCAAGTGACTGTACTATTAATCTACTTATCAATGTGCGTAAACACACCTAATACAAAGTATACTTTAGGTAAGTAAGTAAATCTCTGTAGGGAGTACTCGGACTCCACTTATTATTTTGCTTTCAGTTAGTCAACCCAGTTCTTTATTGGACTTTATGATAAGATACGTTTTATAAACAACAAAAAATGACTAACTTTTCGGAAGCCTCGAACGACACCATAAAAATTTGGATCGAGTTTTTAGAGATAACGAAGGCCCGTGATGATACGTTATATACTTATGCGATTGTTATGTGCGTGATTTTCATCGTTAGTCTCATCGGCAACCTAATAACATGCTTTGTAATTTACTACGACAAATCAATGCAAACCGTGACAAATTACTATTTATTAAATCTCGCGATATCCGACGTGGCACTTACTTTTGCGATGCTCGAAGATATTTTGGAGCCTCTTGTTTCCACGTATGTCCACACCCAGTTTACGTGCCGGCTGCAGTGGTTTTCAGGGCTCTGCCTGTGGAACGGCGGCATCTTAATTATGACTGCAATATCTATTGAGAGATATGTTGCTATTTGCCGTCCGTTGAAGATAAAAAGTGCTTCCGTCTGTAGCAGAGTGGTAAAGATAATTGTGGTTCTGTGGCTGGTGTCGATCGCTGAGGCGGTTTTCGACACTCTCGACGTCCATGCCTGGAAGGTCCGCGACACGTGGGTGTGTCACACGATCCCAACTCTACGGGTCCGAATTGTGAACGGGGTACAAGCGATTGTTTCATTTATTATACCGCTCATGATAATGACTTTCGTCTATTTTTCAATTGTGCTAAAAGTCAATACTAAAAGGAGAAAAAGCTCAAGAGATAAAGTTTTTAACCATAATGATCCGAGAGGAAAAATTAATAATGTTGTGGGTAAGTGCTGTGGAATTACACATTCTAATCAAAAGTAACTCTATGTAAGGGGGCGTCCATTAATCGCGTCATATTGTTTAGGGGGGGGAGGGGGTCAAGAAAAAATCACCAATGATCACCACAGGGGGGAGGGGGGTCTGGACACATATCACGTGTAATTTTTTTGTTCCTTGTGCTATACTGTATTATGGTCAATAAAATAAAAATTATCAACTTTTAAATGAATCAATCGATCAAAAGCAGAGTAAAATTGCACTAGCACTATGATTGTAAATAATTTAATTTTGAATGGCATTTGACATATTATTTTGTGAAGTAGGTTTTTAGGGTTCCGTAGCTAAAGTGACAAAAACGTAACCCTTATAGTTTCGTTATGTCCGTCTGTCCGTTCGTCCGTCCGTATATCACAGCCATTTTACTCGGAAACTATAAAACGTATATCTTAATAAATATTTAAATATAAGGTGTGTTTTTGTATGCCGCTACTTAGTTTTGTAGTAAAATTGCTGAAAAAGATATTTTAAGGCCCTGGGCACTACTCCATACATGTAATTATTTGTCAAAAAAATTTTTTTTTACCAAATATCGACATGATGCACATCACTCGACAGGTCTTTCAAAATAACTCTTGTCTTGTTGTCCTGAACACAAAAAAAAAAAACATTGAGGTCTGTTTGAATTTTTATTTATTTAGTGAATATCTTAAGAAAAAATCACCCCGTAACTCTAAAAAACTAGAGTCCCCCCTGTCACTTTTAAACCGGGGATCCAAAAAATTGAGAACATTATCGGTTTAGGAATTATAGAGTTATCTCCTAAAAACTCATTTCATACGCAGATACGACCTTTTGATATTACTTTTTCGATAGTAGGTACGAAACCGCGTGGTCCGACACGCACTTGGCCGGTTTTTTTCTATTAAAGATAATTTTATTTTATATGTATACATGTAGTTTCTTTCACGAGTTAGAAAACTGTACTTACTTTATTTTGCAAAAAATTACACGTCATATTGGACAGGGGGGGGGAGGGGTGCTGAAAATATCACCAAAGATCACCATGGGGGAGGGGGGGGGGGTCTAAAACAAGCCAAAAACGTATGACGCGATTAATGGACGCCCCCTAAGTCTATGTGTTATATTTACGTACCTACACTATAGCTCACCAAACGAAGACGCTTAACTGCCTGATATGGAAGTAATTCGTGTATAGCTGAATTTTTGTGTAGTTGTAGATAAAGGTATTTTACGCAACACACTAAAAGTACCGGTGGATGGGGGCGCCGCTAGGAAGGGGGGGGGGGGGGTGTAAAGGTCCCTTATTTTGGTTTTTCGTAAATAACTCGATAACGGTGGCTCATACGAAAAAATGTTCTATCGCTTAATTCATTCTAATATGATTTTCTATAAAAAAGATTATTTGCACTTTTTTTCTGGGATCAATGTTTAATGAGATATCGAGGAAATACGATAAACACTTTTTTAAACTTTCGGAGCTAATATTTACGAAAGTAGTGGTTTTATCCAAAAATAGTTTTAGAATACCCTTATTTTTTTAAAAAAGACCTATCCAACGATATCCCACACATTAGGGTTGGTGTAAAAAATATATTTACCCCCCCCCCCCCACTCCATGTGTACGGGGAGGTACCCGAAAAAATAATATTTTTTCAGATTTCGTTTTAAAACTTTGCTGGCGTGAATAAAACACATACTCATACGATTTTTTTATTTTCTAGTACTAACCATCACTGAGCAAGCTGCTCACCCTGCTACCTCACTTCTTACCCTTATAGTTTCGCCATGTCCGTCTGACCCCTTCTATCCATCTAGACGTCAAGTACTAACCATCACTGAGCAAAGCCGTGGACGGACAGACGCGGACAGACGGACATGCCGAAACTATAAAGGTAATAGGCACCCTGCTCACCCTGCTCAGTGATGGCTAGTACTAGACAAGTCAAATTTCGTATGAGTATGTGTTTTAATTACGCAGACAAAGTTTTAAAATAAAATGTGAAAAAATATTATTTTTTCGGGTACGCGTACACATGGAGTGGGGGGTAAATATTTTTTTTACTCCAATCTTAAAGGGTACTCTAAATAAATTTTTGGATAAAACTAATACTTTCGTAAATATTAGCTCCGAAAGTTTAAAAAAGTGTTTATCGTATTTCCTCGATAAATCATTAAAAATTAATCCCAGCAATAAAGTGCAAAGAATATTTTTTATAGAAAATTATATGTAACTGAATTAAGCTATAGAACATTTTTTCGTATGAGCCACCGTTACCGAGTTATTTACGAAAAACCAAAATAAGGGACTTTTACACCCCCTCCTCTCCGCTAGCGGCGCCCCCATCCACCGGTACTTTTAATATGTTGTGTAAGATACCTTTGCCTACAACTACACCAAAATTTGGCTATACACGAATTATTTCCTCTAAGTTTTCCTTCATTTGGTGGGGTACTGCCTACAGTGATAAAATCAGTTGTTTTACTATACCTTCTTAGTAAATAACTTATAGATTTGAGCATATTGAAAACTGCAACTTGCACCTACGTGTTTTTTATACCACGACGGTGGCAAACAAGCTTACGGCCCGCCTGATGGTAAGTAGCTACCGTAGCCTATAGACGCCTGCAACTCCAGAGGATTCACATGGGCGTTGCCGACCCTTTACAAAAAGGAGGATTCACTGTGTTAACGGCTAAAGGAACAAGAGAGTCCCTCATCGTCACAACACACTGGGTCCTCTTTGAGCTCTTTGGCAACCTTACTCACCAGCATGAACACAACACTATGAGTAGGGTCTAGTGCTATTTGGCTGTGGTTTTCTGTAAGGTGAAGGTACTTCCCCAGTCGGGCTCTGCTCCAGGTTTGAGCGAGATGACATTCGCTGTGCTGTGCCCGACCACACATAGCGAGATGACATTCGCAGTAACCCCATACCTCTCTTTTGGACGTAGTTTAAGGACATACCCGTGTCCGGACGTAGTTTAAGGACATGCCCGGTCCAGACGTAGAATGTTACTTTGAACTTTTCTCTAAGTATGTATTTTAAACCATGTTAAATGAAAGTTATAATAATGAGTCACACTCAGACATTCCTTTTTCGACTTTGTCTCCAGTAGCTATGACGGCGTCATTCGTAATTTGCTGGCTACCATTTTTTGTACTGCGAGTGCTGCTTTGTGTCCTAAACCTGAGACAGCTTATGGACATCGCTGAGGTTTGTATTAGGATTACCAGTTTGCTTCACTTTATACCTAATCTGCAATTCATTACTAATCCAATTAACAATGATAATTATCTAAACATAAAATATTTCCTTTTTAGTGGTGGAAGATAGCAGATCGTGTGAGCTCGTTCAATTGTTGGCTAAGCGTCGTGTTAAACCCCATTATGTTTAGCCTCGTGTCGTCAAAGTTTAGGAGATCCTTTATGGTAATTATGGATAAACAAGAAATAATTTAACATGGTTTCCGTTCCTTATATCGTATGTATACATACATATAAGTATATATTTATCTTTCAGAGTATTTGGAAAAAGGAAATTAGCAAGTAATAAGACAGAAAACGACTCGCCTAAGAACTAATTCGCCAGGCTCTAAACTACATAAATAAGGCATCAATTTTGTTTAGCTGTTAGTGTTAAGGAAAGTAAAAAAGAAACAAATTAATTTCCAAGAGCAATCAAACTGTGTTTTTCACTTACTACAAGATAAATGTAATGTACCTACCTTATTAAAAGCTCTCGTAATGCGCAATCTAACTTTAATAGGTGTTCACCTCAGGTGGTTATATTTACGTACTAGTAGTAAAGTAGGTACCTATTGTATGTATTAGGTAAGCGACTGCGCTTATATCGATATTAAGTTTGTATTTAAAGCATTCATTTTGGTGTTTTTGCATTAGGTACTCGTGTACACCAAAATAATGTTTTACTTAAGACCCAAGCGGTCTGCAAATTATTTAACAAAACACAACAACCTATTGTTGACCATATTTACCTAATTGTCTTAGTTGATTTGATATTCCCTGATAAAACAGAAACTTTGTCAAGTGGCCTCTCACCACTGAAAGGTTAAGTAAAAAAATACTGGTACAGTGATTTTACATCTTTAGCGGTTGAGAACAGAAAATGAAACCAAGATATCACTGACTTTTAAAAGTAAACAAAATAATTGTAGGCTTTTGTGTTATTTACAAATTTACAATAAGACCATTTGCAATTTTCCACGCATGCAAGGTCCCACTTTGTCGATATGGAGTTATTAGTAATCCTAAAACCACTCAATATACGCTATCTAACTATCTCTTCGTGAAAAATTGTCGCCATGTGTACCGACGAAGTGAGACCTTTCACTAAGCTTGTCCATATTTAAAGAAATCAAATACGATATAGGGTAAGTACTTCTAGAACTAGAATAAGAGAGTCATAATATATGCCAATTCATTAATTTCAGCGTGAAATTCAAGAGCCAACTACATAAACATACTAAAAGATAATGGAAAATTGCAAGTAAACATTATCCACTTAATGTAAATGTTTACTCTGCTCAACAAACTTACTAAATAAAGTTGCTACGCCCATAATGAATTAACAAATGAGACGCCACCGTACATCGGCAACTTTGCTAATTCGCTACCATTTGCAGCCTGGGTAGAGCTTTAGACAGACGTACCCTACATAATTTAATAGAGAAAAACCATACTACAGCGATGTTGAACTCTAGCGATGATCCTGACTTTAATGTGGAACTGTGGTCTGCGATGTGGGCAAAAGCATTTCAAGTAGAATCTGATTATGCTAAAATGATGGTGGTAGGCGTTATGGCTGTCATATTTGTATTAAGTCTCCTCGGAAATCTATTGACTTGTTACGTCATTTATGATGATAAGACTATGCACACCACAACCAACTACTACTTGTTTAACCTAGCGGTATCGGATGTAATTCTTACCTTTGTAATTGTGTTTGAGATAATAGGTGACGTACGTTTCACGATTTCGCAAAGTGAGTGGGTGTGCAAAATACAGTGGTTTTCTGTAGGTTGCTTATGGAACAATACTGTGTTAACTATGACCGCTTTGGCTATCGAGAGATACATGGCGGTTATACATCCGTTAAAAGTTAAATCAAGTCCGTCGATTATAAGGAAGAGAGTGATGAAAATCATAACCTTTTTGTGGGTAGTAGCAATTATTTTGACACTACCAGAGATGCTGACCGTCAGTTTGAAGAAATACCACCAGACAATAACATGCTTCGTGATACCTACTCCACTGGCCCGAATCTTAAATGGAGTTTTAGCAATAGTGACATTTTTTATACCACTGATTATTATGGTTTTCGTATATTCAAATATAATTTACAAAGTTAATACTCGTCAAAAGAACTTAGGGCACCGAAGTGCTACAAGAAAAATGAATAAACGCATAGGTGAGTATTTTCATACGTTTGTATCGGCTGCTAGTAGAGATGGGTAGTGAGTAAATACTCAAGGGTAAATACCGAGTAAATATTCAGTATTTACTCAATATACCCGTATTTACTCGTTTATACCCAAATTGTTGGGTATAAACTATTTAGAGTGCTGCAAGGGATATAAAAATTTGAAATATAGGTGTATTGTGTAACCCGCTACAAAATTAACTAGTCTAAGTCGCAAAAAAAATTTTTTAAGAGGGGCACTCCATACATGTACAACTAATTGTCACATCAAAAATCAGAAACCATCAACGTGTCTACATGATTAAATAAGGCATTAAAATAACTTGGATGATTCTAAATATATTTTTTATATAGCCGTTTTTGAGTTTTCTTCAATAAAACTGTTAATAAAATGACGTAAGTGCCACGTAAACACACACCTTTGCTTTGAACGGGGTCAGGATTGCTAATGGCGATACCTAGCTCCACAAGTTTCGATTTACCGACAACTTGGATATCCCAGCAGTCTATCTGTCTTTTTCTGACTGTATCATTTAAAAAGAGACGGGTAGTCTATCTGGCGCGCGAGATACTATCGCTTCACTCTTGTGCTAACCGTGCTGTAATCCAATAGCGAGCATGTGATTTCTGTCGCGGTCCTCAGAGCCACTATCCACTAACAAAAATCAAAAGTCCAAAAACGTTTAACTTTAATCACAAAGAAAACACCATTAAAGTCCATATACAAAGCAAGGGTCGAAGAAAAATCACACGAGGCACTTTACGTAAAATGAGCAAGTACGAGTAGGTAGTCGTCCGAACAGGTTGACTGACAAACAGCAACTGAGAGTGCCAAACGCGCCAGGCGCGCCAGCGTGCCTAACTGTATTTTCATTGGATACTAGTCGTACTACAAGTGTAGTACGGGTAGGACACTAACACTTGTTAGTGTCCTACCCGTACAACACTTGCTAGTGTTAGTGTCCTACCCTCTCCGCTAATCACCCAATCAAAATAAGGGAAGCGAAACACGCATTTTGCAAGATAAGGGTTTAAAGCACATTCAGCGAGCCGAGCCACCTTTTGTTCACTATGCGACACTATATATCCCTTATGAAAACGATGTTTATTAATGGTAAAACTGTGCATACTTTTGAGATAAGAAGTAGACAAATATAATAGAAAATGCAGTTTAAGTCCACGCCGCAAACTAGGTGGTCTTTTGTTCGCAGTTTGACCCTTTATGGTTATTATTTCTATATTTTTTGTTCATTAGCACTAGCTAACAATCGCCGCGCTATCGATAAGAGCTATAATGCCTATAATATTGTGAAGTATTTTCGTGGCAGTTTTTTTTTAAATAACTTATTAACATCTGTATAATATTCGAATCGGCTTGCGAAATGCACTTATGTAGAATATGGAACCACTTAAGTCCCCTTGTTTTCAAAGTAAATACCTTCGTATTTGAAACAAAATAGTTGACTATGTTTTTATCACGTCTACATTCCTACATTCCCTAAATTACAAATTTCTTTTCACTTCTAATTACCTTTTTTCCAAAAACAAAGTTCCTTATATGCTTCTTATAACAAAAATATTATTTATACACGCTAGAAATATTCAATAAAAAACAATTTAGTGCTTTAATCTCACTTTTTTATACATTTTATTAGTAATAGTTTTTACCCGCCGAAATGAGTAAATACGAGTATTTACGAGGTGCTTTGGATAAATACTGAGTAAATACTCAGTATTTACTCCCCCCTACCCATCTCTAGCTGCTACCTAGCATACCTACCTATACTGGTGTTAAAACTTGCAACCCCTTCACTTGGAGTGAGTGTCTCCATGTGTTGCCTAAAACCTTTGCAAAAACATGGTTTCACAAACATTGGGAAAACTACGCTGCACACCACTATGGCAAGCCTGTAAAACTAGTAGTGAGCATTTTTAAGTAACACGAGAAGATCACTTGTGTTAAGAACAGCCCTTTTCGCGTACAGAAATACGAGGCTTAATTCTACTCGTATTTAGATCTAGTCTGTTTAAGTTTATATCTCTGATTGTATACGTAAAGAAAGTAATCATATTGTGTTTGATTTTATTCCAGTGGGACTGATGGCATCGTTCTTGACCTGTTGGACGCCTTATTTCGTTGAGCGAATAATCATAGCCGTGCTAGATCCCAATCAGCTACTCAGACTCGCTGAGGTGGGTTTTCTAATAAATAAATAAAACTAAACAAAGCCCCCACTTTGCTTAGAATGGGCCAATCTGATAATAACACTCCCCGACAAAGGCGGAAAAGCTTACTAAATAGAAATAGGTACGGATAGAAAATAATTTTATTTAATAATTAGGTGGGCTCCTGTTGTCCTACCACCTCTCAAAGCTGCTATCTGTAATATTATAAGGTATTTTTCAAATTTTTACATCCATGCAGATTACTTTGGTAAAAGTATCACATTTGGCGTTGTTACAGATTCAATATTGCATTAAAAACATAAGCGCCGCCTGCCAAAGAATGTCACATACCTACCTAATTATTATACTTAAATACCTGCATTGAACGGGAGTTTTAATCATAGTTACTAAGATGTATCTTTTGGAATCGTTAATCTTTGAAATATTTAATTATGTCAAGAGCTTTACCTTTGCCGAAATTGGTTTGATAGGTACATGGCGTTTGTTTGCCATGTATCAAACCCCTTGTTTGCTGTGTAACTTGACGGTAATACAAGTAGCTATCGGGATCGGGAACCGTTCTTTGCTCCATACTAAAATACCGATTTTATTCGTTCTCTTTTCGTTCTTGCGTTTCCTATTTCATATTTAACCAAGCAATCTAATAACACTAAGGCAATACCTAAATACAATATTGAGTTCTACATGAAGCCCATAAAATAATTAAATATATGGCGTTAATTAGGGATTTTTTGAAAATAGCAGTTATACTATAGCTGTTGTATTTTGTATGATAGAGGTACTTCCTCTTACGAGCGAGATGACATTTCTACCCGGACCTTTGGGTCCATATAGGTATAATTCAAAGGAAGTTATGTTGTATGGTTGTTGGTTAAACATTTTGTCTTTTTTTTCAGTGGTGGAGCTTATTGGTGAGAGTTGTCATCATCAACAGTTGGCTCAGTGTCATCTTAAACCCGCTGATATTTAGCCTTGTATCCATGAAATTCAGGAAAGCTCTCAAGGTAATAAATAAATAAATATTATGGGACAATCTTACACAAATCGATCTAGTCCCACAGTAAGCTCAATAAGGCTTGTGTTGTGGGTACTAGACGACGATATATATAATAGATAGATATAGATAGATAAATACTTAAATACATAGAAAACACCCATAACTCAGGAACAAATATCTGTGATAAACACACAAATAAATGCCCTGACCAGGATTCGAACCCGGGACCTCCTGCTTTATAGGCAGGGTCAATACCGACTAGGCTAGGAGGCCGTGAAGGTACATTACCAAAGCCCAATTAGACGGGAGCAATTGTGTACTGACGTTTCAATAGTGAAAATAGTGTCAATAGTGCAAGGACACAAACATATTCTACCTACTTATATAATTCGATATCGACTAGTAGTCCGTCTCGAACTAGGAACTCACGATATACTTGCAAACGAGATGACCAATATAACAAGACCCTTATGAAGATCTTGCTCATAAACTAACTCTCAAGTTATACTTATCTCTGCTACAATCTCACCAAATTTTATATCATAAAAATCAGAAAAAAGGTAGGTTAGTTAATTCAAAATAAAAAAGGCATCGAAATCGTCTAATCAATAAAAAAAACGTCTAGGTAGGCAGCTGACAGTTCCGTTGTGTCCGAAGTTGTTTGTAAGAACTTCACTTTGCTTACGCTCCGCTCGCCAGATAAGAAATATACTCGTAATGTACTTATTGTACCACCGTTATGTCATTCAGAAATATTATGAAATGAAAAAGCAAGCAAAAGCAAGGTTTGCAACTAATTATCTTACATGTTTCAGCGTTTATTGAAAACGTACATTATGAATTATGATCGGTATTCTTTCTAAACGTTATATTTTTCGATATTAGGTATTTTGAACTTATACATTCCAACTGTATGTATTTTGACTTTATACATTTTCATATCTACCCAGAAGAACCTGTATTTATATTGACTTATTTATATTGACTATTATTTATTTCAAATTTAGGGTTTCTATATTTATACCTAAGAACCATACGGACTAACAATCATTATGAATAGCAGCTGTTATATATTTTGACCCTTATGTATTTCAAGAGTAGGCGATCAGTACGTATGATGAACAACTTTATGTATTTTCATTTTGTTACAGTATGTATTTTGAATTTAGGTATTTTGACTATATGAATTCTAACCGTATGTTTTTTTGATATGTTTTTGAAAAGTACCAATCAATATGAAGCCTGATCAGAAATATATGATCATGCGCCATGTTGCGGAATTTAATTGGAACTAATTTCTTACACTGGCAATCATTTTATTGACGGGTCTCTGTTGTCAGTGTCATTGTTGCTTGAAATGTCAAGACATGCCCAAAACTATTCATAGTCAATAGCAAAACATTGGAAATAAATAATATATGTTATATTAACTGCTGCAAATAAAACGCTCGGGAAATGAAACTATTTCGCCACGAAACCTTTACAAATTAACATAGCATAGCTGACAGGTGGTAAACAAATCAAGGTGACAGGTGAAAGAATAATGTACTTTTACTAGACTATAATGAACTGTCGCCATATAAATGAGAATAATAGCGCCCGCTTGACAATGATCATATATTTCTGGTCAGGCTTTA
The DNA here is from genome assembly GCA_947086415.1 of Pammene aurita. NCBI lineage: Eukaryota > Metazoa > Arthropoda > Insecta > Lepidoptera > Tortricidae > Pammene > Pammene aurita. The sequence goes on from OX352290.1 coordinate 16,209,954, forward strand.
TATGATTACAACAGACTTGACGCTCGAAATTAATTAAAAATTAAGTTCTTATTTGGATTTTGGTGACTTTAGTAGCCAATTCAACTTTTTTTAGGCATTCTATTTTTACTTCAAAATTTTATCGACTATACGAAAAATAATGTCTTTATTTCAGACCCTATGGAAAACAAAAATAAGAACAATATCAATATCAAGATGTCGGTTTATGACGGAAACAAATAAATAATTATTGCTAATCTTAATCATTTGTCGAACAACACTTACTGGCATTCAGTATTACCTAAGTATATCAAAGCAGGCGCGGATCCAGGATTTCACACCTATGGGCCCCGTTGTATACGAGGTTTGCAATTGCCCCTGTTACCCCCACCCCCCTGTATCCGCGCCTGTATCAAAGCCTACCAACTTTCTATTTGGGCCTGAGGAAGTGTCGCTATACACAGCTTACATTGGTAAATATTTTAATGAATTAATAAAGTGTGGTGAAATATAAGTAATTACAATTAGTAATTAATAGATAACATGCTTAAAACCCTTTTTGGACCCGGGGTATGTCCTTAAACTACGTCCGGACCTGGGTATGTCCTTAAACTACGCCAAAAAGAGAGGTATGGGCACTGCGAATGGCATCTCGCTAAGTGTGGTAGGGCACGTTCAGCGAATGTCATCGCTCAAATCTGGAGCAGAGCCCGACTGGGGAAGTACCTCCACCTTACAGAAAACCACAGCCAAATAGCACTAGACCCTACTCATAGTGTTGTGTTCCTGCTGGTGAGTAAGGTTGCCGAAGAGCTCAAAGAGGACCCAGTGTGTTGACGATGAGGGACCTTCTTGTTCCTTTAGTCGTCAACACAGTGAATCCTCCTTTTTGTAAAGGGTCGGCAACGCGCATGTGACTCCTTTGGAGTTGCAGGCGTCCATAGGTTACGGTAGCTGCTTACCATCAGGCGGGCCGTATGCTTGTTTGCCACCGTCGTGGTATAAAAAAAAAAAAAAAAAAAAACGACGCACTTCAGCTAATCCAATTAATCTGAAAGTTTACATTGTTAAACAAACATGGCTAATGTGTCCAGCCTAACGATAAACGCACAGTCAGAGTTCCGTTAACATACCTTAGTAGGTATAGTAATCACACGCACTATCTAGACGCGTGCTAACACTGCTAACTTTTTATACATATAGAATTTGATGACAATAACCTAACATAAAGTAATATAAGACTAACAAAACTACTAAACAAGTTTTCTCTTAAGCCTTGGCCAAACACCCGGCGTGACGATGCGCTGCGTCCGCGCCGCGTGACGCCGACGTGATGACAATGACTGTTCAAACAGGGCGCGCGCGGATCGCGCCGGCCTCGCGCTCTCAACTCAACACGCCCTTATCGCGCGCGCGAAGCGCGCGTGACTCCCGCCCGATACAGCATGCGCGCGCGGAGGGTCGCTCATTCCTTCCATTTTGACATTGGAAATGTCTTTTCGTTCGTTCCAGTATAGGCCCGATTTCACGAAAAAGTACGATCCCCTTATAACTCGGAAAGTTGTAGAGATATGATATTCAAAAATGGCTCAAAAGACTCATATTTACCAGAGCTGTAAGATGCAAAAAGATTTTTTCGAGAAAATCAAAAAAGAAAAAAGTTATGGCCGGAATAGTAAAAAAAAAAAATCATTTTTATCCAAATTTTTGATTTTGGCGTTCGATATTTTGAAAACGAAGAATGATATCAAAAATTTGAGAAGAACACCTCTGAACAATTTAGTCAGCTACAATTTAAGCCTAAAAAAAAGACGATCGGGTTAAGGGTCTGCCCTGTAGCCTAACCTTTTTGAAAAAAGTCAGAACGACATTTTTCACATTAATTTTTTTTTAACTGACTTCAAGATTTCAAAAGAGGAGGTTCTCAATTCGGCGTGTATGTTTTTTTTTTGTTTTTTTTTTTATGTTTGTTACTCCATAACTCCGTCATGGGGAATCGAGGGAACTCCTCAAATGTTAATGTAGTGATTTTTATCAACAAATCAATCATTTTCATTCAAGACAGTGACATTTGATTAAGCGGAACTGCTGATGATGATCAGAAGGGAACTCTTCAACGACGCATAGTTCACGTTTGGCGATTCCTCCTCTTATCGAACACACATCGGTGTTTATTAAGCAAGTAAGATTGTCAGGACAAATTTTCGTCAAGCTCAAGTTCTGATGATGGGATCCATGTGGAATCGAGGGAACTCCTCAAATCTTAAAGGCAAACACATAGTGATTTTTGTATTTTTATCAACAAATCAAGCATTTTCATTCAAAAGAGTGACATTTGACGAAGTGGAACTGCTGATGATAATCAGAACGGAACGCTTCAACGGCGCATAATTCACGTTTGGCGATTTCTCCTCTACGATGTGTTTGTTAAGCAAGTTAGATTGTCAGGACAAATTTTCGTCAAACTCAAGTTCTGATGATGGGATACATGCGGAATCGAGGGAACTCCTCAAATCTTAAAGGCATACACATAGTGATTTTTGTATTTTTATCAACAAATCAGAGCGGAACTCTTCAATGACGCATAGTTCACGTTTGGCGATTTGTCCTCTTCGCTATGTTTGTTAAGCAAGTTAGATTCTCAGGACAAATTTTCGGCAAGCTAAGTTCTGATGGTGGGATCTAGGAGGAATCGAGGAAACTTCTCAAATCTTAAAGGCATACATAAAGTGATTTTTGTATTTAAATCAACAAATCAAGCATTTTCATTGAAACCAGGGACATATTGATGAAGTGGAACTGCGGCTGATGCCATAAACATGTGAAATGTAAAATGAGAAAGGAATTCTTCAACGACGCATAAATAGTTCACGTTTGACGATTTGTCCTCTTCGCTGTGTTTGTTAAGCAAGTTATTTCATTGTATAGAGTGCACCATCTACAATAATCGTTCACCAGCTTCCCCCATTGAAGAAGTCGTTTTTTTTTGGCTTAAAAATTATTTAGCTATGTGGCTACCATTTCTCGAGTTGACTACGGATTTGTAATGTAATAATTTTCTTGTACTTTGAACATTATTATATCCTGCTTATTAATCTAAAAATGAAATATGTATACCTAGGCGCCACGGCGACAATTATTCAAACTTCGATATGCGTGTGGAAATTTTTCAATTTGTTTGTTCACAGCAGAGTTGGGCACACTTGATTAAAATCGGTGATCGATTACTAATCATCGCTGATTGAATAATCGCTGATTAAATCATAACACAAAACAATCAAGTAATTTCGCCATGAGTAAATCATTAACGACGGGCGCTGATTGAAAGTAAATTAACGCTAATCAACTAACTAGTTCAATGTGATTGACGAATGTATGATTAGAGTGTTCTTAAGCTGATTTATATTATTACTTGAATAAGGCGTTTGTTCTGAATTTCACATATTGAACCTAGAATGTATGTAGAAATTTTCATTATCCTAAATGAAAATGAAAATGAAAATGAGAATGAGAATGAGAATGAGAATGAGAATGAGAATGAGAATGAGAATGAGAAAGATAATGAGAATGAGACTGAGACTGAGAATGAGAATGAGAATTAGAATGAGAATGAGAATGAGAATGAGAATGAGAATGAGAATGAGAAAAAGAATGAGAATGAGAATGAAAAGCGCAGCTGTGTGATAGCTGCCTTAACTGTAGCCGAAAACCGCAATAAAACCGAACAGGCCGTTTCAAAGTACAATGGGAGCATTCATTTGTACACTCATACCAAAAACTAACAAAAAAATTGTCGATATTTTGGTAAAGGTAACATTTGCCACTGGCATTTACGCTTTTATTGCTCAATATTGAATCTGCACTATACAACTTAAGACGTAAGCGCCAACCGCCAAATGATACCTTTAGAAATATTGTCACAAATAGACATTTATCCTAAATGTATATTATACTCACCTAGGTACCGCCTCTGTTTCGTCAGGGAAAAAAGTGAAGGAGCTAGTAGCTACGCAAAATCTAATAAAATCTAATCATATAATCAACTAAATCGTTAGTTTAACTAAGCATACTGTGTTACTAATGTAATCACTTCAGCTAATCATGAGTGAAACTAAAAATCGACATGATTTACTCATGTCGGTGGTCAATCAGATTAGAAAGCTCATGATTGAATTCGTTATCATGTTCATATGATTATGAGTAACGTTCTCATTTTTAACTTTAGTTTCAATCACGTTAATTTTTGCCCAACTCTGGTTCACAGGCGTTATGTCGAGGATACTTATGTTAATCTAAGAATAAAATAATTATCATTCAACGTCGTAGTTTTATTTTATAACATTTTCCTTATCCCGACTTTCTCGTCGCTCAGCGACAATATTTTTTCGACTTCCGTAGATTCATTTCCAATGTGCTCGATAGTCGTGTGAGGCACGAAATCTGTGAATTTTTTTGTGTGGAATTTAATGAAGTTTCGTTTGCCATACACATTCATTGCATAAAGATTACATTTTTTGTAAGCGTACAAAAAAACTAAAAATGGATATACTTTGCATGATGGCAACCGATCGACTCTGGTGGTCCTCGAAGCTCTTGTTTTCACTTTTCAGACATGCATGCTAGGATCCCAGAGAAAATAGGTGTCGAGTTTCATTGCTGCCACTATTGATTGACCTCTAATTAAGAGCAAAAATAGGGTTTTATCATCAAATTATTTAGTGATTTATCCTTCATACATTTTAGAAAATTTGCATTGCATGGCACTGGTGTGTTGATTACAGACCTCCTAGTGTATCTTTCATTGAAATCCGCGCAATAGTTTAGGCACCAAGGAAAAAACATGATTTCATATTTGGTGACCTCTTGCGGCCGCCATATTGTTTTTTATTTAGATATATAAGTGTGGATTCATTGTTCAGATAAATTGTAATTAAGGGATATTGTACTTGTAGAAATCCGCTTAGCATTCTAGGCTACAGGGTGTACCTATTCAGTTTTCAGTTTTGAAACCATTACTTTACTTACTGTTTTTGTCGCAGTCGGTTAAAATGTTGATATTGGTGTAGCTGACATACAAAACTATAAATAATCGTTAACTTTGTATTCTCACAAGTTTCATATCATGAGATCATCCCCTCGAAAGGCATTGACGATACACTTCACTTCCTCAAGTGATATCTCTAAGGAGGTGCATTTTTCAGCAAAAGAGTACGCATGTTTCTATGTAGAATTTAATGAGCTTTAATATTGTCCTAGATCATATTTTCACAGAGTGCGTAGATTCGGAGGGAAAAGCGAAATTCTTCAGAATGGAGGACATTTTCCAAGGTGCTGGCGGTTCCTCGAGGTCCTCAAATGTCAAATGGTGTGGACAATAAAACGGGACCTCTAATCAACATACACACCAAATTTCAAAATTGTCCGGCGGATTTCGAGTTTTGTCGTATTTTGATTGTGTTATAATAGAAGTTTTGTTAGTTACTGCAAAATAGTATCAAAAAGTTTAACGAAATCGAAAAAAAACGTTAGCGGACTTTAAGTGGTCGTACGTAACCCCGATATGTGATCTATTTCCTAGAGCACGTAATAAAAATAGACAACCCGTATTATATATCTATATATGTAACGTTTATGACGTGTATATTCTTTATCAGCCTCCTGGGAAACCAGTTAACCTGCTTCGTCATCTACATGGACAAATCTATACACACGGCTAATGATTATTATTAGAAATCTATGCACGGGTGATATAGGTTTAGGCTTGTAACTAGACGCACTAGCTGCTCTAGCTAACAAGTAAATTGAGTGAAACAGAAAACTGTTATAAAATTATTCTCAGCAATTGAATCTACGATTAAATTGGTCATATTTTAATAAATAGTATTTCATTTAAATATTTATTTTTACGCTAAATAAGTATTTTCTTAATTCTCTGAATTAAATCAAACACAAAGCATTTCTATTTCAAGCTTAAATAACAAGCAATAGTTTCATAGAACTTGACTATAATAGCTCATTAATCAGACGTCGAGTGTTTGTTTAAACTTATCAACAAGGGCTCTTTAGAGGAACAGAGGCGGCTCGGATTGAAAGAGGCGGTCGGGTCGGCCGGGTTAGGCGAGCTAGGTGCGCTAGCGAGGTCGGGTTTGAAATATACCGATCCCCGAGGGAACTCGAGGCATTCTTATTTTGACCGTCGGATTGTCATTGACTCTGGCTCGCTCGTATAGTGTATAGTGAAAAGGTGAATCGTGAGGTTATTGTCGATAAGGTTGAGTTTGACGCTGTGTAACTACTATGTTGCATTGTGTTGAATTGTCGACTTTATTTTGTTGATAATAAGGTTGAGAGTTCAATAGTGTAGTGTTCAACAGTGCAGTGCAGTGTCTCCGCTACAACTTGTTGGATTTTCAATCTTTTTGTTACGTGTTTTGGTGAGTTTTTCCGCGATTTTGAGCTAGATCAATGGCCAGGTTGCATAGTCAACCTGACTGAATACACTTCATCTATCGGTGAGAATGAAGTTTATTCAGGAATCCTGTATAGTTTTTAGGACCAGATCTGGAGGGGGGTCTCAGACACTAGGGTTTGCTACACCTCGGTTTTGTCGGCCCAAAGTTTTCTAGCTTAGAGTAGGGCTAGGGTTCTCACACACATTTAAGTAAAATAGAGGTTAGCCTCTAATTTTTTTGCATACATTAGAATAGGTGAATTGGGGTAGAGTTAGAGTAGAGTCATACACAGGATGGTGGTATTATTTTTAATCAGTGGAGATGGGAAAGGGATAAAGTGTTATATTTTTGTTACCATTTATATAAAATTGGTTTGGTTTACAACTTTATGATCCTTAATAGCAGTAAAATATGGATCAATAAATTCAGTAAAATATGGATGTGATACTGAGACGCGTACATTAAATATGATACTAAGGTAATTAACACATATTTTTTGGGAGAGTTTAGGGGAACAAAATTATTTGAGGACATACTAAATAATTTTGTTACAGGGAGCTAGTGACAGGCGAAGCAGTTCACTAGTGACAATTGAGCTTTTCTACAAGGGGTAAAAAGGGGCAGTTAAGTCATATTTATTAGACGAATGTTCTCAGTATTGCATACATATTTACAAAATATTCAGACGAGTTTCTTGGCGTTTCTTCTTGTCTGAAAGTAGGTTCCGAAACGCTGGTAAATATACATTTTTATTGTGCATAGGAATACCTATTAAAAACAATACAAAACAAAATAGGTATTATAAGGTTAGTTGGCCTGACTCCATCCGTACGTGGCAGTAAGTAGGTATGTTTGTATCCTTTGGTTTTTAATAAAATAATAATTTTGCTTGATTAAAATAAATATTTTCCTTTAGCTAGCTAGGTCGGTTAAGGGGTTAAAAAGGAAAATAAAAATACAAACTACAAGGACTTACTACTGTCACGGTAACTGGTCACGGTAGGGTCGGTAGGAGATATTATTAAAAAAAAACAAATATATTTTTGATTTATTCTTACCTAAGTAAAATAACTCCGTAAAATAATTATTTTTGCAGTACATTTTAGTAAATTGTATTACTTAATCAAGAAGGTTATTAGGAATAGTAAGGAAATCCAAATCTAATTAGTCTACACATAAAAGACGAAGGGTTACAAGGTTCATAACAGGGTTTTTACTAGACGATCACATGGCCAAATTAAATTATTTTCTTAGTTAACAATTAATCCAGGTCGATTTTTATTGAAGCGGTATAAGGTTTAGTTATTGAAAGTTACATTTTTGGTGCCGATAAACCAGGATTAGAATTAGCTTCTGTTTAATTAGTGAAGTAGCCATTATGGCTACATTTTTGCTGCCGTAAGAAAACTGGAATGTGAGCTGATTAGATTTGGATTGTACAATAAACTAAAATAAAATTAATTTCATTTTATATAAATATAAAGATAGTATTTATTAAATAAATATAATCATTTCCTCCTCTTGGCTTGACTTTTCCGGCGTAGTCTGGAGCATTAACGACTCATCATAATACCTGAAACAAACAAAAAAAAAACAAAAATAAACACAAAAATTAATTTATCAATAATTGCTAAAATATAAAATAAGTCTTCAATACTTAGTACGGCTCTAAAAAGTTAAGGGGCGACAGGTCATAAAATTTACATATATTTGTATACATATACATACACGTATATGTATACATGCACGTATATGTTTATGTATGGACATATACATATATCCATACATACATACATAGTTCTAACTTAATGTAACGAAATTATAGCAAGTGAAAAGTGATTTCAATATTATATAAAAAGTTAATATATATATTTTTTGTTTTGTTGGAAAAAGTCTATCTAAAGTGAAGTGCAGTGACTGTTTAAAGTGAATAAAATAAACAAGTGCGATCAGTAAATAAGTGAAAATGGAAAGAGTTACGAGGAAACGTACAGCCTCAGCTAAACAAAAGCCTACTCACACGGAGGCTACGCCAGCCATCAAAAAGAGTACAGTTGAACGTTTGGAGCAAAGATCAAGGGTAGCTAGAAGGATAATCAAAAAGAAATCGGATGTAAGACGCGGACTGTTTTATCATCTATTAAAGAGGACGGAACAGAAGATGACCGAAGGTCTTAGCCAATTGCGCAATGAACTGCAAACAGCTATCAGTCCATCCCATGACGAAGCCTTCGAATCTGTCGAAACTACACAGGAGGGTCAAGAAGAACCATTACAACAGGATGCAGGGCCAAGCGGAGAAAAGGATCTGTCCATTGAGGAAAAGAAAACTATCATATATAACATAAAAAACACAAACATAGAAAGACCAAAGTTTGGCAAGACAAAAACTCACCCAGTTACGTTCTTAGAAGATTTGGATACGTACATAAAAAAAGTGGCTACAGACACTAATGAAATAGAGAACATCTTAGAATGTATGGAGGGCACCGCTCGAGAGTGGGCAAGGCTTTACAAAGATAGATGGAAGAACCTTGCCGATTTCAAAGCTGACTTCCTCAAATCTTATTGGGGTAATCACGAACAGAACGAGCTAAGGCGTAATATTGTGCATGGAGTATGGGACAAGGCTCTAAATTCGATGCACGACTATTTTGTCAAAATAGTAGGCCAAGCGAAAATGTTGTCTTACACTATCCCGGAAGATCAATTGGTAGCTGATATAATGAGGCATTTTCCCAGATATGTACAGCAGGCGTTCGCTTCTTCTAAAATATCGACCATTTTCGAAACAGCTGATTTCCTACACTCTATGGATGATGTCAATAAACAAGAACCTCGCCACATACCTACTACACCCGGAACTGCAAAACAACCAGACAAGAAAAAAAATTCTACGCAGTATTCAAATTGGCGGAAACCGGAAGCTACTACGGCAGCTATTGTGCAAGATATAGTCAACGAGGATCCGGAAAACTAACTGTGGCTGATGAAAATGTCCCCGGATCAGCTGACAACAAAGATAGGGTCAAAATTCTAAAACTAATGAACAATATGAATTGGAAGCCAGGACAACTATTAGGCAAAAATAATAACGGTTTGCGTGCCCCAATCGAATTAGAAATAGTAAATGGTGATCAAGGAGTAGGATTAGGCTTTAGCTGTATTGAAAAAGTACAAATTATAGGATTACATGATTTGATTAATGTTTTAAAATTAAAAAGTGAACTGATAGAATTTAATGTAGATGAAAAATTTGTTGCATCTGTATTTGAGGAGTTAAAAGAAATACCAGAACCGAATTCGTTCAAGTGCGAAGTCATTATTCGAATGCGAGAATTTGAAATTAGGGCCTTATTAGACACGGGTAGCGATGTAACGTGTATATCTGAAGAATTCTGGGAAGTAGTGAAAAATAAATATCCAGGAATTCCCGTGATGCCAATCAAAACTTTTAATATAAAATCAGCTAAAGGTCACAAAAGCAAAGATATTAAAATCATGGCATTATTACCTATTCGTATTAAAGATCTAGAAATGGAAGTCGGATTTGTAGTAATACCGAACCTAAACTTTCCTTTGATTTTAGGATTTGATTGGCTTAAGGAAAACGTAGTGTCTATTGACCTTAGAAAAGAGAAATGTGGTGTTAATGTAGAACACAATGGGATTAGCACATTTATACCTTTTCACGATAGATATAATACAATAGGATGGGGAGACCAATGTAGCATCGATAGTTCGCAAACACCTCAGGCTCAGGTCATTTGTAAAGTCGGGATACCTCTGTTAGATCATGAGAAAAAGGCGTTGCATACAGTATTATCTAATTATAAAAATTTATTTGATTCGAAATTGGGCCGGGCTAATTGCTATCAACATGTAATAAAAATGGACAAACACGCGCCGGTAGTTAAGAGAAGTTACCCTATACCGTATGCCTATCGCGATAAAATAGAGTCCAAATTACGAGAATTAGAAGACCAGGGAATAATTAGTCGAACGCAAACAGAATACTGTAGTCCTTTAACATTCACCCTAAAGAAAGACGGTACAATAAGAGTCTTATTAGACGCGCGAGAAATAAACAAGTACATGATCGCCGAAACTGAGAAACCTACCTTGCAATTAGATGTGTTAAATTCATTTCACGGAGCTAAATTCATTAGTGTCATAGACCTAAATAATGCGTATTTCCAGATCCCAATATCAGACGAAAGCAGAAAGTATACAGGTTTTAGTTTTAATGGTAAATCTTACGTGTATAATGTGCTGCCTCAGGGTCTCAAAACATCCGTGGGAAGTTTCAGTCGGGCTATGGACAGCATACTCGGTCACGACGTTCGCGAATTCTGCGTCAATTATCTGGACGATTTGGCTATAATTTCCACCGGTACCCTGGAACAGCATTTAGAACATATAAACATAGTGCTGGGGAAATTGGAAAAGGCAGGTTTAACTTGCAATTTAGAGAAATGCAAATTTCTATGTAAAGAGGTCCATATGCTAGGTTACATAGTATCAACCGATGGAATACGAACTGATCCGGATAAAATTAAGGCTATACAGGATTTTCCAGTACCTAGGAAGATAAAACAACTTAGGGCCTTTCTAGGACTGTGTAATTTTTACCGTAGATTCATACCTAATTACAGTGAAAACATCCAACCTTTGTGTAATTTATTAAAGAAAAATGTTTTGTGGCACTGGGGTACGGTAGAACAGAATTCTTTTGAGAAAATAAAGGAGACATTTATAGACGTAATAGAACTTCAACATCCCGACTTTAACAAACCTTACTATTTACAAACGGACAGTTCAGGAATAGGATTAGCAGGAGTTCTATACCAACTAGATGACAATGGACAAATGAGAATTCTTGGTTTTCACAGTAAATCGTTAAGAGGAGCGCAATTAAATTATTCGACCTCTGAAAAAGAATTTTATGCAGTAATTAACTGTTTAGAGAAATTTGAAACTTATTTGAGAGGGACAAAGGTCATTATTCAAACAGATCATAAGGCCTTATTGTTTGTTAAAAATTGGAAACTGTATAATGCGCGAGTAATTCGTTGGATCAATTATTTAGAGCAGTTTCAATATGAAGTACAGCACATAAAAGGCAAAGAAAATATTGGTGCAGATGTGCTATCTAGATATCCACCACAATCTGATTTAATGCAAGAAGACAAAGTACGATTGCCTGAAATATTTTATACCGAAACTGAGAAAAACAAGGAATTGATAAGTAAATTAAGAAAAATAAAAGAATTCCAAAAACAAGATTCTGAAATAGACGAAATTATACAGGGTCTAGAGAATGGAGACAGTAGTGATAAAATCGGTCGAATAATTCAAAGGTGCTCGATACAAAATGGTGTGTTGTATTTCACTCCAGACAATACCCAAAATAAAGTAATATATTTGCCCAGGTCACTAATAACAGATGTCATAAAACAGGTACACTTAGAAATGGGTCATCAGGGAGCTTATAAAATAATAAAATATTTAAAGGATAGATTTTATTTTAGAGGCATTACTAGAGAGGTTAGAAAAATAATCAGGTCTTGTCACACTTGTCAAATGGTGAAAAACGATAATATGAAATATGTAGGACCATGTAAATCAATAGTTTCAAATGATATTGGAGATTTAGTCATGGCGGATCTTTATGGGCCTTTGCCATCAGGACAGTTTGGAATGAATTACATTTTGGTAGTACAAGACTCTTTTAGTAAGTTCATCAAATTATTTGCACTACGTAAGGCAACCGCATTATCTGTAATAGTTAGCATGAAAAAGTTCTTTAAAATTATTCATCCAAAAGCAGTCCTTACAGACAATGGTTCACAGTTCAGTTCAGCTCAATGGAGAAAATTTATGAATGAAAAAGGGGTTAAAACTATATACACTACAGTTAGAAATCCACGCCCTAATACTACGGAACGAGTCAATAGACAGCTCGGTGTCTTATTTAGAACTTATTGCGAAAAACGACATCAAAGCTGGGTGAAAATATTACCGAAAGTAGAAACTTTGTATAATAATACATTCCATGACAGTACCGGATTTACGCCATGTGAGATAATGTATGGACAACCTACACAATTATCGTTTGACAAAGAAATTATCAGTCATATGAAAAAGAACATCGCGGATATAAGGCAAAAAGTCAGAGAAAATTTAAAGAAAGCGGCAGATACAAGACAGGCAAAGTTTAATCAAAGTTTTAGACTGATACAATATCAAATTGGAGATTGGGTTAAAATACGAAAACTAAATAAATCAAACGCTCAACAAAAAATAACCAAAAAGTTTGAATCTATTTACGAAGGTCCTTATGTAATTGCAGCTATTCCCTTTCCAAACGTATATGTTTTGGTAGATCCATACACAAAAGTTGTCCGAGGTAAATTCAATACTATACATTTGTCAAGATATTATAAAAGTGATTAGCTGGTCCGGGGAAGCATTAGTTAACATATAGTATTAGTTTAGTGTGTATGAAAAATATGTTATTCGTTATAGAACTAAGTAAGTATTATATTAATAAGAATGTTAAACATTATTATATACAAATATCTTTATATTCTTAAAATAGACATTAAAATGTACTTACGATGACTTATGTAGAATGTAGATATATAGCGTTGATTTAAATGTAGAATCGCAGCACATTGTACAACAGCTGAAATTAGAAAAAATTTTTTTTAAATATATGGACATTTTAGTATTGTAGTTTGCTATTTTGGTTCTTATTGTGTATACTTTATATTTCAGTATTAAATTTTTTATTTTATGTTAAAAATATACATATAATCATATTATTGTAAATTAAAAACTAAAAAAATAAAAAGGTAATTTGTTAAAACTTGTAAAATTAGTTTTAAGTTTGTTTTAGAAATAAAAACAAAAAAAAAATGGAATAAAAAGGGAAAAAGAGATACGTAGGTTAGAATAGGGTCTTCTAACCTCATCCAGCATACGGGTAGTTCTATGTATGGAAGTAACACTATTCATACATACAAGTCGCATTGAGTAAAAAAAAAAAAAAAAACTCAACCATACGTAGAGTAGGTAAACATATAATTTATATAATGTATTTTATTTAATAACATATCTTTATAATGAATATAAAGGTAAATGTAAAACTTCTAAACCCTTTAAAAATAAAAGAAGCGAAATAAAGGGTTGAACTACCTGATGTTAACCGAAGACGCACTTAGGAGGTAGGGGTTTACTTAAAAAAAAAAAAATTTTTTTTTTGCAAATAGAAAAATTGAATTATAATTATTTAATTTTCATTAACAAAAAATAATCACTCTGAAGCAATTATTTGGAATAAATGATTGACTGAATATTCATCTGTATAAGTTAGTCTATTATAACTACATGATAATCATTAAAATCAACGTGTTAGTAGATGGACGTCAAATATAGAAGTGAAATAGCAATTTAATTACCTTTTATTTCGGTTGAAATTCCACGAAGCATATAGCGGAACACGTCTTGGTCCTTGTCACTTTGGATTAACTGAAAAACGGGAAGAAACCAGTTGAAACACAGAACAGTCTCAATATTTTAGCAGTTTATTGACGGCTACCGAAGAGTTTCAGTTTTGCAGACTATTTTTATGATCATATTGATTTGATAGCATTAAACTATTGAAATGTAACTTCAATTTCAAAGTAGAAATAATAAAGGAATCAAGACATGTTTAGATCACTATTACGTAAATAAATTGTAATAAAAAAAATGTATAAAAAAAAAACTAACATAAGAAAATATGAGCAGTATTAACAGTATCTTAGAAGCTGAAAACATGAAGAAGCAAAATTAAATAAAAAAATATACTCTATAAATTACACAAAACTAAACAAAATATTAACACGCTTTGAGGTACGCGCTAACCCACTTATTAAACGGGCCTCCTAAAAAATGGTTCACAGGAATTACTTCCTTTTTACACGTGGTTATCCTTTTGATCAAAAATCGCTTTTATTACACAGGCAATAGAGTCGAAAGTAAATTATTAGGTCAAGTAGAAGTTACGGTAGAGCTTTCTTATCAATATCAAGTGTGCAAGCTTTCTTATAAACAAAATGAGACGTAAAGTTAGTGTGTTGGTCGAAGTACCAGTAAACTATTTTCAGAAAATAATTATGGTAGATAGACTAGGTAGCAGAAAATGACAATAAAAAAAAAAAGTTTAAATTAAATAAATAAATAAATGTTTGCATAAATTAAAACGCGATATCATTAGTTTGATTAAATCAGGTGTAGGTAGATTACAGTGACTATTTAGTAATAAAGATAAAATAGAGTATCATTTACCTTTACTTAAGTGAAGTCGTCCATCAAATTAAACTCGTTGATTGGGTCCTGAAAAATCAAATTTCAATGTTAAGATAATTTTAATAATTGTTGTAAAATACCTATAGGTAACTTTTATCTGAAATTAAAAAACAATATATTTTTTTTTTCAATATATATAAATATGCATAAATAGGAAATAAAAAAATAGTACGTACGATAAATTCAGGAGGAGGTTGCTGCACTGTGGGAGACAAATTAAATAAAAGATCTTCCAGAGGCGTGGGAGGAGCTGGGGTCTGTAAAGTAAAGGGATTTGATTAAATTAACAGGTTAAATATTAAAATTAAAATAACAACATAAAAATAAAAAAACAATGTTTAACTTACTGGATCGGGGGACTGGTCATCGTGAGGGGGTTGACCAGCAGGTAATTCAAGATTAATTAGGATGACTCTGCTGTTGTTATGCGAAGAACTGGTACTTTGTTTTTTCTGTAATAATGAAATCTTTTATGGTACTAATAATTTAAAAATCAAATAAGTTAGAAAAGAAAAAAAAAAGTGAAAGAGAGTAATATACCTTAAGTCGATATCGGCGGTTTCTAAAATTTTTAATTTTCCTATTTAAGATTTTTAAATCGAAATCTGGGTGTGTCTTTTGACACAATGTTAATAACTCCTCTTTAGCCTCTTTAGTTCTTAGTTTGTCCCTAAAGTATAGGTCCTCTGAATCCCAAAGGACAGGGAAGTTAATAATAAGTTTGTCAAACCCTGTACACATTTTTAAAAATATACTAAATCAAAACACTGTGAAGTAGGTATGCACCGGGTTTGCTCTTGAAACAACAAACTGAAAGCTATGTTTTAAGCTAAGGGGCGCCATCTATCGTCATATAGTCAAAATCTTAAGGGAAAGTTTTAATTGTTGATGTTGCTAGTAAGTAAATGGAGTAACCGTACAAACGTATTATTTGGTGTAAACTCAAATATTATTAAAACAGATGTGATTAGTTTAAATCTTACGAGGGATTAATTCTTTTAAAGATATTCATTCAAATCTTTACAGTTCGTAATCACTAATTACAAAACATTTTCAGATATCGTAAACGAGTCTGTGGTGTACTCGCCATCAGTAAGAAAAAAAAACACTTAAGATAAAAGGATCAGAGTTGCGAGAAACAAAGAAAAAAAAAAGGGTCGAGCCAGGCAGCAAGATTTCATTACCTGCTCTAGAAATGTTATGTTTTAAGGAAGTTTGGATTAAATGTGATTTAGAAAGTTTGTAGTATATTTTTATAGTAGGGGTTAAATTGACTACTTTTAAATACAATGATAATAATATGAGTTTCCTAAAGAAATAATAATTACTGAAACAAAAATTATTGTTTGTCTATTGTGGGACAGATTATTTATTATTTAGTAATGCAAGTGTTAAGACAGGAAAATAATAAAAGGTGTCTATTAAAATACAATGAAAAGGAAATAGTATTGAATTAAAAATAAATTAACATTCAGTTCTGGCAAACAGCTAGACTAATGTAGCACTAACCTGACTGGTAATTGTTTTACTTTTATAAAATTCGTTACAAATGTATTACATATTATTTTTGAACTTACCAATAAATAACACATATCCGACAATTCACTTCACTGATTTTGCACTACTTATCTTCTCAACTCGAGGTAAAATTAAGACTGCGGGGAGCGCTTGTTTGAGAACAAACGCCAAACTATCCCTTCTACTCGACAGAAGCGTTGTCCTTCCATGTGCGTTGGCGCCGCCTCTTTGCGCGGGATTTAAATAACAGTGTTGCCAGTTTTAAAATTGGTAACGTAACGTTATTGAAAACGTTATTAACGGTAATACTTAAATTACAGAAACGTTAAATGATTGTTCAACAATTTATGTATCGTTTAATTATTTTAGTTTAAATTTTAAATCACATAGAGATATATAAATATATATATATATATATATATATTTTAAATGAAATGGAAACAAAGTTCCCCGTATTACTAAAATTAAGCAGATTTCTATATTTTATTGAGTTGATAGTCTTTTTTTAATGCATTTATCTTTGATTGCATATCAAAGGCCTTGGCAATTTGTAGAAATTGAGCGAAAGGGCAATGAAAGGCAATGAAAGAGCTTAATTATTCACTACGGAGAAATGATGGATATTTGGTGAATCTGAAAGAAGTATGTTTTATTTTTATAAAAATGGATTTTTACAGATAGACAAAAGCCAGATTGCAATCAACATAAATTTGTTGGTATTTTTTGCAAAATACACAAACTAGTCAACAAATTCTTATCAGTAGGCTAAAATCGTTATACGATTAGACCCATTTTAGAAGGGTAGTTTTTGTTGACTACACACTACACAAGAAGCTAAGAAGCACACATATGATTGGGTATACACACCTCTTACTGAGTGAGATCTTTGACATTAAAACAGATGATGACATGTCAGTAAACATGCATTATCACATTATTATCTGTTATGGATTTATTCACAAATTATTATACAGTTATAAGTTTTTTTTTAATGAGAGAAAGAGAACTCTACTTAATTTTTAAGAAAATATAAATTTAAGAAAGAATTTGAAATAGAGTAAATAGATAATCAGTAAGACTCATTTTCATATGTATGAGGTTAAAGTGTTTAACAAGTAGTAGATATGGAGAATTATGTTGTATCATAAATAAAATTTACTTTGGTTGACTTTATTGTTTTTAAAATTGACAATTACAGGCATAACATAGTTTTGACGTATATCTATGTTTTGTATGTAATAATAATATTTTGATACGATGTATCAAAATGTTATGCAAGTTTTAGTTTTCTTGAACACTTCATCTTTAATATGGAAATGAGTCTGAAGTCGAATATCCCATTCATGTATGAGACACGCTCCAAGAAAACTTGATTGGAATAGTTATTTGCTACTAGAATTAGGACCGAATTTTATTTAATGGAGAACGAACATCCCAGTAATTGTACCAAATGTTTTTCTTATTATGCTTAGGGAGGTTTTATTGGTTCACTTATTAACCGGACAATGTGGTTAAGTCGCCGGGTAGAAAGACCCATAGACTAGGGTGCAACCACGAAATCGAGCTAGTAGAGCTTGTTGGCCTCACAACCCAGCACCCTTTATGCAAATGGGAAAATCGTGACGAAAAGATGGTCATTATTCATTAATGAGATTCAGAAGGTCTGAGTTTTGTACTAAATCAATTTCAATCAATAAGTATTGGTTTAAACACACACCATACATCACACGTTTAGAATAATACAGGGGGGAAGGGGATAATACCAACAAAAATAGGATCTTCACATAATTTTTATTCTTTTTATTGAAATATTGTGCGAGAATTTTACATGTATGTGTGTAACAATACACTGCAAATTCTCGAAGGGGCGATTGTAACTAGACGCACTAGCTGCTCTAGCTAACAAGTAAATTGAGTGAAACAGAAAACTGTTATAAAATTATTCTCAGCAATTGAATCTACGATTAAATTGGTCATATTTTAATAAATAGTATTTCATTTAAATATTTATTTTTACGCTAAATAAGTATTTTCTTAATTCTCTGAATTAAATCAAACACAAAGCATTTCTATTTCAAGCTTAAATAACAAGCAATAGTTTCATAGAACTTGACTATAATAGCTCATTAATCAGACGTCGAGTGTTTGTTTAAACTTATCAACAAGGGCTCTTTAGAGGAACAGAGGCGGCTCGGATTGAAAGAGGCGGTCGGGTCGGCCGGGTTAGGCGAGCTAGGTGCGCTAGCGAGGTCGGGTTTGATGTATACCGATCCCCGAGGGAACTCGAGGCATTCTTATTTTGACCGTCGGATTGTCATTGACTCTGGCTCGCTCGTATAGTGTATAGTGAAAAGGTGAATCGTGAGGTTATTGTCGATAAGGTTGAGTTTGACGCTGTGTAACTACTATGTTGCATTGTGTTGAATTGTCGACTTTATTTTGTTGATAATAAGGTTGAGAGTTCAATAGTGTAGTGTTCAACAGTGCAGTGCAGTGTCTCCGCTACAACTTGTTGGATTTTCAATCTTTTTGTTACGTGTTTTGGTGAGTTTTTCCGCGATTTTGAGCTAGATCAATGGCCAGGTTGCATAGTCAACCTGACTGAATACACTTCATCTATCGGTGAGAATGAAGTTTATTCAGGAATCCTGTATAGTTTTTAGGACCAGATCTGGAGGGGGGTCTCAGACACTAGGGTTTGCTACACCTCGGTTTTGTCGGCCGAAAGTTTTCTAGCTTAGAGTAGGGCTAGGGTTCTCACACACATTTAAGTAAAATAGAGGTTAGCCTCTAATTTTTTTGCATACATTAGAATAGGTGAATTGGGGTAGAGTTAGAGTAGAGTCATACACAGGATGGTGGTATTATTTTTAATCAGTGGAGATGGGAAAGGGATAAAGTGTTATATTTTTGTTACCATTTATATAAAATTGGTTTGGTTTACAACTTTATGATCCTTAATAGCAGTAAAATATGGATCAATAAATTCAGTAAAATATGGATGTGATACTGAGACGCGTACATTAAATATGATACTAAGGTAATTAACACATATTTTTTGGGAGAGTTTAGGGGAACAAAATTATTTGAGGACATACTAAATAATTTTGTTACAGGGAGCTAGTGACAGGCGAAGCAGTTCACTAGTGACAATTGAGCTTTTCTACAAGGGGTAAAAAGGGGCAGTTAAGTCATATTTATTAGACGAATGTTCTCAGTATTGCATACATATTTACAAAATATTCAGACGAGTTTCTTGGCGTTTCTTCTTGTCTGAAAGTAGGTTCCGAAACGCTGGTAAATATACATTTTTATTGTGCATAGGAATACCTATTAAAAACAATACAAAACAAAATAGGTATTATAAGGTTAGTTGGCCTGACTCCATCCGTACGTGGCAGTAAGTAGGTATGTTTGTATCCTTTGGTTTTTAATAAAATAATAATTTTGCTTGATTAAAATAAATATTTTCCTTTAGCTAGCTAGGTCGGTTAAGGGGTTAAAAAGGAAAATAAAAATACAAACTACAAGGACTTACTACTGTCACGGTAACTGGTCACGGTAGGGTCGGTAGGAGATATTATTAAAAAAAAACAAATATATTTTTGATTTATTCTTACCTAAGTAAAATAACTCCGTAAAATAATTATTTTTGCAGTACATTTTAGTAAATTGTATTACTTAATCAAGAAGGTTATTAGGAATAGTAAGGAAATCCAAATCTAATTAGTCTACACATAAAAGACGAAGGGTTACAAGGTTCATAACAGGGTTTTTACTAGACGATCACATGGCCAAATTAAATTATTTTCTTAGTTAACAATTAATCCAGGTCGATTTTTATTGAAGCGGTATAAGGTTTAGTTATTGAAAGTTACATTTTTGGTGCCGATAAACCAGGATTAGAATTAGCTTCTGTTTAATTAGTGAAGTAGCCATTATGGCTACATTTTTGCTGCCGTAAGAAAACTGGAATGTGAGCTGATTAGATTTGGATTGTACAATAAACTAAAATAAAATTAATTTCATTTTATATAAATATAAAGATAGTATTTATTAAATAAATATAATCATTTCCTCCTCTTGGCTTGACTTTTCCGGCGTAGTCTGGAGCATTAACGACTCATCATAATACCTGAAACAAACAAAAAAAAAACAAAAATAAACACAAAAATTAATTTATCAATAATTGCTAAAATATAAAATAAGTCTTCAATACTTAGTACGGCTCTAAAAAGTTAAGGGGCGACAGGTCATAAAATTTACATATATTTGTATACATATACATACACGTATATGTATACATGCACGTATATGTTTATGTATGGACATATACATATATCCATACATACATACATAGTTCTAACTTAATGTAACGAAATTATAGCAAGTGAAAAGTGATTTCAATATTATATAAAAAGTTAATATATATATTTTTTGTTTTGTTGGAAAAAGTCTATCTAAAGTGAAGTGCAGTGACTGTTTAAAGTGAATAAAATAAACAAGTGCGATCAGTAAATAAGTGAAAATGGAAAGAGTTACGAGGAAACGTACAGCCTCAGCTAAACAAAAGCCTACTCACACGGAGGCTACGCCAGCCATCAAAAAGAGTACAGTTGAACGTTTGGAGCAAAGATCAAGGGTAGCTAGAAGGATAATCAAAAAGAAATCGGATGTAAGACGCGGACTGTTTTATCATCTATTAAAGAGGACGGAACAGAAGATGACCGAAGGTCTTAGCCAATTGCGCAATGAACTGCAAACAGCTATCAGTCCATCCCATGACGAAGCCTTCGAATCTGTCGAAACTACACAGGAGGGTCAAGAAGAACCATTACAACAGGATGCAGGGCCAAGCGGAGAAAAGGATCTGTCCATTGAGGAAAAGAAAACTATCATATATAACATAAAAAACACAAACATAGAAAGACCAAAGTTTGGCAAGACAAAAACTCACCCAGTTACGTTCTTAGAAGATTTGGATACGTACATAAAAAAAGTGGCTACAGACACTAATGAAATAGAGAACATCTTAGAATGTATGGAGGGCACCGCTCGAGAGTGGGCAAGGCTTTACAAAGATAGATGGAAGAACCTTGCCGATTTCAAAGCTGACTTCCTCAAATCTTATTGGGGTAATCACGAACAGAACGAGCTAAGGCGTAATATTGTGCATGGAGTATGGGACAAGGCTCTAAATTCGATGCACGACTATTTTGTCAAAATAGTAGGCCAAGCGAAAATGTTGTCTTACACTATCCCGGAAGATCAATTGGTAGCTGATATAATGAGGCATTTTCCCAGATATGTACAGCAGGCGTTCGCTTCTTCTAAAATATCGACCATTTTCGAAACAGCTGATTTCCTACACTCTATGGATGATGTCAATAAACAAGAACCTCGCCACATACCTACTACACCCGGAACTGCAAAACAACCAGACAAGAAAAAAAATTCTACGCAGTATTCAAATTGGCGGAAACCGGAAGCTACTACGGCAGCTATTGTGCAAGATATAGTCAACGAGGATCCGGAAAACTAACTGTGGCTGATGAAAATGTCCCCGGATCAGCTGACAACAAAGATAGGGTCAAAATTCTAAAACTAATGAACAATATGAATTGGAAGCCAGGCCAACTATTAGGCAAAAATAATAACGGTTTGCGTGCCCCAATCGAATTAGAAATAGTAAATGGTGATCAAGGAGTAGGATTAGGCTTTAGCTGTATTGAAAAAGTACAAATTATAGGATTACATGATTTGATTAATGTTTTAAAATTAAAAAGTGAACTGATAGAATTTAATGTAGATGAAAAATTTGTTGCATCTGTATTTGAGGAGTTAAAAGAAATACCAGAACCGAATTCGTTCAAGTGCGAAGTCATTATTCGAATGCGAGAATTTGAAATTAGGGCCTTATTAGACACGGGTAGCGATGTAACGTGTATATCTGAAGAATTCTGGGAAGTAGTGAAAAATAAATATCCAGGAATTCCCGTGATGCCAATCAAAACTTTTAATATAAAATCAGCTAAAGGTCACAAAAGCAAAGATATTAAAATCATGGCATTATTACCTATTCGTATTAAAGATCTAGAAATGGAAGTCGGATTTGTAGTAATACCGAACCTAAACTTTCCTTTGATTTTAGGATTTGATTGGCTTAAGGAAAACGTAGTGTCTATTGACCTTAGAAAAGAGAAATGTGGTGTTAATGTAGAACACAATGGGATTAGCACATTTATACCTTTTCACGATAGATATAATACAATAGGATGGGGAGACCAATGTAGCATCGATAGTTCGCAAACACCTCAGGCTCAGGTCATTTGTAAAGTCGGGATACCTCTGTTAGATCATGAGAAAAAGGCGTTGCATACAGTATTATCTAATTATAAAAATTTATTTGATTCGAAATTGGGCCGGGCTAATTGCTATCAACATGTAATAAAAATGGACAAACACGCGCCGGTAGTTAAGAGAAGTTACCCTATACCGTATGCCTATCGCGATAAAATAGAGTCCAAATTACGAGAATTAGAAGACCAGGGAATAATTAGTCGAACGCAAACAGAATACTGTAGTCCTTTAACATTCACCCTAAAGAAAGACGGTACAATAAGAGTCTTATTAGACGCGCGAGAAATAAACAAGTACATGATCGCCGAAACTGAGAAACCTACCTTGCAATTAGATGTGTTAAATTCATTTCACGGAGCTAAATTCATTAGTGTCATAGACCTAAATAATGCGTATTTCCAGATCCCAATATCAGACGAAAGCAGAAAGTATACAGGTTTTAGTTTTAATGGTAAATCTTACGTGTATAATGTGCTGCCTCAGGGTCTCAAAACATCCGTGGGAAGTTTCAGTCGGGCTATGGACAGCATACTCGGTCACGACGTTCGCGAATTCTGCGTCAATTATCTGGACGATTTGGCTATAATTTCCACCGGTACCCTGGAACAGCATTTAGAACATATAAACATAGTGCTGGGGAAATTGGAAAAGGCAGGTTTAACTTGCAATTTAGAGAAATGCAAATTTCTATGTAAAGAGGTCCATATGCTAGGTTACATAGTATCAACCGATGGAATACGAACTGATCCGGATAAAATTAAGGCTATACAGGATTTTCCAGTACCTAGGAAGATAAAACAACTTAGGGCCTTTCTAGGACTGTGTAATTTTTACCGTAGATTCATACCTAATTACAGTGAAAACATCCAACCTTTGTGTAATTTATTAAAGAAAAATGTTTTGTGGCACTGGGGTACGGTAGAACAGAATTCTTTTGAGAAAATAAAGGAGACATTTATAGACGTAATAGAACTTCAACATCCCGACTTTAACAAACCTTACTATTTACAAACGGACAGTTCAGGAATAGGATTAGCAGGAGTTCTATACCAACTAGATGACAATGGACAAATGAGAATTCTTGGTTTTCACAGTAAATCGTTAAGAGGAGCGCAATTAAATTATTCGACCTCTGAAAAAGAATTTTATGCAGTAATTAACTGTTTAGAGAAATTTGAAACTTATTTGAGAGGGACAAAGGTCATTATTCAAACAGATCATAAGGCCTTATTGTTTGTTAAAAATTGGAAACTGTATAATGCGCGAGTAATTCGTTGGATCAATTATTTAGAGCAGTTTCAATATGAAGTACAGCACATAAAAGGCAAAGAAAATATTGGTGCAGATGTGCTATCTAGATATCCACCACAATCTGATTTAATGCAAGAAGACAAAGTACGATTGCCTGAAATATTTTATACCGAAACTGAGAAAAACAAGGAATTGATAAGTAAATTAAGAAAAATAAAAGAATTCCAAAAACAAGATTCTGAAATAGACGAAATTATACAGGGTCTAGAGAATGGAGACAGTAGTGATAAAATCGGTCGAATAATTCAAAGGTGCTCGATACAAAATGGTGTGTTGTATTTCACTCCAGACAATACCCAAAATAAAGTAATATATTTGCCCAGGTCACTAATAACAGATGTCATAAAACAGGTACACTTAGAAATGGGTCATCAGGGAGCTTATAAAATAATAAAATATTTAAAGGATAGATTTTATTTTAGAGGCATTACTAGAGAGGTTAGAAAAATAATCAGGTCTTGTCACACTTGTCAAATGGTGAAAAACGATAATATGAAATATGTAGGACCATGTAAATCAATAGTTTCAAATGATATTGGAGATTTAGTCATGGCGGATCTTTATGGGCCTTTGCCATCAGGACAGTTTGGAATGAATTACATTTTGGTAGTACAAGACTCTTTTAGTAAGTTCATCAAATTATTTGCACTACGTAAGGCAACCGCATTATCTGTAATAGTTAGCATGAAAAAGTTCTTTAAAATTATTCATCCAAAAGCAGTCCTTACAGACAATGGTTCACAGTTCAGTTCAGCTCAATGGAGAAAATTTATGAATGAAAAAGGGGTTAAAACTATATACACTACAGTTAGAAATCCACGCCCTAATACTACGGAACGAGTCAATAGACAGCTCGGTGTCTTATTTAGAACTTATTGCGAAAAACGACATCAAAGCTGGGTGAAAATATTACCGAAAGTAGAAACTTTGTATAATAATACATTCCATGACAGTACCGGATTTACGCCATGTGAGATAATGTATGGACAACCTACACAATTATCGTTTGACAAAGAAATTATCAGTCATATGAAAAAGAACATCGCGGATATAAGGCAAAAAGTCAGAGAAAATTTAAAGAAAGCGGCAGATACAAGACAGGCAAAGTTTAATCAAAGTTTTAGACTGATACAATATCAAATTGGAGATTGGGTTAAAATACGAAAACTAAATAAATCAAACGCTCAACAAAAAATAACCAAAAAGTTTGAATCTATTTACGAAGGTCCTTATGTAATTGCAGCTATTCCCTTTCCAAACGTATATGTTTTGGTAGATCCATACACAAAAGTTGTCCGAGGTAAATTCAATACTATACATTTGTCAAGATATTATAAAAGTGATTAGCTGGTCCGGGGAAGCATTAGTTAACATATAGTATTAGTTTAGTGTGTATGAAAAATATGTTATTCGTTATAGAACTAAGTAAGTATTATATTAATAAGAATGTTAAACATTATTATATACAAATATCTTTATATTCTTAAAATAGACATTAAAATGTACTTACGATGACTTATGTAGAATGTAGATATATAGCGTTGATTTAAATGTAGAATCGCAGCACATTGTACAACAGCTGAAATTAGAAAAAATTTTTTTTAAATATATGGACATTTTAGTATTGTAGTTTGCTATTTTGGTTCTTATTGTGTATACTTTATATTTCAGTATTAAATTTTTTATTTTATGTTAAAAATATACATATAATCATATTATTGTAAATTAAAAACTAAAAAAATAAAAAGGTAATTTGTTAAAACTTGTAAAATTAGTTTTAAGTTTGTTTTAGAAATAAAAACAAAAAAAAAATGGAATAAAAAGGGAAAAAGAGATACGTAGGTTAGAATAGGGTCTTCTAACCTCATCCAGCATACGGGTAGTTCTATGTATGGAAGTAACACTATTCATACATACAAGTCGCATTGAGTAAAAAAAAAAAAAAAACTCAACCATACGTAGAGTAGGTAAACATATAATTTATATAATGTATTTTATTTAATAACATATCTTTATAATGAATATAAAGGTAAATGTAAAACTTCTAAACCCTTTAAAAATAAAAGAAGCGAAATAAAGGGTTGAACTACCTGATGTTAACCGAAGACGCACTTAGGAGGTAGGGGTTTACTTAAAAAAAAAAAAATTTTTTTTTTGCAAATAGAAAAATTGAATTATAATTATTTAATTTTCATTAACAAAAAATAATCACTCTGAAGCAATTATTTGGAATAAATGATTGACTGAATATTCATCTGTATAAGTTAGTCTATTATAACTACATGATAATCATTAAAATCAACGTGTTAGTAGATGGACGTCAAATATAGAAGTGAAATAGCAATTTAATTACCTTTTATTTCGGTTGAAATTCCACGAAGCATATAGCGGAACACGTCTTGGTCCTTGTCACTTTGGATTAACTGAAAAACGGGAAGAAACCAGTTGAAACACAGAACAGTCTCAATATTTTAGCAGTTTATTGACGGCTACCGAAGAGTTTCAGTTTTGCAGACTATTTTTATGATCATATTGATTTGATAGCATTAAACTATTGAAATGTAACTTCAATTTCAAAGTAGAAATAATAAAGGAATCAAGACATGTTTAGATCACTATTACGTAAATAAATTGTAATAAAAAAAATGTATAAAAAAAAAACTAACATAAGAAAATATGAGCAGTATTAACAGTATCTTAGAAGCTGAAAACATGAAGAAGCAAAATTAAATAAAAAAATATACTCTATAAATTACACAAAACTAAACAAAATATTAACACGCTTTGAGGTACGCGCTAACCCACTTATTAAACGGGCCTCCTAAAAAATGGTTCACAGGAATTACTTCCTTTTTACACGTGGTTATCCTTTTGATCAAAAATCGCTTTTATTACACAGGCAATAGAGTCGAAAGTAAATTATTAGGTCAAGTAGAAGTTACGGTAGAGCTTTCTTATCAATATCAAGTGTGCAAGCTTTCTTATAAACAAAATGAGACGTAAAGTTAGTGTGTTGGTCGAAGTACCAGTAAACTATTTTCAGAAAATAATTATGGTAGATAGACTAGGTAGCAGAAAATGACAATAAAAAAAAAAAGTTTAAATTAAATAAATAAATAAATGTTTGCATAAATTAAAACGCGATATCATTAGTTTGATTAAATCAGGTGTAGGTAGATTACAGTGACTATTTAGTAATAAAGATAAAATAGAGTATCATTTACCTTTACTTAAGTGAAGTCGTCCATCAAATTAAACTCGTTGATTGGGTCCTGAAAAATCAAATTTCAATGTTAAGATAATTTTAATAATTGTTGTAAAATACCTATAGGTAACTTTTATCTGAAATTAAAAAACAATATATTTTTTTTTTCAATATATATAAATATGCATAAATAGGAAATAAAAAAATAGTACGTACGATAAATTCAGGAGGAGGTTGCTGCACTGTGGGAGACAAATTAAATAAAAGATCTTCCAGAGGCGTGGGAGGAGCTGGGGTCTGTAAAGTAAAGGGATTTGATTAAATTAACAGGTTAAATATTAAAATTAAAATAACAACATAAAAATAAAAAAACAATGTTTAACTTACTGGATCGGGGGACTGGTCATCGTGAGGGGGTTGACCAGCAGGTAATTCAAGATTAATTAGGATGACTCTGCTGTTGTTATGCGAAGAACTGGTACTTTGTTTTTTCTGTAATAATGAAATCTTTTATGGTACTAATAATTTAAAAATCAAATAAGTTAGAAAAGAAAAAAAAAAGTGAAAGAGAGTAATATACCTTAAGTCGATATCGGCGGTTTCTAAAATTTTTAATTTTCCTATTTAAGATTTTTAAATCGAAATCTGGGTGTGTCTTTTGACACAATGTTAATAACTCCTCTTTAGCCTCTTTAGTTCTTAGTTTGTCCCTAAAGTATAGGTCCTCTGAATCCCAAAGGACAGGGAAGTTAATAATAAGTTTGTCAAACCCTGTACACATTTTTAAAAATATACTAAATCAAAACACTGTGAAGTAGGTATGCACCGGGTTTGCTCTTGAAACAACAAACTGAAAGCTATGTTTTAAGCTAAGGGGCGCCATCTATCGTCATATAGTCAAAATCTTAAGGGAAAGTTTTAATT
Source organism: Pammene aurita (assembly GCA_947086415.1). Taxonomy (NCBI): domain Eukaryota; kingdom Metazoa; phylum Arthropoda; class Insecta; order Lepidoptera; family Tortricidae; genus Pammene; species Pammene aurita. The sequence continues at coordinate 16,238,058 of OX352290.1, forward strand.
GTTGATGTTGCTAGTAAGTAAATGGAGTAACCGTACAAACGTATTATTTGGTGTAAACTCAAATATTATTAAAACAGATGTGATTAGTTTAAATCTTATGAGGGATTAATTCTTTTAAAGATATTCATTCAAATCTTTACAGTTCGTAATCACTAATTACAAAACATTTTCAGATATCGTAAACGAGTCTGTGGTGTACTCGCCATCAGTAAGAAAAAAAAACACTTAAGATAAAAGGATCAGAGTTGCGAGAAACAAAGAAAAAAAAAAGGGTCGAGCCAGGCAGCAAGATTTCATTACCTGCTCTAGAAATGTTATGTTTTAAGGAAGTTTGGATTAAATGTGATTTAGAAAGTTTGTAGTATATTTTTATAGTAGGGGTTAAATTGACTACTTTTAAATACAATGATAATAATATGAGTTTCCTAAAGAAATAATAATTACTGAAACAAAAATTATTGTTTGTCTATTGTGGGACAGATTATTTATTATTTAGTAATGCAAGTGTTAAGACAGGAAAATAATAAAAGGTGTCTATTAAAATACAATGAAAAGGAAATAGTATTGAATTAAAAATAAATTAACATTCAGTTCTGGCAAACAGCTAGACTAATGTAGCACTAACCTGACTGGTAATTGTTTTACTTTTATAAAATTCGTTACAAATGTATTACATATTATTTTTGAACTTACCAATAAATAACACATATCCGACAATTCACTTCACTGATTTTGCACTACTTATCTTCTCAACTCGAGGTAAAATTAAGACTGCGGGGAGCGCTTGTTTGAGAACAAACGCCAAACTATCCCTTCTACTCGACAGAAGCGTTGTCCTTCCATGTGCGTTGGCGCCGCCTCTTTGCGCGGGATTTAAATAACAGTGTTGCCAGTTTTAAAATTGGTAACGTAACGTTATTGAAAACGTTATTAACGGTAATACTTAAATTACAGAAACGTTAAATGATTGTTCAACAATTTATGTATCGTTTAATTATTTTAGTTTAAATTTTAAATCACATAGAGATATATAAATATATATATATATATATATATATTTTAAATGAAATGGAAACAAAGTTCCCCGTATTACTAAAATTAAGCAGATTTCTATATTTTATTGAGTTGATAGTCTTTTTTTAATGCATTTATCTTTGATTGCATATCAAAGGCCTTGGCAATTTGTATAAATTGAGCGAAAGGGCAATGAAAGGCAATGAAAGAGCTTAATTATTCACTACGGAGAAATGATGGATATTTGGTGAATCTGAAAGAAGTATGTTTTATTTTTATAAAAATGGATTTTTACAGATAGACAAAAGCCAGATTGCAATCAACATAAATTTGTTGGTATTTTTTGCAAAATACACAAACTAGTCAACAAATTCTTATCAGTAGGCTAAAATCGTTATACGATTAGACCCATTTTAGAAGGGTAGTTTTTGTTGACTACACACTACACAAGAAGCTAAGAAGCACACATATGATTGGGTATACACACCTCTTACTGAGTGAGATCTTTGACATTAAAACAGATGATGACATGTCAGTAAACATGCATTATCACATTATTATCTGTTATGGATTTATTCACAAATTATTATACAGTTATAAGTTTTTTTTTAATGAGAGAAAGAGAACTCTACTTAATTTTTAAGAAAATATAAATTTAAGAAAGAATTTGAAATAGAGTAAATAGATAATCAGTAAGACTCATTTTCATATGTATGAGGTTAAAGTGTTTAACAAGTAGTAGATATGGAGAATTATGTTGTATCATAAATAAAATTTACTTTGGTTGACTTTATTGTTTTTAAAATTGACAATTACAGGCATAACATAGTTTTGACGTATATCTATGTTTTGTATGTAATAATAATATTTTGATACGATGTATCAAAATGTTATGCAAGTTTTAGTTTTCTTGAACACTTCATCTTTAATATGGAAATGAGTCTGAAGTCGAATATCCCATTCATGTATGAGACACGCTCCAAGAAAACTTGATTGGAATAGTTATTTGCTACTAGAATTAGGACCGAATTTTATTTAATGGAGAACGAACATCCCAGTAATTGTACCAAATGTTTTTCTTATTATGCTTAGGGAGGTTTTATTGGTTCACTTATTAACCGGACAATGTGGTTAAGTCGCCGGGTAGAAAGACCCATAGACTAGGGTGCAACCACGAAATCGAGCTAGTAGAGCTTGTTGGCCTCACAACCCAGCACCCTTTATGCAAATGGGAAAATCGTGACGAAAAGATGGTCATTATTCATTAATGAGATTCAGAAGGTCTGAGTTTTGTACTAAATCAATTTCAATCAATAAGTATTGGTTTAAACACACACCATACATCACACGTTTAGAATAATACAGGGGGGAAGGGGATAATACCAACAAAAATAGGATCTTCACATAATTTTTATTCTTTTTATTGAAATATTGTGCGAGAATTTTACATGTATGTGTGTAACAATACACTGCAAATTCTCGAAGGGGCGATTGTAACTAGACGCACTAGCTGCTCTAGCTAACAAGTAAATTGAGTGAAACAGAAAACTGTTATAAAATTATTCTCAGCAATTGAATCTACGATTAAATTGGTCATATTTTAATAAATAGTATTTCATTTAAATATTTATTTTTACGCTAAATAAGTATTTTCTTAATTCTCTGAATTAAATCAAACACAAAGCATTTCTATTTCAAGCTTAAATAACAAGCAATAGTTTCATAGAACTTGACTATAATAGCTCATTAATCAGACGTCGAGTGTTTGTTTAAACTTATCAACAAGGGCTCTTTAGAGGAACAGAGGCGGCTCGGATTGAAAGAGGCGGTCGGGTCGGCCGGGTTAGGCGAGCTAGGTGCGCTAGCGAGGTCGGGTTTGATGTATACCGATCCCCGAGGGAACTCGAGGCATTCTTATTTTGACCGTCGGATTGTCATTGACTCTGGCTCGCTCGTATAGTGTATAGTGAAAAGGTGAATCGTGAGGTTATTGTCGATAAGGTTGAGTTTGACGCTGTGTAACTACTATGTTGCATTGTGTTGAATTGTCGACTTTATTTTGTTGATAATAAGGTTGAGAGTTCAATAGTGTAGTGTTCAACAGTGCAGTGCAGTGTCTCCGCTACAACTTGTTGGATTTTCAATCTTTTTGTTACGTGTTTTGGTGAGTTTTTCCGCGATTTTGAGCTAGATCAATGGCCAGGTTGCATAGTCAACCTGACTGAATACACTTCATCTATCGGTGAGAATGAAGTTTATTCAGGAATCCTGTATAGTTTTTAGGACCAGATCTGGAGGGGGGTCTCAGACACTAGGGTTTGCTACACCTCGGTTTTGTCGGCCGAAAGTTTTCTAGCTTAGAGTAGGGCTAGGGTTCTCACACACATTTAAGTAAAATAGAGGTTAGCCTCTAATTTTTTTGCATACATTAGAATAGGTGAATTGGGGTAGAGTTAGAGTAGAGTCATACACAGGATGGTGGTATTATTTTTAATCAGTGGAGATGGGAAAGGGATAAAGTGTTATATTTTTGTTACCATTTATATAAAATTGGTTTGGTTTACAACTTTATGATCCTTAATAGCAGTAAAATATGGATCAATAAATTCAGTAAAATATGGATGTGATACTGAGACGCGTACATTAAATATGATACTAAGGTAATTAACACATATTTTTTGGGAGAGTTTAGGGGAACAAAATTATTTGAGGACATACTAAATAATTTTGTTACAGGGAGCTAGTGACAGGCGAAGCAGTTCACTAGTGACAATTGAGCTTTTCTACAAGGGGTAAAAAGGGGCAGTTAAGTCATATTTATTAGACGAATGTTCTCAGTATTGCATACATATTTACAAAATATTCAGACGAGTTTCTTGGCGTTTCTTCTTGTCTGAAAGTAGGTTCCGAAACGCTGGTAAATATACATTTTTATTGTGCATAGGAATACCTATTAAAAACAATACAAAACAAAATAGGTATTATAAGGTTAGTTGGCCTGACTCCATCCGTACGTGGCAGTAAGTAGGTATGTTTGTATCCTTTGGTTTTTAATAAAATAATAATTTTGCTTGATTAAAATAAATATTTTCCTTTAGCTAGCTAGGTCGGTTAAGGGGTTAAAAAGGAAAATAAAAATACAAACTACAAGGACTTACTACTGTCACGGTAACTGGTCACGGTAGGGTCGGTAGGAGATATTATTTAAAAAAAACAAATATATTTTTGATTTATTCTTACCTAAGTAAAATAACTCCGTAAAATAATTATTTTTGCAGTACATTTTAGTAAATTGTATTACTTAATCAAGAAGGTTATTAGGAATAGTAAGGAAATCCAAATCTAATTAGTCTACACATAAAAGACGAAGGGTTACAAGGTTCATAACAGGGTTTTTACTAGACGATCACATGGCCAAATTAAATTATTTTCTTAGTTAACAATTAATCCAGGTCGATTTTTATTGAAGCGGTATAAGGTTTAGTTATTGAAAGTTACAGGCTTAAAGATCTTTTCTTCTCAAAGAAATTGTACATTTCACTAAAGAGAAACTAATTATTTATTAATTAAGTAAATAAAATAATAAGTATCGCATTCATATACGAGTAGTAAAGTGAAAAGTCTGCTACAGTGGTTTCAGTGGGTTGTTTATGCCGTTTATGGAATAAAAGTATATTAACAGTGACCGTACTAGCTGTAGAAAAATACATAGCGGTTTGGCATCCTTTGATATTGAAATCAACCTGCGTTAAGAGAAGAGTGACAAAAATAATTGAAATCCTGTGGGTACTATCAATATTAGAAACCTTGCCTAAGTTGTTCGAAGTTGATATTTATGATCCAGACCCCAGACCCGACACTTAGCCGTGTACTTCGCGCCATCCTCTCATCTGGCAAGGATCTTGAACGGAATGCTAGCCCATTTTAACCTTTTTCCTACCTCTAATAATAATGAATTTTGTTTATTCAACGATAGTACCTACTTAAGGTTAATACGAGGCAGAAGAAGCAATATACGCATATAATTTTTAACTTTAAAGATCCGAGAAGAAAAATCAACTGGCTCATGTGTAAGTTTGTATAAAATACAGTAAGGGCTTGTTCCACAATCTCCAGATAAACTTATCTGCCAGTTAAAATTATTGCTATCGTTTTCTCCAGTCATATAAAAGAAAAGGACAGCAAACATTTATCTGACAGATATGCTTTAACTGGAGATTGTGAAACAGGCCATTAGTATATAAAACAAAATACCTAATGTTGTAAATAGACAAAATACATATGACATTTAACAAAAAATATACGAAGTTTCGTAAATTGGGTTAACACGTTTTAAATACGTCACATACCTTACCTAATCCCTAACATCATTGATTCATCATTAGAGGATTTATGATATTGGTGTAGATAAACAATTTTCAGATAGGTACTTATTTTTTTTTTATAAACATACATACATGCCTTCTTGATCAGTTCAATTGACAACATTTCATTTTTTTGAGTACTAATTTTTCCGAGGGTTTCCGCGATCGAGATTTTACCACTAGATGGCAGCACCTTGACTGGGACTGGGACTCCGATGGGCGGTTGAGAAGTGTAAGACTTCTTCAGCAGATGTCGCTAGGCGCCTCCTTAATATAGTAGTAATTGGCTCAGTACTCAGTTGGTCAGAGCAATGGGTAAGTATCCCAGAGTCGCGAGTCTCGCCTGAAACGGGGGATTTTTCTACTTTTCCTTTACTTTTATAAACATTACGCATGTATATGTTACTATTTCATGACTGACAGCTTTTCCAAAAGGACGTTATTGTCGACTTGGTCGATCGCATTCCTGAAATCCAGGTAAGCAACGTCAACTTGGCACACCTCATTCAGTTTCTTTGAGACATGGTCGACAAGTGTGAGAAGATTGTGTCGACAGATCGACCTTTTCTAAAACCATGCTGAGCATCATCTAAGTACGGATCAACAAGAGTATATAATTTGGAATGCAAAACACTCTTAAAGACCTTGGTAAAGGAGCTCAAAACGGCGATAGGACGATAGTTTTCCACCACCGACTTATCATCGGACTTAAATACGTGTACGTGTCACTCTTGTTGATTTTCAATAGTTGGGGTAAGTACCAGTCTCGAGAGCTCTATTGAATATATATACCTACAAGAGGAGGTAAAAGTCGAGATTTAAATGCCTTAATCAAAAACGGTGGTACGTACGTTATCAGGACCAAGCGCACTATTCGATTTTAATTTGTCAATTCCAAGACCAACTTCATGCTCAGAAAAGCCTGAAATAAAAACCGGCCAAGAGCGTGTCGAGCCACGCTCAGTGTAGGGTTCCGTAGTTTTCCGTCCGTCACAGTTAAGTGTCCCCACTTAAGAGTTAAAATAACAACGCCGTGTAGGATATGATATGAGCGTTCCACGTACAGCGACATCTATCGGCAAATTAAGTAAACTATTGCGCGCGAGCTTAAAGTATGGAAGATGATTTTTATGGGATAATTCTTTATTGCATGAACCGATTTTCACCGTTTTTACTTTATTTGAAAGCACGTCATTTCATTGTGAAATTGTAGAAATTACAGGTACAATAAACACCTGCTTATACGGTTAAATTACAAACTTAGTTCAGAAATTATTTTGTATTTTTTTTTCAAAAACTATTCAACCTATCAAGTTCAAAATAATTTTCCTAGAAAGTTTCTATAAAGTTCTACTTTTGAGATTTTTTTCATATTTTTAAAACTTATGGTTCAAAAGTTAGAGGGGGGGGGGGACACATTTTCTTTTACTTCTGGAGCGATTACTTCCGAAAATATTTACATTATCAAAAAATGATTATAGTAAACCCCTATTCATTTTTAAATACCTATCCAACAATATATCACACGTTAGGGTTGAAATGAAAAAAAAATCACTCCCCACTTTACGTATAGGGGAGGTACCCTAATAAAACATTTTTTTCCACTTTTTATTTTACCACTTTGTCGGCGTGATTGATATACATATTACCAAATTTCAACTTTCTAGTGCTAACGGTCACTGAGATTATCCGCGGACGGACGGACGGACGGGCAGACATGGCGAAACTATAAGGGTTCCTAGTTGACTACGGAACCCTAAAAATGAGGCGGCACTGGCAGCTGCTCCCGGTAGCTCAGCGTTCAGTTTAGGGGCGCGAGGATGAAAATTACAGTGAAAGTAGTCCGCAAACGCACCCGTAGCTGCTCTCCCACTCCCACTATACATCCATATCCACATTTCAGGGCTGTCTCATTATGTAGCAACCAACAAACCTTAATCGCATTATCTACTCGTACACTTTCCACTTTACTGAACAAACATTGAAGTACTATTATGTACTCAAAACATTTCAGTCCAGTGTGAGAGGCCGAACTAATCGGTGTAAAACCAATATTAATTTTCTTGCGAGTATTAGCAAACGATAACAAATAAAAAATCGGGAAATGTTTTTCACAAAATGAACTGAGAACATGGTTTCGCTGCTAGGTTTTCTTACCTATTCAAAAGTATGAACACGAATGAAAATTTTAATATGACTTTGTGGGTGGAGTTTCTTGGAGAGTCTTTCGTAGTTGGACGAGACTTTAAAGTGATTTACTTAGTAATTATGTGCTTCGTAATTGTTATCAGCCTTTCTGCGAATCTTCTCATATGTCTCGTCATTTATTTCGACAGAAATATGTATACTGTTACCAATTACTACCTATTTAGTTTGGCATTATCTGATTTAACGCTGACCTGTATACTTTTATTTTCGATCCATGAAGTATTAGATAGTACAAATTTTAGTGAAATTGCATGTAAAATCCAATATTTTGGAGTTTTAAGCCTGAGCAATTATAGCACTGTGACTATGACCGCGTTGTCCATTGAGAGGTACATAGCGATTTGTCATCCTTTAAAGACAAAGTCGCCGCCGAAGTTACGTCGAGTGATGAAAATAATCGCTTTAATGTGGTTGGTGGCAGCAGGAGAGGCGGCTCCAGAAATGATTACCATCTCATTGCTCCCGTCCCAACCGTTGACCTGCTTTACAGTTCCTACGATCTTCGGCAGAGTTGTGAATGGAGTCCTAGCCATATTAACGTTTTTTATACCGCTGCTCATAATAACATCAACTTATTTTATGATCATGATAAAAGTGAATTTAAGGCAAAAAATCGGCGGAGCTACGAATTATTCCTAGGGGTAAAATCAATAAGATGATAAGTGAGTATGCGTATATAAATTATATATAAATAAATAATTTAGCAATGTTTATCTATTTTTTTGTCATTTATATTATTTAGTGTACTCGTATTTTAAATTAATAATTTTAAACAAAAAAGAACCGACTTCATGCACTTAGCCTCCACCTTTCCAAAAGCAAATGCTCGAGCTGCTGTAAAAAATACTCAAATCACTATAGGTGTGCCTATAAAAGTTGAAGAGTTCCCTCGACTTCCCCAGGATCCCATCATCAGATCCTGACCTGGTTACAATGGGACCAACGGTGACGTATACTCGTTCAAACAAAAATAGTAGTTTATGTAACTGTTACGTAATAAGGGTCCTTAAAACATGAGTGTGGTTTTATGAAACGAGCCGCAGGTGAGTTTCATAATAAGATCACACGAGTATTTTAAGGCCTAATTACGTACAGTTGCATACACTGCTTTATCTACACTCATATTATTTATCCAAAATGCCGTATTCGGAAACCATAGAATGGCCGCCATTGCACCGTTATGACCAACTCGATTGTGTCGGGGAGGCGCGTGTCGGGCTGTCGGCGGATGCGCGGGAGGGTGCAGGTGTACATTATGTTATCAAAACTCATAGCGCATCAATATTTGAGCATGAAAAGTTAAAATTACGTTACTGCCACAGATAAAAAGCTTATCATAGTAAAATCGGCCGTGGTAATGCTAGCCATTGCCTACCGTTTTCGAACACGTTTTAGAGAACTTACAATACGTGTAGATAATAGTTATTTGTGCAACAAGAGAGGAAAGTTGGTTTTCCTTGCGAGTGTTGATTTTGAGTCCCGAGTAAGCGAAAGATTCTATAATTGAATCACGAGCGAAGCGAGTGATTCTAAGTTAGAATCTTGAGCCTAGCGAGGGATTCAAAAACACGAGATGTAAAATAACTTTGCTCTCGTGTGACACATACAACTTTTCACCTCAGTAGTGAGAACATATTAAAGGTTAATAGTAGTTCATGTAACTGTTACGTAATAAGGGTCCTTAAAATACGAGTTTCATAATAAGATCACACGAGTGTTTTAAGGCATAATTACGTAAAGTTGCATACATTACTTTATCTACTGCAGTAAAACACTTCTATAATTGCATTAACACGTTTAATTTTGAAGATAAAGTAAATTATTTAAAATTAGCAACAATAATCATTTTTTATATATCAACCGCAACCTAGCCTTAGACCTCCCTTAGACACAGAAGTTCTAAAGAAAGTTGACAGATGTCGTACGATAAACGTAGTGTCATGCTACACTACACACATACTATAAACCCTATAAAATGGTTCAGAAACTATTTGTAATGCACTGATAACAGGGCAACAACTAACATACCCATAAGCGAATGATTCTATCCTATAGAAGAAGAAGACAAAGAAGATGATGCTGTAGACGAGGAAGAAGATGAAGTAAAAGAAGATCATGATGAAGAAGAAGATAAAGATGAAGAAGAAGATGTTGATGAAGAAGAAGACGATGATGAAGAAGATGATGATGAAGAAGATGATGATGTAGAAGATAATGATGAAGAAGAAGATGATAGAGAAGAAGAAGGAGATGAATAAGACGAAGGAGGTGGTGAAGATAAAGGACATGAAGATGATGATGAAGAAAAAGTAGATGATGATGAAGAAGAAAGTTATGATGAAGAAGAAGATTGAGATGAACATGATAAAGAGGAAGAAGAAGGAGAAGATGATAATGCTGATTATGGTGTTGGAGAAGGAGAAAAAGACGATGAAGATGATGAAGAAGGTCATGAAGGTGATGAAGAAGGTAAAGAAGAAGACGATGAAGAAGATGGAGTTGATGAAGAAGATGATGATGGAGACGAAGAAGAAGGAAATGAAGAAGACGAAGAAGGTGGTGAATAAAAAGGACAGGAAGCTGAAGATGATGATGAAGAAAAAGATGGAAATGGACATGATGAAGAAGAAGAAGATAAAGGATAAGAAGATGATAATGATGACGATGATAATGATGAAGAAGAAGATGATGATGTTGATGATGAAGAAGATAATGATGAAGAAGAAGATGATACTTAAGAAGAAGAAGGAGATGAAGAAGACGAAGAAGGTGGTAAAGACAAAGGACATGAAGATGATGATGAAGAAAAAGTAGATGATGATGAAGAAGAAAGTAATGATGAAGAAGAAGATTGAGATGAACATGATAAAGAATAAGAAGAAGAAGATGATGATAATGATGCGGATGATGGTGAAGATTTTGATGGTGATGATGGTAATGGAGAAGAAGAAAAAGACGATGAAGATGATGAAGAAGGTCATGTAGGTGATGAAGAAGGTAAAGAAGAAGACGATGAAGAAGATGGAGTTGATGAAGAAAATGATGATGGAGAAGAAGAAGAATGAAATGAAGAAGACGAAGAAGGTGGTGAATAAAAAGGACATTAAGCTGAAGATGATGATGAAGGAGAAGATGATAGAGAAGAAGAAGAAGGAGATGAAGAAGACGAAGAAGGTGGTGAAGACAAAGCACATGAAGATGATGATGAAGAAAAAGTAGATGATGATGAAGAAGAAAGTTATGATGAAGAAGAAGATTGAGATGAACATGATAAAGAAGAAGAAGAGATGATGATGATGATGATGATGCGGATGATGGTGAAGATTTTGATAGTGATGATGGTGATGGAGAAGAAGAAAAAGAAGATGAAGATGATGAAGAAGGTCATGAAGGTGATGAAGAAGGTAAAGAAGAAGACGCTGAAGAAGATTTGAGTTGATGAAGGAGATGATGGAGTAGAAGGAGAAGGAAATGAAGAAGACGAAGAAGGTGGTGAATAAAAAGGACATGAAGCTGAAGATGATGATGAAGAAGAAGGTGATGGTGAAGATGGAGATGGATATGATGAAGAAAAAGAAGATAAAGAATAAGATGATGATGATGATAATGATGAAGAAGAAGAAGAAGATTCCCCAAGCTTATTAATGAAAACTCCAAATTTAGACAGATTAGCGGGTTTATGGTGTGTGTGTAGATAAAAATATGTATTTCGAATTTGTAATAGACCCCGAAATATGAAGTATCAGTTCATGGCCTGCACGAAATTAAAAAAACTACTTTGTCTCACTCCCTGGAGTGACGAAAGTCGCACTTTCATCACTCCAGGGAGTGACGAAAGTGCGACTTTCGTCACTTTGTATTCGCAGGGAAGTAGGCTTGTTCGAGCTGCTGAGGTGAAAAATAATTTTCCAAATCGGTCCAGCCCTCTTGGAATAATCCGTAAGGTATCGGTAAGGAATAAACCGAAAAAAAGCAAAAACAAAGATACCGACGAATTTATGATCTCCTCCTTCGAAATCTTGAAGTCGGTTGAAAATAGAGTAGGTAAGTATACAACTTGTGTGAGAGGAACCATTTATCCTTTGGTTTAACAATCTAACATACCTAATGTAAACTAACTTAACCTAATTTTAATTGAAATTATATTTAATAGGTACAGGATAAAACTTAAATAAACTATGTAAATAAACTAAAATTAACTTACTTAAAAATACTAAAAACTAATAATCTATCTCTAAAATAGGCCCCTGTGGCATCGTGCCGAGGACGCTCGCAGCATTTCCTCGCTGAACCGCAATACTAAGGCGTTGGGCGAGGAAGCTGCCAGCTCTTTTATCCCCGGTTTTGTCGACCAACCGTTTAGCCAACTCTCTGTAAAAAAATTGTGCTGCTGGGCCCCACGGACCAAGAGTCTCGACTCCAAATGCAACAAAGTTGTAGTTGGCGTCGAGACTTTCTTTGTAGTGCCGTGGAGATGGGACAGCGCCAGCGTGTCGACGCAGGTAGCATCCCACACAAGCACTCGTCCCATCCTCCACGGTATCAGTGACATGCCGTCGGGTCTCTTGCCATCGTCTCTGGCTATACCGGTAGGCTCTAGTATTGCCGGTACGTTGGCAAGAGACCGACGGATTATATCATTCAAAGCGGCGTGGCGCGAAAAACGGCCCGCACTACGTTGGCAAGATAATCCGTGGTGCCCCAGCCGGTCGACATCCTTGCCACAGAGGCATTTATGTGGCGCGCATACCGGGACCCCTAAACGTAGCCCAACCGCCAACCGGAGGGTGTTTGCATCTAAATGGGTACCTGTGTTAGGCGAGGGGTAAGCATTTAACCAGTGGCCGGCCTCTTTGCAGCCCACGGCCATCAGTCGCGTTCGGCTCCTGTGCTATTTTCCAAAATAGAGGTGTATGTTAGTTTACACAAAACATCATCCCAGCCCCTTTGTGATTTTGGATTAAATGGCAGATTTTGCCCCGGGCACGCAGACAGCCAGGCATTTCTAGCGTCATCCAAGTCTGAGATCTCATAGTTTGTGGGCGAAGCCCTCAAGATTTTGCCTATGAGATCACCAGAACTGTGAACAGACGATAGAAAAGCCGGCAGTGCAACAGTGGAAATTTTGCGCACCCCGAGCCCGCCGTACCGGACGGGAAGGGATGCTTGGAGCCAAGATTGTTCGGTGAGCTTTAAATTTAGAATAAGTTCTAATTGGGTTTGGACTAAGGCGTCTATACGCGTTAGTAAATTTTTATGTTTCCAAAAAGGGCTGCACCGAAGCATGTACGTTTATTTCGGGACGAAAAGACAGAATTTAAGAATGAAAAATTAATTTCTAGTAGACGATCGGCGCAATTTTGAAATTTTGATATTGTGTTGTCTATAAAAACAGGAAGAAAATCGTCAAAAATTGGAGTCCCTAGGAGACTGTATCTTTAGTAACAGATTTAATATTTGGTGTTAAAATATTAAATTTGTTAACAGTATCTAAATGGTTTAAGGATGGTTCGTGAATGTAGAGTTCGCATTTATTGTAATTTAGATCAAGGCCGATAGATTTAAATTTGGTTTTGAGGGTCGAGAGGTCAGAAAGTATGTCTCCTCCTAGGGTGCCGTCGTCCAAATACCAGACATTAAATTTTGATGTTAAATTTTGAATGATGAATGTTAAATTTTAATTGACTACGATAAGCCAGGACCCGCGAAACCATATACTGTACGTTAAACGGCCTTCTAGCCTAGTCGTTAGTGACCCTGCCTATGAAGCAGGAGATCCCGGGTTCTAACCCTGGTCAGGGCATTTATTTGTGTGTTTATCACAGATATTTGTTCCTGCCTTATGGATGTTTTCTATGTATTTAAGTATTTATCTACATGTTTATTGCTTATATATATGTATATCCTCGTCTAGTACCCACAACAGAAGCCTACTTATTGAGATTACTGTGGGACTAGGTTGATTTGTGTAAGATTATCTCATAACATAATATTAATTATTCATTGTTCATTAATATTACATAACATTCTGTATTTACTTTTCTTTGCAGTCGCAATGTCGGTGGCTTTCCTCGTGTGTTGGATGCCTCACTTTATTATAAGAGTACTGGTGGCTGTACTAGAACCCATGGACCTGATTAAAAATGGAAAAGTGAGTGTTAAATAGCCTCCCTGCGTATAAAAAATGCCTTATTTATCTAATTTGCAAAGAATCTCCTTTTAATAAACTTCTTTCAATGATCTATTTTTAATAATCGTGTTTTTATTTCTTTTTCCGGTTTCAGTGGTGGATAGTAGTTTTCAAAGCGCTTGTCATCAGTGGTTGGTTTTGTGTCATACTGAACCCGATTATTTTTAGCCTCGCTTCTACTAAATTCAGGAGAGCTCTCAAGAAAATTAAAAAACCGGCCAAGTGCGTGTCGGACCACGCATAATGGAGGGTTCCGTAGCTTCAATGGAATAAGAACCAAACTAATGCCAAAAGGTCATATCTTATGCCTATGGAAGAAGATTTTTGGAGATATCTCAAAAATGACTAGACCGATAATAGTCAAAATAATTTTCGTAGAAAGTACCTATATGATAACGCGCATCTTCTCAATTTTTTCATATTTTTTGTGCTTTAAGGTTCAAAAGTTACAGGGGGGGGGACGCTATTTTTCCGAGTTTCGAAGCGATTATTTCTGAAAATATTCACTTAATGTTCAGAGAAACCTCAATGTTATTTTTAAAGACCTATCGATTAATGTACAACATGTTGATATTTGGTAAAAATATATATTTTTTAATTTAGTTACATGAATGCGAACCCCCCCTGAAAATATTTTTATATAATAGCGGCATACAAAATACACCTCATGTCTAAATTAAATTAAGATACGTCTTATAGTTTCCGAGTAAAATGGCTGTAACATACGGACGGACGAACGGACGGAAGGACAGACGGACATGTTGAAAATATAATGGTTCCGTTTTTGCCATTTTGACTACGAACCCTAAAAAAGCAGTAAAATTATGTATTGACGCGATACCATTTACGACGCGATTGTCAGAAATAGGTAAAAATAACCCTATTTATTTTCGTAAAATTAAGGAAGCCGCTTCTACACTCTACACCGCACCGCACCGCTCGCCATCGACAGGGCGTTCATCCACACACGCTGCAAGCGAATTGGTCGTGCACTGTGCGGTTTATTAAGAGAAATTTCCTTCCGCGTACGCTGCAGCTGTGGAATGAACTCCCTGCCGAGGTTTTCCCAAGAGAGTGCAGTATGGGGTTCTTAAAAAAAAGAAGTTTGACGGGTATTGCAGTCGTCCATAGGCTGCGAGGTAGCTGCTTACCATCAGGCGGGCCGTATGTTTGGTTATTCTTAAATATACCTTATTAAGTTACCTATGTTTCGTGACGTGACCTCGCATAGTAGACGAGACGACCTACACTATCAGATTGGTTACCAAACCAACCGGAGTCGCCATTGACAGGCGTTCCCCTCTGCCTAAAACATAAGACTGGCGGTTATTGTATGGACTGACGCTTATCGTTTATCTTACGTGGCTATTTGTACGTTACGTAGGAATAGCCATACATTTGACGTTCCCTTCCCCGCAAAAATCAGCAGACTTTTTGTATAGAAAATGACAGACATGCATGGCTACTCCGGATTGAATGCTCTAAGGTTTCGAATGTAACATACCTACAGGATAGGGTTGTCACTGTCCCTGGGAGTTGCAAGCATCCTTACTTAGCTACGGTGATCACTTAATTATGCACTTAGAGCAGGCCACGTCAGATATGACAAAATAATGAGAGCAACAAAACCCGTCTGGTTAGATTGCTATACTATCCTTATTATCTGGGCGACTGGCAGCTTTTAATTGGTGGAAGTCAGAGTGACAGACTGGCAAATTTTTGAATTGGAAAATAGTAATACCAAAATAGGCAACAGGGCCTACATTTTATTATTTGAACAAAAACATTGCGTATTATTACGGAAACAAAAACAGTAGGCGACAAACTATGAATTACATTATACGTCATTTTCATTTGGCACTACTTTCCCCCAACAGACACTTTTGGCAATGATATAGTCTAATGATTTATGTAATATCTCATAATATTGCACCAAACCCAGAAGGATTTGTTTTATTGAAGTGGTTTGCATTCTTTGACTTTCACTACAGCTGCCCGAAGTCCAGATCTAGAAATGAGCATAATGACTAGAGGCGACGTTGCTCTCATTATTGTGTCATATATGACGTGGCTGGCTCTCCGTCTATTATCCTTCGGTGTACGTGTGTTTGCCTCAGAGTCAGAGGCTTATCAGTATTTTAATCATGACTCTACTTGGCTTATAATGATAATGACTTCTTTTTTTTCAGGGTCTTTGGAATTCTAGAATCCGAAGGAAGCAAAACAATTAAATTAAAAGATATAAAGGAATGACAGCAATCTAAGGCCGCCTTAAGGATGGTTCACGCTGTAGCGTTCCGCGTCCAACACGACACTTCCGTTCCGACACTTCATTTTGTACAGAGAACATCACGTGACCTCCGAGGATCACGTGACGCTTTATATAAAACTAGCTTTTGCCCGCGGCTTCGCTTGCGTTAAATTCTCCATACATACTTCCACCCCCCATTTTAGGGAAGTGGGGGGGTTAGAAAGAGACAAAAAGTAGCCTATGTCACTCTCCATCCCTTCAACTATCTCCACTTAAAAAATCACGTCAATTTGTCGCCCCGTTTTGCCGTGAAAGACGGACAAACAAACAAACAAACAAACACACACATACACTTTCCCATTTATAATATTAGTATGGATTAAGTGTCGGAAGTGTCGTGTAGGACGCAGAACAATACAGCGTGAACCACCCTTTACACTGCAGCGACTAACCTATTTTACTAATTCGAATAAAACAGAATTAATTTATTTTTTCTTATTTATTGAGTAAAGTATCTTTAACTAAGTAAATCTTGGTCACGTACGCTGCATGCGAAGCGACAAGACGTCACGGTACGGTAACCAATATGCATGCAAAAATGTTACATAAAAAAAGGCCAATAATAGTCATCCGTTATTTTACAACATCTTTGTTTCACATCACAACAGAAACTTTAAAAATAGTCATACAATAAAATAATAAATAATATCCCTTAATAAATGATCTTCTGAATGGATGTATTGTAACAGGCCGGCAACTACGGTACCCTACACTGAGACTGAGCACGGCCCGACATGCTCTTGGCTGGTTTTTAATGTCATAATTCGGGTTTTCATTTTTAGGGTTCCGTAGTAAGTCAACTAGGAACCCTTATAGTTTCGCCATGTCTGCCCGTCCGTCCGTCCGTCCGCGGATAATCTCAGTGACCGTTAGCACTAGAAAACTGAAATTTGGTACTAATATGTGTATCAATCACGCCGACAAAGTGGTAAAATAAAAAGTGGGAAAAAATGTTTTATTAAGGTACCTCCCCTATACGTAAAGTGGGGAGTGATTTTTTTTTAAATTTCAACCCTAACGTATCACACGTATATTGTTGGATAGGTATTTAATGAATAGGGGTTTACTAAAATCTTTTTTTGATAATGTAAATATTTTCGGAAATAATCACTCCAGAAGTAAAAAAAATGTGCCCCCCCCCCCTCTAACTTTTGAACCATAAATTTTAAAATTATGAAAACAATCTCAAGTAGAACTTTATAAAATTATTATTTTGAACTTTATAATTATTTTGAACTTGATAGGTTGAATAGTTTTTGAAAAAAATTACAAAATAATTTCTGAACTAAGTTTGTAATTAAACCGTATAAGCAGGTGTTTATTGTACCTGTAATTTCTACAAAATCACAATGAAATGACGTTCTTTCAAATAAAGTAAAAACGGTGAAAATCGGTTCTCGAAATAAAGAATTATTCCATAAAAATCATCTTCCATACTTTAAGCTCGCGCGCAATAGTTTACTTAATTTGCCGATAGATGACGCTGTACGTGGAACGCTCATATCCTACATGGCGGTGTTATTTTAGCTCTTAAGTGGGGACACTTACTGTGACGGACGGAAAACTACGGAACCCTACACTGAGCGTGGCCCGACACGCTCTTGGCCGGTTTTTGTTCTAAATGCAATATCCAGTTAGAATTTAGTACGCAATAAAGAAAGTACACAATTATATTTAAAAAAATATTTAAATATTCAAATACATTTCTGTGCACGACGAAATTGAATATATGTACAAATTAACCATTTATGTTCCTATTTAGTTATAAGTTAATAAACATTACCATTTGATCTCTTTTAATTGCCTAGGTTGTAAGAAATGATAGATAAGTACTGATAGAAATAAGTCTGATTGTTACCTATATTCTCAAGTTTAGCTTTAATAAAATATATTATTTATCGTCTTTTACTCATACTATAACGAATGACCTAGTGACACTGAAAACAGAGAGCACTAGGACATCCGTACCGCGCGCCGGCGCAACGAGAATGACGGGCGAGCGCGGGGGGGAACGCGGGAGTATATCAAACTGGTTGGGGGACGAGGTACGTAAATACGCCGCGTTCCAATGGCCCTGCACTCAAAGTTCGCAACCGCAAGGGAAAACGTACGCGGTCGAAGTCTCCAACGTCTTCGGCGCCGGCGCCGAAGGCGCCGCGGACTCCCTCCGTCTCAGCACCCTCTGTGCTGGCCCCTCAGGCCCGTAGTGCCACTCCGGCAAGAGACGGCGGGTCTTCGACAACAGCTGCGATCCCGTCGAATCCTACCGTCGCAGCACACTCTGTGCAGGCCCCTCAGGCCAGTAGTGCCCCTCAGGCAAGCGGCGGCGGGTCGTCGGCACCAGGGATCGACCATAATAGGCTCGACTCGTTGGTACTGGTCGATGTACAGCGATGGACCACTGCTCGGGCCATGGCCCAGCAGAGGGGCATTGCCATACATCGAACGGATCTTCAGACCGAACCCTATTACGGGCTTAGGATCACGGTCCAGGGATCCAAAACTTACCGAGCCCTGGCCAGGCTCTTCGAGGAACTCAAGCTGTCTTTCAACCGGCGAACGTTCCCCGAAGAGAAAGACCACAGGGCCATCATCCGCAATGTACCTAGGTTCTTTGAGGATGATGAGGTAAAGGAGGATCTAGTGAGGAAGGGCATCAACGTTCGGGAGGTGTGTCGTCTCTATCATAAGTATAGGGGCAAATATGATATTGTTCTGGTGAAGACTGATCCCAGTCCTAGCTCGCGTCAGGCTCTTCAAGCCATCAAGAACGTGTTAGGTGTTACGGTTAGGGTAGAACCTCCCAACAAGAGGAACTACGTCACGCAGTGTCACAACTGCCAGAGGTACGGTCACAGCGCTCGTGGCTGTAACTCTCCCCCCCGCTGCGTCAAGTGTGCTGGCGACCACTCGTCTCGCAACTGCCCGCGTCCGAAGGGTTGCAAGGACCCGGTAGGCCGGCGGTGTGTCAACTGCTTGGAGCGCAAACTTCCCCATGGGCATACCGCCAACTGGGGAGGCTGCCCCTGTGCTCCAAAGCGGAAGGACACCTCCGGCAAACCGAAGCCCTCGCAACCTGACGGGCGCAGGTCAGGCAAGACTCAGGTGGCTCCTCAGACCACTAGCGCACAAGAGTTCCCCGCCCTTAAGGCTGTAGGATTAGGGCTTGCCAATAGGAACCCGCCGCCCTCTGCGGTCGCAGCACCCTCTCCGGCACCCTCAGTGCCCTCGTCCCAGGGGGGCCCCGTTGCCCGAGGTACCCCCGCACCTCAAGCAGGCCGGCCTGCCCCAGGTCCCCTCCCAGTTTCTATACTGGCCTCAAAGACCCTCTCTCCCCAGGAGCAGAGGGAATATGAGGCTTATATAGCAAACGCTAGCAATTACTTCTTCGCCTCAGTGTTAGGCCGTCAAGTCGCTCTCCACCAGAATGAATAATAGTTGCCTCAAGCTTAAACCCAGTTCGCTAACCATCGGTTTTTATAACGCCGATGGCCTAAGCCGAATGAAGGATGAGATTACACTCTTTCTGCGCGATCATTCCGTCGACATCTTCCTAGTACAGGAAACATTCTATAAACCGTTTATGCAATGTTTCCGCGTCCCTGGTTACACTCAGATTAGAAACGATAGGATTGGTAGGGCCCGCGGGGGCACTTGCATCTTCTATAAAAGTTTCCTACATTGCATCTCTCTTAACCCCCCTCCACTGACAAATATGGAAGTGTCGGTCTGCCGCATATCGATGGACGGTCATCCCCCCATATCGATTGCGTCAGCCTACATCTCTCCATCACTTAACATACTACAGACTGACCTAGATATTTTAGCAGCCCTAGGCCCCTCGGTCATCGTGGCCGGGGACCTAAATAGCAAACACGTCGACTGGGGATGCGTCGCGACTAACCCCAACGGTAGGCTGCTCAATCGTCTGTTGATCGAAAGCCTCCCTTTCGATATCCTCCCTCCCCTTGAAGCAACCCACTACCCCCATACTGAAGGACACCGACCAGACATACTTGACGTAGCCCTTCTAAAGAACGTAGCGCTCACTCTGCGTTCTATAGAAGTGCTAGACGAATTAACTTCAGATCATAGGCCGGTCCTCTTGCGACTGGGCCCTCACTCCGATCAAGCCCCCCCTACCAGGACACTCGTGGACTGGGACAAGGTGCAACAAGGTCTCCTAAAGACAGACGCCCCCATACTTAGAGACATACCTGACATTATTACCACAACTCAACAGACTGACCAAGCGATCGACCTATTCACCAACTACCTCAACGCTGTCAAAAGCGAAGCCTCTAGGGAGGTGTCGGCCGAGGAAATCCAACGCCGCCCCCTGCCTAGGGAACTGAGAGAGTTGCTGACTAGGAAAAATCGCGCCATTAGGACCTACTCTAACTGGCCTTCCCCCGAAAATCGTCAAATCCTGAGGGGCTTGTGTCACGAGTCCAAACAGCGAATTGCCGAATTTCGGGAGAACTCTTTTAGGGATCTGATGGGGGAGATAAAGCCTAGTCACCAGGCTTACTGGAAACTAGCTAGATCTCTCAAATCAGATACCGTCTGGACTATCCCCCCTTTGGAACGCCCCGGTAGTCCAACCCGCGCACTCGAGGACGACGAGAAAGCAGAATGTCTCGCCAATAGTTTAGAGTCTCAATGTTCGCCCAGCCTCCTGCCTGCCTATGAAGCCCATGTCGAGAGGGTAAATTCTGAGGTGGACAGGAGATCGCGTCTCCCCGTAACTTCACCTCTCGTACCGGTGTCGGTTAAGGAAGTCCACGATCTAGTAAGGTACCTTCGAGTAAGGAAGTCCCCGGGTGCGGATGGCATCTCCAACCGCATGCTGAGACTTCTGCCCGAACATCTCTTACTCATTCTGGTCGGCATCTTCAATGCCGCCCTGTCCAATAGTCACTTTCCAGCCGCGTGGAAACGTGCCACGGTCATCGGAATAGCGAAGCCCGGCAAACCCCGGGCCTCGCCAGCCTCTTACAGGCCCATCAGCTTACTCAGCTCGCTTGCTAAGCTGTATGAGCGAATCATCCTCGCTCGGATTCTCAGGTTCACGACTGAGAATTCAATTATCACGGACGAGCAGTTCGGCTTTCGTGCCGGACACTCGTGCGTCCAACAGGTGCACCGCATCACGGAGCACGTGCTGGACGGCTTCTCGCGTCGAACAGGGTTGAAGACGGGAGCGATCTTTCTTGACGTGGCGAAAGCCTTCGACAAGGTCTGGCATAACGGGTTGATATACAAGTTATACCAGATCGGTATGCCGGACAGACTCGTACTCATAATACGAGATTTCCTTACGGACAGAAGCTTTTGCTACCGACTGGAGGGAACGCTTTCACCTCCACATCCTATTAGGGCAGGAGTCCCGCAAGGCTCCGTCCTCTCGCCTACACTCTATTCGTTGTTCACGAACGATATTCCTAGGCACCCGCGTGTCGAACTAGGGTTGTTCGCGGACGACACCGCGCTCTTTACGACGCACAATCGCTACATTCTTGTTCGGAAATACCTCCAAGAGGCAATCAATGGCCTAGGTCAATGGTTTCGTCTTTGGCGTATTGAAGTCAATCCGGACAAGAGCGCAGCGATTATCTTCCACCCTACTGCCATAGGTCCGACAGGCAGGAAGGTGGCTCCGGTCCGGCTTTTTGACCAGCCCATTCCGTGGGTTAACGAGGTCAAATATCTAGGCGTCACTCTCGACCGTCGTATGACTTTCAAAAGCCACATCCGTAGGGTACGCAACAGAGCGCTGTTCGTATTAGGAAGGCTAGGGCCGATGATTAACAAGTTTAGTAAAATGTCACTTAGAAATAAGCTGACACTCTACAAGACTTGTGTTTGTCCAATCATGGCATACTCAAGTGTGGTTTTTACCCACGTGGGTATGTCAAGTCTCGAGCCGCTTCAGGTCGTTCAGAATCGTTTCCTCCGTAGGGCGACTGGGGCCCCGTGGTACCAGACGACCCTCAGTTTGCACCATGACGCGGGGCTTGACTCCCTTTATGGTTTCTTTAAGCAGACTGCCCGGCGTTATTTTGACAACGCTCCGCACAGTAGTAATCCGCTAGTTAGGAAGGCTGCGAACTACATTCCCAACCCTCCCCCCCTCGGACTCTTAACACGGAAGTCACTGATTAGGGGCCGCTCGGTTCGGCGGCCTAGACACTACGTCACGGACCAGGACGACGCACTCACAGCGGCCATTCATGAGAAATGGAACGCTGTGCGTGCGCCCTCCCCCACATGTACACTGCGGCGCCCCCGCCGGCGGGGACGCCCACCTCGGAACAGTCGCGACCACATCGACACGTTCAGTCCCTTATCCACCCGGTACAGCCGCATACCGGATAGAGTCACCCCGACAGTCGTCGGGCCTAGCTGAGTTTCTTGCTGGAGTCTTCTCAGCTAGGCTAGGAGTAGCGAACCAGCGACAAAACCCCCATTAGCTCGATCCCCCCCCACTCACCCAGATCAGGTTGAACTCGCTTCAACTGATCTCGCTGGAAGCGCAAGCTCGGTAGGAGCATTCCAGCGTAGCAAACTCATCACGTTAGGTCGCGGAAGGGTCCTGGATTTTCCCCCGGCAACCATCCCACCAAACAGTCCGCCCGCTTTAGCGCTCCAGAAGCATAAAGCCCAAGTCAGAAAAAAAAAGGCCCTGCACTCAGTCTGTAGCGACCGGCGCACCGAAAACATATTAGAATCTGCTTAGAAATTGTTAATTTATCTAATAAGAGTTATTTTATTATTAAGTTTAAGAGAATAAATGAGAAAAACCTATGTAAAGAAAAATGTTGAAATAAAGACCCGTGGAGGGGATAGAGCGAGAGTGGGGAGGCTGGACCGTATAAAAGTAGGAACATTCCGGCATTAAAAAAAAAAAAAAAAGCATTATTCATTCAATTCGAGCAGCAGCAGACAAAAGGAAAAAGGAAAAATACTAAAGAAAACCCGCCTCTCCAGTCATCAACCTCAAGCCGCCTCCACGTATTTAGCTGCAACCACTGCATTTTATTTGCATCCCAAGCAAATCCTGAACCAGTCATAGGTGCATTCGGCACATTATGGTCCTTCGTCACCGGATTCAACACGTCTGCTGCAATTAAAGATTTCGTCGCATTCAAGAAGTATCAAGATGCCAGTAACCAGATCGCAGGGTCACGGGCGTTCACTGGTCGATCTCATATTCAACGCCGAGTCGACCGACCGGGAAGATTCTTCGCAACAACGGAGCGACGCTACAGAACCATCGAATGAATCAACAACAGCACGGACGTCGACAACCGACGGCCCGCAGGGGGGGGACACCGCGACCACAGCTAAGACTACAGCCACCGCCGCGCCGTCCTCACAAGATTCTCGCCCTGGTGCGCCGCCGCCATCCAAGTCGAAGTCAACGAAGACAACGTCCAGCCGTCGTGCGCTACTCACCGCACGAGCCCGAGAAGAGGTGCTGCGCATAAAATTAGAACTTGCGCAAGCACGCGTCGCTACCCTAGAAGCCGAAGCTAGCGACAAGGAAGAAGACGCCACCGTCGTATCCGCACACTCAGACAGGCGGATTAACGAGTGTCTCGAAACCAGCCAGCGCCACGTACTGGCACCCACCGAGGTACCCCGCAATAAAGAGGAGCACGAACCGCCGCAGCCAGCCCCGGTTCTTCGAGACAAGCCGCACATCGCCACAGAAGTCGCCGGGCCCGACGCCACTGCCGCGCGCCGCCAGCCCGACGCCCCCCGCCCCGCCGCTGCCACTGCCGCGCACGCCGGGTACGGGAGTGCACCGCTCTCTGCCGCCGCTTCTATATTCAAGCCTGCACAGCCCTACGCGCAATATGAAGACACAAGTGCGCATGGGCTAACCCGTGCATACAATAATGAAGATGCACACAAAGAAGAGGCCATCGTCGCAGCGAATCAAGTCAACTTAACAGAGTTGGCATCCGCCATAGCCATCGCTGCGCGTGCCGGCCACACATCCCGTTACAACGCCGAGTTGCCGACATTCAACGGTTCGCATCAGAACTGGCTGTCCTTCAAAGCTGCCTATGAAGAGACCAGGACAACCTACACCGAGTCGGAAAATGTAACGAGATTAAGAAGATCCCTGACAGGGAAAGCCAAGGAAGCAGTTGAAAGTCTGCTTATCTACCACGGCCGCTCCGAAGAGATAATGAAGACTCTGGAATCAAGATTTGGACGGCCGGACTCTATCGCCCTGAGTGAACTCGAACGCCTACTCGAGCACTGCCGCGGCTATCGGACGGACCTCGCGACATCTGCACCTTCGCCAGTCGCGTGGCCAACACCATAGCCACACTTAGAGCCCTCAATCGCATCCAGTATTTATACAGCCCTGAGACAATGAAGGCTGTCATAGATAAACTTACGCCCGTGCAACGGTAGATGGTACGACTACGCCGCCTCGCACCCGACCGACGAGCCCGAACTAACGAAGATTGCAACATTTCTTCAGCGCGAGGCCAGCCACTGCGCGCCGTATGCTCCGCCGGAACGCTTCGAAGCCACGGGACAGCCACAGCAAGCTAGAAGAGTACAGAAGACGTTCGCAACTACCGAAAAGCCAGCACCGAAGTGCCCCTGTTGCGACGCCGAAGATCATCGAATAGAAAACTGCAAGAAATTCGCCGCCGAAGCCATCGATGATCGTTGGAAGATGGCCAAAGACAAACGGCTATGCTTCCGATGTCTACGCTATAGAAACAAGACGCACTTATGCAAGAGAGTGAAGTGCGAGCAAGACGGCTGCGAGTACTACCATCACCGCCTACTCCACAACACGAAGCCGAAGGAGCCTGCGGTCGAAGTCGTCACAAACATATCGTCACGCCGGAGCCCGCGCGCCTATCTCAAGATTATACCAGTAGAAGTCCGTGGACCGGCGGGAGTCGTTTCTACAAGGGCCCTGCTAGATGACGGGTCAACGGTGACTCTCATCGATGAAGAAATCGCTCAAGAAGCAGGACTGGATGGACCCGCCGAGCCGCTATATCTCGAAGCTATCGCAAATCAGAAGGTAGACGCATCGATGTCACGCTATGTCACGCTACGCCTGCGGGGTCGCAACGATGAAGTGAAGATACGCGCGTGTACGGTGCCCAGCCTCCAGCTGTCACCTCAAGCAATCACCGATGACGACATAGAAGCATGCGAGCATCTACTTGACATACAAGAGTACCTCAAGTATAACTCTGAAGAACCACGCATTCTCATCGGTCAAGACAACTGGCATCTGCTCATCGCAAGCGAAACCCGCCAAGGCAAAAGGGGCCAGCCGGTAGCGTCACTCACACCGCTCGGCTGGGTACTGCACGGCACTAACTCGCGAGTCATCGGGCGCCGCATCGAAACATCGAACCATACGGCCGTCAAGCGCGAAGATGACATCGACAAGCAGCTGAATGAATACTTCGCGATCGAGAACCTGCTTATCGAGCCGAAGCGTCCGCAAAACGACCCCGAGCAACAAGCAACGGCGCAGTTAGCCCAGTCAACGAGGCGTACTCCCGAGGGCAACTATGAAGTTTCGCTGTTATGGAAAAATGAAATTAACAAGATGCCTGACAACTACGATAACACACTTAGGCGGCTCTTCAGTATAGAAAGAAAATTAGACAAGAATGAAGCCTTCAAGAAGAGGTACAATGAAGAGATGGAAGCCTTCGTTGCCAAGGGTTACGCCGAACCCGCCCCGCCAATAAAAGCCGACAGGGTGTGGTATTTACCACACTTCGCAGTACTCAACCCCATGAAGCCAGACAAGGTCCGGATCGTACACGACGCTGCTGCCAAGACACGGGGGGTGTCACTGAACGATTGTCTACTTACCGGACCGGATCTGCTGCAGTCGCTGCCCGGAGTACTCATGCGCTTTCGTCAACATCCATTCGCCGTCGGGGCCGACATATCGGAGATGTTCATGCAAGTCAAAGTGAAGAAAGAAGATCGCGATGCACTTCGATACCTATGGCGCGGTAATCGTTGCGACGACGCGCCGCTTGAAGAATACCGCATGACATCGCTCATTTTTGGGGCCACCTGTTTGCCGTCCATCGCTATCTACGTCAAGAACTTCAACGCAGAACAGCACAGAAGCTCGCACCCTGAGGCCGCCGACGCAATAGTCAGAAACCACTACGTCGATGACTATTTACAAAGCTTCAAGACTGAAGACGACGCGATTCGAGTGGCGAACGACGTGCGCGAAATACACTCTCACGCACACTACAATCTGTGGCAATGGACGTCGAATTCGCCCGCAGTACTACACGCCGTAGCAGGCAAAAAAGATGGCCCTCCACAAGTCGAGCTAAGCAAAAGCGAGACGAAGAACGAACGAGTACTCGGGCAAGTGTGGAAGCCGTCGACCGACGAGATTGCCTTCAATCTCGACCTCAGCCGCCTGCCGCCAGATGCACTAGATGAACGCCAACCAACGAAACGCCAGCTATTAAAAATAATGATGTCCGTATTCGACCCGCTCGGACTGGCGTCACCGATCACCATACAAGCTAAGAAGATATTGCAAGAGATATGGCGCCGGGGCACCGAGTGGGACAAGAAGATCGACGCCGACCTCGGAGAGCAGTGGGCGCAGTGGACACAACAGCTGCGGGCGTTACGTGACGTCACCATACCCAGCGTACACACACTACAGCGACGCACACACGCGTGAGCTACACACGTTCGTCGACGCCAGCGGCACAGCCTACACATGCGCGCTATACTGGCGTGTTACTACGGACGACGGCCGGGTACACATTACACTCATCACTGCAAAGGCGAAGGTAGCACCACTCGAGCTGACGTCAATCCCTCGTCTCGAACTACAAGCGGCAGTAATGGGCAGCAGGATGGCGACCGCTGTGATGGAAGAACACGACATCAAGCCGGACAAGCGGGTGTTCTGGACGGACAGCAGCACCGTGCTAGCGTGGTTACGCAACGGCTCACGCGCATATCGGCCGTTTGTCGCGCACAGAATAGCGGCGATAGAAGAGACAACCACACTAGACGAATGGCGCTGGGTACCTACAAAGCTCAACGTCGCCGACGAAGCCACACGCCAGGCGCCAACCGAGTTCAACGGCACGCACAGATGGTTCAACGGCCCCGAGTTTCTATACGATGACCCGTCGTCATGGCCCGTCGAGTCATCGCAGCCGCATGATACGAGCAACGATGAAGAGAAGACTACAAAAATAGAAAGGTGCAACGCGTTAACACGACTAACGTGGTTGCCACCCGCCGAGAGGTTCTCAAAATGGGAACGCCTACTGCGCACAGTGGGCCGAGTACTTCAATTCATCGACCTATGCCATCCACATCGCGCTAGAACACACTACAAACGAACAAAGAAAAATAAAGAAGCGGACTCGGACTGGCGCGCGTCAAAGGAGCCGGCGACCCCCCGCACCCCCGCGCGGGCCACGCGAAATGAAGAAAGAAAATACATCGCCCTCACCGCGACTCATCTGTTAAGGGCAGAAGACATACTGGTACGCGAAAGTCAACGCCTCGCCGACCAGTTCTGGACGAGATGGGTACGGGAGTACATGCCATCACTTCAAAACCGGCGGGAGCCTTATGGACGCGGCCGACCCATAGAAACAGGAGACATCGTGCTGATCGCCGACGGTAACATGCCTCGCAACACTTGGCCGCTGGGCCGGGTCATCGCAACGTTCCCGGGCCCCGACGGAGTCACGCGGGTGGTCGACGTGCAGACAAAAGACAAAATTCTACGCCGAGTTACGAAGAAGCTGGTGATCCTGCCCACGAAGCCCTCCGACGCTGTCGACGTGCACTCCGAGGATATGCAACACTCCGGAGAGTGATGCACGGCGGGAGAGATGTGCACGACGAAATTGAATATATGTACAAATTAACCATTTATGTTCCTATTTAGTTATAAGTTAATAAACATTACCATTTGATCTCTTTTAATTGCCTAGGTTGTAAGAAATGATAGATAAGTACTGATAGAAATAAGTCTGATTGTTACCTATATTCTCAAGTTTAGCTTTAATAAAATATATTATTTATCGTCTTTTACTCATACTATAACGAATGACCTAGTGACACTGAAAACAGAGAGCACTAGGACATCCGTACCGCGCGCCGGCGCAACGAGAATGACGGGCGAGCGCGGGGGGGAACGCGGGAGTATATCAAACTGGTTGGGGGACGAGGTACGTAAATACGCCGCGTTCCAATGGCCCTGCACTCGACAGAGATCGCCCGCCACCGCCGCGTCGAGCGCACGTGCCGCTCCGCTCGCCTGATCCCGCGCCCCCCGCGCCCCGCGCCCCGCGCACGCCGCGATTCGCGTTGAGTTCTACTCCGCGTATCCCGCTTAGCCACGTAGAGCCCAGCTCCGTGCGCTGCAAGTTATAAAATAGTGAAAACAATGGACCAACGAGACACATCATTGACACTTCGATCGTCGTGCTAAGCGGTCGCGTCTGAAGCTCCTACTAGCCTGCGCTCGTGCTTTGCCGCCTGGATTCGTGCTTTCGCCGGTCATCGCCAGTGTTTTATCAATATCAATTAACATTTTCGTGTGGGTTCGTATAAAATTCGCCCCTACTACGCATGCGCACCTCTACTACGCTTGCGCATCCCCAGACCTGCGCCGCCCGTGGCGGCCGCGTACTGCGCCGCTCTACTGCGCGTCGACCTGCGCAGTAATCTGACATATCTTCTACCAAAGCCTGTCAAGCTGGCCAGCGATCCGCTCCTGGCCAGCGACCCCCTTTTTTCTGCTCTATTTTTCTGAGAAAAGACTATTAGTGCTGACTTTAAGTGTTAATTTTAAGATTTTTAGTGTTTAAAGTGTTTTATTGTGCATTATCTATTCTCTTAACGTGAATTTATCTTCTTTTCGGCCTTAATATTAACAATAATATTGTTTAATCTTTTCGTGTAACTATGACGAACAGCTGCCCTCCGGGAAATGTTCCTAATCTCACGGCCTTTGAAGCCGAATATCCTGGAGCGCTTACCAAGCTCCGTGCCATGTACTCAGGCAAAATTTTGCAGTCTAGCGAACATCGTGTCAATGAACCTCAGGTCTATGAACCTCAGGTCAATGTACCCTCGGTAGGCATGCCACTCGGTGACCCGAATTTCCCTGGCGCCCTCACCCCCCATGTTCACCCGAGCGACCCGCGCTTTGCGGGTCCCGCCAATTTCTTTCCAAATTTTTCAGTGGAGGGTGTCTCAGCCCCCCCCCCCCCTATTCCTTACCCGCCCGGTATATCCGCTGCACCGGCCCCTCTGTATTCTGTGCCCACGCAATCTGACTGCTCGCTACCCCTGGGCCAAGCTCTTCCTGCCTCTCAGCTGGAATTGCCTCCTTCTCCGCGTCCCGATACTCCCTTCGTCGACCACGGCTCAGGCTCTGATCCCGAGCTCAGCGCCATATCCGATCAAACCCTTACCGACGGTAGTAGTCCAAAGGACTGCGAAATGACCTCGGAATCGGAAGGGTTTAAGGAAGTTGTCAACAAGAAAAAGAAATCTAAACAGCAAAAGAGGAAGCGTGCCTCACCTTCTGCCTCGGCTGCCGAGTCCCTCAGTAAGCGAGTCACGCTCTCTGCCTCGCCCAGTGCGCCAGGCTATCCTGGTACTGGTCCGCAGCCACAAGGCATTCCGACCTCCAACTCATTCGATGCACTTAGCTCACAAGCCGATCCTAACAATTCCGGTATAGCTAGCCAGTTGAACTCTAATAGTTCCATTCGTGCCAATTCAGGCCCCAATAGCCCTGCTAAAGTTGCCAATTCTGACTGCCGCAACTCGGCGGCCCCCAGTGATGGTCAAAAGAACACCAAAAAGAGCAGGCGTGATGCTGATCGCATACCTCCTGTCCTCTTACTCGAAGACATCAGACGTTGGATCCCCCTTAGGGATGAATCCATTAGGCTCAACATAGGCTACCTAAGGTGCAGACACATCGAAGGTCCTTTCGGTGGCATGGCCATCTGGACCAAGGACCCCCAGCAATTTCGTGGGTGGAGAACCCTAATGATCAATGGCTATTCCACGTTTGACACGGAGGAAGAACGACTCCTTAGAGTGGTCATTAAAGGCGTGCCGAAAGAATTCGACACTGAGGATGTTCTAGCCAGCATTAAAGAGCAGGGCTACCCAGCAATCTCTGTCTATCGTTTAGTCAGACCCTTCACCAGACCAAAAAGACCCTACGACATAGTCTCTGTTGCCCTAGAAAACTCTGACTGGGGTGAAACCATCTTTCAGATTCAAGCCATCTGCGGCGTCATGTGTGCCACTCCTGAGCCCCCACGTAAAAATGCCAGGATTCGGCAATGTTTCAACTGCCTGCGTTACGGCCACACGCAAAAACACTGCACCAATATTTCTATCTGTGTTAAATGCGCAGGTGCCCACCATTATACCGTCTGTAACAGAGACCGCTTTAAAGACGGTGATCCTAAGTGTGGCTTGTGTGGTGGTAACCACACAGGTAACTATAGAGGATGTCCCTTAGCCCCTACCACCAGGTTCCTACGTCCCGTTTCACAATAATAGAAAACGAACAAATTTCATACCAAGCCCGCGTCCAACTCGCTCTGCTTGGAACCGTCCTGCCCAATCTGCTAGTCAAGTTCCTACTGATTTGTCACAGACTGATTTTCCGGCACTAAAGCCCATCTCAAATTTACCACCGCTCCCTACCTCGCAGGTCCCTGAACCTGTTGCACCACCGCGTGTGGTTACCCCCGAGCCATCCCAGCCATTGGAGTACTCTCTGCCCGCGAGGGCGTCTCTCTCTCAACCTCCTCTACCGTCTCCTCCCCTGTTGGTGTCTCCACTAACAGAGACTCAGCCACCCGCTTTGCCAAACGCTCGTGCGCCGCCATCCTTTGCTGTTGACCTGTCTCTACCTCCTTCTCAAGTTTCTCATGAGAAATCACAGGTACTCCCTCAGCCTCCTAGGAAATCTTCCAAAAGAGAGCCGAGGCGTTTGCCCGCTCCTGCTCAAACAACGAGCTTTGACCTGGCTGACTTTAAGTTGGTATTGGAACTCGCTGAGACCTTCGACATGAACGAGGTCAGTATCCTAGCTGCCAAGTGTCGTTCTGCTCGGGACACCTCAGCCTTCTTTGCTGCATTGCAGTCTCATGCCCAGCTCATCAACAATATTAAACATTTCAGAAGCCGTCATGGATAATACACCATTAATTGTACCAAATAGTAGGTGTAAGCCTATGTCCATTAACCTAGGATTTTTCAATGCTAATGGCCTCATCTCTCAAAGAGATGAGGTTGCCAGTTTCCTAAGAGAACATCAAATTGACATGTTTTTTAGTTCAAGAAACTTTTCTCAAGCCAGCTTCTCGCAGTCCTCGAATTGCCAACTACAACCTCATCAGAAATGACCGTCTTACCAATGCTGGGGGTACCCTCATTTATTATAGAAAATCACTCCACTGCTGTGCTCTCACTCCCCCTGCTCTTCTCAATATGGAGGCTTCCGTCTGTCGTATTGACATGACGGGCCATGCCCCCATAACTGTA
Organism: Pammene aurita; assembly: GCA_947086415.1. Classification (NCBI taxonomy): domain Eukaryota; kingdom Metazoa; phylum Arthropoda; class Insecta; order Lepidoptera; family Tortricidae; genus Pammene; species Pammene aurita. The sequence continues at coordinate 16,269,736 of OX352290.1, forward strand.
GCCTCAATTTACCAACCCTCCAATAAAACCATTCTACAATCTGACCTTGATGCTCTCTTTGAATTGGACGATTCTGTCATTTTGGCAGGAGACTTCAATTCCAAGCACACCCAGTTCAACTGCAGGTTGTCCACTACGAATGGTCGCACTCTAAATAGATATATCATGGACAATGCTTTAGACCTTATCTCACCCCTTGAGCCTACTCACTTTAGTTTCGTCACCAGCTTTGAGCCGGACCTGCTTGATATGGCTTTATTCAAGCATGTTCGTCTCAAACTCCGCTCAATACGGGTACACCACCAATTAAATTCAGACCATAGGCCGGTTGTTCTTTCTCTTGGTCCTCTGCCTACTAATGCTCAGTCTCCCACCAAGACCGTGGTCGACTGGATCCGACTTGGCAAACTGCTTGACTCCAAGGATCTTCCCCAGACCTTATCTTCTTGTCTTGAAATTGATGAGGCAGTCACTCGCCTCACCAAGGTCCTCCAAAACCTCTTGTCCAGCTGTTCTCGTGAAGTCTCGGCAGAAGACGACCGTCGCTGGCGTCTTCCCGAAGAGTTGAGAGACCTGTTAACTTCCAAAAATCAGGCCTTAAGAGACTACTCTCGTTGCCCCTCCCCTAGTAATAAGACCATCCTCAACCGCATCCAGCTGAAGGTGAAACGGGATATTGCAAAATTCAGGGACGGTAGGTGGAAAAGCCTTCTGGCTGAGATCTCTCCAGGTAGCCAGGCTTTCTGGGACCTGTCGAGATCTCTCAGAAGTGACACGCAAGTGTCTATGCCTCCGCTTACTGTCTCTGGTTCTGTGATTCCTGCTTTCACTGATCTAGAGAAAGCTGAATGCCTGGCATCCAGCCTCAAGAACCAATGCTCACCCAGCACTCTCTTCATTGACTCCGCTCACTTCAGCTTCATTGACAGCGAGGTCTCCAGACTTTCAAATCTCCCGTCCTCTGACCCACCACTTGATCAGGTCTCTTCCATGGAGGTGGCGACTCTGATCAAGAAACTAAAACCCAGAAAAGCTCCTGGGGATGATGGTCTTCCCAGCAGGCTCTTCAGACTACTCCCCGACCGTATCATCTCCTTCCTTTCCTCTCTCTTCAACGCTGCCCTTTCCCACTCTCACTTCCCGAAGGCCTGGAAATCCGCTGCAGTCATTGGAATCCACAAACCTGGCAAACCGTCTAACCTTCCATCTAGTTATAGGCCCATCAGCCTCCTCAGTGTTATGGGGAAACTGTATGAGCGCATCCTTCTAACCAGACTATCCCGGTTCCTGGATTCCAATAACGTCATCATAAACGAACAGTTTGGGTTCAGATCAGCTCACTCCTGCTCTCATCAGGTTCTCAGAATTGTGGAGCACTCGCTCTATTGGATGAATGGCTGGAGACGCTCTCAACCAACTGCGGCCGTCTTCTTGGACGTGGCGAAAGCCTTTGACAAGGTGTGGCACAACGGTTTATTGTATAAACTTTTCAAATTAGGAGTGCCGCACCAGTTAGTCCTGACCATCAAGGACTTTCTAAATTGTCGAGGCTTTCGCTACCGCATCGAGGGCACCTACTCTAGCCTTCATCCTGTAGCAGCGGGTGTTCCACAGGGTTCTGTCCTTTCGCCCACCCTCTTCAGTCTGTACGTCAATGATATCCCTAAAGTGCCTGGTGTGAATTATGCCCTGTTCGCGGATGACACAGCGGTGTACGCCTCGTCTCCGCAGCCCTCTAGGTTGACTGACCTTCTTCAGGATGCCATCAGTTCCCTTGGGGATTGGTGTCGTCGCTGGAGGGTGGAAGTCAACCCGGAGAAGAGTCAGGCCATAGTTTTCTCCAGGCGCGCGGACTATACCGCCCTTACCAGGAAGCATAAAACTATTACGTTGCTTGATCAACCCATACCTTGGGTTGACTCTGTCAAATACCTCGGCGTTCATCTTGACCGCAGGCTAAACTTCTTTAAGCACATCCAAACTGTTCGTGACCGAGCCGCTTTCATTTCCTACAAACTCCATCCCCTGATCGGCAGGAAGAGCAAAATGGCGATCAAAAATAAACTTACTATTTACAAAGCCTGTATCAGACCAGTATTCTCCTATGCCAGTATGGTTTTTGCCCATGCCTCAAGGAGACAACTTAGAAAGCTCCAATTACTACAAAATAGAATACTCAGAGGGGCCGTTGCCGCTCCCCCTACATCAGAAATTTAGACATTCACAAGGATCTTCGCATCCCCTCCGTAACGCATCACATGAAAATGCTAGCAAGGCGTTTTCATGATAAAGCTGTGGCTAACCCGAACCCCTTAATTAAGGAATCGATTAACTACAGCCCAGACCCCTTGCTAGCATTTTCAAACAAAGGTCCCAAGCCCTCGAGAAAAAATATTCAAAAGCGTCGACCTAAGCATATTTTAATTGATGAGGACGACGCTTTTGCCCAAGCCAACGAAGCCGAGATTCGACGTCTTGGCGAACTCCTCAGAGAACGCATGGGCTTCGCGCCCAGACCTCTACCACCAACACCTGTGCTGCCCACCAACAACCCTCCTACTATTAGGCCGCCTTCAGGCGCGCCCTCTCCTCTCATCTCTCCTATCTCGGCTCCCCTATGTGGCATGTCCCCAAGGTGCACCATCAACTCTGCGGCGAGACGCGGTAGGCGGGGAAGACCCCCCCGTGTTCCTGCGTCCCCCTGTCCACTATCTCTTTCATTCGCTCATTCTTACTCATCCAGTACCTGTTCATCTCTAGCTCCCTGAGCAACCATTCTTCTCCTGTGTGAGATATTTTTATGTTACCTGTAATTTATTTTTAGTCCCCTCTGGGTGCACTTACCCTAGTGGAACGTGGACCCCAGAGGTGGCATATCTCCTTATTTATTTATATATTTATTTTTCTGTTTGTTGTATAGTATTGTAAGTATTGTAGTATATATTATTGTATTGGTTTTTTATCAGTTTGTATATAATTTAAGTTTTTGGTTTATATAACTTCAGCTACGCGCACCACTCTCGGTGCGCAATGTACGCCTCTGATTACAAGCAAAATGGTCCAAAAAGAGACCAGGCTTGTTCCATCTGTTCAAAAAAAAAAAAAACCAACGAGACAGTGACTCTAAGTGGAATCCGTGTATTCAGTGAGATAGTGACTCAAAATCAATAAGTGTTTATTTATGAGTGCGCGACTGGGAATTGTGGATAAAAACATACAAAACCTACAAAGTGGAAATGTGGTAAAAGAGCAAACCACCATGCCCCCCAAACCCCCCCCCCGCCAACCCCCCCCCCCCCCTCCCAACCCTCACCCCCCCGACAAGGGGGCTGAGCGACGAGCCACTTCCAACAAAGCCGCCGTAATGGAAGGCTTCATCAAGACCTACTGCCCACACTTGGGCCCCTTCTGGCGCGAATACGCGCAACACAACAAAATAGAAATTGAAACCACCACCTCAACACCTCCCGCTGCCCCCGCTGCTGCCCCAGAGCCGGCGCCTCAGCACAAAAGGGACCCTAAAGGTAAGGCAACTTCCGCTCTGAGTACTCATGACAGTGTGAACGATTATACCACCCCTGACCCCCCTAACAATGACACCACCATCACTGAACAAAAAGTCCGTAAACGAGACGCCGAGGCGCGCCTCCGCGCTGCGCCGCGTGCGTGCTCTCGCTCGCTCGCGTCCAGCCGCGGCGGAGCTTCTCGCTCGCACCCTTACAACAGGCCCAACTCGCCCCACGCAAATCAACTACTTTCGATCCCGAGATCTCGCTCTCGGTCCCCACAGACGGACAGGATTTTCAAAATAATCACTGGACACGAAAACCGTATTTTACCCAACTTAAACTACAATTCTGACTGCCTGGCTAACGGCGCCCAACTCAACCAAACAAATGACAGACTTTACTTCTCCGACAACCAGTACGAATACGATTATGATTACTCAAACTTTAACTCCGACTCAGACTCCAAAACTGCTAAATCAAACGACAGTTTTGTAACGCAAACACATAGAAAAAACAAAAAGAAGGGAACAAGGAAGTCCCCTCCCACCCTCCCGCAACTCCCGAAATCCCCCCCCCCCCCCCTATCCCCATCTCCCAAAACAGTTTTGCTCAACTACCCCAAGAGCCGTCACCTAAGCCCCAATCCCAAAACCTAACTCAAAACCTAAACCGATCAGGCCCCCCTCAGGGCACTAATCAATCCCAATCAAACATCTCCCCCAATACCCCCCGTGTAGAGGATATGGAGCTCGGGGCGCTCACAGAAAGCGACGATGACATCTCCGATTACCCCGACTCTGACTCGGACGGAAACGAGGGCGATCCGAGCGAAAACAAAAACAAAAACAAGCAACGACCCCCCCCCCGCTATCACAGTTGACGACCCAAACAGGTGGGCCTCCCTCTCGAAAGAGGCATACAGGATAAATCTAGGCTTCTCTCGCGCCTTTGTGGGTGAAGAGAAATATACCCGCGAGGTTAAACTATTCATCCACACCCAGAATAGCGACCAGTTTAGGGGCTGGAAGAGGCTCCTAGTCAAAGGCTATAACACCCACCCCACAGGCAAACAAAAAAAGCTAAGAGCCGTCATCATAGGTCTGCCGGTCAGCCTGGACCTAAATGACATTAAAGACGACCTCCTATTCCAAGGGCTACCAATCCCAGAAGTGACCCGCATGCACAAGGGCCCCAGGGAAAAAAGGGAACCCTTCAATGCAGTGTTAACAGTCTCCGACCGCACCAAAGCGGGCAAGAAAATATTCGATATCAAATCAGTCTGCGGCCTTAGTGGCCTGCGAGTAGAACCCCCCAACCGTAGTTTGAGAGTAGCCCAGTGCCACAGGTGCCAAAGGCCCGGGCACACTGCCCATTATTGTAAAATGCCATTTCGCTGCGTTAAATGTGCCGGTTTCCATGCCACCGCGAAGTGCGACAGGGAGCCGGACAAAGACGGAAACTTCACAACGACATGTGTCCTTTGCGGGGGCGATCACCCTGCAAACGCCTCCATTTGCCCAGCTTACCCTCCAAATAGAAACACCTCTACTAGACGAACCCGCAGCTCAAACAGGACCCCCCAAAGAAACAATACAAACAAACCGCCAAACAATTCCACAGCAACAAATGCTAATCGACTGAGCGATCCCAACCAACCAACCTCACTAGACCCCTCGACCCAACACATCCCTCCCACTTATAATAATGACTTTCCACCCCTAAAAACCCCCTCCCAACCCCTCTCTCAACCACCCCCCACCCTCCCTACACCACAAAGGGTAGACTGGGGTCGAAAGTCCCAAAACCGAACTCAGGAAAGAGTAACTTGGGGAAATCAATCCCAGCCTCACCCAGAAAAACATTATTGGGATAAAAATAGATTAAGGAGGCCTCCCCCCCCCCCTCAGTACCCAACCCCCTCTCACCAGCGAGATTACCCAACTCACAATGTCCATCACCCAACCCCATTCTCCTCTGCCCCCCCTGTCAACCTCATCCATGCAAATCAGTACGCAGCCCAGCCACCCCCCCCCCCCACCCCACGCCCAAATTTTCACCCCCCCGCTATCCCGCGAGACCCTGAGGCAGACACCCATTTGGTCCTGGACCTTGCCAACACCCTGGATATTGACGAAATATGCCAGCTAGCCTCTAAAATCCGGAACGCCCGCTCGCCAGCAGACCAACTTATAGCCATGGCCCAACATGCCAAACTCCTGTCCACCATCAAACAACTGTGCAATATCAATAATGGATAACACACCCGCTTGCAGAGAGAAACCAAAATCCCTAGCATTAGCTTGTTTCAACATTAACGGCATTGAGGGCAAGAGGGACGAACTCTCCTGTGCCATTAGGGACCTCCAACTGGACGTCCTTATGGTACAGGAGACCTTCCTCAAACCCTCCAAATGCAACCCTAACCTAGCAAATTACAAAATTATTAGACACGACAGAATAGGAAACATAAAGGGAGGCACATTAATTTATCACAAAAAATGCCTGCACGCCTCTCCAGTTAATCCACCTCCCCTCATCAATCTAGAGATTTCAGCATGCAGGATAGCCCTCACTGGACATAAGCCTATAACATTAATATCAGCCTATCAACCAGCTACTAAACCTCTCCTTCAATCCGACTTGGAGTCCGTGCTTGGCATGGATGAATCAGTCTTAATTGCTGGAGACCTCAATGCCAAGCACGAGCTCTGGAACTGCCGGAAATCCAACCCCAACGGCAAAACCCTCAACAACTTCCTTCAAAACTCAGACATCCCTGTAGACATCCTAGCCCCCCGCGAACCTACGTATTATCCAATCCAAACAGACTTCCTCCCTGACATTCTTGACATTGCCCTCTTCAAAGGTATCGCCCTAACCCTTCGCTCCATCGAAGTAGCCCATATTCTCTCCTCGGACCACCGGCCAGTAGTCATCAGGCTGCCCCCCCCCTACGGATCCAGAAGCCACTAGGAAAGTGGTCAACTGGGCAAACGTGGGGAAGGGACTGGCTAGTGACGACTGTCCTGTCCTGGAAGTGGCAAACCTTCCCCTGACTACCAAAAACGACACAGAACTAGCCATAGACGCCCTCACCACCTCACTGAATCAAGTTATTGAAGGATGCTCTAGGGAGGTGCCGGCTACCGACGATCGTCGCTGGGCCCTCCCCAGAGACATCCTCAATCTCATCAACCTCAAAAACAGGGCCCTTAAGGAACACGACCGTTACCCTAGTAGGGACAACAAAAACACAATAAACAGACTGCAAAGACAGGTTAAGGAACGGGTGAGGGAATTCAGGCAGGATAAGTGGGATAGCTTGCTAGAGGAGATTGGGCCGGGTCACCAGTCTTACTGGCGCCTGGCCAAATCTCTGAAGGCGGACACGCAAGCGTCCATGCCCCCCCTTGTTAGGCCTGACTTCCCTACACCGGCCTTCACAGACTCAGAGAAAGCGGAATGCCTAGAGGACAGTCTTGAAAGCCAATGTTCCCCGGGCAAACAACCGTTAGACCCCACACATATTCCCACAATCGACCAACAAATAAACATGATTCTAAAATCCCCCCCGACCGACCCACTGACTCGACAAGTCTCCTTCATGGAGCTCAAGAACATTATTAAACACCTGAAGCCCCACAAAGCCCCGGGCCCTGACGGTATAACGAACAGGGTCCTCAAATTACTTTCAGACCGCATCCTCAACCTGCTGATTAACATCTACAATGCCGCACTATCCAACTGTCACTTTCCAGCTTCCTGGAAGGTGGCAGTTGTGATAGGTATTCATAAACCAGGCAAACCCAGCAACTCTACATCTCAACTCTTGTTATACAAGCTTCACATCGCAAAAGTGCCAAACCGTCTCCTTCTCATCCTGGGAGACTTTCTACATTGTCGAAGCTTTGGCTACAGAGTGGAAGGGTCTGTCTCGCCCTTGCATCCGGTGGGAGCAGGAGTCCCGCAGGGATCCGTCCTGTCCCCAACGCTGTTCGCAGTATATGTAAATGACATACCTAAAATCAACGAAGTCCATTACGCACTCTTTGCCGACGACACAGCCTTCTTCACCTCTTCAAGGTCTCCTGAGGTCTTGACCTCTCTTCTCCAGCGAGCCGCTGACTCCCTAGGGGAATGGTTTGACCGCTGGAGGATTGAGGTCAACCCGGAAAAAAGCGTGGCAGTCCTTTTTTCCCGCCTAAGGAACCATAACTTCCCAATAGTCCGCCTCCTAAACAAACCCATAAACTGGAGTCCCAAAGCCAAATACCTAGGAGTTACACTAGACAGCAAACTCAAATTCCATTTCCATATAAAATCCGTCCGAGATCGAGCCGCCTATATACTAGGCAAACTCCACCCCCTCATTAACTCCCACAGCAAACTCTCCACCCAGAACAAAATCACCCTCTACAAAACCTGCATCCGCCCTATCATGTCATACGCATCTGTAGTCTTTGCCCACACTCCCAAATACCGCCTCAATAGCCTGCAAGTCATACAAAATAAATTCACCAGAAGAGCAGTCGGCGCTCCCTGGTTTGAGAGAAACGTAGACCTCCACCGAGACCTAAACCTCCCATCCATCCACAACTTTTTCCAAATGTCGTCAAGGCGATATTTTGATAACACCCCCCACCACGCAAACCCCCTTGTGACTCACGCCTCCAACTATCACCCTAGACTCGACCCGAAAAGAGGACATCGCAGACCGAGACACATACTGACTGACAAAGATGACGAATACACAACGAGACAGAAACTGGACCCCTGCCGTAGAGAGACCTTCCCCCCCGACACTAGCACCTTCATTGACGTGACAGACCAAACTGACGCAACTGACGCCATAACTTTGCTCCGAAATAAACAGACTGTCCAAAAACCATCCTTTCAACGTATCAGAGCGGTTGTTGCCTTACAACCATCCAGTCAACCTGACGCAACCGTCATCGATGAAGCGGCCATGGCGGCGGCAGCGGAAGCCATTGACATTACCTGATCTGGCTAAATCTGATCTGGTTATATTAAAAAGCATAATCTGCATAACCCAAATGGCTCGTCGCCCACCCCACCTTACAAACTAACTTACAGACCTCCTATGACAATATAATATAAGAACTAACAAACTAACAGACACATGACGCCTCGCAGAGGCACAAAAGACCTGCTGGCCCTTCTGGCCCCAGGCAACTAAATTCCCCCGTGGGGACTCTTCGGGTCCCCACGGCGTCACCTCCTCGGGCAGCTAGAGGCCCACCTCTATGTCCCGTTTTCCACAAAAAAAAAAAAAAAAAAAAGGCCCTGCACTCAGTCTGTAGCGACCGGCGCACCGAAAACATATTAGAATCTGCTTAGAAATTGTTAATTTATCTAATAAGAGTTATTTTATTATTAAGTTTAAGAGAATAAATGAGAAAAACCTATGTAAAGAAAAATGTTGAAATAAAGACCCGTGGAGGGGATAGAGCGAGAGTGGGGAGGCTGGACCGTATAAAAGTAGGAACATTCCGGCATTATTCATTCAATTCGAGCAGCAGCAGACAAAAGGAAAAAGGAAAAATACTAAAGAAAACCCGCCTCTCCAGTCATCAACCTCAAGCCGCCTCCACGTATTTAGCTGCAACCACTGCATTTTATTTGCATCCCAAGCAAATCCTGAACCAGTCATAGGTGCATTCGGCACAATTTCATTCAGTCAAATACAGCAACTTAACTAAAACACACACAATTAATTGTGTCATTGATCTGAGAGTCAGGGCAAGGGGACAAGGTGAATTACGAGTAGGTACCTAAGGTCAGATAAGACAATCTTGCGTTTCTTATCGTTTTTCCTCTTATTCTAGCGTATAAGTTAAACGTCCTAGTGCTCGTCACTGCCCCAGTACCTATATGTCATCTTCAGAGGTCAGCGGGGGTGATAGCTATTTGCCTTATAATTTGACATGTCTTTCGTCATATTATAAGGCAAATAGCTCACCCCCGGCGACCTCTGGTCATCTTTAAAGTCATTCACAATAAAGTTAACAGCAGATTGTCAATTATTATTAGGCATTAGCGTGCCGAGCACTAGGGATTATAGGTACCATACCAATACTAATATATCCTCTAAAAATCATTGTTTTGAGGTAATGCCCCATAAAAGGCAACTTTGCCATCAAAAAGACGTTTTAGATTGAGCCACAATAAAAATAATATGCTTTATTTAATTGGTATTAACTCTGAAACTAGGTAAATTCCAGGAAAAGATTATACCTACGACAAATTAGTCTCTAATTATGATCAGGAATACACTGTTAAAATTATTCGACTTCCTCGCGTGACACCGTGTATAATATTGTGTGTTTACTATGGTAATACACACAACACACACTCACAGCATCTCTACAGTCAGCCGCAGAAGATCGGAGATGACTTGACGTCTTGACAATAATGTATATCGAGGTCATTTTAAACTGAACACCGCACTCGACTACCCGACTGTACATCGAAAGTTCAATCATCGAGTTGCAAAAACAATTAAAATCGGGATTTGAATCTACAATATTCAGGTACACCAACCAACCTTTTTTTGTTACTTTCAATTTTATAAAAAAAAAGAGATGGCGCTTTGGTAGCTCGTCTCAGCAAATGGAGTATAGGGACATCAGGATCGTAAACATCACGGTGACTGTCCCCTTAGCTAAACCGGTCAACAAACGTGGGTTACGGAACCTTAATAAGATAATAATATTCACGTCACAAGTAGTTTCGTTGTGTGCATCGCATATTAGCGTCATTGCATGCACAAGATTGACAGTCCACAGTGAGACTGCAAATAGATATCTACTCACCTACTAAATGCACCGTTGATCGAACTGCAGCCACTCATTAACATCGTTCAATCACCCGCGTGTGCTAAGTGACACTTATCATGATGGGAACGGAAATATTTGTGATATTAATTATAGGTATTGTTTTTGTTACAAAACTATGTGTGTTACTAAGTAAAACATCGTGTAAATCGCAACGTCGTATGACTGGCAAAGTTATTATAGTAACGGGAGCTAACGGTGGATTGGGGTTTGAAACGGCTAAAGACCTGGCGAAACGTGGAGGTCGGGTCATCATGGCCTGTCGGAACGAGTACCGCGGCCTCGCAGCCCGCGACCGCATCGCCGAAGAGACAGGCAATGAAGACGTCGTCTACAAGCATCTGGACATGTCGTCACTAGCGTCGGTCCGACGGTTTGCTGAAGATATCAACCACACCGAAAAACGACTGGATGTCCTCATCAATAATGCAGGAGTTAATAGTGGCGGGAGTCAGTACACAGAGGACGGCATTGTCGAAGAAATGCAAGTAAATTACTTTGGAGTTTTTCTTTTGACTCTTCTCCTACTGCCTTTGCTGAAGAAAACAGGAGCGAGCCGGATAGTCAATCTTAGTTCGACGTTACACTTTCTTGGGAGGATCAATTTTGAGCACATCAATAAGAAATACTATTATTTGGTACCCAGTAGTACGTATTGCAACAGCAAGTTGTGCATAAATCTGTTCACCGTTGAGCTAGCTCGAAGACTAAAAGGATCAGGTGTGACGGTCAACGCCGTACACCCTGGGATAATTTCGACAAACATTACTGCTACATCGTCCACTGTTGAACGGTTTTTGTTTTCTGTCCTCTGTTGGATTTCTTCGAGAAGTATTGTGGAAGGAGCGCAAACAATTATATACTTAGCGGTAGCAAATGAAGTTTCCAACACCACTGGAAAGTACTTTATAGATTGTAAAGAAAGATACATGGCTGGAAGGGCTAGAAACAAGAAACTTGCTGGCGATCTGTGGATTTACTCTGAAAAATTAGTTGGCTACGGGCAGAATACTCCTGAGTGAGAACGAAGTGTTGCTGCAAATAGTGTTTCAAAATTAGACTAACTATGCAAGGAAGTAAACTTTTTTATTACATTTTAATTGAAAATAATTGTATACCTAACAATGTAAAGTGATTGACATTCATTTTTCTGGTTATTGCTATTATTTTGATTTCATTGTCATTCTGTTACAAAGAAAACTGATACTATGAACCTACCTACTTACTTACCTATTTACACAAAAACCGCTTATTCAGCTAATCTAATTAAACTAAGAGCATACTTCATTGTTCAAACACAGTTAATATATTACCGATAAGAGCATACAATCCCATACGCTCAACGAGCTCACTATAGGAATAACACCGCCTTGTAGTGCACGGAAAATGTCGATGATAATACATATTGTTGATGTTGGTAGTCAATTACATCCCAAAATAATTAATGAATTGTGAACAATGATCGATCAAACTTCGAATGTATCTCGCGAGTTCAACTACACTATGTGGGCGCAGTTTTTAGATGAAGCTTTGCCTAAGGAGAGTGTTTATTCCAAGGTGGTATATGCAGTCTACATGTTTTGCATATTTACGGTCAGTCTTATAGGAAATTTGCTTACATGTTTTGTCATTTACTACGACAAATCTATGCATACTGCGACAAATTATTACCTATTTAACTTAGCCGTGTCGGACTTGATTGCCACCCTCGGCATTCCACTGGAGGTGCGGGAAGTAGTTAGTGCCTCCAAGTTGGGCCAGTTAGCTTGCCAAATATATTTCGTCTGTTTGGTCTGCTCGTGGAACAACAGTATTTTGACCATGACCGCCCTGTCTATTGAGAGATACTTGGCTATATGGCACCCGTTGTTGTTTAAATCAACTCCAGTGTGGCGGAGAGCAACCAGGATAATAGTTTTACTATGGCTTATAGCGATCTTGGAGACAGTTCCGGAAATGTTTACGGTTTCGACTACGAAGACTCAACAATCAACCATATGTTTAACCATTCCGACTGCTTTGGCTAGAATTGTAAACGGAGTACTAGCAATTGTAACGTTCTTGATACCACTTTTAATAATGACGTTTGTATATTCAATGATAGCACTAAAACTTAATGTCACACCAAAAAATAATTCAAGAGATCAGATTTTCAATTATCGAAATCCTAAAAGCAAAGTTAACAAGTTAACAAGTAAGTACGACATCGATGTTTCATATTATTACATATTTATATTATTTTCGGATTGGTATACATGTGCTTAAAGTCCCTCTTTTGTCTCCAGTAGCAATGACGCTATCGTTCGTCATCTGCTGGCTGCCGTTCTTCGCCATGCGTGTCATGATCTCCGCCCTGGACTTCCAGCAGCTCACAGGTTTAGCTCAGGTATCATTGTTGATGTTTTAATTTGGGTATGATTTAAATGGTCTGCAAAAAAATATGTTTTGGGCAGCAGAAAAAACAGTTGGACAGCAATATTTTTGCCGAACAATTTGATTTGCTGACCATTAAATTACTTCCCTTTTAATTTTTTTCCGGGTCTTGCTTCAAGCCAGCAAAAACTCTAGATCTTACACTATTACACTCCGTTTGAAAATAATATCATGCTACTTTATATTGTAGTGGTGGGGGCTCGGATACAAATTGACAGACATCAACAGCTGGTTTAGCATCGCAATCAACCCAATTCTCTTCAGCCTTATGTCCACTAAATTCAGAAAGGCTCTAAAGGTAAATAATGCGAGTTGTCATAAATTATGACTATCATGAATATTGTCTTCCCTTAAGTAATTATTCCCTAATCTCTATCTCGAAGTTAAATTTTAATATTTGCAAAAAAATACACACGTTTCCGGTTTGTATTTTATGTACTCTTTACTGTTTTTCAGTCACTCTGGAATACGAAAGTCAGGAACAAGCATCGACACTTGCCCCAGCGCGGTATCAAGGTATAATTAATTAAATGATAGTTATTATTAATTTATTATTAAACGTTAACAAGAGCGCGATTTGAATGTAAATTAAGAAACTGACAGAATTGTTGTCCCCATTCCACCACGGCAACAATTTTCACAATTCTTGACATATCTTAACTACTGACTTTTTAGCCGTCCGTAGGCTACAGTAACCGCTAACCGTCGGGCGGGTTGTAAGCTTCTTTGCCACCTACTTGATATTCTATAAATAATATACAACATATTTGTATTGTAACGTCTATAAATAGGCACAGAATAATATAATAGTATTACCTACATACAAAAGTTTTTTTTTTAATATAATGTTTTTGTACACAGCAATGGCAATTTTGCCAATGACGACGTTAATCACACTTTTATTTATTTAAATAAAATATAGGCAAAGTTGTTCGATAGAAGCCTTGCTCTTTGTAAGGTGATAGCAGAGCAGTGGCTACACGTGTTTTGATTTTTTTTTCTTCATTAGCTGCCCACTGAAGTATACAATAAATAAATAAACAATAAAATGAGCTAAAGGCAAAAAAAACTATTTCCAAAATTTCCCTACAAAAATCAGTGTTTGACAGAAGTTTGACAGATGAACGGTGACACATGACGTCTCAACAATTTTTGCCTTTCGAGTTTCTAGTACTAGATCAGTCATGATAAGTCATTGGAGCATTTTGCCTTGTATCCCTTAAGGGGGGGTGTTGGCCGCCATCTTGGTTTAAAGGTGCCAAAATTCAGTTTTTTAGCCTTGGCGCTTAAACGGTTGTCAGTATGACTAAAGTGTCTATTGAACATATAAAGAAAATAAAATTGATTTTTTTTCCCGTACAATTAATATCTGTAAGTCTTACGGATAAAAAGCTACAGGGGTGAAAAAAGTATCATTTTTAGGATGTATCATGTGAGATACAGACGGACGGACGGACCGGCAGACGAACATGACGAAACTATGAGGGTTCGGTTTTTGCCATTTTGGCTGCGGAACCCTAAAAATATAACTTTTATTTCTTACCTCATATCTTATTTCGTGACAGAGGTGCTTATGTAAAAACCTCTTTTTACTAAAGTCGCAGTTTTAGTAATTATAGTATTTATAATTATATTTTTCATTGTGGACATACAAAAGATAAAAAAAAGATAAAAGATATTTATTCTTCAATTTAGGCACATTACAATGCACTTATGAACGTCAGAGAGAAAAAAAAAACTACCTCCGGTTCTAACCCTACCGGCAAGAAACTCGGCGGGACTTATTTTTTCAACACAGTAATACAGTAATATTACATCTTAAAGATACACAATAATGCGTAGTTCTATAAGAAGGCATATTAAAACAGCTTGAGAGACATACAATGTACGTATTGTTTAATTAAAATAAAATAATAATAATACAATCCAAATCTGATTGCTTCACAAAACGTTTGATATGCTTTCCTATCTGAACTGTGTCCTCTAAATGTTAGATGATTTTGTAGTATTTTCTGGTTTGGGCCACGCATCTTTGTCCGTCATATAGTCCTCGACCCTGTAATAACCCTTTGACATTAAACTTTTTTTCAAATATTTCTTAAGAGCGGGAAATGATAAATTTAAAGCATCGACGGGTAACTTGTTATAAATGTGAATACCTTGACCAAAAAATGACTTATATGCTTTGCGGATACGACTACTTCTGATAGCAAGCTTGTTTTTATTTCTAGTGTTATAGCTGTGGATGTCAGAATTTTTTTTGAATATATGTATATTCTTTACAACAAAAATAATATTGTCATAGATATATTGGGAAGCAACAGTTAAAATATTAATTTCTTTAAATAGTTCTCTAACTGATGCACCTGCCTTTAAGTTACACAGAAAGCGGATGGCTCTTTTTTGTAAAACAAATCTAACGGCATGAGCGGCCGAGCTTAATCGAAGAGCGAGTTTTCTTATATGAGGACTCCATTGTAGATTTTTGTCCAACGTCGAACCAAGGAACACTGCTTTATCTACTATCTCTAAACATTCACCATACAACATTTATTAGTTTATTACGTAATTATGTTTAAATAAAAATGTACTTATTGATAATTCGTGCATTTATAATATAGTTCTAAAATATAATTTCTGCATGTGTACCTACAAAACATGTTAAAAATGTTAAATGACGTGTAACATATCCATACTAATATTATAAATGGGAAAGTGTATGTGTGTGTTTGTTTGTTTGTTTGTCCGTCTTTCACGGCAAAACGGGGCGACGAATTGACGTGATTTTTTAAGTGGAGATAGTTGAAGGGATGGAGAGTGACATGAGCTACTTTTGGTCTCTTTCTAACCCCCCACTTCCCTAAAATAGGGGGTGGAAGTTTGTATGGTTTGTTACCCCTAATTTAACACGAGCGAAGCCGCGGGCAAAAGCTAGTGTTATCAATAAAGAATTTAATTGAATATTATATGACAATTTTCTTTAGATATCACGCTGCTGGTGGCAAACAAGCACGGTTCTCACCCAACGTTAAGCGGTATGCGCAGCCTCTAGACGCCTGCGACGCCAGGAATAACGATGTTAAATAAAATATGTAAAATATGTATGTAAATTATATTTGCATGCATGAATGTGCTTAAAGCAAATAAATATTTTTGAATTTGAGTTTGATGTTACATATGTTCGCGTGGTGAAATAATTTCACTCACGTATATATTTGGCCAGTATGCGCGAAATGTTACAAATGACACAGTCAAATTTTATATCTTGTAGGTACTTTATAGAAAAGCAAGATGCAAAAAATACAAAGAAGTAGTCTTAGAGGTTTACCGTCATTTGTGTTAGTTTCATAGCCAATTATTATTTTTGTTCATGAAAAATTTCATTTCTTTTTTTACTGACAGATAATATATATTAGTAAAGAAAAGAAAATATTGATTACTGTAAATAGGTACACAAATTGTAACAGTTACTTATACACATATTTACAACTGTCAGTGTTTAACGTAAGAAAATTACAAGTCAGGGGCTAAGGGATAAAAGTCGATGTCATGAATATCTAACTACTTAATGACGATGATTTTGTAATGTCGACAGTGTGTTTTAATTACCATTAAGTACAAACAATTCCGCTCTACAGTAGAGGATATGTGATGCTGGTAATTAAGTGTAAAAGAGCAGACAAGTATAGTCAGACCAGGGTATGGAAGACTTTGGACTTTGCAACGGCAAAATATGGAATTGGAAAGGCCTCAATAAACGTCATGTTTTCAAATAACTAAATATATTTTGCAGACTATCCACATTTAGCAGATTCTATACTGAGTAAGCTTCGTGGTCCATGTTCACATCCGACATTATGAACCTCGAGTGGGAATATATTTCTTGTCCATAAAATGTATTCGTGACAAATCGAGCCAAATATTCGTAAAAACTAAATTCACGCCGCATGGGCCTAACATGGGACACTTGCACAATGATGTAGCTCGGCAACATCACCAGCCTTCATCCGCTCGGGTGACTTCCAGCACTAGCCAGACCAACCATAATACCACATTTCCACAGTGCTCGCAACCTTAACCAAATCGGAGCCTTTAAATCATCGGTACGCGTGCTTCGCCACACTCCTAAGGGAGCGAGAAACCTGACCGCGGTATTGAGCAGTATTATTAATAAACTAGCTGTGCCCGCGGCTCCGCCCGCGTGGAATTCGGTATGTGTCAGTAAGCGCCTAATTCACCCCTAATTTCTCTCCCGCTACCCTGGAGGCGGAACTTGAAGTAAAGTTGACAGATGGATACGCTAGAGGACAGTCGTCCTAATAAAATATTTTACAATTACCACTAAATGAAACTAAACACAAAAATTAATACTTTATATTATCATATTTTTTTTGGCATGATTTAAACGACTTAGAGAGTAGAAGGTGTGGTGTATATCGGACGATACAGGACCACTTTTGTATTTATACGTTCATGTCCATGGCAAATATCATCCAAATCGATCCTCCCATCAAATCAGTCTAAGCATGAAAGGTAAGAACAGGCGTGGTTGAAATATGGGTGTGGGGGGGGGGGGGCTCATAAATGCAGAAATGTTTTTTTTCTATTTGAGGTGCACTTGGAGGGGGGGGGGTTCATGACCCTTGCAAATTTAACTCAATCGAGTGTAGTGGCTACCCCCTAATATAACCTGGCTGGGGATTTTCTTAAATTGGAATTAGTAATCCTTAAGGGGTGATTTCCGGGATAACAATGCAAAAAAAAACCGGGCAAGAGCATGTCGGGCGATGCTCAGTGTAGAGTTTCGTAGATACCGCCCTGTTACAAAACATCCGTTCCAAAGGTCGTTTATTAAGGGATATTTGGCGGCGCTTACGTCATTTTACTATTCGGCACTTCCTTTCACTATGCATTTTTGACTGATAATTCAAAAACGGCTGAACCGATTTTATTCAATATAGTATGTATTGAAAGTTCTTATCAGGCCTCACCAAATTTCAGCTTTCTAGTGCGAATGGTAACTGAGCTAGACCGCGGACAGACGGACGGACATGGCGAAACTATAAGGGTTCCTAGTTGACTACGGAACCCTAAAAAGAGATAAATAGTAGTCAGGGAGGGGGGGGGGGGGGGCGGATTTTCATTAATTTTCATACGTTTTTACCACACTGTCACAGATAATACACTGATGTTAGTGGTTGCAATAATGGTGAATTGTTTTCATGTATGGTATCAATCGATTCGTTTTGTTGTGAGGATCAAATGTCTATATGGGGCCAATTGCGTTAAAGCAACACATTAGTCAGAAATGAGACTTAAAGTCTGAGATTTGCATTTGTTTCTCAAAACGCTCCTAATAAAATGACGTGCAAAAGTGACGTCACGATCACATAGTCGCCGTGTTTATAGTATGGAAAAAATATGAAATTGCTATTTTTACAGTGAAATATTGCGTTTATGTATATGGTTGCTATACAATTTATTTTACAGTAAAATGTTAAAAATCGAATGCTATCATTGTTTTTTTTTTTAATTTCGCACTTTAAAAATCGAAAAATTTTGAAACTTCGCAGCATATCTTAGAGCCATTTCAATAGAATTTATAGACTTTCACTTTAGTTGGATATATTGATCATTTTGCATCCCATCAACTAAATTTTAATGCATTATTCAACATGTGTCATCATGCCTATTACATACGGTTCCGAACGCGGAATAGAGAATTTATGATATTAGTGTAGATCAAGATATTTATTCTTCAATGTAAGTACATTACAATGCACTAATGAACGTCAGAGAATAATAAAATACGTGAGTGTCGTGGAACACTCGATTGGAACGAAGTTATGTTATTTAATTTTATATCATTTTTGACTTTGTCGTAAATTTTGTGGTTTTAATTTTTTTTTGTATTTTTTGGACATTTTGGAAATTTTGGGAATTTTGGAATTCTTGAAAATTTTGAAAATTTTGAAAATTTTGAAAATTTTGGAAATTTTGGAAATTTTTGAGATTTAGAAATTTTACCATTTTTGACATTTTTTACTTTTAGGTTCTAGACTTTTTTCACTTTTATCACTTTGTCACTTCTCACTTTCACTTTTCACTACACTTCACTTCACTTTATTCTATTTTATAATTTTTTTAATTCATTCCATTTTACATGTTTCTCAATCGTATGGACTGTCGCGTTTTCGTGACGTGACGCTTTTTCGTCTAGCTCCCCATCCGCGAACCGTCCGAGAAGAGAAGGAACTTCGTTCCAAAACTACCACCGGGTTTAACCTTACACCTCTGGCCCAAGAAGTATTATGACCGAAAAGAAACTCGACGGGACTAATTTTTTTCAAAACAGTAATACATTATTAGATCTTAAAGATACAAAATAATGCGCAGTTCTTCAAGAAGACATATCAGCTTGAGAGACAGATAATGTACCTATTGTTTAGTTATAAAGAAAAATAAATCCTAATCTGACAGCTTCACAAAACGTTTGATATGTTTTCCTACCTAAACGGTGTCCTATAAATGTTAGATGATTTTGTAGTAGTTTCTGGTTTGGGCCATGCTTCTTTGTCCGTCATATATAGTCCTCAAACCTGCAATAACCCTTTGACATTCATGACATTTTCAAATATTTCTTAAGAGCGGGTAAAGGTAAATTTAAAGCATCGACGGGTAACATGTTACAAATATGAACACCTTGACCAAAAAATTACAAATTATTTCAATACCAAATTTCAACTAAATACGTACAGAAACAACCAATAACCGGTTGTTTCTTCCCCATGTAAACTTCCACCCCTTTTGCATCCGCTTAAGGGATAATTTCCGAGATAAACAGATAAACAGACAAAAATTCTTAAAACTGTTGGAACGTGTTCTGTTATCGATTCTAAGTATCCCCAGCCAACTTTTTTTCGAATACATTCCATGAACAGACTTTCGACCCTCTTCAGCTTTATTATATGTATATATAGTTTTTATTGAAAGTACCCTTCAGGCATTACTTCCATTATTTTTTTCTATTTTTTTGGACCTACGGTCCTAAAGTAAGAGGGGGGGGGTGGGGGGATTTTTTGAAGATGAAACTATCCTTTGTCCTTTCTCGAGACCCATACTATCTCTATACCAATTTTCATCTAAATCAATTCAGCGGTAAAAAAATCCTCATACCAACTTCCAACCCCCTTTTCACCCCCACAAGGGTTTGAAAACTATCCTATGAAGTTTCTCGAGACTCAAATTGTCTCCATACTCATTTCTATCTAAATCGTTTCAGCGGTTCAAAATTCTCCATACAAACTTTCAACCCCATTTTCACCCCCACCAGGGTTGATTTTCGGGATTAAAACTATATATTATCCTTTCCCGGGACTCAAACTATCTCTATACAAAATTTCATCAAAATCCGTTCAGCCGTTTTCCCGTGATGCGCGGTCAAATAAACAGACAAACAGATAAACAGACAAACAGACAAAAATTCTAAAAATTGTTGGAACGTGTTCTGTTATCGATTCTAAGTATCCCCAGCCAACTTTTTTTCGATTATCTTCCATGTACAGACTTTCGACCCTCTTCAGCTTTATTATATGTATAGATGTATTGAGACTAATGAAACTGCTGCTTGGTGTTCGCTACTGAAATTTGCATACTCGGCGCTGAAAGCAGAGGCCCAGTTAATCTCACCACCAAAGTGAAGCACAACATAGCTAATTATTTACCTAGTTCATGTGAAATTGTTAGTTTCATGTAGCCTTCCGCTCGCTTGCCCTCTGTACAGAGGACAATCGAGTCCAGAGTTTTCGAGGAGGATGTGAGAGGGGCGCTCGCGTGTTGACGTCAGATGACGCTATAGCTCCTCCGGGTCCTGAGACTCTTGCTTCCTTGCATTCGAAACACCTTAGCTGTCAACTTGGAGGAATTGGTCCAAGCGCACGGGATGTTCCACAACGATTTCCGCCTACGGCTTGGACGGAATTCGACCGCCTCACTTAAAAGAGTTGATTGGGAGCTCCTCTAGCGCTAACGGTTTGTTAGAATGTCTTGTTAAACTCTGTAAACTAAGACGGGGAAGTAGAAGGTCAAGTATTGTTCTATGGTATCGGGTTTCCCACCGAGGGTGGGAGGAATTTTGAGGAGACTTCAAAGTCAGTATAATTTTCTAAATGGCGAACTGAACGTGAGTGGTCCGAGTGGATCACAGTGCTGCGCACCCACCTATGAGAGAATCAAGAAGTTATTGTAATAAAGGTTGGAAGGAGACTGGTAGACTTAATACAGAAAAGGATAGACTGCGTTGTTTGTGTACCTGATGAATGCATGCATAGAGCCCTATTGGTGGAAGCGAATGGCCATCACGCGTTGAGTTGCTGACGCTGCTCAGGAAGATTTCCTAGACACCACGCTCTCAACGACAGCGTCCGGAGGGCCTTTAATATCTGCAAACATTATATGTGTACTGGAACCCCCCGGCCTTAGTCGCACAGATGGAAAAAGACCCGATGGGCTAACTTTAGTGCCTTGGGAGAAGGCGAAATGCCTATTGTGGGTCACCACGTGTGTCAACACCTTCGCCGCATCCCACCTCAGCCGAACGGTACAGACGGCTTGTGCCGCTGCACAGATGGCCGCAGTCAGAAAACATGATAAATATTCATTCCTTGTTAGCAATTATTTAACGGCCTCCTAGCCTAGTTGGTAGTGACCCTGCCTATGAAGCAGGAGGTCCCGGGTTCGAATCCTGGTCAGGGCATTTATTTGTGTCTTTATCACGGATATTTGTTCCTGAGTTATGGATGTTTTCTATGTATTTAAGTATTTATCTATTATATATATCGTCGCCTAGTACCCACAACACAAGCCTTATTGAGCTTACCGTGGGACTAGGTTGATTTGTGTAAGATTGTCCCATAATATTTATTTATTTATTATTATTTATTTAATTATTTATTTGTACCCCTTGCTTTCGAGACGACAGGGTGTTGGGGGTCTGAATCAATAGCCTTTGTAAAGGAATTAGGGCTACGCATTACCGAGAGGGGGTCCGATGTACACGCGGGTTCCTACCTGGCGCAAAGGTTGTCCAACGCCATCCAACGTGGAAACTCTGCAAGTGTGACACCTTTGCGCCCGGTACAGCTCGTGGGGGGCTCTTTGATTAGTTAGGTAGTTTTTTTACACACTTGTAGGTATATAAATTTATTAGTGTTTTATATTTAAGTAGCTTAATTTACGTATGCATCTATTATGCAATAAATTAATATATGAAATGTGTACACAGATAAAAATAATCTATTGTAAGTAGCTTGATCTATAATGCAAAAAGATAACCAAACTATGTCCTTATCCAATATTGGATTATAGCTACGCCATAGCTCTGTTGCGCAGATTTACGTTACGTTTAAAAAAGTTTTCCTTTTTGTTCAGGGGCCTCTTGCAAGACATGTCTAAAACTATAAAAAATAATACAAATTACAAGAAACCGATTGACGAGTTGTGTTAATTAATGTACGCTGCATTTTCATTTCAATAAAAAATCAAGTTGATTAAAAACAGAAACAGATCTAAAAGAAAAACGCAATTTACTAGGAATATATCGACACTGCACGTTACGAAATAAAGTAGTACATATTATAAATGTAATTTGTCTATTTAATAGTATCTACCTACATAAATGTATGATTATTTAGTTTATTTACTGTAATCAATGATTACTAATCATTAATTATTATAAATATTATACTATGCCTAGATAATTATGTGGTTTACATTACTTATTTTTATTTATTTATTTCAAGATAAATCTTAAGGGGTAGCTATAAATCTTTTTTTCGCCATACTGAGGACAGTTTGTTGGCGAATAGTGCGCTCTAAAATAAAAATAACAATTTTGTGTTATACCTACTTACCCATTACACAAACTTATTTCAAACGGAGTTAATTTGTATAACTAATATTTACATAACTAAATGCAAGTCTGCATATCTACAGCTACCTGCTTCATCCCACGAGAGCCTTGACCTTTCTTATGTTATAGGTACATTCAAGAGCACTAAAACCGGGCCATCTTGCATGGACATTTTCATTCAAGGTGACCTGCTTTCAATGACTATAGATGTATTATGTAATGTCGTTTGGTTAGTTAGGTATTATGAATTAGTATTATTTGCTTTCGTAAGATGGAGCTGGCATCAACATTATACAAACAACTTACACTGTAGAATAATTTGATTGTTCACGTCAAGGATTGGTTCACATACAAATGGCAAATGTGGCGAATAAACCTCCAAAGTGCAAGTCGGACTCGTGTCCTAAAGGGTTCCGTAAATCACAAAATTTTACTGTTGTATTACATTTAAGTCCGGCTTGAGCTTGACAGTAGACTTCGTATCAGTTTTCCCATAGGTACGAGTAGTGTACCTATAGGTAAAAAACTTCGAGCAACAATATAAAGGAGGTACAGACTCAAACAAGATTTACTGAAAATATGGTTCGTGTAAACTTGTAACCGGCCAGTCTTATACCGTAATAAGACTATCAAAGAAAGTACCGCATGAATCGTTCTTGTAGTACTTCTCGTATTGCGGGGCGTTTTTTTATGGGCTAATTGAGTATCCCTTAGTATTATTTGATCGGTGGTAAATAATATATTATTTAGTACATATTATTTATTTATTGAAACTTTATTGCACAGCAAAATGAGAACAGTTGATATTTTGCTTTGATACCGCATGCATGCATGCAGTTGACTTTTGATGGGTTATTTTTTTGTAAATATTTTACATTTGAATACCCAGTAAATATTTTTTCTATTAACGTAACGTAACCTAACGTAAGTAACTATTTTACCTACTTGTTTATAATGTTTTTATTCCAGACTCTCAAGTGCATTTTCTAACTACCGATATATCTTTCACTGCAAGTTTTGTCGCAAGCCTGCATTAAGACGATTGTCGCCAGAGTGTCCTTGAGCGTTTGGGCGCTGTGTACCCGCGCTACCCGCTTTACCCTCTCATTGCGATCGTACGTAAATCCGCCACACTGCACCGGAACGATGTTCAAAGAATATGACTTTACACAGAGGCGCGCGGGCAGCTTTATAATAATTATAATCCTTTTGCGGATATTTTTTGATTTGAATACTGTGATTAAGTACTGCAATGGTGATATTTTTAGGAATGCTACTTACCTATTAAATAAGATAAGTAATAACGATCTCAATTAGTAGATTTTTATGTACTAGAATTTTTATTCTATTACATAAAAATCCTAGATTTTGAATTTGAAGTACAGTCAGCGGCAAAATATTGGTAAAAATATTCTGCATATCAGAAAAAAAACTGAATGCACATCAAAGCGATGTTTTCATGTGAATTAAGTTTTTTTGCTGCGCAAGTGAGTTTAATAGATGGTTATTGTTTTGTAGCGATTTTGAATATCAACCGTAAAAATCACTTATATAATTACGAAAAATTTACAAAACTAAAAAAGTTTTTGAAACATGTCCGTCTGTCCGTCCGTCCATCCGTATGTCACAACCATTTTATTATAATATATATATTGATGAAATTTTATCCATAGGTGTGTCTTGTGCCGCTACTTAGTTTTTAGCTAAATTGCTGAAAAAAAAACTTTAAGGGGAGGCACTCCATACATACATATGCCGAACTAAATGTCAAACCAATTTTTTTTTTTGCAAATATGAACATTGTGTACATCTATCGATACGGGTTTAAAAATATCTTAAGTAAATATAGAGGATTTTTAAAACCTTTTTTATTGAGTCAATATTTTTAGAAATAATCGCTTCGAAATTCTAAATAATAGTCCCCCCCCCCCCCATCTAACTTTTAATCCGTAAGTCCAAAAATATGAAAAAAATAAAGAAGATACGGCTTAGTACTTATTTATATGAACACTATTTCACATATTATCGGTTGAGCCATTTTTGAGTTATCGCCAAGAAACTACTTTCTATGGAACCCTACATTATGCGTGGTCCGATACACTCTTGGCCGGTCTTTTAAAGATATTTATCTACACTCACATTGTAAGTCCTCTAAAACGTGTTCAAAAACGGTAGGCAATGGCTAGCATTACCACAACCGATTTTACTATGATAAGCTTTTTATCTGTGGCAGTAACGTAATTTTAACTTTACATGCTCAAATATTGATGTGCTATGAGTTTTGATAACATAATGTAAATCCTGTGCTCCTTCCTGACCAACGGCACGCGCCCGCGCGGCCGCCGACACGCGCCTCCCCTACCGCCGGCACAATCGAGTTGGCCATGGCGGTGCAATGGCGGCCATTCTATGGTTTCCGAGTACTTAATTTAATATATATAATATGAGTGTAGATAAAGCAGTGTATGCAACTGTACGTAATTAGGCCTTATTACGTAACAGTTACATAAACTACTATTGATATGTAGTATTAACCGTTAGTAGTAATTTATTTATTTACTTGTGTTGATAATTAATATAAATTTGTATTTCAGCGAGATAGTAAAGCTTTTTTTCCTTTATTCTTACTTACATTAAACTCTTAAATATCAGCAATTTTTAATTAGAATCTCGATCAGGCTTCGCTCAGTGATAGTTAGTACACTGAAATTTGTATGTGTTTTAATCACGCCGACAATATGGTAAATCAAAATCAGAAAAATAAAATGAAGTGGAGGTGATTTTTTTTCGCTCCAACCCACGCGATTGATACGATACACGATAGTGTATGGTATTATTGGACAGGTCTTCCAAAAAGAATAAGTCTTAAACAACTTTTGGATAAAACGCATATTTTCGTAAATAATAACTCCGAAAATTACTTATTAGTCCATTGTATTGTAGCAGGTTTCCGCAACTCGACAACTAACGCCTGTTTTGCGTGACTCATCAGAATAAGTACTAATACATAATAATTGTACTTACAAGACTACATTCGTTTTCAGGGCATTATAAGATGCATGAGTTCTGTTTTTTCTCCATTTTTAGGGTTCCGTACCTCAAAAGGAAAAAACGGAACCCTTATAGGATCACTTTGTTGTCCGTCTGTCTGTCTGTCTGTCTGTCTGTCTGTCTGTCTGTCTGTCTGTCTGTCAAGACCATTTTTCTCAGGAACGCGTGGAGGTATCAAGCTGAAATTTATACCAAATACTCAGGTCTATTGTCCCTTGGAGCTGTGAAAAAATCAAACTCAAAAGCCAACGCAATCAAAAGATACAGTCGTTTATGCTGCAAATTTTAGTTTTTCGGCACTCGCAAAACCTACGGGGTACTTCCCGTGAACTCAGAAACTTGAAATTCGGCACGAAGCAACGTCATATAGCATAGACAATGGAAAAATTACAAAAAGTAGACTTTTTTAATAAAATCATACAAAAAAACATTTTTTTAAATTTTAAACTTACTACCTTTTTTCTCGTAAACGCGTGGAGATATTAAATTGAAATTCATGTCAAATACTCAGGGCTATAGGATCTTTCAGACGTAGCAAAACCAAACTTTTATGTCAACGCAATCAAAAGAAATAGCAATTTAAGTCGCATATTTTGAAACTGAGTACTCGCAAGAAACTCAAAACCTACAGGGTACTTCCCGTAAACTCAGAAACTTGAAACTTGGCACGAAGAAACTTCATATAGTACAGACAAAGGAAAAATTACAAAAAGTAGACATTTTTAGTAAAATCATACAATAAATATTTTTTTAAATTTTAAACTTACTACCTTTTTCCTCG
Organism: Pammene aurita; assembly: GCA_947086415.1. NCBI lineage: Eukaryota > Metazoa > Arthropoda > Insecta > Lepidoptera > Tortricidae > Pammene > Pammene aurita. The sequence continues at coordinate 16,296,274 of OX352290.1, forward strand.
TAAACGCGTAGAGGTATTAAATTGAAATTCATATCAAATACTCAGGTCTATAATACCTTTAAGTTGTAAAGGTTTGTACGGAACCCTCGGTGCGCGAGTACGACTCGCACTTGGCCGGTTTTTTATTTCATATCTTTATTTAATTTGTAATATAGGTCATCTAAATAAAATACACTTTTTATAAGAACGTAAATACATGAACACACATACGGGTATATTATCTTAAAAGATAAAACGTCTATGCGCTATTGATTCCGACAAGACACGTTATGCCCGCACCGCATGAACCCTCTGCAGTTATTTAGTCTTTAGGCACAGTAAGTCCGATATTATTGCTCACGGGCCAAGCACAAGTATTTGTAGTACAAGGGAAGCACGGAGCGACGAGCGACACAGCCTCCTCGTCTCAAAGCTAGCTCACGACTGCCAGCAACGCCGTTTTCGAGCTACCAACGCACGAAATGTGGAATTATGATCAAGTTGTTTAAGAAAATTTAATCAATTTAAATATCCTACGTTGAGTTTGTAGTGTTCTGTAGTACACATTTTTTAGTTCAACAATATTTTAAATCGAATAAGCCGATCAGTAGATATAAGCAAAATTAACCGTAAAACGACATTTCGTTACATTTAAAAAGCGGAGAAACTATACGTTACACGAGTTATTCAAACGTTGACAATGTTGTACATGAAATGGTAATTAACATATATTTTTTTCAAAATTTTTGAATGACCCGTTATTGAGATATATCCCTTAGAAAGTAACAGTTTTTGGCCACAATTAGCGCCTAGCGCCTTAAGTAACATACCATAAGAAATGTAAACGGTGTAATTTGAAATGCGCATTGTAGGTAGGTAAGTGTCGCCCTGCAATTATTCGTCAATGCCAATGTTAGATTGTATACCTGCCAATACGGCTCAATCATTTCGGTACGCACTTAGCCGGTTATTTTCTTTAAGTACCTATGTTTTTTAACTACACATGAGTTAGAAATGTGATTAACGCCCCTATAGATCCATAAATAATAGCTAGTACTTACATTTTTAACAAAAAATACCTTCGCGTTACGAAGAGAAGTACCGTCACCACACGGGATCGTTAAGCCACTTGCCATTGTTCGTAATTTGGCCGTGTAATGATCAATGACCTATGTTAGCTGACAACTGACAGCTAGTCGGTAACATCGGTCGGTTACACGGCTAAATTACGAACAATGGCAAGTGGCTCATCAATCCGTGTGGTGACTTTACTTACCTACCGGCCTTTATGCAGGTGGGTAATTAAATATAATACTTCTAGCTAGCATGGTTATTTAGGTTATAATCCCATTGTTCTAACTACCTATTGTATTCATTACACGGTTGCAGTAATTACCACGTGCTATTTATTAACAATATGTCACTCGTGCACCCCCACCTCGTACCTGTACTCAGGTAATCGTTATCTATTCCCTGGCATAAATACCCACAGAATAGTTGGTTATAATCCAATTTTAAGAAAACCCGTGGCCCTGTGCACATGCAAACGGAATTCCCAAAGAACAACCAATTAAGTGAAGTGTAAAATTAGAAAATGAATCAAAACATAAGTGACGATGAGGTGTCTAGTTGCCATGAGATAGAAGAAATGGTAAGTTTTTGACATTCACTCTATTTAAGCGATTAAGTATCTAAATGCAAACGAGACAGCCCTGTAGTCATGTAAGATATCCCTGAAGACGGAAACCGCAGAGGCGTTATTGTTATTACCCATTTATTACCAGACATAGAAGTTTTTGCGGCAAAAATGACAATTAACTAGGGACTTCCTTCCGATATCAAATTTATCGATAACTTTCGAAGTGACAAAAGTTAAATTAAACGGGTAAATTAAAAATAACATGTTTACGAATAGCTATCTATCGACGTCATGTAGGACTTATAAGAAATTTAAAATATTAAACAAAAAATATTTTTTACAACTAAAATATCAGTACCTCCAGTGAATAACGGTATAATATGAGTTATTCCTTTTAGTTTAATTGTCCCATTCGATTCAGCTCGTAGAACTACATAACATATCAAGAGGGCGTAACTCTAGCTGTTTCTTTTATAAGTTACTTTATCCGGCGTTACCGACAATCGCAAAGAAACAAGTGGTCTCAAGTCAAAATTACATATGAACTAAAAGACATATTCGTAGTTATATTTTGAAGAAACGTAATTATTGATGTTGGTCCAATACGTCCTGGTGATGTTTTGACATGAACGGATTTATACCATTATTCAATCGTGTTCATAAAGGAACATCTCGTTTTGCGTCATTGCTATAAAATTATTTGCGTAATAAAGAGAGGCTGATTCCATTACCAGTTGATTATAAGTTGATCTCATTAAAGAATTTAAGTTATACCATGGTTGTTTTATTATATTTTCCTGAAATAACTCTTTATTGAGAACATTAAATGCTTCACAAGTCATGTCATTCCTAAAATTTAAAATATAATAATGGCACGACTCGTGTTCTTCGTTTATGCACGTTGTACTTAAGGGCATAAGTCGTTTTAGTGCTAAAAACTTAATACATCTATAAGATTAAGTTGATATATGTCTTTAAGAATTCGTGAATAAGGGCATAATTAGAGGAAAAAGGGAAAAAAACATATTAACATGTTACAAATATTAATTATTTGTTATTCAATACAAAGCTAAACTCCATAACTTAAAAAAAATGCATTTAAAGCTCAATTTATAAACGCTAGCGTTCGCCGAGACAACGAAGTATTGTTTTTTGTCTCTCCTGAAAAGTGCCGATTTTGAATTATGCCGTTTTTCACTGGAGGCACTGATATAACGGATGAAAACCGTTTTCTTACGCTATTTATAAGAACCTTATGCTGAATATTGTATAATAATATGTATATGTAACTTGCAAACAGGGACGTATCCAGGGGGGATACATGATACTTGTCCCTACCCCCCTCGAAATCTGGCGTGACATTATAAGGCTTTATTTTTATTCCTGCCACTAAAAGTTATATGTCTGCCTGTCTGGTTCTTACCGTCTTATTTAATGGAATGCAACCGCTCATAAGATATTGTGTGATGGTGTCAAATTACTGCCACATGTAGATACTTAACTGAAAATATTTCATACCAAATTTTTTTATAAAAAGTAGGTTCTTACGAGTATGTCGTAATTAAAATGTCGGTTTATGAGTATGACCGCTTCGTTTTTTATTTTTACTTTTAGCGTAAAGAGGCAGAAAGAGCAGCAATCGAGGCAGTGGAGCGCCGCATGAATGAAATCATAGGCGTCGCCATGCAGGAAGGTACCGTTATTTTGGAATTTACTTACATTGCCTAGTAATTTGATCCATCTGCCCTACTAAATCAACGTCAAGTATGCAAGAAGCAGTTGGTATCAAAGTAGGTATAGATTGGCCAAATGGCCAGTCAGTCTTTAGATTATTAGAATATAATTTACATGGATTTTAGTTTATTTCGTTTGAAGTTTTTTTTTAGGCAAGTTCTTATTTAGTCCATTTTCAATCATTAGGTCAATTATACCTAATGATTGAAAATCCTTCCCTTCGTGTGTTTCGTTTAAAAATGTTTGCCTTATATTTGATCTGAATGATTTAGAAAAAGAAAAGAACTAAGTACCTATTGAGATTAATGACTGAGGCAAAGAAATATATAAGTATATCATATGTACAGAACGTAATTGGTAACACCCACGACTTGCCTAATTCCAGACGAGGAGATAGTCGGCGAGAGAAACGTGCTGGCATTGGAGCTGCAGAACGAAGTGAGGTCTCTGAACACGTACAGCGAACTGCTGGCCACCGCGCAGCAGGAATCTCGCAACCAGCTGCTGGAAATGCTTAATTTGCAGGCGAGTTTTATGATGAAGTAGCGTCTCTGAACACACACAGCGCAGCAGGAATACCGTGACCAAGCGCGGCTGGGAATACTGAATTTGCAGGAGAATTTAGTATCACGTTGCATCTGGAGCTGTGTCGCTTTCCTATCCTATTCAAAATAAAATACTTATGCCAAAGACTATAAATAATAAAGCCAGCCACAGTCTAAGAATTTTTGAGGCCCAAGTCTGAAGTGCCATCTGGATGAGTTAAGTATCTACCGCGCCATCTCGTAATGAGTAACGTACCGTACTTAGTAACGCTAGATGGCCCTGCAGCGCAATGTCATTTCCCCCTACTATTTTTGTATCTTAGATCTCCTTAGATCACCTTACGACTGCATCATCAGATCAGTTCCGTAGTGTTAGGTTATTACTGCATTGTCATATAAATTACGGAAGCACTAATACCAAATTTCAGCTCAATAAGATGTCTGGAAATGGTTGAAATTTAAATTAGTTACAAGATTTGAATCGACAACACATAGGTACGAAGTGAAGTTAAACGAAAGTGTGTAAAAAATACCTAATATTCGTCATTACATTACATATGTATACATATACATTGATACATTATATATACATTTATTTTCTAATTCCAGACCCAATTAACTAACATTAACGTGGAGACCGTGAACCTGCTCGCGACCATGCAGGACCTTCGCGAACAAAACCTTGCCACTCTCAGAGCCGACCCTGTCTATGTAAGTAGTCTACACAGAAAATACATTAAGCAAGAAGCGAATGCTAGTACTCCGCGTGTCATTTATTTGCATTTTATGTGACACTGGATCAACTATCCAAATGATAAACTTGTGATTTTTCAATTTTCAGACACTGATCGCTAAATATAAAATGGTCTATCATGCCGAAGTAATGGGGAAGGCCTGTGAAAACTTTTTGTAGAGGGCGCTGTTTCAGATTCCATGCAAAGAGAAAGAGACAGTAGATGAATGGTCCTTAACTAGTATGCAGTCAAAAAGGCGTAACCTACCCTATAGCGTTAATCTACACCATTTTAATTTTAGTGGATTTCAATTTCGGCTTGTCTAAGGATCAATGTTGGAGATGTCACTTTGACAGTTGCCTTCCACATTGCATGAATTCAAAATAATGAAGTTTACTTTCATTGTGCAAATACATATCAAGTTAGTAGGTACCTATCCAGAAATCGGCAGACTTGCTACTTCTAACTTAATATTTGTTCTGTGTTCTCACGTCTCACCTAGCTGTAACTAACTAGTAGAATTATTAAACTCAATCATTCAACTGCTCATGCATGATGCTTAGAAAAAATGGAAAAGTAGAAAAATCCACTGCCTCAGGCGAGACTCGAACTCGCGACTCTGGGATACATGCCCATCGCTCTGACCAACTGAGCTACTAAGACACACCTGATGGCTGCGAATTTCTCCACTATATCCCATATGCGTCTTAGGGAGACGCCTAGCGACATCTGCCGAAGAAGTCTTACACTTCTCAACCGGCCATCGGAGTCCCAAGTTGTATTGAGAATTCACCGATAACAATGCGCTACCCCATACTACAATTAATTTTGTATTAAGCAGAACGTCTGCAAACGATACCACAAAGCTTAGAAAAAAAAATGGAAAAGTAGAAAAATCCACTGCCTCAGGCGAGACTCGAACTCGCGACTCTGATGGGCATGTATCCCAGAGTCGCGAGTTCGAGTCTCGCCTGAGGCAGTGGATTTTTCTACTTTTCCATTTTTTCTAAGCATTGTGGTATCGTTTGCAGACGTTCTGCTTAATACAAAATTAATTGCTCATGCATGAGTCAGCAGTCCGTACCAAATATAAATAATAATTCTCGTTAAGTAGGTACCTACCTACTTTCAACATACACTTGAACTATAGAATATCATAATTTTAAATGACTAGAAATTATTAATATTTGGAGTAAGTCATGAACGTAAACTACGTGTACTGTTTTATTAAAATATTTTTGCACAAATCGAGTACTTAAGTAAGTCACACAGTTGGCTCGACTCGCGTTATGGATATTAAAGTAGATACCATGAATACATTTCAATGTATAATTAATAGGTATAACTACTTTATTTATTTATCGTATGGCTACATGTCACTGGATATAAGAAATACCTATGTATTTCTTTTCTGGGGTAGTAGTACTGGGAAAGCAGATGATGAAGAAAATCCAGTTAGTGCTGCGAGGTCCAGATGGGACAATGCAGCTGCCAAGTTTGTTACTCTTTTAGCACCACCCAGGGATCACGTATAGGGTTGTCGAAGGTGTTTCCTACGGACGCAGAGTAACATTAATCCCCCCCCCCCCCCCCCCCCATCCCATGACTACTTAAGGTGATGGGATTCACGCGTAGTGGCACGGGATCTAGTAGCTGCCCTACAAACTGGTTAAATATATATATATATACAGCCTTGGCCAGAAGTGTTGAGCACCTTTGCGATTTTCATACAAAACTCGAATGTTTAGACCGGCGTTTCTATCTTTTTTGAAGTTATTTTATCAATTAATTCAAACTGAACAGGCATGTTTGGTTGAAGTGAGTAGTAACTGCATAGAATATTTGCAATTTGTCGCACCGACTTACATAAGCATTTTTGGGACCTCCACTTTTCATATTTTATAGGTACCTTGAAATTGTTATTAAGTGAAGTTCTCTAGATATATCAATAAAATATAACATTTTGCGTCATCGTACATTGTTATGATAGGGAATTAATACTTAACATCAAAATTGTAAACAAAAAAGAGCTATGTTCAATACTTCTGGCCAAGGCTGTATATACACGGTGTAACATGAGGAAACCGAATAATTTTAACGGCGTATTCCTGATCATAATTGGAGACTAAAATGTCGTATAAACTTTTCTGGATTTCGGCAAAAAAAAAAAATTTTTTTTGCTCTTTTTTCGATTTTTTGAATGCTTTTGAACATAAAAACAAAAATATTATTAGTAAAACTGTCGATTAAAATAAATTAGTACATTTTTTTCCGTAAAAAATAGCTTACGTAAAGTATTCCTTGGCACTTTGATATTTGTCAATAAGAATGTCTAGACTAGACCCCATAAAGGGTGAAATCGCCATCGAAAAAGCGTTTTACACTGAGTCACATTAAAAAATGTTTTTTTATTTAAGTGGTAGTAACTCTGAAACTAGGCGAATTCCAGAAAAGTTTATACGACATTTTAGTCTCCAATTATGATCAAGAATACGCTGTTAAAATTATTCGGTTTTCTCATATTACACCGTGTATATCCCCTCATTTTATACCAAATTTTTTTTTATTAGGTACAGTAACATAATGTAAAATATTTCTTACATAACTTACATTACTATTACAATTGTACAAAACATTACCATGGAATAATTATTCAGCTAAATGCAATTTTTGACTATAAAATCTTCAATTTTTAAAGATAGTAAACATACTAAAAAAATATGAAGAATTAATACAATAAAATAATATTGAAGTAATCATTAACAATTAACAATTTTGGGACAAAATATATATTTCAACTTAGGTAACAAAGTATTCAGTATATCCATATTAATAATAAGTTATTATATAAACGACACATTCTAACTATAGGCACATTGTTATTAGAGGGACCATAGGAAAGCAAGGCAAACATTCCAGATTTCGCGTTCTCTTGCTGTTGGCTCTAATAAAGACATAATCCATAAATTTACTGTCGAGTCCAACATGCACAATTTTATGGAGTGTAACCAGATCAACGACGTCGCGTCTGGACGATAGCGATATTATGATATATAAAAGAAGGCCATTAAACTAACATTAAAACTGACTGTCCCTTCAGATCATCCTATATCCACGCTCCCAAGTGTTTTGATTTCATCACAAAACTTGCACAAAAATACTTCAATTTAACGTGTCTGCGTATCCCGTCACCTTATGCACATAGCAAACATCCGAGGCTCAAGCGCACCGCATTAAGCAAACCAGTAATCAGAGTACAGACTACACTGACTACTCATCATTAAGCTTTAACAAGGATCATGAGGTCACCACACATAAGCGCAATTTTATTCGTAAATTTCTACGAGTCGAACAGCACATCTCAATAGTATTCTACATCATTTTGTAGTATAATAATCCAGGTTAACCCCTATAACTGGATTTTTCTGGATAGTTTTAATTTACACAAGTAATGCTCAAAAACGTTACCGCAAATGAAATAAGCGGTCGCGCTCTCATACAAAATTAGTACTGGAGCGCTGATGTGTGGTGACTTCGAGTTGTACTTATGATATGATATATCTAGTGGTTGAGGTTATCTGTGAATCAGAGCTAATACCAGTAACTTATTGTTTCAGACACTCATCCAAGAAGAACGCGAATTGCAGCGCAAATTGGAAGAAATGGGCATGTATGTGTATCCACCGACCGGCTCCGACCACCTTTTCTAATGCTCATCCTAGTAGCAACGTTAGTGCTATACCAGTTGCATTCTAAATAACAGAGCTCATAGTCCTTTTTGGGAACCGAATCCCAGAAATCGGCGCAGCAGTGGTTTTCACGAATGCGACTGTCATCTGACGTCCCAATCCCAACCGGGAGGCAAAAACAGATCTTATAGGGATAGACAACCTTAAATAAAATATCAAACTAATTGTCGTACAGAAGTAAGTAGTGAAAATCTCACGGCTCATTTAGCTGCACGTTATACCTACTGCTAGTCTAGGCAGACAAAATCAACAAGTGTCTCAAAATCCCCTTTCCCCAAAAGTGAAGTTTACTGAAAAATATTTTATAGCAGTGATATGCCTCACTCACCCAAGATTGTGGTAATTTTTATCAATAAATGTTTATAACAGTCGTTACCAAGATCAAAAATTGAGAACAATAGGTAATCTGTGTATTATTTTGTAATAAAAATATTACACTGATATTTATAAAATGTATGTTTGAAGCTAAGACGAATACAATACACTACCATTGATTTTAAATGACTTTTTGTAAATCTATATATATATATATATATATAACTCAAAGGTGACTGACTGACTGACTGACATAGTGATCTATCAACGTACAGTCCAAACCGCTGGTTCTAGAGATTCCAAATTTGGCACGTAGGTTCCTTATAAGGTCCAGGGGTGCACTAAGAAAGGATTTTTCAAAATTAATCCCCTAAAGGGGTGGAATGGGGGTCCAAAGTTTGTATGGGGAAACAAGATTAGTTAGTCTATTTTATTCGAAACTTCACAGAAGTATTCCTAACAATAGATGAGTAAATACGTGTTGCAGGTTTTTTGAGAATTCAACCCCAAAAAGGAGGAAATGTGGTGACAAAGTCTAAAAATCAACATGGGTATTGTTTCTATGGTTTATCGGGTCGCTGATTACAACGATTTTAAAATCTAACGTGGCGGACGTGAAATACCTCTATCTCTCCTGTTGGGGTGCGATGGGGTGGAAATGTCTAAATATCAATATGGGTGTCGTTTTTATGGTTTTTTGGGACGTAAATTACGAAAATGACATCGATTTGGAAGTTTAATATTGTGGACATGAAAGTGTTTGTGCCAAATTACAATCTAATCTAAATATATAAAAGAAGAAACTGACTGACTAACTGACATATCATGACTGACAAATGGAGATAGTTTGAGTTCTGGGGAAGGATATATAATAGTTGTTATCCCAGAAGTCATTCCTTAAGCGGTTAAAAAGGAGGGTGGATTACTAAATCCACGCAGATGAAGTCGCGGGGAAAAGCTTCTATTCAAGAGTAGAAATCTGCATTAATCATGGTCTCTTAATAGTAGTAAGTCGTTGCTGGCGTAACAATTCAACAATTATTGCAAGCATTTCTTTAAAAAAATAAGGGAACCGCCTTCACCAAAACGTGGTATACGCAGAAAATGACATAGGGTAGTTTTCATCCAGAAAATCAATCCTTAAAGGGGTGAAAAGTGGGATGGAAGTTTGTATGGGAAATTTTTAACAGTTGAACCTATTTATGAGATATGAAACTTGGTTGGTATACAGACAGTTTTAGTCCCGGAACGGAACATAAAATAGTTTATATCGCGAAAATCAACCCTTAAAGGGGTGAAATGGCGGTTGGAGGTTTGTATGGAGAATTATTAACAGCGAACCGATTTAGATAAAATTTGGTATGGATATAGTTTGAGTCCCGGGAAACAATATAGGATACTTTTTATCCCGATAAACAATCCTAGAGTGGTAGAAAAGGGGTTGGTAGTTTGTATGGCGAAATATTAACCGCTGAACCGACGACGATGAAATTTCGTAAATGAATTTAATATTAGAATTTAATATTATAAATGCGAAAGTCTGTCTGTCTGTTAGCTTTCAAGCTTAAGTTGCTGAACCGGTTTAGATAAATCTTGGTATAGATATGGTTTAAATCCCGGGAAATATCATAGGGTAGTTTTCATCCCGAAAATCGACCCTAAAGGGGGTGAAATGGGGGTTGGAAATTGTATGGGAATTTTTTAACAGCTGAACCGCTTTAGCTAACTTGGTATACCTACAGATAGTTTGAGTATCGGAAAAGGATTAGGATAGTTTTAATCAACACTTCAAGGGGTGAAACGGGGGTCAAAAGTTTGTATGGGGAATTTTTAAACGTTGAACCGATTTAGATGAAACTTGGTATAGTTTAAGTCCCGGGAAGGAACATAAAATAGTTTTTAACGTGAAAATCAATCCTTAAGGTTAAGGGGTAAAATGGGGGTTGGAGGTTTGAATGGGTAATTTTTAACCACTGAACCGATTTAGGTGAAACTTAGTATAGAGATAGTTTGAGTATCGGGAAAGGATAAGGATAGTTCTTCTTCCTAATATCAACACTTAAGTAAGTAAATAGGTGAAATAGGGGTTGAAAGTTTGTATGAGGAAAACGTGGTAAAGAGATAGTTTGAGTCCTGGGAAACGACATAGAACAGTTTTTATCCCCAAAATAAATCCCTATGAGGGTGAAGTGGGGGTTGGAGGTCTGTATGGAGAATTTTTACCGCGAACTGATTTAGATAAAATTTGTTGTGGATATAGTTTGAGTCCCGGCAAACAATAAAGGACAGTTTTTGTCCCGAAAAACAATCCTAGAGGGGTAGAAAAGGGGTTGGTAGTTTGCATGGCGAATTATTAACCGCTGAACCTATTTAGATGATTGGTATGGAGACAGTTTGAGTACCTGGGAAGGATATATAATAGTTGTTATCCCAGAAGTTATTCCTCAAGCGGGTAAAAAGGAGGGTGGACTACTAATTCCACGCAGACGAAGTCGCAGGGTAAAGCTACTATTCAAGAGTAGAAATCTGCATTTATCATAATCTCTTTTAGTAGAAAGTGGTTGCTGGCGTATTACATTCAACAATGATTACAATCATTTCTTGAAAAAAATAAGGGAACCGCCTTCACCAAAACGTGGTATACTGAAACCTCCAGAATGTAAAAAACACTTTTCCGAAAACCGCATCTAAATCGGTTCAGCCAAATGCGAAATAAAAGCGGACAAGCGGAGGAACATACGGGTCAAACTGAGAACCTTCTTTTTTAGTACTTTTAGTACGCGGGCGAAGCCGCGGGCAAAAGCTAGTAAATCTATAAAGTTTTAAATATAATCTTGATTTTTTTCTACCCACTCATACTATTTATCGTAGTTAACGTGTGAGACCAGGAGTGCGATTTTGAATCTCACCAAGTGACTAATTCTCACCGATGTGAGTGATTTCCGAAAGTAAATCACTCACATCGGTGAGAATTAGTCACTTGGTGAGATTCAAAAATCGCACTCCAGGTAAGTATGTTATTTTTCAATACCTAACCTAATTTTCAAAAGTCGCTATCGCTGGAACCTTCCAGTCTTTAAAAAGCTTATCCACTTTAATGATGATCCAGGTAATATAAGGTACTTGATAGTTATAGCTCGAAACAGCTAAGGAGGTCATAAAAACACAACGTGTAAATAGTTAAGTAATCACCTAATTTAAAAATTACCACAGTGGTGGTCTGTGATGATAGTGACAATACACGGTATGTCGTTTTGAAAATGAAATACCTAGGTTTGTTATACATACTTACTCATAATTTATCGGTTATTCAATCGTATTTATTAGTGTAGAAAAAAGATCCCTGCAGTATACGGATTTAATATAACTACGTGTTATTATTATTGTCTTTATCTTCTGTTATTATGAGTAACAGTAATGAGACTAATGAGGGACCGACAAAAGATTTATATTCGCTTTGAGCCATTTTGCACGTGTACTAAGACACCTATTTTTTAATTTATTGTAATTAAAATTTGTGTATAATTTGATAATGATGGTCACATTGAGTATTAGAAATATTACAACCCGGTCCCCAGCCCTGGTCGCATAAGATCGATTATTGTCAGCTGAACATGTTTATATTGTTTATAGAGTAGTAGCTATTACATGTAGTAGTCCGGTAATATACAGGTTGTAACAAAACTGCTGGTGATCCTTTTGGTGGGCATAATTGGTATCGTATTCTAATTATGATATCGAAATCTAAGATATTTTTTTTTTGGCAAAAATTAAAATTGGTTTGTATGGAGGGTTGGCTGGGTGCCGTGTCCCATACAAAATAAAATTTTTTTTTCGCGTCCAAAAAATTTTTATTCTACTCTTTCTTACTCTCAATACAATACCATTTGTGCCTTTAAACGGATCACCAGTATTTTTGTTACAGCCTGTATTTCAACAATTTTATAAAATTCCTAGGCATACGAGTAGACCCATAGTAGGCATTAGGTACGCATATCATAAAATGGCGGCATTTTATCATACACCTAGTATTTAAGTAGGTAGACATGTCTTGGAACTCAGGCATTTTAATATAAGCGACTGATCCCATAAGCCTGAGCAAATTAAATGCAAGGACTTTTTGTCACAATTATTATAATTGATTCATAGGAACATGTAGGTACAAGGTTAACTTAATGAGCTAAGTAGATACGGTTAAAAGTAGAGCATAGACTCAACACGACACGATATTACCCTATAATTTTGATCTTGCGTGTACCTAGAAAACTTTTATGAAGGCCCACCCCACACTAAGCGTCTTTCGAGTGTCGACGTCGCGCGAGCGCACGCCTAGCGGCGACGCGGCGTCGACGCAACGTCGATGCGACGCTTGTCGAGCGTCGGCGGCTCACCAGCGGTGACGCGGCGTTGACGCGGCGTCGACGCGACGTTTGTCGAGCGTCGGCGGCTCAACAGCTGTGACGCGGCGTTTGTCGAGCGTCGGCGTCTCACCAGTGCATATACCTAACTGTTAAACCATTTATATTAAGTATAATAAATTGGGTACAGAGGTCGTAGACAAATAGCAGGTAGTTGCGAGTACATTAAATTTCCTACCAACGACTGCAGGTTGCGCACACAAATAGGCACTTTTCACTTATACTAGGTAAGTAGGTACATTTCCCACTCGATCACATTTTAAAGATATGTAATTTCAAGGCAAAACTATTTAGTAATAAGGTAGTAACTATATATGTAGGTAGTAGTTTTGGATGTTTCTGGGCGACATGAAATACGGAAAATACACAGATTGACATCTACAATCATTCTTAGAGCTCACGAGCTGTTGGAGTCCTGAACGGATAGCATGGTTGCCATTTTATCGCCTATCATATAATTGGGCACCTTCGCACTTAAATACTTGTTAGAACGTGAGCGCTATTGTGACAGCCGATAAGAACCCGACCATCCTAGGCAAGCTGGTCGCGACTGACGAAGCGCACGTAGAGCGGGTGCGCCGCCCGCAGCACCAGGTCGCCGGTGAACCGCACGTCCGCGGGCCTCGTCACCGGCTCCAGCCGGAACCGCCGCAGCAGGCCGCACATCACTACTTTCAACTCCATCATGGCGAACTTCATACCTGCAATTATTGGAAATGAAAGCTTGGTATGGTTAAAGTATTATCTTTTTACAAGCTTTTATTTAACTTGCCTTATTTAGGTGAAAACTTGTAAATTAAATTTGATTGCCGTAAAAGTGGGTATGGGGTGGGTATGTAAGTTGGATATAATTTTATTATAAGTAGAACGAAGAACATATTTTAACAAAAGATAAAAACGAAAATGTAAGTAATGAGAAAAAAATATTTTATATAATTAGGTGAGGTAAACTAAACCGAAACTCAAACTTAAAGGGTGAACACTATTAAATTGTCGCCTACATTTTTACTTTGCTAGCGTGTTGCATCGAACCTTTTTAGGGTTCCGTAGTCAACTAGGAACCCTTATAGTTTCGCCATGTCTGCCCGTCCGTCCGTCCGTCCGTCCGCGGATAATCTCAGTGACCGTTAGCACTAGAAAGCTGAAATTTGGTACTAATATGTATATCAATCACGCCGACAAAGTGGTAAAATAAAAAGTGAATTTTTTTTTTTATTAGGGTACCTCCCCTATACGTAAAGTGGGGAGTGATTTTTTTTTTCATTTCAACCCTAACGTGTGATATATTATTGGATAGGTATTTAAAAATGAATTGGGGTTTCCTAAAATCATTTTTCGATAATGTAAATATTTTCGGAAATAATCGCTCCAGAAGTAAAAAAATATGCGTCCCCCCCCCCTCTAACTTTTGAACCATAAGTTTTAAAAATATGAAAAAAATCTCAAAAGTAGAACTTTATAAAAACTTTCTTGGAAAATTATTTTGAACTTGATAGGATGAATAGTTTTTGAAAAAAAAATACAAAATATTTTCTGAATTAAGTTTGTAATTTAACCGTATAAGCAGGTGTTTATTGTACCTGTAATTTCTACAAAATTACAATGAAATGACGTGCTTTCAAATAAAGTAAAAACGGTGAAAATCGGTTCACGCAATAAAGAATTATCCCATAAAAATCATCTTCCATACTTTATGCTCGCGCGCAATAGTTTACTCAATTTGCCGATAGATGTCGCTGTACATGGAACTCTCATATCATATCCTACATGGCGGTGTTATTAACTCTTAAGTGGGGACACTTACTGTGACGGACGGAAAACTACGGAACCCTACAGTGAGCGTGGCCCGACACGCTCTTGGCCGGTTTTTTGAATATTCTTTTGAGATTTTAAATTTATAAGGATCGTGAAATATTAGACAACCATAAAACGTTCATTTGTTCTTTATCTATGAAAATGGCGTTACACGAAAAAAATGTTCGTGAATTAATTTTGCAAGAATTTAGTAAAAATCCTCATTTATCAACTTTAGATCTCGCAAAATCTTGTCAAACTACGCGGAGGACGGGGTTCAACGGACCCTAAAAAAAATAAAACAAGGAGAAACTATAGATAGAAAGCGTCGTGAGGGTCAACCCACCAGAAAATATAATGTTAAGTTACAATCAAAGGTGTGCAAGCTATTTGATAAGAATCCGAGCATCTCTTCCCGGGATGTGGCGAAAAAAGTAGGAACAAGTCAAGCAAATGTCCAAAAAATTAAAAAAGAATGCGGCATTGCAACATACAAGAAGTAAAAAGCTCCGAAGAGAACTGTGGATTAATATAATCTTGTTGTTAGACGTTTCAGGTTATTGTATACCTTGTTAATTAAGAAAAAATGTTGCCTAATTATTGACGACGAAACCAACCAACCAGTACTATGCCTCTCGTGACATTTCGAATCTCGATGAATCGGAAAAGGTAATCCCAGTAGAAAAAATTGCTAAGAAATACCTTGTTTGGCAAGCTATATGCCAGTGCGGCATGAGGAGCTCACCATTTATCACTACCGGGACAATTAACACCGATATTTATAAATCAGAATGCTTGAAAAAAGGACTGTTACCATTCATGAAGAAGCACACTTCCTCAACATTGTTTTGGCCAGATTTAGCAAGTTGCCATTATTCGTCTCGAACTTTGGAATGGTATACGGCGAATTCAGTCGAGGTAGTGCCTAAGGAGAGTAACCCACCAAACTGTCCCGAACTTCGCCCCATCTAAAAATATTGGGCTAATATAAAAACTAAACTGCGTAAAACTTGCCAACCTGCCACTGCATTGCCAGATTTTCAACGAAAATGGGTTAAATGCACAAAATTATTAACCGATGATTACGTGCAAAGTTCGATGAATCACATCAAAAGTAAAGTCCGGGAATTTTCTCGTCGTTCGTTAAAATAGCCATAATATTTTTTTATTGATTTTACTTTATATAAAATTAGTCATATAAACAGTTTTAAGCACTTTGGATTTTTATTCTCTTCTGTAGCATGTTCGACCTGCGACAATTTAATAGTGTTCACCCTTTATATGTTTTTTTTTTGTATAATGACGCGTAATTAATTAGGTAAGTACATAATCCTAAACAGAGGAAAGCGCTTTATGATCATAACTAGCCCAAGCACAGCTTTATAATAACTTACCGTCTGTTTTGAAAGGAATAGGCTCACACAATACATTTAAGACTGAGTTAGCCGACTACATTTTAAACCACTACCCACCCTGATAAAAAAATTGTGCGAGTGTGTACCTATCGCACGATTTCTGTTGATACCGATTTAACAATAATAAGAATATTTTTTCTGTCCAAAACGCTGTTCTCATGTAAGTGACTTGTATGTCTTTTTTGAGAATAAATATCTTTAAACCTAACCTAACTAGCTGTGCCCGCGGCTCCGCCCGCGTGGAATTCGGTCTGTGTCAGTAAGCGGCTAATTCACCCCTAATTTCTCTCCCGCTACCCTGGAGGCGGAACTTGAAGTAAAGTTGACAGATGGATACGCTAGAGGACAGTAGTCATAATAAAATATTTTACAATTACCACTAAATGAAACTAAACTCAAAAATTTATACTTTATTTTATCATTTTTTTTGGCATGATTTAAACGACATAATAAAAATATTAAATAAATTACATTAATTTATAAAATTTTAATGGCAAATGTAATTTTTAATACGAATATTATTTGAAAAAAAAAGAATAATATTAAATAGTAGCAGGTGTGGTATATCGGACGATACAGGACCACTTTTGGGCAAATATCATCCAAATCGATCCTCCCGGGGTGATTTCAGGGATAACAATGCAAAAAAACCGGCCAAGAGCATGTCGGGCGATGCTCAGTGTAGAGTTTCGTAGATGCCGCCCTGTTTCAAAACATCCGTTCAAAAGGGTCGTTTATTAAGGGATATTTGGCGGCGCTTACGTCATTTTACTATTCGGCACTTCCTTTCACTATGCGTTTTTGACTGATAATTCAAAAAAGATTTTATTCAATATAGTTTTTATTGAAAGTTCTTATCAGGCCTCACCAAATTTCAGCTTTCTAGTGCGAACGGTAACTGAGCTAGACCGCGGACAGACGGACGGACATGGCGAAACTATAAGGGTTCCTAGTTGACTACGGAACCCTAAAAAAGTAGTCGGGGGGGGGGGGGATTGTCATTACGTTACCGTAGGTAATGAATTTTCATACGTTTTTACCACACTGTCACATAATACACTGATGTTACGTTACTGGTTGCAATAATGGTGGTAATTACATACGGTTCCGAACGCGGAATAGAGGATTTATGATATTGGTATAGATCAAGATATATTTATTCTTCAATGTAAGCACATTACAATGCACTAATGAACGTCAGAGAAAAATAAAATACGTGAGGGTCGTGGAACACTCGATTGGAACGAAGTTATGTTATTTAATTTTATATCATTTTTGACTTTTTCGTAAATTTGGTGGTTTTAATTTCTTTTGTATTTTTTGGACATTTTGGAAATTTTGGTAATTTTGGTAATTTTAATAATTTTTGTAATTTCGGTAATTTTGGTAATTTTGGTCATTTTAGTAATTTTGAAATTTTGGTAATTTTGGAAATTTAGAAATTTTGCCATTTTTTACTTTTATCACTTTGTCACTTCTCACTTTCACTTTTCACTACACTTCACTTCACTTTATTCTATTTTATATATTTTTTATTTCAATCCATTTTACATGTTTCTCAATCGTATGGGTGTCGCGTTTTCGTGACGTGACGCTTTTTCGTCTAGCCCCCCATCCGCGAACCGTCCGAGAAGGAACTTCGTTCCAAAACTACCACCGGTTCTAACCCTACACCTCTGGCCCAAGAAGTATTATGACCGAAAAGAAACTCTACGGGACTTATTTTTTTCAAAACAGTAATACATTATTAGATCTTAAAGATCTTAAAGATACAAAATAATGCGTAGTTCTTCAAGAAGACATATCAAAACGGCTTGAGAGACAGATAATGTACCTATTGTTTAATTATAAAGAAAAATAAATCCTAATCTGACTGCTTCACAAAACGTTTGATATTTTTTCCTACCTAAACGGTGTCCTATAAATGTTAGATGATTTTGTAGTAGTTTCTGGTTTGGGCCATGCATCTTTGTCCGTCATATATAGTCCTCGAACCTGCAATAACCCTTTGACATTCATGACATTTTCAAATATTTCTTAAGAGCGGGTAAAGGTAAATTTAAAGCATCGACGGGTAACATGTTATAAATATGAACACCTTGACCAAAAAAATACAAATTATTTCAATACCAAATTTTATCCAAATACGTACAGCGGTTATTGGTTGTTTCTTCCCCATGTAAACTTCCACCCCTTTTGCATCCGCTTAAGGGATAATTTCCGAGATAAACAGATAAACAGACAAAAATTCTAAAAATTGTTGGAACGTGTTCTGTTATCGATTCTAAGTATCTCCAGCCAACTTTTTTTCGAATATATTCCATGAACAGACTTTCGATCCTCTTCAGCTTTATTATACGTATAGATAGTTTTTATTGAAAGTACCTTTCAGGCTTCACTTCCATTATTTTTTTCTATTTTTTGGACCTACGGTTCTAAAGTAAGATGGGGGGGGGGGGGGGGCTTTTTTGAAGATGAAAGACCCATACTATCTCTATACCAATTCTCATCTAAATCAGTTCAGCGGTAAAAAAATCCTCATACCAACTTCCAACCCCCTTTTCACCCCCACAAGGGTTTGAAAACTATCCTATGACGTTTCTCGAGACTCAAATTATCTCCATACTCATTTCTATCTAAATCGTTTCAGCGGTTAAAAATTCTCCATACAAACTTTCAACCCCATTTTCACCCCCACCAGGGTTGATTTTCGGGATTAAAACTATATATTATCCTTTCTAAAGACTCAAACTATCTCTATACAAAATTTCATCAAAATCCGTTCAGCCGTTTTCACGTGATGCGCGGTCAAATAAACAGACAAACAGATAAACAGACAAAAATTCTAAAAATTGGTGGTACGTGTTCTGTTATCGATTCTAAGTATCCCCAGCCAACTCTTTTTCGATTATCTTCCATGTACAGACTTTCGACCCTCTTCAGCTTTATTATATGTATAGATAATGTAAATATCTATAGTCCTTGTTTGTGACATTTTCTGTCTAATAATTTTCACACTTGAATAATGTGGGAGACAAAGGAATTGCTGGCCGCGTTATCGGAGGAACACTCGACCCGTTATTTATGGCGTCCGTGATCCTGTCACGCAGGGTCGTTTAACTTTGTCCTGCAACACTTGGTCTACACATAACTGTGAATATTTGATGTATTTAGTTAAAAAACATTTAAACGAATAGTTTGAGTATGTGATTACTGATTAAAACAAAGGCTACAAAAATACATAAATTAAAGAAATACTATTTTGAACTTGAACCCAACTTTACGTTTCGAACTATTGAAATTGCTATTTTATACGCAATTAAATAACTATATAAAATTATACGCCTAATAATTGACTCACCTATACAATTTCTTGGGCCAGCGCTAAATGGTATGTAAGCATATGGGTGTCGTTTTCCATTGCAAAATCTCTCTGGTATAAATCGTTCAGGATCTGGGTATACAGCTTCATCACGGTGGATGTCGAACACGTGGATTTGGCAAATTGTACCAGCTGGTACTATATAGCCTCCTGAAAACAACGTATGAAAAATTGCACGTAGTACTCTTAATATATAATTTTATATTTCTCGCTTGTTTCCGGCGACTTGTTTGTAATATAATCACCTATCTTTTTGCTCGTTGAATATAATTAAATATAATTAAACAGTTCCATTACATTTCCGGTCTTTGAAGGTTTATAAGCCAGCTATTAATGCATTGTTTAAAGTATTTCTGTACTGAGTTATTTACTACCTTTATTATACAGGATTGTCCAAAACCTTGACGATCAAAAAATAAGCACATTTCAAACAAGAATAGGTAATTGTAAACGGCCGGCCAACTCCAGAATTTCTAAGAAAAAAAAATCGCAAACGGCATTAAATATGTATTTGCTGGTTAACATACATAACATAACATAAATACTCTTTTTCTATTCCGGTACTTTTATCTGTCAATTATATGGTCCCGCAAAAGAATACAAAAGCATGTCTTATGCAATTTCAAAAAAGTCTATCTAGTCTATTCTTCATAAAGACCCTAGGGTTATTATGTGATATAATGCAACTGCTAACAGAGGTGCCCTGTGAACCCAACAAATTTTTTTTTTTCTACTCCCGTTTATTTATCATTTATACATTCATCATCATCTATATACTCGAAGAAACACATAGATAATATACTCGAAGAAAAGTCTATCTAGTCTATTCCCCAAAAAAACAACTGTTAAATATAAGCGCCAAAATAGAATCGCGTGCAGTCAGGACTTTAGAGGAAAATACATTACTGCCAACCTAAGAAACCTAAATAAACGTAGCGTTTTTAGAAAAAAAAAACTTTAAAAACGAAAAAATTAAAAGAACCACAGACATACTTTGTAGTTTATACGTTTGCCATTCGTTTGTGATGGCAAACTGCAAACTTTGAAAATAATATATTTTTACTAATCTCTGCCGCTCTTTGATAATTGATTTAATAACGACGGTGTGTGCTTGTGTTAGTATTCTTGAAATGCAGTGTTTTAAAAGGTGAAACTTAAATTATTGTTGATTATGTTGACAAAATTAATAACTGCAATATCCATGAATTTTGCATTTCGTCCCATCCAGTTCAATTTCGCATTTTTTGTAAAACTATGTGTAGTCGTAGAAAAAGTATTGTATGCAACGTCGTATAAGTAGGTCAAAAAATGTTCGTGGCGTTTTTACCCACGCCACTCACCTTTTTTGACCCCTCTTATACAACTGTTGCATAAAATACTATTATTGCACACCTCAAAATAAATAAATACATACAATACAGGTTATAAACAGAATAATCAGAGGTACAACATTTGGCGGTCTTATCGCTAAAAAGCGATCTCTTCCAGGCAACCTTTGGGAAGCGGAAACCATAGAAAAAAATCAGAAATACGTAGGTGTTGCAAATTCAAATCAACTAGCTAAACAATTATAAACTTACGCATATAAAAAACTTTTTACAAAAAAAAGATAAACCGACTTCAAAAAGGATAAAATAAATTATTATATTATTTATATGCGTTACAAACTGATGTTTGAAGTCGATGTGAAACTGAATGTTTGAAGTCGGTGCCAAGCCAAAAAGTTACAATACCGGTCAAATCAGCTTCAAGTCTGAAAATCACAAAACAGTTAATACGAACGAGGCGTATGTGTTCAGTGAATTCTTCTTCATACTATAGAACTAATTCTGGTATTGACTGCACGTAGGTTTTCATTCTAGTACAGAAAGAAAGTATAATCATGCGTCTTATGATGTTACGTCTTATGACTTATTTACTAGTTGTCGGACTAACCATATCTTGAACGGAGCACGTGCTTCAGTTTGAATTATTTATTCTACTTCATCTAAGGTGTTTTATCGAAGTGTAAAATAGTTCAATGGCTAGATTGATTTTTCTATAGTCAGACACACTGGGTGTGTGGGACACACCTTTTCAGTAGAAAAAGGCACGAGCTTTAAATTTTCTATGGTTGACCATACGTGTTTTTTATTTTTATTTGCCGCCTTTTTCTGATTATTGACAAAGTAGACGTGTATCAGAGAATATATACATAGGTACCACATTTCATCAAAATTGGATTAGTAGTTTAGACGTGAAAATGTAACAGATAGATTCACATTCACCTTTGCAATATAAGTAGGTATCGATATGTTTTGTGATTTTCAGACATTTGACCGCTATTGTAACTTTTTGGCTTGGCACCGACTTCAAACATATCAGTTTGTAACGCATATAAATAATATAATAATTTATTTTATCCTTTTTGAAGTCGGTTTATCTTTTTTTTGTAAAAAGATTTTATTTTTGCATTTTTAGTGGTTATATAATTATCATAATTGGACAACGGATCTCGCAATAATCGGTGAAGATATATAAGAAAAAGTTCATAATACTTATCATATGTGGTCTTCATCATTAGGTCCACTTCATCAAATTAGTGGTTTTCGAGAGGAAATGCTTGAGTTGCTTAAAAAAACAACCAAATACATGTGCCTTTAAAAATTGAGGAGTTCCCTTAATTCGTAGTGGATCCTATCATCAGAACAGCACCAGATTAATGTGGAACCATCTCAGAGGTAGTTACTTTCAGACAAAAAAGAATTCCTGAAATCGGATCACGGGTCTCGGAGTAATCGCTGAACATCCCACATTAAAAAAAATCATCATCATTATCATCAAAACATCATCATCATGACGTTCACATCATCAAAATGGGGTTTCAGAGAGAAAACCCTCGAGTTGCTTAGGAAAACACCCAAATCACCATAAATATGCCTTTAAAAATTGAGGAGTTCCCTCGATTCCTCATAGATCCCATCATCAGAACCGCACCAGATTAATTTGGGACCACCTTGAAAGTACATCCTTTCAAACATAAAAAGAATTATTCAAATCGGACCACGGGTCTCGGAGTAATCACTGAACATCCTACATAAAAAAAAATCATCATCATTATCATCAAAACAATCATCATTATCAGGTCCACTTTATCAAATTGGTGGTTTTCGAGAGAAAACTCTCGAGTTGCTTAAGAAAACACCCAAATCACCATACATGTGCCTTTAAAAATTGAGGAGTTCCCTCAATTCCTCATGGATTCCATCATCAGAACAGCACCAGATTAATTTGGGACCACCTTGGAAGTACATCCTTTCAAACATGAAAAGAATTATTCAAATCGAACCACGGGTCTCGGAGTAATCGCTGAACATCCTACATTCAAAAAAATCATCATCATTATCATCAAAACAATCATTATTATCAGGTCCACTTCATCAAATTGGTGGTTTTAGAGATAAAACTCTCGAGTTGCTCAAGAAAACACCCAAATCACCATACATGTGCCCTTAAAAATTGAGGAGTTCCCTCAATTTCTCATGGATTTCATCATCAGAACAGCACCAGATTAATTTGAGACCACCTTGGAAGTACATCCTTTCAAACATAAAAATAATTATTCAAATCGGACCACGGGTCTCGGAGTAATCACTGAACATCCTACATTAAAAAAAATCATCATCATTATCAGGTCCACTTTATCAAATTGGTGGTTTTCGAGAGAAAACTCTCGAGTTGCTTAAGAAAACACCCAAATCACCATACATGTGCCTTTAAAAATTGAGGAGTTCCCTCAATTCCTCATAGAATCCATCATCAGAACAGCACCAGATTAATTTGGGACCACCTTGGAAGTACATCCTTTCAAACATGAAAAGAATTATTCAAATCGAACCACGGGTCTCGGAGTAATCGCTGAACATCCTACATTCAAAAAAATCATCATCATTATCATCAAAACAATCATTATTATCAGGTCCACTTCATCAAATTGGTGGTTTTAGAGAGAAAACTCTCGAGTTGCTCAAGAAAACACCCAAATCACCATACATGTGCTCTTAAAAATTGAGGAGTTCCTTCAATTCCTCATGGATTCCATCATCAGAACAGCACCAGATTAATTTGGGACCACCTTGAAAGTACATCCTTTCAAACATAAAAAGAATTATTCAAATCGGACCACGGGTCTCGGAGTAATCACTGAACATCCTACATTAAAAAAAATCATCATCATTATCATCAAAACAATCATCATTATCAGGTCCACTTCACCAAATTGGTGGTTTTCGGGAGAAAACTCTCGAGTTGCTTAAGAAAACACCCAAATCACCATACATGTACCCTTAAAAAATGAGGAGTTCCCTCAAATCCTCATGGATTCCATTATCAGAACAGCACCAGATTAATATGGGACCTCCTTGGAAGTAGACACTTTCAAACAAAAAAAGAAACTATTTAAATCGGACCACGCGTCTCGGAGTAATCGGTGAACATACATTAAAAAAAAAGCCCAAACCGAATACAGAACCTCCTCCTTCTATGAAATTGAAGTCGGTTAAAAATAAAATAAATGGGGTATATTCTGACATCCCTGGGAGCGGGGAACTTAATGTCTAAAGGGAGGTTTCATTGAAAGCCTCATTCTGTCAATTGTAATTGTGCAATTTACCTGCTCTTATGTTATTTACATAGGTCTTTATTCGATATATTTTACTCACCTAATGTGACGTCTTCGGTAATGTAACGAGCAATGAAAGGCACGCTGGGGTAAATGCGTAGGGACTCCTTAATGCAGCACTCCAGGTACTTCATCTCACCTAGGTCTTCAAATGTCACTTGTCGTTGAGAATCATTGCCAAATATGCGCTGCAGCTCTTCGTAAATGCCATTCTGAAAACAAACAACACAACATTAAACTTTAAAAACCTCTGTTGAAGTACCTAAGCTACCGAAACAATGTTTACACGTGCCTGGACAAATGGTTCGTTGGCAATCCTCATAATCATAAAGCAAAGCGCCATAGCAGTTGTATCGTGACCCTGCAATCAAAGTTAAATTTTGAGCTGATATGGGTAATAAAATAAATAGGAGTACCAAATATTATTTCTAAAAAGTTGCATTACTTTTATGTGTACCATAATTTCTTCACCTCAAACATAAAAGTGTCCACTTCTTCTCTTATTCCATTCTCATCTATTTGGTTATCCCGTTCTTTGACAAGGAGCAAATCCAGAAAGGCTTGTTTCTTTTTTTGGCCATACACTTCTGAATCGTCATTGACTTTCCCATTAGCAGCTTTATATTTTTTTCTTTCATGTATAACTTGGTTCGTAAAGCTATGTAAATACTTTAAGGCAGATTTTTGCATTTTCCTCAGTGTCGAGAGGTAAAATATTTCATTAGGATATAGCCAAGGTCTGACCATTCGGTTGACTACACAGTAACCGATTGTATGGAGCGCTTTAAAGTATTTTTTCGATTCTGTATCTTCACGCATTGACGTCCCCATGGAAGTTTCTAAAAACAAATGCACCATTCTTTACGTATCTTTCTACGTGTATCTCATAATCAAACAGAAAAATTCCAAGGGATCCTGCCAAAGACCTCGTCAAGTATGCTACGGACTACCTCTGTAAACACTCACCACACATAATGCGAAGAGTTGCCTTAGTGATGATGGGCACCAAGTCAGCCTGGGAGTTGCCGAGTTCGGCCTGCACACAGGCCAGCAGCTCCTCCGTATGCTCAATGATGGTGTGGGAGAACTGCTTCAAGATGTTGAAGTGAAATGCCGAGGTAAGCAACTTTCGCCTTTGGTGCCACTTATTTCCTATTAGTAGAAGGTATTTAATGCTAACGGTTGTACCTCAGGGCCAAAGCAAACGTTCGGTTTGCATGTCAGGGCGCCGTATACGGTCACCAATTCCGGTATCTTGAAGTCGCGTTTCTCATACTAAATACCAGAGCCCTGCACACACACACGGTTAGCCACCGTACGGATTCAAAACCTAATGTCATGTCAAAATAAATACGTCAACCGGACGTGTGCGTGTGTGATTCGGTTGGGTCACCGAATCAGACAGCCGTGGCGTCCACCAGACGTTTGCTTTGACCCTAAGTGTTTAACGACTGTGTGGTAGGTGTGACGCCTATGTACAGTAGTAAACTGATATAGGCCCATGACGCAGCTTATTATTTTCTTATTAATATTATGCTTAACCTCCTGCCGCCTAGGTACAAATTAAAACTGACAAGGCAAATGTAATTTTGAATTTACGAAATTAAGATTTAAAATACAATGTAAGGTAGAATTCATAAGTAAACGTTATGAATCATCAGATTATCCGAAAAAAATCAAAAATAGTAATTAACAACCGAGATACCGAAATTGAATACCGGTTAATTTGTATGAAAATAATACCGGTATTCGATCCCCGATTCGATAAAGTAGTGCCACTATCCCAATTTAATATCTAGAAGCATGTTCGTATCGTAGATGGAACCTACCTACTTTTGCGTCAAATGTGGCGACGGGTGTTGCCTGATGGGTTAGCATCGTGTGGAATTGGCCATCTATTTACGATATTTTACTAGACTGCTGAACAAGGTAATGTATAAATCCATTCAATGCACTCCCTAGCCTACTATCCCTAGAACTGGTAGAAGTATACACACCCTACCCACACCAAACGTAGTTTTGTACCGACTCATGTTTTAGTTACACTACTCGTACATAAATCTTTTACCTGGACCTACCTTTATGTTACCTACTAAATTACTAGATCATAAAGATCGTTACCTACCCACTATTCCTTCTAAATCATGACCGTGTCTGTAACGATACATGCAAAAAAAAATCTTTGTGTGAATATTTAACTAATGAGACTTTGCGCACTAGACCGATCGGACACAGACCAATCCATCCATCACGTACCATCTAATATTATTGTCGAGAATATTTAGCGGGTCCCAGGCCGGTCTCTGCATGACACGATACTTACATACGGTCTCAAATCACATAAACGAACGGTGTTTGACGGATTTGCAACAGATTCTAACCACGTATGATCCGTGAAGATTCTGCTCTATCACCATACGCATACTGAGCGGCGCTTTTAGCTTACGGCCATGATACTCTTTGCAAACGGTCACCATACGTTATTATTATCCGTTGCATATATACGCGTTACGAACGGATAGCATATGCATTGCATACGGGCACCATACGCGCAGGTGTTGATACGTTGTAGTGGCCCACTAGGCAAAGCCCTGCGTGGGACGCCTTTTTCCGTTCTTGGTACGGTCATGGTTTGGACGGAATAGTGGGCACAGACCTTAAAGTTTTACTTGCCATTGCTTACGAGCAATCCTTGTCCGAGCCATGGCGATAGGAAAGTGTATGGAAGTCTTTTTTCGTTAAAACGGGTTGTAGACAGTATTTTCTGAAAAGGGTTCGAAAACGAATTATTGCCTTGAAGACAAGAATATTATCGTATGCTACTCCTATATTATAAAAATGCTGACTTGATCGTTGTTATTCAGGTTAGATAATATTTAGACATCTTTGATGGGAATCCATTTTGAAATGGACGACTGACTACCTACAATGTAATGTAGCTAAAGCATCTAAATTAACAAAACCAACTAGATTTTAACATAAACTAACATCAATTGGCCAGAATGTGATCGTCATCGAATAAGGAATCCTATATTGCACCATAGTAACCCATTTTCTTTTAACGTGAGATCAGTCATTTCCGGGATGCCTTGTAGCTCTTTGGAGAATAATAAAAAGGCATAGAATGCAACAGTGACTCATAATTAATAAGTCATAGAATTAGAATACAAGAAACAGGGTCTTAGTGAACAATTTTAGAATAATAATTTATATTACAACTTGTAAGTTAAAGTAATTAAAAATAAATTATATTTTTTGGTAAAGGTTCCCAACTACCAGTTAGTCTTTAGGATAACAAGAATGCAGCAATCTTTCTCGAATAAGTCCATTAAACGCCTACATTGTTAAATTTTACTCCGAACAGTATCTGAATGCTATTCTATTTAAGTGTGATTTTCACACTGCGGTACTGCTTCCTTGCCCGATGAGGTATTAAAGCTCCCTAAACTCATCAGTTCCAATTCAATGAGGCTTCCTGCTTATCCCTAAGGAGTATAAGACTCAACGAGAAACTGACCATTTGGCTTGACTCAAATGAAATAGATCAAAACTCTCTTTGTCCTTCTGTCTATTATATGTCTTATGGGTTCAAATTTATTAGACAAGCAACAGCTTTTTTTCACCACATCCGTTCGGAAAGGTCCACTTTATCTTTTAATAAGTGTATGGAAAGTTGCTTTTATGCTATGATTTTAAATGATAAATATGGAATACTATTAATTTTGATTACCTTTATTACATTTGTAAAAATTTACAGCTTTTATTTTACTTGCAGAGAGATTATGTTTACACTCGGCAGCAAAGTTTGTTCAACTTCTCGTTTCTTGGGGCCTTCGCACGCTTAATACTGCACTTTTTGAACCATTCGCAACGCTCGTGACTCAATTTTTGAACCTTTCGCTGGCTTGGCTCACAATATATGCATGAAGGGTTAAACAACGACTTTGCTCCCTTGTATAATAAATAGCTATTCGATGATTTCTTGGTGTGATTAATCTGTAAGTATTTTAACCTAAGCACTCATACCAAATTATAGTTTTGAAGTACTTTCTTATCAACTAAGGATTTTTGAGCTACCCCGCGGACAGATAGACATAACAAAACTGTAAGGATTCCTTGTTGAGAACAGGATTCTACAAAATATGTCATATTACTACATATCATAAGGATCAAGTGATCTTACCTCGATATCGGCTGGGTCGTAAATGTTTACAATCCGAATATTGAATGAAGTTAGTTTTATTATTGGTCCTCTACAATTCGCTCGCAATTTTCTCGCATATAAAAATAACTCATCTGGAAACAGTCAAATAAAATTCATAAAAAATAATCAGCAACCAAAACTACGTTTTAGCAACATAGTGGATTGCCAATTTTAAATACAAAAGTAGACACAATATTTCACCTTGGACGCCATAGATATTATAGAAAATAGTTTAGGTAAAGTAAGTTTGATTTTTAAGTACATTATCTAAGTAAAAGTTACGTTGCTCAAGAAACCCAATAAAAACTTTTCAACTAGGAAATCTAGACAAAAAAATTGGGACTACCCAACCGGTTTGTTTTATAGGAGCTAAAAGCGAATTGATTTGCCGATTTAACTTTCTTGTTGTAAGTATCTGATTAATAAATATGCAAGATCCGGCTTGAAATCCTCGGCGGTGAGGAGCTCTCCCGTCCCAGCCTGGCCGCAGAGTAGGGTGGACACCAGAGGCCTCTGCCCCCGGCACCAACTGTCACGTCGCTCCCCGAGACGCTCTCGCTCCGAACCCCGGACCGCACCACCACCTGCCAATTGCCAGGGGAGTACCTACCTGCGACAGTAGAACCAGACAGGCTTATCTTTTTCATTTCACGGACCACTACCACGACCCTCACCCAGTTTTTTTTAATAAAGTTTTTTTTATTTGAAAGCGACTGGGTGTTTTCTTGACCACCCAGCCCTACACGTTACATTGGCATCAATAAATTAAAATATTTATATGTTTCTCTAAAAGTCCACTATCCTCTTAATACTCGTTTTCAAGTAAAATAAATAAAATCTACCTGGTGATAATAAAACCTGAAAGAGGACTCCTATCAGAGGCCACTCTTTTGTTCCAGGGATTTTTGCCATAAGTCGGCCTGCATAACAATATCTTAAATTCAAATGTAGCACAATAAGTAACACTAAAATTATCAACAGGAACCACAGAAACATCGCGAATCTGCCGGGAAGCGAAACTTGCCAACGACTGACGCATTCGTTAGTAACAGGGTAAAATATGTATAGTATAGATATTGATAATTTCTACATACTTATTGATTGCAATTACAATGAAATAATTAGTGACGTCGGTTATTTTGCGAGTCGTTTCACAAACATATGCATAAATTAAATGGATCATTAATGGTTTGTATTATTAATCGAAAAGTTTAATAATAATTTATATTTTGTATTTATATTGTAATATTGTTCAGTTAATTACGACAAAGCTGTCATTAACTACCGTCAAATTAGAAGCTTATTTTATTAATCTTATTAAGTTATTTTATTAATCTTATTAAGTATAGGTAATAAAACCAAAAACACTATTAGATAGTACCTATATAGATCCTCAAGAACCTCAAAAAAGCCCAATTGCCACAGCCCAGGACAAGTCGTCCTGGCGCAGAAGAGTGAGGAGACCTGACCCCAAATAATGGGAAAAGGGAAGGACAAAGAAGAGAAGATAGATCTCAATCACACACTTTTATGGGCTTAACCTAATACCTACTGTCGCAGAGTAGCTCACAACTCGGCAGTCGTTGGAGTCCCGACTAGAGAACCGGTTTATATTCCTTAGTCGTGACTGACAAAGCGCACACAAAGAGGGGGGGGGGAGGGGGGGGGGTGCATGCGTGGCCCGCAGCACCAGGTCACTGATAAACCGCACACATCCGCGGGTCTCGTAACTGGCTCCAGAAGGAACCGCCGCAGCATTCCGCACATCACCGTTTTCAGCTCCACTATGGCAAATTCCATACCCGCGATCATCTGTTATTATGTAAACTACGAGTATACCCAATTTTATTATCAAAATTACCTAGACCGATTTCACTAATTAAATATGTCACTTTTAGCAAGTGAATAAAAAATACCACACCCGAATTCGACAACCGAGACACTTTAAAACCGTAAAATGATGATATACTGTTTTGCGAAGTCGGTTCTTTTTACCCGACTGCCGAAAGAAAAGAGGGGCATTATTAGAAAATTAAATTAAATTAAAACATTATGAACTTATAATTTATTTTATGTACAGTCAACCATTATCCAGCTTAGAGCTTTCCCGACTCAATCATGTCCCGAATCTTGAACTTCTGTATTTTCCCGGAGTTGGTCTTAGGGAACTGTTCGACGACCCTCAGCAGGCGGGGTATCTTGAATTTGGCGAGGCGGCCGTCGAGGTGGCGGCGCAGCGCGTCGGCGCCAAAGGCCGCGCCGGCGCGCAATCGCACTACGGCGCATAGCTCCTCGCCCAGCCTTTCATCGGATACGCCTACTACCTGGATGGTAAAAATAAATAAGAAGTAAATCTTTTAAATTCAAATTTCAGCTAGAGCAGTCACTGCTCTTTAATTAAAAAAGAGATATTTTGCAGGTATATAAAATCTATATTTCCGTAACAATTTTGTCCGTTCCCATTCTTTATACTGACTACAAGGGTAGCAGGTGAAATACCTGGCTCTCGATGATGTCGGGGTGCGTGTTGAGCAGGTCCTCGATCTCCTTGGGCGCGATGTTCTCTCCTCCTCGCACTATGATGTCCTTCAGCCGACCCACTATCCTCCCGTAACCATCTTCTCCCAGGATGAATTTGTCTCTACAATAGAAAGCAGCTCCACTACATGTCTTAAATTTGTGAAATCCACGGACTAGAGTAAAATAATATCATATTATTGTTTTGTGGTGAAGTTCACATTTATCTGCTTTGCCTAAGGTACTCGTATAGGTTTAAGTGTGCTTCTTGTACAGTCGCCATCAGATATACCGGAGCGGCCAAGGTGCTCACAAATATCTGAACAACGCGATAAAGTGCATGTTCAGATATGTTTTAGTACCTACGTTGGCCGCTCCGATATATTTGATGGCGACTGTACGATACCTAAATTTGTTTTATCAGTTTATTTTATTCATCGAAATAATAATGTCAGTTATGCATATGCAATTCGTTACACCGTATAACGAATTGCATATAACTTATACGTCGTTATTTTTATTCCTCTCTCTTAAGTTTCTGGAGACGATTTTTTTAATAAACAACAGTGATTAGTTGATTACTCTAACGTGACATCTGCAAAGATAGTAAAAAATAACATAGATGATTATAAAATAAAAGAATCATATGCACGCAATGCCTTTGTTATAGTGCTTACATAAACACATTAGTATATAATATAAATTATATTTAGTACTCTCTGTAAGAACGCTACATGCAAGTGTTCTATTATTTAATTTATGCAACTATTGAAACTACACGGAGGAGGGAATTTTAGGAAAATACGAATGCTGGTCATCCCAATTTGAAACTATCGGAGTTTGTTGTACTCTATAGGGACCTATGTACTTATTATAACCCACCCGGTGTACAGCCAGCCGTCTTCTCTAAGAGTTTCCCTCGTTTTTTTCGGTTCACCCCAGTAACCAATCATGTTGCAGTAGCCTCTTACTAAGAGTTCGCCAGGGCTACCAAATGGCAAAGTTTTGCCATCATCGTCGACCACCTGAAAAAGAATGTACATCGGCAAATAAAACTGCACTATTAATGTCTGACTAAATCATGAATGAATGAACCCGCCCCGGCTTCGCACGGGATAAAAAATGGTTATTGTGGGTTATTCCTAAGGGATAGACATATACCATCGCGGATTTTTTTGTAGATCTTTTTAAGGTGTACAATACTGTACTGTAGTACATGATTTTGATCTATCTCGTAGGGTTCAGCTAGCGTTTGCAATGTAAGCGCAAAAAAACCGGCCAAGTGCGAGTCGGACTCGCGCACCGAGGGTTTCGTACAAACCTATAGGTATATAGGGGTAGTAACTATAAAATTATTAAAAATATTTTTATTATATGATGTAAGTAAAAGTTTACGGTTTTCGCAACTTTTAATTTATCTGTGCTATAGGACGTTGCTTTGTACCAAATTTCAAGATTCTGAGTTCACGGGAAGTACCCCGTAGGTTTTGCGAGTGCCGAAAAGCTCTAAAATTTGCATAAACTTACTGTATCTTTTGATTGCGTTGGCTTTTAAGTTTGATTTTTTCACAGTTCCAAGGGACAATAGACCTGAGTATTTGATATAAATTTCAGCTTGATACCTCCACGCGTTCCTGAGAAAAATGGTCTTGACAGACAGACAGACAGACAGACAGACAGACGACAGACGGACAACAAAGTGATCCTATAAGGGTTCCGTTTTTTCCTTTCGAGGTACGGAACCCTAAAAAATGTGTTTATTTACGACATCACATTAGAAACCTCTAAAATTATCAGTGTTTCTCTACTTATTTTTAACGTATGGCTACATGTCACTGGATTATAGATAGGCATTTCCTGTCTCAGGAATGAGTAGTGGGAAAGCAGCTGATGAAGAAAATCCAGTAAGTGCTGCGAGGTCCAGATGGGACAGTGCAGCTGCCAAGTTTGTTACTCTTTTATTTAGCACCACCCAGGGATCACGTGTAGGGTTGTTTAAGGTGTTTCCTACGGACGCAGAGGAACATTGATCCTCCTTTCTCTACTATATTATGCATCTATTATACATATAAACCTTCCTCTTGAATCACTCTCACACATCTTTTAAAAAAACCGCGTCAAAATCCTTTGCGTAGTTTTAAAGATCTAAGCATACATAGGAACAGACAACGGAAAGCGACTTTGTTTTATACTATGTAGTGATTACAACACAGTAGAAAATACATGATGAACATAAAAAGAGGCAAACAACAGGCGGTCTTAATAAGCGATTTCTTCCAGACAACCATAGGGCAGCGGAGAAGATAAAGCAGAAAATGTCAATAGGAGGTGCAAATAACTTATTATGAAAACACGTTAAATTGAAATACTAATCAGATATTGAGAATGTGAAGGTTGCGACGATAGCGGATAGGAAGCCACTAATAATAATATATAATGCAAAAAAGACTTTAAATTTTACCCTCGCTTCGACATGATCGTGAATATAACCAACAGTGTTGGCAACAAGTTCCGTGCTGTCATCCGGAAGGTTTTGGAATACAGCTGCGGTAGTCTCCGATAAGCCAAATAAACTCTGCAACATGACAAAATACTCAGGTGTAATTTTTTCTAAGGCATACATATGTAACTAACTTGTTTCAAATTTGTCGTTTCCAAAAAGAGGGGTTTGGCGATGCGATGTTACTGAAAATGTTAATAATCCAATACAATACAAATACAATGATTCCCAACGTGAACGCTACAATAACCATAGATCCCTTTTCAACCGACTTCAAGATTTCGAAGAGGGAGGTACTCAATTCGTAGGGATGTTTGTTTTTTTTTGCAATTTTTTTATGTTTTTCACTGATTATTCTAAGTCGGCTAGACCAATTTGGAAAAATGATAAATTTTAGTAAAAAAGCGTAGGTACCGTAACCATATCAGCGTTGAGATACTTCTTGACATCCGTTACAAGTTGCGGACTGCAGGGAGCTCCTCCGTTCAACGCGACCCTGAGGTTAAGGTTGGCACCATCAGAGCCCCTCACCAAGTTAACCAAGTCGACGAACATCGTTGGCGTGCCGTTTAATATTGTGCATCTAAAGATATAAGCATAATCACACGTTAGCCGTAAAAACGTCATATTTTTGGTGTTGATATTGTCTCTTTTCAGTTGAGGCAGGCATTCATTATTTCATAGGTTATACTCGAAAAAGTAGAAACAAAGAAACAAAATAACTGGAAAAAAAGGAAAAAACATACTTAAATATACCTGGTATTGGTTACGCAAATAGATCTGCGATAGAGCACAGCATCCACGGACAGTCAGACAAGTCTAGAACCTAGTCACAATAGCTAGTTTGGTAGCGAATAGGTTACGTTTATACGTATCCACGGGCAACTGTAATTACGACAAGGTTCTACAGTGGCCTACACAGAGTACCTTCTTATATACTGAAAGTGGCCTAGGAATCAAATTGGTTGGCCGTACATAGGAAAATAAAAGTTCTGAAATTCACTATAAATTGGAAATATTGAGTAAAATATAGTAATTTATAAACCGGTGGAAACTTACTTTTCATTGATGAGGGCTTTTAGGTTCATGTCTGGGTTGTAAATCGGCGCTGCTAACACCAGTGTCGCGCCGTGCCGTAGCGCAGCGCCCGTCGTGATCACCGAACCCATGGCATGGAACAGAGGTGCCTGTGCAAACAAGGAAATAGCCATTCACGGAATTTCGATTATGATACCTATTTCTGCAGACTAAGATTATCTTCTGCAGTCACATGAGAGCGCATGAGCTGGCGAACGAACTTAGATCCCGCGATTAAAGATGGGTAATTATGCAGTCGGTGTGCATGGCCAAAATCGGCTAGGAAAGAGAGTGTGAGAGAGGGAGAGATATGCATATTTAAGTTAACTATTAACGGTATGTTGTAGGGAAACTAATTTTGGTCAGAATTAACATGTAACAAAAAAGTATTAAACATATTAAACGCACTATGTATTATCATTTCATGATCAGTTGAATCCTAAAATAAAACTACTTGCCTGGACACAAACTGTGTGATGTTCCTCGTGTAACTTTTGCCTCTTGCCTACGAAGTAACTATTATTAATGTATCCGAAATGGGCGTCCAAGGCTGCTTTCGGGTCTCCTGTAAAAATGTTGAACCTCTAACGCATTCTGACTATTTTATTTTTTCAATTTTTGGGGCACCAGACCATTTTTACATGTAAATTGTTAAATTATTCTTTGAAAAGTAGTGTGGTATGGTTTCGATCGAAGCAGTGTGGTTTGCTTTCATTTTGCAATGGAAATTTATTTAGAAATATTAGCTAAACTAGTGGCGTCGGAATAAATAGGTACTCAGTTTTGCATTGAATTATATAGGTAATTGAGAACCTTGCAAATACGACTAATTCAAATGAAGAAATAATGAAGAAGTAATCAGCAGCTAACCTGTTGTTCCTGAAGTTAAATGTATTATAGCTCCGTTATCAGGCTCAACCTCAGTACAAAACCGAGAAGCATCATCCTTACTCGCCACTAGGGAGTCGAAGCAGAAGGTGCCCCTAAAAATAAATTCATTTGCTTATTAAAATTTTCATTTAAAAGTTCAACTCGGTGGATATTTTGTGATTTTATTTGAATTTTTAACTTACGGAAATGCCTTTTTATCGCAAGATATAACTGACTTTAAACTAGGAAACGTTTGGGACACAATGTTCCCAGGTGTGTACTGGTGTACTTCTGGTATTAATTGTTCTATCGTCTTAAAGTAGTCTCTTTTCACCGTGTCTCCTATAACGATTGCTTTGAGTCCAGTTTTCTTAATGCAGAAACTTAATTCTGGTTTTTCGTAGAGAGGATTGAGTAATACCTGAAAGTTTGTAATGATTTTTCTTCATTTATAATAAAATATGTGTTCCTTTGCGCCCCTGTGTACAATAAACCTTTACAAAAACACAATTTTATTATGAAATTTATAAAACAATTTAACTGCTTTTGATCAGTCACACTTTGGTTTAGTACAAACCACGGACGTACAAACCCAAAGGTTGTCGGGGACCAAATAAGATGGTTTGCAGTTTTCAAAATTGTATGGTTTTCTACCGAACTCTTCAAATTTGTTATTTAATCGATGTTAGTTTGATGCTGGTTTTTTACCGATATTAGACCCGCTCTAGCAGCTCCGACGAGGGTGACGATAAACTGGGAGTTGTTGTGCGACCAAATGCCGACCATGTCCCCTTTTTCCAGTCCTTGTGCCCTTAGAGAACATCCTAAAGAGTCTGCCTGCAATGAAACATTGGTATATTTTATTATTATTGTGTTTCTCCTTGAGGATTTCACGCGACTTTACATCCTGCTAGCCTAATATGGTCGGATTTTTATCGCCTGTCACCATAGTTGTCACGTTCTAACTAGTATATAAGTGCGAAAGTGATGCATGACGTGATAAGCGATAAAATGATACCCATGATACGCGCTCTGATCTTTTAGTAGGCTTGCGTTGATACAGATCAAATACGCAGAAGCCCTTTGGAGAGTTTTGCTATGTAATACACTTGCTAGAACCTATTTTGTAACTCTACTATTTTGTAAATAGGGTAAAACCAAATCTTTTTTGTGTGGAATTTAATGAAGTTTCGTTTGCCATACATAAACATTAATTGCATAACGATTACATTTTTTGTAAGCGTGCAAAAAAACTAAAAATGGATATACTTTGCATGATGGCAACCAACTCTGGTGGTCCTGCATGGAAGCTCTTGTTTTCAGACCTGCATACTAGGATCCCAGATAACACAGGTGTCGAGTTTCATTGCTGCCACTATTGATTGACCTCTAATTAAGAAATAGGGTTGTATCATCAAATTATTTAGTCTTAGTGATTTATCGCTCATACATTTTAGAAAATTTGCATTGCATGGCACTGGTGTGTCAAGTTGATTACAAACCTCCTGGTGTATTTTTTTTTAAATCCACGCAATAGTTTAGCCACCAAGGAAAAAACATGATTTTAAATATTGGTGACCTCTTGCGGCCGCCATATTGTTTTCTTTTAGATATATATAGTAAGTGTGGATTCATTGTTCAGATCAAGTGAAAGTAAGGGATATGTCACTTGTAGAAATCCGCCTAGCATCCTAGGCTGCAGGATGTATTCAGTTTTCAGTTTTGAAACCCTACTTTTTTGTCGCAGTCGGTTAAAGTGTTGATATTGGTGGAGCTGACATACAAAATTATAAATAAATGTTAACTTTGTATTCTCACAAGTTTCATATCATGAGAATATCCCCTGGAAAGGCATTGACGATACACTTCACTTCCTCAAGTGCTATCTCTAAGGAGGTGCATTTTTTAGCAAAAAAAGTACGCATGTTTGTATGTAGAATTTAATTAGCTTAAATATTGTCCTAGATCATATTTACATAGAGTACGAAGATTCGTAGGGAAAAGCGATTTTTTTCAGGATGGAGGACATTTTCCAAGGTGCTGGCGGTTCCTCGAGGGCCTCAAATGTCAAATGGTGTGGACAGTAAAACGGGACCTCTAATCAACATAACCAAACACCAACCACCACACACAAAATTTCAAAACTGTCCGACGGATTTTGAGTTTTGTCGTATTGTATTATAAGCCAATTAGGTAGGTACTTACTGTCATTTTTGTAATGTGTGTCATTCAACGTGGTCAAACATGTTTTACATGCAGTCCGCCGGACGTAATCAATCATACATGTATACCAAATATATCATAATGATATCGGCAACGCACACGGTTTAGTATAAAAGCGGCCAGGTCAGCATGATGTGTTCGTATCGCCACAATATGGCAGAAGACAATTGAAGTGTCCTTACTTTAGTCAACAGTTGTTCATAGGTGAGTGTCACATCTTCGTAGAGAGACTTGACTGCCACGCGCCCTGGCCAGCGGTCAGCGGAGGCCTCCACCACCTGGCCGATGGTAGCGTAAGTCAGTGGCTCGGAGCCCGGGTTGTGCAGGTACCCATTTGATGCTAAACGACTGAAATTTATAATTTTCAATATCTATTAACTTTATTATTTAAAGAAAACGGTATCCTTTACTATCCAATTATTCAAAAATGAATTTACGACGTTTACAACAAGTGATTTTGTTGTTAAAATCGTTTTATGAGTATCACCTAAGATACTGTATGAATAGAGGATCCCAGTCTAAGGAATTCTTGTGCTCCAAGTTTGATAACATTACTATTAAAGATGGCGCTGTAAAGATATCAAACTTAGAGCGCAAAAATTTCTTAGACTGTGACTCTCTATTTATACATTATCTTTGGTATCACGCACTCGTAAAAAACGCCTGTAACTCTTGTATAAGCAATCTCAACGAAACCAAGCTTTGGCGCTCAATCAGGTATTTTATGTAGGTTCGTATATACAAGCACGTAAACAAATCTTGAAATTAATCCATTCAAATACATTAATTGTACTATAATAATATAGTAGGTACGTACGTTTTCAAAGACATAGGTACGTCACGCATTAACGCATAACATAGATACTTCAATTATTTATATTTAAAATATCTAAAGTATGTAAACATACAGTTTAATATGGGTTTCACTCAAGTAACCGTGACGCCCTCCCCCCCTCTAGCTATGGCCCTGAACATATATGAACAAAGTATTCAGTGTAAATAAAAAAACACGTACCTTATACTTCTACTAATAATTATATTTGAGCCAGACACCGCCGTTTTAAACAACATGTTAATATATCACAATACACTGTTATCACTATCAGTCTGTCAAGCTCAACAGATGTTTACTTGTTACTGATAAATATACTAAAATAAACACGTTACGAAGTCACGTTTAACTAGGTACATAGTACATACAATAACATAGGTAATTTAATGCATTATGTATAAACTTAGATCAGATAAACCAACTCAGTTTTTCACAGAGACTTGAGGATATAACTTGCGAAACGTGTTTAGCGATGTAACTTACCCGAGAACATGACCATTTAGGGTTAGGTCATGTAAGTATATAAGTAGGTACATACAGGCATACATGGCATGAGTTCTTTTACAGTTATCATATTACCTTTAACTCAATTGTACAGCTCATATGTAATGTCATGTAAATGACAAAATTTTGATGACCACTTGAAAAAAGCGGCACAGTGCGAGTCGGCCTTGCGCCCGAAGGGTTCCGTACGTCACATACATTTTAACAGATTTTTCTTAAGTCCGACTCACTCTTCGATATTTTAGGCTCATTATTATAGGAGAAAATGGGGAAAATGGTTAATTATGTAGTGACAGACGGACAGACTGACGCTCAAATGACTCTATAGGGATGCGTAATTTTTAGTCCCTGCCCAAAAAAAACTCACCAAAATCATGCAGGAGCACTCAGTACTCATGAGCCACAATGGTTTATTATTGAATGTTTAATTTTATTTTCAACTCACTGGCTCGGAAAGCTCTTTTTTATTCTTTAAAAACAGATAGCAAAACTGCATTTTATTCACAAGAGTGCAAAGAATATTTGAAATTCGAACGTGATATTATATTAGTCACTTTTTTAAACATAATAAAATAACATGTAAAGGCCACTCCAGACAGGATAATCTTCGCCCATCTGATTAAATTGTCTGATCAAATCAGGTGCTATGGACGCAAAAATTATTTTATATTTAATTGTATTCAATTAAAAACATTTAGTGTAAACAATTTTGTTTCATGATTTTACTATAAAACGCTTTAAATCTTTTAAGAAATATTATTTTGATCGATCCATTTTAATTGATAAATACCTGTCTAAGAATAATTCGAAAATTGTGCATTGTTTTAGTTTTATCTGTGACATGTAACTTTTTAATTTTAAAAAGTTAATTTGGTTTACTTATATTTTTAAGTTTCAGATTGCGTTTTTTATAATTTATTAATGTAATATCTGCCATCACCTTTCATTAAATGTATTAAATCAACGCAAAGACCAGCTGAAATATTTATGTAGGTACTTACTACAGGTGTAATACATTGTTCGTGATATATGTGACTTTGAGGTTATGTAGAGTTTTGTATCGAATTATCATTTCAAGTTTTTTCTTTCAGTGTTTTTTTTTTTTTTTTTTTATACCACGACGGTGGCAAACAAGCATACGGCCCGCCTGATGGTAAGCAGCTACCGTAACCTATGGACGCCTGCAACTCCAAAGGCGTCACATGCGCGTTGCCGACCCTTTACAAAAAGGAGGATTCACTGTGTTGACGACTAAAGGAACAAGAAGGTCCCTCATCGTCAACACACTGGGTCCTCTTTGAGCTCTTTGGCAACCTTACTCACCAGCAGGAACACAACACTATGAGTAGGGTCTAGTGCTATTTGGCTGTGGTTTTCTGTAAGGTGGAGGTACTTCCCCAGTCGGGCTCTGCTCCAGATTTGAGCGATGACATTCGCTGAACGTGCCCTACCACACTTAGCGAGATGCCATTCGCAGTGCCCATACCTCTCTTTTTGGCGTAGTTTAAGGACATACCCAGGTCCGGACGTAGTTTAAGGACATACCCCGGGTCCAGGACATACCCCGGGTCCAAACAGTGTAAAATTGAAGCGAAAACTAGTGCTAGTCCAAAATCGTTTGTTGCATAGGAGCAAGTGCTGCATATTGTCACAAAGCAAGAAAACACTACAATTTAACAGGTTTAAGCACCAAGCATCCCGCTACCTACAACCTACCTACAACAGACTTTTATCAAGCCTTTGAAATGTTTTCCTTTATGTACCTACCTAAGCTATGTATAAAATAAATAAACACCAAAACGTCACGTGCGTTTATTGATTAATCAATTATACAATTCGTACATTAGATTAAATAAATGCCTACCTAAAATAGTCGTCAAACGAAATGATAAAAGGAAATAATAAAAAATAAGTAGGAGTATACTGAGTGATATAATATATGTAAATTAACATGACTCTCTTATTCATACAGATAATGAAGCTAATCCTGTTCCATACTAAACTGAAAAGTATTTTCTGGTATACATATAGGTAGTTACTCGTTTCCCTCGACTGGCCTTATGATTTTAGCAAACATTGTAAGTATCAATGTTTTATTCCTTCCTGGATGTCAACTATTGTATTTTGACCGCATAATCTTCTGTCATTTTTATGTTGTTATTTTAATTTCTTCGCACCTTCTTTTTTATTGTTAAGTCATAAATATATCAGAATTATCAATTATTTTATTATTCAATGCAGAATTACAATTTTCGAAATGACGTACAAAAGCGCGCGACAGGCGTCCAAAAAATACTAAGTTTTATTTGATGTACATTGCTGCATTTCTATGGAGCAATGCGATTCGCTTAGTGTTGCTATATTTTTGTTTGATGTACATTGCTACTGCGTTCGTTGGCTGGCCAGACTATATTTTCCTCGCTTTAGGGAGGTGAAAAGATTTGTGTTACACACGGCTGCAAAGTTATTTTTACGTCTCGTGTGTTGCAACACTTGCTACGCTCAGGAGTCTATTTTTGAACTACTCGGTTCGCTCAGGATTCTATTTTCGAACCACTCGCTTCGCTCGCGGTTCAACCATAGAATCCATTCGCTACCTCGCAGTTCAACCCTAGAATCCATTCGCTAGCTCGTGCTTCAATTCCACACTCGCGGTTAAAATACAACTTTGCACCCTTGTATAACAAATAACTATTTCTGTTTCTTCTTAATAAAATATATCAGTATTCTTCAGTCAAGTGTTGTAAGACAAATAAAGCAAGTAATAAATTAAAAGTGGTTTATATGTAAGTTCGTAATTGATTATGATTACATTACATTGATCTCCTTGATTGCATTGCATTAGATATTATTTATATTTCAATATCTATCTTTCAAACAGTACCATCACAATGTTCCGGATTCGATCATATTTCGAAGCTTGTATTTCTGAATCTTGCCTGACGCTGTTTTCGGAAATTCTTCTGTGACTTTCACGAGTCTAGGGATCTTGAATCTAGCCAGTTTTCCTGAGCAGTACCGGGTCACCTCCTGAGGAGTAACTGAGGAGCCCTCTCGCAGTCGCAACACCGCGCACAACTCCTCTCCAAGTCTGTTATCTGATACTCCCACAACCTGTTGATGAGATTGATATAAAGATTAAAATATTTTCCAGTCACTAAAAATAATGATAACGTATTACATATTATTATCGTAATATTGTTTAACAAATTAATACAGCACGGATGGAGAATTTAATAGAGATTTCCCTTTATACCTAGAGGTTATGTTCAGGATTACGTTTTTTATCTCAATAATCACCATGCTAATTGCTGATAGCCCTAATAGTCGGTGGTGTACACTTATTTATACGGAAAATGATAATGATGGAATTTCCATTTGCAGAGCTAATCCTTTAGGCTCTAAGATTAATTTAAGAAGGGGAGCCAATCAAATTTCTGATGCAAATTTTTGACGAAGTGGGGGGTGCCCCCCATAATTAATTAAAAATAAAATAGAGCTATATAGTCAAGTTTGATATCATTTTCGTATAAATCAAGGATGCCAAATTCATTTTTGGTATTTTATTTATACCTTTCGATATAAGAAAACGGAGAAAACATAAAAAATATGAAATCCATGTTTGATATTTTTTTGAATAAATGCCTATATTTTATTTATTTATGGTCGTAACATAAAAAATATATTTTCATGACAAAGCCCTGTTATTCCCCTTTCTAAAAAGTATATAAATCCTATATTGGTTATAATAACTTTAACGAAAAAAAATAATATTAATAGGCCTGTTATCTACCACAATCTAATTATGTAGGAAAAACGATGTGGTTTGAGCTCTAATGCTTGCCTAAGGTAGCATTCATAATTCAGTGGAGTGATTTAACAGCTCTTCACATACAAAGCGGTTGTCAAATGTATGTAAAGGGCTGTCAAATCACTCCGCTGGATTATAGATTCTACCTTAATTATATCTTGCACAACTAAATGGACGTCAACCATTTTAAACGCTATTATTTACCTTGCCTTAGTATGCTTGTTATAATCCGTAAGTGAAATAAAGTGATCGTTTAGAAGATACCGGAACCGGTTACCAATAAAGGGGTTTTAGATCGAGTATTTGGTAGGGTTGTTTTTAAAAACTATAAATTTAGTAAGCTCATCATTGCGTTACCCAAAGGTAAGCGCTTGTTGGGTACGGATTGGAGGATGAGAGCAGAAGATCGAGCACAGTGGCGTGCCATGGGAGAGGCCTATGTCCAGCAGTGGACTGATACTGGCTGCTACTGCTGCTGCTAATAATGATAATTTAACGCTTACCGAAATGAAAATCCAAAATGACGTTTACCTATCAAGCTAATTTCATCTCTATTGCTAAGACGTTAGACAGGTATCAAATAATTGGGTTACCCTATCGAGAAGAGTTATCAAATAGAGGAGTTCTCCGGTCTCTGTTATCTAGTGACGTTTTCAAGTGAAAGATACATCATTGGGGATTATCAATAAGGTCCCGTTCATTTTTTTAGAGAGAAAACTTAAGTGGTAGGTATACATCTTCAACTGAGGACAGTCTGTTGGCGAATAGTGCGCTCTAAAATAAAAATAATAATTTTGTGTTATACCTACTTAGACATTACACAAACTTATTTGTTAATTTATTATAATTTATAACTAATATTTACATAACTAAATGCAAGTCTGCATATCTACATGCTTCATCCCACATCTCCATAATTTTGTGGTTGAAATTTTACCCTCGTCCTGTTGACAAATTGATCCGATATCTGGTGCACACCTAAAGTTCTGATGACAATTACATTTTAATAGATTCAGTATCATTGTAAATCCAAGATGGCTGCCGCTACAAAATGCCATGTATTACATATTTCTTAACAACCCCCTCAATCAAGTATAAAATGAAAGGGATTTACTAGTAGAACACATTGCATTGCGGATCTTAAAGTAAGCGGAGTTTAGATAGTTTTAGTAACATAACCACTTGATAAGAAAATAAGCATTGTTTAGGTAAATTCAAAAGCTTTTATTGAAAATAAACAATGCAAATAAGTAATGATAATGTACAAAAAGCTATGAAAATAATTCGGTAGGTTCTAGGTACCAATCATCACACCACTCTTCTCATCAATGTAGCTAGAGCATTGAAAAGACAAAAAACTAAAATCGTGGGGCGCTTGAATCTTTTATCAACGGACAACGCCTAATATCATTATATTATATATTATATGAACTTAGGTGCGATACGCTAGTGGTGTGATGAGTA
Organism: Pammene aurita; assembly: GCA_947086415.1. Taxonomy (NCBI): domain Eukaryota; kingdom Metazoa; phylum Arthropoda; class Insecta; order Lepidoptera; family Tortricidae; genus Pammene; species Pammene aurita. The sequence goes on from OX352290.1 coordinate 16,340,640, forward strand.
CATTACCTGCATCATTATTTTCAATTAAACCGTTTAATATACGACGTATAACATACTAATTTAACTACTATTAGAAACGGGGTGTTTACCTAACTCAAATTAACATGGTATACCATAAATACCATACCAATAATAATATTTTAATAGTATCTAGTCAAAACAGAAAATAATTATTTTACTTATTTCATTTATGGCCTGGATATGAGACTTTCAAGCCAAATATAAACTCTGCACTATAATGTGTTACAAATATAACAATTATTATCCCCACTTCCCATAAAAGTAGGAACATTCATATTTTTTTTACAAATACGGTTGAAGTTACCACAAAACTTTCAATGAAAGAAATATTCTTCATGAAATTCTCTACAATTCTTGCCTGTGAAGTATGTTGCTAAGACTTATAGTTTTCAATCTATGTGTCTCGCAAATTTTAACCCCCCCTTTTTACCCCCACCGCACCATAAATTTAGGTGGCTCTGCTTCCTAAAATGGCCTATGGGTCCTAAAGTCTCACTATGCAAAAGGAGATCCCATCATCACTAAAATCCGTATAATGCCCTTTTTTGTCGTGTGCACCACCGACTATAAGTAAATAAAGTTTAGTTTACAGTAATAGGTGATTAGTTAGGACCATGTACAGTCACCGGCAATAGTATCTTCCTACGCGAAGGCCGCAAAAATATGTGACACGCTCTTATGGCCCCACAAATAAGAGCGTGTCACATATTTTTGCGGCCTTCGTGTAGGAAGATACTATTGCCGGTGACTGTACCATTCACCTGTAATTCTGAAAATCATTGTCTAGGATCTTGTTTGAACATAGTGTGTATACCATGAGACCATTCTATGGCATGACGCCAGCGTTATAAAGTAACTATTTAGAAGTTATAGATGTAACACCTGGCTTTCAACGATGTCGGGGTGTGTGTTGAGCAGGTCCTCGATCTCCTTGGGCGCGATGTTCTCCCCTCCTCGCACTATGATGTCCTTCAGCCGACCCACTATCCTCCCGTAACCATCTTCGCTCAGAGTGAACTTGTCTCTGTATTGGTAGAGTGCATAATTAACTAATTAATAAACGTTTTTAAGAAAATTATAATCATAATTTAATAAAGTATCCCACCTGGTTTAAACCTCCTGGTAACAAAATCTTATTCAACAAATATATCCTAGCGTCCCCATCCGCTTGCTCATTCGTCCCTTTTTTACACATCTGGATATTCTGAATGGCCAGATAAGAGCTTGAGTAGCAGTTCTTAATAACCTGCCATCACCGACGTGGTCTGCTAATACAATCGTGAGGGTGAATCGTAATACTCCGTGGTTTTACTTAAATATGTGTAAGTAGTGAAAAGTTAACAAATAAATAATAAGTTCCAGGAAAAATAAATGTTCCATTTATCTGCAAAATTTTAGAAGTCTTTGGAAACTGCGCTACCTGCACATCAGAGTCCTTATCATGGTTGTCATTTTATCGCCTATGACGTCCTGCATCACTTTCGCACTTACATACTTGTTAGAACGTGACAGCTATGGTGACAGGCGATAAAAATCCGCCCATATTAGGTTAGTTGTAGTAGTTATAATATGACATTTAAAGATAAAAAACATGACTGAAAAATAAATTAAAAAATATTGATAGCATTAATATCAAGAGTAAGTAGTTTAAACATTTCAAAATGTCTTTACCCTGTATGCAGCCAGCCGTCTTCCCCTAACGCCTGCCTAGTCTTCTCGGGCTCCCCCCAGTAGCCCATCATGGTGTTGTACCCTCGCACCATCAGCTCCCCGGAACAGCCGAATGGGACCACTTTCCCCTGTCCGTCGACTACCTTCGTGAAATATTACTTGATATTTTAAAAGAAGCTGAAGTGAATAATTCCACAAGATTTCATTTCAAACAGTATTACTCTCCTTGGCAAAAAACGGTTGTGTAGTTCCACTAAAATTGTAAAATGAGGTAAGTAGCTATTCTTAAAACAGGTAAGCGTTATTTATCAATGAAGGTTTCCTGAATCCATTTTATCGCCAGGTGGCCGTACCGTGGCGTGGCGAGAGGTCTAGCTGTCACAATCCACCAATCATGTTTAATTTTTTTTTTGATTGGTGGATTTTGACGGCTGCTGTCAAAAAGACCTCTCGTCACAGTGCTGCCACCTGTCAAATCGTCGTTATAGAGATTTGACACCGAACCTAACTAACCCACCTTAGTTTCCACATGGTCATGTATGTAACCGACTGTTCCGGCTACCAACTCGGTACTATCGTCGGGAAGGGACTGGAACACAGCAGCTGTAGTCTCTGTCATTCCAAATATACTCTGTAACGATACGAGTTATTTTAATTTATCTTATCTTATCTGGCAATCAGAAACCCCAAGGGTTTTAATTTATTTCTATACTTACATATAACCATAGCCTAATTATAAAGGTCATTTAAATTTTTGACAGCTCGTCCGAAAAGACCTCACCTACGTCACATAATGATGCCATTCGTTGACATCTTCAATCCAGTCAGGGAGTTTAATTAATACACTATTCATATTCAAAAATGTTAGCGTGCTGTTACTAAGTTTATTTTGTGTTTTTTAATTATTTTATACCTAAAATAAGCTTCTTATAATTTTAGGTAATTTAATATAATACTTTTAGTTGGCAATTCATTTACGGCATGTAATTTAATGAGGACTTTTTTTTAACATTGTGGCAATACAACTATTTGGCGAGTATTACACTGACAGACGGCCATATTGTATTATCTCTGTTTCTTTTAAACTTATTACGCTGTTTCATTTTTGTCTGAGATTCCCAAATATTTGACAGATATATAATGTATATAATAATAGTTGCTCGTAATAAATATTGGTGTAGTGTAACTGCGTGTAAAACTTCATACCAACGCACTGAATGTGGAATTACGCTAAAATATTTTATAAGTTACGTTATAATTGTAATGGAATTACATTGTAATCTTTAGTAACATGTTTATGAGTTAAATTTCTTTATCCAATGGACTAAGCCGTTTATTTGTATAACGGGGAAACTATAAGTTGTATTGTACTTACATAGAATAATGATAATTATTTTTTTTGGATTGACCCATTAATGAAGAATATCCCATAGGCGCACCGCACCACACATTAGAGCGAAATTTCGCTATTCATAGACAAAAGCGGAAATTTGTCTATGATAGGCTGAATTTTTGTATGGAGGACATAGACAAATTTCCGCTACCATAGCCCAATGTCCGCTTTTGTTTACGAATAGCTAAATTCCGCTCTAATGTGTGGTGCCCCTTAAAAACTATAACAGTTTATGGCCGGCTATGAATTCCGTCATAGGGACACCATAAGTAGATAATATTCAATAATGTGCGGAAAATTGTCTATGGTTTGTGGAAATTGTGGTTTGTGGAAACTGCGGATCTTCCGCATCATCAAAATCGATGCGGAGCTCATGCGGATGCAGATGTGGAACAAGTCGGAACAGGAACGTCTCTAATTTCACCATTACCCAATCGGAATATTGTTACATTTTCGTGATTCATCGATCGAGCTTTATGTCCTTGACGGATAGCGACAAGAAAATGACGAGTTTGTTTTGTTTTGATTTTAGTGTTGAAATGCTATTGTAGGGTAAAGGGCTTTGTATGATGTGAGTAGTACAAAACTTTAATATTTGTTTTTTTTTGTCTTACATCCGCATCCGTATTCCAGGGATGTGAGCCTTTTAATATCCGCATCCGCGGATGTCAAAAAATCAGTATCCGTAATATCCCTGATACAGAGCTCCTTCTTTGACGTTACGAATCATGTTGTCCCTTCTTAACGCATGACAAGTTCTCTTTCTCACTTAGGGAAACGTATCGGATACTAAATGTCAAACTCAATTTTTTTGACAGAAATGCACACTTGCACACAGTATGGTGTCGTTTAGATATACCCAATGATTTGTTTTTTAATGGCACGGCATTTAATTTGCATTCTTATTATAATGTCTAGTATAATTACTAACAATAGAGATAATCTTCTATTAAATAATTTTCCCTATTTTAAAAGTTTGAGAACCGCATCGTTCCCTGATGACGTCAGTGTGGTCACTGACGTCACGAGGTGTCAAAAATTTAACTGACCTGTATAATTAGGCTATGCATATAACGAAAGGAAAGCGATTATTTCCAGCCTAGGGAGTTTTATTTTTTATGTGCATATATTAAATTGTCACGATTAGTGAGGGAAATCCTAAATGGAGTTTTCGAAAGATTTCTTTCCTGAAATTTAACTCCCGATTTCTCCCGAAGAAATTATTCTACTAGGGAAGTACAGTCGACGTCAAATATATGTTTACAATTTTTCACCTTACTGGTTTGTAATAAGGTGAAAAAGTGTAAACATATCCTTGACGTCTACTAAGTATACCTACAACTTCATGCTTTATTTTATTTTCTATAACACACATGTATTTTATTTTATCGTATTTGAAATAAAAGTAGAGTGTTTCACACGGGTGAAAGTCGAACTTCGGGCTCTCTCACAGCTCTCGTGGAACTAGTGAGCCTCTCACTACAATGAGCGCCAAATTATCTCATCTCATTAAAAATGAGTGCCTTTCAGTCCCTTGGTTAATCTACTATTCTTAACTTTTTGAACGCTTTCTCTCTCGCGTCAAGACGTGGCCTACACGCCAATATCACAGAATAACTAATAGTACTACCGCCAATATCTCGACTAGTGAATAACGAATATAAACCTTATCTGTCAGCAGGACAATTGCTTTGACAGCGTCCGCCATTGCCACTTTAGTGGTCGTTGGCGTGGCAGGCACGACAGCACACGACCGCTTTAGTGGCTCTTGGCGTTCAAAAGGTTAATAGAGTGTAATGTAACATATGAACATTACCGAGACAGTGTGTGCATTGAGGTGTTGCTTGATATCCCGCACGAGCTGCGGGCTGCAGGGCGCGCCCGCGTTCAGTGCCACGTGCAGGTCGGTCCTCGCACCGCTCTTCCTCACCAGGGACAACAGGTCTACGTACATGGTCGGCGTGCCGTTTATAACGGTGCATCTACAACAAGGAATTAAATCTTCTAATTTACGTATCGGAAACTCTGTAGTTGTAGTTGTCTAAGGGTGGGTTGCACCACGCACAACTAACGAACTCATCGACGTTAAATATGGCGACGGAGCTGCCCATAGAAAACTATCAAACTTTTGATACAAGATTTTTTTAACGATGACGTTAAAAAAATCTTAACAGACTGTTTGGTACAATAACCGGCCCTTAATCTAAGAAGATATGTATATGTATTGTAACTGTAGCTTTTGAATGACTATTTCATATTTAAATACAAATAAAAATACATAAGTTACACAGCCTCTGATAGATGTTTAAGGAATTTATTTCAATACTTAGGCGTTATTTTGCGTTAGTCCTTATTATTTTCGTTGCTTATAGATGCTTATTTTAAAGTAGGTCCACTGTAGTAATGAAAGGCTAAATATATTTATCCTTATTACTCGTATATGGCAAAAAACAATATGCTGATAAAAATCATATTTTTAACCCTAATTGTATTAAAGTTGATAATGCATTTTTTTAAAGTCAAACTCATAATTAGCAGTAATCCCAGCTATAAAAAATGTTAATCCTTATGATAATAATAAAATTTTTAATATAAATAAATTATTCAAAACGAATTAATAAATACATACAAGGGCTGCTATTTATATATCCGGAAACCGGGATTACAATCTTCTTAAATAGCATATTTGACCTCCATGGTAAAATTTGAACTTTTTTAAGTACTGGCCGGTATATTTTTTCTTTCTTATTAACGCTCGTGTTTTGTTTTTGACGGGTTTTAAATGTCATCTCGCAGCAAGAATGGAACTCACTCGTGAAAATATTCGTGCTATGATTTATTATGATTTTCGGCGTGGTTTAACGCAACAACAGTGCATAGATCAACTAACTTCAACTTTTGGTGATGAAGCCCCATCTAAAACTACTGTGTATCACTGGTTTAGTGAGTTCAATCGTGGACGTAGTATGCTTACGGACGAAGTTAAGGCAGGTCGCCCGAAATCGGTCGTTGTACAACAAAATATCGAGGCTGTGCGAAAACTTATAATGGACGACCGACATGTTACGTACTGCGAGATAGAGGCGACTCTGGGTATTTCTATGACCAGCATTAATAGCATATTACATAATTATTTGGCTGTAAAAAAAATTTGTTCGCGTTGAGAGCAAAAAGATGCTCGCGTCGAATGGTGCAATAAAATGTTAAAAAAATATAACCGTGGTGACTCAAAAGCCGTTTATAACATCTATACAGGTGACGAATCCTGGATCTATGCATACGATCCCGAAACGAAGCAACAATCAACGGTATGGGTGTTTCAAAATGAGCCGAACCCTACGAAAGTTACTCGTGCAAAAAGTACATTGAAACAAATGGTGGCCTGCTTCTTCGGTATTAATGGCCATGTAGCTACAGTGCCACTAGAAAACCGTAGAACGGTTAATTCAGAGTGGTACACGGCCATTTGCTTACCGGAAGTATTTGAACAAATTCGTAAAACTAACCAGCGACGAAGAATCATTCTTCATCATGACAATGCCAGCTGTCATACGTCACGCGAAACAACTCTATTTTTGGAGGGTCAAAATGTGGAATTAACGGGTCATCCGCCGTACAGCCCTGACTTGGCACCCAACGATTTTTATTTATTTCCAAATATAAAGAATAAATTACGCGGTCAACGATTTTCGACCGCTGAAGATGCTGTCGACGCATTCAAACAACACGTTATGGAGGTACCTCAGGCGGAGTGGCAGAAGTGCTTTAAAAATTGGTTCACGCGAATGCAAAAGTGCATAGATCATCAAGGGGAATACTTTGAAAAACAATAAAACCATTTTCAGCCGTGTACGTTTGTTTGTTTTTTTGTTTCCGGATATAATAACACAGTACTTGCTTAAATATAATGCACCTATAATTAATTATTGTTTAGTCGAGAAATACCTACTTCTCAGCAAGCAGAGCGTTCATGTTCGCTTCGATGTTGTACGTAGGAGCCGCCAACACCAACGACGTGCCGTGACGCAGTGCAGAGGCCACCGTGATGATCGAGCCCAACGCGTGGAATAACGGAGACTGAAACACATTGAATTCTTAACAGCTGTCAACTTAGACCCGAAGAACACAGTTGTTATCTGATATTCTAGTTAGGACGGTACATGGATAGTAGTCAGGTAGTGGCCTACCTCCTCCCCCCCCCCCCCCCCCCTGCGTTAGAACTGCGTCATTTAAATAAAAGTCACACCTGAACTAAGATGCGAATTAATTTTTGGGCCATAGTTGGGAGCTTTTGTACTATAACTGAGTGGTTTTAGGGTACATGGGTGTATTTTATACTCCTTCTCGCCATCATGGTATCTTTAACTAAATCATACTAAAGTAACCGGTACCTACTTAGGTAGGTATGTACCTGAACACATGTTATTTCGTGGCCTTCGTGCAGGTTTTGCCTTTTGCCCATAAAGTACGCATTATTCACTACTCCGAAATGCGAGTCCAATGCAGCTTTTGGATCACCTGTTAATAAAAATAAACTGAATCTTGAAGCAAATCAAATTATTTTGTTCAATATTTTTTGATTTGCAATTTTTTTTTAAGTAGTTACACTACTATATATAAATTGAAAATAGATGTCATATACTTCAGAAAAAGTGACCAAACCCACCGGAGGGTTTGGTCACTTTTTCTGAAGTATATGACATCTATTTTCAAAAATAAACTGATTATTATAGAGGAAATGCAATTTAAAACGATGAATATATGTTTAAGTATGCTAGGCAGACAAAATATAAAATATAACTTATAAGAAGAAGAGTGTAGAGGAAAATAAGTAGGTACTTCATTAATTTACCAGTAGTTCCAGACGTAAAATGGATAATGGCGCCATCATCAGGGTCAACATGAGCGCCATACCGTGACGCATCCTGCTTGTTTGCCACCAGAGAGTCATATGTAAACGTACCACTGTAAATGAAAGTATAAAGTAGTTATGCTATAAAGTTAACAGGAATGAGGATAAAACTTGAGGTGGTACACTTGACACCAAGTTTGGTGAATTATATTGTGATGAAGGAAGGACATCACAGGTCACAGGACGGCCAGTAACACAATGTTGCAACTTTGCCATGTAATTTTAATTACAATTTTGGTTACAAGAAAGCAAACAATAACTATTGAACCGGCAAGGGGTCCCTTTTGAAAGTTAAATATCCTGCGTTTTCACATATAAAGCAAGCAATTTTTTGTTAAGCATAACTCGACACCCAGCAATGCTCGGTTATCCGAGATATTTTAGTTAGGCAGAAGTGATGACCTGATCACTTACGGTGATGCATTTTTATCACAGGTGATGATGGTCTTCAGACTGGGGAATTCTCTGGACTCTATCGATCCAGCTTTTTGTTGATGAACTTCTGGGATTAACCGTTCAATATTCTTGTAATAGTTAGCTTTTTTTAAAGTATCGCCTACAATAATTGCTTTCAATTCTGTTTTTTTAATACAATACGTTAATTCAGGTATTTCGTATACGGGGTTTAAAGCTACCTGAAAATAAAGAAATTAAATGTATTAACACTGAACGGACCGGAAGACTATCCGGACCATAACGTGTGACGTATGTACGACAATAAACTGATAACCAGTGTTCTGCTACCATGAAGCTTTATAATATGGAACTAGTACTTACACTTTTTGCCAAACTAAACCGAAACTAAATACCTAGCTTATTAGCGAACAAAAGAGATGGTCATGGGAGACTAGTATAAACGGTCTGATAGAAAGCATAAAGTAGGGGGCGGGGTGTTACTAACCCCCGTTACAATTGTTGTCATGTTGTTATTTTTTGTGCAGTGAGGTCATTACTCCCTTGATCAAAACGAGATACAATCCCCTGATTTGATTTCTCTTTCAGCCTCACTTTTTCGTCGGAGTACTTAATAGCTCCGTATTATAAAGCTGCTACGTTACGAAATTTTTAGCCAACCAACGGTCGCCTATATCAACCCCTATCCTATCTTAGGGACTTACATTAAATCAGTGGGCCTAATGCAGCACAGCCAAAATTACTTAATACTAAGACTAGATGAAAGATTTACACACGGTGCCTTTTTGTTTAACGAGCGTGATCTTAAAGTCCGGTTGATGAGCAAACAAAGTGAGAATCAGGCCCTTGCTAACGGTCACGCTTCTCCAGTCCTCTTAAATCTAAATCTTAGCTCAAGTCAAAGCATCTACGTAAGAAGAAAACAGTGTGAGATATTATACTTACAGAGATAACGCCGACCCTCGCCGCCGCGACGAGCGCGACGATCCAAGCGGCGTTGTTGTGCGACCAGATGCCCACACGATCGCCCTTCACCAACCCCCGTGATCTTAGCGCACAGCCCAAAGCATCTGCCTAAAAATTAAACAATACATTGATCTAATTTAAAAAAAAATCTATCCAGCCGCTGACGGAAAAACTAGCTACTAGTCACGCAAAACACATGTCATGTAAAAATGCATAAATGAGATGTTTATTGGTCACTCTTCTAGGTGCAATCAGGAACGATTTCCAAGAGAATAGAGTATTTTTTCATCGACATCTCTAGTTTTCTCGCTGGCGGTAGAACAGCTGCCCCAAACAATCAAACAATACGCCTGTCATGATGCAGATAGCATAAGAATACCTTATTTACTATTATTGCGATACAAATACCAATAAGTTAATGCACATAGCTTAAAGTGGTTTCCAATAATTATACAAGTATAGTATTGTAATGTAATGGGTGTATACCTGAATAAAGAACATTTTTATTTATTTATTTATAGTGCTATGCTTCTGAATCAACCGAAAGCTAGCCTTGATTGAAACGTGATTTGCATTGAACTCACTTCTGCCAACAGCTGTTCATACGTGAGAGTGCGGTCTTCGTACACGGATCGCACGGCCACTCGGCCAGGGAAGCGGTGAGCGCTGGCCTCCACAGCCTGGCCTATGGTCGCGTAAGTTAGGGGTTCGGCGCCGGGGTTGTGGAGGTAACTGACATTGGTGAGTGTTCGACGGGCTTCTCTGAAATTAATTAGCGCAAATATTATCGATTTAATCTTATAAAATTCTATCTTATCTATGATGATTCTATCTTATGTTAGTGGGAGCTGAGCTCATAAATGAAACGCCAATGTTTCATTTCGCAGCATAAAAAAAAGATGTAGGGTAATAGATCAACAATGAGATGCATTTTTCGTTTGTAACGCTAATCTCCAATTATATGATTTTGTGCAACACTGCAACATATATATTATATTATACACCGTGTTGTTTTTCCTTTAATTGCAAGGGAACATTCCTCTGATTTAATTAAGTATATTTTTCAGACACCAGTGTCCTAATTAGCTTCAGTTCTAAGATAATCGATACTTAAATTTTAATTGTGTAAACATGTATTGAATTATTCTTGTTACTCTGAGACACCGCATTAAATGATGCACCTGTATAAATTTGTAGAATATGCATGCTTTGTATTTATGTCGGACTATTAATGTTCCAAATTATAGGTAAAGTTCCATATTAGTACTGTTTGTTCTGACTTATTTTCTAAAATATATCGTGCATTTACATTCACTCCACTCATTCATTTCATTCACTCACTTTTTTGCAATCAGTAGTTTTTTGCAATGTAGCTGTATCATTCACCTCATTTTTCTTGGCGATACCTATATATTGAAATTATAATTTGCAATTGTTTGGTTACAAAATAGCCTATAGGTAGTTACATTACTTACATTAGTGACCGAATTAACAATTATTGTATCAAAAAAACGAACGTGAATATCAACAAAACAATACTGTATTCAAAGAGCGATACAATAAGTGTTGATATTTTTGGTTCGTTTCAAAAGGACAAGAGAATATATACGAGGGTGAATTGAAAAGTTCTGAGCCTGACCTATAAATTAAAGACTTATGGATATATAACAATTTTATTTTTCTACATAGTCTCCTGAAAGATCACAACACTTTTGCCATCTTGATTCTAACTTTAGGATTCCTTGTAAAAAAAAAGATTCTTCCAGGTCATCAAAATATTCAGTTACGGCTTCTTGTACCTCTATATTCGTCTTGAATTTTCGCCCCGCTATGTGTTTTTTTAGATTAGGGAAAAGAAAATAGTCGGAAGGGGCCAAGTCTGGCGAATAAGGTGGATGCGGCAACAATTCAAACCCACAATTTTGTATTTGCGCGATTGATTTTGCCGCAGTATGGACAGGAGCGTTGTCTTGGTGGAATAAAACTTTCTTAGACAACATACCAGGCCTTTTCGTCTTAATTTCTTCACGTAAACGCTGTAGGAGTGTGCAATAATAGTCAGCATTTATAGTTTTACCCTTTTCAAGGTAATCGATCATTATGATCCCTCTGCTGTCCCAAAAAACTGAAGCCATTACCTTCTTAGCGGACAAAATGGCCTTTGCTTTTTTCGGCGGTGGTGAACCTGACCTTTTCCATTGCTTGGATTGTACTTTTGACTCCGGTGTATTGTGGTGGACCCAAGTTTCGTCCATAGTTACAAACCGGTTAGTAAAGTCTTGCGGATCACTTCTAAACAAGTCCAAACAATCTTGCGACACTGTATGACGGGTGCGTTTATTTTCCGCTGAAAGCAGCCTAGGTACCCATCTGGCTGAAACCTTAGAAAATCCAAGATCGTTGGTGATTATGTTTTGCACTCGTTCATAAGATATCCCTATTGCGTCCGCTATCTCCGCGATCTTCAACCTCCTGTCGTTCATAACCATGTCTAGTATTTTATGGACATTTTCATCTGTAGTGGCTGTTAACGGCCGGCCACTCCTAGGTTCATCTTGAACTGCTTCTCTGCCACGTTTGAAATCCGCTGCCCATCTTTTTACAGTGGCATACGATGGAGCGAATTCCCCTAAAGTCTGGCACATATCTTCATAAATTTGTTTGGGCGTTAACCCTTTTTTTTGCAAGTACTTTATGACGGAACGATGCTCAATTTTATCCATTGCTAAGAAAATCCCGAACCTTCTTTTCTAATACGATCATAAATTTTACAAAAGTGACAGCAAAAAAACAAAAGACGATGCATTATGATTAAAAAACATGTGAGTATAACGTGCCAGTATTATTTTTTCTTTTTAATTTGAAGATCGACCTTAGGCTTACAATATTTCAATTCACCCTCGTAAGTACTATATTTTATGATAATTCAAATTTCTCTATAAAATAAATAATTCGTACAATCTCACCTGATACTTTTCCCGAAGACAATATTAGTTGAGACCAAAGAAACACGTTTAATCCACATTATTAAAGTAGTATATTAACTGTTATTCATTTATCTAGGTGATAACGTTGTTATCGCCGCCATTGTATGGCGCGTACTGGTTGGTTCAATGACAGTTTGTTGAGGTAGATAATGCAAATGTATTAAAATTGAATGTAAATAAATAAATTCCAAACACGTCCACCTCCTAAACAGTTCTGATTGAGGTAGAAACAATATTAAATTATAATTGTCTCGCGTATCTGTTAAATAAATGGGAAAACCTCGTATCAATCAATATTTATCAAGATAAAGTTTTTGCAAGTTTTGCTCACAAGCCACCTACTGAATTTTTCAAAAATATCGTTATCTGGTATATCTAAACAATGTTATGTAGGTGGTTTTTACTATTTCATATCAAAAAGTTAGAGTAATTAAGACATAGACAACTATTTATGTATCTGTATATCATTTACTATTATTTTGTAAAATTAAGTTATCGAAAAAAAAAATGTCACAAAAAATATTTTTAATAACAATTCTGTGACTCTAATGAAAATGGGTGTAAGTCAAATTGGCTCAGCAAACAAGGGCACAAGGCCTATAAAATGGCACTTGTGCCCTTTTCCGCTATGCCAATTTGACTTACACCCCATTTAACTAGTCACATAATTTAAAGTGTGGTTTCATTGACCATTGGTTAGGGTTCCGTATCCAAAATGGCAAATCGGAGTTTGGTCATGGTCGTCTGTTCGTCCGTCCGTATGTCACAGCCATTTTACTCGGAAACTATAAGACGTATAACGTACGTAGACGTTAAGCTCAGTACACGCGATAAAATCCGTTTTAAATTGTTTTATTTTATAAGACGTATCTTAATCAAATCTTAACATAAGGTGTATTTTGTAAGCCGCTACTTAGTTTTGTAGTAAAATTGTAAAAAAATCGATAGGTCTTTCAAAATAACATTGAGGTTGGTTTGAACATTTTTTGATTTAGTAAATATTTTCAGAAATAATAACCCCGGAAGTCTGAAAAATGTCCGCCCTTGAATGGAGATCCGAAAAATATGAAAAAATCAGACAAGACATTATATCATTACTTGTATATTCTTTTAATGAAAATTATTTTGAACATTATCGGTTAAAGCATTTTTGAGCTATCTCCAAAAAAACTTCTTTCATAGGTATATGACCTTTTGATATTATTTTTGACATTTATAATGTTTTAAAATTGCTTACAGGCTCATCACAATCAGGATACGATTTCTGAACCATTATATTAATAGGGATTGTAATCCGGTACCGGGTCCGGTACCGGTTTGCAATCCCTATATACTAACTACAAAAAAGAATACGTACATACCTATACTTAACTTACGATATATGAAAGTGATTATGAAATTACCTTTATGATTTAAGGAAGCATGAACATATGTAGATAAAGTAACAAAATATTCTAAGGATAAGTACCTGTACCTAGTCAGACCTGTAAAGCAAATTAAACCAAATTTTAGGCCACGTTTCCAACAGAGTTGAGCGAGGAAGCGTTGCGAAGAATGTGTTTATAAATAAAAGTATCAATCTTAGCATTGCGTTGTGCGAGGATACGCAAATGAAGTGATTTTATTGGTTTAAAACAAATACATTCATCGCAACGCATCCTTGCTCATCTCTGTTGAATCGCAGCCTTCGTATAGGTAATGTATAAGAGCCATACGAGCGTATCTAACCTAAGCTCGTAAAAAAATCTATAAATAGAGATATTTAAATAATAAGTAAACACGGTAAACATAGTAGACGAGTAATTGAATTTATAAGAACTTTTAGATATTTTGAACCTTGTATTCGTTATTTTAACGAAACATGCTGAAGTGACATTCAAAAACATAATACAGGTCTGCTCTGCACTAACGTATGAACTTTATTACTTTGTAGCTTCGTTTTGATGGGATCGCTGTATCGTAGTCGTAAACTGTACAATATTTGGGAATATTTGTAGTTAGCTGAGCTGAGTCTATTCCACCGGTCTATTCAGTTAAAACATTTTTAATTCATTATCCAGCATACATAGTTTTGTCACATATTAATGAAATATTCGTGCATTTTCGATAAGATAAGTAATAATACTGAAATAATTGTGTGTAGGTATTATACTTATAGTGCAATAGCATAAATTATTGTCGTAATATGATAAGTAGATTGTACCTTTTTTGAGTGTTTTGCTACTATGTAGTGTAGTTATGTGTTAACGTACCTATTTACAATCTCTTAGAGATGAAAGAGATCTACGGGTCAGTACCCAAGAAATGTATAAAGTTATTGGATAAAGTAAATGGTAAGTGTCATTGCAAATAATATATTTGAAATGTATGTATATAATTATTTCAACAAACTCTGGTATTAAGTTAATCATTAAGTGAAATGGGACCATAAATTTGTCCAAGTACTACGAATATAGTACGGTCACTTCTCAAAATATGGGTACATTTATGATTTAATGTGACAAAAACATGTATCCAAGACTTTGCTCCTTGGTAATAGAGTCGCAGCTATATATTTTTGTCATATTAAATGTATCCATATTTTCAGACGTGACTGTAGTACAGTCAAGGTCATTAATAAGTATACACCACTCATTTCCACTAATATGTACACAGACCGTATTTTTATAGCAATAGGGTTGGCGTGTACATATTTTTGTAGCTTTGGGTGGATATTTATTGTGTGGGGGTGGGTACATTTCTCTGCAGCTGACTGTACTAGGATAGTAAAACTGTCTAGGCCGGAACGGAAACAATCACTTTCCACACCTTTCATAGATAAACAATTACTTAGTCACTTTCAGAGCATGAGAGGTGAAAAAAGACATGCTAATCAATTTTAAAAGCATTTACCTTTTTTTTATTTGCGATTGCAAGTCATTTGCAACTTACCAGGTACAAGGTTTACTTGACCACTTATAAAATGTGTAACCAGACCGCTGCTGGTCAAGCCCTTGTGTTCCTCCGTATCTGATCATCGCCGTGGCAGAATCGAGGCCGTGGCGGACCCCGCCCCCCTGCCCCCTGTGCCCCGTGGCACCGGAAGTGGCGCGTGGAGCGCACGCGACGCCCCCCGTCCGCGCTCCCCCCTTGTGACGAAACATGCAAATTTCACTCGACCTCTTAAGGCCACGATACAAATCGAAGGAGGTGGAAAAGCGTCCTTATTTTTACCCCAATTTTCTTAAACAAGGTCGAGGATGGACGAGGCCGTCCAACTGGGGAATACATTTAATAGCTGATAAGGTGTTCATTAATTTTATTTATGTTAACCCTTAAGTATGAGACGGCCCACGCTTAGAAGATCTATAATTATTAGTAAAATCATAAGAAATGGAATTAAATCCTATAGTTTAGGTACTGCTAGAGAATCCTTGAAAAAAATACTTTTAAGTTGTAATGAACTAGGTTACTTTTAGCTTTATTTATTTATCTATACATATACAAAGTCGTGTCGGTGATATCATTTATAACTCAAGAACGGCTGAACCGATTTTAACGATGTTTGATTTTTTGGATTTATCGCCACCCCGAATAGCAGAATAACTATTAAAATAATGAGATATTAAAAAAGATTAGTTGGCGGTACGAAGTTCGCTGGGTCAGCTAGTACTACATATTTCAAAGTGAGTTCAGATACCTAGCTAATTGAATTAATCTTTAAGCAACGTGACGTTTTCTTTGTTCGTGAGAGGTCGTTTATGTATTCCCGACACTATTATTTTATTTAGTTTAAAATTATATCACGACTTAATTACCTTATTTAGTTTCTAAATTACATCACGACTTAGTATTGGTGAGGTGAGATTGATGTAGGTTAGTATTTTTTCATTTACCGTACAAATATGAAATTATAACGGATTCCTCCTCCTATATAAGTATATTGATTAATTATTCTCTGCGAGCATCATTTTAATCTACGATACATAAGAAACTGAGGCAATCATGCAATGCAAGGGCTAAATCCCTAATTGGAATAAAGTAATGTTTATAGGGTTCCGTACCTCGAAAGGAAAAAACGGAACCCTTATAGGATCACTTTGTTGTCCGTCTGTCTGTCTGTCTGTCAAGACCATTTTTCTCAGGAACGCGTGGAGGTATCAAGCTGAAATTTATATCAAATACTCAGGTCTATTGTCCCTTGGAGCTGTGAAAAAATCAAACTTAAAAGCCAACGCAATCAAAAGATACAGTCGTTTATGCTGCAAATTCTAGAGTCTCCCGGCACTCGCAAAACTTACGGGGTACTTCCCGTGAACTCAGAAACTTGAAATCTGGCACGAAGCAACGTCATATAGCATAGACAATGGAAAAATTACAAAAACTAGACATTTTTAGTAAAATCATACAAAAAAATATTTTTTTTAATTTTAAACATACTACCTTTTTCCTCGTAAACGCGTGGAGGTATTAAATTGAAATTGATGTCAAATACTCAGGGCTATAGGACCTTTCAGATGTAGCAAAAGCAAACATTTATGTCAACGCAATCAAAAGAAATAGCAATTTAAGTCACATATTTTGAAACTGAGTACTCGCAAGAAACTCAAAACCTATAGGGTACTTCCCGCAAACTCAGAAACTTGAAACTTGGCACGAAGAAACTTCATATAGCACAGACAAAGGAAAAATTACGAAAAGTAGTATATTTTTAGTAAAATCATACAAAAAATATTTTTTTTAATTTTAAATTTACTAGCTTTTTCCTCGTAAACGCGTAGAGGTATTAAATTGAAATTCATATCAAATACTCAGGTCTATAATATCTTTAAGCTGTTACAAAATCAATTTTCTATGTCAATGCAATGGGTGAACTTTTACTTATATACAGGACCTACATGTTTGTACGGAACCCTCGGTGCGCGAGTCCGACTCGCACTTGACCGGTTTTTTTATAACATTGTCAGTAAAATTTTTTAGGGGTGTAGTACAATATTTTATGTATTTAAGAGTTGTAAGTTGGTACTCAAATAATTTATGTCTATAACTTTATTATACATATCGCTACTGATCTAGCTGATGTTAGAGCTCACAAATATTTGCAAATGTTAGTCGACTCGGCCTACAAAAAATACCGTCCGTGGAATATGGCACGAACGTGCCTACTTCAAAAAGCTTATAACAGTCTTCTAGCACAAAATGAAATAACTTTGTACTCGTCTGCGTCCTGATACCTTCAGACCGGCTGAACGTGACTCAACACGTTTTACCAATGTCAAATGTAATCAACTAAATGCAATATATATTGACATCGATATGTACCTACTTGAATTTCTAAATTAAAGAAAGCAATTCTATAACGCTCGTCTAAAATAAACAGTTCCAAGGTGTGTTTGAAACACCAGCAAAAAGTAAATTATTTACATAACACCTTTACTTATTTCCATTCCAGTTAATACTTATTTCCACAGTTTAGGGAAATTTTTCTATGTAATCGCACTTGCTTCCTTTCAATTGTGCAAAGACTGTAATACTTAAGCTTCGATGCTGTATTTCAATAAAATGTCATTTTTCCGACGTGCTACGAGTCGCTTCAGCTAGACAGTAGCTACAAGTCTGGGGGCGATCCCCCGATAACAGAAAAGTAAAAATCGGGCCAATGCATGTGGCGTTTTGAGACATCGCCGATTCGAGTTTGTTTGTAAATCCGGTTCGCGCACCTGCCTTCGCCTTTATTTACTCGAATCATGCAAGAAATCGGCTGAGCTACGCAGCCGTGCCGCAGTCATGGCCCGCCCGCCCTGCGCTCAACATAGCCTAGACAGAGCACGGTGATACGCGACGCCACAGTGTAGTGATAACGAAGTGATCGTGAACCTGGCCCGGTTATGAAGTGAGGATGTCTCAAGCGCCAGCCGGCAAGAAAGGCGGAAAGGGTCCGCCGAAGAAAAACACTGAAGATGATAAATCGGCAGCGGCGAAGGTCACAGATGATAAGGACGAGACGTCCTCAGTCAATGGTGATAAGAAAGAGATTAAGGAAAGCAATGGAGACGTTCCAAAGCCTCCCAGTGCGGGGGTCAACATGCGGGAGGCGGCAGCCAAGGTGCTCGTGCTGGCCCAAAAGACGGAGTGGTCGGCGGTGGAGAACACCCTCAAGGTGCTGGAGAAGCTGGTGGCAGCCGGCGGAGAGGATGCCGTCACCGTGCCCATGGCGGGCATACACGATCCGGTTAGCAATTAACCCTCATTCTTGTGACCTGTGTGATACAATAAGTATAACTGCCAAATGAATTACGAGTTTCAACATACCACATTAGGCTTAGAAAACATAACAAATGAATAACATTAGCTCGCTATGCGTTGTTCTAGCGAATTATTAGGTACTCACGACTAATAGTTAGAGAGCACTGAACCTAGTTCGATAAGTCTCCTAGATGAGATATATATAATTAGTTGCGTCTTTAATGGGGGAACTAGAAATGCCGATACTGCAATGCAAAAAAAGTGCTGGCGTATTTTAATTATTTTTTTTGAAAAAAAAAAAAAAACCGGTTTCTAGTACGATAAGTCTCCTAGATTTGCTTTGTTCCTCGAAGCAGGGCAGGGGTAGGGCTACACGATAATGCGGTGCTGCAAGCCCCTGTGCGTGGCCTTGTCAGTGGCAGCAGCATCAAAAGATTGTAGATGTATGAAAAAACAAAGCGCCTGATGTTTTAAAATCATTTTAATAACGTAACATCTTGTTGCAGTTCAGGCGCTAAATTTAGGTTACATACTATCTTGTATTTGTTATAAAAAAACCCCTCCCCTGCTTCGAGAAACGAAGGAAATCTAGGAGACTTATCGTACTAGAAACCGGTTTTTTATTTTTTTTTCAAAAAAAAATTAAAATACGCCACCACTTTTTTTGCATTGCAGCATCGGCATTTCGTGTTCCCCCATTAAAGACGCAACTAATTATATATATCTCATCTAGGAGACTTATCGAACTAGGTTCAGTGTCGTAGGCTCTCTAACTATAAGGTTTAGTAGTTTAATGAGAAAGTACTACTATTTTATTACGTAAAGAATGAGTAAATCAATTCTATACCAATAATTTGACTAGATCACGGTTAAGTACCTAAGAAATCTTCACTGATGTGAATACTTCTGTGCTTAGTAGTCTCATTCATTCAGCATTGTAATACTACGTTAGTTTTAATTGTTTTTACGATCTTTGGTCACATCACAAGTCTATTACCTACGCTCAAACTTAGGAATGTAATTTAGTGCCGATAAAAATCTACAAGGAGTAAAGTTTGTCCGAGAAACTTTTTGTAAGCCACAGAGTGTACAATGGGGGTAGAACGCTGTTAAATGTTCAAAAAGCGGGAAAACGCTGAAATGGGCTACGAGCTTAGTAGATCCGTCTTTGGAGCATTTTGCCGTACAAAATGTGGTGTAGAAAATGTTTTAATGGATATTGGTAGGCTACAGGGGCTGGTAATTAAAAAGCGGCCAAGTGCGTGTCGGACCACGCATAGGAGGGTTCCGTACCTTCAATGTAATAAGAACCAAACTAATACCAAAAGGTCGTATCTGATGAGAAGTTTTTTGGAGATAACTCAAACATGGCTGAACCGATAATGTTTTAAATAATTTTCATAG
This sequence comes from Pammene aurita, assembly GCA_947086415.1. Classification (NCBI taxonomy): domain Eukaryota; kingdom Metazoa; phylum Arthropoda; class Insecta; order Lepidoptera; family Tortricidae; genus Pammene; species Pammene aurita. Next base: position 16,360,633 of record OX352290.1, read on the forward strand.
AAAGTATATGATAAGGCACATCGTTTCAAATTTTTTCATATTTTTTGCACTTACGGTTCAAAAGTTACAGGGGGGAGGGACACAATTTTTCTGACTTTTGAAGCGATTATTTCTAAATACCTATCGATTGATATGCAACATGTTAATATTTGGTAAAAAAAATATTTGCCCACCCTAAAAATATTTTTTTCTACAATTTTACTACATAATTAAATAGCGGCATACAAACTACACCTAACGTCTGAATTTTATTAAGATATGTTTTATAGTTTCCGAGTAAAATGGCTGTGACATACGGACGGACGGATAGACGGACATGACAAAACTATAAGGGTTCCGTTTTGGCCATTTTGGCTAGGGAACCCTAAAAACACGGATACTATTCGTTTTTTAACATTTTACTGTAAAATAAATGGTATGGCAACCATATACATAATCGCAACATTTCACTGTAAAAATGGCAATTTCATATTTTTTCCATACAACATAAACAGGGCGACTATTTGGTCGTGACGTCACTTTTGCACGTCATTATGTTAGGAGCGTTTTGAGAAACATATGCAAATCTCAGACTTTAAGTTTCATTTCCGACTTTTGTGTTAAACTAAACAAAGGCAGAAAAAACACAAAATTATATGGTAATTATTAGCTTACTTATAATTTTTAGATGAACACAAGGCAGTATTTGTCGTGCATAGGTATAGTTAGCCAAAAACTAAAACAACGCTGTGCTACTATTATGTTATGAATACGTTTAGCCATTATTTACAAGTTTCCTAGTCCCCAAGTGGAAACTAAACCCTACTTAACAAATTGATCTCATTTAAACAGCATTTTATAATTTAGGAACGGTCCGACACTTCAATTATAAAAATGTTATATCGATTTGATATTAATTTGACATTACTTGTAGTGCATTTCCGTCGTGCTTACGCATTGGAGCAAATCGATTGCACTATAAGTACGAGTAATATGTACAAATATATAACTTTTAATGACTGAATAGCTCTTTAACACAGACGTGTCTAGTCTCGGGTGTTCCTGGTAAATGGCTACCCGTTGTCTTAAGGGGGCATCACACTTTCGCCGCAAGCGTAGGTATGCGGCGCTGGTGTAATAAAAGGTTTAGAAACGTAGCCAAGTCCTACGTCGTAGCATACTCGTAACACCTTTACCTGCCGAGATTTGTTTTTCATTGAGTGCTTATCTCGACACACTGTCGTTACGCTTCTACGGGACATTTTGACTACATAAATCGAATACTATGCTACGACTTATTAGCGCTACTGGTGTAGTTTAATGACTGATCTAACAGCCTATGTAATAAATATATTAATAATATATTCTATTCAATTTTATCTTGATAATATAATATTCTAGATAATATATACACCTACCTACTAAAAAGTAAATTGGTTTAGACAATCATGACAATTCGGTATAAAAAAATGTTCCTTATGAATTAAGTAGATAGTTTCAATTGCTAAAAACCGGCCAAGAGCGTGTCGGGCCACGCTCAGTGTAGGGTTCCGTAGTTTTCCGTCCGGCACAGTAAGTGTCCCCACTTAAGAGTTAAAATAACACCGCCATGTAGGATATGATATGAGCGTTCCACGTACAGCGACATCTATCGGTAAATTAAGTAAACTATAGCGCGCGAGCTTAAAGTATGGAAGATGATTTTTATGGGATAATTCTTTATTGCGTGAACCGATTTTCACCGTTTTTACTTTATTTGAAAGCACATGATTTCATTGTGATTTTGTAGAAATTACAGGTACAATAAACATCTGCTTATACGGTTAAATTACAAACTTAGTTCAAAAATTATTTTGTAACTTTTTTTCAACCTATTCAACCTATCAAGTTCAAAATAATTTTCCTAGATTGTTTTTAAAAAGTTCTACTTTTGAGATTTTTTCATATTTTTAAAACTTATGGTTCAAAAGTTAGAGGGGGGGGGGACACATTTTTTTTTACTTCTGGAGCGATTATTTCCGAAAATATTTACATTATCAAAAAATTATTTTAGTAAACCCTTATTCATTTTTAAATACCTATCCAACAATATATCACACGTTAGGGTTGAAATGAAAAAAAAAATCACTCCCCACTTTACGTATAGGGGAGGTACCCTAATAAAACATTTTTTTCCACTTTTTATTTTACCACTTTATTGGCGCGATTGATATACATATTAGTACCAAATTTCAGCTTTCTAGTGCTAACGGTCACTGAGATTATCCGCGGACGGACGGACGGACGGGCAGACATGGCGAAACTATAAGGGTTCCTAGTTGACTACGGAACCCTAAAAAGGTATTAGGCACAAGGCACAACTTACAATAGGTATGTTCATTTGTGCATACACCATTAAATCTGGTAATATGTAGCTATCAAAATTACAACACACCATTAGTGTATCTTAGTTTAGATAACGCTAAAAGCCGATAAATTAAACATATGACAGTGACGCACACAAAACTGGCCAAAAATATCTGTTTATCTTTAAAAAGTTATAGACAGGTAACTGTAAACGCATTGAATAAATCCAATTATCCAAAATTCTAGTACGAGTAAGTAGGTACACAAGTAATTCTCAAAAAGTACATTTTAAATTTGGTCTCAGAAACATCGAAATAATCATTAAAATGTTTAACTAACAGGACCCTTATAGGATCACGCGGACCAGTTTAGTAAAAGGGCCCACTTTGTCGGTATACAATATACCTGGACACTTTATGTTTTCACTAATAGATAGCGTACATGATGTAGTTTTGGAAGTAATAACAGTAATAAATTCATATCGACAAAGTGGGACCTTTTTGCATCCACTGCAACTTTTACTATATGTGCCCTCGTGTTCAAATTCATTTGTTTTTTTTGTTTTTTTAATACTACGACGGTGGCAAGCAGCTACCGTAACCTATGGACGCCTGTAACTCCACAGGAGTCACATGCGCGTTGCCGACCCTTTACAAAAAGGAGGATTCACTGTGTTGACGGCTAAAGGAACAAGAGGGTCCCTCATCGTCAACACACCGGGTCCTCTTTGAGCTCTTTGGCAACCTTACTCACCAGCAGGAACACAACACTATGAGTAGGGTCTAGTGCTATTTGGCTGTGGTTTTCTGTAAGGTGGAGGTACTTCCCCAGTCGGGATCTGCTCCAGATTTGAGCGGGATGACATTCACTGAACGTGCCCTACCACACTAAGCGAGATGCCATTCGCAGTGCTCATACCTCTCTTTTTGGCATAGTTTAAGGACATATCCAAGTCCGGACGTAGTTTAAGGACATACCCCGGGTCCAACGGGTGTTTACGGTACACGTCGTCTTTCTTCGTAATTTACAAACATACATGTACCTTTTGACTCAATCGGTCCAGTAGTTCCGGAAAAATTAGGCTCCAGTGTTCCTATGAGGGTCCCTTTTTAGGGTTCCGTAGTCAACTAGGAACCCTTATAGTTTCGCCATGTCTGCCCGTCCGTCCGTCCGTCCGCGGATCTCAGTGACCGTTAGCACTAGAAAGCTGAAATTTGGTACTAATATGTATATCAATCACGCCGACAAAGTGGTCAAATAAAAAGTGGATTTTTTTTATTTATTAGGGTACCTCCCCTATACGTAAAGTGGGGAGTGATTTTTTTTTTCATTTCAACCCTAACGTGTTGCATAGGTATTTAAAAATGAATAGAGGTTTACTAAAATCATTTTTTGACAATGTAAATATTTTCGGAAATAATCGCTCCAGAAGTAAAAAAAAATGTGTCCCGCCCCCCTCTAACTTTTGAACCATAAGTTTTAAAAATATGAAAAAATCTCAAGAGTAGAACTTTGTAAAAACTTTCTAGGAAAATTATTTTGAACTTGATAGGTTCAATAGTTTTTGAAAAAAAATTACAAAATAATTTCTGAATTAAGTTTGTAATTTAACCGTATAAGCAGGTGTTTATTGTACCTGTAATTTCTACAAAATCACAATGAAATGACGTGCTTTCAAATAAAGTAAAAACTATGAAAATCGGTTAACGCAATAAAGAATTATCCCATAAAAATCATCTTCCATACTTTAAGCTCGCGCGCAATAGTTTACTTAATTTGCCGATAGATGTCGCTGTACGTGGAACGCTCATATCATATCCTACATGGCGGTGTTATTTTAACTCTTAAGTGGGGACACTTACTGTGACGGTCGGAAAACTACGGAACCCTACACTGAGCGTGGCCCGACACGCTCTTGGCCGGCTTTTTTAGGTACGGGACCCTTAAAAGCGTTTTAATCATTAATGTTAACGGCGATCTATTACTTAAAAAAACTTGCCGTAACTAAAAATGTATGAATGGATTTAAATTTTATCATTTTATAGTACCGTAAAATGGGGTGAGTAGGGACAGAAGAAAGATAAATTCAAACCTAGATACAAGTATATTTTTAAATACATGTGGCACGTTGATTTTTATACGTAAAAAATATTGCGGTCCTATGAATTTTAATTGTTTATTGATTATCTGTCGTATGATAAACAAAAAATAGCATTGATTTATTATTATGTATTCTACTAGATGTGACATCTAGAACAAATTTTGTGCGCCGTGTTTGGCTGTTCACAGCTATGATTGAATCAAAGAATAGTATAGACTTGTAGTGATTTTTCACTACAACCTTTGGGACAAAAAAAATCTTAGGGATGTCATCTCCTGTTACTCAATGCAAAATAGTAGGAAATTCCACCTCACCCCGTATTGTTGAGGTTAGTAGTGATAGCAATGAGGAGAGTTGAGAAAATTGGTAGTTGGTAGTAATAGCGTCACACTTTGGTAGGAACTTTACAATAGTTTGACTTGTTAAGAAAAGATTATTAAATCAAATACAAACATTGAAAACATTGAAAAAATGATCAACCCAGCAGGAGTTATTTTTTCAATGTTTACAATGTTTGTATTTGATTTAATAACAATCTTTTGTATGAGTGGAATGCCCCACTTTAAAAACATGCAAAAATAATTATGAGAAGAAAATATTAGTTACGTAGCGACAGGACAACCCTGATCTCTTCTTAACTTTGCGATGTCTACATCAGACGGCAACTAAAGAAGCATATTTTGGAGACCAAATGTTCATGAAGGGCATCGATACACTTGTTATATTAATAACTAAATTGCCAATCATTTAAATAAATTATAATCATATTTCAACGCGATTACCGATTTACAATTTACGGTGGTAACTCCTATATCCCATCACGAAGAACCAAAACAAATCATACAGGGATGGTTGATCGATCTCGCAGTAAACCGACTCTTGGCAGTAAAAAAGAGTAAAGATGACTGTGCACGCGACCGTTGCCAAGATATCAGACAAACATGGAGGCGGAGGGAAGACGAGCCGCGCTCAAACGGGGGTTTTGGAAACTTGCTTTAAGGTGCTACTGTGAGTGCAACGAAAAATATTGTATAGCACTGAGCGTACGGCCGGCACGGCCGGGCGTGCGGATGTCCTTGTTATTTAATTATTATTTTAAAATTATTTATAATAAGAAAGTAACCGAAAATGGGAACATCAAAAATATAATTACGCGTAATTAGATGTAACTCCCATGTTGATAGCTGATATATAAAGATAGTTATTAATTTTTCATCACACTTGTTCATAAAGCGTGCTGTTTGACGCAAGCGAAGCGGGAGGTGAATCGCATTTTACTCCCACAGAAGTTATAACTTTTCTAATTATGTTACTAACTCATACGAACGTACATATAACGTTATAATTAAGTTTTTTTTTTATACTACGATGGTGGCAAACAAGCATACGGCCTGCCTAATAGTAAGCAGCTACCGTAACCTATGGACGCCTGTAACTCCACAGGAGTCACATGCGCGTTGCCGACCCTTTACAAAAAGGAGGATTCACTGTGTTGACGGCTAAAGGAACAAGAGGGTCCCTCATCGTCAACACACTGGATCCTCTTTGAACTCTTTAGTGAAATATTTGTTTAAAATCAAGCTACGAAAAGTTTTACTTTTAAAATACTGACGTTTATTGTTTCATTTTTGTTTATGATTAAACAATCTATTTGAATAATTTAGAATAGGTACGTTAAATATATTTTAACACAATTTTTTATCGTGGCTGTAAGTATGCCGAAGGGGTATATACCTTCCATGTGCCTTCGCTGCCTAACCTGTCAGAACAATGACAAAATGACGTGGCGGACGAATCTGTAATTTACCTTATATTCATTACCGTGTAATTTATTTCGATTAAAATTTTGTTTTCTCTTCGCAGGGGGGCGATTTTTGAGATTCGAGCACTTGAATATGACATTTAAACGCTGAATAAAACAAAGAAGTTACGTTTCAAAAATAACAGCGATAGTAATTTAAAATCATGATTATTTATACTATTAATTTCATGCGTAAATAATGACGACAAACTTTAGTGTGCGATTATATTCGAGGTTAAATTCTTTGAATTCCAGCGCTCGATTGTCAAAAATCGGCCCCCAGGTGTGATGTGTGGTAACGTCTTAGCTCGGGAGATACCAATATTTTACACTTACCCCCGTCGATGCATGACGTAGGTACTTACTATTTATTTAGATTTCAATTTTACATTTAGGGCTTTGTACCAAAATGGTAAAAAATTAACCCTTATGATACGACTCTATCTTTAACACAGCCAATTTGCTCCGAAACTACTGGACCGAATAAGCTGAAATTTTGTACATATTGTAAGTCGGCACCCCAAACTCGGACGTGTAAAATAAATGAACCAACTTCAAACATGGCGGCATTTTTCGCGCGATAAAATAGAATAATTACTTAAAAAAAAGTTTTTATAAACTATACCGTGGGAGAATATGAAATAGACTGTAATCTTTTTTATAATTGTGGGATAAATTATGAATTTATTTGAGAAACAGGGCAAAATTTTACCATCCTTCCCCTCCCTCTTATCTTCTTATCTTATCTAGGAAACTGCTCAGCCTTAAGCATAGAAAAATGTATACATTAGGTTTTTTCAATATTAATATTTGCATTTACCCATGGACAGTATAGGCCCAAGTTATGCTGCCAACTTACTATTTGATGCTAAACATGTTTTCAGTACCATCGGGTTCATAATTGCATACCCAAATTATCAATGAATTCATTCATAAATTGGATATGCAATTATGAACCCGATAGTACCTATTCGTCTCAATGCGCCGTATTCTAATTTTAAAATACATAAGCAATACATTAAAAACACTATATATCTCAAGCATACCTCCAACACACAACAAATAATCAACCAATATTGAAGTAGTATTGGAGTTGCATCGGAATATATTTCAAGCTAATTCTAATTCAGATGTTTAGGCGTTAGCTGTATTGCGTAGTTAATGCATTGGAGTTGTCTTGAAGTTGGATCGTGTATAAACATGTTGTAAAGTTAGAATACGGCCCCATAGTTATAAACGTCGAGCCGTGCACGCAACATTTCCGTTTACATCACTGACACCGCGAAAAAGATCTGAGTCATACTGGAAAAATCATTCAGCTAAAACTTGGTATACGTCCTTGAACTACTTTACACTGCAAAAATATACTATCACAATCCTAATCTAATAATGTAGTCGGAAGGGGAGCTAAGGAATGCCTTGGAGAAAGATGCGCACACATTGGGTTAGGGCTCCTTAGAAAGGTCTCGTAGAGCAATTACTAGACGTGCAAATTACTTGAGGTACAGGCAGCTATAAAAGTGTGTACCAAAACAATGTTTGTCAGTTACATGTTTAAAGGTCTGTCAATATATCGGTACAATTGCATTTCTGACCTAAGTTACGAAATTCAAATGTCAGCTTTCTTACATGATTTGACCTAAAAAACTAATTTAATTTAAACATTCATTACACATTCAATAACAATGACCTACTATATAGGAGGGGACACTGCCGTACCCCTAGACTTCTTTCATACAAGTTATTTTGGCACCTACCTACATATGATGTCTCAATCTAGATCGTATGAATCATTTAATATAAAGTCTGCTTAGAAGGATTGCTTTAAAATAAACTCTTAACGATACCTATTAGTCATAAAATGAAGAAGAATAATATACCTGAGGGGACCTTGCTCACTGCCGCAGTCAACTTGCCAAAGTTAGAACGTTCCCTAATTCAAAACACTCATTCAAATACCCAATAAAAATGGAATTTAGTTACATGTCGTCTATTTCTGGCTACTATAGTTTACGATACCGGCAAGCGTGCCAGTGGCTCAATTAAAAGGTAAATCTTTACTGGGCAGCTCCCGTGGCGTGGCGTGGCGTGAGCTAAGTGTGCCAGACGGCGGGCATAACGAGGGCTGCTTACCATAACGTACTTGCGAGCCAGGAACGAGCCCAGGACTAACTCTGATTGCTTGCTGAACTTGCTACTTGGAACCAGTGTAGCCGTAGCGATTACTTGTGATCTGATAGCACGCTTAATCCGGTTTGTTTAAAAAGAAAGTGAGCGATGGTAATAGCAGACCGGTGCCCACCGATTCTACGAATCTGTAGGTACTTTTTATAAATTTTGATCCCAAAATCTAGACACATATTTGTCCTAGCATTTAATTATTTGATCATTATCTACATATTTATATAGTGACTAATGAGCCTTTCAAGATCGTCACGAAACTTTACACTAGTTTAATTTTCTATAACTTTTACGTCTACTTTTAGTTTAGATCGTTAGAGGTATAAGTGTATGGCCAATGGTACCAGCTCCGAGTCGAAACTAACAAATTCATAGAAGCGTTCTTAAATTCTCAAATATCGGCGTATCTAAGTCTGTATTTCCTATACCTACTGCGATGTCTGTGATGAAAAGATCTAGAAGAACCTACAAAAACTTGGTACCTAAGCATCACCAGTTGTTCCCTCAGTGCCGAGGATCGTGCCATCATGTCCTTAGACCAGTAACTTATAGGTAGTAACTAAGCTCTGTAATCGGATTCAGTTATTGAAATAAAACCCTGGGTTTCAATTTAACCGTCAAGACTTCAGCACATCGATGGCCACGTTTCCGGTAGCAAACCGTTTGGCCTACATAATTTCAGATGTAAATTGGTGGTGGCGCTGACCATTTGTGTGTCAAGGCAAGCAGTTTTGCGTGTGGCTTGCGCCTGCTTAATCGATAGGATTAATGACCTTGGCGTTGACCTATCAATTTTTTTCGTAAACAATTGTCTTTTATATTTTTGGTACCTACCCAACTACACAGATAGTAATCGAAGTCATTCTTATTAAAATCGGATCATAAATGTTTGATCACATATTTTTCCTGGCAGTGATCCATTAAAACATATAATATTTTTATTTTTGGCATAGATCGAAGTCAAATTATTCAAAGTCAAATTATTTTCGATGATATTTTTAACCAGGACATTCTTAACGTCTTTTTTTAAATATACTTAAATAAATCACGTTAAAATGTACAAATTTAAAATAGCTAATTTCGTTTCTGACTAATAATAACACGTGATCAATGGAACAAACATTAAATAACTTATATATATATATATATAACAATGATGCGAACGGACAGTTCAGTAGTTGTCTTAGCAATTGGCTCATCGCTACCACTGTCAGGGCTCGCGTCGCGTTGATGTCGTATGCTTAACACTTCAGTACCAACATCGCACAACATAAACTTAGTTGATAAACTATGACAATATCCGTACATTGTCAAACTAAAAACTGCAATAAAATAACTAGCTAATAGCCTGATAAACACCACTTTACCGCAATTTCCTTTAATTTAACACTCGCAACAAATTTCGTATATAATGACAAGAACTAACCGCCGTAACCTTATGAATTATTCATAAATGTTTAGTACAAAAGCAAGTATGATTAATAAACCCAAGTATTACAGCTATAAACTTCGTGAAAATTTGGTTTTATCTTGGAATTCGTATAACTATTTACTTAATTTCATTTTCTAAATTCTTTATTAATACTTATGTATGACCTATCCTCTTTGTGTATGACGGACATGACACGGTCATGAAATTCGTTTGATTCGTTCATACGTAAAGTCAACTACGAGTAAATAGGTATACTTACTCATCATATTTTTAGCCAATTATAGTTCTGTGATCACAAAACTCAATTTCAAACGATACAATTAAAATATAACTGTGACCATTACATATCCTACGCAAACGACCAACCATCTTATAGTTTTCGATAATAAGTAAAAGCAATTTATTTTCTTTTATGATGCAAAAATTATTGCAGCAGTAAAACTAAAATAACAACCTTTTTACTACCCAGACTTACTGCTTTTTGAAATTAGTCATGCCAAAACCTGGGCATGTAAAAATAGCTATAGTTATTTGAAAAATGGAGATATTCAAACTTTTTAAAAAACAATTTTCTCACAAGGAACTGGGCTATAAAATGATGATAAATTTATTCTCTTTTATTTATTCATTGGCAAAATGTCGAGCGTACAACATCAAAAACGTGAACGCATTTTGCACGAACATGTAAAAAATCCCATGTTAAGCTACAGAGATATCGCGAAAAGGCTGAAATATCCACAATCTACGGTTGGTCACGTATTAAAACCTTTCCGTGAACGCTTGACAATAGATAGAAAGCCAGGAAGTGGTGGATTGCAGGGAATCAAGAACAAGAAAAAGGAAAGAGTATTTTAAAGATTTTTGCCTCAAATCATATGATTTCATCTCGTGATGTTGCTAAAAAAGTGAAAATGTCTCAGTCCTATGTCCAAAAAGTGAAACAGAGGGCAGGACTGAAGAGTTATAAAGCCCAGGAGTGCGATTTTTGAATCTCACCAAGTGACTAATTCTCACCGATTTGAGTGATTTACTTTCGGAAATCACTCACATCGGTGAGAATTAGTCACTTGGTGAGATTCAAAAATCGCACTCCAGGCCGCTCTCAAAATAGAACTTATCCGCAAAGATACGGTCGCGAAAACTCTATGAAGATTTTCTTATAAAATTTGAATGCGCGGTGAAGGACGACGAGACGTATATAAAATTGGATTTTAAACAAATACCTGGTCAAGAGATTTATACTAGCAAATCTCGAACAGATACTCCTGAAGATTTTTAATTAAAAAAAAGAGGGCAATTATCAAAAAAATACCTTCTTTGGCAGGCAATATGTAGCTGTGGTAAAATAAGTCGCTCGTTTATCACCACCGGGACAATAAACGGTGATATTTATCGGAAAGATTGTTTACACAAGCGTTTGCTGCCTTTTATAAGACAGCATGCCTCACCACCGCTGTTTTGGCCGGATCTAGCCAGTAGCCAATACGCAAAATCAGTTATGAAATGGTACAACGCTAACAGGATCATGGTGGTACCCAAAATATGCAATCCGCCAAATAGTCCAGAACTGCGGCCTGTTGAAGAGTACTGGAGTATTATGAAAGGAATTCTAAAAAAGAAAGGCGGAGAAGTAAAATCGGTCCCTGAGCTACAAAAAATATGGACCAGGAGTGCGATTTTTGAATCTCACCAAGTGACTAATTCTCACCGATGTGAGTGATTTCTGATAGTAAATCACTCACATCGGTGAGAATTAGTCACTTGGTGAGATTCAAAAATCGCACGCCTGGGCGACAAAAATCTTTTCTAAAGAGAGGGTGCAAAGTCTTATGAGCCGTTTGCGTAGAAAAGTTCGATCTATGCCTTACTGTGTAAACATTAATTAAAATTAAAAATGTGATTTTAGAATTCATTAAATTTGTCATTAAATGTGGTATTCATAATGTAGTTTTTTTTATTTTTAAACTGGTTTAAAAACAAATTTTGCGTGCCCGAGTTTTGGCGTGTTCAACCTTTATTGGAGTTTTAATTAGTTTCTTGAACTTAGCAAGGCATGGTATTAAATGTATCATATTATATTATTCTTATTAAAATAAAACTAATTCGGATCAGCTTAGAAAATTTGACAAAAAAGATTTGTGTTATTTCATTAGGTTCATGTATAAAGAGGCATCGTTTTTAAATATTGAATACTAATAAATATTGTAAACTCTTTTCATTATTTGGCTAGGTACCCAGGTAGTTCAATCATTATGATTGCTATTCAGAATAAAGGAGCGGTTATGACGTTGCAGCATTTTAAATTCGAATGCGGTATAACATAAAGCCATCGCACTCGACAGGCAAAACTCATACAGTCGCCATCAGATATATCAGAGCGGCCAAGGTGGTCACAAATATCTGAACAACGCCTCTATTGTCAAGGCGATAAAGTGCATGTTCAGATATTTTTGAGTATCCTGGCTGCTCCGATATATTTGATGGCGACTGTATGATGCTATTTGTTTCTACGAATAGTACGAATAAACACGATGCACGCACACGCTAATAGCAGTAATTACAATTTTATGGAAATATCATTATTAGGTACTTAATAGTCATATTTTTTGACAGTTTTTCTTTCTAATTCTGAATACCTACGCGAACTGTCACCAAATCGCACATAGTGAACTATAACCTCACATACCTACATAAGTAGGTACTAAATTAAATAAGTACCATAGTACTAAATTAAGGAACTAAAATCAGTAAGCAATTCTATAAAATCATAAAAGCTATAGTGCTACAGTCAGATACATACACATAGCGTTCTAACGTATAGCACCCCTCTTTTTGCGTCGGGATTCAAAAAGGTATATTCTTGAACATTGACAACATTTACGTGCGAGTACTAGTTTATTATTATTACCCTATTTCTGTTTTCCTATAAGAACCCGGTCTAGTTATGTTTATCATTGCCATGACATTGCCACCTATAGCCAAAGCGAAAGCATTTCAGCTTACATAATCAGGCCGCGGGTCAACACTTGAATCGGCTCTGATAATTTACTAAAAGGGTTTACATAGCGGATATTGCAATGCTCAGGAAGCGACCTGCCACGACGTTATTCGCCAAATCAGGACACGCACGGAAATTAGCTTGTAGGGGATCGATTAGCGATGATTAGTTTTTGCACCTACCCGAGGAGAAAATATATTAGATGTATCAATATAGTAAGTATAGATACAAAACACCTTAAGTACCTATATTTTTTTAAACTATGACTAGCTACTTAATTAAGAGCCTTTAATGTGATACTTGGTAAAGACGCATTTTTCGCGTTAATAATGTTTACATATTTGTAATAAGAAGTTCATTAACTAGGTAGTTAGTTTTGCCAGAAACATTCAAAATGTATCAAGTTATAGAGCCCAGACCACTTATTTACTCGTAGCCTACGTACACTGCAAAACATGTTGTTTTCATTTTCCAAGGTATTCTAAAACTCGGTATTTGAGTAATAACCTAAAACAACCATTTTTAGGGTTCCGTAGCCAAATGGCAAAAAATGGAACCCTTATGGATTCGTCATGTATGTCTGTTTGTCTGTCCGTCCGTATGTCACATTAATTTTTTTTTACCAAATATCAACATGTGACACTTAAATCGATAGGTCTTTAAAAATGAAAAAAATTGAGGAGATGCGCCTTATCATATACTTTCTACGAAAATTGTTTTGAACATTATCGGTTCAGCCATTTCTGAGTTATTTCCAAAAAATTTCTTCCATAGGCATGAAATACGACCTTTTGGTATTAGTTTGGTTCTTATTCCATTGTAGGTACGGAATCCTCCTGTGCGTGGTCCGACAGGCACTTGACCGGTTTTTAGCTGTCGACGATTATTGACCCGGCCAGTAGGAGGAGGGGATCACCATGTTGCTCTCTTTTTAGTGTTTTTTAGGGTTCCGTACCTCGAAAGGAAAAAACGGAACCCTTATAGGATCACTTTGTTGTCCATCCGCCCGTCCGTCTGTCAAGACCCTTTTTCTCAGGAACGCGTGGAGGTATCAAGCTGAAATTTATATCAAATACTCAGGTCTACTGTCCCTTGGAGCTGTGAAAAAATCAAACTTCTAAGCTAATGCAATCAAAAGATACAGCCGTTTATGCCGCAAATTTTCGAAACTCGCAAGGGAATCAAAACCTACAGGGTACTTCCCGTGAACTCAGAATCTTGAAATTTGGTAAGAAGCAACGTCTTATAGCACAGATAAAGGAAAAATTGCGAAAACCGTACATTTTTAGTTACATCATATAATAAAAATATTTTTAATATTATATAGATTTTCTTATTACATAGATTTACACTACTTACCTAATTATATAGATTTACTGTTTACATACATTATTAATTGTGTTCAAGGAATCTAAAGACACATTATAAGATTAATGAGATCAATGAGACACGTATAATTTAAGGTAGATACCTGTTTCATATTTGCATATGCAGATAATATTTTATAATTTGCCTCGCACATTAATTTACTTAGCATATTGCAAAATATACAAGGCCGTCCCTGACAGTAGTAATATATCTGCTTAAATTGCGGCCTCAACATTGCGGGTGATTCCACTCCTTTATTACAGGCTCGAATGCAAAAGTTAGGTGTGCCTAACCTTCTAAACCTATCAGATTTAGTACCTAGGAAAAACATGCGACCTAGCCTAGCCTCTGAATACGGTTTGTTAATTTTTTTGCCAAAGGCGCGGCATCTATTATATTAAAGGTACATATAAGTACTTTATGTTTGTGTCTATTCACTCTCCTTTAGGTACAGTCACGTCTGAAAATATGGATACATTTCATGTGACAAAAATATGTAGCCAAGACTCTATTACCAAGGCGTAAAGTCTTGGATACATGTTATTGTCACATTAAATGTATCCATACTTTCAGACGTGACCGTACCCAGCTAAAGGTGCCGTATGTTTATATGCTACACTAACGTGTTTTTTATCACCGCAAGAGTAATCAACGAATCGTAACATCAGTATTAAATAAAACGCTGGTCGTCTTAATTACTAAGGTAAATTATGAAAACCTCTAGCAAATTATGAAATACTAGCTTTTTCCCGCGGCTTCGCCCGCGTACTAAAAGTACTAAAAAAGGAGGTTCTCAGTTAGACTCGTATGTTTGTATGTAGGAATGTATGTTTGTCCGCGATCATCTTGCGTTTCGCTGAACTGATTTAGAAGCGGTTTTCGGAAAAGTATTCGTTATATTCTGGAGGTTTCGGTATACCACGTTTTGAAGACGGCGGTTCCCTCATTTTTTATTTTAAAGAAATTATTGCAATAATTGTTTAATTGTTACGCCATCAACGACTTACTACTGAGAGATTATGATTAATACAGATTTCTACTCTTGAATAGAAGCTTTTCCCCGCGACTTCATTTGCGTGGAATTAGTAATCCACCCTCCTTTTTACCCGCTTAAGGAATGACTTCTGGGATAACAACTATTATATATCCTTCCCCAGAACGCAAAATATCTCCATACCAAATCATCTAAATAGGTTCAACGGTTATTAATTTCCCATACAAACTTTCAACCCCCGTTTCACCCCCTAGAGGATTGATTTTCGAGATAAAAACTATCCTATATTGTTAACCGCGACTCAATCTATATAATATGTACCAAGTTTCATTTCAATCGTCTGTTCAGCGGTTAATAATTCGCCATACAAACTACCAACATGTTTTCTATCCCTCTAAGATTGATTTTCGGCTTAAAAAATATTCTATATTGTTTCCTGGGACTCAAACTATATCCACAACAAAATTATCTAAATCGGTTCGCGGTAAAAAAATCTCCATACAAACCTCCAACCCCCATTTCACCCCCTTAAAGATTGATTTTCGAGATAAAAACTGTCTCATGTCGTTTCCCGGTACACAAACTATCTCTATACCAAGTTTCATCTAAATTGGTTCAACGTTTAAAATTTCCTCATACAAACTATCAACCCCCATTTCACCCCCTTAAGTGTTGATTTCGTAATCAGCGACCCGATAAACCATAGAAACAATACTCACGTTGATATTTAAATTTTGTCACCACATTTCCCCCTTATGGGTTGAATTCTCAAAAAAGCTGAAACACTTGTTTTCTCATTTATCGTTAGGAATAATCCTGTAAAGTTTCGAATAAAATAGTTGAACTAATCTCGTTTCCCATACAAACTTTGAACCCCATTTCCCCCCTTAGGAGGTAAATTTTTAAAAATTATTTCTAAGTGCATCCCTATGCCTTATAACAACGTACCACATTTGGAATCTCTAGAACCAGCGGTTTGGGCTGTGCGTTGATATGTCAGTCAGTTTCTTCTTTTATATATTTAGAAGAAGATTGCAATTTGGCACAAATACTTTCAAGAATTTTCATGTCCACAATATTAAATTTCAAAATCGATGCCATTTTCTTAATTAACGTCCCAAAAAATCACAAAAACGACACCCATATGGATATTTAGACATTTCAACCCCATTATACCCTAACAGGGGAGATGGTATTTCACGTCCGCCACGTCGGATTTTAAAATCGTTGTTGTTTTCGTAATCAACGACCCGATAAACCATAGAAACAATACCCATGTTGATTTTCAGACTTTTTGACCACATTTCCCCCTTTTAGGGGTTGAATTCTCAAAAAACCTGCAACACGTATTTACTCATTTATTGTTAGGAATACTTCTGTGAAGTTTCGAATAAAATAGACTAACTAATCTTGTTTCCCCATACAAACTTTGGACCCCCATTTCACCCCCTTAGGGGATGAATTTTGAAAAATAATTTCTTAGTGCACCCCTAGACCTTAGAAGGAACCTACGTGCCAAATTTGGAATCTCTAGAACCAGCGTTTTGGACTGTGCGTTGATAGATCACTATGTCAGTCAGTCAGTCACCTTTGAGTTATATATATATTTAGAGATTTTACGTTATAATATCAACCGCAATGATAAACGCAGATAAACATTTTGTTTTAGCTACAACTAGCATGAATATGTACAGTAAATAACCGGGATTGTTGAGCCACTTGCCATTGTTCGTAATTTAGCCGTGTCATAAATGACCGATGTAACTGACAGTTGACAGCTAGTCGGTAACATCGGTCGTTCATAACACGGCTAAATTACGAACAATGGCAAGTGGCTCAGCAATCCGAGTTCGTGACTGTACGTGCTAACTTTATATGAAGGGTACACGGAAAGAACATGTCTAGTCACTTTTTTTGTAAAATGAGATTTTTTACGTTGCCGTTTTTACGTATAACGGTTACAGCAGGGTGTCTACTATTCGGCATTAGCGTGCCGAGCACTAGGACGCTTATCTTATAATCCGGACTGTTGACGTTTTAAAGTACCGTAAGTACTTTAACATGTCTAACAAGTGTTAACTCTTGACGAAAAGGATAACGGCCGATGATGAAATCAAAATAAAATCAAGTAATACTTCACTGTGTTTATTAACAAAATAACATTTCACGTTAACGAACGAACAATTCCACTGTACTACACCCTGAGCCACTTGTTATTGGGGGTTTTATATATTCGCAAGTAATCGCATCAACTCCCTTTTATTATTGTGGGTATATTAGTAAAGTCCGAATCTGATATACCCACAATAATTTACATCAATCAAATATAACTAATAATCTCACAATTAATGAAGGTATGGCTACAAATGTTAAAAACTAATTACCTTTTACTTTACAAAGTATTTTAATAGCCGAATATCTACTTATAATTCTACGAAAGTTAACACAAGTACTCGTCCTTTTCAATTTCGTAATTATTAAGTACTATTAAGAAAACGCTTTGTGTCGGAACTACGTAACATAATATCCATATCCACTAACATACTATTGCCTAAGGCCTTTAAAACAATTTCCGCCAAGTTAAAAGTGTACCTAAATGAAAATAGTTAATAAACTGTTTGTATGAGATCATTAGAGTAATTGTTAAGCGAGGCCGTGCGCACTCTGAGCCAATCACGAGAAGAGGGTTGCTAATTTCAAGGTAGTCACAAGTTGCGAGCAAGAGCGATAACCAGGTAAAAACTCTATTACAGGTAAATTGTAAAAAAAATGTACTGGTATAATACACAGTGGATCTGTCCCTTTTATTTATTGATTCGTAACACAAAAGAAGTAATTTTGTATGAAATTTTGCTTGTGTTGCGTAACACGAAGTCACAAAGAGAAATAAATAGGTATTTGGTATGAACCAGGTTTTAAAATTTGCAAATAATTAGGTATGAAGGAAATTAAGAATAATAATAATATAGGCCTATTATAATGCATACATAAAATAATTCAGGGCACCTAGCCCACCCACGGATAAAATTATTATAACTGTGAGGAAGATTCTTAATATTTAGACACGTTATAATGCATATTTCAAGTAGTTAATTTACTGCGTATTATAACTGTTATCATAAGTAAATATATAGATTTACATTTGATAACATTTATATCTAACCAAATAGGATCTCATCCATTCATCATCTCCTGTTATAACGAAGAATTCCAATTATAGAAGATACGTGGGTTTGGTTACAACGTCTAGAACTCTAGACAGTTCAATCTACGAGAGTCCATTTTCAACCTAACGCCTAAGAAGTGACCCGCTTTAGCGTATCGCTTGCAGGCGGTTCGGCCGCTTGTTATCGGCACGGAAGCTCTGGCTCAGCTACTCTAAACTGAAAACATTAACAGCGATTATTCCGTGAAGCTCGTCGTGACAGCCTCAAGGACTCGTCTTAATGAGCCACATTTATAAAACTATGCAATTTAAAAAGTAATTTTCTTGTCGTATAAGAAAATAGCCTTATATTTTAATACCAGCAATTTTAAAGCGTTAAATTATGGGTAAGAAATCATTTGGTTCATTTAATTACCTGCTAGTTTTAAGATTACACTGATTTATACGATAATATAATTTAATTTATTACTTGTATGCAGATTTTTTTGCTATCGAAAATCAATTGTCCTTATTTTAACAAATTTCTCGTAACGTTAATATGGACAATTAACAAACAAATGATTTCACCGATCTTTTAAATCTTAAAAGCTGTATATAAAGAACCATAGTTCATGTCGGGTATGTCCCAAATACACGAAAAATAAACATCAGTCAGTCAGCATCGGGAAATTAAATATTTACCAATGTTTATTGACGTCTAATTTCTGCAAACCGGATTTGAACGCGATATTAACTTGTGATGACTCGACCACGAGATTAGATTGGTACAACATTAATTTACACATCAAAGTTGTTTACGCCCGAGAAAGCATCAATATTAGAGTCCGGGAAGTCGTAGGTATCGTTGCGATGACCTAATGTCCTTATTAATAATTCATGTCAATTAACCTCTCACGTTCCAGACCCTTTTTTATATATTTTTTGCATTGAACGCGTCATTGCAGACAGGAATCAAACCCGTGTAAAAAAAACGAAAAACGTCTATGTTATTGTACATACTAGAGATTGCAAATTTGGCATGTAGGTTCCTTATAAGGTCTAGGGGTGCACTAAGAAAGGATTTTTCAAAATTCACCCCCTAAGGGGGTACAATGGGGGTCCAAAATTAGTATAGCGAATCAAGATTTGTTAGACTATTTTGTTCGAAACTTCACAGGAGTATTCCTAACGTTAAATGAGTAAACACGTGTTTCAGGTTTTTTGAAAGTTCAACCCCTAAAAGGGGCAAATGTGGTCAAAGTCTGAAAATCAGCATGGGTATCGTATTCTTTTTGAGTACTTATAGTACGCGGGCGAAGCCGCGGGAAAAGGCTAGTAGTTTTATATGTCAGCTACACCAGTATCAACATTTTAACCAACTGCGACAAAAACAGTAAGTAGGGTAATGGTTTCAAAACTGAAAACTGAATACGCCCTGTAGCCTAGGATGCTAAACAGATTTCTACAAATCACATATCCACTCCACTATCACATATCTATTCCACTTGATCTGAACAATTAATCCACACTTATACACTCGCGAGCAAATAATACGGGTCAGTGACAAAAACCCTTATATTTTGCAAATTAATAGCGGTATGTGCAGTAAACTAACTGTGTATTAAAGAGAATTCAATATCGAATTAAATTGAACCTTCAATGTTCTACAAGAATTCTGGAAAAAGTTTTATTTAAAAAAAAGTCGAATTTGGTACCAAATTCAAATTGAGCTTAATTCACTTTTGATTGTTTTCTCACTTTTGTTTTCAATCTGTCAAAGCAAAACGATAAAAGGCAGATTTTGTTGACTTTGATGGTCATTATTGAATTACTATCATGTCGCTAACACAAGATGAATGTACACGTATCGTCACTTTGATACAAGAAGGCAGAAGTCAGAGATATACAGCAAGAAGAACAGGCGTGTCACTATCTACGGTGCAGAGGGTTCTCCAACGTTTCCTACAAACTGGCAGGAACCTTCGAAGACCAGGAACCGGCAGGCCGAGATGTACTATGGCTAGAGAAGATCGATTTATTGTAACAACAATGCTCCGAAATCGGCATCTCACTGCAGTTGAAGTCAAAAACCAACTTCGGGAGACCCGAAGAGATGACATCAGCGAGTGGGCTGTAAGGCGGCGGCTTCGTGAAGCTAATTTGACCCCACATAGACCGGCAAATGGCCCAAAACTTGACAGAGGGCATCGAACTGCAAGGAAACTTTACGCACGCGAATACAGGCGATGGGGTGCCGAAGAATGGGCAAGAATTATGTTTTCTGACGAATCCAGATTTATGCTCTATGCACATGACGGGCGGCGAAGAGTTTACAGATGGCCAGGTGAACGTTTTATTCCAGCCTGTTTTGAAGAAAAAGTTGCTTTCGGCGGTGGGTCTGTTATGGTTTGGGCTGGAATCTCTTCAGAGAGTCGCACGCAATTAGTTTTGATAGAAAATGGAACGTTAACTAGTGCCAGGTATGTGGAAGTGATTCTTAATGAGCATGTAGGCCCGTATTTAATTAATATGGGTGAAAACTCAATGTTCATGCATGACAACGCCAGGCCACACACCGCATAGATTGTGGAAGATTATTTTGAGGAGGTTGGCATCAACACTATGAACTGGCCCTCGAGAAGCCCGGACCTAAATCCGATTGAGCACGTATGGGACGAGCTCGGAAGGCGTGTAAGAAATCGAAACCCCGCCCCAGCTACACTTACAGACCTGAAACAGGCGTTAGTGGAAGAATGGGCTAATATCCCGCAAGAACGCATAAGAAACTTAATAAACAGTATGCCCAATCGTTTAGAAGCTGTAAGAAGAGCCCGAGGAGGTAATACGAAGTATTGATATGTTTTACTGTTTTGTTTTTAGTTTTGTGTGTGAGGTACCACGGTTGCTTTTTACCTATAATTAATTGATATCGTGTTTACTATGTTAATTAAATAAACAAGTGAATATCATCTCTAACTCTTGACGTTGTTTTATTAACTATGCATTTATCTATAATATACAATTTAATTCAGGCTCCTAGCTTTATTATTTTAGGAGATGTTATAGTTTTTCGTACTGACCCGAATTATTTGCACGCGAGTGTATAATATCAAAAAAAAAACAATAAGTATGGCGGCCGCAAGAGGTCACCAAATATGAAATCATGTTTTTTCCTTGGTGCCTAAACTATTGCGCGGATTTCAAAGAAAGATACACCAGGAGGTTTGTAATCAACACACCAGTGCAACAATGCAAATTTTCTAAAATGTATGAGGTATAAATCACTAAGACTAAATAATTTGATGATAAAACCCTATTTCTGGTCTTAATTAGAGGTCAATCAATAGTCGCAGCAATGAAACTCGACACCTATGTTATCTGGGATCTTAGTATGCATGTCTGAAAACAAGAGCTTCCAGGACCGCCATTTTTGAGCCGCCGAATTTAATGAGCTTTAATTTTGTCCTAGATCATATTTTCATAAAGTGCGTAGATTCAGAGGGAAAAGCGAATTTCTTCAGGATGGAGAACATTTTCCAAGGTGCTGGCGGTTCCTCGAGGTCCTCAAATGTCAAATGGTGTGGACAATAAAACGGGACCTCTAACCAACATACACGCCAAATTTAAAAACTGTCCGACGGATTTCGAGTTTTGTCGTATTTTGATTGTGTTAAGAGTAAAATCCACAATTAAATTAAATTAAGATGGCTATCCTACATTCATATCTGTGAACGGATGTCTTAAGGGTATGACAACAGGTAAATGCCATCCCTATTTTTTGAGCGCGAGTGAATGAGAAACACTGTGTTACGATAAACGTAACTCATTGGAAATTTTACAAAATGATGAATAAAAAATAAACAACGCATAATAATATAAAATAATCAATATATGATTTCAAGCTCACATGGTCATTCACATTATAAATATTATTTGAAACGGGATATTTACCATGTATATTTGTTTTTACGAGCACCCGATATTTCGGCGCAGTTGCATGCACCATCATCAGTATCATCACGGAGTAACTAACGTTGCGGCGAGTTTTAGTAGTCTACCCACACACCGTAGCGATCTACCCTCTTTCGAGTTCGCTTTTTTCGTCCATTGTCACTGCTACTACTACTGTCCGCGTTCTCACTTGTAACTCGATCACGATTGCGACACACAACACTTACAGTATCAACTCGCGCGTTTTTTTGCGAAACAGTATATTTTGGATTAGAGAACTTCCGGATCACTGGATACCAGACACTTGATAGACGAAACCCATCTTCCCGGTTAAAATTCTTATATTTAAAAATTTCAATGGCTTCTTTGACCATCCTGGGTATGTAGTGCCTTTCGGTCGAAAGTATCTGAGGGTTGTGTAACTCAATCCAATGATTTGTTCCCGCCTCCAGCAGGTGTTGCGCGATCGCCGATTTCCGAGGATCATTGTTCCTGTACGCAAAGAACCCATCCGAGCGTACAGTGCGCCGAAATATCGGGTGCTCGTAAAAATAAATATACATGGTAAATATGCCTGATGGTAAGCAGCTACCGTAACCTATGGACACCTGTAACTCCACAGGAGTCACATGCGCGTTGCCGACCCAAAATAATATTTATAAAATAATCAAGTTTTTAGTATTAGTGTGGTGGAATTATTTACAGACGTATACGACGACTTATAAGTCAAGAAACTAAAGACATTCAACTGTTTAATGCTAATTTTAAGTAATCGGCTCGATATAAAATAATTCCAAAGTAACGCTTTGGAATTATTTTATATCGAGCCGACTTCGTCCAATCGTGTATCGGAGTTAACTAAGTTCTTCAAAAGTTTTTTTAAATATTTAAATAGGAAAACTTACAGCTAGGGTAAACAGATAGGCAGTAATATCTGTTTACCCTAGCTGTAAGTACATAGAAATAGTGAGCCAATTTAAAGTTTCCACAGGTAGAGATATAATGAATACTAACATTATATTTTTACTTTCCCAAAACAAGTAGTTTATTATAGCTAAAATTCTGTTTAAGTAAAGTATTAGTTATAAGGTCTGTGGTAAAGTCAATTTGAAGGTCATCGGGTGTTGTCAGCCTCTTAATAATAGTTTTCAATTTTTGTTAAAAATAGCTATTAGGTAACTATTTTTGAAGAATGGAAGAAACGCAAACTGACTGTTTTTTTATATACTCGTTTAGAATAGAAAAACATTTATTGCAGAAACCATCCACATACAGTACCACATAAGTTGAAAAAAGTAAAAAATGAAAATCTTATTCACTATACACTTGAATAGTAGGGTTTTCTGTCAGTACAAAAGTGAAAAAAATTGTGCGCATCGAGAAAAAGGTGTGAATTTTTGAGCATGGATAGAGTGCCCTACGATGAATATTTTTAAGTATCGGATGACCGTAAAATTTGTGGACCTTCACGTCAAAATCAGGGGTCCCGTGCAATATGTTATTAATCTCTGGTTAAGGCTGCTAGGGGTTGTGTGGTATCATTTCCGTATAAAACAGAATTCATTTTTGATATTAATAAAGTAAAAATCCATATTTAAAAAAAAGTTCCGCGAAGAGGAAAAACACACAAAAAAAATTATTTTTTAGAACGTTGTATAAGTAATAAATATCATTAATTTGTTAATAAAAAAAATGTTATAAGATTAATTATGGGGATTAATTAATACTATGGAGAAAATATATACACCACGAGGCGAATGATTTTTTTCACGTAGTTTTTGTATTGTAAAGGCCTTAAAATTGTATATATTTAAAAAATGCATAAAATATGCTTCTTTATGATTTTTTTTGTATTTATAAATAAATGATATTTATTAGTTATATGAATTTCTAAAAAATATTTTTTTTTTTGAGTGTTTTTCCTCTGCGCAGATCTTTTTTTTTAAATTTCGATTTTTATTGTTTTATTATCAAAAATAAATTCTGCTTATCTGTTTTATACGGGAATGATACCACACAACCCCTAACAGCCTTACCCAGAGAGTAATAACATATTGCACGGGACCCCTGATTTTGACGTGAAGGTCACAAATATTACAGACCTACAATACTAAAAAATATTCATCGTGGGGCACTCTAGCCATGGCCAAATATTCACAACTTTTTCTAGATGCACACATTTTTTTCAAATTCAAGCTCTGCTAAAAACTAAGTACATATAGCTTAAAGTAACGTACGTTTAGTAAACTACTTATTTAAAAAATCCTACCTAACCTACTGCTACGAACTCTATCGGGATGAAGAGGGACTTACCGCGGAAAGAAGATGGGACGACCATATCCGAGAACCGGACTTACTGTTCGATGAAGTGCATGATGCCATCAAGAAGTTGAAACATAAGGCGGTGGGTCCTGATGGTGTATCAGCGGCTATGTTGCAACACATGGGCAGCGAAGGTATGAAGATCATGCACCAAATCTGCAATAAGATCTGGAGAAGTGGTCAGTGGCCAAAAGATTGGACGCAATCCGCTGTGGTGCCTTTGCACAAAAAGGGTTCGACAAGAAGATGCGAAAACTACAGAACATTGTCACTAATGTCACATGCTAGCAAAGTGCTCCTGCGTATTATCAATGCTAGACTCTCGTGCTTCATAGATCACCAGATACCCGGTGAACAGGCTGGTTTCGTGGCTGGAAAGGGTACTCGCGAACAGATGTTGAACGTCCGAGTTCTTATTGAGAAATGTCGCGAGTATAATAAACCGCTGGTACTATGTTTCATAGACTATGCCAAAGCATTCGACTGCGTGCAATGGAGGGCTATGTTTGATGTGCTTGTCGAGATGGGCGTGCCGGAACACCTTGCTTACTTAATACAGAATCTGTACCTTGACGGCTCAAGCTTCGTAAAACTGGAGAACTATAAATCTAGCGATTTCCACACAGAGCGGGGCGTTCGTCACGGCTGCATTCTTTCGCCAAAATTATTCAACCTTTACGGCGAATATATTATGAGGAAAGCTCTTGAGGGTTGGGGAGGAGGTGTTTCGGTAGGTGGTCGAATGATCAATAACTTGAGGTATGCAGACGATACGACAGTAGTTGCGTCAAGTGAAGTGGAAATGGCGGCTCTTCTGAAGAGAATTGAAGAAGAAAGCGCTAAGTTAGGTCTCAAAATTAACCATTCCAAGACCAAAGTAATGGTAGTGGACAGGGCAAACAGACTACCAGTTACTGACGCACTCAGCGAGTATGAAAAAGTCTCCCAGTTTGTATATCTTGGGTCGTTGATAACCAATATCGGTGGTTGTTCCGACGAGATACGCCGCAGAGCTGGCATGGCTAAGAGTGCAATGTCTAATCTGGACAGGATTTGGAGGAACAGAGGTATTCGTCGCTCAACTAAGGTACGCTTGGTGAAAGCTCTAGTCTTTTCGATATTTCTGTACGGTGCCGAAACGTGGAGTCTGAAAAGCTACGAGAAGGCTAAAATTGATGCTTTTGAGATGTGGTGTTGGCGAAGACTGCTGCGTATACCCTGGACAGCTAGAAGAACTAACATTTCCATCTTAAGAGAGCTCAATATTCCCACACGACTTTCCAAAATATGCCAGGAGCGTGCCCTTAGGTTCTTTGGCCATATTATGCGGTCTAGTACACATGAGGTGGAGAAACACATTGTTCTGGGCCGTATGAATGGCAAACGTGCTCGCGGTGGGGCACGGATGAGATGGTCGAACGCCGCAAAAAGGTCGGCTGGCGGCAGCCTGAACCGTGCAGTCCACATGGCCTATGACCGCACATTATGGAAGCAAGCTACATGTGGTCGCGATCCTCAGCAGTGAGGGAACGAGAAAGAAGAAGAAGATTTAAAAAATTGTATTTTTTTTTTTTTATACCACGACGGTGGCAAACAAGCATACGGCCCGCCTGGTGGTAAGCAGTTACCGTAGCCTATGGACGCCTGCAACCCCAGAGGATTTACATGCGCGTTGCCTACCCTTTAGGAACCTATACACTCCTTTTTTGAAGAACCTCATACTGTAGCCCACTGGGAAAACCTCGGCAGGGAGTTCAATCCACAGCCGCAGCGTTCGTGGGAGGAAATTCCTCTTAAATCGTACTGTGCGCGACCCATTGGGCTCCAGGGTGTGGGGATGAACACCCTGCCGGCGGCGAGCGGTGCGGTGATAAAAAGCTGCCGTGGGCATCATATCAAACAGTTCTTCAGAGCATAACCCATTGTACAAGCGATAGAACACGCATAAGGAGGCAAAGTCCCTCCTAAGACTCAAAGGTTCAATATCGCTCGTGAGTTTGGGATCGTCGACGATCCGTACAGCGCGCCTTTGCACCGAGTCAAAGGGCCCAAGCTGGTATCCAGGTGCTCCCGCCCAAAGGTGACAACAGTACTCCATGTGGGGTCTGACTTGCGACTTGTATAGGAGCAGTCTCTGCCCCGGAGTGAAGTATCGCCTCGCTCTATTGAGCACACCGAGCTTTTTGGATGCCAGCTTGGCCTTCGCTTCAAGGTGACTACGGAATTGGACGTCACTGGAAATGTCCACACCGAGGATCCCAATACTCCCTGACATTGTAAGGGTTGTGCCTTGGAACTGAGGGGCCACAGTAAATGGGGTTTTCTTAGCGGTGAACGCGCAAACTTGTGTCTTTGTGGGGTTGAATCTGACTAAGTTGTCCTGACCCCACACCGAGACTCCAGAAAGAGTATTCTCGATATCGGACACAAGTTTTTCACGACTCTCTACCACAACGGATCGAGGGATATTGGCACGGCCCGTGTAACAAGCATCCCCAGTACTGTCGTCCGCATAACAATGAATGTCGCCGATAGACAACATATCATTTATATGCAGCAAAAACAGCGTTGGGGATAGCACGGAGCCTTGCGGGACACCAGCGTTAATGCCCATGCTTTCGGAGCAACTTCCGTCGACTACGGCTCGTATGCTCCTGCCGGACAAAAAGCTGGCAACCCATCTGCACAATCCCTCGGGCAGGCCGTAAGCTGGCAACTTCGACAGAAGACCTCGATGCCAGACCCGATCGAACGCCTTAGCTATATCAAGGCTGACTGCCAAGGCCTCTCCCTGACTCTCTATGGCTGAAGCCCAGCGGTGAGTGAGATACACTAGAAGGTCACCAGACGAGCGACCGTGGCGAAAGCCATACTGGCGATCACTGATCAGGTCGTGCTCTTCTAGGTATCCCAGGAGCTTTGCATTGATTATGCGCTCCATAACCTTAGAGAGAAGGGAGGTTATAGCGATAGGCCTGTAATTCGACGGGTCCGAACTGTCGCCCTTTTTAGGCACAGGGTGCACGAGGGCAGTCTTCCATGAAGACGGCACTTGCCGTTTGTGGTAAGAGAGTGTGAAAAGGCGCGTTAGCACGGGACACAACTCAGGAGCACACCGTTTGAGCACAACTGCTGGTATGCCGTCTGGCCCGCTCGACTTGTGAACGTTTAATGATAGCAGCTCCCGCCGGACATCACTTTGCTTGATGGTAATTTCCGGCATCGAGGACGCGCACCATGGGATGGAAGGCGGTACGGTGCTGCCATAATCGTTCAGGGTCGAGTTCGAGGCGAAAAGAGTACCAAGAAGATCGGCTTTCTCTTTTGCACTATGGGCCAGATTACCATCAGCAGTTCGCAGTGGTGGTAAAGACGACCGACAAAAGTTTCCCTCGGCAGCTTTAGCGAGTGACCAGAAGGCACGACTCCCGGTGGGATAGCCCGCGAGCTTCTCACCAATTCTGCCGACGAAATCGAATTTGGCTCTGGCAATGGTTGTTTTACTGGACCTCGAGGCAGCGTTTAATTTGCGTTTCACATCAGATACGTTGGGATCCTTATCAGTAACGGCCTTGGTCCAAGTCCTGTAAGCAGCCTGCTTGCGAATTGTAGCTTCTCTACAGGACCGATTAAACCAAGGTCGTTTCTTTGCTCCTGCAGCTATTACCGAGTTGAGAATGAAGCAATCCATTCCCGCCAGTATAGTCTCGGTGACTTCGGCTGTACAGGAGTCAGGATCATCTGATGTGAAGCAGAGCTGCCTCCACGGGTATGACGCGTAGAATTCACGCAATCCATCCCAATCTGCTGACGTATACTGCCACACGCGTCGCGAGCTAGTTGGCCGCGGTGGATCAGGCCGCGCGCAAGGTGCCAGCGTCCGGACGAGGCAGTGATCGGACGAGCCGAGAGGTGCATTCACTGAGACGGAATATCCGTCCGGACGTGTGGTCAGCAGGAGGTCCAGTAAAGAGCTTGTATGGTCCTCGATGTCTGGTATTCTCGTGGGAGAACGTGCCAATTGCGAGAGACCATAGGCCAGAGAAAATTCGTAAGCAGACCTCCCCGCATAATCGGTGGACCGAGAATCTAGCCACTCAATGTGGTGGGCATTAAAATCCCCCAAAATCACCAATTCAGCGGATGGGTACTGCTCGAGAACTCTGTCGGTCGTCACTTGTAGGTGCTCGAAGAGCCGTTTTGTGTCCGTGTCACCGCTGTGAGACCTGTAAAGGCACGCGTAGACGCGGGTGTGGCCGCCGAAGTCCACACGCACCCACATCACTGACAGGTCCCTGTCTTCATAAGCATGGAGGCGGCGACAACAGACATCCTGCCGAGCGTACATACATACTCCGGCACGCCTCACAAACCTGTGTTCGAGCATATAACCGGGGTATAACAGGTATGATGTATCGGCCGGGCAGGATATCTGTGTCTCCGTCAGGAACAGAAGGGTCGGCTGCGCAGACTCGAGGTGGTGGTGTACTGCGTTTAGATTTGAATGCAGTCCCCTGATGTTGCAGTAGTCCACTTTTGTGGAAGGGGACTCTGCTGAAGAACTGTTCCTTTTCTTTTGTTTTCTCGCCATGTTGTTTTAGAAGTGTGTATAGGAAATAAAGGACGATTCACTGTGTCGACAGCAGAAAGGACAAGAATACGAAACAAACCGACCGAGGAACGATGTGGGAGGTGCAGTTTGCAGGCGCGGCGTACGGAAGGGCCCCCGGTCCCCCCCTGTTGCAGTAGCCGGGTCCACTCCGGTCTCCTACACCGGCACGACTACTACACCAGGGATTTTTCGCAGGTTGGCGGTTCAGCCTCCCAGGGTGGAGATTAAGTGTCCCCTGGGTTCGGGAACCCTACTGACCTGCGGGCGGCCAGCGGACAGCCGTTTCACCGGGTCTCCCTGATAGCCGCACCTGCACTCTGCGCCCACAGAGACCAACGGTCGTATTATCGGTTCCGTGAGTCCCTTACCGTCGTCGACACACTGCATCCTCTTAGAGCTCACTGGCGACCTTACTCACCGGCAGGAACACAACACTATGAGTAGGGTCTAGTGCTATTTTGCTGTGGTTTTCTGTAAGGTGGAGGTACTTCCCCGTCGGGCTCTGCTCCAGATTTGAGCGAGATGACATTCGCTGAACGTGCCCTACCACACTTAGCAAGATGCCATTCGCAGTGCCCATACCTCTCTTTTTGGCGTAGTTTAAGGACATACCCAAGTCCGGACGTAGTTTAAGGACATACCCCGGGTCCAGCGTAGTTTAAGGACATACCCAAGTCCGGACGTAGTTTAAGGACATACCCCGGGTCCAAAAAGTATAAGTATATTGTTAAAAATAGTATACTTATTTAAAAAATAGTATATTACTTAAATAAGTAGGTTCACGAAAAAATATACTCTCCGGAGTAAGTATATTTTTTCCCGGATTTACTTGAGAGCTTTATTTACTTGAGCTTGATATGTTTTTGCCATTAATTTTAATTTTATCTTTGTTTCCAAAGTGTTATTTTAATTTTCTGTGACAATTTAATATTTACTGTAGTATACACAGGTATATGTATAGATATACTAAAAGAGAGTTTTTTCCATTCCGCAGACCTCGGGTATGACACCGCTCATGTATGCGGTGAAGGACAACCGCACATCCTTCGTCGAACGGCTCATTGAGCTCGGATCAGACGTTGGGGCGCGAAACAATGTAAGTATTCGTATATCACTACAAGTTTAAGTGTATAATACAATACAAGTCAGCATCAAGGAAATATGGCAAGCTCGCTGCGAGCACGCATAGGGCATAGGGTTACTACCTCAGACACGAAAATATTAAGATATAAATATTAAGATTGACATCTGCACCTATAGCTAAAATGTTGTAAGAGATAGAAATAAAGATTCAATATTATCATATAGAGAGTTAAAAATCTCGTAATAAGTAAGTTAATTCGCCTAACCCTAGCCAGTGGTGATGTGTCGATATGGGTAATGTGTAGAAGAATTAATATTCGTCTCTATTTATCCTGATGAAACGCGTATTATAAGATATTTAAGTACTTAATAAAAGTTATACCTAGGTCAGATTTTTACATTAAGTAAAAACAAAACCCTTTAGCCGAATTTGTAAGTTCGTCCTAATTACTTAAGTAGGGAATGACAGGCTAAGTTAGAAAATAGTTATTTCCAGTCATTTTATGAACTTTTAGCATTAGTTGTTTTGTTACAGTTTAGTAATTTTACTTACCTTTACTGTCTATTACAGTCATTTGGTAGCAAAAATGTTTTGCACGCCAGAGAAACCAAATGTATTTTCTATTGTGTCGCAACTTTCAATGTCATATCAAATGAAACAGCGTCCATTATAAAACTCAATTACGATCGACTACGCAACTTCTGATACAAACCAAAGAAAGAAGAAGACTCGCCAAAGATACTCGTTGTCGCGGCTGCCATTGTACTTACTTTAAAATTAATCATTTTCATACTTAGCGCATTTTATGTCACTTGTTTCTTCTTCTTAACAATAGGTAAATGTCATATCCATAAGAAACCTACGAAATAGTATGGCACGCGTACGTATCCATAAAAAAAACTGCAATTGGGTTAAGTAATCGAATGTGGTGGCCATAATTTTGCATGTTATGAAAAAGTAGGTGTGCTATCGATTGGCTGGCCCAGGGTAGGTACTGGCTATTTGGTACACACCGGTAATTACCCACACAACGTCTTGGCGAAGTGGAACAAAGAGGCAATTTTCCGCTTCCTTACCATTGGAGTATTATTCTCAACTTTGCATTTGGTGTATCA
Organism: Pammene aurita; assembly: GCA_947086415.1. Taxonomy (NCBI): domain Eukaryota; kingdom Metazoa; phylum Arthropoda; class Insecta; order Lepidoptera; family Tortricidae; genus Pammene; species Pammene aurita. The sequence goes on from OX352290.1 coordinate 16,392,062, forward strand.
AAATGATATCGACAACACATTAGCTGCGTGTGCTCGCTCTGGTCATAAGTAGGCAAGTGTAAATATTATATTGGTATTTGATATTGAATTTCCGATTCTAAATACGGCCCGAGTGTAATTTAAAGGCATTTTAAGTAAATTTTGGTTGAAACTGTCAGAAATATTATTGTGTTTGTTTGGTAAGTAAGCATTGTTAAAAGTGTGTAACAAAATAGGAACATTTTATTTCATTTGCCACTTAGTAATTTGAACCTAAATAAAGATCTTTTGAAATATAATTTTAAACAAAAAAAAAAACCCACTTCACTTAGACTCAACCTTTTCAAAAGTTTAATGACCGAGCTACTATATTGAAATCACTATAGGTGTGCCTATAATGTTTGAAGAGTTCCCTCGATTTCTCCAGGATCCCATCCTGACCTGGTTACAAAGGGGCAAACTGTGAACTTCACAAAAAAAAATTCCCACAAAAATAATTTTCCAAATCGGTCCTGCCGTCTTCGAATAATCGGTGAACATACAAAAAAACAGAGAGCCCGACGAATTGAGAACCTCCTTCTTCGAAATCTTCAAGTCGGTTGGAAACACATGAACTTCTAGTATTTACCAGTCCTCTAAAGTACCGAGCTTTGCCCTGAGGCTCCTAACACTTTCGCGGGCAGGAACCCGCTATAGTAGGGTTCATTTTGTATAGGATTTAGAGAGCTTGGCACTGAAAGTGCTAAGCAATGAAATCAAAGAAATACTTAATCACCTCTAAACTTACTTTACTACATATGTCGACCATATTAAAGTAAATCAGGGTTTCGGTTTGTGCCTAATATCTACGTCGCAGGAGCGATAAGGTCGATTAAATGCTCGTGACTAGCAAGGCCACGTCCGGTGAGAATACTGAGAATGAATGAAAACCACGTGAGACTACTTATATTAGGACTACTTATATTATACTTCTTATATTAGGACTTAAGATGCTTCAAAAAGGTGAAGAAGGCTTCCTAGCTTTTATGCAAAAAAAAACAGAATTAGTATGATATTAATTCATTGTGTAATAATTATGTATGTTCTTCAGAGTAACCAGATTAGTGCTATTTAATTTTTAATATACGTTTGAGTGAAGTTATATATACAGAGATTAAGTACTACGTCGCGCGTCGTAGACATTAGCATTTGCAGAGAAAACCTTCAGCTAAGGTTCTATCAACGTATTGTATACAAGTAAAGTCAGCAAAGAAATTTTCCGAATGAAATAAGATTACAAAAGTCATTTGGGTACATAAATATATCATAATTCATAAGTTACTGAACAGAGCGCCTCAAACAAATGTTGGAGGTTCAGTAACAGTAACTTATGTAATATTTATGTGTGTAATCTTATTTCGTTCGGAAACTTTCGTTGCTGATTGTAGGTACAGTATATGTATAATTTACAAGCAAGGAAAACCTAACGCCCAGTGCATTCCAATGAATTCTCAAACGTAGCAATTTGATTCTTATCTATCGCTTGCCTCAAGTTTTCCAGGCAGTGACCACAGAGCGTCAAATGCCATATTCTTACTAATGTCTGAGTCATGAATTTTGGACTTCACAAATGACATCACTTTTAAAACCCGAAGGTGACCGAGGAAACGCACGCAAGCGCGAAATTATGCCTGTGTTTTAGTTATAGTTAATCAGGATTGTAAGGCACTACGGTGAATTATTGTTGTAAAGGTCATTGCATTTATGATTCAGTAATTGGACCCAAATCCAACGCATGAACGCAGTGCCATTATTGCTTCGTTACATTTAGCCTTATTGTTGGGCTTACTGGCGGACTAGATCGATTTGTATGAAAGTGTCTTACAATATTTATTTGTTTATTTATATATTATTTATGTATTTAATATTTTGAAAAACCATTATAATATAAACTTAAATACCTAGACGTCATATCATATATAAGGAAAAGTGAAGGCAAGGCCTCCAGTGCCCAGGGCTGGGAACGAACAAGCGTCTTCTGCATGCGCGGTAGACGCTCGCCCTAATCCTTAGGCTGCCCGGGTCCGGGTCACAGCAGCACCCGTCAAATTTTCCCGTTTTCAATCTTTGTAAACGATAAGGCGCATTTTGGACAATCATTGAAGGTAGAACAGTATGTGCTTAGTTATGTGCTTCATAAATCATTATATACTTTCCTAAAGATACGAACAAACTTCATGGAAGAAATTTTGACTATAATAAAAAGATGAAAGATATATTGCTCAGCGTATTGTTATCGTATTGTTATAGCTTGAACTAGCCTTTTCCCGCGGCTTCGCCCGCGTACTATAAGTACTCAAAAAGGATACGATACCCATGTTGATTTTCAGACTTCGTGAACACATTTGCCCCTTTTGGGGGTTGAATTTTTAAAAACCTGAAACACGTGTTTAATCATTTATCGTTAGGAATACTCCTGTGAAGTTTCGAATAAAATAGTCTAACAAATCTTGTTTCGCCATACAAACTTTGGACCCCCATTTTACCCCCTTAGGGGGTGAATTTTGAAAAATCCTTTCTTAGTGATCCCCTAGACCTTATAAGGAACCTATGTGCCAAATTTGAAATCTCTAGACCCAGCGGTTTGGGCTGTGCGTTGATATGTCAGTCAGTCAGTCAGTCAGTCAGTCAGTCAGTCAGTCAGTTTCTTCTTTTATATATATAGATTTGAAAAAATTGTGCGCATCGAGAAAAAGTTGTGAAATTTTGGCCATGGATAGAGTGCCCCACGATGAATATTTTTTTGTATTGGAGGTCTGTAAAATTTTTGGACCTTCACGTCAAAATCAGGGGTCCCGTGCAATATGTTATTACTCTCTGGTTAAGGCTGCTAGGGGTTGTGTGGTATCATTTCCGTATAAAGACATGCAGAATTCATTTTCGATAATTAAAAATTAAAAATTGAAATTTAAAAAAAAGCTCTGCGGAGAGGAAAAACACTCAAAAAAATATTATTTTTTAGAACTCAAACTCAAACTCAAACTCTGTTTTATTCAGTAAGTAGGCCACAAGGGCACTTTTACACGTCAAATTAAAAGAGAAAAAAAACAAACTACACCGGTTCTAACCCTACACCTCTGACCCGAGAAGAATTATGTCCGGCAAGAAACTCGGCGGGACTTATTTTTTCAAAACAACAGTACATCAAAACTAAACAATACATATAAGTGCGTTGTTCTATAAGAAAACATATCAAACCAAGGTTAGATTAACCAACAATAGGTTTATAAGTTTAAGAAAAATACCAAAGAAAAAAGATGAGTCCAAATCTGGCTATTTGAAAATGAATTACATACAAGTTTGATATACTTTCTTACCTGAACTGTGTCTTCTACATAAATTTCCAAATTATAATAATCCATCATCAACAGTTTGAATTTAAATAATAAAATAAAATAAAGTAAGTGATTCTAGTATACAATAAACATACTATTTCCAAATTATCCTTAGAGATGTATAAGGTCTTCAAGTGTCTTGATCTATATACTCTATATAATAAAAAAATATGGATAATCAAGCACCGAATGTTGTGTCTAAAGCCAATTAAACTAAAATTAAATATGATTAATAAAAAGTTACGTAATTGTGTGGCCCCAGTTAGCCTAAACAGACCGGTATCCACAAACAGCACCCGTTCACGAGTATGACGCATATCTCAGCCATCGCCTCCCTCAACCTTTCTTCGGGAAAGTGGCGACCCGATCAACGACGCCACCATAAGCAGAGCCTTTTAAGCGAGCATGACATGTTCAAGCTGGCGGGCTTTATTCATTAATAAAAACTAGCCACATTTAGTCTGGTGAGAAACAACATTCTGTGCTCGTATTTTACACGCGTGAACTAAATTACAATATTTATAAAAGTGACATAGAGATGTATTTGTCTCTAAGCGTCAGGATCATTAAATATATATCTATATACATATAAATATTTGCGAATGTAAGACTTAGAGATGTATAACGTCTCTAAGTGTCCAAATATTAAATAAAACCAAAAAAAAACGAAAAACCAGTACTACCTAATACTGGACACTAGTAAAGCTGCTAAACGGGACACTAGTAACCGTTATGTAACTAATAAATATCATTTATTGTTAAATACAAAAAATATCATAAGGAAGCGTATTTAATGCAGTTTTTAAATATATAAATTTTTTAACCTTTTACTAGACAAAAACTACGCGAAAAAAATCATTCGCGTCGTGGTGTATATGTTAGTATAAGGAAATATGTGTTTTACACATATTTCCTTATACTAACATATACACCACTAACTTAAGTATTAATCGTTACAATTGGAACAAATGTGTTTTTTAATTATTATTTTTTTCATTTCTGCATTTTGTAGAAGGTATTCTGAGCAAAAGTGACTAATAATAAATAATACATACATTTTAAGGTCAATTCGCTACGGATGTTTACGTTTCTTATTGATTTTCCATACTTATAATGGAGAAATCATATAATACACCACGAGGCGAATGATTTTTTTTCGCGTAGTTTCTGTATTGTATAGGCCTTAAAATTGTATATATTTAAAAACTGCATTAAATATGCCTCCTTTTAATTTACAAATAAATGACATTTATTACTTATACAACGTTCTAAAAAATAATATTTTTTTTAGTGTTTTTCCTCTTCGCAGAACTTTTTTTTACATATGGATTTTTACTTTTTTTAAATCAAAAATGAATTCTGCATATCTGTTTTATACAGAAATGACACCACACAACCCCTAGAAGCCTTAACCTTAGAGTAATAACATATTGCACGGGACCCCTGATTTTGACGTGAAGGTCCAAAAATTTTACGGACCTCCAATACTAAAAAATATTCATCGTAGGGAACTCTATCCATGCTCAAAAATTCACAATTTTTTCTCGATGCGCACATTTTTTTTCACTTTTGTACTGAGAGAAACCCCTACGATTACTATAACACTAGAAATAAAAACAAGCTTGCTATCAGAATTTGTCGTGTCCGCAACGCATATAAGTCATTTTTGGTCAAGGTATTAACATTTATTAAATAAAATGTTATCCGTCGATGCTTTAAATTTATCATTTCCCGCTCTTAAGAAATACTTGAAAAATAATTGAATATTTTGACTTTTTATTATTTGTTGTGGACATCAGAACTTATTTTGATTGAACGTAGATTATTTACAACAAAAATAATATTCTCATATATATATTGGGACGCAAGAGTTAAGTAAGTTCGTTTGTGACAGGACAACTACAATGTGCTGCACATCTCCGCGATGTACTCCCGCGAGGACATCGTTAAGCTGCTACTTTCGAAACGAGGGGTTGACCCCTTTGCCACCGGAGGAGTAAGTTCTTATTTACGAATTGAACAATTAGAAAAAAGAAAACAAATATTTTCACCACCTTAGATTATTACCTTGATGACGGAGTGGCCGTTACTTTAATTTTGACTATAAAAAAGGTTCGGGAAGTCAAAATAGATGTATAAATCATTAAGTTATGTTTTTCTTTCATTTACTCGCAAAAAAATGATATTTATGTTTGTAATAGAGCCGACAACAGACCGCGGTCCACCTGGTGGCCAGCAGACAGACCGGCACGGCCACCAGCATTCTTCGGGCGCTGCTCACGGCGGCGGGGAAGGACATACGACTGCGGGCTGACGGAGTGAGTGTACCTTTATAAATCAATAAATACAAGATAGAGATCATTTAAAGAAGAAGCAGAGTGTAACGAGTAATTTAGAAAAAAAAGGGAAGTAATGTTTTTATGTGTCCTTTTTATGCCAACAATACCACTGACAATCATTATAATAGTCAACATCATAATAGAGGAAATAGCACAAAGGAATTTTATACACTTATGGACAACTAAAACGGGTCATTTTGTATAGAACTTTCTATGGAAAATTACCAGTTTTTAAGGTTCTAAAGTTTATTTTAGTTAGACAAGTCAAACCTGAGGCTTCAATATATTATCCTAAGTTTTAAGAAGTAATGATATTTTGAGTTGTTATCATTTTTTATATGTTGTTATAAATAAACTTCAGGACTGACCATTGACCTTGGCACCCATTTAGATCTCACTTCTTTTGTCGTTGAATTCAAAACCAAGACATATATAATATATTGAACTTGGCTCTCATTTCACTTTTATGTTTTTGATGGGATTTTGTTTACCAAAATTGACTAGGTATACTTTGTGAAGGCTTATGTGGTCGTTTGGTGCATAATCCTAAAAATGTATTAAGTCAAAAACATTTCAAAGTTGTCTGTGTAATAATTTATCATGCGTCTAGCAAATAAACCTGAAATGATAGACCGATATGCAGATTCCAAATTGAACAAAATAATCGAAACGCTAAATGGGCACTTCAATTTTATTAGAGGTAAAGGATATTGCATCCTACGTGATTAGAGCTAGAGTTGTTTGATATGAGAGGTTCGCGGGCGGATTGGGTGGCGGTGCATCGTTAGCCGCGGCATCGCGTGCAGCGGCGTCGCCTGGCACCGCCATCCGCCGCGTTCAGGAACTACCCCCGAAAACGCCCTCCACTGTAAACAAAGCCCCTTCCAACGCCAGACCCGTAACGTCGTAAATGAATAAAAACTAATAAAACTTTTACGTCAGCCGACTTTTCACTCACACTCTGACGAAACTCCATTCTGACGAATATTAATTACCTACTTATTCATATAACCTGAAAACGAAACAACAAAATACTCAAGGGCGCAAGGACATGCCCCATGTAGTAAAACGTGCCTCCCTTGCGAATAGAAACTAGCTAATTAAGATCCGCGAGCTTTAGCCTACGGGCAAACGTCACAACACGAATTTACAATGCAAATTAGGCGCGGAATATTAGTTACAACGTCAGAACTGTATTTCAAAATTACTTATTATAATACAAGAAGTCTCAGTCAGTCCATGGGCGCGAGCTGGACGAGACCTCTGCTATGCCCTGACTCGTACTCGGGCTCTCGTAGACTGGCTCGATGGAGGACCACGTACGTATACCCCTCGTCGGTGATCCGTCGCTATGAACGAAAATTGTTTCCAATTTTGCATGCATCGGAATTGAATGTGAAGCACGATAGTCGATCGATTTGGCATTCCTGTATACGAAGATTGCACATAAGTTTGGAAGTATTGTCTGTGGTGTGACAGTTAGCGGTCGGTTCGTGCCGTGCCTCGCCGCAGCCGTGAGTTGAACTTAGCTGCACCGTATGGAGACTGCATTTACTTCAGTGCGGGTTTGGCACGAGCTCGGTGCCCGTAATGTCTGACGGTAAACCGGAGCCTCCGCGAAGCGCGAATCTGCTGCGCGGCGGCGGTTCCCGAAGCCCGCCTGGCTCTTCGACTCTGCTGCCGAAAGATCTGCAGAAGCTTGAGCTCAGTTACATAGAGTTGAATAAGGAAAAGGCTAGACAGAAAGAATGGAAAAAGTTAATTCGCGACGTGGTGTTGCAGAGGGGCAAGATCCCGCTCCTGCTGGCGGTGGAGGCGGGCAACCAGAGCATGGTGCGCGAGCTTCTCAGCGCGCAGACCGCGGAACAGCTTAAGGTAAGATTCTCTGTTTTGACGCCTGGCAAATCGCATGAAGCAATACTCTTTTTAGTTACACGCACAACGCTTAGCACATTAATATTTTAGGCGCTACTTTATAATAAAAAAAAGATAATGTACTTGAATTGTCTGAATTCAAAGATAATTGATTTTGAAATTGCAAAGAAAGAGAAGCTTTGGAATCCCAAAAAAGGTTAAGGGTTGAAAAAAATCAAATTATAAAACTGAAGATTCGCTAGCAGATGTTTTTGTTTAGTACAAAAAATAACTGACTAGCAAAAAGTCATGTTGTCAATTGATTTACCTACTTAATTATGTTTTTTAGTCCGGCTAAATCCTAACCGGTTTTAAAAGTGTGGTAATAACTCCTACGAATTTTATAAAAATCACGATAAACTGTAATTAGGGACACAAAAGACTTGTCCTCTCTCGGTTTTTTGCCCCCTCTACAACTTAATCCTTAAATATAAAAATAGTAGTTTATGTAACTGTTACGTAATAAGGGTCCTTAAAACATGAGTGTGGTTTTATGAAATGAGCCGCAGGCGAATTTCATAATAAGATCACACGAGTGTTTTAAGGCCTAATTACGTACAGTTGCATACACTGCTTTATCTACACTCATATTATCTATTATAAATGCCGTATTCGTAAACCATAGAATGGCCGCCACAGTACCGCCGTGGCCATCTCGATTGTGTCGGCGCGGCCTACTCGATTGTGCCGGCGGACGCGCGGGCGGGAGTCGCCGGCCGCGGGCGCGTGCAGGTGTACATTATGTTATCAAAACTCAGAGCACATCAATAATTGAGCATGAAACGTTATAATTGCGGTACTGCCACAGATAAGAAACTTATCATAGTGAAATCGTTTGTTGTAATGCTGGTCATTGCCTACGGTTTTTGAACGCATTTTAGAGGACTTACAATATGAGTGTAGATAAATATTCTTTTTAGCTCATAATCTTACACTATAGGTACGAGACCGGTACAAGACCAATTAGATACGAAATACTTCCATTACCGATAGATATTTGTCCTTTTTGCCAGAGCTTTGTCTTTACATTAACGCCTACGTATGCTTGGCCGCAATCGATAAGCTTGCACTTTAAGTACCAACGTTTTTGAACCTGAAGAAATGTTCGTGTCACGAATCACTGCAATGGTCGTAGGTTTGCAAAGCTTTCTTCAAAACACTTTTACTTTGTACTGAGAACATTTTACCATTTAAACACAAAAACAGATTTCGCAGCCTAAGTTGTGCTTACTCTAATTACCATACACTATTGCAATTCCCATATCTGCTTCCATTAATTCGAGACAGTTTGAAATCGAATTCATATTGACAAAATTAGCACAAATACCATTTGGCACGCTACACGAATTGACGCTGAAATTTACTATATTCGATAATCCAACCCGGAAGTACCACCGGTAGAATTAATATGAAATGAAATTTCTGGGTTTAATTAGATCGATTCGTATGTTACATATATCGGGCACAACAATAAAAGACAAAAAGGTAAGTAGTTGTTAAACTAATAGCTTTTCTATGAATTATGAACATCCCTTATGAACATCCCTTCATCATTAAAGAACTGCAATCTAAAGCCACGAGCGAAAAAGAGTCGTGCAAACATAAATTATTCTTCTATTTTACTCTCTTACAATACTTACAATAATATAGTACCTACTACATAATATTGTCAGGCGTCGACGCCGGCCGGCGACACGGCGTTGCACCTGGCAGCGCGACGACGCGACGTCGACATGTCGCGCATACTCGTCGACTACGGCGCCGCAATCGACGCCACCAATGAGGCCGGCATGACGGCTCTGCACATTTCCGCCGCCGAGGGTGACGAGCCGCTCGTCAAGTACTTCTACGGAGTCAGGGCTAACGCCGCTATTGCTGATAATGAAGGTAACATGTTATTTAAAAGGGTCCAATATGCATGTAAATGTTCTTGGAAAACTCCTGATGTCTTTGAGAAAACTAGATATTCCAGCCGGTTTCTTCTCCTTTATACTCTTCAAACCATCCACAGGAGCACATGTTCTGACACTTCTGACGTTCATCCATGAAAAAAGTTAAATTTTGAAAACATATACTTTAAATTATCTTCAACACGTGCTTCAGTTATCTGTTGCTACTGATCTTGTTTTAACTAAGCACCCTTATTGCAATTGCAGACCGGACTCCGATGCACTTGGCGGCGGAGAACGGTCACGCGGCCATCATCGAGCTGCTGGCGGACAAGTTCAAGGCGTCCATCTTCGAGCGCACAAAGGACGGCAGCACGCTTATGCACATCGCCTCCCTGAACGGCCATGCCGACTGCGCTATGATGCTCTTCAAAAAAGGAGTATATCTCCATATGCCTAATAAGGTAACGTTGGCTTTTAAATTTAACAGTTTTGGCCTTCGTTTACTCATTCAGAGGGCGGAATTGCTCATGGCAAAAATCAAACGTCAATAGAGTTGGAACGTTGAATTTTATCGACTATCGAATAAAGTGATTTACCTGGCGTATATTTATTTATTTATCAACAAAACTAAACCTCTAATCCATAAGCAAACAATAATAAACTTCATATGAACATTACGGAATAACATGTGGATTATTTTTTTTTTTCCATGGAATGATGCAACAAACGAGAAATATTATCAAATCTAGATAAAAACTATTATCGTTCTTTACCTCTTCAAACTCAGGTGAATGTGTTTTACTCGTTATGTGAGTTTCAACTCAATATTTTTTAAATTGCTTTAACCTTACATTTAGAGCAGTATATTGTTGAGTTATTTTCGTTGTAGACAAGGGTACTCCTTATCCATTTGTTAATTGTTTTTCTTTTTGGATTAACCAAGTTTTACAAACGTGAATTAGTTGCAAAAATACTAGTGGCAGAAATGACAGTTAACTGTCATACAATTTACTTTTAATCTAATCAAAGAGGTTAATGTCAAAGTCAGAAATGTAAAAGGTCACTCAACTTATCGATACCTGAAAAAGTCGATAAAATTCAACGTTCCAACTCTATTGACGTTTGATTTTGCCATGAGCAATTCCGCCGTCTGCTCATTATGTTTGGTTCCATATTTTAATGTAAAAAAGAATTATTGTTTTATAACAAACATCGGCCAGTCTGCTGATAAACGATATATGACAATGAAATGATGACATTGCTTAACAATAAAATAATAATTCTTATATAATCTTTCAGGATGGAGCCCGCAGCATACATACAGCAGCACGCTACGGACATGTCGGAATCATAAACACTCTCCTTCAAAAGGGGGAAAGCGTAGATGTTACCACTAACGTAAGCTACATAATCCTATAATAGGCATAGAAACATTATGATAATCAGCGTTAAACTTACCATTTCGATTGTGCAGGATAACTATACAGCTCTCCACATAGCGGTGGAATCCTGTAAGCCTGCCGTGGTGGAAACCTTACTCGGGTATGGAGCTGATGTTCACATAAGAGGAGGAAAGCAGCGAGAAACGCCGTTACATATCGCTGCCAGAATACCTGAAGGTAATATGCCTCTTGGCTTTCCTAATGAGATGAAATAAATGGTATATGTCCCTAATAAGAATGAGGTTACTTATCTTTTTCTGCATATTTTTAGGTGACAAGTGCGCATTGATGCTGTTGAAGTCTGGAGCGGGACCGAACAAAGCGACCGAAGATGGAATGACACCAGTTCACGTGGCTGCTCGATATGGAAATTTGGCAACGTTGGTACTTTTATTAGAAGATGGAGGAGATCCTTTAAAGAAGACTAAGGTAAGATTTTTTTAGAATTAAAGTACAATGTTACATTTTGAACTCTGACATGAAAGCTCGTGATATAATAATAAACCGATTGTAAATAATTTTCAGACTGGAGAAACGCCTCTTCACATGGCCTGCCGAAGTTGTCAACCTGACGTCGTACGCCACCTCATTGAGTTTGTGAAGGAGCATAAAGGCGAAACCGTCGCGACTTCCTACATGGACGCTGTAGATGATGACGGGGCTAGCGCGCTCCACTATGCATGCAAGATCAAAAAAGAAGAAGTGAAAATCCCTGCAGCTGACAGAGAAGTTGTCAAATGCCTCATAGAAAATGGGGCAGATGTTAACCTCATAACAAAGCATAATCATGAAACAGCATTTCACTTTTGTGCTATTGCAGGAAATAATGATGTGATGACAGAAATGATAACACATATGTCAGCAGCTGACGTCGGTAGAGCTCTTAATAAACAAAACTCTATTGGTTGGACACCGCTTCTCATAGCATGTCATAGAGGACATATGGAACTGGTCAGTACACTATTATCCAACCATGCCAGGGTAGACGTGTTCGATGTGGAAGGACGATCTGCTTTGCACTTAGCAGCTGAACATGGTTTTCTACAAGTGTGTGACGCACTGCTAACCAATAAAGCCTTTATTAATTCTAAAGCAAGAAATGGACGGACGGCTCTGCACTTGGCAGCAATGAATGGTTACGCGCACTTAGTGAAATTTTTAATACGCGACCATAACGCCATGATTGATGTGCTTACACTCAAGAAGCAAACGCCTTTACATCTAGCAGCGGCAAGCGGACAAATAGAAGTTTGTAAACTTTTACTAGAACTCGGGGCAAACATTGATGCTACAGACGAATTAGGACAGAAACCTATACATGCCGCGGCACAAAACAATTATTCAGAGGTTGTGCAGTTATTCTTACAGCAACATCCAAATCTAGTTATGGCTACTACAAAAGATGGCAACACATGTGCGCATATAGCCGCTATTCAAGGTTCTGTAAAAGTGATTGAGGAACTTATGAAGTTCGATCGGACTGGTGTTATTTCTGCCCGTAATAAATTGAACGATTCTACTCCGCTGCAGTTGGCAGCAGAGGGAGGCCATGCAGACGTAGTCAGAGTACTCGTAAGAGCGGGCGCATCTTGTACCGATGAGAACAGAGCAGGGCTAACCGCTGTGCATTTAGCTGCTGAACATGGACATACTAATGTGTTAGATGTTATGAGATCGACAAACACTTTGAGGATATCGAGTAAAAAGCTCGGCCTTACTCCTTTACACATAGCAGCATATTACGGACAAGCTGGTAATTCTTTTGAAAACATTGCTAACAGTAGGTACCTATTTTTTATATTTAGAACTAAACAATAAATTATTGTTTCAACAGAAACCGTCCGCGAGTTGCTGTCCCATGTGCCGGGGACTGTAAAGTCTGAAGCTCCAACAGGCGTATCTCTGGTCCCCGTGCTAGGATCAGAGTCCGGTCTGACTCCACTCCACCTGGCGGCCTACAATGGCAACGAAAACGTCGTGCGACTACTACTCAACTCAGCCGGAGTGCAAGTCGACGCCGCTAGTACAGAAAATGTCAGTAGAAAACGTTTATATATATAGTCTGGCCAGCCAAAAGTGCAGTAACAGTAGAAGTAATTAGCTATACCCATCCCATTTTTAGTGGTGAGGGTACTAGCGTATGAAAAAGACAGTATGATTATCTCTGTCTACGATTGAAGTATAACAGTTCCTGGCCAAACTATATTTGCTTTATAGTATCATTAAAATATTGTTGTAAAATAAAACATTTGTTAAAATCTTTACAGGGCTATAATCCTCTTCATCTTGCGTGTTTTGGCGGACATATGTCGATCGTAGGCCTATTATTAAGTAGATCTGCGGAGCTACTACAAAGCACTGATCGGCATGGAAAAACTGGCTTGCATATAGCATCTACATATGGACATTACCAAATGGTTGAAGTGTTACTCGGACAGGGCGCAGAAATTAATGCAACAGATAAAAACGGTTGGACGCCGTTACACTGTGCAGCAAAAGCCGGCCACCTTAACGTTGTTAAACTTTTATGTGAATCTGGAGCATCGCCTAAAAGTGAAACAAATCTAAACTGTGCACCTATATGGTTCGCCGCATCTGAAAACCACAACGACGTCCTCGAATACTTGTTACACAAAGAGCACGATACACAATCTCTCATGGACGACAAACGATTCGTTTACAATCTAATGGTGTGCTCAAAAAACCACAACAATTTACCAATAGAGGAATTCGTGCTAGTTTCACCGGCACCTGTTGACACCGCCGCTAAGTTATCCAACATCTACATTAATTTATCTACTAAGGTAATGTCATTGTTTCTACCTTGACATAATGTATATAGATACGTGCAGATAGTATCAAGTATTTAATATGCACTGTATGTCCGTCACAGGAAAAGGAACGTGCCAAAGACCTCATCGCCGCGGGAAAACAATGTGAGGCGATGGCCACTGAGCTGCTCGCGCTCGCGGCGGGCGCGGACTCCGCGGGGCACATCCTCACTGCCACCGATAACCGAAACATCGAGTTTCTCGATGTACTCATAGAGAATGAACAGAAAGAAGTCATTGCTCACACAGTTGTTCAGAGATATCTTCAGGTAAAATATAGGTAACTTTTTCTAAGTTACACGAAAAATATGCTAACTCGAGAAAATTCATGAAAATGTGCCAAGTACCAAATAAGTATTTATTTGTTTGTTTTAGGAACTCTGGAGAGGGAGCCTCAAATGGACTGGCATCAAGATTATGTTCCTTTTTTTCGCATTTATAATTTGTCCACCGGTTTGGATGGTGTTTTCTCTTCCAATTTTAAAATACAATAAGGTTCCAATTATTAAGTTCATGTCATATTTGACTTCACATATTTACCTCATGGTATTGTTAGCTTTAGTGGCAATTACGCCCATTTACAATTCTATATTTAGGGAGAGTTTAGTACCGAGATGGTACGAGTGGATGTTGCTCATATGGTTGAGCGGTCTTCTTCTGTTCGAGCTAACTAACCCCAGTGACAAGTCAGGCTTAGGGTGGATCAAAATAGCAGTATTACTATTAGGTATGATTGGAGTAGCCACGCATGTTGTGGGCTGGATATTTGTAGAAAAAAAATACTGGCCAACTCTAATGTACTGTCGAAATCAGTGTTTGGCTTTATCATTTTTACTAGCTTGTGTACAAATCCTGGACTTCTTGTCCTTCCATCATTTGTTCGGGCCTTGGGCCATTATCATTGGTGATCTCATGAAAGATTTGGGAAGATTTCTCGCAGTGTTAGCCATATTTGTGTTTGGTTTTTCAATGCATATCGTCGCGTTAAACCAGCCATTCAGGAACATTGTCAAACCTGAGGACGTAAAAATTGCAAGAACAGCTCGAAGAAAACTATTTTCCGACGGTGAGTGTGAATCTATTACATCATTTAATAAACCACAATCTTTTTTTAGTGATTTGTTTTGTTTTAGTATTACTGTAGTTAGGTTAGAATGTATGAAAGTGTATGCTATTAAATTATGTCTAATTATTAACCAAATTACATGATAGATGCTAATCTCCGATCGAAACGACAAACAAATGACGAACAATGGACAAATCCGTTGCCCGGGGAATCATATCGGAGAAAACAGGGGACGCCGACGGGACGTAAGTCCGAGTTAGAGACCAGTCTACGGGTCACTTTCATACGATGATCGCATATTATCTCGATGTGCTTATTTTCATTATGTTCTAATGACCCATGCATCCGCTTTAAAGCTTGAATGTTTACGTCACATCGAGAATGTTATCATCGTTGATTGAAATAAATGTAAAATATTTTTGTTTTGTTAGATGATTGTGCTGCTATACAACACCTCATGTGGAATGTGTTAGGACTTGTAATATACAATATATCGTTTTCTATAATTCATATCGTTAAATCAAATTTACGAATACGATATGAGTTATGGCAACGAAATGGTTTAGTTTGTCTTGTACCTAATTGTTAAGTCCCCGTAAACAATGCATATTCTGCTTCACTTGAGTCATGCGCGCGCTTTATGAAATCGTTTAGTAGGTACCCTATTTTGTGAATCACGACACAGAAAATGCATTGCGCGTCACAAGTCTAGATTTAGTGGAATGAGTGGCCGACCTCACGCATTTGATGGAGCAAGTTTTTTTGCGCATGCCGTGGCTGGCTTATGTCCTGCGTTTACTTTACACTGGTGTCTTGGCTCTCGAGGCACACTTTATGTTTCGGATATGTTTGGCTGATTGTCCTCAATGTGGCGCCGGGCGCGCACGCTGTCGATGTCTGTGACACCTAGCTGACTTAGAGGGAAGGGGTAGATTGATGCAATGACTCAAAATTATAAATGATTACTAGGTATACCTTTATAAATTATTTCACGACAGCCAGGAAATACCTAAAAGTTACGAAATACCACGCAAAACACAAAATCAAACGCTTTACATTATTATAAATTATCAGAAACTCGTACAAGGCAGATGGATTCATCATATTATTTTGTGACGTCACTGAATATGCCTCTTACTAACTCCTTAGTAAACATCTTTTACACGCTTCATAAAGAAGTAACTGGTTTAATACGATAGTACCTGTTGCATTTTTTTTTATCTCATTTTCTCTTGTTGAATAGACTAGTCTCAATTCCAATCTAATCATATCATTCATATTACAACATAGGACCTCCTATTTCAAACCTACAGAATTGTTTTCATTGTTTAACACCTAAGTATATCAGACATATCAGTCTACCCCATCCTTTCTCCTACATTATCATTTAAAGGCATTTTATCCAATATCTTTCACATCCCTTTCTGTTCACTCAAACCAAAGTTGCCGAATGTGTTTTTTCTATTTCAGTAATTGGTGTTTTAATAAATGTTTTATGTCACATGGAACGGCTCTAGAGTAGTCTAGAGCGTTATCACCGAGCATTGCATCAACCTAACCTATTCGTGTCTTGATGTTTGAGTAGAACCGAAAGAAGCTTGGCGTGAAATTTGAGTGTTGTCTTCTAGCGTCATTGTCAGCGATCGAGGCGTTCGAGAAATTGTTCTTCGCCCTTTTCGGCCAGCTCACCTTGTCGGACCTGAACTACGTCTCAGCCCTGCGGCCACTATGGAGCCAGAACCTGTTCAAGTTCGTGTTTGGAGGCTACATGCTGATGTCGGTAGTGGTGTTGGTCACGCTCCTCATTGCGATGATGTCGGACACTTACCAGCGCATTCAGGTAACTGCGTGTGTCACCTCGCGTTTACATTTGTTCGCAGTGACCATGAATCCGATATTCTCGTTCGAGCTGCTGTTCTTCGCGGTGTTCGGACAGACGACGACGGAGCAGACGCGCGTGCACCGCAACGACAGCAACGTGCAGCCGCTGTGGACCAACTATCTCTTCAAAATAGTGTTCGGGATCTACATGTTGGTGTCCGTGGTAGTGCTGATCAATCTGCTCATCGCTATGATGTCAGATACGTACCAGCGTATTCAGGTAACGTGCATTGGACACAAATCACTTATACTACACGCATTACTAATTGACACGCCATAACCTAAGAATAAATCTAACTAAACATGTGGCTAAATAAATGAAACAATTACAATTCATTACTTATGTGACATCGTTTACATCTATTATGTACACTTGTTTACGTCTAGGTATTACGTACACTCGTTTACGCACTTCTTATAACAAACCTGTTAGTTACCTAATAATCTACTTTCGATGTTTTATGATTAGGTACCTACTTACCTATTAAATCTTAAACAATATAATTGTAATGAGCAGTGTTCATAGATTTTTCAGCAAAACCGGTGCAGTTACTTTTTTTGTGAAATTGTTATTTAATTATGTAGCACAAAGGAATGCAAGTTCATGCCGAGTTGACCCCGACGCGTAAAGCAGGTAGCCGAATCCCGCTGGCCTATCGAGTAACGCCGGCGCCTCGCCGTTTTTTTTGCACCTACCATTGCGCGCGACAAGTGCGCGCGCCAAAACATCCGTTGGATCATCGCTTCAAGTGCCCAAGCCCCGCTACAGGGATGCGTCGCTTCACCCATGCCATCGATCGGTATAAAAGGGTCACCGGGTCAGGGAGCAAATCAGTTGACATCACGGTCGGCTCCAAGCCAGCATCTTGCTCCAGGTACAACAGTTTCCGGGTCGCACATTGCATAAACCCTGTATGGTCGCAATTTAGATCCACACAACTAAATATCTGGGCAAAGCTGTAGCGAACACCTTACTTAGTACGTAAAAAGCCCGTTCCGATCACACATTGCGTAAACCCTACATGGTGGCAATTCCGATCATACACGGTGAATTTCCTGCTTAAGCAAGGCGTAAGCCCAGTGCGGAGTTCGTCTCGTCCCGATCGCCCAAGCTATCTTTACGGTGAAAAGTCGCCTACTTCGTATAAAGTAATTAACAAAGTGAAAGTGCATACGTGTAAAGACAATTACGTGTACCAAGTGTAAAGACAAAGACAATCAAGTGAATCAATGTGTAATTACTACGGACTTCATTGTAACTTGTCGTAAATATGTATCTGTGTGTAATGGTGTGTCAATAAACGAATCTTATTGGAAAAGCTGTTTTGGTTGTTCTGCAAGCCTGGCCTGAAACCACGATCCCATTCTTATAAGAGTGCCGACTTATTGGAAACCCTAACCCAATTGGTCCGCGCACGAGAAAGGGACTAACACCAAATCCCCTTTGTCACAATTACCAACATCTCTACATTATTATTTAGTTCTGTCTCGCTTTGATTTTATTTGATTCTTGGTTCAAACAATTTAATAGCCTCAAAATAATAATAACCCTAGCACTGCACCAAAAATGCTGGAAAATCTACGATCACTGGTAATGAGTGATAACACTGATAACTAGCAATTTAACTCTTAATGCTGTATTAGATACACATTTACATAACACATAACTTTTTTAAACTCAGGATTTTTTATTTTCTAATTGATTTATGGCAAATTTTGTCGATTAATTGTAAAATACATGTAATTCATGTGATATAAAGTATAATACCTAATGGATTTCTTATTTTCTAATTGATTTATGGCTAATGTTGTCGATTAATTACATGTAATTAATGTGATATAAAGTATAACACCTAATCCTTATGTTTTATACTGCGCATGGTTTCATTAATTTACCATTAAGTATAAATAAAATAGTAAATAAGTTCAACAAAAACTTAAATAAACATATAATTTACCTAATATTTACGAGTACACATCTATATTCACTAATAAGCGTTCCCTTGATTTTCACCTACTCGTAGTACCTCAAACGCATGTTCATAGAACATAAGTTCTGTTTTTATTACTTCCCAGATACTATTTAGAGTGACAGTTTGATAGCCAATATACCTCGACTACCCTACCCTATCTGCTCACGATGCAGGCGGTCCCGGGTTCGAATCCTGGTAAGGGCGTTTATGATCAGGAATATTTGTTCCTGAGATATGGGTGCTCCCATGTATTTAAGTACATATTTATCTATTACGTATATCGTCGTCTTCTGACCAGATAGGGGCAACCAAACTGCAATTATAGTGTCTGGAATAACAAAAACAGAGTAGGTAGCGTTGAAGCCTGAAGGCTCTGAGCGAGGGTCTCAAACTATATCAGCTGTACATTTTTTCATGACCCTGATGGTAAGTAAGAAAATATGCGTTTGGGGCGCTGAATTTAACTATATACCAATTTAATTTAACTCGACTATATAATGACAAAAGATCGAGGCCTAAACCAAGCACCGGCTATAATCTGCTAGTGAGTTTTCTGCACATTGACAATGATGTTATCTAATGAACTGAACTTTATGTAACATGGCGGTGTTACAGGCCCAATCAGACATCGAGTGGAAGTATGGGCTGTCGAAGCTGATCCGCAACATGCACCGCACCACCACAGCCCCGTCGCCGCTCAACCTCGTCACCACCTGGCTCATGTGGCTCATCCACAAGTGCAAGGTTCCTATCTCTCTTCTATCTCACTTTCTACAGAGGCGATGTAGAGATATGTATGCATAGAGGAGGGAAGCCACAAATTCTTCTTATTATCAGGATTCGAGTTTTTTTATAGAGAAAAATATTGCGTGGCATTTTTAATTGAGGCAGTTAAAAAAGCAAGCGGCGTACCATCTTTTCCGCTCGGGGACTGCCGCCCAAAAAGACAAAAAAAATCCGCATAATTTGACCTATGAAAAGGTGCCGTCGGGGCCACGGCCCGCGTCGCCAGTTTTAGAAGCATAATAATCCCAGCTGTATGTTGGGGGTTTAGTTGATCTAATTTCACTTATTAAATAAAATAAACTTAATAAATCATTGAGACGACAAAAATTTGATTGTGATCACAATAACTCCATAACGGGAGTTTGTAATTAACGTTAGGTATTAGCATAACGTAAAAGAATTCGGACGATAGCATTAGCTGGATGCCATGCCAATTTGTAGATCCACTATACACTACATCATCATTGCTGTATTTAATTACACGCTCCATGAAGTCCCTTTGTTGACTACAGTCCTCCACTAAAAATCCTCAACTCATTGGCTCTTTTATTCCTGTGGATTGAAACACGACATTATATTTTCAATTATCAGATGAATAATTCAATTG
Organism: Pammene aurita; assembly: GCA_947086415.1. NCBI lineage: Eukaryota > Metazoa > Arthropoda > Insecta > Lepidoptera > Tortricidae > Pammene > Pammene aurita. The sequence goes on from OX352290.1 coordinate 16,412,146, forward strand.
GCAAAATCCTTTGTTTGATTGAATACAATCGTCACACACGGGACGTTTATGGTACACACACATGCCTATTAATATTTAGTGAGATGCCACTAGCACAAATCAAGTCGTCCGTTCGAAAATCAAAATATTGGTTATTTAGTCATTAACCATCGTTACTTTAAACATGTTTTTGAACAATTATATGCACTTGCACGCCATCTAGTGACGCTCCATTAATACCATTGCACAGGGTCGCATAACAAAGAAGAAGCGTCCAAGCCTGGTGCATATGATTGGATTGCAGAGGCAGGACCAGATGAGCGCGAGAACCAAGGCCGGTGCCAAGTGGCTGTCCAAGGTGAAGAGGGGACAAGTGGTGCCCAAAGGTAAAGCTAGCAAGTACTCAAGTACTCGATATTATTAGTTCCAACTTATTAATTATGCTGTCAGGCAGTCTTTAGCATAATTATATTATGCATGTAAAATCGACCAATTGATTTCCGGAGCCTTGAGGAATAAATATACACTAGGACCGGGCCGTATAATTCAAAATGATCGAATTAAATTTTTGGTTGTTTTATTTATATATCTAGAGTAGGCCGTAGGCAGCCTTACCTCATCGAGTAGCAGATTTCGGCTTATGAAGGAAAAGTCGGTGAAAAGTTATGTGTTTTTAGTACTTGTCAGAATGAGCTAAACTTGGAGCATTTGTAAAGTCAGCAAAAACATGCAATCTCCATTATATTATCCACCTCATCGAGAAGCAAGTTGAACCTTCTGCCATTCGAATCGAATGTACTAATCAACCTGGTAATAACAAAAAATAGTAGCTGGCCTTAAACTTGGAGCTTTTGTTATTCAGCCAAATTGTATGTTTTAAAGTGAAAATCGACTAATGCAAATACGACGTGCAAATGAGTTCACGGGATGGTTTAAATGCAGTGTTACGTGGTACATGAGATAGTATTTATCAACAAGTGAGAAAAAATAAGAGGTCGCATTGCACAAAATTGGCAACTTCATGAGACTAACTTATCAAAAATAATTAAAATAATTAACCTAGAAGAAAAAAATAATGCCATTCGAAATAACTCATCGACTATTAAAGAAAAAAAATAAAAAGGTCTGCGTGTGGCTACCACTATTTTTTTGGCACTTCTGGAATGGTCCACGTGCCCACTTGCTAGTCGTTGAAGTAGTTCTTGAAAAAATTTAGAGCAACGAAACCCGTCAAGTAAGATTGTAACACTATACTTATTGCTTCTGTATTGGCAGCTTTTAATGGGTCGGTCTTATTTATAGAGGACGGGGCCTATATTTAACATTGGAACAAAAAACATTGCGTATTATTTCGGAAACAGAAACAGTAGGCGAAACACTATGAATTAAATTATACGTCGTTTTGGACTACTTTCCCCCTATACAATTTAATTATTTATAGAATTTCTCATAATACTGCAATAAAACCAAAACTCTATAAATTGTATTCTTAAAGCGGTTTGCATTCTTTGACCTCCTCCAATGAACAGCTGCCAGATGTCCGTATCTAGAAATAAGCATAGTATATCAAACTAACGAGAGGAGTTTCTTCGCTCTCATTATTGTGTCATATCTAGATCAAATGCAATCATAAATGTTATCCGTAGTAAATTAAAAAGCATACTCAACTAGAAAATAATACAAGAAAAAAACATTTTAAACATAAAAACTGAGTTTACTACGAAATGACGTGGCTTATATCTGTCGTGGCTAGCTCTCCGTCTACAAGTTTGGCTGAGGCATAAAGCTCTATAAATGGAGTACGCTTCGCCTCATCTTTCCAAACAAAAAAGTCTGCCAAAATCTGAGGGGGGCGAGGTAGCACGCATGTGATGTTTTCTAGTCAAAGGTACATCATTGTCGGTTGTTAATACAGTTTATTTCTAAATGCATTTTTATGGCAGCAACGCTTTATTGACAACCGACAAAGATGTACCTTTGACTTGAAAACACCAAACATATTTGACATATTCTTTTTATACTTCATAACACTAAATGGAGCAATAGATAGTCGACTGTACATATGTTAACATATGGTTCATTATTGGATGCAGTCTTTGCAAATGTCAAACAAAAAAGCCAAGGATCATTTTTGATTGTATTTTTAAACAAAATATAGAAGACAGCAATCCTTAAGCGCGTTAAATATGGAGAAATGTCAAACGTCAAATAGTTACTGCCCGTCAGAAAGAAAACGATTGTCTTTGAATCGATTCTGTAAACGAAGCTTGATTTTCGATTTAGGATAAATCTTTTATTACGAAAGTAATGATAAATAAAGTAAAACTTTACTTACATCTGAAATGGTATTTCATCTTTTTGTAAACTAGACGAAATATAACATTTTTTACATCCAAAAACAGCGCATAAGGGCATTTTCACGGAGCTTGTTATCCATCGACAGCGATGACGAAAGTGCGTGACATCGATTATTAAAATAGTTTTTATAGATGTACTAGATTTTCCTGCCAATACTTTTGACAGAGGGGAAATGATACCTAAGGCCTCTCCTGGTTTAGAACTCTCTGGGCTGAGGCTACCAAGTACTAAAGTAAGTTTGTGTAAGGTAGTTTTAAGTTGACATTTTGTTTTTTATAATTAAAAAATATATATATATTTACCGTGCATTTGCCCTACTTACATATGCCAAGTTCTGCTATTCGTGTGCTATGAAGAGGTAGGGTTGCCTACGGCCTACTCTTGATCTATTACAGTTGTCAAAGAACTTTATAAAACTATATACCTATTATTAGCATACTTATTCAATATGTCCTCAAATTTGACACCTATTGTAACATGAGGAAACCGAATAATTTTAACAGCGTATTCCTGATCATAATTGGAGACTAAAATGTCGTATAAACTTTTCTGGAATTCAGCTAGTTTCAGAGTTATTTATTTATTAGCCTAAGTAATACAATAATTATGTAACTGTTACGTAATAAAGGGTCCTTAAAATACGAGTGGGCACGCCGCAGGCGAGTTTCATAATAAGATCACACGAGTTTTCAAGGCCTAATTACGTACAGTTGCATACACTGCTTTATCTACACTCATATTATATATCCTAAATAAAGTGTTCGGAAACCATAGAATGACCGCCATTGCACCGCCATGGCCAACTCGATTGTACCGGCGGTCGCGCGGGCGTGTGCCGTTGGTTGGGAAGGAGCACAGGATTTACATTATGTTATCAAATTCGATGTTCGGAATTTGAAACTCATAACGTATCAATATATGAGCATGTAAAGTTAAAATTACGTTACTGCCACAGATAAAAAGCTTATCATAGTAAAATCGGTTGTGGTAATGCTAGCCATTGCCTACCGTTTTTGAACACGTTTTAGAAGACTTACAATGTGAGTGTAGATAAAATATTTTATAAATTTTATGTGTTAGTTTTTTTTTTAATGTAATTTTGTCAAGTTAGTTTTTTTATTATTATTCTGTATTTCAGTGAATCCCATTGTTTGCCCAACAATGAGTTTCAGAGTTACTACCAATTAAATAAAAAAACATTTTTTATTGTGACTCGGCGCAAAACCCGTTTTTGATGGCGATTTCACCCTTTATGGGGTCTAGTCTAGACATTCTTATTGACAGATATCTAAGTGCCAAGGAATACTTTACGTAAACTATTTTTTACAAAAAAAAAGTACTAACTGAAGAACAAATCAAATTATTTTTAATAAATATTTTGATTTGTTTATTTTTGAGTAGACACACTACTATTTATATAAATCATAAACTTATATAGATGTCATATACAAAGGAAAAAGTGACCTAGGCCCCCCCACCCCTGCCCCAGCCCTGGACACCGGAGGCCTAGGTCACTTTTTCCTTTGTATATGACATCTATATAAGTTTGAAAAGTACTAATTTATTTTAATCTACAGTTTTACCAATAACGTTTATGTTTTTATGTTCAAAAGCATTTAAAAAATTGAAAAAAAAAAGCAAAAAAATATTTTTTTTTGGCGAAATTGACCTAAATTCATAAAACATTTATATTACTCCTTATGACCTCAGGAATTCGTGGTTAAAATCTCTCGCAATGCTCACGAGCACCGTGTATAATATACTCGTAATTTACAAGTCGTACATATAACATGTGTATTACTGTCCTAGATTCTACGCGTCTCTCAGTGGTGCACCTGAGCCCGCTGGGATCGCAGATGAGCTTCAACAACATGACGCGGATAGAGAACGTCGTGGACTGGGAGATCATAGCGAAAAAGTACCGCGCGCTCATGCGAGACGAGGCCGACGAGCCGGTCACTAAGGAGGCCGACGCAGAAGAGGCCGACAACACGTCAGAAATAGTCCCCAACAATGTAGGAGCACCGACTTGAAGTTATCAGGAGAAATTGGGAAATGTGTTTAGAATGTGAATTTGTCATGTGAAGAGCCTCTCCCTACTTGTACTACAAAGATGCCTGTATGCGTGTCATGAAATTTTGAACGAAGTTTATGGAGAAATCCGGAGTACCAAAATCTTGTTCTTTTCTAATCAGCGTATGAAAATTAGTTTATTATTATAATTTAAAATGATACAAGAACAAACAACACAATACTGCTCGGAACAAGAAATCCTAAAAAGAGGATTCAACATTATTTTGTAGTCAATAGCATATTAGGAGATCATGAATCGATTCTATATTTTCTTGTGGAAATTACCTATATTGTTGATCTTCTAAGCTCTCAGTGTCACAAGTGCCCGTGTACCTACTTATAAATGATCATTCAATCATTTTGGAATAATTTAAGTACCATGAACCTCGGTAAATTCACAGTCACCGTGACCAATGTCAAGGCCGTCCCATACAAGTGTGATTGCGAACCGAATTTTCGCAATACGTTATTGCAACATTTTGTTTTCGTGCATTTAGTAAAATAGCATAGACGTATCTGAACACGTGAATTGGTGCATTCTCTACCCGGTGGGCTTTCTATATGTAAATCAGACAATTTAACACTTTGCAAGGTAATTCACAAAAAAGATCCAGCACCATGCTGTAGGCGGACCAGTGTAACTCTGACCACCGGTCACAGTGTATAAATTATAAAAATATTAATATCAAAGCAGATATGATTAACGTTTGAACTTTCAAGACATTGAAATAGGGTCGAAAACATACCATTGCTTAAATACAGTTCGCGCACGAGGTCCGAAGAAGCAAAATAAACTCCGCTCACCGCCCACCCCCTTGCGCCAGGTGCCCGGGTGCAGTGCACACCAGTGTTGACCGAACGTTAGTGTAATTGAAAATAAAAAATTGAAGATTGAACCACGTTAGTTAAAATTGAACACTAATAGTTTAATGCAAATTGATTTCAATTAGAATTGAAATTAATTGTAACTAACGTGTTAATCCTTTGCGAATAACTAATAATTGAAGATATTTAATTTTTAGTCTTTCTCAAAAATTGAAACATTAATATAATTTTTAGTGTAGATTAAATTGGTAATTGACATTAATAATTTACCTAACTAAACGCGAATTTAGGTTAAGCTACGAGGTTTTGATTTTTGTTTCGATTTTGACTCTGGCCTCGGGGGCTTGTATTAATAAGTAATGGGACCGGTATCATAAGATGGAGGTCATACTGGACCCTGAGGATCCCTACTGGATCTCGGGTTTGGCGCATCATAGACTCATGCTGTTTGGGCTCATTCGACTTGTACTGATGAGCAGATGGTACCGGTATCAAAACTGGAACTCATGCTGGACCCTGGGGATCCCTACTGGATCTCGGGTTTGGCGCATCATAGACTCATGCTGTTTGGGCTCATTCGACTTGTACTGATGAGTAGATGGTACCGGTATCAAAATCTGGAGCTCATGCTGGACCCTGGGATCCCTACTGGATCTCGGGTTTGGCGCATCATAGACTCATGCTGTTTGGGCTCATTCGACTTGTACTGATGAGCAGATGGTACAGGTATCAAAATCTGGAGCTCATGCTGGACCCTGGGGATCCCTACTGGATCTCGGGTTTGGCGCATCATAGACTCATGCTGTTTGGGCTCATTCGACTTGTACTGATGAGCAGATGGTACCGGTATCAAAATCTGGAGCTCATGCTGGACCCTGGGGATCCCCACTGGATCTCGGGTTTGGCGCATCAGAGACTCATGCTGTTTGGGCTCATTCGACTTGTACTGATGAGCAGATGGTACGGGTATCAAAATCTGGAGCTCATGCTGGACCCTGGGGATCCCTACTGGATCTCGGGTTTGGCGCATCATAGACTCATGCTTTTTGGGCTCATTCGACTTGTACTGATGAGCAGATGGTACCGGTATCAAAATCTGGAGCCGGTACTGGAGATGGTACCGGTATCAAGATCTGCTCATCAGTACAAGTCGAATGAGCCCAAACAGCATGAGTCTATGATGCGCCAAACTCGAGATCTAGTAGGTAGACCTAGGGTCCAGCATGAGCTCCATCTTGTGATATTGGTCCCAACTTCCAAACCCGAGATGCAGTTTTAACGTTAATTATTAGTGTAAGACAGGATTAATTTAGTTACACTAACGTTAATGTAATTAACTGTTAATCATATTAAATTTTCGAGACGTTAGTGTAACTAATAGGTTAATTCTAATTGACGGTTAGTGTAATTAACGACGTCACAAAATCAATGCAAACTAACGTTAGTAAAAATTGATGTTAGTGTAATTGATTAGTTACGGAATTAATCTTCAATCTTATTGATCAATTTTCAATTCTAATTGAAATTAACGGCCAACACTGGTGCACACCCTCATTCTTTCTACATCCACGAATTCATAGACCTCGTAAGTGAAACATACCTTTATCGTTTGCTTACTTAAAATTGAAAATGACGGAACTACGGAAATACTTATTTAAATTATTTGCAAGAAAAATATGAATTTCATTTGATTATAGGTATTACCTAATCACTTAATGAAAAATAGAGATAGGTACAATCTGTATAATAAACATCATCGGAAGTTGAATATACCACATCGTAGATACCTTATGTTTTCACCAATGTAAATTCCAAACCGCAAATTTCCCACTGCGGTGACGATCAATTTTCCAATTTATTTATAAGAACACGAGTATAAGGTAAACCTTCAAGTGTTTAACAGCCTAAGGCCTACCTCCTACCGCCAACATATAGCGAGAGTCGTAGCGTAGCAATTAACGAGTTTCTTTTCTAACCGAGCATGTGTGTTCTTCAAGACTACAACCTAATTAATGTACATGCCACGCACTGAGGCATTTAAGTTACTGTAAATATAAAATGCATGGTAGATATGAAAAATCCTCGGTATAGCAACATTTTGTACAATAACTTTTTTAACTTTACGATTTCAGAATTATAATTAGGTCAAGGTTTAAGAAATAAATAACTAAATAAGTTAGCATTTTGCCCTTAAAATTCATCGTTAAGTTAATCTTAATTATAAATATTAAGATACTTTTGACATGGACCGAATGTTTGTGATAGTTAAAACAATATTTTTCCATCTAAATAGGAATAGTAACTGTTAATATAATGTAGAGTTAGATATTCAAACCAATTAAATCTGTCCTACTTGTTCTTTTAGAAACCTAATCATATTTTTGTAAATAAACGTGTTGTGCATTTGTGTATTTGCGTTGTTTTTTTTCTGTTAGTTATGTTTTTTTTTACATAAAAAAGCATTTCAATGGAAATTAAGGAATAGTTTCGAAAGGAACAAACCAAAATGTTAAGAAGGTACAGTCACGAACCCAGATTGTTGAGTCACTTGCCATGGTTCTTAATTATCCCGTGTTATGAATGATCGATGTTTACCGACTAGCTGTCAACTGTCAGTTATATTGGTATTTACACGGCTAAATTACGAGCAATGGCAAGTGGCTCAACAATACAGTCACGACGTACAGTCGTACTGTAAAAATCTGATTATAAATAATAGGGTACCTATGCACATTCCAGTATGTAATTATGCGTGTCTATGCAGGTAAGGTAGACATGACTGTGACTGTGCAGTGCGCGCAGTTGAACAAATTACCTTTCAAGAACTTAGAAAGCACTTGCTTATTTTGACAACCTTGCATTATCTTATAATAGTAAAGTGCGAAATAATTATCTATTATCTATGTACACGTATACATACCTACCGTAAACAGCTTGATTTTTATTCTAGAAATATAAATAGGCTGATTAAAAGAGACACGTATTTTCATGGATTTGTAGACATTTCACAAAATTAATTATAAGCAAACTTTCTTAATTAAGTAATCATTTTGTTATCAATTGTGTGAGTCACACAAGTATTTTATTTTACACTTACGCCCTAACAACATAACGGGGTAACAGCGGAATTCAACAGAAAACAAATATAATTAATTTAAGTATACAATAGAAAAATGACCTTTACTTTTTGCGAAGCAGTTTGTAGATAGGTACGCCTTGGAAGACTGACAACTAACCATGCGTTAATTCCTTTTTAGGGTTCCGCAGCCAAATGGCAAAAAACGGAACCCTTTATGGATTCGTCATGTCTGTCTGTCTGTCTGTCCATCCGTATGTCACAGCCCTTTTACTGGGAAACTATACGCCGTATCTGAATAAAATTTAGACATAAGGTGTATTTTGTATGCCGCTACTTAATTATGTAGTTAAATTTGAAAAACAAAATTTAGGGGGGGGCGCTCCATACATGTAACTAAATTTCAAAAAAATTGTTTGAACCAAATATCAACATGTGACACATCAATCGATAGGTCTTTAAAAATAACATTGAGGTTTCTTTGACCATTTTGTGATTAAGTGAATATTTTCTAAAATAATCGCTTCGAAAGTCAGAAATATTGTGTTCACCCACCTGTAACTTTTGAACGGTAAGTTTTGAATATACTTTCTACGAAATTTTTTTGAACATTAACGATTCAGCCGTTTTTGAGTTATCTCAAAAAAACTTCTGCCATATGCATCAGATACGACCTTTTGGTATTAGTTTGGTTCTTATTCCATTGAAGGTACGGAACCTAGGAGGGTTCCGCGTGGTCCGACGCGCACTTGGCCGTTTTTTTATCTGATTTAAATGATCTTCACCGAGCTGTAAGTTATACAAGGTGTAACAAAAATGCTGGTGATCCGTTTAAGGGCATAATTGGAATCGAATTCTAATTATGAAAAACTAAGAAAAAAATATTTGGTTTTATATGGAGGGTCGGCCGGCTGAGATGACGTGTCCCATACAAAGGTTTTTATTCAAAAATGTCCGGCAAGGTTGACTTTTACGGTTAAAAACTAGGCGGCGAAATGCCTAGTTTATGGTCAAATAAAAATTTAAAAGTTACGGAAATTGCAGGCTCGATTTCGCGACATAAATGTTGCATACAAATTCCATTTATGTCGAGGTACAAACTTTTTAAAAAGTTCAACAGCCATACAAAAATAAAGGCAAAGGTCCTAAACAGCCAAAACACAACATCGGTATTTGTTATTTATAATGTTGGTACCGCGACTTTTTAGTTATCTCAAATAGCTTACGGTAAATTCAGAAGAAAAATACACTTCAAACTTTTTAATAAAAAAATATAATGGCGGCAAAGCTGAGCGTGTATCGCGAACATAGAAAATTGTAGTTTCGAATAAATCTGTCTCTCTCACTCAAAATGAGAAGCGATGGAGATAGAGATAATTATAGGATTCGAATCGAAATTCGATGCTCATGGTAGTGGCCATTCTTTTAACCTAGAAGTTATCCTGAATATATTATTTATGTCAGTATTGTTTGTTGTTCATCAACGTTGGCTGTTTTGCATTATTTTTGAATAAAGCACTATATTGGACTCGGCGTGAAGGGCCATTGCTGGCTTCGTATTAAATTAAACGGACTCCTAAAGTCGTCCATTTAAACGTAATACTCAGCCATCAATGTCCTACTTCACCTCCTCGACAGTAATGTACTATTTTTTTTCGCGTCCAAAAATTTTTTCTCCTACTTTTTCTTAGATACCAATTATGCTCTTAAACGGATATGATACGGTATTTTTGTTACATCCTGTATATGATGAGTATTGTTACGTTTTAAACCGTCGTCAACACATACCAAACTAATAGAACATGTCCAATTTACGTAATTGTTCTAAAATAATTTACAATATGGGTCCATAACAAACTAAGTGTGAACGTGAACACTATTCCTATTATATTTTAATTAGTTGCAAAATTTCTAGTATAATACATCGTACGTCGTGTACTTAACTCACGCAAGAAATCTGACTTACTTACATATTTAAATAAGCTCGGATTTTTTATGCTCTGCATAGATTATGTAAAGCGGCCTGCTCAGAATTACCAATTAATTACTTACCTATAAAATTAACTAGATTCAGCACGATCATTGTGTACACAATATATAATAAATTCTAACCAATAATTACAAGTAAGAGCTCAAAAATGCAAATGATAATAGTTTCGACAGCTCGCTGCGTCGTTTCATATCAGTAGGGTGCGCAGACTCTGCTAAACGTGCGCACGGCCGCGCCGCACGATCCGTTCAGTTTCAGTGTAAACAAACAAAACAAAATGTGGAGTCAAAAGTGCTCATGGATAATATTATTACTTTTTATAGGTATTTAAATTATATGTGTTTTTCTTAATTATTTAATGTCATTAGTAAATCGGGTTTCAACTAAAAAAAAATATGTGTTCACTAAATAGTTTTTTTTTATGCAATAGAAAAAATAAACCTATCGTAATTTAGATAAGTACATAGTTTTTATACCGGCTCTTGATAAATTATATTTTCTATTGCCTTGCCTCAAATAGGTACGTTAGAAATGCAGGTAAAAAAAATTGAAAGGATGAGATAACTGAACATTTTTAATCGACTCAATTACATTTAGTGAGAAAAATGGAAAAATTAACAATGAAATAAGTGCCTACCCTTTTTTTATACAATTAGGTAATTTGATATAAAAGGTGAATTTAAAAATAATAATTAAGAAGTTTAATTTGTCGTCAACTTAATTTTAAGTAAGTAACAGTTCAACAATTTTCAATTATACCGAATCCAAGCAAAAGCTTTATTCATCAATTCATGTTTATTCCAAAAAAGAAATCAACCGTTAGAAAATAATCCACGTTTTATAATTAACGAATAAATTACACGCGTCACGCGTCCATAGGCTACGGTAACTGCTTACCATCAGGTATGTTTGTTTGCCACCGTAGTGGTATAAAAAACTAACGGAATCAAGGATTAGGTAATAATTAATCATACCTATTAAAATAGGCGTAAATATAATGTCATGACCATGAACATGAATCGTGATACAAATATTGCAAATGGTTAATTAGTGTAGTTTTGAAGCAATTTTTTACATTTTTACGCAATTTTTTGATAAAATTTATAAAATACGACGGCCTTTTAAATATAAATTTTTTAATGTCTAATAATATTCTATTGAAAGAGTCATCATTCCAAAGTTTTATGCCTACAACTGATTATATTCAAAACAATAACATTTATGTCATCTAATACCTATTAATTATAATGCAACACATACGTAAATTATGCAAGGTGTAACAAAAATGCTCGTGATCCTTTAAAGAACGCGTCGTCCGTCCAGTGGCGAACTCATTGGGGGGATTGTATTACAGATTGTATAAGTTTACATGTGTCTGTTTGTCTGTCTTTAGCACCATAGCACTAAAACGGTTGAACCGATTCAAATGCGAGTTTTTCATTTTAAAGCAGAATTTCCAGCGCGTGATTATAGACATGTTTTATTACAAGCAAAAAGTTGAAAAACTGTAACCCGACTATGGAAAAAAACATGTTGAAGTCGGTTAAAATGTAGCCTATGTTACTCGGGCCATAATGACGAATCGATAAACAACTTATTCATGAAAATCTGATAAATAGTTTAGGCGCTATGGAGGAACATATATAAATACGAACATACATAAAATCTTAAGCCAAAAGGAATTTTGGTGTCGCCGTAGTTGGGTAAAAATTAGTTCATCCATAAATTAGTTTTATTAAATTTTTAATTTATTATAGTTAGCTTTATCATATATTTCATAATTCACTCCGCCTTACAGGTATTTTTCACAGCACGCGAGCGGCTTGGTTACGCTGCTACAAAGGGTAAGTGTATTTTACATCTACATACCTACAGTCGTAATTTTATTACCTGGAGGAAATAAGATTTGAGACCGATGCATAACGCAGGCGTTAGCAGCACGGCTCTATCTAGTCTATCTGTTACCTCTTCACGCTTAAACCGCTGAACCGATTTAGATGAAATTTGTTATAGAGATTTTTTGAATCCCGGGAAAGGATATAGGGTAGTTTTTATCTCGAAAATCAACCCTTAACGAGGTGAAAACGGCGTTGGAAGTTTATATGGGGAATTTTTAACCGCTGAATCGACTTAGATGAAGCTTGGTATAGAGATAGTTAGAGTCCCGGAAAAGTAGGTAAGGGTTCAAAAAGGGGGGTGGAAGTTAATATGGGGAATCGATAACCTCTGAACCCATTTAGTTGGGTATGGAGATAGTTTGAGTCCTGGGAAAGGATATACAGCCTTGGCCAAAAGTGTTGAGCATAGCTCTTTTTTGTTTACAATTTTGATGTTAAGTATTAATTCCCTATCATAATAATGTACGATGACGTACAATGTTATATTTTATTGATATATCTAGAAAACTTTACTTAATAACACTTTCAAGGTACCTATAAAATATGAAAAGTGGAGATCCCAAAAATGCGAATTTAGGTCGGTGCGAAAAATTATATGCAGTTATTATAGTTAGAGAGCCCACGACACTGAACCTAGTTCGATAAGTCTCCTAGATGAGATATAAAGCCTGACCAGAAATATATGATTATTATCAAGAGGGCGCTATTACTCTCATTTATATGGCAACAGTTCAGTATAATCATAGAGCTCTATGGTATGGTGAAGTCTTGATTTGTTTACCTGTCAGCTCTGATGTCAATTTGAAAATGAGTCACAGCGAAATAGTTTCATTTCCCGAGCGTATTATTTACAGCAGTTTATTATATACACTATTTACAATGTTTCGCTCTTAAGTATGGACAATTTTGGGATTTTTTGTCGTCTATTATTTAATTTTCAACACTTTATAATTATTCAAGTAAACTGCCACAAAGACAGTGACAGCCTATTATGCACTCACACATGCATAATCATCCTGTCATTAAAATTATTGCTAGTGTAAGAAATTAGTTCACATGAAATTCCGCAACATGGTGCATGATCATATATTTCTGGTCAGGCTTTATATAATTAGTTGCATCTTTAATGGGGGAACACGACATGCCGATGCTGCAATCCAAAAAAAGTGGTGGCGTATTTTAATTTTTTTCTTCAGAAAAAAAAACCGGTTACTAGTACGATAAGTCTCCTTAGATTTCCTTTGTTCCTCGAAACAGGGGAGGGGCAGGGCTACACGATAATGTGGTGCTGCAAGCCCCCATACGTGGCCTTGTCAGTGGCATCAGCATCAAAAGATTGTAGATGTATGAAAAAACAAAACGCCTGATCTTTTTATAACAAAAACAAGATGTTATGTAACCTAAACTTAGCGCCTGAACTACAACAAGATGTCATGTTATTAAAATGATTTTATATTTTAAAAGGTCAGGCGCTTTGTTTTTTCATACATCTACAATCTTTTGATGCTGCTGCCACTGACAAGTCCACGCACAGGGGCTTGCAGCACCGCATTATCGTGTAGCCCTACCCCTCCCTTGCTTCGAGGAACAAAGGAAATCTAGGAGACTGATCGTACTAGAATCCGGTTTTTTATTAAAAAAAAAAAAAAATTTAATATGCCACCACATTTTTTGTTTTCAGCATCGGCATTTCTTGTTCCCCCATTAAAGACGCGACTAATTATATATATATATCATCTAGGAGACTTATCGAACTAGGTTCAGTGTCATGGGCTCTCTAACTATTACTTTCAACAAAACATGCCTGTTCAGTTTGAATTAATTGATAAAATAACTTCAAAAAAGATAGAAACGCCGGTCTAAACTTTCGAGATTTGTATGAAAATCGCAAGGGTGCTCAACACTTCTGGCCAAGGCTGTAAATATGTAGTTGTTATCCCAGAAGTCATTCCTTAAGGGTGTAAAAAGGGGAGTCGATTACGAATTCCACGCAGACGAAGTCGCTGGCAAAAGCTAGTTAGTTTATAAAACATTCAGAAAAATGGCAGAAGCAAAACAAACAAAATCGAGTTTGCGGAGTACTCAAAATCACAATACTAAATTAGATTATGCATTGTTACAATTTTTAAAACTTTATTCATATTTAAATGTTTAATTAATACGTTAACTATTTGTGATTCTTAGCCGAATATTGATATTTTAGGCGTACTAAATTTATTATACTGTGGATACATATATATACCTTCAGGATGAATTAACTAGGTAGGTACACGTGCCGTAAACGTATAAGAAGTAAAAAGTATTCAATTCACATTAAAATATTTGTTTTGGTAAAGGTAAATAAATAAACCCAGCCTCCGAATTAGATAATAGTAGAATTAATAATAGTTAGAGCCGCTCGTGACGTTACACGTTCTGTTCTTATTTATAGTTCAATGCCATAGAAGCAAGGTAAGAATAAGAATAACTTTTATTGTACATATAGACATCATGTTACATAATAGGTGCACAATAGGAATTTTGTACAGACAAGTCGGTGTGGAGTGGTCAAACTTTCGACCCCTAAACTAGGTAAAAACCTGTGCCTTAGGGGCTTGAGTTCTTCCAGGTTCAATGTCATAACAATTTCAGTTTGTTCGTGTAACAGCAGTAAGTGGTATCAATTTAACTAGTTGCTATGTTAAGGTGGATCATTTTTAAGGTTCCGTAGTCAACTAGGAACCCTTATTGCATGTAACGGAAATTATGTCGGTTATAATAGCAGGGCCGGCCCGTCCATATAGGCAAACTAGGCGATCGCCTAAGGCGCTCGTATTAGGGGGGCGCCAACCGGCGGCATCGAAAAAAAAAACAATTTGTGAAGGCTTCTATCTGTATCTAAATACACACTTTTCAACAAAAATATTTTAAAATTGGCGACACAGTGCCACCACAAAGACTTATATAATGGGATTGTCAACACTTTCTCGCGCTCAGTCTCAAAATTAATAAAGCAACTTAAGCAACATACGTAGAGACATAAAGAGAGACGTCGTACAGAGATTTTTCATATTAAATACCTAATATTACAATCTTCCTAAAGGCGGTTGAAATTTTGATAGTTTTTGTGTGGTATTGTCATTGTCAATAATCAATCTGGGGTTACGAATTAAACATACTCGTAATTGCTATATACGATTATCTTCAGAATTGGTTAACGTAAAATTAAAAAAATAAAGTTGGTAGATAATCGATTCTACTCTCGATTGTAAAAAGACAATTGGTTTTGCGTTATTTCGGTTTCACGTTGTATACGAGTACATCGAGATGAGACAGAAATGTGTCAGTTTTTCAATGTTAATCCTAAATTTAAATTTTGTTTAATTAAGTCCCGAAGTTTTTTTTTTTAAAGTCCCGATCATTTAAAGCCAAAAATATTATATAAACTTTTCTGGATTTCACCCAGTTTCAGAATTAATTTAATACCAATTAAAAAATTAAACATGTATTGTTGTGTTTATGTGTCGCCCTTTTGGGCTTAAAAAGCGCTAGTAGTCTGGTGGTAAGACGTTAGACTTTAAATCCAAAGGTCTCGGGTGCAAACCCCGAGTTTTTGGAAACTTATGTACAAAATATCATTTAATAGTCAATTTTCGTTGAAGGAAAACATCGTCAAGAACCCGGATCTAATCCCAATAAGGTATAGGTTCCCTTCTGCGTTGGAAGGTCAGGTGGCAGTCGCTTTCGTAAAAACTAGTGCCTTCGCCAATTGATGAGATTAGATTGCCAAACGGACCCCAGGTTCAACTGAGCCGTGGCAAAAAGCCGGGACTAATGGGAAGAGGATGATGACCCTTTATATTCATCTCAGGAGAACGCAGAGCGCCTTTAGCAGGGGGCTTGGATTAGGTAGGTACCCAAAAAAATCCACAGTATTTTTTGTTCCATTCACGCTTTCCCCCATAGTGCCAAAGAGCTCAATGAGGACTCAGTGTGTTGACGACGAGGGACCCTCATGTTCCCTTAGCCGTCATCACAGCCGTCGTCATCCTTATTGTAAAAGGTCGGCAACGCGCATGTGACACCTCTGGAGTTGCAGGCGTCCATAGGCTACGGTAGCTGCTTGCCATCAGGTGGACCGTATGCTTTTTTGCCACCGTCGTGGTATAAAAAAATAGTGGACGGTGTACGAGCCCAATTTCAAAGAAAAACCGCTAATCGATGTACAGTTTAGCCATTTGGCACACATACTAGAGGTCAAATAATTTTTATTGATCCGCAGTTCTTTAAAAAAATCCTTTAGAACGGGAGGTGCAGTCATTTTATTTTGTATAGGAAAAGATATATTTTTTCCGAAACCTATCACGTGTGAAATGGCTTTTTAAGACGATTCTAAAAATATAACACATAATTACATTTAAGCATTTTTTTAAATAATTAAAACAAAAATGATTTTCAAAACATACCAAGTTTGGGCTCCTTGAATCCATATACAAATTTTCTGATATTTTTGTTGTACAATATACCCCAAATGATACGGTATATCCTCATATCTAAGCCCAAAAAAGCAATTTTGAAAAAAATATCCTTTTTTTTTCAATTTTCATAAAAATTAAAAAAATACTAAATGAAATTATTTTCAAAATTGCTTTTTGGGGTTAGATATGAGGATATCAAGTATCATTTGTGGTATATTGTATAACAAAAATATCAGCAAAATTGTATATGGATTCGTGGAGCCCAAACTTGGTACGTTTTGAAAAGGCATGTATTTAACCAGGCTGCTAAATAATTGAATTTGGGTAGCTATAAAAAATAAAAATGGGTACCAAAATTAATAGGTTGGCGACTAATTTGGGGCCGTTTATTATCTCAATATGGGCTGTTTTTTAATGTCTTAATAGCCATTGTTTAACTATAGGTAGGTATCAAATAATTATATTGAAAACTGAATTTATAACTGGGAAGCATTTTAAGAAGCCTTTTTTAAATCGAAAACGATTACTTATTAAATTAGAAATAAGGTACTTTTAAAATATTTAGGAAGCAATTAAAGTGAATTACATATTCAATATAAAATGGATTCTTAAAAAGTTACTAGGGTCTATGAATATTGGTAGGTAGGTACCTATAAGTAGGTAAGTATCTATAGTCAGATATCTAGAACCAAAATTCATATCCCACATATGATTTAGAAAAAATGAAAGGTGCCTTTTGTATAGTATTACCAAAATACCAACCTAGTTAATAAAGCATTATGAATGGTGACTTTTGTGTAGGTATTACCTAAATACCTACCTATATTTCCTATTTTTAGATAATAAAAATCGTGCGATTGTCGTAGTTTTCCCTCATAGGGCTGAAAAAAAATACATAGGCGAAATGGATCGTTAATTAGCCGATGGTTTGATGGCTACCAGTAGATTACGCGCAAAAATCAAGTTTTCTTAAAATACAGTAAGATGTTTTATTAAAAAACCGGTCGAGTGCGTGTCGGACCACGCATAATGGAGGGTTCCGTACCTTCAATAAGAATAAGAACCAAACTAATACCAAAAGGTCGCAACTGATGCCTATGGAAGAAGTTATTTGGAGATAACTAAAAAATGGCTGAATTGATAATGATTAAAACAATTTTCGTGGGAAGTATCTAATAAGGCGCATCTTCTCAATTTTTTTCATATTTTTTGGACTTACGGTTCAAGAGTTACAGGGTTTTTCTGACTTTCGCAGCGATTAATTCTGAAAATATTCACTTAATCACAAAATGTTCAAAGATACCTCGATGTTATTTTTAAAGGAACATTGATTGATGAGCAATATGTTGATATTCAGTAATAACTTTTTTTTAAATTTAGTCACTTTATGGAGCGCCCCACTCCCCAAAATATTTTCTTCTGCAATTTAACTACATAACTAAATGCGGAATACAAAATACACTTTGTTTAAATTTTAGTATGATACGTCTTATAGTTTCCGAGTAAAATGGCTGTGACGGTAACTAACAATGACCCTATAGTTTGCAAAACATTTTATTTCATTTTCTTAATTACCCCCTTAAAGCACCATACAACCTACATTTCAGCTCAATCGATCTAGCAATTTCGGAGCAAATAGACATTGTGACAAGACAGAGTAGCACATGCTCCCTTTTAAACCATTTTGGTACGGAACCTTAAAAATATTCCAGTTTCCTGAAATTGTAGTGCTCCCGTAATTAAAATGATACCAGCAATTGATACCCAAAAAATGGTTAATTTGGTAGAAACAAATAGCTGGCAACAAATATTTAAACCAAGCCTGCTTTGAATAATAGATGCCAAGTTAATATTTTTGTCGCCAACCTATTATTTCAAGTTCCCGGTAAATTTTTTGGTTAGCTATATATTGCTGCCGTTTTTCAATAATATGATGCCACATGTTTGACGCTTATAAAAAAATATTGTCGCTAAAATATTTATTCACGGCCAATTTATATTATTATATGCCTTCGAAAAGTTGCCGATTCATGTTTTAGATACCCGGAAAATTATAAGCCTTTTGAAAATCAGTTTTGTTTTAATAAAAAAAATGGTTAAAGTGTAATGATGTGGTGTTTATTCAAGAATTGTCTTTCATATGTTACCACACGCGATTGGTTTCTGAAAAAAAAAATCCCATACAAAAAAAAATACTCAGCACTCCCCTCCTAAGGGTTTTTTTTAAAGAACTACTGGTCAAAAAATTTGCTTTGACTTCTAGGATGCGTGTGCAAAACGGCTAAACTTCCGTTTTTTTTTTCGCGTACGCCTTCCACAGCAGATTCAATGCATAGAAAACGTCCAGCAAAAAAACGAGTCAAAATAATGCGTCCGAAGAAAAAACACAATCACATACAAAAATAAAAAAATGGGGAAAAACCCGAATGAAACAAAAAATATTAAGGAAAAAAAATTGGGTACTAGTCTACACACTCTTCATTAAATTTTTTTACTAAGAATTACACGTTATATTGTCCCAAATTCTCTTAAGACGCGTGCCTACCTCGATAACCTTGAGCATCCGGCGTTTGCGCGCCCCCCGGCCCCGCTTCACCGCAGGTATATTTCGCGATTCACCGCTGCGAGTTATAAGTACGGGCGATATAGTCCAAGCGTCTGCCGCGGTTCGATCTTCTCTGTATGTTACCCGAATGAAATAAAAATGTTACGAATATAATATATAGCGGTGATTTTTATTATATTTTATTTATGATATTTATTCATTTCAATTTGTACATGGAATATTAAGTCTATCAAATACGTGACATGTACATGTAATTTCAGTGTAATGGTTAAAAAAACTACTTAATAAACATAAAAATTGATAAGTGCAGCAGTAGTTGAAAGCAATTACTAATATTGAGTTGGTAAAAAATAGGATTGATCTAGATGATTTTAATTACCTAACTTATTGATTTATGTATTGATTAATTTACAAATAAGCCTAAAGTTTTCACCAAGTCACTTACAGTAGAGGAAAAACATAATACTTAAAAAAGGTGAATAGAATACTATTGGGATACATATCACGCATGTTTAGAACTTTAGGTAAAGCAATGTGAATTTTTACAATAAATTGTAAACCACAGGTACAAAATGTACAGCTTCAACTTACCCCTAATATATAAACAAAAAATACAAATGAAATAAAAAGCTTATAAAAATGAAATAAAAATGAAATGAAATTGAAATGAAATAGAAATGAGATATAAATGAGATAAAAATGAGATAAAAATGAGATAAAAATGAGATAAAAGTGAGATAAAAGTGAGATAAAAGTGAGATAAAAGTGAGATAAAAATGAGATAAAAATGAGATAAAAATGAGATAAAAATGAGATAAAAATGAGATAAAAATGAGATAAAAATGAGATAAAAATGAGATAAAAATGAAATAAAAATGAAATAAAAATGAAATAAAAATTGCATTTTTGACTTTTTTTGATTTTACACTTCACTTTATTCTATCCTATTTTATTTTATTTCACATGTGTATGGCTTTGTGTCGCGTTTTCATGACGTTCACGTGACTCTTTGTCGCCTAGCCCCCGCGAACCGTCCGATAAGGAACTTCGTTCCAAAATGAAATAAAAATAAAACGGAAGACCGTCCGTCTGTATGTCACATCCATTTTATTCGGAAATCATAAAACTTCACTAAAGCACGAAATTTTGGTATTAGTTTCTTCTTATTTCATCAAAGGTATGGAACCCTCCATAATGCGTATTCCGATACGCATTTGGCCGGTCTAATTATTTATATTTTATTTCAAGCTCACGCAAACGGGATATTTACCATGTATATTTGTGTTTACGAGCACCCGATATTTCGGCGCAGTTGCATGCACCATCATCACGGAGTAACTCAGTTACATGGTAAATATCCCGTTTCAAATAATATTTATATTTTATTTAAAAAGTGTAAAATTATTTTCATAGCTCGTTAATCTTATAAAAATAAGCCCACAAGCGGTACCCTTTAATTAATTGTAATTAATTTTAAATACCAATAAAAAAAATATAGGATTTTTTATTATTATTATTTTGATTATACGTCGATCGAGTTCATTAACAACCTCCCGTAAATGTATGTTACGGCATTAAATGTGCTAGACCGCTATAATTGTAGGTACTTGTTATCTACAAGGTAAGCATAGGCTCCAAACAAAAAGTAGCATCGGTCTCTCGTACTATTATAAGGTCGCGTTGTGTACGCGATCGTGGCAGCGCAGCGCACAGCCTCCCCCTTCGAACGCTAGAGTTGCACTGAGGCTCGCGGCTCGCGCATGGTTTTACTGCACCAAATCGCCCTAAAAAGGGTTTTTGTTAAACGAAATCTTTAAATTAAACAAAAACAAACAATAATTTTGAAGATAAATATGTTGCCAATATTATGTCGAAAGAACCGTGAAAATATCTTTTGTAGTTTAGGAGCAGAAGCGACGTTTATGTTGAAAACGTCCTAATTTAAATATTTTATTTTGCCATGATAATTACTTTTTTTCAAATATTTCAAACTTTTTAATTATATTAATAACAAATCAATAGTTACTATATATTTTTTTCAGAATTTTTGATTGGATAGATTACGAGCCTTAGGCCGTTAAAAGTAAGCATTTTACGTAATTTTAGGTAGGCACGCGCCTTAAAAGGGCGCCATTTCAGTCTCTTGCCTAGGGCGCCAGGAAAGCTCGGGCCGGCCCTGTATAATAGGTAATAATATACAAGTATTATATTATATGCTTATCTTATAAATTGTACCTAGTTGTAACTACCCTTACTAGACTTGGGTCGTTTATACTGTACCTCAATTAACTCTGTAAAGATTTTTGTAATATATACAAAGATTTTGTAAATGTTAAAGATTCTATCTCTGTAGTCAACTAGGAAACTTTACAATAACGCAATATCCGTATGTGTGTCTGTCTATCTGTCTGCGTCCTTACTATACTTAAATGAGTTTCGTTGGTCGCTGATCGACTTGTTCGGTAAGCAATTGTAGGTAGGTACTTCGTTGACAATTTAGTAAGGTTCGTCGTTGGTCCATGCGGCGCAATATCGAAACAATACGGTACACATTGGTTCAGGGGCGGAATAAAGTCCCAAAATTACATATTAACTAAAGTCATTTATTTGACTGAAATCTAACAGTAGAATAGTTGTACAACCCTGTACTGAAAGGACTTTAATGTTGATGTATTATTTATTTGTAAATAAATCATAAGAAACACGTAATGCTGAACACTTACGAATTTTTCGTCAAAAAAGTTGTTTCTTTCAGGTAATATATTTCTAAAACGCTAGCTAAAATACCCAAAATATGATTTTTATTTGATGTGCCGTATATAAAGGTATTTTTATGATAGATAATATCAGTGATTTCGTGTATTGGTTAGGGCATGGCTTGGATTAAAACAACATGGTCATTATTTTGGCCACATTCAACATTCAATTAGATATTACTTTTAAGCTACTCCTTCCTTTTCACCAAAAACTAGCACAAATGATACCTTAATTATCCAAAATGATTATCTAATTGATTCTAGCTGCTACTACTTGCAAACTTTTGAGTAATGACCATTTAAGTAATGAGCTCATTGAGATGTAGGAAAAATAATGACAGAGATAAACTAAAAATAGATGTCATATACTTCAGAAAAAGTGACCAAACCCTCCGGTGTCCGAGGCCAGATTTGAACTGGCGTCTTCAGCTTTCGCGGCTGAAGACGCCAGTTCGCTCGGACACCGGAGGGTTTGGTCACTTTTTCTGAAGTATATGACATCTATTTTCAGTTTATATATAGTATTGTAACTACTTAAAAAAATTGCAAATCAAAAAATATTGAACAAAATAATTTGATTTGCTTCAAGATTCAGAGATAAACTAATTAATGAGGGTAGTTAATGAACAAATAACTTGATTTGGGTATAAAATGTGTACGGAGTTGTCGTTTTCTTCATTTACTATTATCGTTTCGAGAAAGTAACGTAGTTATTATTGATAGTCATGGCAAGTTTCAGCATTTCAAATGCAGAGTTAGTCGAAATTGCTATTTCAAGTGACCGGGATGTGCATAAGTGTATTGAAAGCCTGAAGATTAAATATCCAAATCTTTCAGAAGCTATACTTGGCCAAATCTATATTCAGTTAAGTAAACAATTTTTACCTACTTTCACAAAAAAGTGGAAAGCTGCATCAAGGGTGAGAAAGTATTTTTTTGACAAAAATAAAGATTGGCTCAGTGGTATGTTTTCAATACATACAATGCTCTTGACATCTTCATAACTTTTAATAATAATAAAAAAACAGAAATAGACCATAGCCTAATTATAATTAGGCTATGAAATAGACCATGAGGAAATAAAACAATTTATTTTAAATAATGATTAATAAAATGTGTTTTTATATTTTTTTATATTCTAGAAATAATAATATTATATTTATTACACCTACTTTGATAATATTATGAACCTATCAAATTTATTTATTAATTATTTTGTATTTTATAGTATGTTTTATATGATTTTAATACAAATCATAAATTTTTTTAAATGTTTGTTTCAGTTTTTTTATTCATTTTACCTATTTATATTGATAAAACCACATTTCATAAATGTTAAAACGCCCACCTTTCATAAAAATAATTAATTCCGCCCTCCCATACAACCTGAACCACTGTGCGGTAGTAACACGAATTACATTGTTTCCGTCAATTCTAACTAACTACAACAATCAGCTTATATTTAATCTACGAGTATAACAGCGTACGTTAATGTATACAGCGCGGCATCAAAATCTTTATCTACACCAATATCATAAATCCTCTATTATAAAGCCTTATTACGTATCATAAAGCCTTATTACGTAACAGTTACATAAACTACTATTATTGTACAAAATTAGTGACTATGATTTTTAAATAAATCTCGTAACACAAGGCTATCGTAGAAGGAAGTATTTGCTAGTTATTTACTACGTCCTTTCATTTAATCAATAATTAAATTAATTAGATTCAAGATTGTGTTTTAATTCAATTTGACATCAGTAGGCATAAATTGTACAGAATAAATACCTCAATCTGCCTCTTACTGGCCACTTTTTCATAGACAGTAGGTACCACCGTGATACTGTGTAGGTAGTAGGTACCATCGGGTTCATAATTGCATACCCAATTTATGAATGAATTTATTGATAAATTAGGTATGCAATTATAAACCCGATTGGTACATACACGTAAAAAATATTAAGTAAAACCATTTTAACCCTACACCGTACAACCAATTTATGTCAAACATATTATAAAAGTTTAAATCGACTGACTGAACAACTAGACAACCCAGATTAAGATAATTACATAATAAACTAGTAGGTAGGTGATACACTAATATAATCGGTTTAGAAAACATTTCTCAACATATCAAGCTATTATAGTCATGTTTCACTTTTACAAGGTGGTCTCGAATAACCTGGATAGATTGAAGATTCTGACGAATTGGGGTAAGTAAATAAAACTATACATATTAATATAATTATGGGTATACACGCTTTTTAACGCAAGATTTCTTTGAATTTACAAAATTTTGCTTAGGTAGGTATGCTGTCTGTAAAGATGACTTTAATAAGTAGTTAGTAATCGTTATCTATACGTTATAAACCAAAGGGCAAATATTCTTTAATATTTTTACAACGCAATTCATGTTAAAGCTTATGAGTGTACATATAACATAACATGCCATTGACTATAATCCACGTCAATCAAATGGTTAAGCTTGTATTCAAAACAATTGAACAAAAAACTGATTAGTAATACTTATATTAAAACATATGCTTTACTTGTTTGGCTTTTTTCTAGTCATGTTTTTATAGACTTCAATCGAACGTTCATCATCATCAATCATAACATAATACTTAGAAGAAACTAAACTCGTATTTTCTTTAGATCAAAAGAAATCCGATCAGAACAAATAATGTCAGGGTTCGTCTAATTGTTTCTGTTAAGTTAAGACACATCCTGAAGGCCACAAGGTTTTGGAAGAGGTAACGTTATGTAAATATGTAAATATTATAGGAAAATTTGCAACAAGCCATTATGGCAAGTTCGGTTAAGGTTATCAAAGTGGACCATGAGCACCTTGAGTACAACGCGCGGCCGAGGATCGTAAATCGTAATCGAGTAGGTACGCCCGCTTTCTTTGCAAGTATATTGATAAACACGCGGCGCCGGCGCCGCATGTTTATCAATATACTTGCAAAGAAAGCGGGCGTACCTACTCGATTACGATTTACGATCCTCGGCCGCGCGTTGTACTCAAGGTGCTCATGGTCCACTTTGATAACCTTAACCGAACTTGCCATAATGGCTTGTTGCAAATTTTCCTATAATATTTACATATTTACATAACGTTACCTCTTCCAAAACCTTGTGGCCTTCAGGATGTGTCTTAACTTAACAGAAACAATTAGACGAACCCTGACATTATTTGTTCTGATCGGATTTCTTTTGATCTAAAGAAAATACGAGTTTAGTTTCTTCTAAGTATTATGTTATGATTGATGATGATGAACGTTCGATTGAAGTCTATAAAAACATGACTAGAAAAAAGCCAAACAAGTAAAGCATATGTTTTAATATAAGTATTACTAATCAGTTTTTTGTTCAATTGTTTTGAATACAAGCTTAACCATTTGATTGACGTGGATTATAGTCAATGGCATGTTATGTTATATGTACACTCATAAGCTTTAACATGAATTGCGTTGTAAAAATATTAAAGAATATTTGCCCTTTGGTTTATAACGTATAGATAACGATTACTAACTACTTATTAAAGTCATCTTTACAGACAGCATACCTACCTAAGCAAAATTTTGTAAATTCAAAGAAATCTTGCGTTAAAAAGCGTGTATACCCATAATTATATTAATATGTATAGTTTTATTTACTTACCCCAATTCGTCAGAATCTTCAATCTATCCAGGTTATTCGAGACCACCTTGTAAAAGTGAAACATGACTATAATAGCTTGATATGTTGAGAAATGTTTTCTAAACCGATTATATTAGTGTATCACCTACCTACTAGTTTATTATGTAATTATCTTAATCTGGGTTGTCTAGTTGTTCAGTCAGTCGATTTAAACTTTTATAATATGTTTGACATAAATTGGTTGTACGGTGTAGGGTTAAAATGGTTTTACTTAATATTTTTTACGTGTATGTACCAATCGGGTTTATAATTGCATACCTAATTTATCAATAAATTCATTCATAAATTGGGTATGCAATTATGAACCCGATGGTACCTACTACCTACACAGTATCACGGTGGTACCTACTGTCTATGAAAAAGTGGCCAGTAAGAGGCAGATTGAGGTATTTATTCTGTACAATTTATGCCTACTGATGTCAAATTGAATTAAAACACAATCTTGAATCTAATTAATTTAATTATTGATTAAATGAAAGGACGTAGTAAATAACTAGCAAATACTTCCTTCTACGATAGCCTTGTGTTACGAGATTTATTTAAAAATCATAGTCACTAATTTTGTACAATAATAGTAGTTTATGTAACTGTTACGTAATAAGGCTTTATGATACGTAATAAGGCTTTATAATAGAGGATTTATGATATTGGTGTAGATAAAGATTTTGATGCCGCGCTGTATACATTAACGTACGCTGTTATACTCGTAGATTAAATATAAGCTGATTGTTGTAGTTAGTTAGAATTGACGGAAACAATGTAATTCGTGTTACTACCGCACAGTGGTTCAGGTTGTATGGGAGGGCGGAATTAATTATTTTTATGAAAGGTGGGCGTTTTAACATTTATGAAATGTGGTTTTATCAATATAAATAGGTAAAATGAATAAAAAAACTGAAACAAACATTTAAAAAAATTTATGATTTGTATTAAAATCATATAAAACATACTATAAAATACAAAATAATTAATAAATAAATTTGATAGGTTCATAATATTATCAAAGTAGGTGTAATAAATATAATATTATTATTTCTAGAATATAAAAAAATATAAAAACACATTTTATTAATCATTATTTAAAATAAATTGTTTTATTTCCTCATGGTCTATTTCATAGCCTAATTATAATTAGGCTATGGTCTATTTCTGTTTTTTTATTATTATTAAAAGTTATGAAGATGTCAAGAGCATTGTATGTATTGAAAACATACCACTGAGCCAATCTTTATTTTTGTCAAAAAAATACTTTCTCACCCTTGATGCAGCTTTCCACTTTTTTGTGAAAGTAGGTAAAAATTGTTTACTTAACTGAATATAGATTTGGCCAAGTATAGCTTCTGAAAGATTTGGATATTTAATCTTCAGGCTTTCAATACACTTATGCACATCCCGGTCACTTGAAATAGCAATTTCGACTAACTCTGCATTTGAAATGCTGAAACTTGCCATGACTATCAATAATAACTACGTTACTTTCTCGAAACGATAATAGTAAATGAAGAAAACGACAACTCCGTACACATTTTATACCCAAATCAAGTTATTTGTTCATTAACTACCCTCATTAATTAGTTTATCTCTGAATCTTGAAGCAAATCAAATTATTTTGTTCAATATTTTTTGATTTGCAATTTTTTTAAGTAGTTACAATACTATATATAAACTGAAAATAGATGTCATATACTTCAGAAAAAGTGACCAAACCCTCCGGTGTCCGAGCGAACTGGCGTCTTCAGCCGCGAAAGCTGAAGACGCCAGTTCAAATCTGGCCTCGGACACCGGAGGGTTTGGTCACTTTTTCTGAAGTATATGACATCTATTTTTAGTTTATCTCTGTCATTATTTTTCCTACATCTCAATGAGCTCATTACTTAAATGGTCATTACTCAAAAGTTTGCAAGTAGTAGCAGCTAGAATCAATTAGATAATCATTTTGGATAATTAAGGTATCATTTGTGCTAGTTTTTGGTGAAAAGGAAGGAGTAGCTTAAAAGTAATATCTAATTGAATGTTGAATGTGGCCAAAATAATGACCATGTTGTTTTAATCCAAGCCATGCCCTAACCAATACACGAAATCACTGATATTATCTATCATAAAAATACCTTTATATACGGCACATCAAATAAAAATCATATTTTGGGTATTTTAGCTAGCGTTTTAGAAATATATTACCTGAAAGAAACAACTTTTTTGACGAAAAATTCGTAAGTGTTCAGCATTACGTGTTTCTTATGATTTATTTACAAATAAATAATACATCAACATTAAAGTCCTTTCAGTACAGGGTTGTACAACTATTCTACTGTTAGATTTCAGTCAAATAAATGACTTTAGTTAATATGTAATTTTGGGACTTTATTCCGCCCCTGAACCAATGTGTACCGTATTGTTTCGATATTGCGCCGCATGGACCAACGACGAACCTTACTAAATTGTCAACGAAGTACCTACCTACAATTGCTTACCGAACAAGTCGATCAGCGACCAACGAAACTCATTTAAGTATAGTAAGGACGCAGACAGATAGACAGACACACATACGGATATTGCGTTATTGTAAAGTTTCCTAGTTGACTACAGAGATAGAATCTTTAACATTTACAAAATCTTTGTATATATTACAAAAATCTTTACAGAGTTAATTGAGGTACAGTATAAACGACCCAAGTCTAGTAAGGGTAGTTACAACTAGGTACAATTTATAAGATAAGCATATAATATAATACTTGTATATTATTACCTATTATACAGGGCCGGCCCGAGCTTTCCTGGCGCCCTAGGCAAGAGACTGAAATGGCGCCCTTTTAAGGCGCGTGCCTACCTAAAATTACGTAAAATGCTTACTTTTAACGGCCTAAGGCTCGTAATCTATCCAATCAAAAATTCTGAAAAAAATATATAGTAACTATTGATTTGTTATTAATATAATTAAAAAGTTTGAAATATTTGAAAAAAAGTAAATATCCACAGGACCATGAGCACCTTGAGTACAACGCGCGGCCGAGGATCGTAAATCGTAATCGAGTAGGTACGCCCGCTTTCTTTGCAAGTATATTGATAAACATGCGGCGCCGGCGCCGCTAGGGCTGCAATTCTTTGCTATATTAAGCAAATAGGTATGGGTATAATATTTTCAAATAAACTAGAAAAACCGGCGAAAAATGTAAACAGGAATAATAACCACGACATGAAATATATAGGAACGGATAACTCTCGTTTTTACAATGTTCAACAGGTTTATAAAACTTAAAGTCATTTTTATGTAAGTATGCTATGCTTTTTATTATTTCAACGTACTAATCAAAAATGCAGTACAATGGACATTAAACTACAATGTACCTATATTCTAGTGTAAGTGTCAACCCTAGCCTGCGCACGCTTAAAGAACGGTATAATTGGAACTGTCTTACAGTAGTTACAGTAAGTAAACAGTCGTGTTTCCGAAAACCGGTAACAAAATATGTTGATGAAATTTACAATACAGAGGTTCTTAATTTTCTAAGGACACACGATTTATAGTAGATTATATTTGGTAAAATTATCAATATCTCCATGTTTTCGTGGACAAAGCGTGAAAAAATTTCATAAACAACATTCATAATTATAATTTAATTTGGATAATAGCCTGGATGATGCCTATATGGTAGGTACAACTTTTACTAAAACTTCAGTGATACCTATTTTTGATACCTATAGAATCGTCGCTGAAACTTTGCAGTGCGTAAATATGGTTTTTATTATCACAACCACACAATATATCGCCGTGTGCCTGCTACACTGCCACATCTCAAAAAACCGTTATTTCGAGAAATCGCGTCTCAAAGTTGTGAGAGTATAGTTCAGGGTGTTTAATAGGACCTTACTCCTTTAGTTTTAGGTCTATAAATTTAAAACTTAGCTTTTTTTACTCGGAATGATATAACCCTCCTTATAACCACGCCAATTTTTTAAAGAAATGTATATTTTTTGAGACACAAGGCCCGAAAGAGAGGTATTTAGAGTTGTGGCCGTATTGCAGAAACGTTTTTTAAAGATTTTGGGATGCGTCCAAATTTAAACACAAAATTATTGGATAAAGGTTACCATGCAAATATAAATAAAAACACCAAAATAGTTAAAATCCCTTTATTTTATCAACTTTGATAGGAACAAGATCACTGTACGCGATAATTATGTGTAACTAGCTTATAATCAGCAACATTGTCATTACCAAATAATATTAATTGTTTAAAAGGTTCTTTATAAAATTTGAACAAATAAAACTTTGAAACTTCTTTTCTAAAACATTCAAAATAAAAAAAAGTATTTAGAATACCTGCTATTAAAATAAGAAATCAAAACACAATACTGTTCCTTGCTAATTTGTGAAATCAACTTCTTTATGAACATTGCAGTCATTTATTTATTATAATGTATTCAGTAAGTAAATTCTTACAAGTAGGTAACTTCTTATAAGTAATCAGTTCAAGAAATAACGAATATCACAATGTATTTCAACTTAGCACTAATAAAAAAAGCGTTGTTATACAAAATATTTTGTTTTCGTTACTTTAGTAGAATCAACGCAATAAAAACATAGCTATATCTAGTTTCTATCATCCTTCATAAAAGCATTTTAGTTGAAATAAATTCAATAGCTAGGGGACACACCGAAAAAAACATTACCATTATCAAATAAGTAAATGTAAATATATCAAAGTAACGACTTTCCACGTGATTTAAGTTTTGGCGCCAAAGTCCCCAAAATAAAAGCAGTTATTATAATATTTAACAAAATTCCAATATAATGAAACCATCCCGAATACAACCATCCCGAACACAGTTATTAATTTACCTCACACAATCAAATCCGTTGCATATTATTGGCAGTAAAGCGTGCTATAGAATTGGACACACATAATATTATATACAATAAAATGTCAGTTAAATACATATACACTTTTCGAAAACATGCTCAATACTTATCTTTCTTCAGACGGGTAAAAATATGAATAAGGCTCACGACCCTCACTGATGAACCATATTTAACCGCACTTGTAAGAAAACAAAGTTGAGATGGTTGAGATTTGCTTAATCATTTTGTTGCGTTGTGGTAGTTTCGGTGGCGAGCTGGCAATTTTGTAATAATAAGTGTAATACAGTAAGTATGTGCTGTGACACAACCAATTGCCGTAATTATCGTAATTATCACTCAACTAATTATTATTTTCTAGGACGCAACTCAAAAAGCTTCATTTAAAACGTGTGCTATACAGCCACAACTCAAAAGGGCCGTCTCAGTTTACGTGCGAATGCCGCGGGCGCAGGCAGCAGACGGGCAAGTGGCTGTATTGCAGGAAATCGTCTGACAATTTATGGTCAAATCCATAAGGCCACTTGTGATAAAAAGGCTCTTAAAGACCTTTTTTGCTATGGCTCTCGAAATAAGGTCGTAAATTGAACAATTTTGAATGCGAATCTGCAATAATCCAGAAAATTAAAAATTTTGAATTGTGGCCGTATAGCAGGCACACTGCGATATAGGCGAAACTGTATTACCTTGGACATAGTTTTAAATAGGTCTGTCGACTTTTTCTCGAAACACACTGAATCTTTTGAAATATTGTGTATAAAATATTAGGCGAAATAATATTAGTTCATATAAAATTAGTATTGAACATTAGGACAAACCGGTTTTAGGTCAAATAATTATTATGACAAATAAGTATTATGGAAAAAAATATAGGACAACTGATGAATATGTCAAATGATATTACGTAATAACATATTAGAGCAAAAAAATCACCGATACAATGTTAAGGCAACTGTAATTAGATTAGCGCAAATGATCATTATGCATTAGGGAATACAAAAATAGAACAAAAAACTTTAAGTTAGTATAGTTCCATCCAGTGGTTATGAATTTCAACAATATAATTGTGAAGTCAATTGCATAAGATCATATCTGTTGAATTCTGTTTTGGTTAGTATAATTAATATTTTTTTGATCACCGCTCAAATTTTACCGTGTATACGATCATAAGAAGATTGATTACTATGTGCGTGCCGTCCAGTCTGGTTGCCAAGATATTAAGAGTCCGGTAACGTATTGCTTTCGATTTCGCGCAACTTGTCGATACTTTTGCAGGAACGAACCAGATTTCTATTAGGGTTTTTATACCTATTTTTAAACATCATTTCTTTTTAAATTTCATAAATGGAACAGTTTTTGAACATTATGTTTCATTTATAAATAATTCACCTCAATCAGCCAGCTATTTCGCGATGTTTGCTTGGAGGTGAAGAAAGTAAGATTTTTATACATTAAAATTATGTTGAACTATTATGTGAAATACATAAAAACGTTCATTAAAATTCAAACGTTCATTCGAACAGATCATTAAAATTTTCTTTTTTTTTTGTCTAACTTTAGGTGGTATTTTGGGAATGTACATATAATAATAAAAAATCAAGCGACAAGTTTGCACGAATCAACGTCCTCACCTGACAAGTTTCATAAGATTTCAGTTTCCGGATATTCAATAATAATGTAATTCATGTGCATTCTTTCATTATTAGCGATTTTCATTCGTTACCGGACTCTTAAGTAGGTATTTAGATTTAGGTAACCAGTAAATAATGTTTGAGACTAGAACGTTTTTGACAGATGCATTATTAATGCGTACGATATTTTATTACATCATAACTATTAGTGGTATGATTACATCAAATTAGTAAGCGTGTGATTACAGTATAGAGTTTGTCCGAAAAGTGAAGTGACATAGTTAAATGGGAGCTCATACATTCTACGACGCTTCTCTTTCCGGTCAGACTTTAGAGGGGTTTGGTAATTCGGCCGTTTTCTTGTGTCCTAACCTACACAACGTTTTAATTAATTCTGTATGTCTATAGAGCGGAAGAGGCAATTGCCAATCAATACAAACATAGGTCCAGTGCGGCTGTCCAAGGCTGGCTGTATTAATCACGATCTTACGAAATGCATTTTCTAGTCATTACTCGCTCTATTGGTGTTTTATCGTATACCCACTTGGGATGCGTCCAATTACGTGTCTCTTGACATTACAAATCAATTTACCTACCAGCTTCGGCTTCAACGACGACGGGGCAGCTCTACCTTACATACATATAACCCCGTTAACGATCAAAAAGAAAACCATCCGTTCTTTTTATATTTAACTTTTTTCAGGAAAATTAATATTGTATGAAGCCTTAAACAATTGTGATAATCAAGGTTACTTAATGCTATATATGTAGGTATTAATAGTTATAAATATTATGTTGATTTAAAATTAACCGTACTTAATAGTAGTTTATGCAACAGTTGTATAAGTGGGGTCAAAAAAGGTGAGTGGCGTGGGTAACAATTTGAGCCGTAGGCGAAAATTGTTAAGAAAAACGCCACGAACATTTTTTTACCTACTTATACGACGTTGCATACAATACTTTTTCTACGAATACACTTACTTTTACATAAAATGCAAAATTGAAATCTTCATGGATATCGCAGTTATTTTGTCAACATAATCAACAATCATTTAAGTTTTACCTTTTAAAACACCATTTTTCAATAATACTAACATTACTAACACAAATACACACCGTCGTTATTTGATCAATTATTAAAGAGCTACAGAGATTAGTAAAAATACCTAAATTACTTTCAAAGTTTGCAATTCGCCCCAACAAACGAACGGGAAACGTAAAAAACTACGAAGTAGGTCTGTGGTTCTTATATTTTTTTCTTTTTTAAAGTTTTTTTTTCTAAAAACGCTGCGTTTATTTAGGTTTCTTAGGTTGGCAGTAATTTATTTTATATTAATAGCCGTGTTTGCACGCGATTCCGCGATACTATTTTGGCGCTTTTATAGAACAAGTGTTATTTTGGGGAATAGACTAGATAGACTTTTCATCGAGTGTATTATCTATGTTCTTATAAAGGTGTTAACGAATGTATAAATGACAGATAAAAGTACAGGAGTAGAAAAATTACTTTTATCAATCGATATAATGTATGAATGTAACATAACACAACATCAGCACATGTAATAGTACCTACACCCAAAAAAATATTATATCTAAAATGTGCTAAAAAGCATTGTTTACATAAAACTTTAGTATGGCTCCAGGGGTAAAGTGTGTTTTAAAGAAGGTAAAAAGACACTGATCCAGAAATTAGCCAGCACAACTACCGGTCGAATCCTGTTGTCAACCAACTTCAAGATTTCGAAGGAGGAGGTTCTGAATTCGTCGGGATCTTAAGTTGGGGCCAGACGGCAGATAGCCACAGATTCTGCCACGTGACCTTGGTTGGTGCGAGTTGTTGAAGCGAGCGGCTACATGGGTGACAACCAACCAACCGCTTCTGTCAATGGTTGGCGGAGCACACTTAGCCACCAAGGGCGTTTAAAGGTCATATAAAATTTGCCACCAACCATTGGCTAAATGGTTTAAAATCTCTGTTTTCTGCCAAGGTCTCGTGGCAGAGGGCTGTGGTTGTATGCCGTCTGGCCCCAACTTTAGTTTTCGCTTGGTTTTTTTTTGTATGTATATGTTTACCGATTATCTGATGACGGCCGAGCCGTTTTAGAAAATTGTTTTTTTTTTGTTTCTTATACTTGTCAGTTGGTTCCATTGTAACCAGGTCAGGATCTGATGGGATCTTGGAGAACTCGAGGGAACTCTTCGACTACCACCTATAGTGATTTGGGTATTTTTACAGCAACTCGGGCATTTGCTCTTTGAAAGGTGAAGACTAAGTGAAGTCAGTTCCTTTTTTGTTTAAAATTATCATCCTTATAATACTAATAAAAAAGCCTTGGGTTGGAAATGTCAGACAAACCTGAAAGATTTGTCAAACCAACGCGATGAGATGCGATAATGAGGATAACAGAGGACTTCTACATACCTCTCCTCACTACCTATATAAGTACATATTAAAATACCTGAGTTATACTCCCAAGTTAAAGTCATTGAATTAAAAGGAAAGGGTACGAGAACAGGTAGGACGAGTTGTTGGCAATCGGATGGCTGCAAGTAAACTTTGACTTATTGGTGATTGCAAGGAATGTTGTTTAGTACATTTAATACCCTTTATCATGTCATGTGTATACTCAGTGTACAGTCACCGGCAATAATATCTTCCTACACGAAGGCCGCAAAAATATGTGACAAGCTCCTATGGCCCTACAAATAAGAGCGTGTCACATATTTTTGCGGCCTTCTTGTAGGAAGATACTATTGACGGTGACTGTACCTAATACAAGTCCAAAAATAAAACCTCACTCATACATCGTTTTCTTGTATTTACTTATAAGTGTGGTTTTTTTAAACAAACTTTTTAAACAAGGCTCATTATGGGATCACAGTTTTGTCTTCACGGCGTTACGTCTCCTCATTTTATTATGTCTATGGAATTAGGCATAGACATAGAATATTAAGACACAAGTCAACAAATTATAAAGTGTAACAAATAATAAATATTTACGTTATGGAACGAGGCTTTTAAGTAGAATACAATAAATTCTCAAATAACAAAAGTTTAATTGTATAAATAGTACTGAATTAGTTAGATAATCATTTCCTTATTAGTAGACTATGGCCAATTGGCCAGGTATATGATATGATATTATGTCAGCTATCGATAGACACGCATAACTTGCTGTCTAGACTACAAGCCTTCTGTTACTTGATCGCGTGGTTCGTAAGCACTACGTGAATGGAGGTCAGCCTAATGGCCTCTATTGACCTCGCAACAGATCACCTGCAATTTTTCGGTATTTTGATCTAACGATTGATTTAGTTGCACCTAAATTATATGCCATTCCCAGTACATTTTTCAAGGCGAGTAAATTCCCAGTAACGAACCTGGTATCGTTCCCAAAAATCAGTAATTTACGGTAAACTTACATTTGTTTTATTATAATCATTTTTAAAAAAGAACCGACTTCACTTAGACTCCACCTTTCTAAAAGGAAATGCCCAAACAATATTTAAATCTCTATAGGCGTGCCTATAATAATTGAAGAGCCTCGATTTCTCCAGGTAGCTCACCAAACGAAGACGAATAACTACCTGATAGGGAAAATAATTCGTGTATAGTCGAATTTTGGCGTAGTTGTAGATAAAGGTATCTTACACAACATACTAAAAGTACCGGTGAATGGGGGCGCCGATAACGGGGAGAGGGGGTGTAAAGGTCCATTTTTTGGTTTTTCGTAAATAACTCAGTAACGGTGACTCATAACTCATAAGGGGCGGATATATGACAACATCGTTTTAGACCTCACTTAGAACAAGGAATTTGTATAGTTAATGCTACGTATTTGCAATAATATGAATGTCTACGTATTCATAAAGAAGCCGTGCAGAGGCTTCAATTGATATTTTATTTTTTATTAGCTTTGATTATCTATAAACCGACTCCAAAAGTACCAAAAAATCAAAAAAGGGTGTTCCGTTAGAACACGTCTCAATACAATTTTGTCTTCGACAGTGGTTCAATGGTTATGTTATTTTGAAAGCCAGATAACTAGACTAGTGCATCAGGGCATATTCATATTTTTCATCATAAAGACAACAAAGAAATTGAAACGTAAATATAAACTTTTGAAAAATTCCCATACATTCGCCATATCAGTCAAATTGTCATTGTGACTCAGATGCCCGACGGGCCTCGTCGCAGGCGGACGTCTTGTTGGATGAGCAGCCATGACGTTTCATTTTGGCATTTATTTTGACAGAAAATCGTATACGTACACAAAAAAGGATACCAGTAACTAGATTGTATTCAAAATAAATAGGGAAAACAAATAAAGACCGTAAGTCCTTTTAAATTAGTTTTTTTTATATTTACACGTCGTAATACTACAAAAATACAACTAACGATTGAATATAAGACACTTTTCTACCGAATCCTCATAATTAATTGCTTGAAAACCTGTTTAAAATTAAAAGAGTTTTTGGATTCGTTTTTAATTTTACGACATTTTAACATGACTTTTAACGTCAAAATACTTGAATGACAATATTATTATAACTCCAATCTCTATTTACTTAATATTATAAGACTTGATTCTTTAACTTATACGAAAGATATAATCAAATATTTAATGTAATATACGATAATCTGGCGAGGAGAGCAATCAAGTCAGTTTTTTTTGTCATGGGCATTGGCACAACGCACGCATACCTATGAAGAACGTCGAACGACACCGTCTGTCACTATAGGTACAAATTGATACGCGCATTCATCTGTTGTCGTATATGTATACATTATGTTATGGTACCCCAGAGTTAGAAAGGGGCATTGCGAGCTCATTATACGCCTCTTGATTCGAGCTCGGCTACTAACGTAACTTCAACACATCATCTGAACAGCATCCAACTCCTACCCAACAGAGCCATTGAAAGCACGAGAGGACCCAACCTACGTTCGCCTCTTGGCAATTTCCAGGCAGATTGTGTGCCTGAACCTTCTATACGAGTATGTTTGCTTTACGTTAATCTATCGTTGCACAAATGTACTCTGTAGGCCTATGATGGCAGATTTTATCAGCGGATAAGATGATATAAACCTGATAAAATGACAGTTGCCGCCATTGTTTGTCATTTTATCAGGTTTATATCAACTTATCCGCTGATAAAATCTGCCATCATAGGCCTGCTGATCAAATAGATGACTTACTTATAAGCAATGTTGTTTACCGACTTAAACTTACACAATTTTCACTCCTCATCCTCCTAGCGGCTTTGCGCCACGGCTCAATTAAACCTGTAGGCCTTATTGGAAATAGATATGGTTTCCTCAAGTTGTTTCCTTCATCGAAAAGCGACTGGTAAAATATGAAATCATATTTAGTGCATGTGATATAATTTTCATAACTGGTACGAGCCGGGGTTTGAATCCGAGACCTCCGGATTGAAAATCGAACATCATACCAGGCTACCAGCTCTTTTAACTCATTGTTTACATTTAAACGGGACTTTTGAGTCATACCTACCTGGGACCAAGAACATAAGAACATAACATAACATAATAGACGGAGCTAGCCACGTCAGATATGACATAATAATGAGAGCGACGAAACGTTAGTTTGCTATACTAAGCTTATTAGATCCGGACATCTGGCAGCTGTAAAGGGGTAAGTAATAGAACGTATACGAATTTATGCTATATTGATGGTAACATATAAATTCAATTTATATAATTTCAATTTGTATAACGTGCATGAAGTATAATGTACAAATTGAATAATAACAAAATATATAATTGCCTAATGTATAATGAACTTCACAAATAATATCGTTTACGATAATGCTAATGTAGTATAACGTTGAAATAATCTAATGTTCTTCCCTATAACCTAACCTACTTTCCTGGTAGCAGTTTTCTTTTTGTAGGGGGACGCAGTTCTAACCTAACCTAACCTACTTTCTGGGTAGTATTTTTTTTGTGGGGGGGTCACAGTTCCAACCTAACCTAACCCACTTTCCTGGTAGCAGTTTTCTTTTTGTGGGGGTTGCAGTTCTAACATAACCTAACCTATTTTCCTGGTAGCAGTTTTCTTTTTGTGGGAGTCGCAGTTCTAACCTAACCTAACCTACTGTCCTGGTAGCAGTTTCCTTTTTGTGGGGGTCACAGTTCTAACCTAACCTAACCCACTTTTCTGGTTGCAGTTTTCTTTTTGTGGGGGTCGCAGTTCTAACCTAACCTACTGTCCTGGTAGCAGTTTTCTTTTTGTGGGGTCACAGTTCTAACCTAACCTAACCCACTTTTCTGGTAGCAGTTTTCTTTTTGTGGGGGTCGCAGTTCTAACCTAACCTAGATTGTTATTTCAGATAATAGTCGATATTTTAACTATTATACGTAACTATTATTATGCAAAACGGAATTCGTCTATATGTACGTTAGACTAAACAACGGTATGTATAATGTACGTTATATTATTTTTGAATTATACTAATTGAAAATAGACATTTAATACATTATACCTAACGTTAGTATACTTTTTGAACGTTTGTAAACTGAAATTATACCAAAAGTGCGTATTCATTATGTTACGCACCCGCTGTAAAGTAGTGGAGGTCAAAGAATGCAAACCACTTTAAGAATACAAATCCTAGAGTTCTGGGTTAGTAGTCTGGTAGTGCGGTATTATGAGAAATTGTATAAATAACTAGATTATATCATTGCGAAAACTTTCTGATGGGAGAAAATAGTCCAAAACGACGTATAATGTAATTCATAGTTTGTCGCCTACTGTTTCTGTTTCCAAAATAATACACAATGTTTTTTGTTCTAATGTTAAAATATAGGCCCCGTCCTCTATAAATGAGACTTCGGCAGTTTTACTTAACGAAGCATGTAAATAACTATAATTTTAAACCAAAATGTACTACCTAAATATGGTATCTAGTATCTACAAGTATTGGAGCCACGGGTGTTAGACTTATCTAATTTCCTATCAATCGGCTTCCATATTTTTAGTGTCGTTAGCTCACCAAACGAAGACGCTTAACTGCCTGATAGGGAATAGGATGGGGGAAGTAATTCGTGTATAGCTGAATTTTGGTGTAGTTGTAGGCAAAGGTATCTTACACAACATACTAAAAGTACCGGTGGATGGGAGCGCCGCTAGCTGGGAGGGGGGGGGTGTAAAGGTCCCTTATTTTGGTTTTTCGTAAATAACTCGGTAACGGTGGCTCATACGAAAAAATGTTCTATTGCTTAATTCATCCACATCTAATTTACTATAAAAAAAGATCATTTTAAATTTTTGCTAGGATCAATGTTTAATGAGATATCGAGGAAATACGATAAACACTTTTTTAAACTTTCGGAGCTAATATTTACAAAAGTATTCGTTTTATCCAAAAATTGTGTCAGAATACCCTTATTGTTTTAAAAAGACCTATCCAACGATACCCCACACATTAGGGTTGGAGTAAAAAAAATATTTAGCCCCCTCTCCATGTGTACGGGAGGTACCCGAAAAAGTAATATTTTTTCACATTTTGTTTCAAAACTTTGCCGGCGTGAATAAAGTACATACTCATACGATTTTTTTATTTTCTAGTACTAACCATCACTGAGCAGGCTGCTCACCCTGCTACCTCACTTCCTACCCTTATAGTTTCGCCATGTCCGTCTGACCCCATCTGTCCGTCTAGACGTCTAGTACTAACCATCACTGAGCAAAGCCGTGGACGGACAGAAGGGGACAGTCGGACATGCCTAAACTCTAAGGGTAGGCACCCTGCTCACCCTGCTCAGTGATGGCTAGTACTAGAGAAGTGAAATTTCGTATAAGTATGTGTTTTAATTACGCAGACAAAGTTTTAAAACAAAATGTGAAAAAATATTATTCTTTCGGGTACCTCCCGTACACATAATGGGGGGGTAAATATTTTTTTACTCCAACCCTAATGTGTGGGATATCGTTGGATAGGTCTTTTTAAAACAATAAGGGTATTCTGACACAATTTTTGGATAAAACGAATACTTTCGTAAATATTAGCCCCGAAAGTTTAAAAAAGTGTTTATCGTATTTCCTCGATATCTCATTAAACATTGATCCTAGCAAAAAATTGCAAAGAATCTTTTTTATATTAAATTAGATGTGCATGAATTAAGCAGTAGAACATATTTTCGTATGAGCCACCGTTACCGAGTTATTTACGAAAAACCAAAATTAGGGACCTTTACACCCCCCCCCCCCACCCCTTCCCGCTAGCGGCACCCCCATCCACCGGTACTTTTAGTATATACTTTATGTGTAAGATACCTTTGTCTACAACTACACCAAAATTTGGCTATACACGAATTATTTCCTCTAAGTTTTCCTTCATTGGGTGGGCTATCGTAGGAAGCGTTCTATTCATGAACACATTTTCTCATAAAGGTCTTGAAGACTCTAATCCACCGAAACCATCTATAAGGTACGTAATAATACCTACATAGCTAATTTAAGTCCATTTTAGTAGCCGGGTTGGATTTAAGACTAATATCATATTTTTAATTCAAGACAGTAATCTGAAAGCTGCTGCCCCACATTGTAAATTACTTTGTATGGAGACAACTGTCAGATAACTGTCTTGACTTAAAAATACGATATTAGTAAAAAAAAATCCTCAATTTATTTTTGAGCCTACCATTTCGAAATGATTACAGTACTATTTAAAATATACTAAACGAACATCATAATCCTGTAAAAAAATAAGACCCTTTTCTGCGGCTGGTTTTGATTATAAGACCATTGATTTTTGTGTGATTATCACAGATATTTCCCGAGTTCTGAATGTTTTCTATGAATTTAAGTATTTATCTATGTCTATTTATTATATATATATCGTCGT
Source organism: Pammene aurita (assembly GCA_947086415.1). Lineage (NCBI taxonomy): Eukaryota > Metazoa > Arthropoda > Insecta > Lepidoptera > Tortricidae > Pammene > Pammene aurita. The sequence continues at coordinate 16,453,189 of OX352290.1, forward strand.
GTAGTACCCACATCATAAGCCTTATTGAGCTTACCCATGGAGCAGGTCGATTTGTGTAAGATTATTTAAAACCATTTTTTTAGAAACGGTTTGATTATTCTGAAAATACCGACATATTATTAATTCCTTAAATAAAATTATTTTAATGGCAGATACATATTTAGATATTAATATTTTAAGTCTTAAATTCTATGTCCTAAAGATTTGTATTAAGTCATAATTATTTTTGCATGTTTTTAAAGTGGGGCATTCCACTCATACAATAATAGATTGTTATTAAATCAAATACAAACATTGAAAACATTGAAAAAATAATTAACCCAACAGGACTTGAACCTGCATCGATACGACTTGCCGGGGCACGATCCCTTTACCAATTAAGCTATGGGTCAAGTTATGGTTGATTATTTTTTCAATGTTTTCAATATTTGCATTTGATTTAACAACAATCTATTGTATGAGTGAAATGCCCCACTTTAAAAACATGCAAAAATAATTATGAGTTGATAGCAGCGCCCTCTATATTTCCGTTGTGACACTTGCGATAGTGTCGGCGGGAAGGGTATCTAACTCTAGTAGCTAGTACCTAGATGTCGCTTACGGCTGCTGTAAAGCCGAAGTAGATCTAAATAAATGCAAAAAGATGATTGAAGGCATTGAAAATTTCCTCAACTTAGTAACTTGACCCATAGCCTAATTGGTAACGCGATCGAGCCCCGGCAAGGCGTATCGATACAGGTTCAAGTCCTGTTGGGTTGATTATTTTTTCAATGTTTTCAATGTTTGTATTTGATTTAATAACAATGTATTGTATTAAGTCGTTAAATTTATAAAATGGTCGTAAAAGTATTGCGGTAGTGGGAGTCCTACAGCACATTTTACTCTATTTTAAGTTGTATTGCAAAAAATACTTCCTATTGGGTAAAACAAATATGCGTCTAAGGTGGTTTAAGTGCTTTATGTAACTTAAAATTTACAACATATCTATTAGTCGCAGGTGTAGCTAAAAAAATACGGCTTCTCGTGAACAAGAGATTTCCTTCAGAATGATTATTCGTTAGGATCCAAGGGTGGATTTGAGAAGTGGAGCCACCAAGATTTTTGATGTTAAATCTTGGGGGGGGGGAGGCTCTCAACTATATCTTGATATCTACATCAGTGAAGCTACTAGGCCAAGTTTGGTGTCGTTTTCGTATAAATCAGGGATGCCCAATTCATTTATGGTATAATTTGGATACCATTCCGAAGCAAAAACATGTAAAATAAAAAAAGACTTATTTTGAAATTCCCTATTTCACAAGGAAAACATCCATAACTTATAAATAATTAAAAATCTTGAAAAAATAAAAGCAAATCCTAAGCGCCTACCGGGTGTTTAATTTGCTATTTGAAGTGCACCATACCGTGTGGCAAATATTTGGAGCGGTAGGTAGGCTTAAAGATAAATTACATAATGTAATTTTAGTGTATTTTCAAATTGACGCAATATATCAACTTTAAGAAAAGTATCTTTTTTCAAAACGAATAGATTGTTTTAATTCGGCTAAGTTCATGTTTATTAAGTAAACAATCAAGCCAACGTTCAATACAAATACAAATAAAAATACAAAATTATTTATTTGCATGAATACGGTACAATAAAATGTACAAGTTCAATGTACAAGTTTACCAAAATATATATTTCTTATTTTTGTGTCGTAACCTAGCAAAGCACGTTGCCCCAGGTTTTGTTTTGGAAGTCTTATTATAACGCTTCATCTTCTTCTTCGTATCATCCTAAAGTCATCTGCTAAGTTTTCCTATTGTAAAAGATAATAAGTGTCCTAAAAGTTGATTCACGCACATACCTACAAGCGACCATTTAGGACCTTTAAGATTTATGTTTTCTTGATCTCCAAGATATCCTCTACAAAGCTAAATGGAAGCCAACGGGTAGAAATTTTGATAAATTTATAGTATGGCCGGCTCCAGTACAAAAACAAAATTCACACGAAAGTATGCGAAACTTAATTAGTAAATAACATTAATTTATTTATTAATAGGATAACATTTAGATTTATTTGCACGGGTAATTGACAGGTAGATATATATATATATATATATATATAATACTCGTACCTACCTAATCTACAATCCATCGAAACAACTCTTAAGAAATTATTCAGACATATTTCCTTTCACTTCTACCTATACAGGGTGATTCATGAGACGTGAGCAGGCTTAACACTACGGATTCAGTTAATAATAAGCTATTGTTTGATATCAGTATTAGTGTGATAAGCCCAAAAAAATAATTTAAAGTAAAAATAAAAAGTTCAAAATTATTTACGACACGCATGGTCACTCTACAGTTAGAATACTTCGTCGAGTACTGATATTCTCTTGTTTTTCTGTGATATGTGTCAAATTGATGTCTGGTTACTTTGGAAACATCGTATCTCACTTAATTTGACAATTATTTTTTTCATAATCAAAGTGCTGTCATGATTGTTAAAGAGGTTTTATCTTTATTGATTTGTTTATGTAGGATGACCATGATTACAGAAAATAAAATTGGTACCAAACAAAATAGGTTTAAAAAATTTAAAGGCGTTATTGTTTCACTTAAACATGATGGCGGCCGATTCATTATCGTTAACTAAGTGTGTAGGGTTGTTCCTGCTCACGTCTCATGAATCACCCTGTATAAATAAGCGACTTCTAGTCTACAACAGGCCAACCGCGAATTTTGAATATCAACACTTCGTTAAGTCCGTTTCCATCGCTCTTGCATATTCGAAAGAGAGTGATGCAAATAGTCGATTCGACGAACGAAGTGCTTCGCGGTTTGTTCGGCTAGCTAACTTTCCAAAACACGTATCTCGATAACTCATTTAAAAAATCATTTATTCTTTTATAATCAAACATAATACATCATGTGACATAAACAGGATAGACAAGGAAAGCAATATAAAATATGTTATTTCTCTGTCTTCTTACAAAGGAAAACATTACAGTTTAAATATCTCAAAGGAGGTGTGATTAGTATGAAACTAATAATGGCAACCTGTAAAAAAGTATATGCGGTCAACGACCTGTCCCCCAAAAGTGTGGTAGTGTGCGTGAAGTCTGGTATTTTGACAGAATCTGAAAATTCTCCCACCTATACCCGGCCCTTAATTCATCCACATATAATTTTCTATAAAAATATTCTTTGCACTTTTTTGCTGGGATCAATGTTTAATGAGGTATCGAGGAAATATGATAAACACTTTTTTAATACAATTGCTCAAAAAGTTTAGTTTATGTAGCTGCAAATCGTGCGTAAAATTTGATTTTATGCACTAGTGCTAAAAAGTAATCTGATCTGCAAATCGTGCGTAAAGTTTGATTTTACGCACGATTTGCAGATTTTACGCACGATTTGCGATCAGAATTTTAAATAAATGAGTATTATGCGAGACCCGCTTATAAATGACCCACCTGAATCTGAACTACGCGCGATTGGGCACAAAGGAATATTATGCGAGACCCAATAGCATTACTGGAACAACGCGCGATTGAATGAAGCTGTCTTTCGTACACTGACAGAATATAAATGTAATTTTATTTCATTGTAGTTTTTTCGCAATTGTATTAAAAAACGTTGTTCGACGCACGTGCGGAAGTGTCATTTTCACTCGTCCCGAGTCTTGACCAAGTAACCTCGGTACTCGTGCAAGATGACATACGTCTCGCACTTGTATCGAAAACTACTATTTTAAACTTTCGGAGCTATTATTGATTTTGAACAAGTAAATTTTTATTTACTAATTAACAAACATGGACATAATAAAAACAATTAATTAGAAACTAAACTAAATAAGAATTAAAATTACCTATGAACTTAATACTAGCACTACAAAAACTAAAAGTCCTCTACTCTAAAATTGGCCCCTGTGGCATTGTGCCGAGGACGCTGGCAGCATTTCCCCGCTGTATAGCAACGCTTATGCGTTGAGCGAGGAAGCTGCCAGCTCTCTTGTCCCCAGTGACGTCGACCAACCGCTTGGCGAGGTCGCGGAACAGCTCATGAGCCGCAGGGCCCCACGGACCAAGGGTCTCAACGCCAAAAGCAACAAAGTTGTAGTTGGCGTCGAGACCCCTGTACTTCCGTCTCTTAAGAGCCTCTGCTGCCTCGGCCGCCGCGCCGGCTTTGCTTATAGTCCCGCGAAGGTGAGACGGAGCCAGAGTGTCCACGCAGTTAGCGTCCCACACCAGTATCCGTCCCATCTTCCACGGGATCAGTGACATCCCGTCTGGTCTCTTGCCATCGTCTCTGGCGATTCCGACCGGCTCTAGGACCGCCGGTACGTTGACGGTGGCAAGGGACCGTTTGAGGATGTCGTTCAGCGCGGCGTGGCGAGAGAACCGGCCCGCACTTTTTTGGCAAGAAAGTCCGTGGTGCCCTAGCTGATCGACGTCACTGCCACAGTGACATTTGTGCGGAGCACATATCTTGACCCCCAAGCGAAGCCCAACCGCCAGTCGGAGCGTATTAGGTTCCATGAATGAACGTTAGGCGAGGGATACGCGCTCAGCCAGTGGCCAGCCTCCTTGCATCCGACGGCAGTCAGTCTCGCGCGTTCGGAGCCTGAGCTCTGATCTAAAAGATGATTGTATATTAATTTAGATTTTACATCGTCCCAGCTCCTTTGGGATTTGGGATTTACAGGGACATTTTGCCCAGGGCAGGCGGACAACCAAGCATTTCTAGCGTCGCCCAGACCCTCGATCTCGTAGTCTGCAGAGGAAACCCTTAGAATTTTTCCTACGAGACCGAAGGAGCTGTGGACAGACGATAGAAAAGCCGGTAGCGCGACACTAGAAATTTTGCGCAATCCAAGCCCGCCGTACCGGACGGGCAGGGAAGCTTGACACCAGGATTGTTCGCTGAGCTGTAAATTTAGGATTAGTTCCACGTTGGTTTTAAGTAACGAATCTATTGGTATTAATAAATTTGGTGTTTCCAGAAAGGGCTACAGCGAAGCATGTATGTTAGTTTAGGGACAAAAAGACAGAATTTTAAAATAAAAAGGGCCAAATGTGGGCTTATTTCTAATAATCGATCCGCGTAATTTTGGAATTTTGAAATAGTACTGTTTATAAAGTTTGGAATAAATCTTCGAAAATTGGCGTCCCTAGGAGGCTTAATGAGTCCTTTGTGATAATGTTAATATTCGGCGTTAAATTGTTAAACTTTTCTACGATGTCGGAATGGTTTAATTTCGTACTGTGAATATAGAGCTCGCATTTGTTGTGATTCAATTCTAAACCGATAGATTTGAAATTTGTAATGAGGGTCGAAAGGTATATATAAAAAAATATATTTACCCCCACTTCATGTGTACGGGAGGTACCCTAAATAATAATATTTTTTCAGATTGTGATTAAAACTTACTCATACGAAATTTTACTTTTCTAGTACTAAACATCACTGAGCAAGCTGCTCACCCTGCTACCTTACTTCCTACCCTTATAGTTTCGCCATGTCCGTCTGACCCCGTCTATCCGTCTAGACGTCTAGTACTAGCCATCACTCAGCAGAGCCGCGAAGTAATAAATGTCCAATTCGTACAAAAACACTTAGAAATAGTCATACGAAAATTGAAACTGATAGATACCTGTGTCATTTAAGAAAAATTACAGGTTTTTTCATTAACGTCTTAATATAATGAGGGTTTTCGCAATCGGGGTTTTCACTAGATGGCAGCACTATGTCTAGAGGACTAGCTGTCAAAAAGACCTACGCCATATAGTGAAAAACTCGATCGCACAAACCCTCATTCATTATTATGTCTTAGTCCTAATAAGATTAGTAAAATCACATTCAAAAGTAAGAACATTCCATAACCCACAGATATTGTATTTACCGGTTTTTGGTAATGTTACTGGGAAAAATGGGAAATTACTGGTAACGGTAATTTAGTCCCAGCCTTAGAGAATTCAACCAACCGGAGTCGCCATTGACAGGCGTTCCCCTCTGCCGAAAACATATGACCAGTGGTCATACACATGTATGGACTGACGTTTATCTGACGTAGCTATTTGTACGTGACGTACGAATAGCCATACTTTTGATTCCTCTCCCCCGCAAAAATCGGCAGACTTTTTTTTGTATAGAAAATGACAGACATGGCTACTCCATCTGGGTTGAATTCTCTAAGCTCCCAACACAACACTAGTTGCACCACACCTAGACGGCAATGTTTCGAAGTTACATGCGATTATTACATCGAAATCGCGTCATATATGGACCCCACAAACTGATGCATCAGTGACAAAGTGGTTGGTTTGGTATGCGACGAATTCATATAATGTTCTGACATCAGAAATGATGAGCAAGTTATTTACACAGAACGTCGCACAGTGAATAAAACGAATAAGTCAGCTTTCAGGCAAAAGCTTTCACATCAAAATTGGAACAGTGTTGTCATAAACACTTTTCTAAGTAATTTCAGTGGCCTTTATAAATGTTGTTTTAGAAAAAAGAAGAAACGATTGATAAATAATGATGCGAATATATCGTGGATTACGGAGTGCGGAAGGCAAAAAAGTATATGACTATTTTTAGACGTGTTGTAAGGTATGCAAAAAAAATTGCAATTAGTTTAGAAGTGGACAGAGCGGTCAACAACACGAGAGAAATATCGAAAATAGTAAATAGACACAGAAACAAGTCGCAGGCTAAGGTCAGTGACAAGCTCGTCGTCCTTAAAACCGATAAGGTCATACTAGATCCACAAGCACAGGCAGATATTTTTTGCAAAATATTTGATCACGGCGGTGGGGCGGTTACAAGTGATATTGCCCTTGCTCTGAAAATATAGAAGAAAATAATATAAGGGTTAATACAGCAATGACATATGATAAGGTAACACCGCGGGAAGTCTCACAGATTGTAAACAGAATGAAACCCAAAATGTCCGCGGGTCACGATGAAATACCCATAACTGTTACTAAAGAAAATATCGATCTATTATCAGAACCACTGGCGCACTTCTTTAATAACTGTTTTGAGTCAAACCAGTTTCCGGATCAGTTAAAAATTGCAAAAATTTTACCTATATATAAGAAAGGTTGTAGAAGTGATCCAAATAATTATAGGTTCATATCTCTTTTACCCACCGTATGAAAGATTTTTGAAAAAATACTGAAGTCTAGGTTACTGAGACATCTGACTGCACAAGATGTCCTGAATAAAAGACAATTTGGGTATCAAAAAAGCATCGATACTAACGAAGCTATAGGCACCCTAATTCATGACGTAGTGACACACTTGAATGACAAACATAAAGTGGCCGGAATATTTTTAGATCTTAGTTCAGCTTTCGACACCGTAGACCACAGTATTCTGTTAAAAAAACTAGAGCACTATGGAATTAGAAACAATGTTTTCAAAATGTTTGAATCGTATTTAGCGAACAGGAAACAATTTGTTGAGTTAAGTTCAATTGTGAGTAATACGGAAGAGAAGGTCAGGTCAAAAACAGTGCTGATCAGACGTGGAGTCCCGCAGGGCTCGATACTTGGCCCTTTATTTTTCCTATTGTTTGTTAATGATTTGATCCCCTATATCGAAAATACGGTGCCGCAAGCAAATTTAGTAGTGTTTGCAGATGACACTAATGTTGTGATCACAGCAAGTAGCATATCAGAGTTAAACAACACGGCAAATGCTGCTATAATGGCTTGTAATAAGTGGTTCACAGCTAATAATTTAAAGCTCAACACTGAGAAAACTAAAGTCGTTTTATTTTCAGCCACTTCCAGAAATTCGGATACTTTAAATATCACTCTCAACGGTAACAAAATTATACAGACCGATGTTGTCAAATTTTTGGGAGTGCATATCGACGCATTACTGAATTGGAAACATGAACTTCAGACACTAACCAATTCAATATGCTCCGCGTGTTATGCCCTTCGTAGTCTGCACGATTTGATTGACACGGCTCGTCTAAAGATGGTTTACCATGCACTCGTAGAGTCTAAATTGCGATACAGCATCAAGCAGTGGGGCAACAGCTACCAGTATAATACAGAAGCTGCTTTTATACTCCAAAAAAGGGCTACAGAAATACAGAAATACAATTTTGACTGACTTAATTAAGCACTTAAATAAATATGAGAGCTTAACTGAAAGAGGGATAAGGCTGTCTAGCAGACGTAAGCACATAAAATGCGACATTGTTCCCAGGCTTAACATTATGAAGCATGCAGCAGGTTATCAGGCTGTGTTCCTGTTCAACCATCTGCCCATTGAGTATAGATCTATTACTAGTAGTAAAATCTTCAATACAAGACTCAAACAGCACCTACTGAAAAAATGTTACTACTCTCTAGAAGATTTTATATTAGATAGTTAACCTTTTTTAATTCATAGATACTAATTATTGTTTTGAAAATTTTTATGTGTAATGTTATGTTATGATATGACTCGTATTGTTATGACTTGTATTGCATTGTAATGTTAATTTTAAACGTAAGATTGATTTAATATAAGGTATATTTAATAATTTAAGTAATTAATGTTCAACACAATTTATATTGTTATGAATAATAATAAAGAAAGAATGTTATACACGGTGTAACTGTCATTAATAATTTATTATTGTCGTAATCGATCGAATCTGCGCCGTTTTGCTACACTGACCGACCGAAATAAAAAAAGGGAATGCATATTTTGTATTTTATGCACTAAATATTCAAAATAAGTAGGTAAAACGCAAAGGAAAGACCAACATGGCAAAGAACAGCAAGAGACAGACACAAATGGCTTGAAATGGGGCAGGCCTTTGCCTAAAAAGGGGCATCCAAACTAAAATAATATTTTAAAATATATGTAATTGCGTTTAATTACACTAATAAAAGAACAAAATGGAATAAATAATTTATCTACCTACTATACTAAAATACAATAAGTACTAAGGATATAATTTAAATCAATTTTAATTAATGCTAAACTGAAATGTTGTAAATGTATGGAATAAAGTGCTTTATTATTGTTATAATTGTCTTTCCTCTTGAGGATTTCACGGGCCTTTACATCCCGCGGTCTTTTAGTAGGCTTGCGGGTAGGCTTTGGGGATACAGAACAGATCCAACACTCAGAGGCCCTTTTAAGAGTTTTACTATGTAATATTTAGACCTGCTAGAACCCATTCACAGGTACATCAATAGATACCCGTGAACCGGAGCAGGCTTTGGGACTATTGTACTAAACAAAATGGTAAGACTAATTGGCTATGGTGTTGAAGTAGGCTGGATCAAAAATTGGGCTATTGTACAGAGGTCCGGACACATAACGATGTTATAACATAACACGTTATTGAGGCAGGCGGTGACTCGCCGCCGACTAGATGGGTCCAGGATCACCATAGGTGTGAGCGGCTCAGGGTGTGGAAAGGTGTGCACCGCTATCTGCCACTGACTGTAAGAGGCCCAGCCACAGCGAGTTGGTACTCGCGACTTAAGCACTTTTCACTTCCCCCTGCGAGCATATAGTTCTGATGGCTCCTCTCTAGACGGCCAGTCAAGAGCCAAGCCAGAGCCGAGTCCTGCACCCCTTGGGGTCCTCTCCGACCGACGAAGACACGCCGGAGACGGATACCCTGACCGACTCTCTGGAGCACCGGGTCCGTGGTATCGTCACTCGCCAATAGCTCGCCACAAGCTGCTCTGCGGGCTTATTATTATTGTTATTAAAACGCAAAGATTTCAAACTAATATAACCTACAATATTTTTTTTCTGCAACTACTCATAAGATATTCCTGTAATGTTGTAATTATGAAGAATTATTTTTTAAATGTTATTGATAAAAACTTATTATCAATAATTTGGGTCCAGTAGTTTCGGAGATAAAAGAGAAAGCCTATTTTATCAACCGACTTCAAGATTTCGAAGGAGGATCTCAATTCGTCGGAATCTTTGTTTTTGCTTGTTTTTATTGTTTGTTCACCGATTATTCGAAGAAGGCTGGGCCGATTTGGAAAATTCTTTATTTGTTTGAAAGGGTATACTTGACAGTTGGTCCCATTGTCATCAGGTCAAGATCTGATGATGAGATCTGGGAAAAATCGAGGGAACTCTTCAACTATTATAGGCAACATACCTATACTTTAGTGATTTGAGTATTTTTTATAGCAACTCGGGCATTTGTTCTTGGAAAGGTGGAGCCTAAGTGAAATCGTAATTTTCTTACAGTGAGAGAGAGTGACAAAGGTGTAATGTTTGTCAAAATAGATAAACATAACAGAATCGTTGCTAGGTTATGAAATAACTCTGGAAGTATTTTTTCTGCTCATTTTGTTAGATTATAACCCATCCTTAGTAAATATCATTGCCTACATACTTTGATAAATATATTTTACTTTAATCAAAGCCTACATATGTATTTATGTGTACCAAATATGAACTCACTTGGTCTAGTAGTATCGTAGCCAAATATAGGTATAACTATATCTTCTATACATATAATAAAGCTGAAGAGGGTCGAAAGTCTGTACATGGAAGATAATCGAAAAAAAGTTGGCTGGGGATACTTAGAATCGATAACAGAACACGTTCCAACAATTTTTAGAATTTTTGTCTGTTTATCTGTTTGTCTGTTTATCTGTTTGTCTCTTTATCTGTTTGTCTGTTTATTTGACCGCGCATCACGTGAAAACGGCTGAACGGATTTTGATTAAATTTTGTATAGAGATATTTTGTGTCCCGGGAAAGGATAATATATAGTTTTAATCCCGAAAATCAAACCTGGTGGGGGTGAAAATGGGGTTGAAAGTTTGTATGGAGAATTTTTAACCGCTGAAACGTTTTAGATAGAAATGAGTATGGAGATAATTTGAGTCTCGAGACACGTCATTGGATAGTTTTCAAACCCTTGTGGGGGTGGTGAAAAGGGGGGGTTGGAAGTTGGTATGAGGATTTTTTTATCGCTGAACTGATTTAGATGAAAATTTGTATAGAGATAGTATGGGTCTCGTGAAAGGACAAAGGATAGTTTCATCTTGAAAAAAGTCCCCCCCCCCCCCCCCCCCCATCTTACTTTAGAACCGTAGGGCCATGTGAAGCCTGAAAGGTACTTTCAATAATAACTATCTATATACATATAATAAAGCTGAAGAGGGTCGAGAGTCTGTTCATGGAATATATTCGAAAAAAAGTTGGCTAGGGATACTTAGAATCAATAACAGAACACGTTCCAACAATTTTTAGAATTTTTGTCTGTTTGTCTGTTTATCTGTTTATCTGTTTATCTGTTTGTCTTTTTCTTTGACCGCGCATCACGTGAAAACGGCTGAACGGATTTTGATGACATTTTGTGTAGAGATAGTTTGAGAAAGGACAAAGAATAGTTTTCATCCCAAAAATGGAGGGGGTGAAAAGGGGGTTGAAAGTTTGTATGGAGAATTTTTAATAGAAATGAGTATGGAGATAATTTGAGCCCCGAGAAACGACAGAATAGTTTTCATCCCGAAAATAAAGCCTTGTGGGGCTTAAAAGGGGGTTGGAAGTTGGTATGATGATTTTTTTGGTATGGAGATAATTTGAGCTCTGGAAAAGGAAATAAAATACTTTTATCTCGGAAATTATCCCTTAAGCGGATGCAAAAGGGGTGAAAGTTTACATGGAAAAGAAACAACCAATAACCGCTGTACGTATTTAGATGAAATTTGGTATGGAAATATTTTGTAATTTTTTGGTCAAGGTATTCATATTTATAACATGTTACCCGTCGATGCTTTAAATTTACCTTTACCCGCTCTTAAGAAATATTTGAAAATGTCATGATTGTCATGAATGTCAAAGGGTTATTGCAGGTTCGAGGACTATATTGTGACGGACAAAGATGCATGGCCCAAACCAAAAAACTACTACAAAACCATCTAACATTTATAGGACACCGTTTAGGTAGGAAAACATATCAAACGTTTTGTGAAGCAGTCAGATTAGAATTTATTTTTCTTTATAATTATAAAGAAAAATAAATCCTAATTTAATTTAATTAAACAATTATCTATCTCTCAAGCTGTTTCGATATATGTCTTCTTGAAGAACTACGCATTATTTTGTATCTTTAAGATCCAATAATGTATAACTGTTTTGAAAAAAATAAGTACCGTCGAGTTTCTTCTTGGGCCAGAGGTGTAGGGTTAGAACCGGTGGTAGTTTTGGAACGAAGTTCCTTATCGGACGGTTCGCGGATGGGGAGCTAGGCGAAAAAAAGTCACGTGACCGTCACGAAAAAGCGTCACGTCACGAAACCGCGACACCCATACGATTGAGAAACATGTAAAATGGAATGAAATAAAAAATATATAATATAGAATAAAGTGAAGTGTAGTGAAGTGTAGTGATAAGTGAAAGTGAGAAGTGACAAAGTGATAAAAGTGAAAAAAGTCGAGAACCTAAAAAATGTCGAAAATGTCAAAAATGGCAAAAATTCTAATATTTCAAAAAAATACAAAAGAATTAAAACCACAAAATTCACGAATAAGTCAAAAATTAAATAACATAACTTCGTTCCAATCGAGTGTTCCACGACACTCACGTATTTTATTTTTCTCTGACGTTCATTAGTGCATTGTAATGTGCTTACATTGAAGAATAAATATCTTGATCTACACCAATATCATAAATCCTCTATTCCGCGTTCGGAACCGTATGTAATTACCACCATTATTGCAACCAGTAACGTAACATCAGTGTATTATCTGTGAAAGTGTGGTAAAAACGTATGAAAATTCATTACCTACGGTAACGTAATGAAAATCCGCCCCCCCGACCGCCGGCACGCAGGCCTGATAAGAACTTTCAATAAAAACTATATTGAATAAAATCGGTTCAGCCGTTTTTGAATTATCAGTCAAAACCGCATAGTGAAAGGAAGTGCCGAATAGTAAAAAGACGTAAGCGCCGCCAAATATCCCTTAATAAACGACCTTTTGAACGGATGTATTGTAACAGGGCGGCATCTACGAAACTCTACACTGAAATCACCCCTTAAGGATTACTAATTCCAATTCAGGAAAATCCCCAGCCAGGTTATACGCAGCCTATAAAACTTCAACGTCTAAAAGCGGGGGTAGCCACTACACTCGATTGAGTTAAATTTGCATGGGTCATGGACCCCCCCCCCCCCCCCCTCCAAGTGCACCTCAAATAGAAAAAAAAAATTTTTGCATTTGTGACCCCCCCTACCCAATTTCAACCGCGCCTGTTCTTACCTTTCATGCTGAAACTATTTGACGGGAGGATCGATTTGGATGATATTTGCCGTGGACATGAACGTATAAATACAAAAGTGGTCCTGCATCGTCCGATATACACCTACTACTCTATGTCGTTTAAATCATACCAAAAAAATTAATATGATAAAAAAAGTATTCATTTTTGAGTGTATGTGGGTCAATCAACTATTCTATGTCAGCAAAATTTCGCATACTTCGACTAATAGTGATAAAAATAAATTATGCGGATTATATTTAACTAAGTTATACACTTTACATAAAAGACAGATAAACATGCTACGAATTGCAATCTGTTCTATTACAATTTAATACTTTATATCTTCGTTAAGGCCAGTGACCCAGTGGACATAGCTGTCCCTCACTTTTGTATGAAAATAATGGCTCTTCCGCTGGGTCACCCATTTTTTTTATGAATAATGTGTTGTTATTGTATATTGTATATTTTACTGTGTGTAAAGGATCTTAATTCATGTTGACAATGTTTAAACCCACAAAAGTTAAACTAATAATGAATAAGGGCAATTCTCGCAAAAAACAAGAAAAAGGTGATTGACCCATTTTCATTTAGTGGTAATTGTAAAATATTTTATTAGGACTACTGTCCTCTAGCGTATCCATCTGTCAACTTTACTTCAAGTTCCGCCTCCAGGGTAGCGAGAGAGAAATTAGGGGTGAATTAGCCACTTACTGACACAGACCGAATTCCACGCGGGCGGAGCCGCGGGCACAGCTAGTATATATATATATATATATATATATATATGTGTATATATATATGTAGAATGTGACAACCGGAGACTGACACAGAAGTTATCCTACAGTTATCAGTTTTTGTCCATAAAAGGTACCGAACCCTAAAAAGTAAACTTAGTGGATACTTATTTTGTTATAACATAACAATACTTTTTATTCTCTACAACATGTAACGAACAATTGCAGCAAATACCTGCTGGGTTTAATTTTTTTGTAGGCATATTCTTTTTACTTGTACGTAGGTACAGTCACGGCAATAGTATCTTCCTACATGAAGGCCACAAAAATATGTGACACGCTCTTTTGTAGGGCCATAAGAGCGTGTCAAATATTTTTGCGGCCTCCGTGTAGGAAGATACTATTGCCGGTGACTGTACAGTAAAGTCATAAAGTAAATTAACAAGCAAAAAGTTTAAAAAACTTTAACCCGGTTACGGCTACTTTAAAAAAACATTGATGTCGGCTAAAATTTAGCCTGTTATCAAAATCGGATGGATAGTTTAGGCGTTACGGAGGAACACAAACTTCTAAATTTCCCTTCCTTTTGGCTTCGCCGTAGTCGGGTTAAAAATATACAAAGAGCATTTATAATATGTCGGTGCAACCGGGACATCTGATGCCTCACGTCTCACGTACAGTGATACGCGTAACAACAAAAACTCGTCGAGACATAATGTCCACTTATCAGGAGGATGGTATGTGTGTTAAAGAACCCGTCTGACCTGTAGGTGATAACCTATATTTACTAACAATGTGTTACGTCTTCGTGGCCGTGTTGCCATTGTTGCCGTGTTGCGAGCGCAGCTAAGTAAGGTTGTCGAGAAACCAGCGTAACTCGGCCTACAAATTGGTGATCGGAGAGCACACGTCCATGCCTATCTAGAGTTCGCTTAAACGTTCGACTCGCTCGGGTTGTAAGAACAGGTAAAATGACACGTCAGCGTAGTGGCTTCTATTTAATTATTTCAGTTACAAAGTCATTAAATACAGAGAAGACTCAGAAATACAGAGACACTCTAAATTGTGTGCTCTTCATCATAAAATTAAACATACCTGTATTAGTTAAAATAAATTACTTATATTGTACAACTGAACAACAAATCAAATTATTTTAGAGTAGACACACTACTATATAAATTATAAACTTATATAGATGTCATATACAAATGAAATAGTGACCTAGACCTCCGATGCCCAGGGCTGGGATCGAACCAGCGTCTTCTGCATTCGATGCAGACGCCTTAACCACTTGGCCACCCGAGTCACGAGATCCCGGGCCTGGGCACTGGAGGCCTAGGTCACTTTTTTCTTTGTATATGACAGCTATATAAGTTTATAAATTAGATTGTGTTTCTTACAACAACAAAAATATTAAAAGTAGATTAATTAATATCAACTGTAATTTATTTATTTAAAAAAGACTAACCAGAATTGTTATAACAAGGGTATCATTAATTTGGTTATTGACCTCATATTGGAGTCGAGCTAGAGGCTACATGTTCTTGCCTAATATAACCAAGTTTTCGTTTTCAGAACACTCGATAACTTCGAAGTGGTTCCATTGACGAAGCCCCAACTCCTAGTCAACTCAACATGCATCAACCATGCGCATCCGACCATCGTGTTCACATTTGGCTACAGGGGCAAGGTGCGAGGACCGGCTACAACCGCTGTGCTCTCGGCCTACTTAGCCACTAAGAAGAGGAACGTGATCCTCCTTGATTGGGAGAAGGAAGCAGACGTCGGAATTCTTGGTCTGCCAATGACTTACGTATTTTCGGCAGTTCCGAATGCAAAAATTGTAAGTTGCCGTCTTACTAACTTTTCACTAACTTTTTATTCTGGTCGACTTCAAACATGGACAGGATTTTAAGTTTTACGGAAACACCAGTAAGTACCGGTTGATGAGAATTGAACGAGATAGGTAGGTACGTGAGCTCTCAGGCTGCAAAGATTCAAAGAATGTGCACGGTTGCATTCCCTCAATTCCCTACACTTCAAACTGTCAATCAAAATAGCCGTGTAGATGACCACAGGGGCTGTATATTTGACTCCATCTCTTGATGTAGGTTACTGTAGTTATTTTTCTTACGGTTCTTTATTCAAAACTTTAGACCAAAAGTAATCAACAGGCGGAAGTGCATTTTTAGTGTTTCATGTACACACGTAATAAACCAGTAGTTAGTAGTCTGTACTCTGTATTTCGAAAAAGTTTTACGCAATTAGTTGTCTTACCACACACAACGTTTAAAACAGGTTCCGCAAATTAATTATTTCCTTCAAGGTTGGTGACGATTTGGGAGAAGCCCTGACGATGCTGGCGCGAGCTGGGATGAACACGACACGACTACATCTCCTAGGACATTCCTTGGGTGCCCACGTGATGGCGTACGCCGGCAGACGGGCCCGAGAGAACGGCCATGTCGTTGCACGGTAATTAGGCGATTATCACACTGCACAGTGTGGGATTTTGCCTTAGTTGCGGACATCCTTATGTTTTGTGGTTTTTGGATACCCGATAACTAAAAACATCTTCTATTACAACTCCCGTGGTTTTAACTATCATAGTTTTTGAGATATTTACAAAATCGAGCAAAGTCCTGAGAAACCATAGAAACGCATTTTTCGTTTTGTTTGAGCAGTTTTATTATTGAATGCTCCATGGTATGATAGCCAATATATAATAGCACTAATATGTGTATTTAAACATTTAAAAAATCTCTTCTATCAGGCGTCAATTTATTAATTTCCATTATATTGTAATTTTTTTTTCGGCAATTCTCTTTACGGTCGCATTTCTTTTATGTGCACAAATGTTAAGTAAAATAATAACTATTGGCACAAAAAAATCAAACGCGTCCGACACAGGAACACGGAGATATCAATTTTTTAAATTTTGGTTAGGGTTGTCACATACCGACAATAACAATGAAACAAATTTTTTCTGAATCATTTCAACTCCTTTCGTCCATACCATATACTGGTTATTATATGAGTTTTGGAATTTGCACTCTAACCAATTGACATATGGTCGATTCTTCAATGATACTCATATAGCTACATATCTATTAGATAGCCACGGCGTTATTTGGCAACTCACTCTTGAGTGCAAGAGGTCAGGCGTTCGATCCCAAGCTGCCGTAGTATCCTTTTCCATTTATTTATTTTTAAATTGGTATTCCTTATTGCAGTTTCGTTTAAATAACAACCATATCAGGTTGAAGTAAGTGTGTTCATAACTTCACACCAATATAAAGACTCTGTGATGACATTTACCCTCCAAAATAAAGATGATATGCATTGGTGTAATGACATGCAAATCCTAATACAGTGAAACGTAAAATACATAATAATAATAATAATAAATATTCTTTATTGTGTACCACATGCGAAAAGAGGAATATATACAGCGATACAGTGATAAAAACTAGGTAACAATAGGCAGTCTTATCGCTAAAAAGTGATCTCTACCAGACAACCTTTGGGTAGCAGGAAACTATGAACTCAAAACAATGAATGGGTAGTGCCGATATGATATATTAGTAATAGTAAGTACTTACTTTAAAAACTTATACCTAAATACATAAACACATAATATATACATAAATACACGATATATAAATACATAATACATACATACATACACAATATATAAATACATAAATGCATACATAAGCGAAGGCAACTTACATACAGTACGAATCACGAAATAAATACTGGCGTTATGATCGAAAGCACCATACCAATCATAAAACAACTAGTTTAGACTTGTTCTATAGAGCACTAAATAAATAAATGAATATTTTAAAGACTGTGTACGATAAAATCCCTACATGCATGATCTGGTATATCTTTTTTTCGGTACCACATATTCAAGCATTTCTTTTATTTTAATAATCTGGAATTAAAGTAATATATACTAAAAATAGAATCATATTACAATTGTATGGGCTTGTGTGAGTTTTTGCCAAATATATTCCATCATATCTTGAATTTTTTGTCCAGCATTTTTTGATAATCTTCACTCACTTCCTGCTGCAATGCCACAATTGTATTTATATTTTCACAAGCTGTTTTATGCTCATTAGAATGTTAGCTTAAAAAAAATGCGATTTGAAACTCTTTTCTACTTGAGGCAGTCAGGAAGACTTTCAACTCCAAGCACTAAAAGTAGTTTTTATATGGGAGGCATATTTTTGTAAAAAAGTCAAGCTCACCAAAGCTAGAACACCTCAGAACTATTTACATCTAAGTACAATTAGAAAAATATAAGCTATTATGAAAAGAGAATGTAATAAGGTATAATTTGGTTTATCTAATAAAAAATAACAAACTATTTTTTACAGGAAAATTTGGTAAACACTGTTAGAACACCGTGTACAAAATAAAAAGCACTGTGGAATATATAGTGATCAAAGTCACTAATAACGTAACGTTATATTATGTTTGTAATTTTATTATGTAGCTTGATGACCACAAATTATTTAAAAAAGAAGTGTTGCTTGAATATGTTTTACCGAAAAAAAAACTAGATCATGCATGTCCGGATTTTATCGTACACAGTCTTTAGGACAATCTTACACAAATCGACCTAGTCCCACAGTAAGCTAAGTAAGTACTAGACGACTATATATGTATATAATAGATAAATATGGATAAATACTTAAATACATAGAAAACATCCATAACTCAGGAACAAATATCTGTGATAAACACACAAATAAATCCCTGACCAGGACTTGAACCCGGGACCTCCTGCTTCATAGGCAGTCACTACCGACTGGGCTAGAAGGCCCGTTAAGCACTAGAATCGTCGACCCTTATCTGTCTTCCCGCATGCTACAAAACAAAAACGTTTACCTATACCAAAAAAAGTTCTTCCCCTTCTAAAAGTAACGTCAGATAACGTTTATGTGACAACCCTATTTCCATAGAAATCAGAAAAAAACTTAGAAACGCCATTTCTCCGAGTTCTTGAGAGATAATTTAATACAATTTTCACAGTTAAAAGGTACATAATATATATTAAGTTAATTTTATGGGTAAAAAATAATGCGACCCTTTTATAGTTAATTAATTAACTATTTACACTTTTCTGAAATATTAAATTTAATGATATAACCTGTCCTTGTGTTTTCAGAGTCCTGCAACTTTCACAACTAGTATATTTTAAACGTGCAATCATTATGTATTTCATTCGAAATCGTAGTCTGACTTCTTTTAGGAAATTTCGATAAAAACGTTTTTTATGAAGGTCGTTGACATCTCAGAAAAAATCTACGAAATTAAGTGACATATTCGAACGAGAGTTTCTTAGCATACTTTATTACAGCAAAACCCATCATAATATAAAATAAAATAAGGATGTCCGCAACTAAGGCAAAATCCCACACTGTGGGGCGCTATGTCGCTCGCGCACCGGCACCGCATGCGCAAACCAGCAGCAGTGTGCAAGCCGCTTTAATGACATAACTCACTTGACTCAAAGACACGACTACCTAATTGTTATTCAGAACTGCAGTTTATTTCAAGACTAAAACAATGTTTTCTTCACACGTTTGCCTGTCTACTACTAATGTATTAAATATTTTACTACTGTTTTCTTGTCACGCCTAACGAAACAGTTGCAGTCATTGGTCTTGCTTTTTTAAGGTTGCAAGTTACGTAAGTAAGAAATTATGTTTTTTTCCGGAATACCTACTACTTACTTATTTTTAGGGTTCCGTACCTCGAAAGGAAAAAACGGAACCCTTATAGGATCACTTTGTTGTCCGTCTGTTTGTCTGTCTGTCTGTCTGTCTGTCTGTCTGTCTGTCTGTCTGTCTGTCTGTCTGTCTGTCTGTCTGTCAAGACCATTTTTCTCAGGAACGCGTGGAGGTATCAAGCTGAAATTTATATCAAATACTCAGGTCTATTGTACCTTGGAGCTGTGAAAAAATCATACTTAAAAACCAACGCAATCAAAAGATACATACAGTCGTTTATGCTGCAAATTTTAGAGATTTTCGGCACTCGTAAAACCTACGGGGTACTTCCCGTGAACTCAGAAACTTGAAATTTGGCACGAATCAATATCACATAGCATAGATTATGGAAAAATTATAAAAAGTAGACATTTTTAGTAAAATCATACAAAAAAATATTTTTTTTAATTTTTAACTTACTACCTTTTTCCTCGTAAACGCGTAGAGGTATTAAATTGAAATTCATATCAAATACTCAGGTCCTTTAAGCTGTAACAAAATCAATTTTCGATGTCAATGCAATGAGTGAACTTTTACTTATATACCTACTGGTTTGTACGGAACCCTCGGTGCGCGAGTCCGACTCGCACTTGGCCGGTTTTTATTTCTTGTCATTGTCCTTCGTTCCGGTGTTCCGTCTTTTTGTTTTGATAATTATTAGTTATAAGTAGGTAGTAGCTGTGATGAACTATTGTAATGGCAAAATAAATTAGCATTTAAATGCGCGGTCCAACAAACAATGCGCTCTTTGAAATTCTATAGGTTGGTAATAAAAAACATAAATTCCCCTCAATGTTTCGATGTATCTAAGCCGTACTCCGTAATTTGCCCCACTGGGTCGTTTCACCCTAGCAGTGCTACCATGCCATTTAAGATTGTTTGGCCTTTTCAGGGTTCGTAGCCAAAATGGCAAAAACGGAACCATTATAGTTTCGTCATGTACGTCCGTCCATCCGTCCGTCCGTATGTCACAGCCATTTTACTTGGACACTATAAGACGTATCTTAATAAAATTTTAACATAATGTATTTTGTTTTGTATTAAAATTGCTGAAAAATATTTTTAGGGGGGGGCTCTCCATACATGTGTAACTAATTGTCAAATATTAACGAAATATCAACATGTTGCACATCGATACCTACTCGCTTTAAAAATAACACTGTGGTTTGTTTGCACACTTTTTGATTTCCTCAATATTTTCAGAAATAATCCCACCTCTGTAACGTTTGAACCAGAGATCCAAAAAATATGAGAAACGAAAATTGTGAACAATATCGATTAAGGCGTGTTTAAGTTATCTTATCTCCAATAAACTTCGTTCATGGGCAGATACGACCGACATATCGATACCTACTCGCTTTAAAAATAACACTGTGGTTTGTTTGCACACTTTTTGATTTCCTCGATATTTTCAGAAATAATCACCCCACCTCTGTAACGTTTGAACCAGAGATCCAAAAAATATGAGAAACGAAAATTGTGAACATTATCGATTAAGGCGTATTTAAGTTATCTCCAATAAACTTCGTTCATGGGCAGATACGACCTTTTGCTATTAGTTTATTTCTATAGTAGGTACGGAAGCCCCCATTAAGCGTGGTCCGACACGTGGACCGAATTTTATTTCATATTATTAATCACAGCTTTGCTCGTTAGTGCTCGTGTACCTATTTTATAACAATTTGGCGCATCCAGCATCACAGGTTTAGATCCAGCGCGAGCTCTGTTCGAGGGCTCGCTGGGCGTGCGCAGCGGGCTAGACCGCAAGTGCGCGCGCTTCGTGGACATCATCCACAGCGACCCCGGCGGCTACGGCACCACCACCTCGGCCGGCACCGTGGACTTCTGGCCCAACTACGCGGGCAGCGGCGGCACGCAGCCCGGCTGCCCCAATGGGGACTTTGACATGTTCAGTCCGGAAGGTAATCCTAGGTCTATGTTTCATAGTCGTTAAATTACCATTCGTGACACATTTTGAATGCACTATATACCCACCCTTCTTATGGCGTTCAACTCGTTTATGTGTGTGGTGTAGGCCTTTGACACAGTATGGATAGATAGAAGCCGTATACTTCGGTGGCCTATATTTATTATTGGAATTGGAACACAGGGATAAGCTACAGTAGTAAGCATAAACTACGAGTACACACGTTTGTAAAGTTACCAACAACATTATAATAAAATATCATCATGGGATTTAGTTGCATCACATATAATTTAATGCACTTGTAGCGCTCGTCAACATAATTGCCATCATAGAAAACACATTTCAATTGATAGATTTACTGTTCAAATGTTTCAACAGAAACGAGGTTTGGCGTAAAGGGGTGAGCATCATCGCAATTCTGTGATCGCAATAATCGTGACTGAACGATTATTAGAAAAAGCATAAGAGGAAAATTTATAACTAATATAACTATAATTTACTACTTTTTACTTCAGCAGATATCTAAAAGTAAAGCACTATGTTATTTATTACTAATACTTTTATACCTAGTACAAAATCTGTTTCATTCCGTATAAATACGAGAGTCCATTAATTACTACCCATTTAAGGAATTCATGAAATTCGCAAAGTAATTTCTGAGTTTTAGGTATTAAGGACCACAATAAAACTTCCAATTTCCAATACGATACCCACGGAGAAAAAGTACCGCCTGGCAGGTCCATGACACTAGTTTTCATGTCAAGACACTGTCTTAAATTACATATCTATGCAACTGTATTTTACTATGTGGTGAACCTAGCTATAAAAATAATCGAAAATGGGTAACTGGAGCCCTGCAGAGAATCACTATTAAAAATTGACGGTACCCGGGTACCATTACATAACAGTCTCTTTTCTGTTGGGTGGACTCTTGGAAGACTCCGCTATCTGGGATTGAATTGAATGATTACAGAATTGTGTGGATTTATATCCGAGAACTCTTTTGACCGGGTAGGGATATCTGAATGTCAATACGTAGGGCATTTTAAACCTGTGATTACAGATGTGCAAGTTGCGGAAACTTTCCATATAATTGAAAATATTCTCGGAAATTTCTAGAAACTTTCGTAAGAAATATAGGAAATTGGAAATTTAAGAAATTGAAAGTTTCAAATCCCATACAAATATGTGAGAATATTCCGAAATTTTCATATGTGGAAATTTTCGCAATTTTGGAAACTTTCCGATGGCACATCAGTACCTGTGATCATATAAAATATGCAGTTACGGTGTTTCATCGCATATACCTAAATGATGGTACAGACTACTTCTGCTTCACTATCTCCACGATTTACCAATCTATAAAGACATCAAAGACTGACTACACAATTACGTTTACAGAGTTTCTTGACGATAATAACTCTGAGTTCGCCGAATATTATCTGACGTCCGAGGAAATTCAGAACATGACACGAGCTGAAAAGATGCGAACGATTTCTCAGCGGAGTAAGTCGATTTTGCCACATGATAAACAGGGTTATACGCTTCGCTTAAAACGCTGTATAAATTACATTCATTTGCAGGCAGCGAGCTTACATTGCCAAACAGATTGGCTGTTTGCGCAATTTCATAATTGATGCTAGCATAGACTTTTATATTATTAGATTGGCCTAGTAATGATAAACAGGAACCGAAACGCATTAAAATCTGGCGCCACAAGTATGCATACAGAATAGTTTAACTGGGAGGAACGCTTGAGAAGGTGACGGAAATTAATTGGGTTATGTTAATTCATGTGTTAGCATGCTGTAGCAGCTGATAAACACTCTAACAGGAACAGAAAGATCTCAAGCTAATCCTGTAATTAAATATTGTTGAAATGTTTATGCTTTGCGGAATGTGAGCACTTAATTCCACACAGCACTACGCTTGACTCTGTCATTTGTTTTTTTTTTGAGTTGTATAAATAATCTAGGAACCTTGTCGCCTGGAAGTACGGGGTACTGTGGGTCAAATCCGGTAGATCAGATTTTTTGAATACTTGTTTATGATGTACTTGGATTATTCATTGGGCCAGCAATGAATAATCTACAATATGACACTAGAATTGTCTCTGTAGACACAATAGTTTCCAAGATAAAGCTTTTCAAAATAGAACGTTTTTCCTAGAAGAGAAGGGGAAGGGTAAACTGTTCTGGGAAAAAAGGTTCTATTTTGAAAAGCTTTATCTCGGATACGATTGGGTCTACAGAGACAATTCTAGTCTTATATTGTAGCAAATTTAGTCTTGAAATGATACTGCAAATACTAGTCTTTAAGGATTATAATCGCCAAAAACTGAAAAAAATGTGATTATTCGTTTTTTAGGGTTCCGTAGTCAACTAGGAACCCTTATAGTTTCGCCATGTCTGCCCGTCCGTCCGTCCGTCCGTCCGTCCGCGGATAATCTCAGTGACCGTTAGCACAAGAAAGCTGAAAGGGTCTAGCAGGCTAAGCTAACAAGAGTGGCCCCCGCAAGGGATTGTTGTAATTTGAGGTGCAGTAGTGGCAGGACCTAAGAACATTGTATGCGTAATATCAGCCTTCGATCTTCTTTTGTTTCAGACTTATTCACGAAAATGTCAAAAAATCAAGGTAATTTTAAAACTGTTATTTTAGCTAAACCAAGCAAGCGAGAGAAACCAAATAAATTCAGTATTAAGGAGCATAAAATGGGGTTCATAGTGCATATTTTTACAGACGTTCATGTCTTTGAACTTGGATGAAAAAAAATAAAGTATTTTTTTGCTTCATTTTTTTGCCGCTTTTCGCGGAGACACAACTATCAAAAAAAAACTTGGTAAGCCACAATTCTCAACTATGTACACATTTAAAAACATTTTGAAAAATCATGGTGCGTCATGCCAAAAAAAAAACATTTACGAACGTATGTTTACTATTTCATATCATATCAATAGAGTAATAGTGGCAAATCAGTCTGTAGTAAATATATAGGTATAACATCCTCTTTCGTTCCTTATGAAATAATTAATTGACATTGATCGATGACGTAAATACTGTTCTGTTTGCTCTACTGAGTTATTTGTTGATATGGAATGGTAATAAAAAATGGTTTTGTCAATGTGCCTACAGCCAATTCTTATTATGTACCCACTTTTTTCCTTATTTGCATAGAATAAAAAAATTAGAAGAAAACAAACACATTTAGAATAATACCTAAAGCAAAGTAGCATAGCATGTCCATGTCATTTGCAGCTGACGACAAAATCAAAAAACTTACAATCTGACATTACGATTTCTTCTACAGATATAGTGCGATTAAGCTAGGTCTACGTCAATCACGACCTAATGTTTCCATCAAATCTCTTTCTGTGGTGTGACAACTACAGACTTACCTTAGAAGGGCTCTACACATTTGCCATTACACTATAGTAAACATGCGTTAGTAAATGTTCTTTTTTGACATGACGCACCATGATTTTTCAAAATGTTTTTAAATCTATACGTAGTTGACAATTGTCGCTTATCAAGTAATTTTTTTGATAGTTGTGTCTCCGCGAAGTGGCAAAAAAATGAAGCGAAAAAAAACTTTATTTTTTTTCATCCAAGTTCAAGGATATGAATGTCTGTAAAAATATGCATTATGAACCCCATTTTATGCTCCTTAATTCTGAATTTATTTGGTGACTCTCGCTTGCTTGGTTTAGCTAAAATAACAGTTTAAAAATTACCTTGATTTTTTGACATTTTAGTGAATAAGTCTGAAACAAAAGAAGATCGAAGGCTGATATTACGCATACAATGTTCTTGGGTCCTGCCACTACTGCACCTCAAATTAAAACCAAATCCCTTGCGGGGGCCACTCTTGTTAGCTTAGCCTGCTAGACCCTTTGGTACTAATATGTATATCAATCACGCCGACAAAGTGGTAAAATAAAAAGTGAAAAAAAATGTTTTATTAGGGTACCTCCCCTATACGTAAAGTGGGGAGTGATTTTTTTTTTCATTTCAACCCTAACGTGTGATATATTGTTGGATAGGTATTTAAAAATTAATAGGGGTTTACTAAAATCGGAAATAATCGCTCCAGAAATAAAAAAAAATGGAACTTTATAAAAACTTTCTAGGAAAATTATTTTGAACTTGATAGGTTGAATAGTTTTTGAAAAAAAAATACAAAATAATTTCTGAACTAAGTTTGTAATTTAACCGTATAAGCAGGTGTTTATTGTACCTGTAATTTCTACAAAATCACAATGAAATTATGTGCTTTCAAATAAAGTAAAAACGGTAAAAATCGGTTCACGCATTAAAGAATTATCCCATAAAAATCATCTTCCGTACTTTAAGCTCGCGCGCAATAGTTTACTTAATTTGCCGATAGATGTCGCTGTACGTGGAACGCTCATATCATATCCTACATGGCGGTGTTATTTTAACTCTTAAGTGGGGACACTTACTGTGACGGACGGAAAACTACGGAACCCTACACTGAGCGTGGCCCGACACGCTCTTGGCCATAAAATTTGAACTTTAAAAAATACAGACGGTCAAATCAATACTTTTTGTAATTAGGAACGATTTCATACATCGTTCCTAATTATAGTATGAACTTATAAAAAGTGTTGATTTGACCGTCTGTATTTTTTTAAGTTCAAATTTTATGGAAGATGTTTATGGCCCATATTAAGTCTTATTTACACACGGATACGTCAGTATTTTTTAAAATATAAATAGCATAAGCAAAATTTATATTTTTATCAAATTTAAAATGTCATATTTGTATACATGCAGTTGTATGGCAAAAATAATCTTGTCCTTAATTATCTGGCCACGACTGTATATGTATCTATCTTAATCATCTTCCTAGCGTTTATCCCAGCCGGCCTGTTAGCCACGGCTCCATGAAACCTGGGGTTCGTTAGTAGCAACCTAATAACAAGAATTAGCGTAGGCACTAGACAATATGCATAAGTATATTATAAATAGTCCATTTTGAACGGCCGTTCAAAATGCTAGGCCTCCTAGCCTAGTCGGTATAGTGACCCTGCGTATGAACCAGGAGCACAGAATAACTAATAAGTAGTACAGGAGGTCCCGGGTCCGAATCCTGGTCAGGGCATTTATTTGTGTGTTTATCACGGATATATGTTCCCGAGTTATGGATGTTTTTTTATGTATTTAAGAACCTATTTATCTATATCTATCTATTATATATATCGTCGCCTTGTACCCACTACACAAGCATTATTTGAGCTTACTGTGGGACTAGGTTGATTTGTTTAAGATTGTCCTATAATATTTATTTATTTATTTTATTATGATATACAGTCACCTGCAATGATAAGTATCATCTTCAACGAATGCCGGAAAAGACATTGTGAGCGTGACACGCTCTTATGATATAGCTTTTCTAATAAGATTCTGTCCGATTTTTTGTGCCCTTCGTTGTGTAAGATAATGCAGGAGACTGTATTATCAGGTTATTGCTGAAATACATAACCTTATTAGATATTTTATAAAGGAATCGAACTAATAAATTTAGAGAGAACCCGCTACCGCTAGGTCTTTTACTTTAGTTAGTTAATCCTTGCAATAAATATCGATCGATAAGTGATAATCGTTTACAGATCTCTGTAGTCACGACCGCTCCTGGCGACTATTCGTGGAGTCGATAAGATCGCCCACGGCCTTCCCGACCGCGTTCGCGCCCGATTACGACACCTGGGCGAGGCACCTGGCCCGCTCCGCTCACACCATTTATATGGGAGACTTGGTCAACACGCGGTAAGACAACCTTAACTTTAAGGCCGCGGACTCGAAACACGCGACCGGCGACCGTGGCGAGGGGCGAGACAGGCGGCCGCCGCTGCTTTCCAAAGCAGGTCCATTTCAGTCTATAGATTTTGATCGTGCCACTCGGAACGGCGGCGGCGAGCGGTGGGCTCGAAGGACTCGATTAAACGAGTAGTCCGCCTCAAACTCAGAACTCGCGATTTCCTTGCAAACGAGATGACCAATATAACAAGACCTTTCGATTTTTTTTCACCTTTTTTTCGCCTTCTAGCTCCACAACCCCTTGAACGATGCTGCTAATATACGAACTCACAAATTGTATGTATCTCTGCTACAACCCCAACAGATTTCATAAAGATCAGAAAGACGTTACCTACTAAAGTTATCGCGGAACAAACTCTCAAAATTAAAAAGCCATCGAAATGCCGAAACGTCCCAGTAGCCGAAGTTGTTTGTAAGAACTCACTTCGCTCGTTCGACTAGTAGTCCGCTTCGAACTCAGAACTCGCGATTTCCTTGCAAACGAGATGACCAATATAACATGACCTTTCTGAAGATTTTTTTTCACCTTCTAGCTCCACAACCCCTTGAACGATCCTGCTCATATACGAACTCACAAATTTTATGTATCTTGCTACAACCCCAACAGATTTCATAAAGATCAGAAAGAGGTTACTAAAGTTATCGCGGAACAAACTCTCAAAATCAAAAAGCCATCGAAATACTGAAACGTCCCAGTAGCCGAAGTTGTTTGTAAGAACTCACTTCGCTCGTTCGAATATATAAACTTGAATGGGGCCGTTTTGGAAAACAGTGGCGGCCGCTCGTTTCGCCACTCGCCGCGGTCGCTGGTCGCGTTTTTCGAGTCCGCGGCCTAATTAACCTTTATTACGAGTCCAGAATCTTGGATCTACGACTACACTAACAATCAACTACATAGTAGGTAGATACTTAATTGTAGCACGAGGGACGACTTATCAACGATGATCATTATGAACAAATATGGCTGGGGAAACGATTGTTCTATGAGACGACTGAAGATGTTTCCAGACAATAAGATTTAGCCGTGTAAGCATGGTGAATATGCCTAATATGTAAAAAAAGTTATTTTTCTATTACAGGATTTGTTGTCATAGTACATGGTGATGGTGGTATTACACCAAAAAAGTAAGAACAAAATGTATTCCCGACTGTAATAGGTCCTCGAGATTGTGACAAGTTTTCCCCACTTCCAGCGCTTCGGGCGACTACTTCCTGACGACAAGCGCGACGTCGCCTTACAGCATGGGGCTCCGGGGGCTCATCCCCGACGACAACCAGACCAGGAGACGGCGCAGCTCGACCCTCACCCGCCTGCTCAAGTACCTCAGGTGATACGTCGCCAACACAGTGCAAACAACTCGAAGGACTCTCTATTATGTTATGAAGAAACTACCTTATCGGTGAGTTTAACCCTTTGAACGCCAAGAGCCACTAAATGGGTCGTGTGCTGTCATACCTGCCACGCCAGCGACCACTAAAGTTGTCATGGCGGACGCTGTCAAAGCAATTGTCCTGCTGACAGATAAGGTTTATATTCGTTATTCACTAGTCGAGATATTGGCGTATAGACACATCTTGACACGAGAGGATAAGCGTTCAAAAGGTTAAATAATATTCCCGCAGTTGGAAACTTCAGTCAGTTTAAACCACTAAACAAATAGTGTGTAGTGAGTAACGAGGTCTTACAAGACTGACTCTAACCAAAATGTATTGGACAATATCTTTTAGCTTGGTGTTTGCCAAAAGTGTATGTAAGACAAGATATGTAAGATGTTAGCTTATTTCTGACAATAAGTTAGTTTATTATAAACATATTTTGTAAAAGTATTATATGTAATTAATTAGACTAGGTGTATAAATAAATACAAGATAATTAGTAAAAAAATTATTTTATTTAATAAATCCTAACTATTTACAAATTGTACATCATACTGCTAATTAAGTTTAAATATTTATATATTTTGGCAATATACTTAGAACCTAATAATTATAATCCAAATGGAAGATTCATATGTTACATTACAAATCGAATGATCGATATTACAACTAACTACGACATAAATAAGTATGGGTAAACAGAAAATATCCATACAATACTTAATGTGTAGGGTCAGGGAGGGAACAGTCGCTCGGTGGGAACAGTGACTCGAATGTGCTGTGCGAGAAACAGAAAGAGCTTTATGTCTGTCCTCTACATCAATCGGAACCGTTCCGTACCCGACCACGTACGAACTAGTTAGTGAGGCGCTCCGGCACCATGCGAATGTGTTATGGTGCGTTTTTGTGTTTAATGCTATCAAAATTACATTTCCAGATCAGTTTCACTCCTCTTTTTTCTTAACTCGTACGAGATTTTCAATTACTTATGTTATTATCGAAGAGTGTGTCTAATCTACTTAGTATTGGCTGATAATTCAAGGCCCTAGGTGTTTGTTTGTGTTTTTAATTTGAACTAAAATACAAATTGACGCCAAGGTCAACAGACGTTCGTTTTGGAAAAGTACACGGTGGCTCGCGAACCACTGTGCACCTTACAGAGTTGGACTAAAATTTACTTCAATATGAATAAGAATAAAAATTCTGTGATTATTAAAAGTAATTCATGCACTCTTTTTTTTAAATAAAATGAAAGTGAATAAATCATGCGACATTTAGGTAGGTACCTATTTTAAATCAAGAATGAAATCAGGAACGATTATTCCGGGGGTTGTGCTTACCTATTCTAATTACCGTTTTATTCAACAAAAATGTTATTTGTTATATAATTTAGGTTCGATTCCTACGTACCTAGCAATTGTGTACTGTTAGAATTACTGTTTACAGGGCGTAGTATACAGTGACTCGAGCCACTGTGTAATGTTAGAACCACTGTGTACTAGCGGGTCCTAGCTGTGTACAGCAACCGGTACACAGCGGCTCGATTCCCAATTTCTAAAAAAGAATGGATATATCTTTTTTAGTGGAAGTAACAGCAAATATATTTGCTACATATGAAAGTGTAATAATGCACGGTGCTCTGTGTTTGCAACAATTGGTTCAGGGATTTATATTTTTCATGCAACAGCCTGTTGAAAAAATCCTAGCGACTGTTCCCTCCCTGACCCTACATTTATACTAAAAGCTGTTACTCATAAATAAATAAATTCAACTAAGTACGAGTATACTATACTTATAGCAAATTCTGATTTAGTGAAACATTGACTAACATTATTGCAATATTATATATTTATCGGTAAGGTTATAGCATTTATCGGTAATTGTAATTAAATATTTTCTTGAAATTTTCGGATTTCTTTTATTTTATTTATAAATGGTTTCGGAGCGATATCATTGTTATTTCGATTGGAGCAACAACCCCTTTATTTTCATAGAAAGTATTGTAATAAAATTTAGGTAATACTTGACTTACCTACTCGAGTAAAAAAATAATGTAAGTACCTAAAATACACATTGCATACAACTGAATACTGAATTTATGTGATATCACAGTGTCTTGATCTGTAATTCGAATAAAGCTGACCAATGCCGATTTGTGATCAATGAACAAAATTGAAATTTAAACACTCAAATCGAAAAGGAATTCGTTCTTTGACAATAGGCGTATGCCGCATATAAAATAGCGGTAATTTTAGCGACATCTACTCGTAGTAGAGCTGCCACTCAAAACAAAATTTCACAACTCTAACAAGTGTCGCGTGTCGTGTATTCTCATCGTCTTCACTACCTTCAAATGAGTCGGACAGCTCCAGCGCGTCATCTTCATCACTATAATAAATAGTGTCCGACCGAACATTCAGTTTCAGATATTTAGTATATGGTTTCAGCCAACAAACGGTTTTATATCACGTCGGTGGCAAACAAGCATACATCCTGCCTAGTTGTAAGCGATCAACGCCTATAAACGCCCGGCCCTTTAAAAACCTGAACCTAAATTTCCATCAGACATTAGAAATCAATTTATGACTAGACTAGATTAATATAAATATGACACAGTCCTGGCGCACTATCTACATATACGTGTAGTAAAACCTTTTCATGGTGATGTTGTGCGTCGCGGCCATTGTTTTCGAATGTGGACGCTACCCAATCTAAAGCCCGGGCCTGGAGAAGACACATTACATACGTATCTACAGATACCTGTGCTACGTGGCCGACGTGGAGTAGAACCTTTTCATGGTAGAGTCGATGTCCACGATGGAGCCCCTGATGTCGTGCGTGGCGGCCGTTATGTTCTCGAAGGTGGACGCTAGCCGGTCTAGGGCCCGGGCCTGGTGAAGACACATTTTGGTTTTAGTCAGTAAATCATCATCTCCTCCTAGCCGGCCCGGCTACAGCGGCGCTGATGCGCTCTTAATGCGCTCTATCCATACTAATATTATAAATGGGAAAGTGTATGTGTGTGTTTGTTTGTTTGTTTGTTTGTCCGTCTTTCACGGCAAAACGGGGCGACGAATTGACGTGATTTTTTAAGTGGAGATAGTTGAAGGGATGGAAAGTGACATAAGCTACTTTTTGTCTCTTTCTAACCCCCACTACCCTAAACGGGGGGGTGGAAGTTTGTTTGGAGCATTCCGGGGGGCAATCAGAAAAGGGGAACCGTGTTACCCCGAATTTAACGCGAGCGAAGCCGTGGGCAAAAGCTAGTAATTCATACAAGACAGTGTAACAAAGATGCCGTTATGACGACATAATACCAGCATCCTTGTTACTAACCAGGCTGAACAGCATAAGGCTCCGCGCGGAGTACGAGCTAACGCGTCATGAGCGCCCCGCCGGCCCTCTGGTCACGCATACGAGACACAACACAGCGCGCGTTGCGAGCGGCCAGTACCTATGGGGCGTATTACTGAACCGAGATTAGAATAGGATAAGAGTCGACAGATCTTCCATATACTTTCGTCAAAGTGAGTGACAGCTATCTCAATCGTATTCTCATCGTGGTTCAGTAATAATAGAGTGGGCGATGCGCGCGGGTCGTGAGCGCGGCGCCGGCGGGCGCGCTTGGAGACGTAAGACGACTGTAACTGACGACTGTAAGACGGAGCCTTTATATTGCCTTCCAGAGCTTCCTTCCATAGAAAAAAAATATTCCAGCAATTAGGAATATGCATGATTTTTTTGGAAGAAGTCATTCGATTTTATTTCCCTGTAGATTCAAATGTCTCTAATAAACCTACTATCTATGATAGCCCTGAAACGTTAAAAATGTGAAAATACGTTAGGCGTCTGCGCCGCGCGTCAAAACGCCCCATACAAAAAGTGTGAGGTTTGTGACGTCACCGACCACAAAGTTGCAGAAAACTGTTTGGAAGGAACAAGTTTTTGGAAGTTTTTTGTAATTTTAGGCACGAAAAAATGCGTTTAGCTATATAGTTGTCATACATTTTTTTTCTTGTTAGAACATAAGTAATCGAACTGAAGTTTTGAAAATATATTTGAGGTAAAAAAAATGCCTAAAATTTTACGTTTTTAAACCGCAATATCTTTAAAAATCTGTTAAAAATTATTACGGATTTCCACTTATTTGTATTAATTTGGGGTTGTTGAACGTTTTTATACAACAAATTCAATTAAATATTTTTCACGCATGTTCTCTATTCACATGTTAGCGTTTCCCAAGCAAGAACTTTTTTCCAAAGGCTTCACTCTACCATTATTCAATAATCACCTGTATATGCGAGGATTCCGCTAACCGCTCCATGGCCTGCGAGTTTACTAGCGTAGCGTGGGCCATTTGAGACATGGCCGCTGCTTGGTCGCTCATCACTTTCACCTGCAAACAAGTAATCGTAAAACATGAAATTAAATGGCGCGTAAGACAAAATGGAAAATGTACATTCGCGTATGAGAAATAGTTGCGCAGTTGTACATAGCTCCTAACAAAACTCGTTGTATGCTTGTATATAAATGTCTGTTTCTAAAAGTACATCAATTTAGTGTTGCGCGTCGTGGTTGCAATTTGTTTATTTATGAAACCTCCCCCTACAAGGTTTCTAGCATGATCACTTCACTCACACCACCCTAATGCAAACTACTTATTTACTTCTAAATTCACCAATGCGACAATTCAGACAATTGTCTATGGTTGCGGAAATTTCTATAGACAAATTGAGGCCATAGGGCCTACATACAAAACATCAGCTACAATAAATATGTACATTTCCGCAACCATAAATTAAATTAAATTAAAAATCATTTATTTCAGACACTGAGATCCATAATTTGTTAGAAACAAGAACAAGGTTAACTTACAACTAGGGTTAGTAGCAAAGCTTAAGCTTATGTTCTTAATAACGGCGGCACGCTCCGGTGCGTGAGCCTCATCCCAATGCCGCATTATCGGGCAGTCCAGGTGTTCAGCAAGCGTACTCGGGTTGCTGTTGGTACTGCCCTGCACCCTGCGCATGAGCGACGCGATCCTGCTGCGCACTATAGCGTGAAACCCGGGCACGCCCGCTGCCGCGAACATGCCGGACGCACTGCAATAGCGAGGCAGGCCCATCAGCACCCTGAACGCATTATTATACTGCACCCTTAAGACATTGACGGCCCGTTGCGTATACCATAGACAATGTCTATTATTTGATGAATTCAGTACTGATCTTTTTTCGTTTTGACTAAGTAATGGCGTGAGACACCGCGCCCTACTTTATGCTCTCTATTGCACCGTTTTATTCCCCGTCTCATGAACACCTGTTTTACTCGGTAATAAGGTTCCACTTTGCTTA
The DNA here is from genome assembly GCA_947086415.1 of Pammene aurita. Classification (NCBI taxonomy): domain Eukaryota; kingdom Metazoa; phylum Arthropoda; class Insecta; order Lepidoptera; family Tortricidae; genus Pammene; species Pammene aurita. The sequence goes on from OX352290.1 coordinate 16,487,454, forward strand.
GGGAGCTAGTGTAAATACTATCTCCACTTTATACCGGGTGGTCTAAACCTTAATATCCAAAGAAAGTAATTAGATTCCCCGCTCCAATAGCAATCAGAATATACCCCATGTATTTTAGCCGATGTTTTTGTAGTTTTCGAGTACTAAGATTCCAGAATTTCTAAGAAAAAAAAATTAAAATTCATTACTCAAAAACTACAAAATATAGACTAACATACACGGTGTATATTCTGACAGCCCCGAGAGATGAGAATCTAATTTCTTTCTTTGGATGTCAAGGTTTGGACCACCCAGTATCGCTTCATGGATGGCTTACACTTACTAGTTTTTCCATAACAGCTACTTGGCGCTCCTCATAATCCATCATGGGCTCTTCGAAGGCTAGGGCAGGTTCAGACTCCATGTGGTTTTGATCCATACTCTCCTCATTGTAAAAGTTGTCGTCTACAAAGTGGGACTCCTGCTTCACAGAACTGCGGGACTCTGTAAGCAAGTACAAAAGGGTGCTTTTAGGTAAAATGTTATATATGGTTTTAGTATGGCGCATTTATCCTTGAGCCGCGGAATCCATACTAATATTATAAATGGGAAAGTGTATGTGTGTGTTTGTTTGTCCGTCTTTCACGGCAAGACGGGGCGACGAATTGACGTGATTTTTTAAGTGGAGATAGTTGAAGGGATGGAGAGTGACATAGGCCACTTTTTGTCTCTTTCTAACTTCCCACTTCCCTAAAATGGGGGGTGGAAGTTTGTATGGAGAATTTAACGCGAGCGAAGCCGCGGGCAAAAGCTAGTAGACTATAACAGGAAGACCTAGCAACAAACCGCATTGAGTGGAAAAACGGCATTTAAAAGATCGCGAAACCCATGACAGGTCCTGGTTTCAAGACTTGGCCCGAAAGCGGGCGATAAGATAGTGCATGACGAGATGATGAACGCGATTTTGTATAGGCATTGTCAATCCATGTCTTAATCATCCTTGGTAAAGATGGACAAGGCCTGATAATGATGATAAATGATAATGTATATATTGTAACAAGAACAGTTATTCAGAGCTTTCTGCTCTTTTATTGGCTTACTTGTATCATTATGTTAGCGTGTTACATTTATGTATGAGCTACATAAAGCAGGGCAGGGGTCTCAAGACTGATAAGTAAGTCCGCATCACACATAATTAAAGAGTTAAATCCCATGCTACATCTGCATAGATGTTTTAACACTGACTACCGAGAACCCGCCTGGTAGGCACTCGTAATGTTTGCTCAGATGCCGGGCATGCAGCGTGCAGCATTGCGTTGCACGTCGTGGCCCGCCTGGCGGGTTCTGTCAGTTTCTGGGGTATTGTTCAAAATTTTACCCGGTTGCGAAAGTGTTAAGGTAATGAAACATAAATGAAAAAACTCATGAGATGCAAGATGAGTAATGACTAATTCCCCCGGTTTTGTTTTTGTATGGCTAGTGTGGGATATTGGGGTAAAACAAGTACTGGGAGTACACCCTAGTAATGGTATTACGAATTTGAAAATGTACTTACTAGTAGTTTTACCATCACTTGTCAGAAACAAGTCCCATATCTTTTTCTCAATATTAGAACACAAGCTGTTGGGATCCCCTCCGCCTGAGATTACTTTATTCCTAACTGTAGATTTTTTGTCCGCCCAATACTGAAACATTTCAAAAATCATCTTTTAAATTTTTATTTAAATACTTTCTGTATTACAAATACTTGGCTTTCAAAAGAAAAATACAGAAACAGATTTACAATCGAAATAATGGTATGATCAGGTGGTTTCATCACTAAGTATAAGCAACCCTTTAGATTGTGTAGATGATTGGCCAAATAAAGCACTTAAGTATTTACAAAAGATTACATTATAGAAAATTTAATGGGTGCCGCTTTTACCCGGGTAGCCTTAGGGATAGAGCATCTGCTGCAAATGCAGAAGACACTGGTACAAATCCAGCTCTGTGCACCGACCTTGGTCACTTTATCCCTTGTATATTTATTTATATTATCTTTATTGCACATAAGAAAACATAACATACAAGTAACATTTGAACAATGTCATATTTCAAAAAAATGCCACATGGGCCTTTTTAATACAACTAAAAAGTAACTAATATCTTACACATAGCCTGTTATATTGCATTTAAAAATAGACCCACCCTTATTGGATAACCCTATAGATATAAAACTAATACACATATCATACTAACATTCACAAATACTTATATATAACTTTATCCTGCCAAGGTAAGAACTTTCGGAGAAGATATGGAAACACTACTTTGCTTTGTATTATTAATAATTCTTTGCTGCCAGCAAAGCACCCAAACAGACATTTTAAAAGCATAGCTAGACAGAGCATTCCTATATGACATCTATTTAAGTTTGTAAGCGATCTCTTACAGACAATTTTAGGGTAGCAGGAATAAAAAATAGTTATGAAAACAGGTAGTGCCTGATATCCATTACTACTATTACTAGGTATATATTTATTGTATTAAAAAATCCCAAAACAATACCATGACCATGTCACTTACTTTTATCCATGACTTCATGGGTCTCGTGGGTCCAGTAATGCCATTGACTATCCTGGTCAGTTGGAACCATAGCTTCTTGCTCTCCTCCCGACCTTCCAGTCCTCGCAATAGCCCAAGCGCCAAAGTCTGATGTTTTTCCATAAAGTCCACGATCGCCACAACCTGCTCCAGACTGGGTCGAGACTAAAAAAATAAAACATTGGTGTTGGATACGGTCACGAGTATCACGGCACAATATAAAACATTTATAACTGGTGCGCTGAGAAGTTATTTGTTAAAATCCCTTAGGATTAAATATTAGATAATGTTAGTTCCATATAAAGTTTAATTACTAAAAAACATCGATTGAAACTTTGAATTCTCGCACGAAAATAGTTAAAGTTTTATCTTTACACGAGTAATTATTACTTACAGCAATAGAACGGTCCGACATGACGAAAAGTATCAGTGAGATCTCGTAAGAGAAGAGCTATTTTGATAACTTAAGAGGAAACAATATTTTCATAATGTTTAATTCACATTTCGGAACTATAACGGTTATCGAAATTATTTCAAGTTTAATAAACTCCTATATAAGGTCGATAACAGTTGACATGTGACATGACAACCATTGGTTGGGGTAGGCATAAAGAATTCATGTTTTTTTTACAATTAAAGGAATGTTACACACCCGTACTTTATAGGTCAGATAGTCAGATATCAGACTATGTATATGACAAAGGTGTGATTATGGTTAGGGTTGCCACGAGTCCCGTATATACGGGACTGTCACCGTATTTAAGTTTCGCGTCCCGTATTAGGCCAAGAAAATTAGATTTTTTCGAAGAATTAATTCCCAGCAGGCTGGAAATCGCTTTAATACCTTCATGTAATCCTAAATGCATGTAATCCAAGTTTGCCCAATCCCAAGAGGTGTGCATAACTTTTTAGCGTAATTTTTGCTCTTTGTCAGGTTTTTGCTTGTAGGTCGAAAACAGTACGTCCGAAGGAAAATGTTATGTATATCAATATTAAATCGGACCCGGGGTATGTCCTTAAACTACGTCCGGACTTGGGTATGTCCTTAAACTATGCCAAAAAGAGAGGTATGGGCACTGCGAATGGCATCTCGCTTAGTGTGGTAGGGCACGTTCAGTGAATGTCATCTCGCTCAAATCTGGAGCAGAGCCCGACTGGGGAAGTACCTCCACCTTACAGAAAACCACAGCCAAATAGCACTAGACCCTACTCATAGTGTTGTGTTCCTGCTGGTGAGTAAGGTTGCCAAAGAGCTCAAAGAGGACCCAGTGTGTTGACGATGAGGGACCCTCTTGTTCCTTTAGCCGTCAACACAGTGAATCCTCCTTTTTGTAAAGGGTCGGCAACGCGCATGTGACTCCTGTGGAGTTACAGGCGTCCATAGGTTACGGTAGCTGCTTACCATCAGGCAGGCCGTATGCTTGTTTGCCACCGTCGTAGTATAAAAAAAAAAAAAAAAAAAAAAAAAATTAAAGAGGGTTAAATTCTGCGTCGAACGAGTAACTTAACTTCTAATTCGGTTCAGCGGTACAGCCGAAATCAAAAGTTATAAACCGGGAAAATGTCTCATTTAAGTGAAAACTCGTATTTTGACTTCCACACCACATAACTTGAAACAGATGACTCCTGTTGAAAAACCTATAGAATAAAAGTTGTAGAGAATACAATTTCACGTTATATCGACATCTCAATTTTCAAGTAGAGTCATTTTGAAAGACTAAATTTGGCATGAATTCAAAATCAGTTTTTTCTAAATCCTTCTGAGTTGCATATTTTCCATAAAATATGAGGTGTGAGGCGTGCGTACATTTAATGCATCGTTACAACTAAAAACAATTAATTGCAAATTTCTAAAACGTACCCAATCAGAAAACTATTTATACACCGTGTTTTATTTTATTTTTGGTAATTTCAAGGGTATATTCCTAAGCTTACCTTAGGTTTATTTCTCGAAGACGCCAGTGTCCTACTTAGCTCCATTTCTGAGGTAACTAATTGTGTAAACCTACATTTAATTATTTTTTTACTCTGAGAACCCACTACAAAATGATGCACCTGTGTGTTAAGTCAAATAGGTTCAGTAGTTATTGATTGATTCCCCAATCTGTATATTAACTCAACCAAACAATTGAACATTATAACATGTCAATGAAATTTCGAACATTAACAATCCGAGATACAAAGGAAACATATTGTATTGAAAATTTTATAACAAAAAGAAAAATAGAAAAAATCACCGCGACGAGCAAGGTTCGAACTTGCGACCTTTCGGAACACCGGTCCGAATTTTTCCATTTTTCTTTCAATTATAAAATTAAAATTTCGATTGCAGGCGTTTCTGCTTAGTACAAAATTAATATTGTATTGACTTAACACACAGTTACATGACTTTATAACGGGTTCTCAGACGAAAAAAAAAATACACAATCAGAAAGACGAAAAAGAACTATCGATTACCTCAGAACTGGAGCAAATTAGGACACTAGCGTCTTTAAGAAATATACTTAAGTTAAGCTCAGGAATGTACCCTTGGAATTACCGGAAATGAAAATAAAACACGGTGTATAAATAGTTTTTTAATTAGATACGTTTTAGAAATATGCAATCAAATATTTTTAGTTGTAACGATGCATTAAATGTACGCGTCACACCTATATTTTATGGAAAATATGCAACTTTAGAAAAAACTGATTTTGAATTCATGGCAAATTTAGTCTTTCAAAATGACCCTACTTGAAAATTGAGATGTCAATATAACTTGAAATTGTATTCTCTACAACTTTTATTTTATAGGTTTTTCAACAAGAGTCATCTGTTTCAAAGATATGTGGTATGGAAGTCAAAATACAAGTTTTTCAATTAAATGAGACATTTTCCCGGTTTATAACTTTTGATTTCGGCTGTACCGCTGAACCGAATTAGAAATTAAGTTACTCATTCGACGCAGAATTTAACCCTCTTTAATATTGATATACGTAACATTTTCCGTCGGACGTACTGTTTTCGAGCTACAAGCAAAAACTTGACAAAGAGCAAAAATTTCGTTAAAAAGTTATGCACACCTCTTGGGATTGGGCAAACTCGGATTACATGCATTTAGGATCTCATGAAGGTATTAAAGCGATTTCCAGCCTGCTGGGAATTAATTCTTCAAAACACTTTTTATAGATCTTATTTGCTTGGCCTATATTGTTACTTGTCCCGTTTTTTCAATACCGCTGTAGAATTCGTACTTACATAAATAGTTGCAATCATTCCGAAGATTCGATGCCGTCAGCTGGATGTCCCTAAAATGAATTCCTGAGTGGGTAAGAGAAGTCGAACTGACTACTGACTAAATTTACAAAAAACGTATAAATGTAATCAATAAAGTCAAATCTACGTCAAAATTTGACTGGGCGAAGAAACAGGAACCTCTTTGTGGTAGTTCTTCTCAACAGTAATTAAACTGTTTTTTTTTATATTTGCCTATTATGATTGGAGTAAATTGTGTTTTATTGTTGTTTTTCATCGATTTTTAGTGGTTTGTACCAATCTTGTGGGATCACCTCACCTCGGTCGTCGAAATTGGTAAAACGTGTCTTTCTTGGAAACACTTTTACGTAGAAAGCAGAAATTTGGAATAAGTAGGTATAGAAAATGTCGGCTTTAACAATGTACTCGGTCCTTAACCGCTGATCTTTGATTTTAGGGGGCAATTTAGGATGAAGGGTGAAAGTATTTTTTTTTGTACTTTATAGTAAACCGTTATTACCCTAATTATCAATTTTTATTTGTTTGGCACTAATAAGTCCCGTATCATTTCCGAATAATTGTGCCAACCCTAATTATGGTGATCGCAATTCATAGATATCAGAGAAAATATTGAGATATGTGTGTCGCAATTGAGAGAAACACTGCAATAACTCACGCTAGGTGGCGCATTTTTTTTTTCTTTTAATTAATGGCTTTTACTCCTCGCCTATTTAAGCGAGGTGAATTCTGCCAATGTCAAGGTACACTCAATGATATTTACTATTTCATTAGTTGCACACTTGTTCGTTAGGTCACCGCACAATAGCTATCAATATTACACACTGAACTACATAAATGAGCAAAAAACAAAAAACTATTCCAAACACCTAACATCTCTTCCAAATACTTAAAACTGGTATGTATGTGTTCCTCGTTGTCTCTAGTATAGGAATTGACCGGTTTTAGTTTATGGAGGGGGGGGACGAGTCTAAAAAATGGGGGGGAAAGATGGCGGCCGACCGTCATCGAAATTTGTTCACATTTCTAGTTCTATGAGACAGATCGGTTCGTGTGAGATGTCATTTGAAAGATTATTAAACGTACTATAATCGTTTCAAAAAAATCGTAGTCAGAATTTTAGTCGTTTACAAAATATTTGAAAAAATATGATTTTTTTACCGGGCATGTTTGCATAAGTACTTACAAAACTTGCTTATAACTGTTATAACTCAATGAATTATAACTCAACCGCAATTAATGTTATAATAAAATATACGGGAAATTTTATTAGCTTTCCAAAAACGTAAGTTTTATTTGTATATAATATTAAATAACCAAGTAATGGCGAATTTTGTTCAGCATGGGTCACTGCGCATCGTCATATGAATGGCGGCCGACTGTCGCCGTATTAACATTATTTCTTGAAATCTATTTTACGGATCAAGTCGTACCTAATAGGTATCATGTGAAAGCATTTTAAATGTAATTTAATAGGTTCTTTGAAGTCCGAGCTGCAAAACTAACGTAACGTAACGTAAAGTTTTTTTTAAAGAAAATGTAAGATTTTTACCTAATAGACTGGAGGAAACAGGCTTGTTTGGCGAAAAGTCCTCAAAATCTCTTCTAAATACCTAAAACTGGTATGGATGTGTTCCTCATGGTCTCTAGTATACGAATTGACCAGTTTTATTTTATGGAGGAGGGATTATTCGAAAAAAAGGGGGAGGGAAAAGATGGCGGCCGACCGTCATTGAAATTTGTTCATCTCTCGAGTCCTATGGAACCGATCGGTTCGTGTCAGATGTCATTTGAATAATTATTAATCGTACTATGATTGTTTTTCACTAACCCTAGTCATCACTTTAGTCGTTTACAAAATATTTGATAAAATATGAATTTTCACCGTGCATGTTTACGTAAGTACTGATAAAACATGCTTATAACTCAACAAATTATCACTTAACCGTAATGAATGTAATTATAAAATTTACAGAAAATTTGATTATCTTTCCAAAAACGTAAGTTTTATTTGTATATAATATTAAATAACCAAGTAATGGTGAATTTTGTTCAGCATGGGTCACTGCGCATCGTCATATGAATGGCGGCCGACCGTCGTAGTATTTTCATTATTTCTCAGAATCTATTTTACAGATCAAATCGTGATAGGTATTATTTGAAATCATTTTAAATTTACTGTAATCGGTTCTTAGAGGTCCGAGCTGCAAAATTAAGCGTTTATTTTTTGTAAGAAAATGTAAGATTTTTACCTAATAGACTGGAGGAAACCGGCTTGATTGGAGAAAAGCCCTCGACATCTCTTCTAAATACCTAAAACTGGTATGGATGTATTCCCGAGTGTCTCCAGTAGGTATAAGAATTTACCGGTTATTCTATAGAGGGGTCGAAGAGTCGAAAAAAAGGGAGGGGGGAAAGATGGCGGCTGACCGTCATCGAAATTTGTTCATATCTCGAGTCCTATGGAACCGATCAGTTCGTGTGAGATGTCATTTGAAAGATTATAAAACGTACTATAATTGTTTTTTATTAACCCTAGTCATCACTTCAGTCGTTTACAAAATATTTTAAAAAATATGATATTTTTACCGAGCATGTTTGCATAAGTATATACTTATGAAACATATTTATTACAAAATATTTGAAAAAATATGAATTTTTAGTGGTTTACAAAATATTTACAAAAATATGAATTTTTACTGTACATGTTTGCGTAATTACTGAATTACGCAAACATGTACAGTAAAAATTCATATTTTTTCAAATATTTTGTAAACCACTAAAGTGATGACTATAGTGCAGTCATTGAAGCATTATTGCTCCGAATTTTTTTACTGTGAACCGAATTGCATACAATTTTGGAATTAGGTTCATCTTACCCTTAACTTCAAAAGTGAAAATAATTTGAACTCCGCAACCACCCTAGGGGTGGTTGCCACCCCCTCTCGGGGGTGAATTTTTTTTTTGTCAAAATAACCTCGGATATCGATAGAAGGCCTAATTTTAAGCAAAGAATCATCTATAATGTTTTTCAAAAAATCTAATACTTTTCAAGTTATTGGCAATTGAAAATTCGCAATTTTTTCACGTTTTTCATCGGTTTTTTGCATATATCTCCAAAAATATACGTTTTATCGAAAATTTTATAAAGAACAAAATTGTAGCAGGTAAAACAATGAACAATTTGGTTTTTTTATAAAGTATTCTAAGTGCAATATTAAGCTAGATATTAAGATCAAAGCCGTTTTTTATTTTGTCTGAAATTTAATCGATGTGGTCAATGCCATCTAGCGGCGAGCAGATGCATTTTATGCATTCTAATACAATAGGGTTTTGTAGTGCTTGAAATAAGCTTTAAAATGAGCACTATTAAAAGTCTTTTGCACGTAAAATAAGTGAGCTGTATTGCAAATAAGGGGAGCATCTAATGTTTTTTCTTTTAAATCAATGGGTTTCATAAGTGCCATTTCCACCAAAATTAAAATTAATCGTATTCCGCCTAGAATTAACTTTATTATGAAGAGTTTGATAGATAGTATCAGTTTGGCTGCTTCAGAACACATATTTTTCAAAAAAGTCACGATTTAAAAAAAAAACAAAATTTCAAATTTTTAAAAAACCCACTTTTTTTCATAATATCTCAAAAATGACGACAGATACGTATAAAAGTGTATAGATTAAAAATTTAGGTATTTTTCTGACAAACAATTTGGTTTTTTTGTTTTTTCTGTCAAACAAAAATTGACGGAGATATGATTGTTTAAAGAGCGCGTGGCAGCGCAATCACAGCCTCTCTTAAGCCCTTTAACCCTTCACCGTTTTAGAAAAAGGTTTTTTACTATATATTGCAATGAAGGATGTTGTAGCTCTCTTAATTACCTTTACAATGGTTTTTTATAAATTGTGATAGCATGAAAATTGAAGGAGTTATGGTATGATTCTTGGTTTTGTAAAATGAAAATCCCAGGTTGTGCGACAAGATTTATTAAACATCCCACACGTATATTCAGCATTTGCAGTAAATACCCCTCCACTACACTTCTTTTATATCTTAACTCCCTAATTAATAACAAACAGGGTTTGTGCTTACAATTGGTCAGTATATTCTCGGCTGCGGAATCCCGCGCTAGCTAACGGTTCGGTACCTGGTTACACTACGGCAGGCCTACAGCTGTCGCAGGCCCACGGCGTACCCGTTGAACTCTCGTGCTGGACAACCGGCACGTCGAGCGCCAGCGTCGCCGACAGCCTGCTCGCAGGAACAGCGAGCCACCGTCATGCAGCTTCCATCAGTTTGACGCGACGTGGTCTATAAAGACCATAACTAAACACCTCCTAAGAGGGAATACGAAACCCGCGTATGCCGCTCGTTGTTCCGATGTCAACCTCCGGAGGTGTTAGGCCTTTAGGGACGCTACCGCATGCGGCCCAGCGTCCGCATCACCGCCTGCGCTACCGGCAGGTTACAATTTTGGGCTAAGCGAAGAAGGATAACACTTTATTCAGTGTCATGGATCGATTCGGAATCGTAGATGACTTTCATATTTCATCAATCTAGAACGAACCATAGACTATAATATTTTTAAATTATTTTTAAATATGTAATCATATATATTTACTGTTTTAATTTAGGGGTAGTTTTAAGGGTAGAAAAGCTTAAGAATATGATAATCATTTTCGAGAGTGTGGAATAATATTTAAATCCTTTTCATTTTATAAAATAAAAAAATTTAACAATTTTTTATCAAGGGGTAGTTTTCAAGGGTTGAAAGGGGGTTAAAAATTTGATAATTATTATAGAGAATATAAAATATTACTTACTCTATACTTACATCTTTTTATGTCATACCAAAGTATTTTTTTGTGATTTTTTCAATTTAGGGGTTGTTTGCAAGGGTTGTAAGATTTTCAAGGGGTTGAAAATGATTTTAATATGAGGTAATTATGTTAGAAAATACTTTACAATTTCACCACTTACTATTAGACATGTTTTCTTGCGATAAAATGGCTCAATGTCAATTTTTCCATTAAGGGGTTGTTTACACCCCTTAAAAATAATAGGCGGAGTTCAGATCATTTTCACTTTTGAAGTTAAGGGTAAGATGAGCCTAATTCCAAAATTTCATGCAAATCGGTTCACAGTAAAAAAATTCGGAGGTAAGACCGTATTTTTCGCTTCAATGACTGCACTACTAGGGTTACTTAGAAACAATTATAGTATATTTAATAATATTTCAAATGACACCTCATGCGAACCGATCGGTGTCATAGGACTCGAGATGTGGAAAAGTTTCAATGACGGTCAGCCGCCATCTTTCCCTTCCGCCCTTTTTTCGACTCGCCCCCCCCCCCCCCCCCATTTAGAAGAGATTTTGAGGACTTTTTGCCAAACAAGCCTGTTTCCTCCAGTCTATGAGGTAAAAATCTTACATTTTCTTTAAAACAAAACTAACGGTTATTTTTGCAGCTCCGACTTTAGAGAACCGATTAAAGTACATTTAAAAGGCATTCAAATGATACCTAATTTGATTTGATCCGTAAAACAGATTTCGAGAAATAATGATAATACGACGACGGTCGGCGCCATTTATATGACGATGCGCAGCGACCCATGCTGAAAAAAAAAGCATCACTACTTGGTTATTTTACATTATATACAAACAAAACTTATGTTTTTGGAAAGCTTATAAAATTTCCCGTATATTTTATAATAACATTAATTGCAGTAAAGTTATACATTATTGAGTTATAAGCATGTTTTATCAATTACACTTACGCAAACATGCGCGGTAAAAAAATCAGATTTTTTCAAATATTTTGTAAACGACTTAAGTGATGACTAGGGTTACTTAGAAACAATTATAGTATATTTAATAATATTTCAAATGACACCTCATGCGAACCGATCGGTGTCATAGGACTCGAGATGTGGAAAAGTTTCAATGACGGTCAGCCGCCATCTTTCCCTTCCGCCCTTTTTTCGACTCGCCCCCCCCCCCCATTTAGAAGAGATTTTGAGGACTTTTTGCCAAACAAGCCTGTTTCCTCCAGTCTATGAGGTAAAAATCTTACATTTTCTTTAAAACAAAACTAACGGTTATTTTTGCAGCTCCGACTTTAGAGAACCGATTAAAGTACATTTAAAAGGCATTCAAATGATACCTAATTTGATTTGATCCGTAAAACAGATTTCGAGAAATAATGATAATACGACGACGGTCGGCGCCATTTATATGACGATGCGCAGCGACCCATGCTGAAAAAAAAAGCATCACTACTTGGTTATTTTACATTATATACAAACAAAACTTATGTTTTTGGAAAGCTTATAAAATTTCCCGTATATTTTATAATAACATTAATTGCAGTAAAGTTATACATTATTGAGTTATAAGCATGTTTTATCAATTACACTTACGCAAACATGCGCGGTAAAAAAATCAGATTTTTTCAAATATTTTGTAAACGACTTAAGTGATGACTAGGGTTACTTAGAAACAATTATAGTATATTTAATAATATTTCAAATGACACCTCATGCGAACCGATCGGTGTCATAGGACTCGAGATGTGGAAAAGTTTCAATGACGGTCAGCCGCCATCTTTCCCTTCCGCCCTTTTTTCGACTCTGTTTGTTCTTGGCTACCAAATCAGCGCGTCTTGTAGAGCCAAAGAGCGATTTTTGGGTTGTGTCCCCACCTGTTACCAATCATCTTTCTGCGTCGTCAGAAGATGACTTCCGCCTTGTTATGCGGTTGGTCCAATGGAGTCTACTGTCAAAAGTCAGTCCTAAATACTTTACCTCATTTGTCAGTTGTAGGTTGTAGCTTAGATTGGAACAGTTTTGGTTTGGTAAAGTTGCCAAGTGCCCTTTTATTGGTAATCATTACCATTTCTGTCTTGGTGAGGCTTACTGATAGGTCGAATTGCTCGCATAATCACTCCACGATTTTTAGAGCGGTTTGGGTGAGGTCACAGACCGTGCTGGTGAATTTACCTTATATTAGTATTGTCAGATGATCAGAATGGCCTATGGTGAAGAAGTGTTCCTTGTTCAGGTTGGTTATGGTTGTTTACTACTAGGTTCCATAAAAGCGGTGATACGACTTCCCTCCCCCTTGAAGGCATCCTCGCACCGCCGCTACGGCCTGCGGCTCACCTGTATACATTATAGTCCTTTTGTTGAGCATGTTGATGATCCACTTGATCAGTTCGGGTTCCCTGCCGTGATTATTTAAGGCATTCCCTTTACTGGCAAAGTTGGTCTTATTGAAAGCGCCTTTGATGTTAATGAACGTGCTGGGGTACATTTCCTTGTCACCAATAGCCTTCCCGATACGGCTGACGACCATGTGAAGAGCCGATACTGTAGATTTACTTAAGATGTATGCAGTATGCGTGTTGGTTGTCGTGCATCGGTATATTCCTTAGCTAACGCTACAATCTAACGATGCCTTAGGGTCCCTGTCACACAGTTTTACAGTGTCTTCAGGAATGATGTGAAAATAATCGGCCTAAGTATAGGATTGTATAGCACCTGTGTAGTCACTCTTACCTGGTTGAGGTACGAATATAAATAAATAAAAATAAATAAATAGTACGTTTTTATCCCTCCATAGCCTATGCACGTAGCCCCAGGTTAGGCAGGCTTTTATGAACTTGATCAGGGTTCCCAGGATGAGTCCTAAACCCCACTGTAATACAGCGGGGAAGATACCATCCGAACCGGCTGCCTGGAAGGGATGGAAACTGTCGATGGCCCACCTGATCTTTTAGTGGTGATGATTCTTTTCGCCATTTGTTTGTTGTTGTCTAAAGTATTGTAAATATCCGAGTTTCCGCAGCGATCCCAGCTGAGTGATGGATCTTTTGGCTTTCCTTACCCGATTTGCATGATCTAGTGTTCCGATGCTGCTGCAGAAGTTCTTCTATGAAAGAGACCTCCAACACCGCAGTCGTTTTTTGTACTTGGCTTTGGCATCATTATATTTGGCCCAACCGTGGTGTTTATAGCCCTGTTAAAGAGTTTCCTGACTTTTTTCCGGAGTCTCTCCAGTTCAGGATCCCACCACTGATGACCTGCTATGGCCGGTTCCAATAGTGGATTCAGCGGGCAAACCGTGTGACAGCTGTCTACTAGGATGTAAGTTAGGATGTTTACCTGTTTTTCTATCTGTGCTGGCCACCGAATGTCGTACTTTGGAGGGAGTTTTTCTAGACTCTTACCCGGGGTCTTCCTGAAGATGTCGGTCTCCTAGAATTGCGAATCCATCTGTGATCTGAACAAGAGGCCTCTCGGGAGATGTGCCAGCCTACAACTAGTTAACTTACATTCTCCGAAGACAGACAATAATCGTACTGCACCTTCTGTTTTCGAATGTTGGTTCCGCACCTAGGTTAAGAACTCTTAAGTCACAAGGTATTCCTCAGTGTCTTACTTACCTCTGTTGTTGTCTTAGAGGGTGATGTGCATTAGATTCGGCCCTAATGCGAGGCCCTCTCTTTCGCAGTGGTTGATCAGCAGTTGTAATTATAGTGGCGAAGAGGAAAAATCTATTAAACCATTGTCAGACCTGCAACGACATACGCGTCAGAGTACAAGTTTCGCACGAGAACAATAACTTCATATATGTTGTTATTGTTGCGTTCGCTGGGAGGTGGCGTAACAAGGCTGGACAAGGTTCGCAATGAGTACGCCAGTAGATTATTTAAAGTGGCTCCAGCGGTAGAAAATCTTAAGGAAAACCGACTCCGATGGTTCGGACCTAAAAGTAGAAGAGACTACAATTATTCTGTAAAGGCAGTACTCAATATATCCACAAAACCTCGTAATAAAGGATCCTCCTCTATTTGGTGGACAAGAATCGAGAAGGATCTAAAAGCTCTGAACATCGCACCATCGACAACCCAGGGCCGAAAGTCCTGGCACCCACATACAAAGCGGCCAAATTCCAATTGAAATGGAAAAGAGGCAGGAGAAGAATATAAAGAAAGATACTCAATGATGAATGATGTCATATTATTTCTAGATAATTATAATATCCAGTATGACCGTACGTAGATCTTAAGTATATGTCGTGTTTAACATTAAGTGAACCTTCAGAACCTTGAACCTAAACCGCAACATAACTTTTCCCATATTCGAAAATACCAATGAGAAATGACCGCAACTGGTTCATTTACCCTATTATTTCAACACGTATGAAGTGCAAGACTCTCAATGTGTAGTTTTTAATTAAATATAACGGTTTGCATTAAAGTATTCCTTGAATATTATCATCTGTACATGAATTTCTAGCCGTTCCATGTTATTAACATCGATACTTTGAGGAGGCTGACCAGAAAAACTGCCAGGCTGATGACAGGCAACCCTATATATTCGTGAATGGCTCGCCTAGGGCTATCGATCTGCATCGATTTCGTCTTGCCACCTGATGAGGTAAATTACCCCATTTTTGGCCTCATAAAACATGGCTGACCTTGAAATCTGCCAGGTTTTTGGCTGGCAACCTATGCGGGATCGGATCACCAAAAGTATCTCTTTCGATGGGTAAACGTTTCGATCTGCCACCTTATGATGTAATTTTTGGTAAAAAAAGTGGTATGAGAATGAAAATAAAACTATGCTCTTCCAGGCTATGCCATGGCAACCTACTATAATCGAGTGTCCCTAAGTATTATCTATTGCTGTAGTATATGTCTGATTTGCCACCGTGTGAGGTAAGGTTTTATGCAATGGGAGCTTAGACTACAAGACTTCAAATGCCTTTTTTTCACCACCAGTGCCAGAAATGAACTTTTGGAGTAAGTACAAATTGAGTACATTTAATTTTCGTTACTTTGACCTATGTATAACTTAAGTAAAAATATCGCGTGGTCGTGCCAGGGAGTACCTTCCTGGTACGACCACGACCCCTATGTCGCTGTGCCGAAACCGTAAGGGTATATTTTTTTTACCTAAAGTACAAAATAGTACTTTTTTTTTCATGAATTTGTACCGCAATAAAAATAACAAAAGGCTCTGTGGTCGTGCTAGGGAGTATCACACGTTTCAACTAGTGCCTACGTCAACTCTTGGGATTAGGTTGCCAAGCGGACCCCAGGCAGTTTGATAATTTTTCAGTGATGTAGGTTTCGGCAACTGTATTGTGAGAGTAATAGCTGGACGCACAGACAAGCGACTGATCCTATAAGGGTTCCGTTTTTTCCTTTTGAGGTACGAAACCCTAATAAAACAAAGTATCTTAATTTTTCAACCGACTTCAAGATTTCGAAAGAGGAGGTTATCAATTCGTCAAGATCTTTGTTTTTTTTTGCTATTTTTTTAATGTATGTTCACCGATTATGCGGCGGCTGGACCGATTTAGAACATTCTTTTTTTGTTTGAAAGAGTACCTATACTTCACAGTTGGTCCCATTGTAACCAGGTCAGGATCTGATGATGGCATCCTAGGGAAATCGAGGGAACTCTTCAACTATTATAGGCACACACCTATAGTGATTTGACTATTTTTACAGCAGCTCGAGCATTTGCTTTTGGACTCAGATAAGTGAAGTCGGGCCTTTTTTGATTAAAATTATTTTTATGAAATGTCAGTACCTATTGGTATCTCCCAAGGGAAGGTTAAGTAATAATAAAAATAATAAAATAAAACGATTAAGATCAAATATTATGCTTTAATAACATAATAATAACACGAAATGAAAGTCATCACATCATAAGTAATGAATGCTATACATATAATAAAGCTGAAGAGGGTCGAAAGTCTGTACATGGAAGATAATCGAAAAAAAGTTGGCTGGGGATACTTAGAATCGATAACAGAACACGTTCCAACAATTTTTAGAATTTTTAATAATAACACGAAATGAAAGTCATCACATCATAAGTAATGAATGCTATACATATAATAAAGCTGAAGAGGGTCGAAAGTCTGTACATGGAAGATAATCGAAAAAAAGTTGGCTGGGGATACTTAGAATCGATAACAGAACACGTTCCAACAATTTTTAGAATTTTTGTCTGTTTATCTGTTTCTCTGTTTATCTGTTAATCTGTTTGTCTGTTTATTTGACCGCGCATCACGTGAAAACGGCTGAACGGATTTTGATGAAATTTTGTATAGAGATAGTTTGAGTCCTTAGAAAGGATAATATATAGTTTTAATCCCGAAAATCAACCCTGGTGGGGGTGAAAATGGGGTTGAAAAATTGTATGGAGAATTTTTAACCCCTGAAACGATTTAGATAGAAATGAGTATGGAGATAATTTGAGTCTCGAGAAACGTCATAGGATAGTTTTCAAACCCTTGTGGGGGTGAAAAGGGGGTTGGATTGGAAGTTGGTATGAGGAATTTTTTTGTTATGATATAATATTCTGTTTTGATATGCCTTCTTATAGAACTACGCATTATTGTGTATAATATTACTGTATTACTGTTTTGAAAAAATAAGTCCCGCCGAGTTTCTTGCCGGTCATAAATAATACTTCTCGGGTCAGAGGTGTAGGGTTACGCGGTGGTAGTTTTTTTTTCTCTCTGACGTTCATAAGTGCATTGTAATCTGCCTAAATTGAAGAATAAATATCTTTTATCTTTATCTTTTTTTAACGCTGAACTGATTTAGATGAAAATTGGTATAGAGATAGTATGGGTCTCGAGAAAGGACAAAAGATAGTTTCATCTTCAAAAAAGCCCCCCCCCCCCCCCATCTTACTTTAGAACCGTGGGTCCAAAAAATTTGAAAAAAATAATGGAAGTGAAGCCTGAATGGTAC
This sequence comes from Pammene aurita, assembly GCA_947086415.1. NCBI lineage: Eukaryota > Metazoa > Arthropoda > Insecta > Lepidoptera > Tortricidae > Pammene > Pammene aurita. Next base: position 16,505,043 of record OX352290.1, read on the forward strand.
TTTCAATAAAAACTATCTATACATATAATAAAGCTGAAGAGGGTCGAAAGCCTGTTCATGGAATATGTTCGAAAAAAAGTTGGCTGGGGATACTTAGAATTGATAACAGAACACGTTCCAACTTTTTTTGAATTTTTGTCTGTTTATCTGTTTATTTGAAAAAATTTCAAAAATTTCAAAAAAAATCTAAAATTTCTAAAATTTCAAAGATTTCAAAGATTAAAAAAAAATTAAATAACATAACTTCGTTCCAATCGAGTGTTCCACACTCACGTATTTAATATTTCTCTGACGTTCATTAGTGCATTGTAATGTGCTTACATTGAAGAATAAATATCTTGATCTATACCAATATCATAAATCCTCTATTCCGCGTTCGGAACCGTATGTAATTACCACCATTATTGCAACCAGTAACGTAACATTAGTGTATTATCTGTGACAGTGTGGTAAAAACGTATGAAAATTCATGTCATGACTTACGGTAATACGTAATGAAAGTCCGCCCCCCGACCGCCAGCACGCCCCCCCCCCCTCGCCCCGACCGCGCCAGTACGCCCCCCCCCCTCGCCCCGACCGCCGGCGCAATAAGGTTGGTCATGGCGGTGTAATGGCGGTCATTCTAATGGTTTCAATGGATTTTTAATATGTGTGTAGGTAAAGCAGTGTATGCTTCTGTACATAATTAGGCCTTATTACGTAACAGTTACATAAACTACTATTTATCTCTTTTCAGGGTTCAGTAGTCAAGTCTGTCCGCGGTCTAGCGGTCTAGCTTAGTTACCGTTCACACTAGAAAGCTGAAATTTGGTGAGGCCTGATAAGAACATTCAATAAAAACTATATTGAATAAAATCGGTTCAGCCGTTTTTGAATTATCAGTCAAAAACGCATAGCGAAAGGAAGTGCCGGATAGTAAAATGACGTAAGCGCCGCCAAATATCCCTTAATAAACGACATTTTGAACGGATGTTTTGTAACAGGGCGGCATCTACGAAACTCTACACTGAGCATCGCCCGACATGCTCTTGGCCGGTTTATTTTGCATTGTTATCCCGGAAATCACCCCTTAAGGATTAGTAATTCCAATTCAAGAAAATCCCCAGCCAGGTTATACGTAGCCTATAAAAATTCAACGTCTAAAAGGGGGGGGGGGGGTAGACACTACACTCGATTGAGTTAAATTTGCATAGGTCATAGACCCCACCCTCCAAGTGCACCTCAAATAGAAAAAAAACATTTCTGCATTTGTGACCCCCCCTCCAACCCAATTTCAACCGCGCCTGTTCTTACCTTTCATGCTTAGACTGATTTGACGGGAGGATCGATTTGGATGATATTTGCCGTGGACATATAAATAAAAAAGTGGTCCTGTATTGTCCGATATAACACCTACTACTCTATGTCGATTAAATCATGCCAAAAAAAAAAAATATGATGAAAAAAGTATTCATTTTTGAGTGTAGTTTCATTTAATGGTAATTGTAAAATATTTTATTAGGACTACTGTCCTTCATATCCATCTGTCAACTTTGCTTCAAGTTCCGCCTCCAGGGTAGCGGGAGAGAAATTAGGGGTGAATTATCCGCTTACTGACACAGACCGAATTCCACACGAGCGGAGCCGCGGGCAGAGCTAGTACTTAAATATGTTTGGAGCCCTTGTTACTAAATTTAGAAATCGCGTTATAGAAATTTTATTTGGGAAACGAAATTGAGTCTGTCTCCACACCGCTATCCATTCATCCCGTATTATTCTTTTGGAAATCTGAAAAATAAACATGTAGTATATGTATAGGCATATTTTATAAACAGATACAATTATACATTACCTACGAAAATAATACAAAGCCTACAAAAAATAAAACAAAAGGTATAAAGATTTGCCTACAAAAATAAAACATAACATACAAAAAAACCATATAAAACATAAGCACATTATAAAAAAACCTAACCTTAAGTGCACAATTCATATTTTCTTCACCACCCTCCATAGAGCTTTATGCCCTCCATTTATCCTCCGGCACACTGGTTTAAAAGTGACGTAAATTTGGAGTCAAACGAGTTACTTTTAACCAGTCTGCCGAGCACTTCCGGCCATGCAGGAACTGGCCGCCTGGATTTTACTGTACCTACATAAAAATTGCTATTTATTGCCACAAGTGGCATCTTTGTATCAAACGACGTAGGTAAATATTAACACATTTTTTAAACCGGAAGTGGTACTTTTATGTGCTTTCGGCCAATTCTATTTTTTTTACTATTCTTTCGGAACTCGGCATCACTTTTATGAACATGTGCCATGGAGCTTATCTTTGTAGGTATCACGTAACGTAGCAGATCATGCGGTGGCCGCCCCTACTATATGGAACGCCTACCGAAACCCATTCACAGGTAAACTATTATTTATTAAATCAATGACATCAATAGATATCCGTGAATAGGTAAAATGGAAAGAGTCTGGTCTATGGCTGTAGTTTGGGTGCATAATAAGACGGCTATTGAAATAAGGTCCGGACCTGCCATAACTGTCGCCGCATTTATAATTTGAGGATGTAATCATTGAGTTAATATTACTTAATAATAGTTCAATGGATGTACTAATACAACAAAAATAGTATTTATTGAAACATAAGCTTTCGTTAAGATTTTAAGTGTAGTATACTATTTATTAGACAAAACAACAGGAGACAACTGTAAAATTTAGTACATCCCCGTAAAAGGTCATGTCGTCGCAATTTTGACGAAAATTATCACTTTTACAGCATAATAAAACGGAACAAATTACCATTGTTTTCCTTAGCCAACACAACTTTCTGACAAACGTTTTCTCGTAGTAATCAGATACATATCTTAAAGAAAACGCTAATTTTATCTGTTTGTATCCCGCCTCTACGATCAAAAAATATGTATGACAAGGACTAACGATAATACCCAAGTAACACATCAAAGCACTATAACGGCCGTCTTACAGCATATCTGTATGGTTTTAGCATTTTGAGTTCGTTTTATAGTAGCATTATAAACATTTATAGTGCTGATATAGCTCTTAAATGGGCACAAATTACCCAGCTTGAGATCCAGGGCTTTCTGACTCATACCTTTTGAAAGTTTAATAAGACCATCCCGTTCAATCTTGGTATTATTATTGTTACCATGCCCCGTCTATACCTGATATAATATACTTTGCGTTATTGGCTTAAACATGATGGCGGCCGATTCATCATCGTTAACTAAACTAAGTGCGTAGGGTTGTTTCTGCTCACGTCTCCTGATTCATTCTCTATATGATACCTCATTCATGAGTTGCAGGCGTCCATCGGCTACAGTAGCTGTTTACCATCAGGCGTGTCGTATGCTTGTTTGCCATCGCAGTGTAACAAAAAAAGAACAGGCTGGTAGTTGGTTTTTTGCACTGTGTTGACGACGACGTATCTGAGGTACTTGAGCAGGTTGAGGTGAGGGTCTAACTCTATTCACTCGTTTGGCTAGCGTTGGGGGTGAGGCCCTGGAGCCCTAATCCGTAGGGCGACGTCGCTCCTGTGGTCAGGAAATAGTTGCACGAAGCGCTGAAAAAAAAAGTTTATTGTACAATTCTGTTTGGCTGGATATTCATAAAACTCTTGAGGATTAAATTAAGAATGTCCCTGCAGCAAGATCGACAGCACAACAGCAGAGACGGTCACCATATACGGTCGCGGTTGGACAGGTATTTCGTCAGCATCTTACCTAGTGTTGACCCAGTATCCCATATAAGTGATGTTAGTCCACCTGGCGGGATCTCTCGCCCAGGCGTCGTAATCGGGCGCTGACGCGGCCGGGAAGGCTGTGGGCGATGTCATCGACTCCACGTACATCTGCCAGGAGCGGTTGTGACTGCACAGGTCTAGAACGTCAAACGTAATAAATGTTATAATAATAGTAGTCTATGTAACGGATACGTAATAAGTGTCCTTAAAATACGAGTGTGGTTTTATGAAACGGGCCGCAGGCGAGTTTCATAATAAGATCACACGATTGTTTTAAGGCCTAATTAGTCTAATTAGTCTAATTAGTCGTAATTACGTACAGTTGCATACACTGCTTTATCTACACACATATTATAAATCCTAAATTAAGTGTTCGGAAACCATTAGAATGACCGCCATTGCACCGCCATGATGCCGGCGGTCGGGTGGGCGCGTGCCGGCGGTCGGAGAGGAACGCGGAATAGAGGATTTATGATATTGGTGTAAATAAACGATTTTTTCAACACACCTGCTCGTAACGAGGTTCTTATTCCACCGCTTTTTTCCCCATCTCAAAAAGTGCACAGCGCCGCTAAAGAAGTTTTCACTTCAAAAATACCTCATTGGGTAGCGTGATGTGATTTATGCCAAATGGAAGCACTAATCATAATCATCCTATTCATAAAAAAACTGCTACCCGATGAGGTAGGGTGACCAACAGCCTACTCCTAGTCCATAACTGGATCAACGGCGTTGCAATATAGAACTTTATCTGAATACCTTTGTCGCTAAACATTTTAAATGTTCCTTTGGGGCAGCCGGGCTGCTTAGCCCTGCCTCCATTGTTGGGATAGAAGTCAGCGGTGCCGGCGGACCTGGTGATACCGTAGCCGCCGGCGCCGGTGTCACTGTGGATGATGTCCACGAAGCGCGCGCACACGGGGTTTATCCCTCTTTGAATGCCGAACGGGCCCTCGAACCCTTCTCGTGCTCCATCCAAAGCTGTGACGCTGGATGCCCAAATCGTATTAGAATATTAATTATACTAGGTACCATGGACTTATAGTGCACATACGTCACGGTAATTTTACTAATTCAGCTTAGTGGTAGCCGTACAAGCCGAATTTCAAAGAAACACCGCAAATCGATGTACAGTTTAGCCGTTTGGCACATGCATACTAGAGGTCAAAACACATTTTTTGACCCGCAGTTCTTAAAAAAAAATCCCTTAGGAGGGGAGTGGCGAGACATTTTTTTATTTCTATGGAAAAAAAAAAATTTTTTTCAGAAACCTATCGTGTGTGGTATCTTATGAAAGGGCATTTTGAGGCGATGCTAAAAATATACCACATCATTACATTTCAGCCATTTTTTTTTAATTAACACAAAAATAATTTTCGAAACATACCAAGTTTGGGCTCCTCCAGATACGATATGGCTGATTTTTTTTTTGTACAATATACCACAAATGATACGTGATATCCTCATATCTAACCTCAAGAAAGCAATTTTGAAAATAATTTCATTAGGTATTTATATATACGCCTTTTACGTAAATAAGTGAATTCGTTTATACAACCCGCTTTTTTATTTGCAGCAAAACGTATATAGAGTATAAGAAGACGGAGAGGAAGAAATATAAAAAAAGAAAAACATATTTAGAAAACGTAAAAAGCAAGATTAATAGTATGTGTATTATAATTATGGGATAAAAACAACAGGAATAAACATCTTTAATTCAACTTTCAGCCACGTTTTAAGTCAGTATCTACCACAAAAACTATACCAATTGATGAAAAGGCGCAGTTAATTGGTTAAAGAGGTATTTTCCGTTGGATATATGGATACTACGTATAATTTTATGATTAATATGTACCGTATCTGCAGTACAGTTCTATACGTCTCGTAAAATAGGTATTGAAGTTGTTAGAATATAACCTCCTTAGCTACTAGTTCTATATTCGTAATGTCTTTATATTCTTAATATAAAAAGAACTATGTTATGTCAATCATGTCTTTGTGATATTTTCTCAATATGTCTAAATATATACTTTAAATTACAACGAATTTACATTGTGTTATTGTTAGTATTAACATTGGTTATGGGTAAATAAATAACCGTAAATTCAGTGAATGTTACTATTCTTTTTCAGTAAATATTATTTACGTGAATTATTTTGTGAGTAAAGTTACGTCATAGTAAAATATAATTTTACATTATGGGCGAAGACGATCCAACGAAAAATATTTCGTTAGATAATCTAATCGTAAGTACCGGTTCTAATATGCTCATCGGTAAATTGGAAGGTGTCACCAACTATGGTACTTGGAAATTTCAAATAAAATTATTGTTAATTGACCATGGTTTATGGGAGTATGTGGATGGTTCTGGTGATGCGACTAAGAATCCCACCAAAGATCAAAAGGCGTATGCAAAGATTTGCCTGAATATACAACCCATCTGCTACCCGCATGTGAAAAATGCCAAAACCGCTTCCGAAGCATGGAAGAACTTGAAATCTGCATATGAGAATTGTGGCATAAGCAGAAGGCTTTCTTTAAAAAGAAAACTAGCTCAAATAAAATATAATGACTTTGACTGCATGGATCATTCTTTAGGAAATATAATTTCCGTTATCCAAGAATTAGCAGATATAGGCTGCAGTATTGATGATGAAGAATTGGCAGAACTGATGTTAATTGGCTTGCCAAGTGAATTTGATCCCTTGATTATGGCAATGGAAGCTTCAAATACAAAGCTGACATCTGATTTTGTTAAATGTGTTGTTAATTCAAAGCGAATTCAAGAAAAAGTTACCTAATTCGAATTTAGAATCCGAGAAGATTTTGTTAGCAAAGAACAAATTCGTTCCTATTTGTCACAACTGTCATGTCAAAGGACATATCAAGCCTAAATGTCCAAAGTTGAAGAAGAAGAAACATTTTAACAATTCATCTCAAGATGATTCATCATCATCGTGTAAAAAGGGAATTAATACTTCTTTATTTTCAACTGAGACTGCTTTAGTTAGTAATGTTTGTGATCGTGATAGCTGGATCTTAGATTCAGGTTGCACTAGTCATATGACTAATCGGAAGGATTGGTTATTTAGTTACTCTTCTGAAGTTAAATCCCAAATCACTACAGCTAATAGCGATACGATGTATAGTGAAGGAGTAGGGAATGTCAATGTGACATTAAGCGATAATAATGTTAAAGTTATTAAAGATGCTTTGTATGTACCAAAGGTAGCAGCAAATCTTTTGTCGGTTAGCAAAGTCGCAGCGAAAGGTTATGTTTTAATATTTGATATTAATAAATGTACTGTTTACAGGAGGGATAATGTATCCGTTACTGGTTCCTGTGAGCTACAAGCTAGTAATGTGAATGGTATATACAAAATTGATCAAGGACAGGAATGTTACTCAAGTTTATTAAACAACGAACAGCCTAAGATTTTCACCGAAGGTAAAGCTTTTGTATCCAGCACCGATTTGTTGGAGCTATGGCATCGTCGCTTAGGACACTTAAGTTTTAAAGGTATGTTAACCCTCCGTGATTCTTTGGCCCGCGGTATTAATTTTCCAAATGGAAATTTGAACTCATGTCCTACTTGCATTGAAGGTAAACAAAAAGCTAAATCTTTTCCTCGTGGTCAAGCACATAGAAGCGTGACAAAATTGGATTTAATCCATACTGATATTTGTGGACCGATGTCCGTTAATAGTTGGAGTGGTAGTCGTTATTTTATTAGCTTCACTGATGATTTTACGCGAAAATCTTTTATTTATTTTCTGGATCGCAAGGATCAAACTACTGTCTTGAACACTTTTATTGAATTTAAAAATGTTGTTTAAAACCAAACCGATCTTAAGATTAAGCGTGTTAGAAGTGATAACGGCACAGAATATTGCAACAAAAGTTTCGAGAATTATTTTAAGCAATGCGGTATAGTTCACGAAACCACTGTTCCATACACACCTCAACAAAACGCTGTGACAGAGAGACTCAACAGGACCTTATTGGAAAAAGCTAGGGCAATGTTGCAAGACGCTGGCTTAGGAAAAAGGTATTGGGCTGAAGCAGTCAATACTGCTTGCTATTTGAAGAATCGTAGTCCGACAGCTGCTCTAAATAAGGCTACTCCTGAAGAACTGTGGACTGGTTCTAAAATTAACCTTAGTCACCTTAGAGTCTTTGGTTGTAAAGCATATGCTCTTACTCCACAATGCCAACGTACAAAACTAGATCCTAAATCAAAACCCTACATTATGTTAGGATATTGTGATCACACAAAAGGTTATAGACTTGGTGATCCAGCTGATGCCAGCAAAATTATTAAAGCTCGTTCAGTAGAGTTTATTGAAACCGTTAGAGGTGTTGAACACAAAACTAATAAGTTAAATAGTAATCTGACAAATAACTATTATGATGATTTAATGAATACTGTCGAAGTTTCGGTTTATAATCAGAACACTCCTCAGGCAGACATTATTGAATCTGACATTGATGAATATGCTACACCAAATGTATCTATCCGTTCGGATATTCAGGATGTTTTTAATGACGGTACTGTTGTAGATCATCCTATTGTGAATGAACCTGTTAATGAAGAGCAAATCGTTCATGAAATGATTTCCTCTGATCAACAAAATGTTCCTAATTCACCATTGAATAACAATCAAGCTTCTGAAAATATAGAGCCTGGAACTATGAACTCTGATACAGATTCAGAGATCGCAGAACACTCTAGACCTATACGTACACGATGTCCTCCTATACGATTCAACGATTATGAAATGAACTATTTCACTGAAATAGGCTTAATGGGACGGAGTGAACCTCGAACGTACAATCAGGCTATAAAGTCTGAGAAAAGCAAACAATGGTTAAATGCTATGCAGGAGGAATATACCTCTCTTATGTCGCATAATGTCTGGGAACTTGTAGATCGACCTAAAGATAGTAACGTAATAAAATGCAAATGGGTTTTTAAAGAAAAAGTTGATCCAAGTGGTAACTTCGAAAAATTCAAAGCTCGTTTAGTTGCTAAAGGATTTACCCAACAATACGGCATTGACTTTGAAGAAACCTTTGCACCTGTCGTTAGACATTGTACCTTACGTTTACTCTTTGCAATTGGAATTCAAAATGACATGGACATTGAACATATTGATGTTAATACAGCTTTCCTCAATGGCGACCTCAATGAGCGCATTTTTATGGAACAACCAGCTGGTTTTGCGATTGAGGGGCAGAATAAAGTTTGTCTACTCAAAAAGAGTTTGTATGGACTCAAACAAGCTAGTAGAGCTTGGAATGAAAAAGTCAACAGAGTCTTAGTTACCAATGGCTTTACACAACTAAAAACTGAGAAATGTGTGTATTTCAAAAATAAGGTAATCATAGCCTTATATGTAGCTTTATCGATTCCAGAATTGCCTGTATGGAACGAGCTCGACAGTGCTCCCACTGTCGCAGACTTTCATATGGCTGTTAAGGAGCTTAAGGTTGGCAAAAGTCCGGGTGGTGATGGTGTTCTCGCTGAGGTCGTTAAATTACAATGCGTGGCTCCATTCCTTCATAGTTTTTTCGTTAAATGCTGGAACGAAGAATACATTCCTCAGGATATGCGCGATGCTAATATTACCACGTTGTACAAAGGCAAGGGTGACCGCGGCAACTGTAACTCATACCGCGGAATCTCTTTGTTGAGCATTGCCGGGAAGCTCCTTGCCCGTATAGTGTTGGCCAAGCTACAGAAGTTAGCTGATCGTGTTTATCCTGAGTCCCAGTGCGGTTTTCGATCTAATTGGTCCACTACTGACATGATTTTTACCCTGCGTCAGCTTCAGGAGAAATGCAGGGAACAAAAAACTCCACTGCTTGCTGCATTTGTCGACTTGAACAAAGCCTTTGATACCGTGAGTAGGGAGGGACTGCATTCTGTGCTACACCGCGTTGGCTGCCCTCCAAAACTTCTTCATCTCATCAAACTCTTCCATCTTGGTATGAAAGGTTCTGTGGTCTACAATGGTAACACCTCAACCCCATTTGAAATGCGCAGAGGGGTGAGGCAAGGTTGTGTGCTGGCGCCCACATTGTTTGGAATATTTTTCTCCGTGCTCCTGAGAGTTGCTTTTGGCGATACCACTCATGGCATACATCTTCACAGTAGGTCTGATGGCAAACTGTACAATATCTCGCTCTTAAAATCCAAAAAGTATCGTGAGGATCTATATGTTGACAGTTTACTGTTTGCCGACGACGCCGCTTTTGTTGCAACATCGCCAGAGGAGCTTCAGTGCATGGTGGATAAATTTAGTGTAGCCTGTAAGCTCTTTTCGATGTCAATCAATGTGAAGAAGACGGTCGTTATGGCTCAGGGTGTAAATCAGGACCCAGAATTATTGTTGGATGATGCACCTCTGGAGGTTGTTAACAATTTCTGTTACCTTGGATCTACCGTGTCCAGTAATCTTTCGTTAGACGTGGAGATTAACGCTCGCATTGGCAAGGCATCTACGATGTTTGGGAGGCTCAGTGCAAGGGTATGGGATAATAAATATCTAACTGTAAACACGAAGATGATCGTTTATCAGGTATGCATTTTGTCCGTACTCTTGTACGGCGCTGACACCTGGACGTCGTATGCCAAGCAGGAACGGAAATTGAACAAGTTCCATATGCGCTGTCTTCGGCGCATTCTAAACATCTCGTGGAAGGACCGAGTCACAAATGAGAGGGTGCTTAGCATCGCACGTCTACCCAGTGGCACAGCCATCTTGAAGCAAAGACGCTTGCGATGGCTGGGGCACGTGCATAGAATGGAGCCTTCTCGTTTGCCACGCAAAACTCTCCTAAGCGAAATAGCTCACGCTAAACGATCGGTTGGACCTCCTATGCTTCGGTTTAAAGACTGTGCAAAACGTGACATGTTGTCCTTCCGGATTCATCCCGGCAACTGGGAAGAAGAGGCGGAGGATCGTGACTGCTGGAAGAAGACCTTGAGTGAGGGCGTAGTCGCGCATGATAAGGCGTGGTTCGACCTACTATCCGCAAAACGGGAACTGAGGCACCGACGCGCTGCTCTGTTACCTTCACCACCAGGCCCACGTTTTAGCTGCCACATATGCGGCCGTGGCTGTCGGTCGCGCATCGGCCTTGCGAGCCATTTGCGCAAGTGTCGCTCTTCTACGGGCATCGTTTAAATCATCACCCTTTTAAATCATCACCCTATTGATTGATACGTAGATGACTTCTTCATATTCAGTTCTAATGACCATGAAAAGAAATTGCTTTACAAATTGCTCAGTTCTAACTTTAAAGTTAAACTACTTGGACCTGTAAAACAAGCCTTAGGTATGAATGTGGAGAGGAACCGAGAGCAAGGTATTTTGAAATTAAGTCAGTCTGAATACGTGAAAAACCTGTTAATCAAGTTTGGGATGGCTGAGTGTCATAAAATTGCAACACCAATGGAAGTTAACTTCAATCTTCCAAAAGCAGACAACCTTGATTCAAGATTTCCGTATCAGGAATTAATAGGTAGTCTAATGTATCTCGCTGTTTGTACACGTCCCGATATAGCGTTGCGTGCAGTAAGCTAAGCCAATATAACACATGTTATGATGAGTCTCACTGGACTGCTGCTAAGCGAGTTTTGCGGTATCTTTCGGGTACAACTGAATACGGACTCAATTTTAAAAGAGGAAGTAAGGAAGTCATTATTTCATCCGACGCAGATTGGGCGGGGATACCAATGACAGAAAATCTTACTCTGGTTTTATTACTAGGTTAGGAAGTTGCATTATAAACTGGCACAGTCACAAGCAACAAAACGTGGCCTGTTCTAGTACAGAAGCCGAATATTATGCCCTTGGCAATGCCGTTAAAGAGGCGAAATTTATTCGTAATTTTTTGCAGGAGCTTAACTGTAAAGAATGGTTAGAATCAAAGGCAATCACCATTTATAACGACAATCGTAGTACTTTGAAAATGGTAGAGAATGAGTGTTTTCGTAGGACTAAACATATAGATGTACATCATCACTTTATTCGCGAATGTGTTGATCGCAAATTGATTCGTTTAGATTATAAGCCTTCTTCTGAGTTGGAGGCAGACATCTTTACAAAAGCTTTACCCAAGGTGAAACACAATTACTTCATTGAATGTTTAGGTTTAAAGTAACATACCTAATTTATTTTTCAGATTAATTTATTTTTCAGATTGTTCAATTTTGTTATTGTACTCTCACAATATTCTGTTTGCTCGAGTAAGGGGCAGTGTTAGAATATAACCTCCTTAGCTACTAGTTCTATATTCGTAATGTCTTTATATTCTTAATATAAAAAGAACTATGTTATGTCAATCATGTCTTTGTGATATTTTCTCAATATGTCTAAATATATACTTTAAATTACAACGAATTTACATTGTGTTATTGTTAGTATTAACAGAAGTAGAACTGTGTGACTTTGTAATATTGAAAAATTAAAAAAAATACTTAATGAAATTATTTTCAAAAATGCTCTTTTGATGTTAGATATGAGGATATTACGTATCATTTGTGGTATATTGTATTTTAAAAAAATCAGCCATATCGTGTCTGGAAGAGCCCAAACTTGGTATGTTTCGAAAATTATTTTTGTGTTAATTAAAAAAAATGGCTGAAATGTAATGATGTGGTATATTTTTAGAATCGCCTCAAAATGCCCTTTCATAAGATACCACACACGATAGGTTTCTAAAAAAAAAAATTTTTTTTTTCCATACAAATAAAAAATGTCTCGGCACTCCCCTCCTAAGGGATTTTTTTTAAGAACTGCGGGTCAAAAAATGTGTTTTCTCTAGAGGTCAAAACAAGAGGTAGGTTGTATGTGTGTGCCAAACGGCTAAACTGTACATCGATTTGCGGTTTTTTTAATCGTACGTACTTAGGAAATATATGAAAATAAAATTGTGATTACGTGCATGCATCCATGAATCCGCTTGTCGCGCGTAAATATGAGGAAATTGGCTCAATATGTACGATTAATCACAGTTTTGTCATCAAGGGAGTATGCCCCTATATTTTCCGAGGAAGAATTCTTTCGGGGACTCTTGTAAAAGGCGCTGTCCGAATTAAGCAATTTACAACCTTTATACAGGACTTATATACGTAGGTATATGATATAGTTACCGTTGAATGGTATGTCCCTTGTCTTTAGCACACGTACCGGCGAACGCCGCTAAGTGGGCACCCAAGGAATGTCCTATAAGATGCACTCTCGAGGTATCCATCCCATCTTGCGCCATCATCGTTATAGCTTCTCCAACATAGTTACCAACCTAATGGTAGAAAATTAGTTTAGTTGTTAAATATGGGTTGGTAATAGGTTTGAGGTATGCAATTATTATTGTAATTGAAAAATCATCAACCAATTGCGGGTCGGACACGCGCACCAAGCGTTCCGTCGTAGGTAGGTACATACATCACAAAAATGGTTACTTTTTATCTGACTCATGCTTGACCGTATACTTATTATATAAAAATAATAAAAAAACCGACCAAGAGCGTGTCGGGCCACGCTCAGTGTAGGGTTCCGTAGTTTTCTGTCCGTCACAGTATGTGTCCCCACTTAAGAGTTTTTGAAAGCACGTCATTTCATTGTGATTTTGTAGAAATGACAGGAACAATAAACACCTGCTTATACGGTTAAAACAAACTTAATTCAGAAATTATTTTGTAATTTTTTTCAAAAACTATTCAACCTATCAAGTAACATCATTAAAAAGTACTGAAAATAATAAATGTTATCAGGAAACTGCTAAAAAAACCGGTGTGCGTTTCTCTGACTATTATAATTTTAGGTATTTCTATGTAACGTGATACTTATTCAAAATGTACCTTAAAAACTGCTGGAAATCAAGTGTGCATTCCTATAACTATTTATGATTTGAGGTATTTTTATGGAACTTGGTACTTATTCAGATCTCACTTCTTTTATAGGCGAAGCATTCCCATAGTATCGAACTTGGCAGCCTTTCACATTTATGTTTTTGATGGGATTTCATTTATTTTTGTTAGGTGTAGGTTCTTTATTATTATTATTTTATCACTTTTGCTTTAGGAAATGTCTCATTCCACTTAGGTATGTACTTTATACTATACCCTTTATACTAAGCGTCTAATTCTATTTTACTATTTATTTATAGGTGATTTTTACAAATAAACTGGCTCCCTACACCTATAAAATGTACCTACTTACATATAATTACATACATCAATAACGTACTTTATTCTGTTTGTAAGTACGCTACCTACATAGATAATTAATAACTTGGTAATACCTACTGCAGTAAAACACTTCTATAATTGCATTAACACGTTTAATTTTGAAGACAAAGTAAATTATTTAAAATTAGCAACAATAGTCAGATTATTTAAAATTTAGCATTTCACGTAAAAATTACAATAACGGTATCTATATAAAGATATTTCACATTCGATAACTTCCTTAGTGGTCAGAATGTAATTAAATTACAATAATAAAAATATTTAAAATTAGCACTTCACTTAAAAATGAAGATAACTGTACCTATATAAGGATATTTCACATTCAATAGTTACCTTAGTGGTTAGAATGTAATTAAGTTACAATAATCAGAATATTTAATATTAGCACTTCACTTAAAAATGAAGATAACTGTACCTATATAAGGATATTTCACATTCAATAGTTAGCAAAACTGGTAAGTAAAAAATAAAGACTCGGCTGGTAATAATTTGGCTGCAGGAAAATAATGGGTTAATGAGGCGGGTGATATGGATGGTGACAGATGATTCGCTGGCTGAACGTAGCCTAAATTAAAGAGCCAGGTCTTTATACGCCCGTCAAACGAGGCAATTGGAATTTTGGGAATTTAGCAAAACAACAAAAAAGACTATTATGGCACAAAAATACTGGATACAAAGAAAAGGAATCGGATTTATAACGTTATTAAAAATGTAAATAATATGATATTCTCCAAAGCAGGATGGCTAAAGCTGTAGTTTTAAATTGAAAAGAGTTCGTGGGCAAGTGTCCGCTTTGATTTAGGCGGACCCAATAGCTCGCTGAACTCCTTTTCTCACTTGGAGAGCCCGCTGGATGCGGATTCTAATTCTCCTAGCGATGGTGAAGAATGCCGCGGAAAAACGCGGCAGTTGCAGACCGTCTCGCCGGTCCGGCACCCACAAGTGCCTTCCGGAATCCTTCCGGCTCAGGCGGTTCCACTGTATAGCACTTGCTATATAATTTATATAGCCTTTTTGCCCGGCAACGTGTTTGGTTTTGTTTTTGCTCCAATAATGTATTAATAGCACTTGCTATATAATGTTTGAATGCAAAGATCTAGAGAAATAAATCGCACTTCACCACGATGCAACTAAGCAAATTATAGCAAAACCCCCAGACAAAACCAGAATATCTGTTTTTCTTTAAAAAAATCTCCCCCGTAGCTCTGACACACTCAATCAAAAATCAACTTTTTTCTTTTTGACAATCTGGAATACCTCAAAAATTCACATTCAAAATTAGCGCGAGTATTCTCTCAATTTTATAACTGCCAGTCGTATTACAAAATGCGGACTGATATAAGCGCCATCTACCTGTAATGCCGTGAATCACAATGTACACTTTTTTATATATCAACAGCAACCTAGCCTTAGACCTTCCTTAGACACGGAAGTTGTGAAGAAAGTCGACAGATGTCGTACGGTAAACCTAGCGTCATGCTACAGCATCTCCCTACCAAACAAAGAAACAAACAAACAACAACACAAGAAAACACAAGAAAACTAACCCCAAGCAACAAAAAAACAACTTAATGCTAAGGCCAAAAAAAGGTACAACAAGAGAACCCTAAACGAATTCCAAAAAAACAAAACCAACCAGTTATTAACATTACCCCTAAAGACTAACCTAATCGATCAACAAGATGACAAAACGCCAACCAACGCATCACGCGGTCCAAGTAGTGACGGCCGGGATAGGACAGAAACTGCACCTGGCCACAGATCTTAATCCTAGGCTATCATAGACCGGGAAAGATAAACGAAGCCTTAAGCACCAACGGTAAAAAAAGGTCAAATCTGGAAAAAAGGAGCAAGGAAACGCTCAAACGAAAACAAAAAAAAACGATAAGAAACGAATCAAGCAAGGATTACCGATAAGGGAATGGCGGACTAAAGCACATTTTAGAATTTTGAGAAAACTGAACGGGCCGAAAGAAGAAACTATTTCAAGATATCTTTAATATGATAGGTACCGACGTGCTCGGAATCGGTATCAGCCAGTACATATACCTGTGGAGACACCCGTCTAACCACACGGCACCGAACGAAACGTGGAGCGAATTTACCGCCTCGAAAAGGATCAGCGGATCCACGCTGGAAATTCCGGCGCCAAACGATTTGGTCACCAACGATTCTTGGCGAAGAACGGTTCGTGTTGAACTTGGCGGCGTTACGATGAAAGGCTAAAGCCATCGAATCAGAAACTTTATCGTACAAAGCGTCTGAAGATTCGAAGCGCGTTCCATCCGGCTGAGTCCCACATCTTGGTCCACAACCTGATTCTCAACACGTTCACGAATCATTGACAACTCGCGGCCGTACATCAAAAAATTCGGTGTATAAGCAGTAGCCAAATTTATACAAGAGTTTAAATAAAGAGCGACCCGATGTAAATGACCCGACCAACTGCGTTGGTCATTTTCAACTAAAATGCTCAAAGTAGTAATCACGACCTGGTTATATCTCTCCACAACATTCGCTTGTGGCGAATAATATGGGGTATAACACGGACCTGGAATATTATAGCTCGCCAGGAAATCCAGAAATTGACGACTATGAAAAACTGTAGCGTTGTCACAGAGAATGTTAGTAGGAACACCGTACCGCAAAATAACCTCCGACTCTAATGCCATCGATATTGACCTCGCATTCACCAACTTCAAAGGGACCAACCAAACAAATTTGGTAAAAACGTCAACCAAAGTCAAAATATAACGACAACCATTACGGCTAACCGGTAAAGGACCAATTAAGTCAATGGAAAGAAGATCCATTGGAGCCGCAACACGACGAGGAAATAAGCGAAGTCCACGAGGTTGTGAATTTGCAATTTTATAAGACTTGCAAATCTGACATTCGGAAAGGAACCTTGTAACATCACGGTACATATTCGGCCAATAGTATAAGTCACGAGCTTTTAAATACGTTTTCATAACACCAGGATGAACGTTGGGAAATCCATTATGAATTTCAGCAACCGCCTCTCTAGTCCTTGAAGCAGGAAGAACTATACGCCATGGATTAGGTGCTAAAGGGTTTTCGATAGATACCCTGCGCATTAAGACACCATCCCGAAGAGCAAATGCAGTAAACATTTGAGGATTGTCCAAAACTCCCTGGTAAATTCGTTCATACCAAGGATCTCCAGAAGGATCCATGCCACGCGCGAATGAGATAAGCCCAACTTGAGCGCGGGACAAGGCGTCAGGAACAACATTAAGGACACCTTTTTTATGTTCAATCTCAAAGTTATATTGGGAAGTCAAAGTTGCCCAACGAGCCAAGCGCCCGGTAGGATTATCAAGGGTGATCAACCATTTAAGAGCAATATGGTCAGTAATGATCTTAAACCTCATTCCATCGAGATACCCGCGGAAATGCTTTATGGAATCAACAACAGCGAGAAGCTCATGTTCGGTTGTCCCGTATCCACGTTCAGCTTTAGTGAATAAACGAGAATAATAAGCAATTGGATGTTCAACGCCGTCCAACTCTTGAGCCAGGACCGAGCCTAAGCCAACCTGGCTAGCGTCACATTGAAGGATAAAAGGTTTCGAGAAATCCGGGCAAGCCATCAACGGAGCGCTCATCAAGGCATCCTTCAATTTAGAAAACGGGATCACGTCCCTTTCTCTTACCGATAAGTGCCGTCAGAGGAGCAATAATCGAAGAAAAACCATCCACGAAACGGCGATAATACGAACACATACCAATGAAAGCACGTAGAGACTTGGCAGAAGAAGGGGTAGGGTAATCCCTAATAGCTTCTAATTTCTTCGGATCAGTTTGAAGACCACGCTCATTGACGATGTAGCCGAGATACTTCAATTCAGACTTACAAAACTCGCACTTATCTAAATTAACCGTAAGACCAGCTTCTTTCAACCTGTCACGAACCTTACGTATAAGCCGCATATGGCTGTCAAAATCACGAGACACCAAAATCAAATCATCAACATAGCCGAAGATAAAATCCTCAGACTCAGGGGTATATTCAAAATTGACAATCATGTCAGTAAGCCTCTGCATCTCGGACGCAGCGTTGGTTAAACCAAAAGGGAGACGAACGAACTCAAAGAGGCCCCTTTGGGGTACAATAAAGGCCGTTTTCTCACAACTGGCCTTATCAGCTAAGGGGATTTGCCAAAAGGCGCTCCTAAAATCCAACGAAGTTAGATATTTGGCACATCGTAGGTTATCAAGGATGTCCTGGACGCGCGGGAGAGGGTATGAATCCCTGATGGTAACGCTGTTCAACTTCCTACTGTCCACGCAAAACCTGACACTACCATCTTTCTTGGTAACCATCACCACTGGGGAAGCCCAGGGTGATCGTGAGGGACGAATAACGCCTGACTCTAACATCTTGTCGATCTCTTCGTTGTGAATCTTGAGTTTGACTGAAGATTAGGGATAGTAACGTTGGCGGATGGGCGAACCAACAGTCTCAATCTTATGCGAAAGCCACGAAGTACAACCTAATCCAGCTTTAGCAGAAGAAATCTCCTCAAACTCGTCAATAACAGATTGGAGTTTTGATTCCTGCAGTGGTGCAAGCACCGTACGAGGGTGGACATAGCGAACCTCACCTACTCGTGGGACTGCGACATGAACATGATGTGAAGCGACGTAAAGCTTACCTGACAAACCATCACGGAATGCCTTCTTTAAAATGTCAATGAGACCAACAGCATTCCAAAACTCAATTCCTAAAATAAATGCAGTAGGAAGATTACTGCTCACTAGACAGGGGTGCAGAACGCGAATGCTACTAAAAAGAATGGGGACGTCCAAACCGCCTAGAATTTCAATAGGAGAATTGTCGGCGGAGACAACATAAGGCCGGATATCCTCGTGATATGTTATACCGAGCTCCGATAAGAGGGATATATCAATTAGTGAAACCTGAGCACCAGAGTCCAAAAGAGCTCTTACCGAAGAGCCAGCAACTAAAACATCAATAAAAAGTCTATTATCCGGGGAATTATTCATATAAACGGGCGACACCGATGGACCTCTCAGTGCGCCACTTATTCGTTTTTTGACGGACCAGAATTACAACTAGGACAATCGCGTGTGATTGCACCAACACGCTTACACTTGAAGCACACTGCCCCTGAAACGTTAGGACAATTACGATAGTTGTGACCAGTTGCATCACACTTCATACACACTATAGAACTGGGTTGACCTACAACTTGAGCACTAATCGGTGCAATAGCCAAACGTGCTGGTCGTGAACCTTGAAAGGCTTCAAAATTTTTCGCGACTTCTAACAAACCATCAATATCCCTAACCACGTTAGTTGCAAGACAAGGATGATATCTAGGATTCATTCCATATTTAATAATGTTAAACAGGTTGTCTTCGGAAACCGGTGTACGAAGCTTTGCGTTCAGATCGCGCGCCTGAATAACGAAATTAACCACTGACTGGTTGTCCTTCTGTGATAAAGCGCGAAGTTGGCTCTCAAGCTTGAAATCGAAATCGGCTACGTCGAAGGTTTTAACGAATTCAGACTTTAATTCCGCGTAAGTAAGACCCGGATATCTGATTGCCCTAAAATGTTTCAAGGCACTATCCGACAACAATTCATGGAAACGTCTGACAACATATGAAGGATTGACGTTACGCGCCATACCTTCTTCCTCGATTCGAAAGAAAAATTCGCGAACACAAGTGTTCCCGGAAAAGTTCAAGTTCCATTTCGTAAGTGAATAATCTTTGAAAGGAAAAGGCGGGGGAAGACCGGACATATGCATCACCTGGGATCATGGTTCAGAATCAAAAAACTGTTCTTCATCGTCTGCCATTGGATCTAAAATCCTCGGATCGTGCGAGTTTAAAGATGAGTGCGCATGAGGTGTCTCAGCAATTGATCCTTCATTACTTAAGTGCCACATGGCGAAAAGTCGTCTTGCGTTGCAAGTTCAAACAAAAAATAAAGTTATTCGGCCTCAAAATTAAAATCCGAAGTTCGAGTATATCAGTGGTCTAAACCAAGCGCTTAAGTCAAAGAAAGAAAATAACACTCGAAGTCTAGATACTAAGTTAGAGTTCGAATTCAAAAAAAAACAAGTTCAGTTTCTGAAAAAAAAAAAAACGCAAATCAAACATTCTATGTCTGACTTACCTGCGAATTCCCTAACGTCTACGGGCTCTAACTACAGGACTCAAACTATGAAATAAGGTATTCGGGATATGTTACGGGTAATTGAGAAAAAGGCATAAGTAAAGGTCAACAGATAAATTCGTTTTTTTTTTTTACATATATAAAAGCAATATTTCAATATGACGGAATTCGGGTTAATGATGGGACGTAAGGAGGCAGCAGGCTGAAACAAACCAAAATCAAGGTTAATAGAACCGCGACCGGTCTACGGTCACCGGTTTTTCTTCGATTATTGCTCCTCTGACGGCACTTATCGGTAAGAGAAAGGGACGTGATCCCGTTTTCTAAATTGAAGGATGCCTTGATGAGCGCTCCGTTGATGGCTTGCCCGGATTTCTCGAAACCTTTTATCCTTCAATGTGACGCTAGCCAGGTTGGCTTAGGCTCGGTCCTGGCTCAAGAGTTGGACGGCGTTGAACATCCAATTGCTTATTATTCTCGTTTATTCACTAAAGCTGAACGTGGATACGGGACAACCGAACATGAGCTTCTCGCTGTTGTTGATTCCATAAAGCATTTCCGCGGGTATCTCGATGGAATGAGATTTAAGATCATTACTGACCATA
Organism: Pammene aurita; assembly: GCA_947086415.1. Taxonomy (NCBI): domain Eukaryota; kingdom Metazoa; phylum Arthropoda; class Insecta; order Lepidoptera; family Tortricidae; genus Pammene; species Pammene aurita. Next base: position 16,525,827 of record OX352290.1, read on the forward strand.
TTGCTCTTAAATGGTTGATCACCCTTGATAATCCTACCGGGCGCTTGGCTCGTTGGGCAACTTTGATTTCCCAATATAACTTTGAGATTGAACATAAAAAAGGTGTCCTTAATGTTGTTCCTGACGCCTTGTCCCGCGCTCAAGTTGGGCTTATCTCATTCGCGCGTGGCATGGATCCTTCTGGAGATCCTTGGTATGAACGAATTTACCAGGGAGTTTTGGACAATCCTCAAATGTTTACTGCATTTGCTCTTCGGGATGGTGTCTTAATGCGCAGGGTATCTATCGAAAACCCTTTAGCACCTAATCCATGGCGTATAGTTCTTCCTACTTCAAGGACTAGAGAGGCGGTTGCTGAAATTCATAATGGGTTTCCCAACGTTCATCCTGGTGTTATGAAAACGTATTTAAAAGCTTGTGACTTATACTATTGGCCGAATATGTACCGTGATGTTACAAGGTTCCTTTCCGAATGTCAGATTTGCAAGTCTTATAAAATTGCAAATTCACAACCTCGTGGACTTCGCTTATTTCCTCGTCGTGTTGCAGCTCCAATGGATCTTCTTTCCATTGACTTAATTGGTCCTTTACCGGTTAGCCGTAATGGTTCTCGTTATATTTTGACTTTGGTTGACGTTTTTACCAAATTTGTTTGGTTGGTCCCTGTTCGGGCTCCATTTTGCAGTAAAACACTTCTATAATTGCATTAACACGTTTAATTTTGAAGACAAAGTAAATTATTTAAAATTAGCAACAATAGTCAGATTATTTAAAATTTAGCATTTCACGTAAAAATTACAATAACGGTATCTATATAAAGATATTTCACATTCAATAACTTCCTTAGTGGTCAGAACGTAATTAAATTACAATAATAAAAATATTTAAAATTATCACTTCACTTAAAAATGAAGATAACTGTACCTATATAAGGATATTTCACATTCAATAGTTACCTTAGTGGTTAGAATGTAATTAAGTTACAATAATCAGAATATTTAATATTAGCACTTCACTTAAAAATGAAGATAACTGTACCTATATAAGGATATTTCACATTCAATAGTTAGCAAAACTGGTAAGTAAAAAATAAAGACTCGGCTGGTAATAATTTGGCTGCAGGAAAATAATGGGTTAATGAGGCGGGTGATATGGATGGTGACAGATGATTCGCTGGCTGAACGTAGCCTAAATTAAAGAGCCAGGTCTTTATACGCCCGTCAAACGAGGCAATTGGAAATTTGGGAATTTAGCAAAACAACAAAAAAGACTATTATGGCACAAAAATACTGGATACAAAGAAAAGGAATCGGATTTATAACGTTTTTAAAAAATGTAAATAATATGATATTTTCGAAAGCAGGATGGCTAAAGCTGTAGTTTTAAATTGAAAAGAGTTCGTGGGCAAGTGTCCGCTTTGATTTAGGCGGACCCAATAGCTCGCTGAACTCCTTTTCTCACTTGGAGAGACCGCTGGATGCGGACTCTAATTCTCCTGGCGATGGTGAAGAATCCCGCGGAAAAACGCGGCAGTTGCAGACCGTCTCGCCGGTCCGGCACCCACAAGTGCCTTCCGGAATCCTTCCGGCTCAGGCGGTTCCACTGTATAGCACTTGCTATATAATTTATATAGCCTTTTTGCCCGGCAACGTGTTTGGTTTTGTTTTTGCTCCAATAATGTATTAATAGCACTTGCTATATAATGTTTGAATGCAAAGATCTAGAGAAATAAATCGCACTTCACCACGATGCAACTAAGCAAATTATAGCAAAACCCCCAGACAAAACCAGAATATCTGTTTTTCTTTAAAAAAATCTCCCCCGTAGCTCTGACACACTCAATCAAAAATCAACTTTTTTCTTTTTGACAATCTGGAATACCTCAAAAATTGACATTCAAAATTAGCGCGAGTATTCTCTCAATTTTATAACTGCCAGTCGTATTACAAAATGCGGACTGATATAAGCGCCATCTACCTGTAATGCCGTGAATCACAATGTACACTTTTTTATATATCAACAGCAACCTAGCCTTAGACCTTCCTTAGACACGGAAGTTGTGAAGAAAGTCGACAGATGTCGTACGGTAAACGTAGCGTCATGCTACACTACCTACCAGTAGGTATTATAATTGGTGGCCTATTATGTAGCCCTAGAAGTGCACCATCCCATCTCATCCCGTGGCGTATCGGAGGGTGAGATGGGCAGTAGTATATATAATTCCATCTTAGAGTATATATGATTTCCATGTTCTTGAATCTGCGATTTTATTAGTTGTAAAATTAGAAATTATTTAGACTATGCGAGAAAAAATAGTCTTTTCATTTTTGTGTGACTGATTTAGCGCACCTAGTGTACCTAGTGACCTGCTTTGTACTTCGTAAATCGTGGGTTCGGTTCCCGCAACAGACACACACAGAGTGGTGAACAATTTTATTGTTCTTGTCTTTAAGACAAACATGTATTGTCTTAAATTGGTATGTATCTAAATTTAAATAAGTCTTATCTCATTTCCACTCCATACCTACTTATAGTAGAACAAAATTACACATTCGTTGTTTTCGAAACTGACTCACACTTGGCCGTTTTCAGATTTTTACTTTATTTCGACCTAAAGACAAACCTTCGAGCCAAATTTCAGGTCGGTACGACCATTGGAAGATAGACCCACTTAGTTCATTATGACTTCATTGTAGAACAAAGTTACACCTTCGCTATTTTTAAAACTGACTCACACTTGGCCGTTTTCAGATTTTTCCCTTTACTTTGACCTTAAGACCTATCTCCATGCCAAATTTCAAGTCAGTACGACCATTGGAAGTGGTCTAGGTTTTTGATGAGTCAGTGAGTCAGTGAGTGAGTGTATAGTAAAAATAGCGATTTTCTGACGTCAATATCTCAAGAATTGCTATAGGTAGAATAATGAAATTTTGTATTCTAGACAATTAAGGGGATGTCAACAGACACTCGAAATTTCATATGCGTAGATAAAATATGTTTCGAGTTATAGTATAGGGTGGTCGAAATTGGCCCGAAATGGTTCGTGTAATATAACCCACGGCCGGTGTGTCGCTTTTTTTTGCTCGAACTTGGCGGACACACTGCCGTGTGTCTAGATAATGCTTAAAACAAGTTAGTAATGTAAATGCACGCTAATACATGCCCTGTGGCTGTAGCTATAGACCGTAAGCTAGGAACAAATTTCGTTGGTCATCGCGTCCCAGGCGATGACCGTTTTTTTAAAGTGATTAAATGGCTGCCGTTCCTCAACCCACCAACGGAGAGGCAGCTGACAATCACGAAGCTTCTTTATACATCGCCCCTAACCACTTCACAAGTTATCGCCTGGGACGCGATTGGTCATGAAATTTATTCCTTGCTTACGGTCCTCTATTTGTATGCCAACTACTAAATGGCGAAGCATTAGTGATACATATTTATACATTTAAGACCTACTGCTGTACCTATATACCTATGGACCGTAAGCCAGGAACAAATTTCATGACCAATCGCGTCCCAGGCGATAACTTGTGAAGTGGTTAAGGGCGATGTATAATGCAGCCTCGTGAAGGTCAGCTGCCGCTCCGTTGGTGGGTTAAGGAACGGCAGCTATTTAATCAATTTAAAAAAAACGGTCATTGCGTCACGATTGTCAGATGATAGTTTATATGCTCTTACAAACATGAAAAATCGTCAGCCGGCTGTAGCTAGGTTGAAAAACCGTCAGCTGATGCCCTGAAGATCGTATGTTCACGTGACCAGCTGACGGTCTTTTCACTGCGATACAGCTGACTGACGATTTTTTATGTTTATAATGGGATATAAACTATCATCTGACAAAGTATCAATCGGGCCGCGATGACCATTTTTTTTTAAATCGATTAAATGTCTGCCGTTCTTCAACCCACCAACGGAGAGGCAGCTGACCTTCACGAGGCTTCATTACACATCGCCCTTAACCACTTCACAAGTTGTCGCCTGGGACGCGATGACCAACGAAATTTGTTCCTGGCTTACGGTCTACTATGTTTTACTATGAATTATGATATGAATGAATTATGGCGCGTTATTTCCCTGTCATGTCGATGTTGGAAATTATTATACCGCAATTGCTAAGTATTATATACCGCACGATTTTATGCGAAAATTTGTACATTTTTGTGTCAGTGAAATGGGGATTGGAGGTTTGTATGGGGAATTTTAAACAGCTGAACCGATTTTGATGAAACTTAGTTTAGCGATATTTTTGAGTCCCGTGAAAGGATACGGATAGTTTTTTTTCCTAAAATAGACACTTGAGGGGGTGAAATGGGGGTTGATAGTTTGCATAGGGAATTTTTAAACGTTGAACCGATTTAGATGAAACTTGGTATAGAGATAGTTTGCGTCCCGGAAAGGGACAAAATACTTTTTACCCCGAAAATCAAGCCTTAAGAGGGTCAAAGCAAAGGAGGTAGAAAGTTTTATGGAGAATTATTAACAGCTGTACCGATCTAGGTGAAACTTGGTCAGGGGGATGTCACTACGCAGTTTAGGTACAGTCGACGTCAAAGATATATTTACAATAGAAAGTTACAAAAAAATCTTTACATTAAAATAAGTTGCCATGTAATGTGACAAGTACTTGTTTACGTGATATATTACAGTTTTATATTTTCACTGAATGTGCCCAAAATATGTTTACACTATTTAATCCATGTAGTTTGCCACTTTTTCTGACTTATGTTCGTTTACATGACAAGTTACAAAATAATATTTACACCCAATGTGTCAAACGTGATACACGTCAAGAGCAACATTTCTGTTTTTACGTTTCATAATGCATAAAAACTTTTACGCATTCTGCTACAAAAACATATTTACATACTTCACCTGTTTATTTACTAATTTCTTTATCATTCATCTATTTCATTCTGGCCTACTTTTTATTTATGAAACCTCCTTGCTATAATTTTCTTTACCTTCCTACTTATTTTTATTAATTCATATTAAGAATATTCCATTCTATATATGATATTTCTAGAAGTGTTTTATCTTTTCGAGTGTCATTGATGAATTGCGAGTGGCATTTTAAAGATAAATTTCATAAACAATATTAAATAAAATGTTTCGCATAGACGACCATACAAAGCACAAAATAATTACCATGCGTGAATATGGAGCTACGGTTACGGATATATCGGAAGAACTGGGCATTTCGTTAAGTAAACATTTAAATGACGGTAGGAAATATGGCCTTACGTCATAACATATTAAATTTTATGAGAAATATTAAATAGCGAATCTCATCACTCTCATATTGTTTCAGCGACCAACGGTGTATCTGTGGATCAACAGATGGGGCAATGAGGGAACAGTGAAATGTCACTCATCTAAGGGCCGAAATAAAAAAACCTCGGAAGACACAGGGCTGATAGGGCTTTAATAGAAAGTGTGATGGTTCAGCGATTTATAAGCGTACCTACATATGCACAACAATTAAATGTTAGTGCTAATACGATCAGAAGACGATTAAAGAGTGCAGGACTTCGTCGTAGAATCCCTGCAAGGAAACCGCAATTAACTGACCGGCACAAAAGTTTACGGTTGAATTTTGCCAATAACTTTCGACACTTCGACTTTGAAGACGCGGTTTTTGTCGACGAAAAGGTCTTCACAACACGCCAAGATGGACGCGTTTCCCTATATCGCGTGGAAAACACGCGTTACGACGAACATAATGTCTTGGCTGATAGAAGAAGTGGGCGTTTATCAATTGGTTTTTGGGGGTGGATTTCGAGTTCGGGTCCAGGTGAACTTGTGGAAATCACAACACGAATGAATGCCAACAACTACATAGAAATCCTCAGGGATGTCTTACTACCAACACTTAAAGCTTCAGCTTTGGTGATAAAAAAATATATTTGATACAGGACAACTCATCGGTCCATAATTCCCGTATAGTTCAAGCATGGATCAATGAACAAGATAGCATAGAACTGATGAAGTTGCCACCAAAATCCCCGAACATGAATGTCATTGAAAACATGTGGGGTCTTATGGTCCAAAACTGGGACTCTTCGAAGGTAAAGACCAAACAAAATTTAAGGGAACATGTACACGAGCTGTGGGAGTACTATCGCGGTATTGACTACTGTGTAAATTTAGTTCGTTCTATGGGCCAACGCTTACAAGACGTACAGGATGCTTTTGGCGGCTACACACGATTTTAAAATGTTTAAACATTAAGATATTCACACGTTGTATGGTTATTAATATAAGAAGTAATCTTTTTTTTTATAGAAGTAGTATAACATTTTTTTGAAATTAAATCACCTAACTTTACTGTCATAAGTCTTTTAATCAAAAGGTATAGTAGAAACGAAAGTAGGTATGTAAGTTTTTGATCAACATAAGCAATAAAGCCACGTTCCTACATACTTGTGATAAAAACGTAAAGTCGGTTTCTTTTAAAAATAAAAGCCCCCTAAAGCTAAAAAGCACTGAACTTAAGGGCCGATTTTGATTCCTCAGGTAGACATTTATCCTACAGATAACCATGACAATCCATACAGTTATTCATCGAATCTTATCTTATCTTACGTAAGAAACTTCGGCCCTAAATTCACTTTTATTTAACCTTTTCAACGCCAAAGACGTATATTTTGGCACCGCAGGTTCAACGCCAAAACGTATATATATATATGTATATATATACAGGGTGACCAATCCAAATGGGTCAGTAGGGAGAAGTCTGAAATTATGAGAGATAGCGACATCTGTTCTTAGGAACCATGGCTTCGATTTTAGATTTAATCATAACGGCCTCCTAGCCAAGTCGGTAGTGACACTACCTACGAAGCAGGAGGTCCCGGGTTCGAATCCTGGTCAGGGCATTTGTTTGTGTGTTTATCACAGATATTTGTTCCTGAGTTATGGATGTTTCTATGTATTTAAGTATTTATTTATATTTATCTATTATATATATCGTCGTCTAGTATATACCCATAACACAAGCCTTATTGAGCTTACGGTGGGCCTGGGTCGATTTGTGTAAGATTGTCCTATAATATTTATTTATTTATTTTATATAATGGCATTCAAACTTTATATTATATATGTCCTCGACCACAGAGCAAATTAGACCTACGTGCACACGCATAAAGTTCAACTTTGAAATTTCGATGACGTGGCGTATGAGCGTTAGCTTTTGCGTTTGACATGGCGCCGAAAAGGTTAAACTTATAATTCTTCAGTATCTATGCATTTACAAAATAACCGGCCAAGGGCGAGTCGGATTCGTCCATTAAGGGTTCCGTACAATTGGCAAAAAATCACGTTTGTTGTATGGGAGCTCCACTTAAATATATATTTTATTCTGTTTTATTCTGATTTTAGTATTTGTTATTAAACTTAATGGCACAGAAATACATCGTCTGAAAGTTTTATCTATTTGTGAGATAGATACAGTCTGGTGACAGACAGACAGATGAACGGACAGTAGAGGTTTAGTAATTGGGTCGGTTTTAACCTTTGGGTACGAAACCCTGAAAATCAAAAATACTGAAAATGGTTTAAATGTAAACATCGGAATTACATACTCGACATAGCATTGACGTCATCTAAACGAACGAGACAAACAGACCATTTGACAGTATGGTACTCTTTTCGACGATTGTCATTATTTGAAATTAGAGTGCAGCTTTCAATTGTTTGTAAAGATATTTATTTAGCAGGAGGTATAAAACTGTTTATGTATGGTTGATTGTAAATATTACATTAGATCTTTACATGCAATTTAATTTGGTACATTAAGAGTAAATATTATTCTGTAACTTGTCATGTAAACGAACATAAGTCAGAAAAAGTGGCAAACTACATGGATTTAATAGTGTAAACATATTTTGGGCACATTGAGTGAAAATATAAAACTGTAATATATCACGTAAACAAGTACTTGTCACATTACATGGCAACTTATTTTAATGTAAAGATTTTTTTGTAACTTTCAATTGTAAATATATCTTTGACGTCGACTGTACATTTGGCCGGCGGCGCGGCGCGCCTCCCGGGCAGGCGTATAGCAGTGGGCTGCTGCTCGGCTCGCACGATAGTCGTATCGTGGCGCTCGCGCAATATTGAAAATACACATTGGCTTCGCAACCTAAACCTCGATCTAATACGTATAAAAGATATAATATTGGTTGCCAAGAAACAATATAAGGAACTGACCGACATATTTTCAAAGGAATACGGCTGTGGCATACCTACTTCCGTGAGAATCAGACATACTATCTCGGATAAATTATGTTTACAGAAGCAACGTTTGTAATTCCTACATATTTATCTTAAGAATAATAAATCAGTAGGTATAGGTACAAAAACTTGTCAAGTGACAACCCTGTGCCGACGATCACAGCTCGGTCATAAACAGGGCCCGGAATTAGGTGAGCTAAAATACCTAAAGTTCGCGAGAGGACATAATATAGAGTGGTTACAACCGGATGAAAATAATATTTTATTTGGATTAATACTAAAGTACTTGTTTCCTTATCTTTCTATATATACTATAGTAGTACTAGTAGCTTTCACTATTTTGACGCTAATACGCCACTCTGACAAGCATTGATAATGAATAGGAAAATACAGATTACTAATTTAAAATATATGTCACATTTTCAGATTTATTATTATAATGTTAACTTTATGGCTGCAATGTAACCATTTTTCATCATTAGACTTGGTATAGAGATAATTTGAGTCCCGAGAAAAGATACAGTTTTTATCCCGAAAATCAATCCTTAAGGGGGTGAAATGGGAGTTGGGTTGGTGGTTTGTATGGAGAAGTTTTAACGGTGGACCGATTTAGATAAAATTTGTTGTGGATATAGTTTGAGTCCCGGGAAACAATATGGGATAGTTTTTATCCCGAAAATCAATCCTAGAGGGGTAGAAAAGGAATTGGTAGTTTGTATGGCGAATTATTAACCGCTGAACCGACGATTGAGATGAAACTTGGAACATAGATAGTTTGAGTCCCGGGAAATAATATAAGTAGTAAAATCAACCCTTTAGGGGGTGAGAAGGGGGTTGAAAGTTTGTATGGGGAATTAATAACCGCTGAACCTATTTAGATGGTTTGGTATGAAGATTGTTTTAGTTCTGGGGAATCTGGGGAAGGATATATAATAGTTTTTATTCCAGAAGTCATTCCTTAAGCGGGTAAAAACGAGGGTGGATTACTAATTCCACGCAGACGAAGTAGCGCGGAAAAGTAGAAACTTTTGGATAGAAATCCAGGAATAGAAATCTGCTTTAATCATAATCTCTTAGTAGTAGTAAGTCGTTGCTGGTGTAACAATTCAACAATTATTGCAATCATTTCTGTAAAAAAAAAACAAGGGAACGCCTTTACCAAAACGTGGTATATGAAACCTCCAGAATTTTTACAAATACTTTTCCGAAAACCACTTCTAAATCGGTTCAGCCAAACGCGAGATAATCGCGGACATACATAATACGTACATACAAACATACGAGTTTAACTGAGAGCCACCTTTTTTAGTTCTCTAAGTACGCGGGCGAAGCCGCGGGCAAAATCTAGTTTATTATAAAAATATTCAAAGGATCACAATGACATGTTGTTAGTAAACTCGGGCACAACGGCTTGGTTTCACATTCGATATCAATACTTTTTGCAGTAGGAGATCTGGGTTGCGAGACTGGACTGGCGTTTGTACGGTCACGGACTTTAATTGTTGAGCCATTTAGGGTTCGCTTTAGATTGGACGTTTCATAGAGTAAGTATGAAACAAAAGAATATAGCTTGAAACGTAAATGGCTCAACAATTAAAGTCCGTGACTGTACATGTAATGTTTTTGATGGTATTCATATTATTATTTTATTATACATAATTGTTAATTTGTGCTGACTCCACATGTATTACCTATATATTTCTACCTACTGTTTAAGCATCGGCATCATCGGTGCAGATTATGCTGACCTATAGGTTTCTTGTCTTTCTAACTAACCATCAAATTTGTACCATAATCTATACATATAATAAACGCGTAAGGAGAAAAAAAATGTACATTGTAGATATTTGAGAAAAACTAATTCGGGGGGTCTTAGAAACGTTGACTGAATATATTTCAGTGATTTTTAGAATTATTGTCTGTCTGTCTGTGAATTTGTCCGCGCACTACACAAAAACAGAATTTAATGAAATTTTGTGTAGAAACAGTTTATACCCTGGAGCAACATATAGGGTAGTATTTTTTCCGCTAATTTATTTAAAAAAATATTCATGTGTATAGTTCTAAAAGTGATCACAGATGGCGCTGTATAAGTACCCAACAACCTTCTATACATCTTGGAAGAATAATAACTAATAAGTAAGGAAGCGTAATCAACGCTCAAAATCTGCTCCACTTTCCTGGTGCCAAAGTGGGCGGAGCTTGTGACAGCGGTTCCCTAATGTCATGTCAAACATTTTGAAATTGTCATGTCGTCAAAATATTAGTTTTTTCGGTCCATGAAATTTCGGTAATATATCGGTATTAAAATGCCAGCTTGTGCCGTGCATTGGTGCAGTGCAGGAGCCACACAGGCGCCAAAGATGGTGATATTTCTTTTCATCGGTAAGTAAATCACGCATAGATATTCTCATACATTACGGACTTGGTCGATGTTATGCAATATTAGTTTTGGAAAAGTAAACATAACTCATTTGAGGAAAAGTACAATAAATGTTCATTTATAAATATTACCTAGTAGTAATAAATCGACAAAACAAAACCCTTCGAATTAGTACCTACTACACTTACTCTGGTAAAATCATACCATTCTGGCCGTGCCATTTCTAGTACAACTGACTAATAGGTATGACTCTTATTTTTCATTAATAATGAATGCTATAACTTCATAGCATAGTCTTTAATTATCAAATCTAGAGCAGAGCCCGACTGGGGAACTACCTCTACCTTACAAAAAACCACAGCCAATTAGCACTAGACCCTACTCATAGTGTTGTGTTCCTGCTGGTGAGTAAGGTTGCCAGAGAGCTCAGAGGATGCAGTGTGTTGACGACGGGGGATCCTCTTGTTCCTCTAGCTGTCAACACAGTGAATCCTCTTTTATATGAAACCGTCGGCAACGCACATGAGACACCTCTGGAGTTACAGGCGTTCATAGGCTTCGGTAGCTGCTTACCATCAGGTGAGCCGTATGCCTGTTTGCTACCGTTGTAGTATAAAAAAATGGATACAAAATGTAAATTTATCGTTGTATTTCCCTTAGCCTGCTAAAATAAATAATACACATAAACGAACTCATCCGTTATTTTTTTAGTTCTAAAAAATGAGGAAGCAAAGAGAATTTTAACTATTTATATCGAAGGTATGCTGTTATTTTCTAGTCTGTATAAATAAAGTTAAAAAATAATCGTTTTTTTTGCCATTATCAAGCTTAATTGCTTAACATTATGTTGCTTGAGACCAACAGGGTCTCCCTAATGTAACGGATGTATAAAATTGTAAAAAAGTTCAAAATCTTTACTACTTTATGTTAATTTATGCTTATTTTGTAGTATGTAAGGCCCTATATTGTAATTAACGTACTTTTATTAAATAAATGAACGATGAAAGAAGGCTTTCATATTATTCCTTATTCCAAGAACGATTAAATTTACGTATATTACATAAGTAATGAAAAATGCACTAAAAATAAATTGTTAATTGATTGCATTATTATTTATTACGTGAACCCATCCACGTCAAACTTAGGCGTATTTATTATACGTTAACTTGACATTTCAGTTATTTCATTTGAGTATCTCCTGTCCAATTAAACTTCATTGTCAAATTGATTTTGACCACTCACAACACGGCAACTTTTCTTATTGGTGAAATGGCATGAAACCTTTGCGGAATGAAGGTTAACACAAAAAAATATGCTTAAAGAATGAGTACTTGATTGGTTAATAAGACACTTTAGTTTTGTAAACGTGAAAATGGGTCGTGTGACACATGAACTTTGCTTGCCTATACTCGTCTTGATATTATATGTCGACGCTATACATACAATAAACGCGTAAGGAGAAAAAAAATCACTTCGTTTTGAAAATTTTAAGTATTCGTATAAACAAATAAAATAGGTAGTTAGTTTGATCGATTCCGATTTACCCGGGTGCAAAAATTTTACCGATGCATAAAAGGTAGTAAATCTAACAAAGTAATTTTACCCTTTTTGTAAGACGTTTGCATGGCGTTTGAGATTTGTCTGGTCTCTGTCATGTTGCTGCTGAAGCGATTCTCGCTACGACATTCCGGGCCTGGGCTCTACGGGGTATTCGGCCGTTGACTTTCACAGACATTGCCGCTCACCCTCGGGCCTTAGCCCTCGGGTTCGCCTTTAAGCTACTTAGCCCTTGAGTTTGCTGTCATGCTGCTGCTGCTGAAGCAGTTCTCGCAGCTACGTTCCGAGCCTGGGCCCTACGCGGTACTCAGCCTTTGGCCTTTGCACACATTGCCGCTCACCCTCGGGCCTTCGGCCGTCGGTTTAGTTTTTAAGACACTTGACCGTTGAGTTTATTCCGGTCCCTGTCATGCTGCTCCTGAAACAATTCTCGCAGCCACGTGCCGAGACTGGGCTCTACGCGGTACTCGGCCTTTGACCTTCGCAGACATAGCCGCTTACCCTCGAGTCTTCGGCCCTCGGTTTCGCTTTTAAGACACTTGACCGTTGAGTTTAGTCTGGTCCCTTTCATGCTGCTGCTGAACCAATCCCTATTGCGACGTTCCGGGCCTGGGCCCTACGAGGTACTCGGCCTTTGACTTACGAATAAATTGCCACTCACTCTCGGCCCTTTGGCCCTCTGGTTGGCTAAGAAACTTGATCCCTGACTTTTATCCGGTCCCTGTCATGCTGCTGCTGCTGAAGCAATATTCGCTGCGACGCTCCGGGCCTGGGTCCTACGCAGTACTCGGCCTTTAGCTTCCCAGACATAGTGGATCAAGGAACTTGACCATTGAGTTTTGTCCGTACCCTGTTATGCTGCTGCTGAAACAAGTCTCGCTTCCGTCAGCCTTAGTAGATTTGTCCGGCTGCAGGAGAAGTACTTTCCGCTTGGACGTTGCGCTCACACGCTACGGCGTTCGGCCCTCTTTTCGAAGTATATTCAGCTGCAGGAACTCGGTCATTAGCATTCGCAGGTCTTGACGCTCGCCTTTTATTTGGTTATCTTAACACGGCTGAACGAATCAATTTTGATTCAGTTGCCAATTTGATGGACATTGACATCGTAAAAAGCGTAAGTTTTACAATAATGGCCTGGATTTAGTAAATTAAAATGACAAACCTCCCAAACGCACGTCAGCGAAGCCGCGGGTACAGCTAGTATTAGATATACACAATTGAATTGAATAAATTTAGGGCGGTTCAACCGGCCCAGAGTTATAAATCTAAAGCTATTGTCCAAATCCAAACCTACCAGGACAAGATGACTATAAATAATAAAGGATGCTCACTTACAATTTTCGCATTCGGAACTGCGGAAAGTGCGTAACTTAATTGCGGTCCCAGAGGTCCGCTCGCAGCCTCCTTGTCCCACTCAATGCGCATGACGTTTAACTCCAACTCTAGTAAGGCACGGAGCACAGCGGTGAGGAACGGCCCATTCTCCTCGCTCATGTAGCCGCCTACGAAAGCGGTAGTCGAGCGGTTAGGGTAGTAGCATGGTGGATTGAGTAGTTGGGTATTTGTCAACGGCAACGGATATACGTCGTAATTGTCAAACGCTCTGAAAATGTATTTTGGTTAAAGTTAGGTAAAAAGTAAAATTCGAATTCAAAACTATTCAAATGACGCATAGATCAGTGAAATTAGATATTAAATTTACAATGCGTGATGTAGTTGAGATTTTTTAGTATGTTGTTAGGGACAGTTAGGGCAGTATTTGATGGTATTTGCTACAGCAAGTGTCTTACTCTTGAGCTAGCCGAAACATTCATGAAAAACTGTCAACTTTGTGATATTTCCTGTACAAACTCAAAAACTGTTAATTTATTGATAATGAATGAATGAATGAATGAATAATATTTATTTCGGATTATAAAAGATCCATATTTTTGTTAGTAATTACAAACATCAATATTATTCTATTATTAACTATTGATTAGTAAAACTATTCTAAACACTATACCAGGGGGATGTCACTACGCAGTTTAGGTACATTTGACCGGCGCGCCTCCCGGGCAGGCGTATAGCAGTGGGCTGCTGCTCGGCTCGCACGATAGTCGTATTACGTGGCGCTCGCGCAATATTGAAAATACACAATGGCTTCGCAACCTAAACCTCGATCTAATCCGTATAAAAGATATAATATTAAGAAACAATATAAGGAACAGACCGACATATTTTCAAAGGAATACGGCTGTGGCATACCTACTTCCGTGAGAATCAGACATACTATCTCGGATAAAAAATTTATGTTTACAGAAGCACCGTTTGTAATTCCTACATATTTATCTTAAGAATAATAAATCAGTAGGTATAGGTACAAAAACTTGTCAAGTGACAACCTTGTTCCGACGATCACAGCTCGGTCATAAAACTGCGGCGCGCAAAGAAGATTTACGGTTCGTGCGCGGTTATAAGTTTCAATTTTGCTTGCAGACGGCGAGTATAGGTATATTTTTATACCTAAATCGGACTTTTGTGAAGGAGTGAATTTTCTGTACGGTAGTACTATTAGTTATTCTGTGACTATACACTATTCTAAACACTATATACAGGGTGCCATCTGAGACGTGATCACTGATCAGTTACATGTTTTTCTAACTCCATAAACAACTAGCAGTTGAATGCCCCAACTTTTACTAAAATCAGACATTTTTTTTCTTTTTTTTTACATGTTTTTGTAATTCACTCACTTCGTTCGTTTCATAATAATATCACACGGGTGTTTTAATGCCTAATTATGTACCTACAGTTACATACACTCCTTTATCTACACACATATTAACGGCCTCCTTTTTTTTTGTCGGAGTGGGAAATGCGTTACGCATTCCCCTAAAAGGCCTGGGGAAGCCATCATAGGGGATATGTGGGGCTCCCTCCTATCACCACACCTCTAAGAACAAGAGGCGGGAAGGATTATACCCACTAAAACCCACTCCGGCGCTCACCCTGCTTGCCGTGTTTGAAGACGCCTCGGGATGCCGAGGATTCGACCGTGACGTCTTCCGGCGGCCCTGGCTTTAGCTCTAGGGCATCCACGCCGAAGGAGAGAAGAGTCGGAGACGCTAGACTCTCCCCCCTCACGTGTTGGGCTTTGTGCTGCGGGTTCCCCTGACCCGGTGGCCCAACTAGCGGTTCATGCGAGCGGCAAACTGAGCCCGCCTTCTGCCCCGCCTTCTGCGCCGCATCGGCAGCGCGTTAGCCCTTCTTTCGCGCTCCCTTTCAGCGACCTCCTTCTGAGTGATGACGCTCTCGCAGAAGGAGGAGACTGCCTCCCATATTCTCTCGCTGCACAACATAGTGACGGCTATGTTGAGCTAGTTACCCCGTTCCAAGGGCGGCAATCATGTTGCAGCGCTCCAACGCCCAACGACTGCATTCCTCAAATATGTGCTGGGTTGTATCATCCGGCGCACCACACTCATGACAGACCGGAGTGACCTCTCTTCCAATATTGCACAGGTAATGACCGAAGCACCCATGTCCAGTCATTACCTGTGAAAGCCTAAATGTTATGGTCCCATAGGACCTCTTCAACCAGCCCTGGAAGGACGGGAGGAATGCTATTGTGCGGGTTCCGTAGCGGCAAATCCCGAGGTCATCTTTCCACCTTTCCAACTACCACTCATACGCTAGTTGACGCGCTTTACGTACCTCTTCAGGTGCAGGGAATTCATTTTGAGCCCTGCACCTAACCCTTTCCTTATGCGCTTCAGCGAGAGCCTGGGCCTCTAACTCCCATGGTGGTGTACCCGCCAAGGCACATGCTGCCGCCCACGACACCGTCACGTAGGCCCGTATAATTCTTATGGCTACCACCCTTTGCGGCCTCCGGAGCAACGCCCTATTATCCGGGTTCAGCCGATCCGCCCAAACCGGGGCTCCATATAGTGCCATGCTGCGTGCCACACCGGCGTAAAGACGGCGGCACGGAGTTTCGGGACCCCCCACATTGGGCAGCAGCCGTCCCAGAGCCGAGGCGGCACCCACAATTCTGGGAGCAAGTTTTCTGAAATGGTCCCCGAAATTCCATTTCCTGTCCAGGATTATGCCTAGATATTTGATATATGGCTTCACCTGAACCATCTCGCCACTAACAGGGATAGCCGTTCCGGCTGGCGGCCGCCAGCCTCTTCCCCCAAATACAATGGCCTCCGTTTTGGGAAGGGCTACTTTCAGTCCTAGCAGTCTAATTCTTGTGACCATCAGGTCTGTAGCGACTGCAGCCCTCCTGAGGGTCTCCTCCAACTTAGCTCCTCGGACTGCTACCATCGTGTCGTCAGCGTAGCAGATGATGGTCATCCGGAGGAGCAGGACTGGTCTGATGGCCCAATCGAAACCTATGTTCCACAGCAGGGGCCCAAGGACCGACCCCTGGGGAACACCGCAACCCATAGCCCTTTTCCTTCTTTGTCCATCTCGCTCATTATAGAGTACAGCCCTTTCAGTGAGGTAGTGTCTAACAATCTTCCTAAGGTAGAAGGGTACCTTATGATAACGGAGCGCCTCCTCTATTACAGAGTACGGAAGGGAGCCAAATGCATTGGCAATGTCTAACGACACTGCCACTGCCCCCTCCCTCTGCATTGCCGCATTCTCAGAGAAGGCCCTCAAAGACCGCAACGCATCTATCGTAGATCGACCATGTCTAAACCCGAATTGGCGGTCTGACATGTTAGGGCCCGCACCCTCGAGATGTTGGGTAATGCGGGATGCGATGATACGCTCAAGCATTTTCCCGGTCTCATCTAGCAGGACTATAGGTCTCCATCCCGAAGGAGTCTCAGCTGGTCTACTCTCTTTTCGTATAAGGCAGAGTCTACCCTCTTTCCAGCATCTGGGAAATAGCCCCTCCTTTAGACAATCGTCAAACAGGTTTTTTAGGCGGTTTCCCAGGTAACCAAGCACTACTGGCATAATTCGGCCAGGAACTCTGCGTCCCTGATTGGTGGTACAGTGGCCGGCTCCAATGGCTCTTCCGTAGGACTCGACATACGTGGAGGAACGAATTCGGGGGCCAGTGGAAATAAACCCTCCACCACTCTTTGAAGGCACTCTGGCTCAAGAGAGTCCATGGCGGAGCCGCGCTGCATTTTGTTTCGAACCATCCTGTAAGGCCGTCCCCATGGATGTCTATCAAGAGTGGCCAAGAATTCTCCATATGCATCATTTTTGGCTTTACCAATAGCCAGTGACAGGGCTTCCTTCGCTTCTTTGAGGTTCCCGTACAAAAGTGCTTCCTCTCTCTCCGTATGGTGTCGCCGCCGCCTGCAACGAGTGTATTCTCGACGGGCTCTATTGCTGATGCGTCGGAGGGCTGCAATCTCTTCTGACCACCAGTACATCTGCGTCCTTCCCGTCGGCGGCCCAGATCTACGCATCGCCGCGTCGCAGACTGTGATAAGAGATGCACGAAATTGAACTGCCCTAGCTTCTATGTCATCTGTCCGATCGGGTGATGGGGTTCGCCACACCTCCACCATGGCTGCCTCCTCAGCCGCGTCCCGATCAAGGCTCACAAGACTCCATTTAGGGAAGCGGCACCTCCTCCCAGGTAGTAAATAAGGCTGATTTTGCGGATGTTTGGAGATCCTCATACGTATGTATCTGTGATCGGAGAGGGTCTCGACATCCTCTTAGACTCGCCACTCGGAGGTGCGTACTGCAGCGGCAGGGGTCGCAAATGTTATATCCACGATGGACCCCCCCCCTGTCGACGCACGCAGGTATTAACGGTACCCCGATTCTGAATTTCAAGTCCCGTAGTCGCCGCCCAGTCCCGGAGAACCTCGCCTCTCGGGTCCGTGATTTGGGATGCTACACATTTAGCATTAAAATCCCCCAGAACTATCATTGGTGCCGGTGCTGCTCTGCCTACAACCTGCCCAAGCTCCTCGAGGAAGCACTCGAACTCAAATAACGGCCGATTAGGGGAGAAGTATACTGCAACCAACATAATGTCTCCCCATTTAGCCGCTGTGTACCCCAGACCGCTCTCTACTTTTGTGATCGGAGGGTGGCTTAACGGCCTCCTAGCCCAGTTGGTAGTGACCCTTCCTACGAAGCAGGAGGTCCCGGGTTCAAATCCTGGTTTGGGCATTTATTTGTGTTAATCACGAATGTTTGTTCCTGAGTTATGGGTGTTTTCTATGTATCTATCTATATAAGTATATATTTATCTATATAAGTATGTGTATCGTCGCCTAGTACCCATAGTACAAGCTTTGCTTAGTTTGAGACTAGGTTGATTTGTGTAAGATTGTCCCCAAATATTTATTTACTTATTTATATTATAAATTCTCAATTAAGTGTTTGGGAACCACCATTAGAATGACCGCCATTGCACCGCCACGCGCCATGGCCAACTGTATTGTGCGATGATGAATTTTCATACATTATATTATTACGACACTGGCACATAATACACTGATGTTAGTGATGTTACATTACTGAACCAACAACTCGGGCTGGACTCAATATGTGAAAAATCGCTCTCCCTTCATAATTCTGGGCTGTGATTAGCTGGAAAAGTAAAAAGCACTAGTGCGATAACTCGAACTTTCCGCACGCTAAACCACTACTACTAGAAAAGCACTTTTTTAAGCAACGGTTTGCATTTTTTAATATACATTTAGGTACCTACCCTTTGTAACAATGTAACGAAGCCGCATCCATGCAGTGAAAAACACCTGTAAGATAAGATAGACTGAATTATGAATTATATGAGTCATATTATTTATTACCTAACAGCTATCTAGACTCGCTACAAGAAAAAAAAACAATATATCGATACCTATCAGCATTTTCATTTTATAAAAAAATAGATTACCACATTCGAAATGGAGTTTTTGATTAATCCAACTATTTTTATGGCTAAATTTCCCAAAAATCAGGCAATAATTATATCAGCATTGCTCTATTACAACGACCAAAAGTCTGGCAAGAAAATGAAATCCATGTATGTGTCTAAATTGTCTATGTTAGTGTAAAAATAGTGATGCCATGTACAACAGGTTAAATTACTATCGGTATTTGACTTTCTTGTCTGATACATTCTAACGTTATATTATATTCATATTTTACACTAAAAGGCATATTATAATTCGAGAAAACCTTAAATACTCATAGGTCATTCAGTCATCAGGATTATTTTATATTTCACACGATTAAAATATGAGCTGTTACGAATCGGGGCACCACATATTAGAGGGGAATTCAACTTTCCATAGACAAAAGCCGAAATTTGTCTATGGTGGCTGAACTTTTGTATGGATATCATAGACAAATTTCAGCCGGATGTTCGATTTTTCCGCTTTTTATCTATGAATAGCTGAACGCCGTCTAATTCTAACTCTAACGTCTAAAATACTAAAAAATAATAAAAATAGGTAGTGCATTTCTGACTGATTTTGTCTATGAATAGCTAAATTCCGCTACGTGTGTGTGTAGCGCGTAATTATAATTATCGTAGAAAACACTTATCGTTAAAAGTCCCAAAATAGTAGATTGTTTGACAAGGGTCTAAAGTAGGCCATATTACCACGAGGTGGTTATTTTCCCGAACGACGTGAGGGAAAATTGTTCGAGTGGTAATATGGCTTTTAGACCAGAGTAATGCATACTATTTTTCACTTCGATTGCGAGAAAATAAGATAAAAATAAACTTATGTAGATGTCATATACAAAGGAAAAAGTGACCTAGGCCTCCGGTGCCCAGGGCTGGGATCGAACATACATAATACATCAATGGATCGAACCAGCGTCTTCTGCATTCGCGGCAGACGCCTTTACCACTTGGCACAAATCAAATAGTTTATTAAAAATAATTTGATTTGTTCTTCAGTTGAAGATAAAAATACTTATTATTTACGCACAATAACTAAACTAAGGTGAAATTATGGTTTAACTTGACGGTCTTTTAATTTTTTTAACTTCTTTGACATAGATACAAAATATAAACACCGCGAATAAATGCCACAGACGTCGGTATAATTAGCTCTTTAAACAGTTTAAACACGCTTTAAAGCCTTAGAGAATTCAACCAACTGGAGTCGCCATTGACAGGCGTTCCCGTCTCTGCCGAAAACATATGACCAGTGGTCATACACATGTATGGACTGATGTTTATCCGAAGTAGCTATTTGTACGTTACGTACGAATAGCCATACATTTGACGTTCCCCTCCCTCGCAAAAATCGGCAGACTTTTTGTATAGAAAATGACAGACATGGCTATGGTTGAATTCTCTAAGTTTTAAAGCGCATCCAAAAAATTAAAATCTTGTTTAATGATTGTGAAGTAGGAACACCTCATGTTTTGAGAAATAAATTGCGTTTCCTGATTGGTCGATTTTAACATTGCTGTATTCTGATTAGTTGATATTAAATACAATGTTTTTTAAGGACTTAAATTATTTACACAGTATACGCACCAAAAAAGTATCTAGCGTTCCGATTAACTTCGATATGTGTTGTGATTGGTGGATTTAATATGGTGAACTGTTCCGATTGGTCAATTTAAAATATTTTGTAAATCATAAATATGTATACATATTAGTCCTAGAGGCTAAATGTACTTCTTTAGTCCGCCTTGGTAAGCATTATATGACACACTTTTTGAGCATGAGAAGTGAAAACGTTTTTTCAATCCCAAGCGTAGAATAACAGTTTCGATTTTTACACAAAATAATCTTGAATATTAACTATTATGATAAAATATTAGCACAAAGCAAAATAAACACTAATATTCAATTGTATCTAGACCATACTTTCCTTTTTATTTATTTTATTTTATATTTAACAAAATTCGT
The DNA here is from genome assembly GCA_947086415.1 of Pammene aurita. NCBI lineage: Eukaryota > Metazoa > Arthropoda > Insecta > Lepidoptera > Tortricidae > Pammene > Pammene aurita. The sequence continues at coordinate 16,546,853 of OX352290.1, forward strand.
AATCTTAAAACACTTAGGTTGTTTTAGATGAAATCTGGGTCGTGATCTTAAAACACTTTTTCTAATTCTGTAACTGATCACCATTATCATTATGGAAGTATTTGATCAAAACAGAATGATTTTCTTTTCAAGTAAAATTAATCTTAAACTAAGTAAATTATGGTCAGCCTATTGACGTCACGCTATACAAAAAACAACAAGACGTCACATGGAGTAGGGTGACCAAATTGTACGCCATTATTTATTTTTCTACTTATCATCTGAAAAATAATCTTCTATACCTACAGGGCGTCCCATGACTTTGCCACATGGATGATAAAAGATAAAAGATATTTATTCTTCAATTTAGGCACATTACAATGCACTTATGAACGTCAGAGAGAAAAAAAGAAAAACTACCACCGGTTCTAACCCAACACCTCTGACCCGAGAAGTATTATTTATGACCGGCAAGAAACTCGGCGGGACTTATTTTTTCAAAACAGTAATACAGTAATATTATATCTTAAAGATACACAATAATGCGTAGTTCTATAAGAAGACATATCAAAACAGCTTGAGAGATATACAATGTACGTATTGTTTAATTGAAATAAAATAATAATAATAAAATCCAAATCTGATTGCTTCACAAAACGTTTGATATGCTTTCCTATCTGAACTGTGTCCTCTAAATCTTAGATGATTTTGTAGTAGTTTCTGGTTTGGTCCATGCATGTTTGTCCGTCATATAGTCCTCGACCCTGTAATAACCCTTTGACATTAAACTTTTTTTCAAATATTTCTTAAGAGCGGGAAATGATAAATTTAAAGCATCGACGGGTAACTTGTTATAAATGTGAATACCTTGACCAAAAAATTACTTATATGCCTTGCGGATACGACTACTTCTGATAGCAAGCTTGTTTTTATTTCTAGTGTTATAGCTGTGGATGTCAGAAATTTTTTTGAATGTATGTATATTCTTTACAACATAAATAATATTGTCATAGATATATTGGGAAGCAACGCTGGGAAGTACTTTCCCAGTTCAGGCAGGCGATTATTTAAAATTCTTTGAATCCAGTTCGTATTGTTTTAAAAATAAAAATAAAGTCTTCTTTCAGTAAAATTTCCAGAATTTAAAGTACTTCCCCTCCATGTAGCAAAGCCGTGGGACGCCCTGTATATGCCTTTGTCCTGACTGACAGACTCGATCAGCGCATAGCCGAAATTCCTAAAGCTAGAAAGTTGAAAATTGCAGATCGGGTTACATTTATGATGTATACAAGTAATAAGAAGCGATTTGGAAAAATTCAACCCCTAAGGGGGTAAAATGAGAGTTAAAAGTTTGTAAGGGTAGGTTTAAAGTTTTAAGTTAGAGACTTTAAACTTCGTACGTTTACTGATGTAATTAAAAAATAATAAAGATTCAGATTTTTTTTTTATATTCAGCCCCTAACGGGGTTAAAGAGGGGTTGAAGATGAATGAATGAGGCTTACTTTTTTTTGTTACCGTTTTTTTGTGATTGAAAGTTTATGTTTTTGTGAAAGATAGTGTGAAGGCCGATGCAATGGTTTTTACTTTGTACTTTCAATTTTAAATTGATTATAAGTAGTTATGTACATACTATGTAACAAACTGATTGCAAAAATTAATTTATATAAATTACTGCGGAATCGGTATCGAGACAAACCACACCGGTTTACCGATACTCTTGTATCAATATGTTATTGTTATTGTTAATTACCTTAATAAATAAATAAATAAAATAAAGATATACTCGTACAATAGGGAATTAGACTCCGTTTGGGAACCGTATTATACGCGGACGAAGTTGCGGTTGTAAAGCTACTAAATATATTGTTGACAAAAAAAATATGATTATCAATTCTGAAATCATGATCATCTTTCAATTTCCAATTCTGTATCATGCCTTGATCTCTTGCTAGACGACCCCGGTTTCATCCTGTATAATCTACTCCATTCTTAGGGTTCCGTAGTCAACTAGGAACCCTTATAGTTTCGCCATGTCTGTCCGTCCGTCCGTCCGTCCGCGGATAATCTCAGTGACCGTTAGCACTAGAAAGCTGAAATTTGGTATTAATATGTATATCAATCACGCCGACAAAGTGGTAAAATAAAAAGTGAAATTTTTTTTTTTTATTAGGGTACCTCCCCTATACATAAAGTGGGAAGTGATTTTTTTTTTCATTTCAACCCTAACGTGTGATATATTGTTGGATAAGTATTTAAAAAAGAATAGGGGTTTACTAAAATCATTTTTTGATAATGTAAATATTTTCGGAAATAATCGCTCCAGAAGTAAAAAAAATGTGTCCTCCCCCCCCCTCTAACTTTTGAACCATAAGTTTTAAAAATATGAAAAAAATCTCAAAAGTAGAACTTTATAAAAACTTTCTAGAAAAATTTTTTTGAACTGAATAGTTTAGATTGAATAATTTTTTGGAAAAAAAATACAGGACAATTTCTGAACTAAGTTTGTAATTTAACCGTATAAGCAGGTGTTTATTGTACCTGTAATTTCTACAAAATCACAATGAAATGACGAGCTTTCAAAAACTCTTAAGTGGGGACACTTACTGTGACGGACGGAAAACTACGGAACCCTACACTGAGCGTGACCCGACACGCTCTTGGCCGGTTTTTTTATTGTAGGTTTTAATTAATTATTTGATATGAAATAAGCCACATTTATGGTATACCGGCAACAAAATATTATGATTTATGATTTTTTAACGACCTCCTAGCCCACTCGGTAGTGAGTGACCCTGCCTACGCAGCAGGAGGTCCCGGGGTCGAACTCTGGTCAGGGCATTTATTTGTGTATTTATCACAGATATTTGTTCCTGAGTTATGGATGTTTTCTATGTATTTATCCATATTTAATAGCTCACTAGTATTAATTTTAGTTTATTTTTTTCTTTGGACGTGTATTGTGCATTTACGAAATAAATGAATATGAATATCTATTATATAATATCGTCGTCTAGTACCCATAACATAACACAAGCCTTATTGAGCTTATTGTGGGCCCAGGTTGATTTGTGTAAGATTGTCCTATAATATTTATTTATTTATTTTATTTGTAAAATGATGATAACTATCAAGATAATCTGTGGCAGTGACAGACTACACTAAAAGGTACCATTTGGCAGAAGGCGCTTAAGGCCCATTTAGACGGTACAAGTTTCTTGAACAAAAATTGGCAATAATTGTATGCAAGTTTTGCCATTCAATAATTGAATTCAAGAATTTGAATCAAAGTGATAATAAAATATATTTATATACTTGATCAATAACTAAAATCTTGAATGCATTTATTGTATACCATTCTTGATAGGCAATATTCTTGACCGTATTTTGTTTACACTAGTACATTTTATTGAACGGCATTAATTGCATGCAAGTCTTGTCAGGTCTAAACTTCATGTTGAACCAAATATGATGTATTGAAACAAGAATTGAACGTATTTGCATTGGCAGATTATCATTCATCATTGAACGTTCTTTGTGGGTAGTAAGATGAGCAAAAATAATTTTAAATTTGGTAGTTCGGACGTAATCCTCTACATCCGTAGATTGTTTGTTATTTGCCATACTTTGTTGATATATTGTTTTTTTTTTGCTAATACGCCGCCTTAATTTTTTTGAATTTATTTTACATCTTTAGGTAAGGAATTAATATAAATACGGACACTAACATTTTTTTCAACAAAAATAAATATGATTACTTATACAATCTTGATTATTTTTAAGGAAACTTACCTGTATAAAATCATTTAATACCAAATAAATCGCGTCAAGTAGGTACTTCAACCAAAAACGTACTTATGGTACACTAAGTAACTGAGACAGAGTGCCGAATGAATCTCCAGATGCCAAGTATTTTAATGTTACTTCTAGCTTAACGTGAGCCGGAATTGCATTACGCATCACTGTATTCTGTCTTTGAACTGTAGAACTTATTATATCGAGCAAGTAAGTAAACTGAGCTTTGTTCACACGAACATATTTTTGAACTCGGCCTCATCCTCAGCACGTAGCTCCAGGCACAAAGTGTTCGAAGCCCCCAGCATACTTCTTCTGTGTATCCATTTTTTTTTCCTCTTTTGTGGCGTTTTTTCAACAGTTCCTCTCTTAACATAGTTGCTAATATAGCAGTAACAAGAAGCACACCTTCGCGTAGGAGATCCATGTGGGAAATCAAGTGTGGATTGGCAATTCTTGTATTCAATTAACTGTATTCAAGCCTGGGGCTTTGTTTACACGTACGCCAATATTGAATTCAAGTTTCTACTTGAATACAAGGATGTCACGTTATGTTTAGATAGTGCAGGTGTTTTGTTGCCTCAATTTTATTGTATTGAATGTTCAAGGATATTGTATCGTGTAAATGGGCCTTTACGTCTTACGTTGTACAGACAGATTCAATAATGCATTCGAGCAATAAAAGCGTAAGCACTGGCCGCCTAATGGTACCTTTTAATGTAGACTGTCATATTTTATGATGCTGAGCGCAGGTAGCCAACCCTACCCGGTGATAAATTAACGCAAGCTCTGGATTTGTTAGAAAGTGTCATGATCAGATTGTTGTGAATGTTGTGTATGGCGATTATGTCCTCTCCGGTGCCGGCGCCAGTGCGAAACCCGCCTATCTCACAAGTTATGTTCACATGGGTGCCAGGAAGGAACCCGCTAAGAGGGCTCTTAGTTGGTTGTCGTTTATTTATACATACTAGGAAAACGCTAGGATCGGCTAAGAACGTACCCCGTAGCGAAAGTTGGCTCAGAAAGTGTTAAAGCTATAAAAGCGGGTAGGTGTTAATCAATTTATGACAGATTGTTTTTTTGTTTCGTAAAATAATACCTACATATACTGATATAGTACCTATACAGTGTGTTTTTTTTAAGTGGGACAGTATTGGGAAATCCTAAAGTATAGGAGATACAGGTAAACTGCCTTAGAAAACATTAGGTATTTTTTTGAGAAATAAAAATTGGTATAGTCAAAATTTTGGTCAAGTGTGAGTTGTCCCTAAAAATTAATAATATTGATGAATTTTTTTTACGCAGTTCTTACTCAGTTTCACGAGAGGATCATTTTATTGTATCGGAAGGAAAAAATCGGAACAGCAGAAGTTAGGTAAATTTACTAAAATAATTTCGCATGAAATTTGAATAAAGTACCTAAAGTAAATTAAAATTAAATACTTACTTATAGAAACTACGAATATAGAAAGTAATATTATTTTCCTGTGACACATTTTGTTTCGCTGACGCTGACTGATGGGTTCGTGGGGTACGTAGTGGCGCAGTTGGGCGAACGTTTAGTAGCGTGTGGGCACCCTACTGATAACTGACTGATGAGACGATTTACTCGTATATGTATTGATTAGTCGCTTTTTATACTTTACTGTGTTGGTTGATGAATTCGTCACGTAAGTCGTCAGCTGGGAAAATAATATATGGAGTTTAACCAGGGGCGGCGCGGACTTAAGTAGAAAGCCAGGGCCTTTATATAGGCACTCGGTGGTCAAGCACTGCTGCCCAAAATGCTGTAAAAAAATATTCAAATGCTGTAGATTAACGCCATAGGGAAGGTTTTTGCCTAAGAAAATTCTTCCTTCCTTCTTCTGCCTTCATCTTCTATCTCTTTCTCTCGTTGTATGTGTCTCTTTCTCTCATTGTATCGAATCTGTAACAGCGCCCTCTACAAAAAGTGTCCATGGGCCTTCCCCATTATTGATACCTCAAAAAAAAACTTGTGTTTGGACGTATAATTTTTACTATCTTACTGAACTGGAAATCGGTTGATTCAAAAATATAGGTTCCTAAAATCGTTTCTAAACGCTTTATACAAAATCAGCAGGATATTGAGTTTTTTTGCAAAATCTTTAGCTATACATTTATATAAATACATGTCCTGACTGACTGACTGACTGACTGATCCAGGCAGAGCCGAAACTACAAAAGCTAGAAATTTCAGCGTTTTTCAAAATTTAATCTCTAACGGGGTAAAAAAGGGGCTGAAAGTTTGTACCTATAGAAATTACAATGTTTCGTGTGACAGACTTTAAATTTCGTTTGTAGGTTACTAACTTAAAAGCAAAAAAACTTGTTTCAATGTTTTTCAAAATTTCTCCCCAGAGGCGTTTTATCCAGTTATTAATAAAAATCAACATTATTTTATGAATATGAGGTGTGGCGTGTTATTATGGAGTTAATAGTCGATAAAAAAAATATCGACAGGCCATAAACGGCTATTAGACATGACAATTTGTAGGGCCCAACGTGTTGCGAGGTGTAATAGGAGGTTGGGCCCGTAGGGAGCTGAAGGAGGGTGAGGGAGATGCAGGGTACACAACATGTTGGGCCCTACAAATTGCCATGTCTAATAGCTGTTTTATTCCTACGAGGCAGGTAGTGGTTAAAGGCCCTGTTACACTTTACTTTTTAGTGTCCTAACTAGCATCCTAATTAGGATCCTAACTAGTTTTCATAGTAAAGTTACTTGCTAAATGCGGTTACACTTGAATAAATTTAGAAACTGATCGTTTAGGAAGCTAACTAGGACAAGTGTGACAGGGCTTTTAGGAAGCTAACTAGGACAAGTGTAACATGGCTTTTACGCTGGTTAAGGATGAGCTCACTTCAAATTGTTTAGAGTATAACCGTGGATGGACCAGTAGAGAAACCGGGCAATACTTTTACTTTATTTTGCTAACCACAGTTGAACCTTATTACCTAGCAAACAGTTGTTCATAGGTGACGAGAAAAAAAAACCGGCCTAGTGCGTATCGGACCACGCATATGAGGGTTCCATACCTTCAATGTAATATGAACCAAACTAATACCAAAAGGTCGTATCTGATGCCTATGAAGAAGTTTTTTGGAGATAACTCAAAAATGGCTAAACCGATAATGTTCAAAATAATTTTCGTAGAAAGTATATAATAAGACACATCGTCTCAAATTTTTTCATATTTTTTGGACTTACGGTTCAAAAGTTACACAATTTTTCTGACTTTCGAAGCGACTATTTCAGAAAATATTCACTTAATTACAAAATGGTCAAAGAAACCTCAATGTTATTTTTACATACCTATCGATTGATGTGTCACATGTTGATATTTGGTTAAATAACATTTTTTGAAATTTAGTTACATCTATGGAGCGCCCCCCTAAAAATTTTTTTTTTTTCAAATTTAACTCCATAACTAAGTAGCGGCATACAAAAATATACCTTATGTGTAAATTTTATTCAGATACGTCGTATAGTTTCCGAGTAAAATGGCTGTGACATACGGACGGACAGACAGACAGACAGACAGACATGACGAATCCATAAGGGTTCCGTTTTTTGCCATATGGCTATGGAACCCTAAAAACGGTCCGAGCCGACAGAAAGCATAACATAGAGGGCCATCACCGGTCAAAACCTGAACCGAAACCGTCACGCAGAGTTTACTAACAAATTGTCATTGTGTTGTGATCCATTGAATATTAGATGTCTATAATAAATATAATGAATTGGCAACCGGGTGTAGACCCGACACCCCCTTCCACCCATGTAACTATTGAACCGTAAGTCCAAAAAACATTCAAAAATTGAGAAGATGCGCCTTATCGCAGTTATCACATACTTTCTACAAAAATCATTTTGAACTTTATCAGTTTAGCCATTTTTAAGTTATCTCCAAAAAACTTCTTCCATAGGCATCAGATACGACCTTTTGGTATTAGTTTGGTTCTTATTCCATTGAAACCCTCCATTATGCGTGGTCCGACACGCACTTGGTCGGTTTAAGTCAATCCATCCAATGTTAAAGATGTTTGAATTTCTGCATTTCTTGGGGGTAGAGAGGCCAGATTGAAAGTTGGCTTTATGAAACTTTAGAATTTTGAACATAGAATCGTGGTGGATTTTGTCCAAGGAGGTTCCATTGGCCTTATATTCACATATGGCTGCCAGGAATCAACACAGGAGCAAACATTTCCTAAAAATAATGCACATCTCCTGGGATTGAGCTAACTCGAATTACACGAATTAAGGACCAAATGAAGGTACTAAAAGTTTTAGTAAAGCTGGAAATCGTTTTAGTCTAAAACGATTTCCAGCTTGCTGGAAATTAATTCTTCGAAAAAGTCTAATTTGATTAGCCTGTTAGTCAAAACGAGACGCAGCACCCTAAATTACCCTTTCTTTCGGCCTCACTTTGTGTCGGTGCTTTGTGGCGGAAGAGTATACTCCAGTTTCAAATGATAACTTCGTGCTGGGTGTAACTGATTCCATTTTTGTCATTTTGGCTACGGAACCCATTAAGTAACTTTAAAAAGCGAAAATAAAAGTGTCAAGGCGGGTCACGGGACGAAAAAATGACCTTATTATTTTTTAAAAACAAACTCGTTAAAGTGAAACGTCTCATTTACATTTTCATACACCTGTTTGACTTTGGAGTAAGTAAATAATATTCATCTTATTGTTTTTTCATGAATGACGTAAATATACGAGTACATATGCAGCTATGGCAATGAGAGGGCAATGAAAATAAAAACCCACATGTTATCGAATAAGCGGAGAGTAGCGAAGTGAAGTTTTTACATTTAAAGCCCTGTTACACTTTACTTTTATTAGTGTCTTAACTAGCATCCTAATTGGGATCCTAACTTTTTTCAATAGTAAATTTACTTGCTAATTGCGGTTAGACTTGACTAAATTTAGAAAATCATTTAGGAAGCCAACCATAGACATATAAATTAAGAAGACGTAATCCCACGAAGATAAAACTGTGATTCCATAATGAGCCGCGATCTCGTGCACACACACTCACCTTTGACGTTTGAACCAATCACCGCTCGTCCACGAGTTGTAGATGTGTGCGTGTCGCGCGTAAACACGAAGAAATCGGCTTATTATGGAATCACAGTTTTGTCTTCACGGCGTTACGTCTTCTTATTTTATACGTCTATGAAGCCAATTAGGATAAGTGTAACAGGGCTTTTAACTTCTGTCTGCCAGCTGGCTGCCGGCAGCAGTACCGGTCATGAGAAGTTATAAAAGTAAAGTGTTTTAGTGTAACAAACAGGGTTCTCTCTTGGTCCGTGCTGTGAATCTTTTAATCTGCTAAGACGCTAAGAAGCTAAGACGAACACAACTAAAAGTGTGTTATTAAGTATTCATTAATACTATTTACTTCTACTTCAGGGAGCAGGATTATTATTATTTTTCTTACTTACGGGCGGAAGGGGGTCTCTGGCATAAAATGTCTTACGTAATCAATGAACGACACCTTATTTTATACTAAACCTTGTTTAGAATGAAACAATTTTTTTTTTAACTGCATCAAAATCGGTTCAGCCAAACGCGAGATCACCGCGAGCAAACATACATACATATAAAAATACGGGTCAAACTGAGAACCTCCTTTTTTTTGAAGTTGGTTAAAAATGCTCCTCGATCGATCAACACAATCGGTTTGACTTGAGAGCTGACCTCTCATTCTAACTATAGTTCCATCTCGTTCTAGTCGATTACTGAAGCGACTAGTCAGCCGCTCAGAGTGAGAGGGGGCGATAGTTCAATCAATCAATCTTTTCGTATTATGGCTCCATCAGGCTTTGATGATTCCGCCAGTGTCGAGGTTGTTGGAAGGGGGGCGATAATTAGAATGAGACGAAAGTTTGACAGATCAGTATATATTGGTGACATAACTTCGCGCGTTAAATCTACGATTAGATATGGGCTTTTTGTTTTACGAAGTTTTTGGAATAATTTTAAGAAATATATAATTTTGTTTATTTACAAATTTGATTCAAAAAATAATAAACAATATAATTTGCTTACAAAAGCATAAAAGTTATTAAACGTGCGTGACATAAAACGTCTAGTTGGGAGTGGGGACGTCAATATCGTGTTGACAACATATCACGGCGATTATAGACCCCCTTACGTTCGGGAAGTTTCCCTATTCAACCTCCTGGCAACACCGCTACCGTGAAGTTAATTAGTATACGAATTTACTGATTTTTAATATGATTACGCAATTAATTATTTACTTAGCGGTGAAAAGTTACCCCCTCCGTTTTTTTCCTTCGACCGGTGGCATTTCTGCAGCATTTGACAACGCACGACGGCATATTTTAATTAATTTTTAACAGCACTTGACTGCATAGACGTTTGAACACGACTGTCGGGGGAGCGGCTCATTATTGATATGCGAATGTGTATGTAGTGCGTAACCACGACGACACTGGCTCATTATGGAATCGCAAACTGTTGTTAGCAGTACTCCATCTGAATAATTATATAAATCTATGGCTGGCAGATATTGCTGACACAAAGGTAAAATTAAATAAGTGCGGCTTTTATAAATAATAATTTGATGTTGGAAAAAGTGTTCAATAAATATGTGGATAAAGACAATCTTTCCTTTTTTTATTGAGAAATAAGCGAACTAAGTTACATATACAACTGTTACAAATAAGAATCAGTGAAAAAAGCAGCAATGATCATTAAATTCTATGTTTTTAATCCTAGTTGGTATTTCCGCCCCTTTCATTAGGTGACATTTACGGTGTGTAAAAAGGAAACGGATATATTTCGTCCAATCCGTCATCAAATGCAACAGCTAATCTGGTTGAGGCAATTGACATATGCCTTAAAAACGAATTTAAATTCAATGTAGAACGTTGCAGGAGTTCTATTTCACTCGTGCTTAAGATGAGAGAGTGAAATGCACAAGAAACAAATTCAATGTAAAACAAATGTGAATTGAAATGTTCGTCACGAATACGGTGTCTCATCACAAAGGGTTGCAACATGTACGTATTTTGAATTTGCCGCGCTTTTCTACTGACAGAAATGGTTTGCCAGACTATAGTTGCTATTTGCTTTGCAAACACGATTTTTACAAAAAAATGGGGTTATTTTAATCTTGAATATAGCAATCTAGTCTAACGCCGAACGCCAATTTGACTTGACATTGACATATGATATGATTATGTCTATGGTCTATGGATATGATATGACACATGACATTTGTTGTGTAAATTAAAATTGCGATTATGGGTTTTAGAGCGAAGGATTTTGCAGTATTTACCGTAATACTATAAATAAATATTAAATAAACTATTTTATATTTTACAAATTTTCAATAAAATGGCAAATTCAGTAAATATTTCAATTGAAGCACCTATAGAAAATCAGATACAAGAAATAACCTACGATGGCCAAGAAATATACCAAGCGTAAGTATAATGATAAGAATATAAGTTAAATTAGGTGACTTATGCTTTATATTCCGAAGTTTATACAACCAATGTTTTGTATTTTTCAGGCCGTTGTCTATGTCAGAGAATCTCGCGCGTTTAGCACAGAAAATTGACTTTGCCAAATCAGATGATGAATTCTGCAACATTAAGAAGGAACCCGAAGTGGAGGCTAAATCTGAGGAGGACAAAGAACCCGGATACCAGTCCAGCCAGTGGCCGTGGGACTCCGTGAGAAACAAGCTGAGGGATGCCTTGACTCAAGTGTGTGTTTTGGCTGATGTACTCAGCATTGCTAAGGAGAAGAGATACATGGTTAGTAGTGATCTGTACCTAACATTTATGATGAAATTATGATCTCTGGTTAAAGATCTTAAGCATTAGTATATGTTAAGTGGCATTTTGGTGCTTTAGAGTAGGATGGCTACACCCTATACCATTATAATTTTATACCATGCTAATAGGAGTACTTAATAATAGTTTATGTAACTGCTACATAATGCAGGGCATACATGAGTGTGGGTTAATATCACACGAGTGTTTTAATATCTAATTATGTACAATTAATATACACTGCATTATCTACAGACATACATATTATAAATCCTCAATGACATGTTGGGAAACCATTAGAATGACCACCATTGCACCGCAATGGCCAACTGAATTGTGCTGGGCTGGCACTCGGGGAGGATGTTATCACCCTTTTAGATTTTCATAACAATACCAATTGGTAATTACTGATAGTTATGAATTTTCATCAATTATTATAACACTGGCACAGATAATACACTAATGTTATATTACTAGTTGCAATAATGGGGGTCATTATATGTTTCCAAATGCCGAATAGAGGGTTTATAATAAATGTATTATAATTTCAAAACATGCAATTATAAAACCTCAGACCTCAGAGACTTTCACGAGATATTTCAACGTAGTAACAACAACCGTCTCAGGGGTCATTAGCTGAAGCTAGTCACTCGCAGATCCTACAATATTCCTCACAAAAACTTTTTAAGCAACAGAATTGTAGAAGCTTGGAACAAACTACCAGAGGACACAGTGTTGGCTCATAGTGTTAATGAATTTAAAAACAAATTAGACAAGCACAATAAAAATTCAAATTAAAGTGATAAATTTGTCAAGAGCATACTGGATACAGGCACTATCAGTTATTGCAACTGCTGCCTGCTTACAAATAATAATAATAATAATAAAAGAAAAATCTTTATCTACACTCACATTGTAAGTCCTTTAAAACGTGTTCAAAAGCAGTAGGCAATGGCTAGCATTACCACAACCGATTTTACTATGATAAGCTTCTTAACTGTGGCAGTAACGTAATTTTAACTTTACATGCTCATATATTGATATGCATACGTCGGACTCCAGCGGGCATTTTCGTGGCATGTCAGAATGATAAATCAATTCACTTTCGAGTATTTGTACTTAGTATTTGGTACCTAGTATTTATAATGTGAAATTCCAAATATCATAGCAACTAACTGCGTTATTTATAAACGTACTTGGACTACACATAAGTCAAAATGGCGAAAAAGTTCGTTTGGCTTTATCCGTAACTCAGACAATTGCAGCTGTGAGAAAGGAACAAACCACAAATGAGTTAACTGGGCATGTCAAGTTCTATGAACACAGCTCTAAGGCTGTACGTTAGTTAGGTGTTTATTTTTTTACTAGCTTTTGCCCGCGGCTTCGCTCGCGTTAAATTCTCCATACAAACTTCCACCCCCCATTTTAGGGAAGTGGAGTTAGAAAGAGACAAAAAGTAGCCTATGTCACTCTCCATCCCTTCAACTATCTCCACTTAAAAAATCACGTCAATTCGTCGCCCCGTTTTGCCGTGAAAGACGGACAAACAAACAAACAAACACATACACTTTCCCATTTATAATATTAGTATGGATATTCTTTAAATTTTAAATAAAAATAAGATTGAATAGTCTGTGTTATATTTGATTTAATTTACATTCATGGTACATTTGTAGGTATATTATGAGAATATATTATTAATATTTTTTCCAAATTCTTGGCAGTCAAGGTTCTTCGTCTGCTTCTTAAATAGTCTTCATATCCATTTTAAATGTGAGAACGATCTTTCAACATCGACTGAAGTTATTGGCAAGTATTTGCATTGTACAAAATGCTGAAGAGTGTTTTTATTGACTTTACTTGTAGTCTCAACCTCTTCGTTTTGAATTAGGTAGTTTTATTTGTTTTTTAAGTGGCCACTTCAGTGGGCTATCAGTCATCACTTCAAAGAGTATTTACACACACATTAGAGATGAATAAATAATAACGGGTAACTAATTTAATTAACTATGTTACAAATACTAGGTACATTATAATACTCGTAAGTTAAGATTTTTTTGTAAACCTTACCTTGCCCTCAAACTGCCCCCTATAGTCCGACGTTTGTTGATATGTTATGAGTTTCAAATTCCAAACATCGAATTTGATAACATAATGTAAATCCTGTCCTCCTTCCCGACCAACGGCACACGCCCGCCTGACCACCGGCACAATCGAGTTGGCCATGGCGGTGCAATTGCGGTCATTCTATGGTTTCCGAACACTTCATTTAGGATATATAATATGAGTGTAGATAAAGCAGTGTATGCAACTGTACGTAATTAGGCCTTATTACGTAACAGTTACATAATAGTAGTTTATGTAACTGTTACGTAATAAGGGTCCTTAAAACATGAGTGTGGTTTTATGAAATGAGCCGCAGGCGAATTTCATAATAAGATCACACGAGTGTTTTAAGGTCTAATTACGTACAGTTGCATACACTGCTTTATCTACACTCATATTATTTATTCTAAATGCCTTATTTGGAAACCATAGAATGGCCGCCATCGCACCGCCACCATGGCCAACTCTCGTGTGCCGGCGGTCGCGCGGGCGCGTGTCGGGCTGTCGGCGTCGACGTCGGGAGGGTGCAGGTGTACATTATGTTATCAAAACTCATAGCACATCAATAATTGAGCATGAAAAGTTAAAATTACGTTACTGCTACGGATAAAAAGCTTATCATAGTAAAATCGGTCGTGGTAATGCTAGCCATTGCCTACCGTTTTCGAACACGTTTTAGAGAACTTACAATATGAGTGTAGATAAACTACTATTACTGCTTATAGATTCTAGATCCCATTCAAGCAGACCAGCAGGACACACGCCCCATGCTCCAAGTATATGGTCGCAAGAAAGCCCTTGGAGCTGCAGCTGCCGTCCTACTGGCAGGTGTGGAACGTCTCCGAGCCAGCGAGACCATGCGGATGAACCGCAACATGCCTGACTTCCATATTGATCTGCTGAGGCTGAGGCAAAACTGGCGGCTCAAGAAAGTTTCCAACACAATTGTCGGGGATTTGAGTTACAGGACTGCAGGGTCAAAGTTCAGTCAGACTGGAGTATTTGAGGTAATAATAGTCACTTTTTAAGTGTAATTTATTTTGATACACACACTCTCAGATCCATACACACACTATTTTTGCAGACTGTACCTTTTTTATGAGCCCTATCTTGATATGGTTGCGTTTTTCATCAAGTTGCCTGACACACATTCAGTCTGCATCATTAGATCAATTGTCAACTTTTTGTCACACCTTACTAAAAAGCCAGGTGCTGCCATAACAAATAATTAAATAACCCTTAACCCATGATGTAGATAAATACATAAATATAGAAGAAGGCAATTCGGAAGAGGCCTAGGTCAGAAGGACCCTACAAACATAAGATACGAGAAAACAATAATTTAACGAAAAATAAAATATATATGTTTGTAAAAGAAGGCTTAAATAAATAAAATAAATAAATGATGTGTGTACATGATGTAATTGCAGGTTACAAAGGCTCCAGAAGAACAGATAGCTGCCGCTATGAGCCTGAACGCGGCTGGACCGGCGCCTTCAGCGCTGCGAGTCACTGTACCACCGGAGTTGCAGGGCGTAGCCTTCATATCCGTACTTTGTCAAAAAGGTAAGTTTTTATTTTTATACCACGACGGTGGCAAACGGCCCGCCTGCAACCCCAGAGGATTCACATGCGCGTTGCCTACCCTTTAGGAACCTATACACTCCTTTTTTGAAGAACCTCATACTTTAGCCCACTGGGAAAACCTAGGCAGGGAGTTCATTCCACAGCCGCAGCGTTCGTGGGAGGAAATTCCTCTTAAACCGTACTGTGCGCGACAGATTGGGCTCCAGGGTGTGGGGATGAACAAGTAGACTAGTAGTGGTTTTGCTACTACTGATTTAAACTTAACAGAATAGAACCTCTCCACTGAGATAGTATCCACATTATAAAGAGTTGCTCTCACCACATACTTTAACACAAGCCACAAGACTCATTTGAAATCAAAGAGTTTTTTTTAAATAAAAGCCTGTTTGAATTTTTTTTGTCCATATTCTTGACTGTGAATGTAGCTACAAATGGGAGAGCCAAACCTTAAATGCTTACAAACATCGAACTTAATTTTGAGGAAAACGAATAACACCTTGCTTTCAGAACAAGAAGATGTAGTGACCGCAACCCTCTCATCATCCGCCCTGAACTGCCCGGGCACACTCCCCGGCGAGGGTGCGGAGCTGCACTGGCAGCAGAAGCTGGAGGCCGCACAGAACGTGCTGTTCTGCAAGGAGCTGTTCGCGCGGCTCGCGGCCGAGGCGGTGCAGCTCGACGCCTCCATACCCCACATGGTTGTGGGCAACCAGATCATGGCTACGGTAAGGTTAAGGAAACGTAGTATATTGTCAGAACAGTTTAAAGCCTGAGAGACTATTATCTGTGATACTCTGTGTCATTTAAGGCTAGTTGCACCAACCGCAATGGACTGACTGATGTTACTTAGCCGAAACATTCCGTACAAGAAAATTATGCAAACATTTAACAGTAACAAGCGGATTGGTGCAACTGACCATAAGTCTCATATTTCCGAAGATTTGAAATTTTCCGATCCATAGCTATTTTTATAATTAATCCAATTTTAATAGTAATCCATTTACCATTAGGTAAGCAATAGGCATGATGACACATGTTGAATTATGCAGTAAAATTTAGATGATAGGATGCAAAATGATCAATATATCCAACCAAAGTGAAAATTTATAAATTCTATTGAAATGGCTCAAAGATATCAAGCTGCAAAATTTCTAAATTTTACGATTTTTTAAAGTGCGTATTTAAAAAAAAACAATGATACCATTTGATTTTTAACATTTTACTGTAAAATAAATTGTATAGCAACCATATACATAACGCAACATTTCACTGTAAAAATAGCAATTTCATATTTTTTCCATACTTCAAACAGGGCGACTATGTGATCGTGACGTCACTTATGCACGTCATTTTGTTAGGAGCGTTTTGAGAAACCAATGCAAATCTCGGACTTTAAGTCTCATTTCTGACTTTTGGGTTGCTTTAACGCAATTGGCCCCATATAGACATTTGATCCTCACAACAAAACGAATCGATTGATACCATGCATGAAAAAAATTCACTATGCCTATTGCAGCTGTTGTTCATCCACATTATTATAGTCCATGTCTATGTTAATACTCAATATAAATCGTGTTTGTTCAAGGTGCTTCCTGGAATCCAGTTGCTGATTGGACTCTGCCACAACAATGGTCAAAATACTAATAACACCAACCCTGATTCAGTCAAGGTACCTACGGAAGTTACCTTGCTACTCGTATTGTAATCTATACTAATATTATAAATGGGAAAGTGTATGTGTGTGTTTGTTTGTTTGTTTGTTTGTCCGTCTTTCACGGCAAAACGGGGCGACGAATTGACGTGATTTTTTTAAGTGGAGATAGTTGAAGGGATGGAGAGTGACATAGGCTACTTTTTGTCTCTTTCTAACCCCCCACTTCCCTAAAATGGGGGGTGGAAGTTTGAATGGTTTGTTACCCCGAATTTAACGCGAGCGAAGCCGCGGGCAAAATCTAGTATTATAATAAGTTATCAAATCAACCGACTTCAAAATTTCGAAGGAGGAGGTTCTCAAATCGTCTGGATCTTCACCAACTATCCAAAGTTGACTAAGGGAAGTCAGTTCTTTTTTATGGTTCCGTACCCAAAGGGTAAAAACGGGATCCTATTACTAAGACTCCGCCATCCGTCTGTCACCAGGCTATATCTCATGAACCGTGATAGTTAGACAGTTGAAATTTTCACAGATGATGTATTTCTGTTACCGTTATAACAACAAATACTAAAAACCAGAATAAAATAAATATTTATGGAGACTCCACTCCAATACAAAGGACATGTTTTTTTGCCGTTTTTATCTGTCACCAGGCTGTATCTCATGAACCGGGAAAGTTAGACAGTTAATATTTTCACCGATGATGTATTTCTGTTGCCACTTTAACAACAAATACTAAAAAACAGAATAAAATAAATATTTAAGGGAGCTCCCATACAACAGACATGTTTTTTTTGCCGTTTTTATAGATAATGGTACGGAATCCTTCGTGCGCGAGTCCGAATCGCACTTGGCCGGTTTTTCTTTAAAATTGCTGCTTCTGGTCTTTTAAGTGCTGCTCGTATAACATTGTGTAGGAGTCCCGAAAGATCTCGCACCTGAAAGATGCGGCAAGAGAGAATAAGTCAGTCACTTCTGCATTTTGACACTTCTGCAGCTCTTGCGCCGATTACACTAAACCAGGGGTTCCCAAACTTTTAAGGCATGCCCCCCCCTGCTGCCTAAAATGAAATTCCCACGCTTCGATGCAACGAAACGGAAGTAAATGGTCTAGCTAGCCCTGTTCAAATTTCCCGGGGCCCCGCGCCCCCCTTAATTGAATGATGGAGACTACTGGATTTTTTCCTTCGTCGTCAATCATCATAGTCAGAATTTACTACAAATTGGATGCAGATGTCCATTAAAATGAACTGTGAACGGTTGCTAGAACCGTGGTATTCGAACGCACAATCTTATCAAACGTAACAGTCGCCTACGTCACCGATCAGCGTCCGTTCATCGTTATTCACCGCTCATCATTGTCAGAAATTTCGAAGGAAAACAGTTTAGCTTGTTACAGATACCCCAATCCTTGACTTAGTTCCGCTCAAGTCTGTTTTGCGCATAATGCCATAATGGACTGCGTTACCTTCCTGCGAATTCGTCAGCGGAGACATAATACGTACTTGCTGTAGTAGGAAATACTAGGGTATTTCCTGCTTGCTGCACAGACATGTTTGTTCAGGGCGAAGGCGGCGCCGGCAAGTCTGAGCACGACCACGTGCTGGAGCACTCGCTGCACCAGCTGCTGCGCGCCGTGCACCACGCCAACACGCACCACCCCTTCCCGCACCCCGCCACCGGCCCGCTCGGGCCTTCCAAGCGGCGCTGCCTGGCCGGTATGTAGTGTTCAGGGCGAAGGCAAGCCGGAGCACGACCACGTGCTGGAGCACTCGCTGCACCAGCTGCTGCGCGCCGTGCACCACGCCAACACGCACCACCCCTTCCCGCACCCCGCCACCGGCCCGCTCGGGCCTTCCAAGCGGCGCTGCCTGGCCGGTATGTAGTGTTCAGGGCGAAGGCAAGCCGGAGCACGACCGGAGCACTCGCTGCACCAGCTGCTGCGCGCCGTGCACCACGCCAACACGCACCACCCCTTCCCGCACCCCGCCACCGGCCCGCTCGGGCCCTCCAAGCGGCGCTGCCTGGCCGGTATGTAGTGTTCAGGACGAAGGCAAGCCGGAGCACGACCACGTGCTGGAGCACTCGCTGCACCAGCTGCTGCGCGCCGTGCACCACGCCAACACGCACCACCCCTTCCCGCACCCCGCCACCGGCCCGCTCGGGCCCTCCAAGCGGCGCTGCCTGGCCGGTATGTAGTGTTCAGTGCGAAGGCAAGCCGGAGCACGACCACGTGCTGGAGCACTCGCTGCACCAGCTGCTGCGCGCCGTGCACCACGCCAACACGCACCACCCCTTCCCGCACCCCGCCACCGGCCCGCTCGGGCCCTCCAAGCGGCGCTGCCTGGCCGGTATGTAGTGTTCAGGGCGAAGGCAAGCCGGAGCACGACCACGTGCTGGAGCACTCGCTGCACCAGCTGCTGCGCGCCGTGCACCACGCCAACACGCACCACCCCTTCCCGCACCCCGCCACCGGCCCGCTCGGGCCCTCCAAGCGGCGCTGCCTGGCCGGTATGTAGTGTTCAGGGCGAAGGCAAGCCGGAGCACGACCACGTGCTGGAGCACTCGCTGCACCAGCTGCTGCGCGCCGTGCACCACGCCAACACGCACCACCCCTTCCCGCACCCCGCCACCGGCCCGCTCGGGCCCTCCAAGCGGCGCTGCCTGGCCGGTATGTAGTGTTCAGGGCGAATGCAAGCCGGAGCACTCGCTGCACCAGCTGTTGCGCGCCGTGCACCACGCCAACACGCACCCTTTATGTACTGAGTCATTAAAAATATAATATTCTATTTAGGCCTCATCCATTAATTACGTCACACGAATTTCATGACACCTCCCTGTTACGAGGTGTCACAATTGGCTACTTCCTTCCCCCTGGTGAGACGTAACATATGTAGCAAATTTCAATAGAAAAGAAAAAGAATTAAAACCGCACTTCCAAAAGAACTTGGCATTACAATTTATAAATATTTTTAAAAGTTCACTACCTAAATGTTTTTAGTAACACATTAAGCATTATCAATATTAGTCATTTTGATTCTTGAGTCTATCGAGTAATTGGAGTCAAACAAATAAGATCATGTAGAAAATACAATATTTTTTTGTTTACAATTAGGAACATGCATGATTTTTTTGGAAGACGTCATTCGATCTAGACACACGGCAGTGTGTCCGCCAAGTTCGAGCAAAAAAAAGCGACACACCGGCCGTGGGTTATATTACACGAACCATTTCGGGCCAATTTCGACCACCCTATAACTCAAAACATATTTTATCTACGCATATGAAATTTCGAGTGTCTGTTGACATCCCCTTAATTGTCTAGAATACAAAATTTCATTATTCTACCTATAGCAGTTCTTGAGATATTGACGTCAGAAAATCGCTATTTTTACTATACACTCACTCACTGACTCACTCACTGACTCATCAAAAACCTAGACCACTTCCAATGGTCGTACTGACTTGAAATTTGGCATGGAGATAGGTCTTAAGGTCAAAGTAAAGGGAAAAATCGGAAAACGGCCAAGTGTGAGTCAGTTTTAAAAATAGCGAAGGTGTAACTCTGTTCTACTATGAAGTCATAATGAACTAAATGGGTATATCTTCCAATGGTCGTACCGAACTGAAATTTGGCTCGAAGGTTTGTCTTTAGGTCGAAATAAAGTAAAAATCTGAAAACGGCCAAGTGTGAGTCAGTTTCGAAAACAACGAATGTGTAATTTTGTTCTACTATAAGTAGGTATGGAGTGGAAATGAGATAAGACTTATTTAAATTTAGATACATACCAATTTAAGACAATACATGTTTATCTTAAAGACAAGAACAATAAAATTGTTCACCACTCTGTGTGTGTCTGTTGCGGGAACCGAACCCACGATTTACGAAGTGCAAAGCAGGTCACTAGGTACCAGTGTTGGCCGATAATTTCAATTAGAATTGAAAATTGATCAATAAGATTGAAGATTAATTTCGTAACTAATCAATTACACTAACATCAATTTTTACTAACGTTAGTTCGCATTGATTTTGTGACGTCGTCAATTACACTAACCGTCAATTAGAATTAACCTATTAGTTACACTAACGTCTCGAAAATTTAATAAGAATTTCAGTTAATTAGATTAACGTTAGTGCAACTAAATTAATCCTGTCTTACACTAATAATTAATTTTAAAACTGCATCTCGGGTTCGGAAGTCGGGACCAATATCACAAGATGGAGCTCATGCTGGACCCTAGGGCTACCTACTGGATCTCTGGTTTGGCGCATCATAGACTCATGCTGTTTGGGCTCATTCGACTTGTACTGATGAGCAGATGGTACCGGTATCAAAATCTGGAGCTCATGCTGGACCCTGGGGATCCCTACTGGATCTCGGGTTTGGCGCATCATAAACTCTTGCTGTTTGGGCTCATTCGACTTGTACAGATGAGCAGATGGTACCGGTATCAAAATCTGGAGCTCATGCTGGACCCTGGGGATCCCTACTGGATCTCGGGTTTGGCGCATCATAGACTCATGCTGTTTGGGCTCATTCGACTTGTACTGATGAGCAGATGGTACCGGTATCAAAATCTGGAGCTTCTTTTTACTTTTACTTTCTTCGTGTGAAAGTCAAATTCAAAGTCAAAGTGAAAGTTAAAGTGAAAGTCAAAGTGAAAGTCAAAGGTAAAAGTCAAAGTTAGTCAAAGTGAAAGTCAAAGTGAATGTCAAAGTGAAAGTGAAAGTCAAAGTGGAAGTGAAAGTCAAATTGAAAGTGAAAGTCAAAGTAAAAGTGAAAGTAAAAGTTAAAGAAAGTGAAAGTAAAAGTGAAAGTCAAGGTCAAGGTAAAAGTAAAAGTAATCAAAACCTCGTAGCTTAACCTAAATTCGCGTTTAGTTAGGTAAATTATTAATGTCAATTACCAATTCAATCTACACTAAAAATTAAATTAATGTTAAAATTTTTGAGAAAGACTAAAAATTAAATATCTTCAATTATTAGTTATTCGCAAAGGATTAACACGTTAGTTACAATTAATTTCAATTCTAATTGAAATCAATTTGCACTAAACTATTAGTGTTCAATTTTAACTAACGTGTTTCAATCTTCAATTTTTAATTTTCAATCACACTAACGTTCGGCCAACACTGCTAGGTACACTAGGTGCGCTAAATCAGTCAAACAAAAATGAAAAGACTATTTTTTCTCGCATAGTCTAAATAATTTCTAATTTTACAACTAATAAAATCGCAGATTCAAGAACATGGAAATCATATATACTCTAAGATGGAATTATATATACTACTGCCCATCTCACCCTCCGATACGCCACGGGATGAGATGGGATGGTCCACTTCTAGGGCTACATAATAGGCCACCAATTATAATACCTACTGGTAGGTAGGTATTACCAAGTTATTAATTATCTATGTAGGTAGCGTACTTACAAACAGTATAAAGTACGTTATTGATGTATGTAATTATATGTAAGTAGGCACATTTTATAGGTGTAGGGAACCAGTTTATTTGTAAAAATCACCTATAAATAAATAGTAAAATAGGATTTATCATAGATTATAGGTACTCGCGATGCCCGATCGATCCCGAAATCCCGATATATGTATGTATAGTAATACTAGATAAAAATTCCGTTCCCCGCCTCGCGCACCCTCCGTCGCTGCCTACACTCGTCCGCCGCGCTCGCGCCGTCCGTGATAAAAAAATAATAAAGAACCTACACCTAACAAAAATAAATGAAATCCCATCAAAAACATAAATGTGAAAGACTGCCAAGTTCGATACTATGGGAATGCTTCGCCTATAAAAGAAGTGAGATCTGAATAAGTACCAAGTTCCATAAAAATACCCCAAATCATAAATAGTTATAGGAATGCACACTTGATTTCCAGCAGTTTTTAAGGTACATTTTGAATAAGTATCACGCTACATAGAAATACCTAAAATTATAATAGTCAGAGAAACGCACACCGGTTTTTTTAGCAGTTTCCTGATAACATTTATTATTTTCAGTACTTTTTAATGATGTAACTTGGCAAGTTTTAATAGAAAATTATATACTTGACACATTGCAGTCCAAAGGTGTCGATTCATTGCATTGAAAAGGTGTGTGGTGTGTGAAAACTTGCCAAGTAACATCATTAAAAAGTACTGAAAATAATAAATGTTATCAGGAAACTGCTAAAAAAACCGGTGTGCGTTTCTCTGACTATTATAATTTTAGGTATTTCTATGTAACGTGATACTTATTCAAAATGTACCTTAAAAACTGCTGGAAATCAAGTGTGCATTCCTAAAACTATTTATGATTTGAGGTATTTTTATGGAACTTGGTACTTATTCAGATCTCACTTCTTTTATAGGCGAAGCATTCCCATAGTATCGAACTTGGCAGCCTTTCACATTTATGTTTTTGATGGGTTCTATTTTCCTGTAGATTCAAATGTCTCTGATAAACCTACTATCTATGATAGCCCTGAAAGGTCAAAAATGTAAAAATACGTTAGGCGCCGCGCGTCAAAACGCATGGGGCGTTTTACTCAAAAACTTTTACAAACTTTACTCTGTGCGTTGATATGTCAGTCAGTCAGTCAGCAACATTCGGTGCTTGATTATCCATATTTTTTTATTATATAGAATATATAGATCAAGACACTTGGAGACCTTATACATCTCTAAGGATAATTTAGAAATAGTATGTTTATTGTATACTTACTAGAATCACTTACTTTTTATTTAAATTCAAAATTTGTTTCTAACTGTTGATGATGGATTATTATAATTTAGAAATTTATGTAGAAGACACAGTTCAAATAAGAAAGTATATCAAACTTGTATGTAATTCATTTTCAATAGTCAGATTTGGACTCATCTTTTTTCTTTGGTATTTTTCTTAAACTATAACCTATTGTTGGTTAATCTAACCTTGGTTTGATATGTTTTCTTATAGAACAACGCACTTATATGTATTGTTTAGTTTTGATGTACTGTTGTTTTGAAAAAATAAGTCCCGCCGAGTTTCTTGCCGGACATAATTCTTCTCGGGTCAGAGGTGTGGGGTTAGAACCGGTGTAGTTTGATTTTTTTTTCTCTCTTTTACTTTGACGTGTAAAAGTGCCCTTGTGGCCTACTTACTGAATAAATGTTTGAGTTTGAGTCAGTCAGTCAGTCAGTCAGTCAGTCAGTCAGTCAGTCAGTCAGTCAGTCAGTCAGTCAGTCAGTCAGTCAGTCAGTCAGTCAGTCAGTCAGTCAGTCAGTCAGTCAGTCAATCAATCAGTCAGTCAGTCAGTCAGTCAGTTTCTTCTTTTATATATTTAGATAGAAGATATAAAATATAATATTTTATTTGGTCCTTTTTAAAGTCGGTGTATCTTTTTTTGTAAAAAGTTTTTATTTTTCCATTTTTAGTAGTTATATAAGTATCATAATCGGATAACGGTTCTCGGAATAATCGGTCAAGATATATAAGAAAAAGTTCATAATACGGACTCAATCTAAGGAAAGTTCCACATATCATATGTGGTCTTAATCATTAGGTCCACTCCATCAAATTGGTGGTTTTCGAGAGAAAACTCTCGAGTTGCTTAAAAAAACACCCAAATCACCATACATGTGCCTTTAAAAATTGAGGAGTTCCCTCAATTCCTCATAGATCCCATCATCAGAACAGCACCAGATTAATATGGGACCACCTTGGAAGTATATCCTTTCAAACAAAAAAATAATTATTCAAATCGGACCACGCGTCTCGGAGTAATCGGTGAACATACATAAAAAAACTGGCCAAGAGCGTGTCGGGCCACGCTCAGTGTAGGGATCCGTAGTTTTCCGTCCGTCACAGTAAGTGTCCCCACTTAAGAGTTAAAATAACACCGCCATGTAGGATATGATATGAGCGTTCCATGTACAGCGACATCTATTGGCAAATTAAGTAAACTATTGCGCGCGAGCTTAAAGTATGGAAGATGATATTTATGGGATAATTCTTTATTGCGTGAACCGATTTTCACCGTTTTTACTTTATTTGAAAGCACGGCATTTCATTGTGATTTTGTAGATATTACAGGTACAATAAACACCTGCTTATACGGTTAAATTACAAACTTAGTTCAGAAATTATTTTGTAATTTATTTTCAAAAACTATTTAACCTATCAAGTTCAAAATAATTTTCCTAAAAAGTTTTTATAAAGTTCTACTTTTGAGATTTTTTTTTCATATTTTTAAAACTTATGGTTCAAAATTTAGTTAGGGGGGGGGGGGGGGGGGGGACACATTTTTTTTTGCTTCTGGAGCGATTATTTCCGAAAATATTTACATTATCAAAAAATGATTATAGTATCGTCGGAAAACTGAATGCGAAAGTGTTGATTGAAAGAGTAGTAAAAGAAACCGATGGGAAAGTGTGGGATGCACAAGCGGGATTTCGAAAGGGTATGGGATGTACGGATCAAGTCTTTTCCTTACGATGCATAACCGAAAAGTACTTGGCCAAAGGTCAAAAGGTCTATTGCGCTTTCGTGGACTTGGAAAAGGCTTATGATAGAGTGATGAGAAATGAATTGTGGTCGGTAGTGTCCATGTATGGAGTAAACAGTCGGCTTGTGCAAGCACTGAAGTCTCTCTATGAGGATTCCAGTGCTTGCGTGAGGATAAACGGGTCATACACTGAGTGGTTTAGCATTGAAAAGGGTGTTAGACAGGGATGTGTAGCGTCACCGTGGCTGTTTAATCTATTCATGGACAGTTGTTTGCAAGATCTGAAAGATGATGAATGTGGACTGAGGATGGAAGGGTTGCTAGTAAAATGTCTCCTGTACGCTGACGATTTAGTATTACTTGCGTCATCGGCACAGGAGTTACAGTTGATGGTAACAAGAGTGCATGAATCTTTTGAGAAGAAGGGAATGAAGATGAATGTCAGTAAGACGAAAGTAATGGTATTTGAAAGAGATGAGATTATGGTAGATTGCGAAATTATGATTGGTGAAGAAAGACTGGAACAAGTGAACGAGTTTGTGTACTTGGGGACTTTGTTTACAAGAGATGGTAAAAATGAAAAAGACATTGAAAGGAGAGTGAATGCTGGGAATAGAGTGAATGGGGCACTGAACGCTTTTATGAGCAGTCAGAAGGTGTCGCAAAAAGCACGCCTGGCTGTGCATGGAGGAGTGTTGGTACCTACACTTATGTATGGTAGTGAAAGTTGGGTGTGGCAGAAAAGACATCAAAGTCAAGTGAACGCAGTGGAAATGAGAGCTCTAAGAAGCATGTGTGGTGTGAAGTTAACAGACAGGATCAGAAATAGCGTAATAAGAATGAAATGCGGAGTGGATGAAGATGTAGTCACAAAAATTGAGATGGGTATGTTGAGATGGTTTGGACACGTAGAGAGGATGGATGAAAGAAGATTAACGAAGAGGGTGTACGAAGAAAGAGTGGAAGGTTCAGTTCGAAGGGGAAGACCTAGGCGAACTTTCCTCGATCAAATCGGGGAATTATTGCAAAAAGGCCAGGTCAGAAGTACTCTAAACCGACGAGCATGTATGAGGAATATTATGAAAGTGGGTGAAGCGAAAGTAGTTTGTCAGGATCGTAGTAAATGGAAATCCGTGATCTCTGCCTACCCCTCTGGGAAACAGGCGTGAATATATGTATGTATGTATGTATGATTATAGTAACCCCTATTCATTTTTAAATACCTATCCAACAATATATCATACGTTAGGATTGAAATTAAAAAAAAAACACTCCCCACTTTACGTATAGGGGAGGTACCCTAATAAAACATTTTTTTCCACTTTTCAACCGACTTCAAGATTTCGAAGGAGGAGGTTATCAATTCGTCGGGATCTTTGTTTTTGCTATTTTTATTTTTTTTATGTATGTTCACCGATTATTCGAAGGCGGCTGGACCGATTTGAAAAATTCTTTCTTCGTTTGAAAGAGTTATACTTCACAGTTGGTCCCATTATAACCAGGTCAGGATCTGATGATGGGATCCTGGAGAAATCGAGGGAACTCTTCAACTATTATAGGCACACCTATAGTGATTTGAGTATTTTTTACAGCAGCTCGAGCATTTGCTTTTGGAAAGGTGGATGTTTAGTGAACATTGTGAACATTATCAAAAAATGATTTTAGTAAACCCCTATTCTTTTTTAAATACTTATCCAACAATATATCACACGTTAGGGTTGAAATGAAAAAAAAAATCACTTCCCACTTTATGTATAGGGGAGGTACCCTAATAAAAAAAAAAATTTCACTTTTTATTTTACCACTTTGTCGGCGTGATTGATATACATATTAGTACCAAATTTCAGCTTTCTAGTGCTAACGGTCACTGAGATTATCCGCGGACGGACGGACGGACGGGCAGACATGGCGAAACTATAGGGTTCCTAGTTGACTACGGAACCCTAAAAAAGCCCAAACCGAATACAGAACCTCCTCCTTCTATGAAATTGAAGTCGGTTAAAAAGTGTGAGGTTTGTGACGTCACCGACCTCAAAGTTGCAGAAAACTGTTTGGAAGGAACAGGTTTTTGGAAGATTTTTGTAATTTTAGGCACGAAAAAATGCGTTTAAGTATATAGTTGTCATACATTTTTTTTCTTGTTAGAACATACCTATCCATACTAATATTATAAATGGGAAAGTGTATGTGTTTGTTTGTCCGTCTTTCACGGCAAAACGGGGCGACGAAAAGACGTGATTTTTTAAGTGAAGATAGTTGAAGGGATGGAGAGTGACATAGGCTACTTTTTGTCTCTTTCTAACCCCCCACTTCCCTAAAATGGGGGGGTGGAAGTTTGTATGGTTTGTTACCCCGAATTTAACGCGAGCGAAGCTGCGGGCAAAAGCTAGTAAGTAATACATTGAGGTATAAAAAAATTTTACGTTTTTAAACCGCAATATCTAAAAAAAAACTGTTAAAAATTATTACGGATTTCCACTTATTTATATTAATATTGCTTGTCTTCACCAGGCCCAATGGCAGCGGACCGGTATGAGCTGTTGGATATGAGCAAGGAGCAATCTTTGCTGGAACAAATCATTCAGCAAGCGCAGCATTTCTTCATGCGTCGACGCAGCGAGTACGTTCTGGATACTATTGCTAAAGAGGTAGTATACCTATTCATATCAAGTCTGCAAATGTAATAACCTGCTAGTATGGGACGCCACATGTGTAGACACGCTAGCCCCCTCCCATCTCCACGGAACTTCCACCAGGGCCGGCGCGACTGCAGAGGCGGCTGAAAGACTTAAAAAAGTAAAATATGGGGGCCTCGGCGTCGAATACAACTTCGTTCCTTTCGGCGTCGAGACCCTCGGCCCGTGGGGTCCTAGTGCCCAAGCCCTCTTCAAAGAGATTTCTAAGAGGCTAGTGGATTCCACCGGTTACCGTAGAGCTGGCAGCTTCCTGGCCCAACGTATTGGTATTGCCATACAGAGAGGCAAGGCTGCCAGCATCTACGGTACCATGCCGCGGGGGGATTGGTTAGTTTAGTATATTTTAGTAGGTAGTTTATTTAAGATTAGTTTTTATTTATATTTAAGTTTACTGTATTAATGCACCAATTTGTTATGTTTTATAAATAAATATGAATCATTTATTTAAAAACCTGGTCATCGACTTGAATTGAAGAGCCCAGAGTCGGAAAGATTAGTTGTCTTACCATTTGACCAAAATTTAAGTTCCACCTGCCATCCAGGCGTAGGGTTCGTTAAGGAGTGAATGCATTCTTACTTTGCTGTGATTTGAATTGTCATACTTAATGATATCTGCTTAGTGGTGGAATTCCCACCTGTCATCAAGGTGTACCTTTTGTTTATTTTTTAATGTTTAGTAGGCCTAGTTGAGACTATAGAGTCAATCACTGATAGTGTTGATCATTAACATAGCTCGGACATTTCATAGCAAAAATAATTTTAAACAAAAAAGAACCGACTTCACTTAACATCCATCTTTCCAAAAGCAAATGCTCGAGATGCTGTAAAAAATACTCAAATCACTATAGGTGTGCCTATAATAGTTGAAGAGTTCCCTCGATTTCTCCAGGATTCCATCATCAGATCCTGACATGGTTACAATGGGACCAACTGTGAAGTATACTCTTTCAAACAAAAAAAGAATTTTCCAAATCGGTCCAGCCGTCTTTGAATAATCGGTGAACATACATAAAAAAAAAAAAAAATGCACACTTTTTGGGTTGTGGTTATGAATGTAATATAGAAATATATTATTTAAATACTCCACATAATACGAATTTAATATATCTTGTTTTATTTCGGTGTTATATTCGTTTGCGACGTTTTCAACCGACTTCAAGATTTCGAAGGAGGAGGTTATCAATTCGTCGGGATCTTTGTTTTTGCTATTTTTTTTTTTTTTATGTATGTTCACCGATTATTCGAAGACGGCTGGACCGATTTGGAAAATTATTTTTTTGTTTGAAAGCGTATACTTCACAGTTGGTCCCATTGTAACCATGTCAGGATCTGATGATGGGATCCTGGAGAAATCGAGGGAACTCTTCAACTATTATAGGCACACCTATGGTGATTTGAGTAATTTTTACAGCAGATCGAGCATTTGGTGTTGGAAAGGTGGATGCTTAGTGAAGTCGGTTCTTTTTTGTTTAAAATTATTATTAAGTAATAATTATTTTCAAGGTTGACCTCCATTAATCTAACATAGGATGTTATGGGTGTGTGTTATTAGCCACTTAGGAATTATCTATTTTACTTTGACAGGTCAAGGATCCCCTTATTGTCTCACATTGGAACGCCCTCAACAGCCCCACTCAGTCTTGCGTGAAAATCAACATTATGGCGTCCGGGTATGTCATCTTATTTTACTTCCTCCAGTTATCTACTTTTCTACAGTTTTACTAACTCAATATCGAGCATAAGGGATGGCTCTTTAGGCATGGACCACCACGTAATTATACCCTAGAGGGAAAGTGTTGACGTAAGTAAAGCCTAAGAAGTTCGTACAGTAAGGTGCAGCGGGGCAAGCTCGGCTGCGGAAAATTTCAACAAAATAAAATATCACACTGGTATTAACTTAACTTTCAATTGCCCCTGTTGCCCCCCCCCCCCCCCCTGTATCCCGAATTAGACGCGCTTTTCGGAAAAATTACATTTCATTTTACAACAAGTATACATTTGTTACATTCTGGAGGGTTGTTCTTCACGTTTTGTTGAAGGCGGTACCTCTATTTTTTAACCGACTTCAATATATCAAAAGACGAAATTCTCAATTCGGCGTGTATGTTTTTAAAACTAAATTATTGCAATAATGTTGAATTGTTACTCCAGCAAAGATTTACTACTACTACGAGATTATGATTATGCAGATTTCTACTCTTGAATAGAAGCGTTTCCCCACAACTTCGTCTGCGTGGAATTAGTAATCCACCCTCCTTTTTACCCGATTAAGGAACGACTTCTGGGATAACAACTATTATATATCCTTCCCCAGAACTAAAACCATATCCATTCCAAATCATCTAAATAGGTTTAGCGGTTATTAATTCCCCATAAAACTAAAATGACTGTTTATCAAACGCATACTCCTATCGCATACTCTTGTACGGGGCTGAGACCTGGACATCGTAGGCCAATAGCATTCGCATCGCATAGAATTTCTACAAGGTATAACAAAAATTCTGGTGCTCCGTTTAAGGGAATAATGGTATCGTATTATGAATTATGAAAAACAAAAAAAAATTTTTCACGTCAAAAATAAATGGTTTTGTATGGAGGGTTGGCCGGCTGGGAGCATGTGCAAAATTTCGCGTCCAAAAACTTTTCCTTAGTCGCAATACGATACCAATTGGCTACTTTCCTGCGTAAACAAAATATAATCCTATTTAGTCCGTCAGTTAGATAATCAAAAAATATTGGACACGTATTTTTTATTTTGTCAATCAAACAAAAATTGGTGAAGATATGGCCTGTTTAAGTTCCGCGTGACGTCACATTATACTAAAATTTCTACTGAAATGTGACGTCACGCGGAACTTTAACGGGCCATATCTTCACCAATTTTTGTTTGATTGACAAAATAAAAAATACGTGTCCAATATTTTTTGATAATCTAACTGACGGAGTAAATATATTTTTTTAGGAAAGTAGCCAATTATGCCCTTAAACGGATCACCACTATTTTTGTTACATTCTGTATTAGAGTTTGACCAGCGAGTGGCTGCACAAAAAAAAAGCGGCAAATTCAAAAAATCTTTAACTGGTAACACGAAGCATAGTGCAAAAAAAGTAATTTGATACTTGGTAATTCATACGTAATTAATTTTTGTTTTGATTAGTGACTGACTGAAGTCTGCAACGTAGCAGACTGTAAATTTAATACAGTAAACAGACTGAGGATATCGTTGCAATGCAATTATAACCCCTGGCTTCTAATTTAGCCCACTTAAAAATTAAAAATATGATTGAATAGTTCTGCCGTCATAAAAAAAAAGGACGTGTCTACAATAACTAGTAAACGGAGAAAAAAAATGTTTTGTAGTCATTGAAATAAAAACATACCCTCCTTGAAGAAAAACAACAAATGTTATATTTTTTAAGTGAAAAAATGTATAGTAACGTTTGATTTATCGGGCTGTCAATATAAAATGAATTAAGTTTAATTGATTTTAATATAAACATCAATTTTCCTTTTTTTATTAGTAAAAAAAATACCAGAAAATACTTAATACTACAATGAAAAGACGTTAGTGGCTAGATACGCTTTTTCAACTTAGCAATTTATGAAACGTCTTTCTTATGTAGCAAAAATATTTAAATACAGAAAACTCAACTAAATAACAAAGACGTTTGCAGCCATTTACTGCTATTCAACGTAGTAGTAGCAAGCTTATTCAATATTGATGAGCTTGAACAATTTTAGATATACCCTCATTTTTTGTTATTAATTAAGTAGGTATATTGTTAATATAAATTATTGTTCATGGTAATAGATTTTGAAATTAAGTTCAAATAAAATACAAATAACTAAAGCAGATACTTTTATTTATCAAGGAATAATCAACGCCGCCATAAGAAAAAAAGACGCAACTGACATTTTTTCCAAAATTGAGCTAAAGATATATTCAGAATCAGTGGAAAAAGACGCATCTACTGGTATTTTTAATTTCGCGAAAAAATGAACAGAAGTCTACTTTACTAGCTAGTAAATAGGACGTATCTGAAAGATACTAGGTATAATATTAAATTGAAGAGGCGTTTCTACTCTAACATACAATGAAAAGACGTATCTAAGTAAATGTGCTTTTTTTGCTTACAAAATATGTGCACAATCATAAAATGAACTGGCGTATCTACACCATAATAAGAAGAAAAGTCGGTTCTGATGTAGATGTGACCCTTTGTCTTAGGATTTCAACGACTAAATCAGACGCAAATGCCAGAAGCGTCTTTACTACTTAGTATCGGCTAGGTCTGCTGAGGTAAAGGGGGAGTGGCGGGATATAGTTTCAATCAGTTGCGCCCACGCAGCCGACGTGTCACAGCACAATCCAATATGGTAAGAAAAACCTAAGTTACCTATCTAATATCTTGGCCGTATAAATGGAAATAGAAAGTAAACTTGATTCAAATTGATCAGTAAAGTTGTACCTTTTTTTATCAGTTCATAATAAATATAATAATCAGTTGTAGGTATTTTTAAGTGCCATTTACACAAATTGTTTAAAATTGTTTTCTTTGATATTTCGTGTTTCCATTATTATTAAGTTAAGGTGTATATCGAAATGAACACATAATATAATCTACAGGAATCAGAATGTTTTAGTAAATTGCTGTATACATTTGTTCCTTTTAAATAAGGACTTTTTTCGTGTGACCATGAATATTTTTTTATTGTCATGTCCGGTTGTTTTGATATTTTAACCTGGGGTGTATGCCAGATATGTAAAATGGTTCAAATGACATCAACTAGTTTTATTTCACAGAATTTATCATAAAGTCGCGAAACCCTTGGCTACAATCGAAAAAACGACAAATCTGTTAGAAATGCTTTAAAGACTGAGGCAAATACTATGCCAGTAGATGGACGAGGACGCAATCCTAACCCAAGAAAGATTGATGAAACCCATGTTATTGCACACATTGAATCATTTAATCCTTCAATATCTCACCGTCGACGAGAGCATGCCCCAAAGCGAAGATACCTTCCGTCCGACCTATCAGTGGCCAGTATGTACCAAAATTTTTGCGAGAAACAAAATAAAAGGTTTAATTTGGCTGTTACTTACATATTAGCTGTGATTTCTGCACATTACTAAATTAAGTCTTAAATATACTTAAATATACATAAAAAAAGGTTTTTTTTACAAGTAAGTATGTATTTGTTCCTACTGAGGCTGTTATTTGGGTTTTTATAAGAATTGTAATTTAAAAGGTTTCATTTGACTGTTACTGATACTGACATATTAGCTGTGATTTCTGCACATTACTAATTTAAGTCTTAAATATAAGAGTTTTTTTTACAAGTAAGTATGTATTTGTTCCTACTGAGGCTGTTATTTGGGTTTTTATAAGAAACTGTG
This sequence comes from Pammene aurita, assembly GCA_947086415.1. Taxonomy (NCBI): domain Eukaryota; kingdom Metazoa; phylum Arthropoda; class Insecta; order Lepidoptera; family Tortricidae; genus Pammene; species Pammene aurita. The sequence continues at coordinate 16,580,384 of OX352290.1, forward strand.
TTTTGAAAGCTTAAGTAAATTGATTAAGTTGAATTTATAAGTTAAAATACATATATTAGGTATAACAAACCTGATATTATCACCTACGTATGATTCATCTTTTTGTCAGTGTTTAAATGTTACCACTGAAGGCTGGCAGTTGGCTGTGATTTAAGTTTCTTAGTTAAAATAATAATTAGAAATAAGTAATAGGTAAGTCTTGACTTTTAGCCCCAATAAGCTGTGAGTTTGGTTATATAAACCTAATATTATGCACCTACAGGTACTATTATAAATTAATGTAAGTAAGTCAAGTGTCTAAATATCATTAAGTACTTAGATACATTATGTTAAAAAAGGTTTATAAAGTAGTTGATTATTCCTTGATAAATAAAAGTATCTGCTTTAGTTATTTGTATTTTATTTGAACTTAATTTCAAAATCTATTACCATGAACAATAATTTATATTAACAATATACCTACTTAATTAATAACAAAAAATGAGGGTATATCTAAAATTGTTCAAGCTCATCAATATTGAATAAGCTTGCTACTACTACGTTGAATAGCAGTAAATGGCTGCAAACGTCTTTGTTATTTAGTTGAGTTTTCTGTATTTAAATATTTTTGCTACATAAGAAAGACGTTTCATAAATTGCTAAGTTGAAAAAGCGTATCTAGCCACTAACGTCTTTTCATTGTAGTATTAAGTATTTTCTGGTATTTTTTTTACTAATAAAAAAAGGAAAATTGATGTTTATATTAAAATCAATTAAACTTAATTCATTTTATATTGACACCCCGATAAATCAAACGTTACTATACATTTTTTCACTTAAAAAATATAACATTTGTTGTTTTTCTTCAAGGAGGGTATGTTTTTATTTCAATGACTACAAAACATTTTTTTTCTCCGTTTACTAGTTATTGTAGACACGTCCTTTTTTTTTATGACGGCAGCAGTTATCATTATTATCAGAGATACTAAAAAACGAAGGAACGAATTGTTAGTAGACTAATCAGTCAATCATTACAAAAATATGTAGTAAACATAAATATCTTTACTTCAACTGTACAAAAAGTAAGTTATTATATTATCCTAAGATTCCTAAGTTATAGAAAATGATACTTTGTTGTTACAAATAAATTTCAGGACTGACCATTAAACGGCACCCTTTAAATCTCATTTCTTTGGTCGTTGAAGTCAACAACCAAGGCATATGTCATAATATTGAACTTGGTTCTCATATGACATTTATATTTTTGATAGGATTAAAAATTACTTTATTTGTGTTTTATTTTGAAGTTTTGAACTCGGGTTAATTACAGGCGATTATTTATTAAGCATAAATATTTCCCTTGTGCTATTAAAGTAAACCTTCACAAGGGAAATATTTATGCTTCCCGTTGTACTTATAAAGTTAGTAATAATAAAAAGTCACATATTGTATAATGGAGCTGAACTGAAGGTAGGTGAAAGAAAACACAATTTAGTTTCAATCTACTTTTAATATTGTTAGTTTATAAAGAAGGTGCCTATTTATTTAAGAATCATAATCGAAATCGGATTCAAGAAATTCAATTCCTGACAGAGAACTATCACTGTCATTGTCACTTTCCCGAACTTCTATTATGAATGGAGCTAGTTCAGTGTCTGTAATGTTGTCCTTAGACTTGTATTTTCGTTCCACATTTATTACATGGTCTGTACTTTTTTTCCAATCTTCCGGGGTAATCATTGCAAAACATTCTCGGATCAAGTTTTCCGTATCTGAACCCGGTAGCCCCACATTTCTGCTGGCTATTTTTCGCTTTGTGAGGCTCCATATCAACTCAATAGCGTTTAGATCGCAATGGTATGGAGGCAATTTAAGGACCTCATGCCCATGCTGCTTCAATAACTCCTCTGCTGCATATATGGGACCAATTTTATTTTCCTCAACGAGGCACATCAATTCCTCCTTTTTGAAACACTCTTCATATGGGATATTATTTTCCCTTAGCCATTTTTGAATATCAGCCTTTAAGCTGTGCATGGTTGGAGGCTTATTTATTTGTGTTACATGGTAACTGGCATTGTCCATAACAATTACACTGGGCTCAGTCAAATTTGGGATTAACATTTCTCGTAGCCACTTTAAAAAATTAGAACTGTTCATGTCATCATGATAGTCAGCTGCTTTGGATTTTGTGCTAAAAACAAGCAAAGCATTGGGCACAAATCCTTGCTCTGATCCAGCATGCACTATAATATGCCGCTTACCCGAGGAAATTTTTTCAACTAAACCGGAAGTTGAAGGCCCTTGCCATGACTTCTTCGGTCTGTAATTTTGATGGACATATGTCTCATCAAGATACACAATATTTTTTCCTTCTTCCCGTTTTTTATGTATAGCTCTAAGAAACCTTCGCCTCCACCCAGATATTTCAAACTTTTCCATGAGGATGGAGCGCTCTTCTTTATTTTTTTTAAACTCAAATCCGTTCTCGTGTAGTGTTTCACAACATCCTGAGAATCCTATAGATTCTTTCAAATCCGCATGTAAGGCTCTTAGAGTAGGTACCTGCTTTTTGACGCAATAAAACTCATTAATTTTATTACGGATGGCTGACACATCAAAATTGTCTAAATTTGACACAGTTGGTGGCCGGGGTCGTTTTTTCCCTGGCGTATTCCATTGGCCTTGGTTAATAGAACCCTCTTTTTTAATTGTGCGTAGTGTACGAATGCTTGTACCTGAAAAAAAAACAGTTTTAACAATAGGAATTTTAACAAAAGAACACTAAAATATTAATAAACCTAGATGTGAAAATATAGATTATTTATATTACCTGTCATAGTAGACACTTTCTCTAAATAACTTGATTCTGATGCGTTATTATCAATAACATTCTTCAGTTCGCTTGCTAGCTTTTGAATAGTTTCTCTAACATTTTCGTCATCTACGCCCGCTGTAATATAAATAAATCATAAGTTTAGTAATACAAACAAATGTTCCTATCTCGTAAATTAAATTTGGTACAAGAAGCATCAACATTGTTTGATAATGACTTACCGGTCGCCTGAATGATTTCGTCCAATATTCGCTTCTTTTCTAGTAATCTCTCATTTTCGTCGTGTCGAACTTGATTATAGTTACAGATTATCGTAAACAACATGCTCCTCACACTGCTTCTAATCGGTTTAGCCATTATAATACGATATAAACTATAAACTTCCGTAACGAATGAACTAACATGAGAATTTGAGAATCTAGGTTATGTGTAAACTCGTTTGACAATATTTTTGACACTTTTGACAGCTAAAATTATTGCCATATATAGAATTCTCTAAAAACGCTTGTGCAGCGACTCGCTGGTCAAACATATGTTTGCAAATAAAAACTCACATAAATGTGACACAAATATCAATATTGTTTGGTAACAGAAGCTGTCAACATTTTGACAGTTGTTTGACACTTTTGACAGATAAAATTGTTGCCATATGAAGAATTCTGTAAAAATGCTTGTGCAGCGACTCGCTGGTCAGACTCTAGGACTCGGTGCGACTGCCGTCAATCTCCGAGAAGCGATATTTTATTTTATTAAATTAAAGAAAAAAATCGCGCGCCAACACTGTTAACGGTTGATTTACGTATATAGGGTAAATACATTGTTAATTTAAAGAAGCAGTACTGTTTATTTAATACATTACTTTGAACATTTACGGGTAGTATTTTTATAATATAACTTCCCGGCGACACAATAATATCTAACTAGTCACTACAATATCAGGTTAATTTTGGTTTTGTTTACGGTCCTTGTTACTCAAGTTTGCAATATTCTTACGAATTATTCATCACTCTTGTGAAAAAAAATGAGTCAAAAAATATCTAAATAAATCATAAATAAATTAATATTAAGTCCATAACTCCCTAGGGAACACTCACCACCAGGAGGTAAGTGAAATATTGCAAACGAGAGTATAATAGATTTCTAATGTAAAAAGCACGAATGTCATAAAATATTCACAGTTTCTCACATCCATTCGTAAATGTCCTACACCGGCAGAGGCAGATTCGCCCATTTGAAATCCGGCGAGTGACTGAGGTAAAGGGATCTATCTATACTCACCGCGTAATGGCACCAACTTGACGTCTGGATCGCCGTTAACCGTATTCGGCACTACACACACTTGATCTGAATTCAGTTCTGAATTCATCAATTCGTAGACAAAATCAGAGGTAAATGCTTAATTTTTTCTATGGTAGCTAAAAATGGTTTATTTCTACGATTCCTGTGTGATGCCAAGGTTCATTGGCTCCAGAGTTGGGGACTCATAATTGAAGTCGGTGATTTGTGATTCTCATTATTAAATCATCGCTGATTAAATCATAACCAGTGATCGTATATTTTCCAGCATTTTTGGTGCAATGACGTTTTTTTTGTGAAATTGTAATTTAATTACAAACAAACTATCTCTACATTATTACTTAGTTCTAAATGGCTTTGATTTTATTTGATAGTAATTTTAACAATTTAATAGCGTCAAAATAATAATAACCCGAGCACTGCACCAAAAATGCTGGAAAATGTACGATCACTGATCATAACACAAAACAATCAGTAATTTCGCCAAGAATATATCATTAACGACGGGTGCTGATTTAAACTAAAGTAATGCTAATCTACTAAAGTCAATCATGATTCGTTTAATATGATTGGACTATTTTTAAGTGGATTTATATTATTATAAGGATATAAGGCCTTTATTCTGAATTGTAGAAATTTTCGTTAATATACATTTTGCATAATTTAATTTAAAAAAGTGGTTTATAAAAATCGTGTCAAGCTAAAAAGGTTTCTGCAAAATAGACCTATCTGATAGCAACTAAATTCTAATATAGGTAACGAAAAGTGTGGGAGGATTTTGTTAGTCTTATCTCACTGTTTTATTTATTTATTTATTTTTTATTTACCTATTTCTTTCAAATTGAAATCAATGAACAGTTTATAGTGAATGCTGTATTGTGGACTACATATATATGAGGTTGAAAATGGCTTCGTCGTTTTTTTTTGTAAATAAATAATTTTAGGCAACTACTCTACGATATAGATGTGATCAGATATTGAGGTAAACATCAGTATTCTCGATAAATTCTAGGTTTTATTGCAGTTACTAAAACGACCGCTCAATCTGCCCTAATCTGACTTTATCATTTACATTATCATCAATATTGATTTAATTTTAATACAAATTTTGATAGATTGAGATTTTACCACATAATCTACCTAATTAAATTATTACTTTCGTCCAAAACCAAATAGAATGGGTAGATATTGTAGAACTGAACTCCTTTTTTTATATCGGGAATAAAAATAGAATTCAAATTAGCCTAAGCATATTAAGGTAACCCTCGGAATCAGAAATAATACGCTGGAAACTCTTATATACTTTCATTATGATATTTTTAACGTTATCTCTAAAATCTCAGAAAATCTCGTGTCTGGGCCTGAAGTTATGCAAGGTCAAACTCCAAAAATGGGGTTTTCGGGATTATATTGGTTCTTATAACTCATTTCAAAATCTATTACCATGAACAATAATTTATATTAACAATATACCTACTTAATTAATAACAAAAAATGAGGGTATATCTAAAATTGTTCAAGCTCATCAATATTGAATAAGCTTGCTACTACTACGTTGAATAGCAGTAAATGGCTGCAAACGTCTTTGTTATTTAGTTGAGTTTTCTGTATTTAAATATTTTTGCTACATAAGAAAGACGTTTCATAAATTGCTAAGTTGAAAAAGCGTATCTAGCCACTAACGTCTTTTCATTGTAGTATTAAGTATTTTCTGGTATTTTTTTTACTAATAAAAAAAGGAAAATTGATGTTTATATTAAAATCAATTAAACTTAATTCATTTTATATTGACACCCCGATAAATCAAACGTTACTATACATTTTTTCACTTAAAAAATATAACATTTGTTGTTTTTCTTCAAGGAGGGTATGTTTTTATTTCAATGACTACAAAACATTTTTTTTCTCCGTTTACTAGTTATTGTAGACACGTCCTTTTTTTTTATGACGGCAGCAGTTATCATTATTATCAGAGATACTAAAAAACGAAGGAACGAATTGTTAGTAGACTAATCAGTCAATCATTACAAAAATATGTAGTAAACATAAATATCTTTACTTCAACTGTACAAAAAGTAAGTTATTATATTATCCTAAGATTCCTAAGTTATAGAAAATGATACTTTGTTGTTACAAATAAATTTCAGGACTGACCATTAAACGGCACCCTTTAAATCTCATTTCTTTGGTCGTTGAAGTCAACAACCAAGGCATATGTCATAATATTGAACTTGGTTCTCATATGACATTTATATTTTTGATAGGATTAAAAATTACTTTATTTGTGTTTTATTTTGAAGTTTTGAACTCGGGTTAATTACAGGCGATTATTTATTAAGCATAAATATTTCCCTTGTGCTATTAAAGTAAACCTTCACAAGGGAAATATTTATGCTTCCCGTTGTACTTATAAAGTTAGTAATAATAAAAAGTCACATATTGTATAATGGAGCTGAACTGAAGGTAGGTGAAAGAAAACACAATTTAGTTTCAATCTACTTTTAATATTGTTAGTTTATAAAGAAGGTGCCTATTTATTTAAGAATCATAATCGAAATCGGATTCAAGAAATTCAATTCCTGACAGAGAACTATCACTGTCATTGTCACTTTCCCGAACTTCTATTATGAATGGAGCTAGTTCAGTGTCTGTAATGTTGTCCTTAGACTTGTATTTTCGTTCCACATTTATTACATGGTCTGTACTTTTTTTCCAATCTTCCGGGGTAATCATTGCAAAACATTCTCGGATCAAGTTTTCCGTATCTGAACCCGGTAGCCCCACATTTCTGCTGGCTATTTTTCGCTTTGTGAGGCTCCATATCAACTCAATAGCGTTTAGATCGCAATGGTATGGAGGCAATTTAAGGACCTCATGCCCATGCTGCTTCAATAACTCCTCTGCTGCATATATGGGACCAATTTTATTTTCCTCAACGAGGCACATCAATTCCTCCTTTTTGAAACACTCTTCATATGGGATATTATTTTCCCTTAGCCATTTTTGAATATCAGCCTTTAAGCTGTGCATGGTTGGAGGCTTATTTATTTGTGTTACATGGTAACTGGCATTGTCCATAACAATTACACTGGGCTCAGTCAAATTTGGGATTAACATTTCTCGTAGCCACTTTAAAAAATTAGAACTGTTCATGTCATCATGATAGTCAGCTGCTTTGGATTTTGTGCTAAAAACAAGCAAAGCATTGGGCACAAATCCTTGCTCTGATCCAGCATGCACTATAATATGCCGCTTACCCGAGGAAATTTTTTCAACTAAACCGGAAGTTGAAGGCCCTTGCCATGACTTCTTCGGTCTGTAATTTTGATGGACATATGTCTCATCAAGATACACAATATTTTTTCCTTCTTCCCGTTTTTTATGTATAGCTCTAAGAAACCTTTGCCTCCACCCAGATATTTCAAACTTTTCCATGAGGATGGAGCGCTCTTCTTTATTTTTTTTAAACTCAAATCCGTTCTCGTGCAGTATTTTCCTCAGTGTTTCACAACATCCTGAGAATCCTATAGATTCTTTCAAATCCGCATGTAAGGCTCTTAGAGTAGGTACCTGCTTTTTGACGCAATAAAACTCATTAATTTTATTACGGATGGCTGACACATCAAAATTGTCTAAATTTGACACAGTTGGTGGCCGGGGTCGTTTTTTCCCTGGCGTATTCCATTGGCCTTGGTTAATAGAACCCTCTTTTTTAATTGTGCGTAGTGTACGAATGCTTGTACCTGAAAAAAAAAACAGTTTTAACAATAGGAATTTTAACAAAAGAACACTAAAATATTAATAAACCTAGATGTGAAAATATAGATTATTTATATTACCTGTCATAGTAGACACTTTCTCTAAATAACTTGATTCTGATGCGTTATTATCAATAACATTCTTCAGTTCGCTTGCTAGCTTTTGAATAGTTTCTCTAACATTTTCGTCATCTACGCCCGCTGTAATATAAATAAATCATAAGTTTAGTAATACAAACAAATGTTCCTATCTCGTAAATTAAATTTGGTACAAGAAGCATCAACATTGTTTGATAATGACTTACCGGTCGCCTGAATGATTTCGTCCAATATTCGCTTCTTTTCTAGTAATCTCTCATTTTCGTCGTGTCGAACTTGATTATAGTTACAGATTATCGTAAACAACATGCTCCTCACACTGCTTCTAATCGGTTTAGCCATTATAATACGATATAAACTATAAACTTCCGTAACGAATGAACTAACATGAGAATTTGAGAATCTAGGTTATGTGTAAACTCGTTTGACAATATTTTTGACACTTTTGACAGCTAAAATTATTGCCATATATAGAATTCTCTAAAAACGCTTGTGCAGCGACTCGCTGGTCAAACATATGTTTGCAAATAAAAACTCACATAAATGTGACACAAATATCAATATTGTTTGGTAACAGAAGCTGTCAACATTTTGACAGTTGTTTGACACTTTTGACAGATAAAATTGTTGCCATATGAAGAATTCTGTAAAAATGCTTGTGCAGCGACTCGCTGGTCAGACTCTAACACTGTCTTGCTCGCGAACCGTCGCCGCGTCCAAGTGCGGCGCCATTGTGACAACGATAACTGCGTAAAATAAAACAACTAAAAACGGATTATATCGCGTGTAGGTACTGAGCCTAAATTACATCCCGACGTTTCGAACACTTTACAGCGTTCGCGGTCAACGGGTCGACTGAGGAAAAATATACAAATAATAGTTTTTGAACGGAGGTAATTGTATATTTTTCCTCAGTCGACCCGTTGACCTCGAACGCTGTAAAGTGTTCGAAACGTCGGGATGTAATTTAAGCTCAGTACACGCGATATAATCCGTTTTTAGTTGTTTTATTTCATGAATAACTATCGCGGCAACCGAAGATAATATTAGATAACTGCGTAGTTACATTTTAATTTCCAGAATCAGGAATAGAAGCAACCTAAATCTGCCTGTGACCCAAAATTGTCTTTATTGTAGAGTCATTGTTAGTTACATTCTATTTTATTGGCAGATACGATGCTGTTTGCCGCACATCGTTGGTGGTGCACGTCGGCGAGAAGACCTTGAAGTGCATTTGCCGCGACGGCAAAGTTCGGCATCTGTCCTATGAGCTACAGGAACTAAGAGATTTAATTTACTGTCAGGTAACCTTACTTATCTTTAACCCCCGACACAAAGAGGTGTGTTATATTATAACTTATAAGTTTAACCGCTATGTGTGTCAGTCTGAGGCACCGTAGCGCTAAAAACGGTTGAACCGATTTAAATGCGGTTTTTTTAATATTTGAAATCAGATTTTCTTCAAGTGTCTTAGCCATGTTTTATCAAGATCGTTTCAGTCGTTTCGGAGGATTTTTTAATTTATAAGTTATATTTTTAAAACCTTTAACCACTAAAAACGACATACGTCACGGTAATTTTCCTAATTCCACTGGTAATCAATATGAATCGCGTTTACAACCGCCTTTTAGTAAGTTTAGTGCCATCACTTGGTGCATTAACGCTAAATAATATCTGTGATATTAAATGTTACTTAATGTAGGTATGTAGAAATTTAATAAATATGCATCATGAATATCCGCCGCTCAAATAATACTAGATCAGGATACACGATCAGCCCAAAAAAATGGCCCTACATTAGTGCCGCAACGACTCGTGCAACAGTGTCTTTGACAGTCTTATTACGGTAAAAGACTGGCCGGTTACGAATTTTCATGAGCCATATTTTCAGTAAATCTTGTTTGAGTCTGTGCCTCCTTTACATCGTTGCTCGAAGTGAATATCATATTAAGTACATTTCTTTAGTTAGTACAGGGTAATAGTACAAAGTATTAGTAATTAACTGCTTTCTTATTTAGATTGATACCAATGTAAAATGATGTCATACTTTTTTAAAGATATTTAAGTGTGATACCACCCGTAATGATTCCATAGATCGATGCACAGGGTAATTACTAATTAATCGAAATGGCAGATGATATTCAAAACTTAATGTAAATAGGTACTTTTAGTATGAGGGAATGTTAATTCTAGTTCAAACTTCTGTAGTTACCTGCCAGCTTCTCAAATTACCTGTTAAACCATACTTCTCTTTTCCCTAGATATACCAGCACCAAATGACGGCAGTCCAGGCCGTCGGTCGCTGTATGGGTTGGCAGCTGCTTGCCAGCAGCTCTCATCTTGGTTCAGGTCCTGTTGAGCCATTGGGCAACGCTTCGTCATGCCTCCTAGCTTCACCCAATGGTAGGTTTCTACTATATTGTTTAAACATTTAAGGGAAAAACTTAAATTTCTCACTTGGTTTTTCCAAATCAACACCAATACTGCTTTGAAATTTGGTTGAATCCACAATTTCATCTTTAACACTTGAATTGATTCAAAGTTTACAATTTTTTATTTCTTCAGGTGATAGGATGATAGCAATAAGATGCGAGCCTTCAGTAGGCATGCAAGTCTTCATTGCTCAATCTCCAAGGAAAGACTTCTTCTCGAGTGAGCTTGTTCAAGACAAAAAATGGGAAAATCTAGGTGGAGCTTTCAAGGAAATCAAGCTCGACAAAATGGAAGGCAAAAACTTCTTGAACAAAATGGAGCTCCTCATGGCTTGTCTTAGCAGCCCTTCATAATTATTATTTTTGAATTAAGTTAAGAGTAATTTTGGATAAGTAAAAAATGGTATAATAAAACTTATGCGAAGTAATCATATTTTTTTTATTTATTTATAAGGGGACTTAACAGTAGATCGCTTAGGTAGTATGTTAAATATTCACTGAAGATTGTTCTTGTATTAATTTCTCGATGAATTAGTAGATTCGAGACCAACATATTCCAAGGAACTGAAACAAAAGAAATTATTTTATACCTGGTCATAATAAAAACTAGTGTTCCAACCTCACGCTTCGGAAATCAAACAATTTATAGGTGCTTATATTGGTTACCCCAAATTATTTATTTAGAGAAGGCAATATCTGCTTTTCTAATGACACATTAGTAACAACAATATTTAAAAAAAAGGTTGGAACAATGGATTGAAATAAAATTAGTGAATAATCCCGTGTTGTTATTGAGTGTTGAGTGTCTAATTATTGAGTTTCATTGTGAAAATACAGTGATAGTAAAGTGTTTGTCCTCATTGCTGCTTAAATGCTGGAACTTCACATCGCGTCGCGTATTTGCAATGTGGCCAAAAACTACCATGTGAGACCAATTTTTTATCTATATTTGCCATATTGGCTAGAATAGACCAAACACAAATAAGCAGTCTATCCGGTTACTTGTCAGTTAGTTTTTTGGTCATACATTAAAGAGGACGCAGTATTTGATACGTTTCCTGTTGGCACCCCAAGTGTGGATGTCGTGTTTGTGATATTCGGAGTTCAGGCTTCAGGTGAATATTTACACAAACACTGCAAATACCCCAATGCCAGGTGGAGTGCCAGCATTAAATTGCAAGGAAAATAGCTAGAATTCAACACCAACAGATTAAACCAGATTCAATTAAACTAGTTAGGCTGAAAATGAATTCTGACTCACCTGTAATTCCTTGAGACTTAACACCAGCAGAACTCTTCCTCGAATCCAACCCCCAGATTTACCAGACATTGAATTTAAAAACTTGGAAGGCTTCAGATTATGATAACACTAATACCTAAATAAATTCTAAAGCTAAATTAAAACCGAGAGAGGGGTGATCTAGACCTGAAATTTCCACCACCACCACCGCCGCCGCCTGATCCATAACCACCACTCCCTTGGCTGCCTCCATTGCGGCTGAACGACCTGCCGCCTCCGCCTCCACCACCCCCACCGTACGGGTTAAAAGGTCTGTTGCCTCCGGGAGGTCCTCCGAAGGACCGCCCGCCTCTGAAGCCACCGCCGCCGCGGCTGCCCCTGAACCCGCCGCCTCCGCCACCGCCATTTCTTCGAGGTCCGTCCCGCTTCCTTGACAGTTCAACCTTTAAAGTCGTGCCTAACATCTCGATGCCGTTCATCGCACTACACGCATCTTCAGCCTCTTGCAAGTTTTCAAACTCTATGAAAGCAAAACCTGGGGGGTTAAGTGCTACCCAGACGGAGTTCAATTTGCCGTATTTATCGAACTCGCGCTCCAAGTCCTCCTTCTTTATGCCTTCTATAAGGCCGCCGACATACACTCTAGTACCTCCGGAACTCATGTTATTTTTTGGTTATCTAAAAAGGCAAAAAAATATGTATATAGTGATGCCGCAACGTTCTGCCAGTTAAATAGTTAAATTCATATCTGACGTGCGATCTGCGAAAGTCTAAATACATAAATACAATGCAATGGTTAAAACAAAATGTCGTCAGTCCGTTAATGCCACGCCAACGCGTATTTCCTTTTTTTGCAAATTTTACGCACTCTCAGACAGAGAATTTGAAGTACTTACATATATATGATTTAGAAGAGTTAATGTAGCATAAACTACACTATTAACACTGTGTATTTAATTTGTTTTTTAATATTTAACTATGATACGAGTCAGAAACGGATCAATGGAATTGATTGATGTCGACCGAGTGAACGAGTGAAGTGAACGGAATGAATGAAATGAAATGAAATTGAATGGCTTTAGTTGTGTTTCTCCCTCTGGCCTATAACCGCGAACCACTTCGTTCGTCGAATCGTCTGTTTGCATCACTCTCTTTCGAATGTGCAAGAGCGTAAGAGATGGCGATAACGAACCTTCGATTTTCGAAGTTCGCGGTAGGCCCAAAGTAGGCTTCTCCCGTTTCTCCGTCCCTTTCCTTCGCAGGAAAGACGCAAATCCCTAGAGACGTTTTTTAAAGTAGCTAAAATTATTTTGTTAGATAAAACAAGGACTATCCTAAAATAATCTGAACCCTCTTTAATGTTTAATAATTTTAAAGCCCTGTTACACTTTTTTTAGTATGCTAACTAGCATCCTAATTAGGATCCTAACTTTTTTTAAATAGTAAATTTACTTGCTAAACGCAGTTAGACTTGACTAAATTTAGAAACTAAATCATTTAGGAAGCTAACTAGGACTGGTCATAAAGCTCTATAAATGGAGTACGCTTCGCCTCATCTTTCCAAACAAAAAAGTCTGCCAAAATCTGAGGGGGGCGAGGTAGCACGCATGTGATGTTTTCTAGTCAAAGGTACATCATTGTCGGTTGTTAATACAGTTTATTTCTAAATGATTTTTTATGGCAACAACGCTTTATTGACAACCGACAAAGATGTACCTTTGACTTGAAAACACCAAACATATTTGACATATTCTTTTTATACTTCATAGCACTAAATGGAGCAATAGATAGTCGACTGTGTACATACGTTAACATATGGTTCATTATTGGATGCAGTCTTTGCAAATGTCAAACAAAAAAACCAAGGATCATTTTTGATTGTATTTTCAAACAAAATATAGAAGACAGCAATCCTTAAGCGCGTTAAATATGGAGAAATATCAAACGTCAAATAGTTACTGCCCGTCGGAAAGAAAACGATTGTCTTTGAATCGATTCTGTAAACGAAGCTTGACTTTCGATTTAGGTTAAATATTTTATTACGAAAGTAATGATAAATAAAGTAAAATTTTACTTACATCTGAATTGGTATTTCATATTTTTGTTAACTAGACGAAATATAACATTTTTTACATCCAAAAACAGCGCATAAGGGCATTTTCACGGAGCTTGTTATCCATCGACAGCGATGGCGAAAGTGCGTGACATCGATTATTGAAATAGTTTTTATAGATGTACTAGATTTTCCTGCCAATACTTTTGACAGAGGGGAAATGATACCTAAGGCCTCTCCTGGTTTAGAACTCTCTGGGACTGGTGTAACAGGGCTTTTACTAACTGTCAAGTGATTCTGATTCTGAATTTAGAATACTTGTTTGGTGGCCCGTAAACAGGTATTAGACATTGTAATTTGTAGGGTCCAACCTGTCAGATTGGTAGGTGTAATGCAGAGAGTTCTTTATAGAGCTGTATGGTGTAATGACACCTAGGGAGTACCAGTCCCAATAGGGCGGTCAGCAGTGCCCCGACACCTTAGAGAATTCAACCCAAAGTAGCCATGTATGTCATTTTCTATACAAAAAAGTCTGCCGATTTTTGTGGGGGAGGGGAACGTCAAATGGCTATTCGTACGTAACGTATAAATAGGCACATCAGATAAACGTCAGTTCATACATGTGTATGACCACTGGTCATATGTTTTCGGCAGAGAGGAACGCCTGTCAATGGTGACTCCAGTTGGTTGAATTCTCTAAAACCGGTATTAGACATAGCAATTTATAAGGCCCAATCTGTTGTGTACCCTGCCTCTCCCTATCCCTCCTTCAGCTCCCTAAGGTCCCTAACTCTTATTATACCTCCCAACCTGACAGGTTCGGCCCTAGAAATTGCAATGTCTAATACCCGTTTAAGCCCAACACCCAACCTCCCTACGGGCTCTGCCGATTGCGCAGTGGCTAGGGCGGTAGAGTCGTTAGAGAGCTGGTTATGGAGGTCGTTAGAGTTATTTTAACTTTTTTATTAATAATGTTAGCCATTTTCTACACATTCCGTCTGGTTTTTTTATTTAAAATAAAAGTTAAATTATGTAGATTCGCTGATAATTAATATATTTATCTAGTTTTGTAGTTAAATAATAGAAGGGTTGCGCAGATTAAGTTAGACTCAGGCAGCTCGAGCGGTCATTTAAATATCTATAATTAATAAACAGTTATTTTTTTATTTAATGTGTACTGTAAAGAGTACTATCACCGTGCTTCACCAATACATTTTTTGGTGTTTTGAAGGCATCTCTGTAAACGTTGAGCTAGGGCCGGTAGGGACGATTTGTTGGTGAAGTAGGGTTGGTAGGGGCGATTTGTAGGGTAAGTGTAATAACGGCCGTTGGGGCCGACAGGAGTTGGACACAACAGGTTGGGCCCTACAAATTGCCACGTCTTAAACGGCTATTAGACAGGCGTTTACAGAGATGCCTTCAAAACATCAAAAAATGTATTGGTGAAGCACGGTGATAGTACTTATAACAATACACATTAAATAAAAAAGAAACTGTTTTTTTTTATTATAGATATTTAAATGACCGAGCTGAGATAGAGATAAATGGTCGAGCTGCCTGAATCTAACTTCATCTGCCCAACCCTTCTATTATTTAAATACAAAACTAGATAAATATATTAATTACCAGCGAATCTACACATTTTAACTTTTATTTTAAATAAAAAATCAGACGGAATGTGTAGAAAATGGCTAACATTATAAATAAAAAAGATAATATAACTCTAACCACCTCCATAAACAGCTGCGGTTGTCGGGGCACTGCCGATCACCCTAGATCGGGACTCCTACTCCCTAGGTACCATTACACCTACCAACCTGACAGGTTGGACCCTACAAATTGCCATGTCTAATAGCCGTTTAATATCGGTATAAGGTGGTTATCACACTGGTGTCGCAACCGGATGCCGCGACGCCCAACGGTGTGCAAGCGTGACAGCTCTATACACATGCAGAGCGCTACCTCGCTCGCGCACCGGCGCCTCATGCGGAAACCGCAGCAGTGTGAACTTGTGAAAGCCGCCTTACAATATAAAGCTTTGTTCTTATATTAAAAAAACGTCTCTTCTTCGTCGTGTCGTATGTGGACCCTGGTGGACACGGATTGAACGAATGAATCGGCAAGGAATGAATTTGCCTACAAACTATGATGAGGACATGTTGTTTTTTTACATGTGTGCGTGTATCACTACGAACGAATGATATTTGCGACTGATCGAGCCGCAGCCCGCGTAGATCGCGTAGTGGTAGGGAGGAGGCTTCGAATCAAGAGGGAAGAAGGGAGGGTAGCGGGAGGAAACTAAACTACTCAAAACCGGCCAAACGACTTGTTCAACGGTCGCATGGTGGCGCGCGTTTTCGTTGGGTTTTTCTTTGACGTGCTTGTAATCCCACCCCACCTTTGTTTCGGTATGAATTGTTTTGATTCAGTTTTTACAATAGAAACAATAATAACTTTTTTATAAATAAATATTGTAAATGATTTAAGTTATTACTTGAAAATTTACCTGTTCAATGTTTGGATAGATGTTGAAATAGGTTGTGGGCAGGTGAGGAACGACAATAAAAGTGAAATGGATATTACGTTCAGTTAGCAAAATGGAGTGCTGTAAGGATACGGGGGTACAGAAGAGACATAGTCAGTTCAGTGACACAAAATACAAGTGGAGGACTGCGGTGTTGGTGTTGTGTTGGGCGTGTGTGAGTGGACAGGAGTTGGGATACAGTGAAACTGATCCTTATTTGCTCAACAAGTCGTTGGGACTGACGGAACTGGCTGGCGGGATCGTTGCGGGCGGCCGGACTGTGTGGAGAAGCGAGGGTAGTCCGTACCTCCTTCGGGATGACTTGCTGGTTGAAAGGGAAGCGGAGCTGGTCGTGGAGCCGGGCGTCGAAGTGCGGTTTGCACCTATGATTGGCATTACCGTGCGCGGAAGATTAACAGCCGTGGTAAGTTAAGTTCCCATAAAACTACGTAATAAGTTTGTACCTTTCTTACCTCATTTTTCTTCTTGCTATCGCTTACTAACTACAACAGCTGAATAAGTATGTTGCTAACATTTTCCTAAGTTCTTTAGTTGTATTTATTGATTGTGCATGTGCTCTAACTATTTACGTATTTACTTACCGGTCTTCGCGCTTAAGTAGACCTAATCAATCAATCTAATCACCTTACATATTACGTTAATTAGTAGATAATTGCCTACTTATTTTATTATCCATCCTATCATCCCCTTAATGCATTCCTTCTATGACTACGTAGCAGGACTGAACTGCAGCTTCTAATACCTTCCTATAGGTAGTTGACGCTGCTATCAACCATTTGTGAAACTTAATACAAATACCTAGGTAGGTAGAAAAGGTACAGCCAGTGTGATGCTATTAGACCTAGCTAAATAATATGTATCGATTTTTAATGAGTTATGGGACTTAAGGTCTGGTTTTTCAAACGTAGTCTTATTAGTAATTTCAGTAGAAAAACGACCCACAAAATGTCCTATTAGATTCTAATTCAGTGTTGTTTGGACTAGGTTTGGTTTGGAACCAGAAATTCCCGGTTCTCGCCATACAAAATCAGAACCGGGAGCATTCCCTAGTTTGGACACGGTAATTGTTGTAATAGGTATAGGTACGTACGGCAATTTCAGTCAAAATTACGGCATACAACAGCGGTCCCATTGCCGTATCTCCATACATTTTTTCGGATACGGCAATAATTTTAAGATTTTCCAACGAAACGAAACACAGCAACCCAAAAATGCGACTAAAACAACTCTGTTCTAATTCGGTAAAAATATAGATAGGTTACAGTGTAGGTACCTTCCTGTTCAAAGGTAGGCCACCCTCTAGCTGATTCTGAATCCAAATAGGTACCTAGTCCTAAGGTGGTTTTCCACCGGCGAGGCGAGGCGGGCCGTGGATGGGCGAGAATTGAAATTAGTATGGCAAATATTCAATCCCCGCCTAGCGCATCTTCGGTGGGAATAGTAAGGATTGACGAGCATGTGCGGGACTTGAATTGAAATAGTTGTTTGTGTAAAAATGAACCTTATTGCTTCCGTTATAGGGTACAAATTAAATCTGATTTTTACACCGGCGAAGCTAGGAGAGGAGAGGCGAGGCGAGACGAGACGGGGCGGGAATTTAAATTTGTATTGCATTTTTTCAATCCCCTCCTAGCGCATCTTCGGTCGGTGGAAATAGTAAGGATTGACGAGGATATGCGGGACATGAATTGAAATATTTGCTGGTGTAAAAATGAACCGTCTTGCTTTCGTCAGAGTATAAATTAACTCTGCAACAGAAACACGCTTCACGCGATCGATAGGCGTTTTGTTGCTCGTTGCCGTTTATGTCTTGATTTTCTTTTTTAGGGTTCCGTAGGCAAAATAGCAAAAACGAAACCCTTATAGTTTCGGTATGTTCGTCCATCCCTCCTTTCGTCCGTCCGTTCTATTTCACAGACACTCGTAGTATTAGAAAGCTGTAATTTGGCAGGTGTATAATATATTAGTTACGGAAAGAATGTGGTAGAATAAAATAAAAAATAAAAATTCGGGTGGCTCCCTACATGCGAAGAGATGATGGATTTTTTTTTCGTACCTACCCCACGGTGTGGGGTGTCGTTAGTAGACCCCGTTATCGGAGGTGCAATTTGGTAGCTTGACATTCTTAGGGATGGGTAAAAAATATTTTGAAATACTAGCTGTATGTCGATATTTTTACTTTACCATAATGAGAGTCTAAGACTTTAATTAAACGTGTTTATTTTGTAAAACATGACTATTAAAAAATGAATATTTATTAACATTTTTAATTTTTATAAATAACAATTTTCAATCTCTATTTTTTTGGAGTACGTCCAAGCTACGGCGGTCGCGCGATAATGTCGCGATAGCTATTAACGACAATTTTTAGTGGAAAAGGGCCAGCGCGATTTCATTTCTCGCCCCTCCACGCCCCGCCTCGCCGGTGGAAAACCACCTTTACATTCTCTTTTCTACCTCTGCCAGCAGCATGTAGGTACAGTCAACAGGTCGTCGCCATCCAAGTCATCCAATGCTGACTGTAACTGTACAGTCACTAACAATAAAATATATACGAAAGCTTACAAGAAATACGACTGGCTCTTAATGTCTTTATAATTAAAAAATAAATTAGATAGGTAATAAGTAACTACGTACTGCGCTTCGTTCGCATAGGTACAGTCACCGGCAATAGTATCTTCCTACACGAAGGCCGCAAAAATATGTGACACGCTCTTATTTGTAGGGACATAAGAGCGTGTCACTTACTTTTGCGGCCTTCGTGTAGGCAGATACTATTGCCGGTGACTGTACTACCTATAGGATATCTAAATAGAAAATTGTAGCACAGGTACATACACTAATCTTCTATCGCTTCCACGTGTGCCTAGGCACGAAAATTGGTAGGCAACCTATATTCTAGAGGTATAAAAACAGTAAATAATTTATACCTACCTAATTTTACAACGTGGTACCTATTTTGACGTAAATGAATGGACAATCCTTTCAAGTTACTTAATGCACCTACACCTGTATATGGAAAGTAGCTGCTACAATGATTACAAAATATACAAACAGGTACGATTCACCACAAAAACTGGTCCGCTCATATTGATTGAAGCGAGCTCGATAACAACAAGCACTTGATAAATTCCACTATGTCCTGATTACGGCACGTACCTACAGGCACTGATAAGACATTTGTGGCACTCATTCACCTGTGCTATTTAGTTTTCACCTGTTTGTGTGCCAAGTGCAAATATTTAATGCAAATATTTTAACTGTATTCAAGACTGCTTTACTTACATTCTGTGACACGCACGACCTAGTCAACCCAAAGCGTGCTTTCTCCAAAGCTGTTTTTAGTCATTACCTTAAACCGATTATTAACGTAAAACATGCAGTTGATTTGAATCAAAGACTTAATTAGACTTCAAAGAGTTAAGAATTGAAACGTAATAATTTGGATAAAAATATTTCTAATAATATCACACGAAGCAGTAAAAATACTTAAAATTCAACGCACGCATTTTACAATACACAACACTCCTTAGCATATTTATTGCTACGTATAGAGTATAGATAGACTAAGTTGCCTTGTGTGCGACCCTCGTGTGTCCGTCTCACCTGGCGCGTAAGAGAATATTCGTCAAGGGGGAAAACAAAGCCCCGTGAACACGTGCGTGGTTACAACCAATCAAGCGGCATGGCAGCTCTGCTCTGACCCACATAAACTATAATCACTGGCTACGTTTTCTTACCAATTTGCCAATTTTGTGATTGGTTTTACATGTAGGTATGATTATATATGCTAAATTTGACAGTGATCTTTTACCCGACAAACTTTTAGTCTTTATACGTGATCAAATCTCAATGTAGTTTGTTTTCGATTAGATCGTGGGTGTCCCAAACTACGACCCGCGAGCCTGTCAACTATCAATCGGGCCGGAAAACAAAATTCCATACAATCCGGACCGGATTAGATAATTCACTCAAAAAACTCTCAGTATGCCATTTCGTTACAGTTTCTATTGCATGCCATGGTTCGAAGTTAATTATCGTTATTTTTATGTCTGATAAATATCGATTTGATAATTTATCTACCCAAAATTTGTTAATGCGGAATGCTCAAAAAAAATGTCGAGCGTGAAAATTAACATTCGTAGTTGAACTATAATAGAAAAAAATCATAGGGGGATAATTATCCGATAAGTGTATCGGATAAAGTGTATCGGATAATTATCTGATAAATATCAGAGATCATAATTATCATGATGATTTCGAACCCTGTTCCATGCAAATGAAGAACTGCTCGCTCGCTAAGCAGCGGACGTGGAGAAAGAGCCCATCAAACAAATCCTATATTAGGTCAAGAGTGAATCATAACTAAACGAGCAACACGTGTTAATGAAGGCAGCTGATGCGTCCAAAAGCGCCGCAGCTGACCGAAGCTGACCCGGGACTCGGGATCGGGCCCATGCGACATCCTCCCGCTAATTCAATCAGCAAGACAAATCACTCCACTAGAACTAGAACCCAGTCATTTAGCGATAGCAAACATCCTGGAAGATTTTGTGCCTATAATGGTCAAATTTTCTACTCGGTTCATTCTTGATTTCCATCTTTACAGTAATTAATAGGTATTCAATTATAATGGACAAAGTACGACCCTAATGCGTACTATTGGAAAAACATTAAACTATACCTTCTGTGAATTAATTGAGTTTTAAAAACGCAATGTTGGTTGCCTGACTGCCTGCAGACAAAGATAATTGAGTAAGATTTAGATTAAACTAAATGCAATTAAAAACTTGCATAACATTTAATTCCCTATTATGAAGCAGTTATTAGTGATGTCGTCAATTCTTCTAAGAAATAACCGCGTTGTGTTTAATTAGATCATTCCGATTATAACTTCCTTACAATTTCACCTCTCATCTTGATGCGAGTCAATTCACGCGGAACACCATTATAGAAAATGAACATGGACTGACAGAATTATCCATGTCGGATTACATTTCACCGTGGAATCTTGATTTCTCAGTACGCAATTTTCTAGTGCATTAAGCATGTTTCATATGCAAATAGAAACATCGATAATACTAGTGGAAGACAAAGGAAAGTTTGTGAAAAGTTTTAAGGAAACGCACCCTTGGTGTGAACTGATTGAAAAATATATCTACGGTATAATAGGTAGCTACCAATATGTAGACAGTAGACACCTCTTTGTTCCTAGTTCTCATACTTAACCAAGAACCATGAAACCAGAGGTTTGATGATACAATGGATCATAAAGTGGGACCGTTATAAAACTTACCGCTGAGATGCCGTCGCCATTAAATTGTACCTACTAAAAGGATTTTCTTGAAATTGTAATGTGTTTCTACCGGTTGGAGTCATTTGTAACATGGTCGTTAAAGAAAATAGTTCTTCTATAATGAGCGGTGAACCGCAATAACTTTCACTATGTTTTGACCGAGGCCAGGACCATAAGTTACTGTTTTTCTGGGATTACATATTTAGTTTCGTTGTTAATATTAACTATATTAGTACAAAAATCCCTAAGGGTAACATTGCAAGTAATTTGAATGATACTGCCTGTCTATTAAGCTTAATAATATTAATATATTAATTAAGCTTATTAATATGTTAATTTATAACCCTACGTTTTAATTCGATTTCAAATGCACATCTTCCACCATATGTTACTAGATAAGCAAACCACACCTTTATCACAGAAAACGAAAAAACTAAGCTTGTTGTATAATTAGGACCGCTCCTATCAAAATTGTGTCAAGATCGGTAAACAGATAAGCGACATTATACTCACCGGCAAAAAAATCCGAAAAAAACATACTACTCACGACCTACGCGATAATATTTCGAAAGCATTCCGACATACAAATAAAGTAAAACACTAACCTGTTTTTCGCATCAAGTTAAGTGTGTCAGAGGTGAAGAAACAGCTTTTGTCGAATTTAAAGAACATTGCTTTCTTATTATCGATAAATTAGGTGATACAGCTGGCGAATACAGTTAACAGTTATAAGTATTTAATTTAACGGTAGCGGTGACTGATTCCGCGGTCCTACGCCTTGGTACCGTAGTAACCTCGGATGCAAATACTTAGACGCCGGTGAATCATCGACTAGCTGCGTTTAAAGGCTCCTTATACCGTCAGTACGCTCAACTAATTACTTTAATCAGTGTCTCATATGTAGGCAGCTATAATTGATTTATTGTATTGACGCATGTGTTGTATTCAGTGGTCATGTAGAAAACTACAAAAGGCGAATAATAGATCAACTCTCTTGAATGTTTCATATTAGCTCACCAAACGAAGACGCTTAACTGCCTGATAGGGGAAGTAATTCGTGTATAGCTGAATTTTGGTGTAGTTGTAGGCAAAGGTATCTTACACAACATACTAAAAGTACCGGTGGATGGGGGCGCCGCTAGCGGGGAGAGGGGGGTGTAAATGTCCCTTATTTTGGTTTTTCGTAAATAACTCGGTAACGGTAGCTCATACGAAAAAATGTTTTATTGCTTAATTCATCCACATCTAAATTTCTATAAAAAAGATTCTTTGCAATTTTTTGCTAGGATCAATGTTTAATGAGATATCGAGGAAATACGATAAACACTTTTTTAAACTTTCGGAGCTAATATTTACGAAAGTATTAGTTTTGTCCAAAAATTGTTTCAGAATACCCTTATTGTTTTAAAAAGACCTATCCAACGATACCCCACACATTAGGGTTGGAGTAAAAATAATTTTTACCCCCCCACTCCATGTGTACGGGAGGTACCCGAAAAAATAATATTTTTTCACATTTTGTTTTAAAACTTTGCCGGCGTGAATAAAGTACATACTCACACGATTTTTTTATTTTCTAATACTAACCATCACTGAGCAGGCTGCTCACCCTGCTACCTCACTTCCTACCCTTATAGTTTCGCCATGTCCGTCTGACCCCATCTGTCCGTCTAGATGTCTAGTACTAAACATCACTGAGCAAAGCCGTGGACGGACAGACGGGGACAGACGGACATGCCGAAACTCCAAGGGTAGGACCCCTCCTCACCCTGCTCAGTGATGGCTAGTACTAGAGAAATGAAATTTCGTATAAGTATGTGTTTTAATTACGCAGACAAAGTTTTAAAACAAAATGTGAAAAAATATTATTCTTTCGGGTACCTCCCGTACACATGGAGTGGGGGGTAAATATTTTTTTTACTCCAACCCTAATGTGTGGGGTATCATTAGATAGGTCTTTTAAAAAAAATAAGGGTATTTTGAAACCACTTTTGGATAAAACTAATACTTTCGTAAATATTGGCTCCGAAAGTTTAAAAAAGTGTTTATCGTATTTCCTCGATATCTCATTAAACATTGATCCTAGCAAAAAATTGCAAATAATCTTTTTTATAGAAAATTTGATGTGGATGAATTAAGCAATAGAACATTTTTTCGTATGAGCCACCGTTACCGAGTTATTTACGAAAAACCAAAATTAGGGACCTTTACACCCCCCCCTTTCCGCTAGCGGCACCCCCATCCACCGGTACTTTTAGTATGTTGTGTAAGATACCTTTGCCTACAACTACACCAAAATTTGGCTATACACGAATTATTTCCTCTTAGTTTTCCTTCATTAGGTGGGCTATATGGGGATAAACAACAGAACAAAACATTTGTCTAATGTATTTTCTGTGGCATAAACTGTACGGCATTATTAAGAACAACTTGTTTATTCTGACAATTATGTAATTATTACGCAGAACAATATTATAATATAATATAAAATTGAAATATTATAATATATTCTCTATTCGGATTTCCTCGACATCCAGTATACATTACCTACAACCTAATACCAATCCTTCACAAGTATTCAGGTCACAGGTAACCGCTTACCCCGGCTCGGTGTGTATGTGCATGCACCTACTTTCATTACCTATGTCTTAACAATCTCCACAGCACACACTGAGTCAGAATGTGTTGACACGTTACGCGATAACTGATTCATTCATGGTGTAGTATTACTTCCGTTATTGTTCATATTCTTATCAGCTACTGTTCATACGTATGAAATTCCCTGAAAGATGAGACATGAATCTGCAATTAGAAAGATAACTGGCATGTACTTTAGTAAAATACACCAATCAAATTGTGTGAAAAATTGCTTAGGTATGTCGAAAGAAGACCATATAAACCAGCATTATCTTTCAGAAACTTATAGTTGTACTAATAGGCTTATGAATTGTTTCTGTGGACATGATACCTCGAATTAACGCTTTGCTAGTAGGGATATTTAAAGTTGTTAAGGTATCGTCTGTCAGTAATTCTAAATAAGAAAGTGTACGTAAATAGTGTTATTCTAGTTACAGTGACAGCTTGAATGAGACATATACCTACGCTTGGCTTGCATAATTCCAGCCAGTCACGTCTCGCCTGTAGCATTTGGCATTACAGGTTCCAAAGTAAAAGTCTAACTAATGGCTATTCACTTACACCTATCTATTGAAACATTCAATTCCTCAACTTGACTATGGTTTGAATAAAACACGTTTTGCCTTCTCAGTTGTCATTAAATTGTGGTGTAACCTTGCGAATCAATTCTCTGAGAATTCATTGAATTGGCTAAAATTACCAATTGACCGGACTATTGACTCCGTTTTAAAAACAGGGTTTTTTTTGCAAATTGGGCCTATAATTGAGTCATACCTATGGTTCTCTATTCGTCCATAAATCGTTTTGCCCTATCACTGTGACATTCAGTCCATGATTTGCAATGTTATGGAATGTGCATGTGCAATCTACAGTCGCCAATGAACACTCTTTATTTATTTACACATACTTATTTTCAAGTAAAGGATGCCGTCAATGTTTTTTGCTGGTAAACTGCCGGAAAACTGCAGCCGGGTGTTAGTGGAGTGGAGTTCAATGTCTCGAGATATCGCTGCGATCTCGTCACGCGTACTGCTATTTCGTAGGTAAAGTACTTCGCTCGTCTCGCTTAGTGCCTGCCGTGACCGTCCCCTAGACCGTGAGGGCAGCGATGAGAAGAAAGCGGTTATTAAGCGACAAACAAAACATTGCTTTGAAACCGCTATGCGAAGAATAGTGATGGATGGTCGATGTCGATTTTTCGTTGGTTTAAGCCTGGCATGATGGATCAGCAATCTGCAACATAAAATTCCCAAATTCAGTCAAACATAAGCGAGGGATGGATGCGGTGAAACATCTTATTCTTGTTACAATAACACATACGACATTGTGACACTGTCTTAGGCGAGACTCTAACTCGCGACACCGGGATACATGCCCGTCGCTCTATCCAACTGAAACACTGAGACTAAATACTTGCGAACACATACACCGCCACGTTTTATATATCCCGCTGTCCTAAATTATAATGAAGTTGCATTGAAATTCTACAGCAATCTCTTTTGTAACATCTGTTTACAGAAATAGTTCAATATCTTTCTCATACAATCTATTTTAGCTTTGGTTTTTAACAGGGAGTGCAACTATAAGCAAAATGTACAGTTACCAAGTGCAGTATGCAGACGAGGTTGATTACGCAAGAGTTCGCGCACGTTGTGCCGTCGTATATACCCGATGATGCCAGGAAGATTTTATAAGGAATTTCAAAGACAAGATACCTACTTACATATTAGGGAACTTACCCATACTACATGACCCGTTTGGAGGGGGACGTCAAAATACTACTCTTGGTCACAAGCCCCTCCCCCTTTTAGTTTAGGTTTTCGTCACGTAATCAATTATTATTATAATTGTGCTCTGGGGAATTCTCGCGCATTTTTTTTTTCACTTTTTATATGGTTTGCAGTGTTTGCACTAGGCGTTACGCGGCAACCGCCGTTTTAATAAATATTTTTTATATTATTTTTTTAATAAATATTATATTATTTTTTTATTTTCTGTTTGCAAAAAAACAATATTAAGAATTACTATGTGAAAACCAGAGAGGGAGGGTGGGATCTTGGCATATACTACGGTCGGTCACCGAGGGTAGAGGGGGTGA
This sequence comes from Pammene aurita, assembly GCA_947086415.1. Lineage (NCBI taxonomy): Eukaryota > Metazoa > Arthropoda > Insecta > Lepidoptera > Tortricidae > Pammene > Pammene aurita. The sequence continues at coordinate 16,606,653 of OX352290.1, forward strand.
AATTTGTAAAAAAAAATGTCCCGTAGTATAGGTACATTACCTTAAGTACTTAAGTTTTTTATTTCTATGTCCTAAGCTATAAGAATCGACGAAGGCATGCAAATGCATGTCTAACGCTCTGGGGATAAACATCCAGGACAATGCCATTGTGTTGACGATTTCTCCACCTGTTGTTGCCATCATTGGCCGGCTCGAGACGTATCATTAAATCAATTATCACTACCTACTCGTACCTTTCATAGATTGTATCTACTGTATAGGGTTGTTTCAAAGAAGTTGTTCTATAAAACTTGTCTCGTTTTTAAAATGGAGTAGGTTTAGTAGATCTTTAGGTTTCAATTGTAACACACAAAAACTACAACAAGTATTGCATCTCATAAAAAATACTGACGGTCCCGTATGCCGGTATCAGATAATTCCATATTCGAATTTCGTAAAGGAAATAATTATTGTTATCCAACCATTTCTAATTTATTCTTGGAAACTAAACTGTTGCTTTCAACGCGATCGCACGTATAACCCGAAGCGGAGACAATGCAAAAGAAAACGCCTCTATCGATTCAACTTATTGTCACAGTTTGTGGCTTACTTTTTTCGCTCATCGGATGAAGTAGCTCGTTTTGTCACGCTTTTCACGAGCTGAAACAGAGCGCGACGATACTATCTGCTCCCGTACCAAATGTACACTAGCACAGTTCGTGTTTCATGGGTTAACTAGATCTAATTCATTTTAGAGTTATTTTGCAAAAAGCTCTCCGTGAAATTAAGGATTAAAAGCTAATAACTTGTCGATCGTGAAGAAATGTAAAGCCTGATCAGAAATATATGATCATGCGCCATGTTGCGAAATTTCATTGGAACTAATTTCTTACACTGGCAATCATTTTAATGATAGATTGTCACCGTTGTCAGTGTCATTGCGACTGTTTACTTGAATAATAGTAACGTGTTGAATATTAACTAATAAATGACAAAAAATGACAAAATGTGTCATAGTTAAAAGCGAAACATTGTAAATAATAAAATAATGTATACAAAATTGTTGTTACCTCTACCTAAATTTATCTAATTGTAAAATTTGTGCTTGTAACTGTATGAGGTGTGCAATAAAGAGTATTTATTATTATTATTATTATTATTATACAATAAACTGCTGGAAATAAAACGGTTGGGAAATGAAACTATTTCGCTACGACACATTTTCAAATTGACATCAGAATTCATCAGAGCTAACAGGTAAACATAAGGTAAACAAATCAAGTTATCACCATACCATAGAGTATACGTATACATACAGGGTGTTTGGTAACCGGATGCAAAGCCGAAAGTAGGAGATAGTCTAGGTCATGTAGAACATTTTTAGCCATACTTGTCTTAGACAAATGTTATTAGTTTTTTTTAAATTTAAATTTTAAGATTTGTCGGAGAAAACTGCAAAACTTCAGACTAAATCGATAATTAGAACTTTTTTTACTGCAGGTAGATTTTTTTTTGTTTTATTTCGTATTGTGCAATGTCTATCAAACACTAGAAAAGTGATTTCAAACATCTGTGTCTAAAGAAAACAAGTTGACAGCGATTTAAAATTTTAGTTACATGAAAATGTAAACGATTTAAGTGATTTCAAAGTACGATAAAAAAAACTAAAATAGCCACGAATTTTCAAACCATTTTAAAAACATGCTTGGCTTTTACCCTTTTATTTAAGCTATCAAACACGACTGTAGCTACTGTATCCTTGAAAATAAGCCACCTAAACCAACTGGGTAGCTAAAATGTTTCACTCTACTTGTGATACTTGTGGTAGTTGTGGTGACGAATCTCATTATGATTTTACAATAAAACATTGGTTCTGAATACTAAGTTGGCATTGACTTGACATTTGACTTGTTTTAAAAGGGTTAAGTGTACTGGACAAAACTACCACATGCAATTTTAACAAACAAAGGCTTGCGGCGGTGAGAGACAAAAGAGACTGATAGCGGCAGGCGGTGAGCGGCGTTAAACAAAGATGATCGGTTTTGTGCTTTATTGACAAAGATAAACTGATTAGCTACATGAGTATTTGTGCAAAAACTAGTAATTTAGTCTAGTTACAACTTCAGTTGCGATTAGACGTTCATTGTGGTTTAATTTCCCGCTCTCATCTCAATTTACCGTGTCAAGTTGTAGCTGCCGTAGGCGCTCCTTCACGTGTAATTACGACTTCTTCATTGTAAACATGGAGTTTACGAACGAAGAATACGCCGACATTATCTACATGTACTGCAAAGCTGACAGTAATGGAGCGATGGCCCGACGGATGTACCAAGAGCGTTTTCCAAACCGGAGATTGCCTAATGTGAGAGTGTTTTACAATTCATTCCGAAGGCTACGTGAGAATGGTATTGCTGTGCAACATGGAGGGAATCCAGGACGTAATCGCCCTGAAGTGGAGGAAGACGTTCTACAGGCATTTGCAGAGGATCCGAATACGAGCATCAGAGTGGTAGCTCGTAATCTGAACTTGTCCACATGGAAAGTATGGGCCACAATGAATCGTGAGGGAAAATATCCTTTTCGCGGCATCGGAGTTCAAGGTTTGGACGAAGGAGATCCTGCACGCCGAGTGGACTTCTGCCGATTTTTACTCAATGCGGATATCGAAGACCGACGTTTTTTGCGAAGCATTCTTTGGACCGATGAATCGAAATTTTCCCGGGAGGGGATCACAAATTTCCATAACCTACACCAATGGGCTGACAAAAACAACAATCCACATTGGAAAAAGCAAGTGTCCTTCCAAAGAAAGTTTTCCGTCAATGTGTGGGCTGGAATCATCGGCAGAGTCCTTATTGGGCCACATTTTTTGCCAAATAATTTAAATGGGGCAAATTATTTGGAATTTTTACAAAACGATTTGCCCAGGCTTATTGACGAAGACCAGCTGCCCGGTGCAGTGACATTTCAACACGACGGTTGTCCCGCCCATTACTCTCTGGCTGTAAGGGAGCATCTGGATAACTGTTTCCCGGACGGTTGGATCGGCAGAGGCGGACGAATCCCTTGGCCCGCTCGGTCACCTGATTTGCCACCATTGGATTTTTTCGTTTGGGGCCGAGCTAAGGAGCTAGTCTACACACAAGAGGTCATTAATACCGTAGAAGAGCTGAGGGAGAGGATAGAAGCGACGTTCGAAAGGATGAGGGAAGAAATGATATTCGGAACAACCACCACAGAAGTAAGAAGACGGGCTCGTGCTTGTATTCGAAACGGCGGGTCACATTTTGAAAACGAGCGATGATGTGTAATTTTAATGTGTTGATCGTAAAAATAAATAACTTATCTTTTATGCTTTTGTTTTAATTTACCCTAAACATTCCCTCTTATTAGTACAGGTAGCCTATTTTCAAAGATAAAATGGCTTGAGACATGATTGTCTTATCGCCCGCCGCCTGCCGCTATCAGTCCCTTTTGTCTCTCACCGCCGCAAGCCTTTGTTTGTTAAAATTGCATGTGGTAGTTTTGTCCAGTACACTTAACCCTTTTAAAACAAGTCAAACGTCAAGTCAACGCCAACTTAGTATTCAGAACCAATGTTTTATTGTAAAATCATAATGAGATTCGTCACCACAACTACCACAAGTATCACAAGTAGAGTGAAACATTTTAGCTACCCAGTTGGTTTAGGTGGCTTATTTTCAAGGATACAGTAGCTACAGTCGTGTTTGATAGCTTAAATAAAAGGGTAAAAGCCAAGCATGTTTTTAAAATGGTTTGAAAATTCGTGGCTATTTTAGTTTTTTTTTTATCGTACTTTGAAATCACTTAAATCGTTTACATTTTCATGTAACTAAAATTTTAAATCGCTGTCAACTTGTTTTCTTTAGACACAGATGTTTGAAATCACTTTTCTAGTGTTTGATAGACATTGCACAATACGAAATAAAACAAAAAAAATCTACCTGCAGTAAAAAAAGTACTAATTATCGATTTAGTCTGAAGTTTTGCAGTTTTCTCCGACAAATCTTAAAATTTAAATTAAAAAAAAAACTAATAACATTTGTCTAAGACAAGTATGGCTAAAAATGTTCTACATGACCTAGACTATCTCCTACTTTCGGCTTTGCATCCGGTTACCAAACACCCTGTATATACTTTTTGACCATATTGAACTGTTGCCATATAAATGAGAATCATAGCGCCCTCTTGACAATAATCATATATTTCTGGTCAGGCTTTATAATAAAACGGACAAGGGCTTCATAACCTCGTATGTCACACTATAATGTAAAAAACTTAATGGTTAGAAAGTAACTGCCTTATTCATAAACATCTTACAAGCCTCATTTAACTAATAGTCGTTTGTTTTGTCCTTATCTGTCACTTTAACAGTCGTGTTTGTTAGAGTTAGGAACAGACAAAGCATAATTTAACTAGATTGGGTTTGTAAGATGTTTATGTAAGGAGGTACCTATGTTATTTTAGGCCAGGTATCGAATGATTTTTTCCAAGGAACAACCCTAAAAACAGTAACATAGTTCTTTAAATTTTTTTAAAAATTAAATGTGTTACATAGCTGCCAATTTGCCATTGAATATTTGTGTGTAGATAAATTTATAAAGCGTGGTACAGTCGCCATCAGATATATCGGAGCGGCCAAGGTGGTCAATAATATCTGAGCCAAGCCCTTATTGTCAAAGCGATAAAGAGCATGTTCAGATATTTTTGAGTACCCTGGCCGCTCTGATATATTTGATGGCGAATGAACCTAAGCAGGCTATAACTCCTGGGTTAACAACCTGGGCACATTGTACGGTGGCACGACACGACACCGCCCACCATGATGCCACGCCGGACGAGCGGGAAGGATCGTGATATCGTGAGCTTGTACACAAAGGAAACTGCTTGGAATAAATAACTAATAAAATTGCTTATTGCAAATAAAAAAGTATTACTGTTAATGTATAACTAAAATATATTATGAAATAAAACAACTAAAAACGGATTATATCGCGTGTACTGAGCTTAAATTACATCCCGACGTTTCGAACATTTTACAGCGTTCGTGGTCACGGGTCGACTGAGGAAAAATATACAATTTCCTCCGTTCAAAAACTATCACAATATGCAAACCTACCCACATATTAAATATTAAACAAATTTTGTGATTGCACATGCCAGAGGGGCCTTTATAAAAAAAACAAATGCTAATAATGTCAAATACCTAATTTACAATGTCAAATAATTTTAAGTTACAAAAAATATAAAGAATGTTAATACGGTCAAATAAATAATCTCAAATAATTTACAAATTAAAATAATTGCACACGCCGTAGGGGCCTTTATGAAAATAAATATTAATAATGTCAACTAAAATCCTTACAAATGAAATAACAATACAGTGGTGGTGGTGGAAATGTGGGAACACACTGTCCACCATTATGGTCTCACAGCCCTATGTCTAGCTTGCTCCTTAACCAAATTAATAACTGGATCCCAAGCTGGTGGTACCGAAAAAAATAATCTGATAATCCGTTTTTAGTTGTTTTATTTCATGAATAACTATCGCGGCAACCGAAGACAATATTAAAATATATTAGATAATCAATTTAAAACTGCCCTTTCTTTTGAATATTTAAAATGATAACGAAAAATATATAACGTTAATAGTGTTCGCTATGCGCGAGGTGCGAGGTGGGGGAAGTGCAAGCGATGATGACAAAGCACAGGCGTAAGAAAAATGGGATACCTATACATAATTTTCATACTATATATGTATCTGTAGTAGTTAGAGTAGGGTAGAGCCAAGGTCACGCCCATGGTAAATAGATAGGTATCTTTTATACATTACTATTAAAACAATGGTACTTCGTTTTCCTGGAAATTGCAAAAACCGAATTTCGATTGTTTAATTACTTAACAAAGTTTTGGAACACAAATCGTCGCGCTACCCGCGTTCGCATTCCATTGACAATAGCTCGCCATTATAATTTTGAATGTTAGACCAGAACAATGAACCATTAGGTTGCCTAACTAGGTACGTTAGGAACAGGGCCCGATTGGACATGCCAAACTGTGAGACGTGGATGTCACACTTGTATCGCTAGTGGATAGAGTGATATCCATCCTGTCCACCCGTGTCCACACCTAACTGTCAAGCTGACAGTAGGTCTCGCTAGAGCGTTTTGTCTATGGTTATGGCCACCATTTTAGATATCACTCTTGAATGATTCCACCCCGATTTCAACTGTCACAAAAGTGTGATATCATAGTTGTGTCGCAAGCGACCAGAGCTCGGATTTTTCACGGCAAAACAAAACACTAGCGTAATTTAGCCAGTGCTTGAAATATTATTTTATCGACACCTATCGAGTCTTACTAGAGTATATGACAGGTATTGCCTCAGTACATTTTTTCTTTTTTTATTCGATGGTACACCTATCAGTGTGAATGTCAAAATTTAAAAACTAACAAACGTGCGAAAATTTCGAAAAACAGGAGACTTACTAGAGCTCAAAATCAATATTTTTGACCAGTCTAAGGTGACCTACTGGGGGTTAGAAGGTTGTGCATTAATTACCGGACATCCTGTATAAGTAATAAAATAACTTTTCATTTTAGCTTTGCCATAGTCGAGCAACAAAGAGGTAGGTCTGCATGTACAACTTAGAACGAAGTAACTATACCACCTCATTTAAAATGATAGAAACGACTGCAAATTTCATCTCACATGACATATGACATTCACACTTTAACTGTCATTTCATTACGCATAAAACGTAAATTGCATCTAGGTATTATTTATTTCGCAACGCATTGATATAGGTACGTATAATAACTTAATATTGCAAGGTATCAATTAATACAAAAATGAGTAATGTACAAGATCGGATCAAAACGTGGATTGAAAATCACCCTGAGTTAGTCTATAATGAAGTGACCTCCACTATATACTGCTCTATGTGCGATATGCATCTAAAACTGAAGAAATGCAATATTGAGAATCATGTGAAAAGCAACCGCCACAATTACCGTTCGGGGCAACCAAATAGGAAACATCAATTTTATTTCGATTTAATTATTTTTCTTATTTCATGCAACATACCATGGGCAACAGTCAACAACAATAATTTTCGTCATTTTTTTAACAAGTATTTATGTTGCGACTGCTCTATGACTTCTTTACCGGACGAATCGACCCTGCGAAAAATTTATTTAAATCTCGTGTACAAAAAAACTATACAGGGTATAAGAGAGGTAAACAAAACCAATTATTTGTGGATATCTATAGACGAAACACCAGATTTCATGGGAAAATGTGTGACAAACGTGGTGATTTGGTCTTTGCAAAAAAATTGTTCTAAGCAATTTTATCTTTTGGGGTCGAAGGTTTTAGAGAAGGTAAATGGGGAAACAATAGCAAACCTAATAATAAACCAATTAAAATTTTTGTTTCAAAATTCTTTCAATGATAACGTAAACAATTTGCTTTTACTTTGCACAGATAGTGCCGCATATATGCTTAAAGCCGGTCGTATTTTAAAAGCAACGTTTCCTCGTATGAAACACATTACGTGTTTAGCTCATGGTCTGCACCGGGTTGCCGAAGAAGTGCGAGATAATTTCAAAGATGTGGATGGGTTGATATCGAATGTCAAAAAGATATTCCTAAAATCTCCAGAGCGTGTACGCCTTTTTAAGGCAAAATATCCGTCCATTCCCCTACCTCCCGAGCCAATTATCACCAGATGGGGAACTTGGATATCTGCTGCGGTATATTACGCTCAATACTATGAGCAAATACGTGATGTCGTCTCCATACTTGCTAATGACTCGGCAGCTATAAGAGCTGCAAAAAAATGTTTTCAAACACGCAAACTACGACCGGAGTTAAATTTCATTCGCGACAACTACGAAGTAATAGCCTCTTCAATAGAACAATTGCAATGTTCGACTTTATCCATTGCGGAATCCTTCCTCATTCTGGATACTGTTCGTTGCTACGTAAACTGGAGTAAACTTTTACCAGTGATACGTAAATTTGAAGCCGTGCTCGAACGAAATCCTGATTACGAAATTTTAAGAGACATATCTGAAAATATTACCCGAACTGATAATGAATTCTATAAATTTGCTCCCTTGACGTCAACTGAAGTTGAACGTACATTTAGTGTACATAAATGGATTTATAGTGATAAACGCAACTGTTTACTCCCAGAGAATGTTGAAAAGATAATGATCATCTACTCCTATCACTATTACCCAAATAAAATGTCTTGTGCTGCTGTGTGTACTGACGTAGATTTTGAAGAAGAAATTGCGTCTGTTTCTAATATATAGTAACTTTATACAAATGTTTTTATCAGTTTTATTACATATTAATTTTATTTGGTGACTTTTATTTCTTCTAGTTCTGAATTATCGATATCGATAAAATAATATTTCAAGCACTGGCTAAATTACGCTAGTGTTTTGTTTTGCCGTGAAAAATCCGAGCTCTGTTGTGGTAGTTATGCCATGTCGAATCGAGGCCCAGGGCGGTTATAACAAAAGTGGAGTTCATAAACCTTAGCCAAAGTTATATATGTTCGCTATAACTTACTATTTTGCAGTAGTCGGGTGGGTTGATAATTGGTATTGACATAACTATACAGTTCATCGGAGTACATATAATGATTCTACCACAGCATATTTAATTCCTAAACACACTTTAGTAACTAGTAAAGTAAGCTTTATCTCCCTGTAAGAAAGTTACAAATAGTCACTTGGGTGCATCACCGTCGGTGCATTCACAGTCGTGCATAGTTTAGGGCTTCGTATTCATAGCATGACCGACGCTACGTGATCTTTCAGACTTAGATAAATTACATAGTGCATGAATAAGAAAGCAACTATATGTATTTACAATCGGCCAGGCAAATTTATAGAAAGAGCAAATGGTATGGGTAATGGCTGGCATCCTAGGCCAAGGCCTCCACGTAACCAATATCCATGACCTTTTCGTAACGCAGAAGAAATGCATAAGAATACCAGCAAAAATCTAAATCTACTAACCCTTGCCTCCCTGTACATTTTAGAAGTAGCCACATTCGTCCGAAAAAACATTCACCTTTTAAAATTTTGCCAAAACCCTCGACGTCGTTAGCAATATTTAGAACTACGTACACCTAGACTCGAAATTTATAAGAATGGACCATATTATCTTCTAAATATATAAAAGAAGAAACTGACTGACTGACTGACTGACTGACTGATTGACTGACTGATTGACTGACTGACTGACTGACTGACTGACTGACTGACTGACTGACTGACTGACTGACTGACTGATTGACTGACTGACTGACTGACTGACTGACTGACTGACATATCAACGCACAGCCCAAACCGCTGGTTCTAGAGATTCCAAATTTGGCACGTGGGTTCCTTATAAGGTCTAGGGATGCACTAAGAAAGGATTTTTCAAAATTCACCCCCTAAGGGAGTAAAATGGGGGTCCAAAGTTTGTATGGCGAATCAAGATTTGTTAGACTATTTTATTTGAAACTTCACAGGAGTATTCCTAACAATAAATGAGTAAACACGTGTTTCAGGTTTTTTGAAAATTCAACCCCTAAAAGGGACAAATGTGGTCACAAAGTCTGAATTAGTCTGAAAATCAACATGGGTATCGTATCCTTTTTGAGTACTTATAGTACGCGGGCGAAGCCGCGGGAAAAGGCTAGTAGAGCAACAAAAATTTACAATAAAATCTGAACAAACAGACTCACTTTTTGTAAACCACCTCAAATGTATGCTCATCGAAAAGTGCTATTATACAGTAACCGAATTTATGGAGGATAAAACCTTGTAGACTGTAATATGATATAAAAACAGTTATGACTATTATTAGTTATTCATAAGTACATAGTTAGACATGAATGTGCATTTGTGTTACCAATTTATGTTGCTACATCCTATGTGGGTCCATGTACATTATAATAATTATGTATTTTTGATTGCAATGAAGATCTCTCTCTGTCTCTCTTATCTAAGATCTCTGTCTTGCTCCTGTATTTTCTTATTATGAAAATAGCATATAACATAAAAAAATATATAACAAAAACTCGACGGCCTCGTTTTTCCTTACCTGTCCTTTTACAGCAGAATGTTGGCAAAGTCCTTGCCACGCATTAAATACCACAAAGATAGCTTTATAAGACCTTTGTCCACAGACTCCACGGAGTCGCACGGTGGACACGCTATTCTATGCTTACTTAAAATTCTACGCATTGTGTTCTCACCCGTACTTCGAACACCGGAAGCCTAATGTGTAAATTCTGGAACCTTTCGACCGTTGATGTTCATTGTTCACTCTAGAATGTCCACTCTACGAAATATTGAAGTTAACGTTATTGAAAAGGGGTTATGTTATTGATTCATGGCACGTTTTAGGGTAAAGGGAATCCAGGTTTTAACGTTTACCAAATTCACTGGTCAACAACCCGATACGGCAAAGTAAAGAAGTGCATTGATGATTGACATAATACCATAGTAATTGATCCATATTTTTATTCAACCAAAGATATAACCGAATAGACTAATAGGCAAAACTATTATTCGTGCGTGATTTTTCCACCACATGCGGTCATCAGCTCGTAATACAATCCGAAGACACAACATACCGTTCCAAAGAGAATACTTACTGTAGCTCTACCATTACATTGGTGGACTAGAGTAGAAACCATGATTATTTACTATTTTTTGTTCTTATAGTAGACGGTTATCACGTCGCTTGTTAGATTATAGATAAGATAGTTTTGTGATTTCCTATTATCCAAACGTGGCGATTAATGGCACAAGTAAAGATATTGAAAATAAATACATTTCAACAAAAGCCTAATTCGGCTTCGGCACTAAGTAGTCGGGTAAAAAAAATCGAATTGTTTTTTTTTCAAAAGTATCAAAACATGAATTAACGATTCTAACAAGAAAGTAAAGGTGCGAGTCAGAGACTGGTTTTTATGTTACCCAACATTTTTTGTGAGTCATTATGTCTCGATGACTTTAAGGCGTCCTTGCGCCGTCCTTTCAACCCGCCGTGCGGGCTGTCGGTGTGAGATTTTTTATGTATTTTGCCGTTGGTGGCTAACCACGCGGAACTATTTAACGGACATTCGACGACCTGCCTTAAAAATCGGTACATGCGAAACGATCGTTAATTTAAGTACCTATATAAAAAATATAGGAACATTTATACATATCTAAATTATTCGGAAAAGAGTTTTTGATTAGATGAGTGTAAAGATAAAAACAGAAACTATTAGGCGTATTCCAGAAAAGTTTATAGGACCTTTTAGTATCTAAATATGATCAGGAATACACTGTTAAAATATTTCTAGCTATAAGGGCCCACGGTGTATATATATTTTTATATTAAATTCCTTTACATCAGACTTGCCGGACTGGGAATGTCACCACACGGTCGCATTCCTGTACAATTTCGCATTGTAACAGTTGATAGCCAGCAGTTCGTGACGGAATGAATAGGGATGCATGAAAAGGCAGGAAGCCATATCTAGCGTGAAGTGCAAGGGCGCATCGACGCGTGCGCAGCGCAGGGCTGTTATCCAACACGTCCGCGGACATCGCTACAAGCAGACCACTTTATTTGTCAACTCCAAATACGCATAATAGTTACAGATGTTGGGGTCAAGTGATACTAGGGAGACCTCAGTAGAAACGAAATATTTTGAGAATTTGTATAAGGGCATACGTCGATAGCCAACCAGTAGAGTACGTGGGTTGCCGGATGCCAAAGCCGGCCGGCCATCGCGCCGGTGTGTATGATGTCATGCTGCTAACAACCTCCGTTATCAACTGCTGTTTTGAGTAACAAATGTAGGTAGTACATATGTCATTGTCATTACAGTCTCTTGGCTCCGGTCGGTGTTTTCTATATGTAAACAGGGTTAATTGCAGTCTCATTCAATTTAGAATGTTCAAATGTAATTATAATTTAAATTACATTTAATGCCATGATTGAGCTAAATACTAAATTACTTAGTATCAAAAGTACCTTTCATCTTATTGTAAGTGAAAGTGACAACGGAAATACCAGTTTACTAATCTGCTATAGCGGACATGCCAAAAACTTACTAAACGTTCAAAAAATAGGTCGATCAAGGAGATTGCAAAAAACCGGTGTCTAAACTGGACTTCCGTCTATTCTTCTAGTCAATGGTCAGTCTTCGGTATCGCTTGAGTTAATTCTTTGAATGGATTTATTGAGAAACTGAAAACAACAATACTAACTATTTCAGAAATCAACAGTTTAGGTGCAATGTTTTTAAATTTGTGGTCAAGATACAATTGCGTTGTAGGTGTAATAAATTACTAATTGGAACTTAAGTATGGCCTTACTTACGATAACAGCCACTTATCAGGCGGCCCGTTAGCTTGATTACCACTATACCTCTAACTTCCTTACAACCTTGCTTGAGTAGAGGGTAATTGTCTGTTTTGTTTCGTTCCAGGGTGAACATCAAAATGGTATCTCCTTTACAAGCACAGAAGAGCCTCCTAAGTCAAGTAAACCCATTCCTGATATTCGACTGGTTGACGGACCTTCAATACTGGCAGGGAGGGTGCAACTATTACATCGAGGTCAATGGAGATCTGTCTGCACAAATTCTAGAAAGTTGGTATAAATTAATCAAATTTATTTTATTATCCATTGTAATTTATTGAATTCGGTAGGCACGTAATACTATGTATATTTACTTTTTTTTAAGTAATTTCATGGGGCCTTTATTATTTCCAGTTGGACCATTAACGACATGGAAACAGCATGCAGACAACTAGGCTTTATGGGCGGATCATTTTACAACTGGATGGATCGGCAACCGGGTCGACGCGCTCGTCTATTATTCGAGGAACCCAAGTGTAGAGGCACCGAGTACGACCTGTTCCAGTGCGACTGGAACTCGCGTCAATTAGGCTCTGGTGTTTGCGACTACCATCCCGACCTTGCTATTCAATGTTCTCCTCATCACGATGATAATGAACTCGGCAATTCTGGAAGACATTGGCGAGGTTTACGCTTCGAAAATGCGGTATATGAAAGAATTCTTACCGCTGATAACACTTTATACGTACCTACATCTATGTCCAGACTCGAGCACATCACTATTAGAAACGCTGGGCTAGGACGAGATAATAATGCCACTAGTGCCTTAGATGTAATAGGAGTACCACCAGTTATGAAAGACATTGAGATATCCAACTCTGCTTTTAACGCAATTAACGTGACGTCACCAAACGCACCCATAGTAATTAACAACTGCACCATACAAAACAATAGAGGTTACGGTGTGTATGTGAATTCTACGTACGGCATGACCAAGATTGAGAATTGTTTGATTCACGATAACGGTGGAGATGGAGTGAAATACGTTGTGCATGACATGAACATAGATGAAAAGTTTGATCGAAGCGAAATTTTTGATCTTTGTACAATGGCTTCTACACCTAGTCAAACGTTTCCTATACAAATGACTGTAGAACAATCAAGGTATTCGAATATGGAACGAGATTGTGAACAGAAATTTTATACGAGAGCTGATCATGTTCTAACTTTAAGCTTTCTCAAAATCCTAACGAATCGCAACGACAGTGGAGAAATATTTATTTACGATGGTTTAACTCTTAATGATAAACTTTTATTATCGTTTAGTTTGAGAAACCACTCGAGACCGCAGAGTGTAACTTCAACAAGAAATCGGATGTATGTCCGATTTAAAGCTAATACAAGAACAGATATAACGGGTTTTCTAAGGCTAACTTCGGGTATTAACAAAGTATACGACTTAAATGTTACAGATACAATTATTTCCGATAATAATGGCAGAGGCGTCGTTATAGAAAATTTAAGATCGCAAATCCATATACACCGAACATCGATATCAAATAACAATCATGTAGCAGGATTGCAAATTGTCAGTGGAGCCGGAGATGTTAACATAACTGAAAGTAGAATTTCGTTCAACCAAGGCGATGGTATAAATATAACGGTTACAGGTGGTAACAGAAACATATCACGAAGCATTTTGAGTTCCAACCAAGGCTACGGTATTGCTGTATGGATTAATAATACCCATGAAACTGAATACCTACCAACAAACCAGACGACTGTTATTGAATATTCTGAGATATTTAAGAATCTAGATGTGGGTATATTACATGGTAATTTCTGTAGGGACAGTTGGATAAATATTACAGGGAACTGGTTTAATATGAGCATGGAAAGCACAATCGATATATCTACATGTTGGAGGTTGACTAGGCCACAGAAATCATTAAACTTACAAATTGGTCACAATCGATTTTACCAAAGTCAAAAAATGCCTATTAAAATACAACCGGCATTAAATATTAATGGACGCATAGAATATAATTATTTCGAACATGGTGATTACGGTGCAATTGTTATTTTAAATAGGATGGAGGGAAAACACATTGAGGAGTTCGAAATACTGCCTGCTCAGTTCAACATACAGCACAATTATTTCTTTGGTAATAAAGGACCCTTTGTCGTGAATTTGGGACTATCACCATACAGCGATCTGCAGTACATCTTATTCTCCAGAAACTATCTAAGAGACAATAAAGTGCGGGAACCATTTGAACCTCTGGAAGGAGTGTCATCCCGTTTAACTCCGCGAAGTCGAGTGGCTGCTACAATTGTATTGGCTTCCAGTAATATTGACGTGTATAGGAATATTATTAATAATCCTGAGGCTCAGTACGAAATTGGTTCACATGTTGAAGATCAAAGCAAAACTTTAAATTGCACATATAATTGGCTTGGTTCAGGCGAAGAAGAAAGAGTGTATAATAGATTATTTCACAGAAAAGACAGATACAATCTAGCAAAAATTAATTACATGCCCTATTTACTACATAGTAGCAATCCCGGTGCAACACAAATCAATTACAATCAATTATATGTACCACAATTTAACATTCCCGGTACATTCACCGTTGGCGGAGAAGTGGAAGGGATAGAAATACTCCGTCCCGGAGAATACGATGTGAATCAGGATATTAACGTACGCCCTGGTGGCAAATTAGTAATACAATCCGGAGTTACTTTAAAATTTCCTCCAGCTATAGGGATGATGATAGCTGGAAAATTAGATGCAAGAGGAAAGCGACCAAGTGACATTACATTTACTCTTAAAGAAGAAATCATTATGACTAACGACAGTGTCTACGAAACAGATCCAGAAGTTGAGCCGACCACTCCAGGATATTTCGAACCAATAGTGCCTATTCGACTCTTGGGTGGTAGGACGCAACATGAAGGAAGACTGCAGGTGCGAGTTAACGATAAATGGGGTACCGTATGTAATTATAAATGGAATGTAATCAATGCTGCTCTTGTTTGCCATCAGCTTGGATTAGCATTAAATCCCGATGATTGGTTCCTCGAGCCAAGTGAAATACCTTCCGCAGGATTAACTGAAGATGTCATTTTATCTAACGTCGAATGTACAGAATTCGATGATGATATAACCAAGTGTAAAGCAGAAACTATGGAAAACTTTGAAAATTCGTGTTCTCATGAAAATGATGTAGGCATTCGCTGCTATGAGACTAGTTGGGCTGGAATAAGGTTCAGTGTCATTTCAGAAAGATCCGATTTACAGTATGTGAGTATTGAAAGAGCTGGCCTTTTGGATTATTCATCCAATACGTTCAAACCGGCACTTCAATTGGATTTTGCCAGGCATGGATTAGAAAGTGTAAAAATAGCTAACAATTATCATGATGGGTTAGGTATTATTTATTCAGATTTGTACGGAGCTGATGCTATAAATACCGTTCGTAATTCAGAATTCAGTAACAACAGAGGCAGTGGTATAAGCTTCAAACAACTCGGCTTGAAGGTGTATAGTTCAGTGATAGAAAACAATAACATAGCTGGTATATCTCACAACCCTCACATACCCGGCTTGCAACAAAGAGAAATTGCTGGCTGGTTTAATTTAGATCCAGGATTCAATATGGACGAATCAAATTACCATCCGATAATGTTACCCGAATTTGAAACCGATATAAGCTTGGCAAACGGAGAAACACGACATATTGTGTTTACTAAACATTACGATGAAAATATCGTAAAAACATACAACATCAAATGTAACCCAGGATATGTTCTTGGACTTCAGCTCTTAAATCCAATCCATAACTTTTCTACTGAAATTATTTGCATATATGATTCACAAAACATAAACGAAGCTAGCACAAAGTGGTGTCTGGATCGGGATCTCTCCACTTTTCCTACAACAAGCAACAGTTTCGGTGTTGTGCTTACATACGAAAGCGGAAAGACTGCCCTGGGAGGTGTTGTTCTCGTTGTCAGCACTATTATTGCACCTGTACAAAATCTTCGAAATAGAATTGTCAAAGGACCGGTCCCCACTCTTCAAGTAGCCAATACCAAAATAAAAGGTAATACGAAGGGTGTCAGATCCCTATATTACAACAGGTACTTAAATGAGCTTGGCGATCACTTTTTACGAAAAGCTAACGAGACGATTAAAATTATCAACTGTGAAATAGCATACAACAAAGAAGAGGCTGTCTACATAAATACACCGTTTTGGGATATTCACGACAGCAACATAACTGAGATAACGATAATGATTAATAGTAGTTTGATAACAGACAACGGAAAAGGTATTTATCATTTTGCGCGCGATTTGAGGAGCTCTAATAATTTGTACCACTACGTCTTACAAGATAATACCGTAGAAAGGAACAAATTAGGAGGTTTTGAAATAAGTTTGCCTTACGTGTGGCAGTACAATGAAAATTTCACGCATTCTGTATATATGCACAATAACACTTGGCGCGGTAATCAAAATTTTGGGCTCACCATTGATGGCCATTTTGCAGAAGTTAACATAACTAAAAATATATTCACTAATAATAATTGTAAAACTGGATGCATCGCTGTTCGCGGAATGGAGAAGAAAATAAAAGTAGACGGAAATCTGATTGAACGGAACAATGGTAAATTCATGGTTCAATTCTTTATGGACAGCCAAAGCGAAATCATGGGAATTGTATACGCAGTTTTTGTTTTTAACCAAATACAAAATAATAGACCTATGCTTCAACTAACTCGAGGTGCATTAGTCAAAAGTACCGATCCCACGTACTCACTCGGATTTAAAGGAATCCAGAAAGTTAAAGTCAGCAGAAACTTGTTTGGCAAAAACGATCTTCAATATACTCTTCTGGCGGGTATCAAAACTGCCAAGACAAATAATTTACTAGACGTTACTGAGAATTGGTGGGGAAGCTCAGATGAACAAGAAATCAAAAGACAAATATTCGATTTTGATGATTGGAATAATCATGCTATTGCTACTTATTTACCGTATTTACTAGAAGATAATTTTGATTCTAGTTTATCAGTTTCCTTCAGCCCTCAAACTTCTATGGATGTTAACAACCTTGGTGGTCGTCTCACACAAGATCTTACTCTTGAAGCTCGCATTTCTCCCTATATAGTGAAATCAGATATAACGGTTATGCCCGATGTCACACTTATCATCACCCCAGGCGTAATTCTAGAATTTCCACCTGATGTTGGCATTCTGGTAATGGGAACCCTACAAGCAATTGGCCACGCTCAGTTACCTATATTCATGAGACCTCTTAGAATGTCAAATGCAGAAAGTAACAGAATTGAAAAGAGAGACGTCAACCAATATTCCCCATATCATCATAAACAAAAACGGCAATTGGAGACTCTCATGGCACAAGACTCTATTAGACTCTGCACAGGACGTAACTGTTCGATTAATGATAACCTTTTGGACAAAAACCACGAGGGTTTCTTAGAATATTACAACCGAACCACATTACAATGGGTACCAATGTGTGACAATCGCTTTACTGAAAGGAATGCTCAAGTGGTTTGCAGAGAACTGGGCTTTGATCCAATAAACGTATTCTTTGCGCGTGACAGACGAGTTGAATACCATAGCAACTCCCTATCCCGCATATGGTCCTGGCCCGAACCCTTGCAATGTGTTGGTACTGAGAATCGTTATGAAGACTGCCCTATAAGACTGAATGGTCAACTTTACGGTCATCGACATGAATGTAAATGGGACTCTGAATACGTATTTATACATTGCGGCAAGAGAAATTTAGACGAGTCTTTAGACTATTGGGGTGGCATAAGATTTGCTAATCCCGAATTTGAATATTCTCTTTATGAACATCGAATTCATGATCACCATACTCATGAAACCATGAGGAAAGTAGAGAGTGCTTTAGAACATGTTCATATTACTGGTGCTGGTGTTCTGCACAATGAACGTTCCCCGGCAATTCAAAGTATTGTTAAAAATCCAAGAATAAGAAACGTAAACATAAGTCAGTGTGCGTATCACGGCATAAACATTGTGTCTCCCACCGATTCGATCGACATGATGTTTAATTCCGTAAATGATGTATTAGGTGAAGGGCTCAGCGCAATCTCACTGACTGGTGAAGGAAGAGAGTCTGAAGAATCTAGCTTTGCACCATTAAAGGATCTGAATCTACCATATCACTTGTTTTCTCTTGTCGATATCTGTGACAGTAGCAAAGTAATAACAGTTGAAGAGAGGGTCATACTTTATTACAAATACGACAACAACCCTGTGAATTGTGTCAAAATATTCAAGAGCATGTATAGAGTAAAACCGTTTGGATTCAGACTTCTGCAATTCAACTTATTTAATCATACAATGAACTATGGAAAACGAGATTCGTTGACGTTATACGATGGTGATATCTACAATATAACAGCGCCTCAAATTGGATATTTAGAAAATGGATCTCCAGATGAAAAGAAACTTTTTAAGACTGTTGGAGCAAGTTTGAGTATAAAATTGTTCGCTAATGGCGCATCTTCTGTTCATGGATTCATTGCTGAAATTGTGACCCTTCCTATATCATCTATTGGATTCAGTAAGTTTCTTTATTTTATTTTCCGACTTAAATAAATGCAGATGTTGTTAAATGAATGGTTAACTTTGAATTTATTATTTCTTTCAGGTCGTGACGTGCATCACAATATATCTAGCAGTATATTTACAAAGAACAGGGATGGAGCTATAAGTTATGTTTCAGTGGGTGAAGTCAACCCTCTAGTCGCTATTACTAGAAATGAACTAATAGATAATTGTCTCAAACTTTATGGAAACTTTACGTCGTGTCAAGCTGCAGTGAGACTCGACGTACAAAATACTCAAACCTTTGTATTCCGTGTAAGTATAGGCCTCTAAAATTTTTGTAAATTCTTTAACGAGATGAATGTCAAAACGTGTCAATAAAACTAACAACATTTTCAGCATAACCTTGTACGCGGCAACGTTGGTGGGTTAGCCTTAAGGGCTGACTCCAGAAGTTCTGCAACTTCCTTGAGAGGGTGGATACACAATAATCTCTTCTTCTTAAACCACGACTTACCGAGTCTTAAAGTAGAAGGTATTTTTTTTATCTTATTAAACGTTTGTTCCTATCCGTCATTTTGACCTTTGTGTTTGTTAGAAAGAGGAAAAATTTAACAGACGGTTTCTGAAGCTTAGTAAATGTAATTACTGACGATTGCTTTTTCTCTAGGTCGCCAATCATCACCCTACCAAGAGGTTACAATATATAGAAATTATTTCACTCGCAATAATGTCCAATTCAAGGATGTAATTGTACTGCGTCAAGTAGTATCCAATTTCACGTACAACTACGTCCATTCAAACACAGGCCAAAGGATTCTAGAGGTGGCTGGTTTTGATAAAGTTAGACTGCCTATTTACCAAACTACGTCTCATAACGGATTTTACAAGTAAGTACTTACATAACCTTATAAAGACTCGGTCACTAGTCAGGAGAGATGACAGATTCAAGATAAGGGTTTAAATTTTGACTTGCTGTGACGGGTCTATTTACTCGTAAATTGTTACCTGTTTAAATTGTTTAACATTACAAAATTTTAGTTTTCTGTCCAACTCTGTCCAAGTAATTTTATGTTTATTAAACGATGTTTTTAATATTTTGCACGTGGTTTCAGAAATTACGCATTAAGCCGCGAAGGTCGAGCGACAGTTGTAGCCGGCACCGCAGGGCAACATTATGTGGATAACATCTTCTTTAATCCCGACAACGATTATGAAATGATAACGGTTAATAGATCTATGTAAGTACACATCTTGATTTTAACTACTAAATTTTTTATCTGCATTGTGTTAAAGATAGTTTAAAAAACTAATATCAATATTACCTACATATCAAATTAAATATCATTGTAAAACTTCTGCATGATATTATTCTAAGCACTGGTTATCCCCATGATATCCCTTTAATTATAAAATTCTGATTTGCATGTTTCTGTTGCATGGCTGCGCCGGACCATAGCTTTGTTGACTATAATCCAAATGCGATAAGGTGAGTTTTGTAAAAAATCGGTTGTCTGTAAAGTCGGTTTACTGACGATAGTTGAAAGTGACAACGTCATAAGAAAATACTCATGGAATGGTTGCATTTTTCAAAAGAAAATTTTAATTTCACTGCACTTCATACTTGACGAAAACATGTAAATGTATTATTGTATAGCAGCTGTCCACGCGGACGCATCGCTCACTCAAGTAGGAGAGAGACAGATGTCGAACGCTGCCGAACGCGAAGGCCGATTGTGCCTCTTTGTCGCTCGTTCCGCGCTCTCGCTTGCACTTCAAGCCTTAAATGGAACGCCTCAGAGCGAGGTAACGCCGCATGAGTCATGTTTTTTCGTGCGTGCAGCCGGCTCCATCGAATTATAAGACGTTGTCACGTCAAAAATAAAAATAAATGATTATTTACCTACCAAGTTTATCATCAATCATCATCTACTACTCGTACCATTCGACAAATTGAATTCAAATTCATGTTTTTGTTTAAATAAATTATTTTGAACTACTAATGTTTGTTCCATTATTTTTTTAATCTAGGGTATAATTATTTAACTCATCTACATATCGCTGGCTCAATACTACAGGGTTCTATGTTGCATCTTCGGGGTAGTTAAATTTAGACTTAGTGTCACTATGACAATGTTCAAATTTCGATCCAATAAACGTGAAACGTAGAACCCTATAATATTGGGCCAACGATATATAAATTTGAATTAAAAATGATATCATTAGATATCCCATGCTTCAAACTTCGTTAACCGTGTATTAAATAAGCTAATGCCATCTAACTATTAACTATCATACATTTCCTGCCATGTGGCCCTTCTAACCGGATCTCATTTAAAGTGTAGCATTAACTGGCTGGTCAAGGTTCATTTTTGTTTGTATGCGGTTATGGGTGAATCTAAAAGGAGTGGGATTATACCATTAAGTTTTCTGCTTATCTTACAGTGCTCTGGAGCTCTGGCGAACTCGCATCGATGCCAAACATAACTATTGGAGCTATAACGAGACATTAGCCGTAGCCGGCCGAATTAGAGATCAGTCTGATAATCCTCTTTTACTTGAAGTGGACTACAGGCCTTATCACATGAACAATTTGACAGTGCTTGGAGGAGGCAAGTGCCCGCCTGGCTGGGATGCTGTCGCAGGAACGTGCTTTATGTATATCGGAGCACCAATGACGTTTTCTGATGCTAACAACTTTTGTTTGGTGAGTCATTTTAATAAATCCTGCACAGTTTAACGCACAAGTCGCAGAACTATGTAGTCACCATTAGATATATCGGATCGGCTAAGGTGGTCACAAATATCTGAACAACGCCCCTATTGTCACGGCGATAAAGTGCATGTTCAGAGTAGTTAGTGCCGTGGCCGCTCTGATATAGTTGATGGTGACTGTACAGTCGAGTTCTTAAATATCGATGCAATTTATTGGCCAAAAATACATATATGAGCACAACCTTATTTGTATGGATTTCAGGTCGTGTACACATAGTTTTGTACACTTAATCGCATCGATATTTTAGAACTCTATTACCTATACTTACATCCGGAAACAATACCATTACAAAAATAAATAAGAAAATTTGTTATTTAGAATTTCGGAATGGCAATTGTTTGCGTTAGAAAAGGTAATCATTATATTTGTATCGACATCGACGCATCTTTTTTTATATGCTGAGAGGAATAGTTTTTATGACATTTTTGAAAATTGTTTCACAAAAACTAATAATACTATAGTGGAGAAATTCTCAGTCATCAGGTGAGTCTCAGTAGGTAAGTTGATCAGAGCGATGGGCATGTATCCCAGAGTCGCGAGTTCGAGTCTCGCCTGAGGCAGTGGATTTTTCTACTTTTCCTTTATTTCTAAGCATTGTGGTATCGTTAGCAGTCGTTCTGCTTGATACAAAATTAATTGTAATAATACTATTCTTTCATTTCAGTCTGACAACGCGTCGCTCCCATATATGACTAGCAACTATGAAGCATTGTACAGGTTCATCCAAGGCCAGAACCAGTGGTCCCAATACGGGGATCGCGTTTGGGTGAAACACATAGACTATCTTACGCAATGCACTTCGTTCGCCATCTCCAGTGTAGAAGTCACCGACTGTAACCAGAAACATGCCTTTGTTTGTGAAATTGGTAAGTGCTCCTTTTAGCTAAGAATCAAAAAAAAAATGTTTTTTCTTATTATGGGACTGACCAGCGATCGGCCTGTTGGAAAGTGAAGACAGAGCCTAAGATGGAGCTCACCGGTTCAGCAATAGCGTATTCACTCTTGCTTTAAAGATACCGAGATCGTATTTGTCAGGGAATACAGATGGCGGGAGCGTATTTACAGAGTTACCGCACTTGTTTTTAAATAATTTTTGGTTTTACAGATCCAAAGATAACGATAGACCCCTTGGCCTGGAAGGGAGATATGTTGGCGGTGGCTTTTATTGGTGTTTTGGCATTAGTTGTGGTGTTGGTCGGTGCCGCCTTGGTCTGCTGGTATTCAAAATCTAAACACAGGTAAGAATGGTTCCACAAATTCGCTTAGTCAGATTACGTATTTTACATTAAAAGGAACTTCACGCTTTCAATGGTTTATTTTAAATTTCAGACATATTCAACGACTAGAACGCCGCAATTCAATCAGGCAGTCACTCCATTCCGTCAGATCCATTGGCAGCATCAACGGAGGTTTTCCAGATAATACTTATAGAAGAAAATTAACTCAAATGGTATGTTTATTTCTAGGTTTGTATTTTGACCAAGAAAACGTAGAAAAAAATTATTTGCACACAAAAAAAATTGCTTTCTATGGGACAGGTCGTCCCAGCCGATCAACCTTCCATACAAAACTTGTTTTTTGTTTGCGTGAAAAAAATTTTTTCATACACCTTGTAGAAAAAACGTCAACTTGGCTAAAACTAACCGATTTTTTTTTCAGAGTACTAGATCAACAGAAACTTTAACCAAAGGCTCCGATTATCGAAAGATGCTTGCTTCAACGACATCAGTGGAGTCAATGGAGAAGAGTCAGTTCAATTCTTCCATGGAAGACACTCAAAGCTATGATATATATGAAGCCCACAACCCAAACCCAAATATCATGCAACTTAAGCACAGTACATTTATGAAAAAACCTGCGTCACCAGAATATTCGGTTCCACAAAATAACAACCGTCCGTACGATTTGGCATACAAAAACGAAGGCTATAGAGACAATTCTAATGCAACCAGTGGTGCTCCATCAATGAACACAGTTACCACTGAAGAAATTCCTATACTACATCATCCCGGTGGTCTGCAATCTCCTCAAGATGATGACACGTTATCACCTACCAGTGATTCACAATACTTCACATCGGACACATTACCTTTGCGAGGGAAAACAGATACCTTAGATCTGAATAACGGGTTAGGACAGGAAGCCAAGTATAGTCCATATGGTGCTCCTAACTTTGGCACACAACCGAAGTTATCTTTTCTTATGGAGCTAAGATCGAGAATGCCAGAGCAACCCCAACCGGGCGCCATGCCAACGACTACGTTTGGACAAAGAAAACCTATTACTGGTAAGTTTTACACTATCTTCTTCTATCTATGACAAATTGCTAAAGAGATGAAATAAAAGAAAAACCGAGTGTTAAAGGAGAGATTAAATTTTATATTTTATTTAACGCTTTTAATTTTAGGAAATGATGTAGCTGGGCATTTACACTTAACTGTGTACCATTAACGACCGGTTAGCAATCGTCACTAAACTGACAGTCAATGTCAAATGCCATACATTTTGTCAGGAATGTGACGGT
This sequence comes from Pammene aurita, assembly GCA_947086415.1. Taxonomy (NCBI): domain Eukaryota; kingdom Metazoa; phylum Arthropoda; class Insecta; order Lepidoptera; family Tortricidae; genus Pammene; species Pammene aurita. Next base: position 16,630,933 of record OX352290.1, read on the forward strand.
TAGACGTTACTGGAATACGACTTAAGTCGTCCTTTAAAGTACAAGTGAAAATAAAAATGCCCCTTTACGCTTATTAACTTTGACAACCGGAGAACTTATCAATAAATTAAAACCCGATCTATTACAGAGGACCTTTACATATCAAAACTGTATATAATTTTCTAATTTTTCTTCATTTACCTTCAGATCACCAGCAATATTACGAAGATAATCTACCGAGCCCACCGCACCCGCCAGTGTACACTCCAGACTTCTCCGATCATATTCCGAGCTACGATTCGAGCCCTCAAGATTTATCTAGAGAGTTCGATACCTCGCCAACACCAGGCTTAGTCGGAAGGTCTAAATCTGAAGCGTTATTAGAAACCAATTTTGAATTCGACGATAACACAGAGTCTAGTTCTTTACCTATAACTGAAGCAAGCAGAACGTATAGTCAACCCTTGGAGACTGCTATGTAATATAAAGTACGTGATTGTGTTTTTACATAATTTACGAGGCGGCTGGGTGAATAATTTTTACAATATGGTATTTATTTAATACCTGTAAAGAAAACCACAGCCATTTAGGACCTTTAAGGTGTTACTTTAATAGCAAATGATGTGATAAGTCAGAAGCGAAGTAATACATCAGGTAGAACACCGTTGACGATGAAATAGGTGATATGAGCAAGTAGCAATGAAAAAAGACTGAATGGAATGTCTTGGATTACCTAATGTTTTCATGCATTTTTAACATTTTTTTACTATTTTATTTTAGTATTGATCAATTCATAAAAAATATATATCTACCTAATGTAGCAGAAGTGCCTTACGAAACGTGTTATTGTATTATTATAAATTTTATTTCTAATTTTATAGTATTAGATACTATTTCTAATTTTATAAATTTACCAGAAGTGCACGATCTCAATTAATGAACTACTACTTATATGTAACGAAATACTATATCATTTGGTTGCATTCGATAATATGTGATAGAAAATAATCCTTAATATGCCCGATAATAAGATGTCTAATCTAGTTTTGTTTTTCTAAATTTTCCGATAAACAAAACATTTATACTTAGTTATAAATGTACACTATACTGTACTGTTATAGATAATTTGCAATGACATCAAGACGTAGAAAACGTAAATACTGTGTCTTACTATAAGTAGGTAATTAATATCTTTATTTTTAGTTAGTACACTATATCTTAAGGTTTGTCCGTCCCTACGTTATAAGTAGGTAGGTATAATAGGATATTATGATAACATGACTGACAATATCAATTCCATTAATAAGTAGTCATAAAGTCTTTCCATAATTTTATACTTTTTTTCTTACATAATTTTTCCTTTGTTCTTATTCTTACTGTTCTCAATTTATATTTCACAGCATCACTCACTCCCTTTATGTATCTACCTATTCTAGGCTATAGGTACTATTAAAATAGGTACTTACTTCATATAAGTACCTTGAATAAACTAAGTTCTTTAATATGTAATTTACTGTATATTAATTATACAAAAATCAAAAACATTTATAAATTGATATGCTTTAATTGTAAATTGTACAAAACTATGATGACAAATTGGTAAATAGATATGAAAAAAAAAAAGAAAAACCGAGTGTTAAAGGAGAGATTAAATTTTATATTTTATTTAACGCTTTTCATTTTATGAAATGATGTAAGTAGCTGGGCAATTTTACTTAACTGTGTACCTTTAACGACCGGTTAGCAATCGTCACAAAACTGACGGTCAATGTCAAATGCCATACATTTTGTCAGGAATGTGACGGTTAGACGTTACTGAAACACGACTTAAGCCGTGCTTTAAAGTAGGTACAAGTTAAAAATAATGATGCCCAGCTACCTACTACCCAGTTACGTTTATGTATTTTCATCGATTATTCGAAGATGGACTTTAAAGAGATGATTTTGAATTATATAATTTTAAAAACATTCATTTGGCTTTGATTTTTTTTATATTTTATAGCTTAAGTATATTTTTTCTGTGGTGGTGTGGTGAAAATGTTTGTATTAACGTATGCGGAATGAAATCTGGACAAAGTTTTGAAGACGTAAAAAGTAAGTAAAGAAATAAACTCAAATTGTATATAAATGCCAATTGAAAGCTTATACATCAGTTAATTAATCCCGTACTTTTATTGGGCATTGGATTCTTTATCTTAAAATTATGGTTAATCGAGGAGAACAGCGTCGCGAAACAGTATGTAATTTCTACAGTATTAATTCCCTATAACTGAAAGCGAAGACCGTGGAAAATTTTTGCGTCCTTTTTCTTTACTAAAATTGCCACAAGAAAGCCTGGTTCAGGGAAACATTCCAGCATTAGCCAGTTTGCTGAGAGAGATCGATTAAAGAAAATGACAGCCCGCTGAGTCACAAAATCTTATAGAGAACTCAGGAATGCATTCAAATGTGGCAGTAAAACTGTTTTAAAATATCTTGAAGACATAGGTATCAGTTAACAATTAAGAAAAGTTACGCCCATCGTCTCCAAAAATTAAAAAAAATAACCGAAAATACGGCCACGTGGTTTGGTCAAAAAATGTAAATGAAGGTGTTTTTTCATTCTTGGATTTTTTTAATGACTAATATTATGTTGTTTAAAATGGAAATTCGTGGCAAGGTAACTATTATTTTGAGAACACCAATAATCTTACGGTCAAGAATGTGAAAAATGTCAAGTATACGAAGCTTCCTTAAAAAGTTATCCGATGGAAGATAAATTTAGATCTTTAAAAATCTGTACATTGTTGTCGACAGCGATGGACATAAAGTACCACAACTTTCGTTTGAAACCTCGCATTGGAGTAAACTTACTCTGGCGTTTAATGTGATTAAATACATTATTAAAAACCATGAAAGATTATAAAAATAACTATGTTATATTTATTTTATAAGAAATTGAATGTTGTCCAGATTTCATTCCGCATACGTTATACTCGGCAGCAAAGTTCAACCTCTCTTGGCTCGAGAACCTCGTACGCTCAAGATTCCATTTTTGGAAAGAATAAATTGATATGTAAAAGTGTATAATAAAATTAATAAATAACTATTGTTACCCTACATCGCTTTTTGAAAGGAAACAAAGAAACCGATTAAATTATGAAAGCTAGTTACGGCAACGCTGGTCGCGGAGACATCTATAGGCGACCCTTATCAGACAAGTCGTTCCTGGAGCTAGGGTAAGAATCTAAAAAATGAGGAAGCTTCAAACTAAGCAGTAAACCGAATAAGTATTCTACTAAAGCAGAAGCTAAAATTAGTTTCAGTTTTGACCATCGAATCAAAGTCGAACATCATCAAGTACCAGTACTTAATGGTGGTCCACACTGCAGTTATATGCTATGCTACAAATGGTATTTTAATTTTGACCCTTTTATGTTTTCCTGTTTTATAATCTCACAAAAAATACGCAAACGAAACGCACATACTGTGGAATGGAATAGGAAATTGACAGCTGATTACTGACAACCGCTGACAAGTGAAGTGACAGTGACACTTGCTCTCGGCTCGCTCGAGGGAGAGTCAGGGAGAGTTCGACTTTTATCGTGCTGTGCAAATTCATGCGCATTGGTCGATTAATAAATTTCGGTCTTAATTGCATTTATTTTATAACAAAAAAGTGGTAAACAAAATTATGTTTTCCTTGTTCAGGTAGAAACCTTTAATCTTTTGTTTATTTTTTGTGTCATTAAAACGGGGATACTGTAACAAACAAGGACATTAGAATGATCGTTAACAATAGAAGTGGATATAGCTTTCTTTATTATAGTTAAGTATCCATGAATAAATGGTGGTAACAAGTTCGACAAGCATGGAAGTGGAAGAGATCGGATCGATAAACAATGAGCCTGTGGATGCGATTGAAAACGAAAATGAAGAGGAAGTTATTGATGACTCAGAGGAGCGCGAGCTGGTGACGGACTCGTGCTCAACAAAGGTGCTGGACACCTCGGAGCAACCTCGCGACAGCTATTGGATTGTTTATTTACTTTTTTATTTATTTGGCATCACTTCTCTTGTGTCATGGAATTTCCTGATTACTGCTAATGATGTGAGTATGGTATTTTACTATCCATGTTTTTTAATAGGATAAATTAATTGCTTGTAAACGTGCAGTTTACAAGCAATTATGCTTGTAAAAGTGACCTTCCTTCAAGCTTAATTACAGTATAATTTATTATTTCATTATCTATAAAGCAAGACCAAGATAAAGCTAGTGGCTTCTGTTTTTATTGTAGAAATCTGTCTTGACTATTTTTTATATCCTATTGCATAATATTGTTGTTAAGCAATAATATACAGGTAATCGATCAGAGTCCAGAATATTTGTGGCACTTTTAAACTGTCAAAGTTTTCATTTTATCAACTTTAAATTTGGATATTATAAACTGAAAAATAAAGTGTTATCTCAATATTTTGGGACAATAGAAGAATATTATATTGATGATAAAAAAAAATTAACTACTTTAAATGCTCCTTCGGTATCTGCCGAGATGCTAATGTAGAAAAAACAGCTGTGAATATACCTATATTTGAGAACTGATTACATTTGGATTACTCATATATTGTTTACTAGTAAATTTAAAATTCACATCTCCATTTTAAACTTTCAACTAGGTACCTTATCTGGAACAGGTCCCTCTTTAGAGATAAAACCACCTATTGTTTACCTCTACATATAATTAACTTTTAATTTACTATAAGAACAGTTTGTAAATGTATTGTATCAATATGATGTAGGATCAGAAGTTGATATATAAGATACAAGTACTCAATTTGGAACTTTAAAAGTGTCACAAAAATTCCGGACCCCGGCAATGATAATTATCAATATCATAGATTTCTTTTTTCAGTACTGGATGTATAAATTTCGAGATGTGTCTCCAGTTAATTCCACCCAGTTGGAATTACCACTAGTTCGGAAAACTCAGTTTCAAGCAGAGTTTACATCCTACCTCAATGTGGCGGCTTCTATACCTAATTTAATATTTCTTGTATTAAATTCGCTCTATGGGCATTTGTAAGTATGTTCACTTATTATTGTACTATTCAAAAAATAAATTATGGAAAAGTAGAAAAATCCACTGCCACAGAATAACTAATAGTACTACCGTACAGAAAATTCACTCCTTCACAAAAGTCAGATTTAGGTATAAAATTATACCTATACTCGCCGCCTGCAAGCAAAATTTAAACTTATAATATAATCGCGCACGAACCTGAATCTTCTTTGCCTGCCGCAGTTTTATGACCGAGCTGTGAGCGTCGGCACGGGGCTGTAACGTAACAAGTTTTTGTACCTATACCTACTGATTTATTATTTTTAAGATACATATGTAGGAATTACAAACGTTGATTCTGTAAACATGAAATTTTTATAGAGATTATGTCTGATTCTCACGGAAGTAGGTATGCCACAGCCGTATTCCTTTCAAAATATGTCGGTCATTTCCTAATATTGTTTCTGGGCAACCAATTTTCAATAAATTAAGGATGTTTATTTTAACTATTACTATTTAAGTAAGGACTTCGGGACCTTTCAATATCGTCCGGAATTTAAAAATGTTATATATGCTTCCTTGTTCTTCCGTTTATACAAACATCCGTAAATACATCTTTTATAAGGATTAGATCGAGATTTAGGTTTCGAAGTCATTGTGTATTTTCAATTTTGCGCGAGCGCTTCGTGACACGACTATCGTGCGAGCCGCGCGGCAGCCCGCTGCCATACGCCTGCCCGGGAGGCGCGCCGGCCAATTGTACCTAAACTGCGTAGTGACACCCCCCTGCCACTGCCTGGCTTTTTCTGTTTCCTTTATTTCTAATAAATATTGCAATCATGCATATTAATACTGTTAATAGTAGTAGGTATACAAAAGTGTGTAGGTACTTAATTAATATTCAGTGATCAGATTGGTTTTATTTATCTATAGATAGTGCTTTATTTAGCTACTTATAAATAAAAGCAGGAAGGTAAGAACCTAGGAACTATATAAAATCTCAATGTCAAAAAGGTTACTAAGAGTCTTAGATATAATTACAATGAATTGTTGCAGGGTATCGGTGAAGAGCAGACTTCAAGGATCTCTGCTGATGATTACACTGTCGTTTCTGGTGACCACCGCTTTTGTCCAAGTGGACACGGACGAATGGCAGAACACATTCTTCATTGTCACAATGGTGACTGTGGTAATCATGAGTGGTAAGGGATTTTAATACATATGTGACACTTTTTCGGTAAGGGTAACATTTGGCGGCTGGTGCTTACGCATTGTTGCTCGTACGTACGACTTAAGCGCCCTCGGCCAAATGGTACCTTTTCCAAAAATTTGTCACATGATATCATTTCATGACCAAATATTTTTCTAAACAAACATGTCTTAGTTAAACTAAATTAGTATGTATTTTAGTTTGATGATTTAGGTTTCTAAGATACAGAGCGACCTTAATATACAGCAATTGGTTAAGAAAGTATCAATAAATATTAAGAAACAAATGAGCATCTACTGAACAGTCAAAGGCCTCACATGAATCAGTATTTGCTCTAACCTTTGGCCTCCAACGATCTGCATTTATCTAGGTCAATATTGCAAATGAACTAAGTCACTGAATGGTGCATCCGATCCATCGTTTTTCGTTTCTACAACATTACTGTTTAATTTTTTGTACTAAGCAGTTTTTTTATTCTTTCGCCGCCAAAAAAAATAATGGTGAGGATGCACGCCCACGCCAAACACTGCAATAGAAGCGCATTATTAAGCCTTTATAAGGCAGAGGGAATATATTTCCCACCATTATTTGAACTTTATTTCATAGTGATAGGGTTCAATTTCGCCTAATTTCTGACATTATTTTGCCTTATAAAATGAACCTTCTCGCATTTCATTAAGGTTTACTACAGCATGCAAATATAAAAGTCGGTGGCCGGTGAGTGGCAACAGTGACGAACTGGAGTAAACGTCATTGGCGGCGAAAGGGTTAACTTTGACGTTGTTTTTAGCTATTTTAGGCAGTCACAGATAGGTTTTATTTTTATATTTTGTTTCGGAAATTTAACTGGTCTTACGTTTCAGCTGCCAGTGCCATATTCATCGGCGGACTAGTAGGCATCGCGAGCCGCTTCTCAAAAGAGTACATGGCTGCAGTAGTCAGTGGCCAATCACTCGGCGGGATCATCGCTGCCGTCGCCCAAATCATATCCCTGGCTTTCAAAATATCCCCGCTACACAGCGCCCTAATATACTTCATCATAGCTGACATAATGCTGGTCACATCCTTGATATCCTACATAATGCTGTACAAGATTGACTTCTTTACACACTATATTCTGAGGGGCTCTGGCGGTATAGCTGCTAATAGACACAGAGAAGTGTCCATGTTAGTCGTCATGAAGAAAATCTGGGTGTATGCGTTTAGTATTTTTGCTGTTTTCGCGATCAGCATGGCCGTGTATCCCGCTGTCACTGTGCTGGTTGAGTCTCATCCTACGACTCAAGGAACCGATTGGAACAGTGAGTTTTTTTTTTTAATACTACGACGGTGGCAAACAAGCATACGGCCTGCCTGATGCCTGTAACTCGACAGGAGTCACATGCGCGTTGCCGACCCTTTACAAAAAGGAGGATTCACTGTGTTGACGGCTAAAGGAACAAGAGGGTCCCTCATCGTCAACACACTGGGTCCTCTTTGAGCTCTTTGGCAACCTTACTCACCAGCAGGAACACAACACTATGAGTAGGGTCTAGTGCTATTTGGCTGTGGTTTTCTGTAAGGTGGAGGTACTTCCCCAGTCGGGCTCTGCTCCAGATTTGAGCGAGATGACATTCACTGAACGTGCCCTACCACACTAAGCGACACATTCGAAGTGCCCATACCTCTCTTTTTGGCATAGTCTAAGGACATACCCAAGTCCAGACGTAGTTTAAGGACATACCCCGGGTCCAAAACATTAGTACATTTCAATCAGAATTGTTTACTTTCAATCAATCTAAGATCCTCCGAGTTTTGATCTCGAACACGAATACCGAAACAGATTCAGTAAATAAAAGTATGTACCTAAAATATGAGCTGATAATTTTTTTTTGTTTGGTAGGACATTATTTATTGTGTAGTAATTTGTGTTTTGTATTTCAGAGATATACTTCGTGCCAGTAGTTAATTACCTAATCTTCAATTGCGGAGACTACTCAGGACGTTTGGTAGCTGGATTCCTGCTTCGTGTAAGTATCTAATCAAGCAGTTACGATATATTCACGTTACCATTACTTTAAATTCTAATGCTAGTTTTTTTGTTAATCGCATGCTGTGATTGCCTGTAAGTGGGGGATCAATTGTATATTATTTCAATCTTTATATTTAAATGTTTGTTGTAGCTATCTCCTCTTGGTAATCCAAATAAACAAATAAACCATGTTTGGATTCCAAATATTACATCGTTAGTAAACCTAATAATGTTATGTTACATACAAATTAGTATAGGTCGGAAACGAATTCCAGAAAAAATCATGAGACATTTACCCCCTTATTCATAAACGTATCTCAGGCCTCAATTAGTTAATTTATGCTTTGTGTGTTTCTAACAAACGTAACGGTCAAAGTTACAGATAAGGACAAAACATAAATTAACTAATCAAGGCCTGAGATACGTTTATGAATAAGGATATTAGTCTCTAAATATAAACTTAATAAAAACTTTTCGTTTTCTCGTGAGTACATTGTATATCTTTACGTTATTTTACAATAAAAAACATTTTTCAGCCCCTGAACCAATGGATTATAGGAGCCGCCAGCATACTCCGTATTTTCGGCGTCCCAATGCTGATGTTATGCAACGCGCAGCCGCGACCGCACCATCTCCCGGTCATATTCGAGTGGGACTACGAGTACATCATGATCATGATCGTGTTCGCGTTTAGCAACGGCTATCTGACCAACATCGTCATGATCAACTCTACCAGGTAAGATTATTAATCGTTTCAGCCTTTCACTTAGAAGCCACAAGGTTTTAGTATCAATGCTGATGCTATGCAACGTGTAGCCGCGGCCGTACCATATCCCGGTCATCTTAGAGTGGGACTACGACTACACCATGATCATGATCGTGTTCGCGTTTAGCAACGGCTATCTGACCAACATCGTCATGATCAACTCTACCAGGTAAGATTATTAATCGGTTCAGCCTTTCACTTAGAAGCCACAAGGTTCTAGTATCAATGGTGATGCTATGCAACGTGCAGCCGCAACCGTACCATATCCCGGTCATATTCGAGTGGGACTACGACTACACCATGATCATGATCGTGTTCGCGTTTAGCAACGGCTATCTGACCAACATCGTAATGATCAACTCTACCAGGTAAGATTATAAATCGTTTCAGCCTTTCACTTAGAAGCCACAAGGTTCTAGTATCAATGCTGATGCTATGCAACGTGCAGCCGCGGCCGTACCATATCCCGGTCATCTTCGAGTGGGACTACGAGACGAGTACGTCTTCGGACGTCCATCGACACGCTGGAGTAACGTCGTTGAGCTACATCGTAGAAACAGAACGGTTAATTAATTATATTCAAATGTCTTTGATTGATTAGCATACATTAGTGTCCGACCGAAACATGTTTTTTTGCCGAAACCGAAACAGAAGGTTCGGCTCTGAATCCAGTTTTGGCCGAAACCGAAACTTTGATGGACATTATTAAATCGTACAAATTTCAGCTGCATGTTGATATATGGTAAAAAAAATTGAAATTTAGTAACATGTATGGAGCGCCCCCACTAAAAATATTTTTTTCTGCAATTTAACTACATACCTAAATAGCGGCATACACCTTTTATTTTAATTTTATTAAGATACATTTTATAGTTTCCGAGTAAAATGGCTGTGACTGACGGACGGACGGACGGACAGACGGACATGACGAAACTATATGGGTTCCGTTTTTGCCATTTTGGCAGATTAAGTACAAGGCTGAAAGTTCCAGCGCGGCCGAACCCGTTTTTGGCCGAAACCGAACCTTGGGCCGAAACACGTTTTTTTTTACCGAAACTAGCCGAAACCGAAACTTCGGTCGGACACTAGCATACATACTACTGTAGTTATAGGTATCGCCACGGGAGTTGAGGTGAATGATTTTGATTACACACGGCTACATTACCTACTGATTGCAAAAAGTCAATTAATGAACTGAATTAATTAAGTGAATGTAAATGTAATTAAAAGCACGATATATTTTCGAAAATAACACAGGACAAACAAGATACCAATATCAAACCTTTATTAAGAGGCTGACAACACCCGATGACCTTCAAATTGACTTTACTCAAACAGTGTTTTAGCTGTAACTCCTTGTTTTGAGAAAGTAAAAAAAATATATGTTATTATTCGTTATATTTGTTAGAACTTCGTTGATTCCGATACACGATTGGACGAAATCGGCTCGATAGAAAATAATTCCAAAGTTACATCTTAAAATTTGCTTGGAACAGTCGTATGTCTTTAGTTTCTTGACTTATACGTCTCTGTAACTAAGGACAAAATTCCACCGCATTAATACTAAAAACTTCGTTGTTTTATATTACTCAAAGAATGCGTAGTTTTTTTTAAATTCATCATTTTGAAAAAATTGAAATAGCTCCCCTACTAATCGTAACACAGTGTTTCTCTTTCACTCGCGCTGAAAAAGATAGGGAGGGAATTTAGCTGTTGTCAGCCCCTTAATTATTTAAATACCTCTTCATTTAAATAAAACTGATTGAAACAGAAAATGTTGCAAATGTCTATTCTATATAAATAATCTATTTTATATAAATAAGATATATTATCCTAAAAAAATCTTAAAGTAATACCTAAAAGGAACTATGTCAATCTTGCAGATCACTGTTGATCTTGCTATCAAATCAAATCACTTATTCATAAACATAGGTTATAGATCTAATTTTTATTATATTTTATTTATTAGGTCTGCCAACAGCGGTTACAATATCACATCGATACATATTGTAGAAAATTTTGTTCTTAAGCTTATTGCACAGCTAATTAGAGGCAAACACCACATGCATGAACTTAACGTTAACATAACATTAAGTAGAGTGTAAACAGATAACGTTGTATTACGAAATTAAAATTAAAACTAATAATATAATTTTACCCATTGAAAAAAAAGCCAAAAACCTAGGGATTCAGTCCTGGGTGTTAGTCCGAAATCTGATGAAAGAGTCAAAATTAATGTCAGCACTGGCACACTTTTCATTTCGTAATCTGCTTAGACGGGGAACTGGTGAATTGTTTTTTCTATCTAATACAAATTATGTTTCTCTATTTGCTTGCCCTTTTGGGCACACGAAGAACAAGTAGATGGAGCATGCACGTACGGAAAAAAACAGTGATTTTAAAATCCCGATGTCATTAGGTACATACATGTTGTTGCGTGCGTGACCTCAATTCTCTAAGTACCTACCTACCCACTTTGTTCCGAATTCAATAGGTATGACTCTTACTCGCTTTCACCGAAAGTCAGCACGTGTTCAGATACGAGTATCCTATCGTGTAAATGTAAACAAAAGATGATAATTGGCATGTCTCATATTTATGATGCAGTACCGATAACCCGGAGTGCACTGTGACACATCCTTGTTAGGTCAACATGCACTCCTATTATCTATGCGAGATGTTTTGTTTTGCTTTATAAGTAGTTTTCATAATACCTACTTGGAGTAGATACACTATTCAGTTCAGTAGAGTGTCATTTTCCGTGTCGCCTTCCTTAATACAGGCTGATTCAGAAGATGTGCGCAGGATGCCAGGATCAAGCTTTTACACACAGCTAACGTTGAATCGTCTACTAAGGACCGTGCCAGAATAAAAGTGGACAGCAAAGAAGGTGTATAACTTTTATTCTAAGTAATATTTAAACATAAAACAGAAAATAAACTGAACTTTAAGGTCCTCTCCACAAACTATTTTTACGAATTCACCGAATACTGCTTATTTTGCCTGCAGTCTAACTTTTTGTTTAATATTCTTCATCAGGTTTTGGACGAACAGGTCTGTCAATTTTTCTGACGCCCTATTCCACTTTTTCTTGAAGTCTGACTGATGTTGCAGCTTTGACACTTTTTTGTAGATGCCGCTTCATTATAGCCCAGTATCTTTAAATAGGCCGGACTTCAGGGCAGTTAGGTGGGTTCATGTCTTTTTGAACTACGTCGACCTTGTTGGCTTTATACCATTCTAGAGTGGCTTTAGAATAATGGCAAGACGCCAAGTCTGGCCAAAACAAAGTAGGTATCCTGTGCTTTCTGATGAAGGGCAGCAGCCTTTTCTGCCAGCACTCTTTGCGATACAATTCAGCATTTAAGTTTTCTGTGGTAAAGAAAACTTTTGATCGCATCCCACGTTGACAAATTGCCTGCCAAATTAATATCTTCTTGCCGAATCTTTCAACATAGATCGCCTTATCCTTTTGGTTGACCTTTTTACTAGCAGGTTCAGTAATAAACTGGGGTCCGGGTAAGGTTTTGAAATCAAATTTACAGTACGTTTCGTCGTTCATTATTATGCAAATCCTTTTTTTGGTTAGTACTTGATCGTAGAGTTTTCTAGTGCGTTTTCGAACGGCTGCCGTCTGCTTATCGTCCCGTTTGGGCTGTTTTTGTTTTATATATGTTTTTAGGTTGCATCTAAGTTTGATTCGCTGAATTGTTGAGGGCGACGTAAGGGCTTTTTTTGCGGCATCTCGTACGGAAAGGGACGGTTTTTGTTGAAACATCTGCATCACTTTCTTCTCCAGTGCCAAGTCCCACATTCCTCGCTTTCTGCCAGACTTAGGTAGGACTTGCAAAACGGTAGTTTAGCCAAACTTTTTTATTAATTTGTGCACACCTGACGGACTAACTTTGTACTTTTTAGCCAGTTTTCTGAACGACATGCCTTTTATTTTGCACCAGTCGTCCAAAATTTTATTTCGATCATCTAAGGTTATTCGTCCCATCTTGACAATACGTTAGAACTTAATGTGGTTTTTGTCACTTTCATAAAATACACTATATTATATAATAAAAGACCGAAAAGTTTTACTCTTCGACGCAGGATGAAGGTTTTTTATGATCATAAAGTTGTCTACTAACATTTTGGCACAGTCCTTATGTTTAAATGAACCACTGGCGCCTTTTTTTCTTTTCTTAGGGTTCCGTAGTCAACTAGGAACCCTTACAATGTCGCCATGTGCATCTGTCCGCGGCTTAGCTAAGTGATTGTTAGCATTAGAAAGCTGAAATTTGGTATAGGTATTAATCACGCCGACAAAATAGTTAAGTATTTACAATGTATATGCTCTGTAAGTGCTCTTTTATATAGGTCCACATATGCATAAAAAGTGCTTATTTTCCGCACGCGTGTGGAAAAGGAGTTTTTTAACTTTTCAAATATCGAGTCATTCGAGTCCAATCCGAGCTGTTGATTCCTAACGAAATCTGAGACCTCTGCTTTGGTACCTTGATTTTAAACAAATTATCAAATATATCTCAGATAAAGTAAACATGGTCTGAAATAATTATTATTTGTATTAAATCAGAATAAATAATGTATTTTCCGCAAAGTTTTAAACTAAAATATTGTTGCATCTCTTAGTGTAATTTGGATGAACAACGCGCATACCCGCTTTCCGTTGTCCGGTATATTTTAGCATCACTTTCTGAGAGGCATTTTGTATTACTAAATGTTTTTTTGTTAAGTACTTGTGTACTAGTGTGTCTCGTGTTTTAATTTAAGTAACAATAAAACAAATAGGGTACATCGCCAATTACTAGCCACCCCCCAATTACTGGCCACATTATACTAAAATGATTAAGTTAAGAATTCTATAATATATCCCCACACTTCAAGTAAACCACCTGATAACAGCACTATCTCAAGTAATTAATCAAGTATTATATCCTTCGATTAACGTAAGAGTTCACAATAAAATGAGTTTGACTTTGACGAGCAATCGAACTGGCTAGTTGCTTATTTTTTCTATTAGCGTACATGCATTTCAAATTACGAATATCTGTTATAAATTTGACTAATGGCGTTACCTATGTCATTGTAGTAAATGTGATCACAAAAGGTAAGAGAATAATCTTTTCATTGTTAATTTACCTATGTTAATATTTTATTTTGTTGGATACCTACGTGTCTATTATAATTAAAATTAAAAACATAGTGGCCAGTAATTGAAAAAAAGTGGCTAGTATTGTAAATAGTGGCTAGTAACTAGGTTAAAAGTAAAGTCCGATAAAAAAAATACATGTTTCAGGAAATAAATAAATTATCGTCTAGTAAACACTTGTTATAATTATTCAACATTCACTTCTTCCCTTAAAAATCATAATAGGTATGAGCGATATCACTTTACAGGGAATCACAATACACATTCTAAGCAAGCCAGGTAGTAAAATGGCCAGTAATTAGCAATTTACCCTACAAGGTTTATAAAACAATAAAAGTAACGGGTTAATTTGTCTTTAGACGACAAGAATGAATAAATAACGGGTTATTTATTTACATATTTTCGTTATCTAACGACAAAATGAACGAACTTTTTTACACACTTTTATGGGCTCTTGATGAGTTAGTTAATTATTGGAACAGTTGTGTCTAAACTAAATTACTACTATTATTAATATATTGCTTATTTAATTATAAGAGATATAACTTGTATGGCTCATATATAAACTGAAGAACATAAATTGCCTAGTAACACTGACCGAGATCTATTTTTACCCGTGTCTGGGTCTTTTTTATTTTATATGGGATGGAAATGGGTTCGTCTGTCCGCACCTTTCTAAAACCAACACCAACACACAGTACCGTAATAATCAGTTGACTATTCAAAAGTTTTAAGTGAAATCATCAAACGGTACCAATTTGTCGCTTCTAACCTTAACCTTTACATTAGTTTACATCAACGATATCGTCACGTTGGATAAAATAAAAGCTTTTGCTTGCAACTCCATACATTTTGGTCCCCTGCTTTACCGTGACCGTAATGCCGACGTCCACGGTTAATTATAACAATTAATAACTATGTATAACGTTTATTTTCAGAGTGGTAGAACTACACGAGCGAGAGAAGGCCACGTCCGTGGTAGCCACGATGCTGAGCATCGGGCTGACCGTGGGCGCTGCCGTGGGCATGCTGCTTGTACACTTATTGTAGACACATGCCCACATTTAGCCCGCGAGGCCTTTACGGGCACCGCCGAAAATATACTACAAACTAATAGGAAAGTGTTGCTGAATAAGAAATTAGGCAACACGCAGCTTAGTACGTAAGCAATTAATTTACCTTAGGCGCTCCTGTTTTTGTTGACAAATAGATGTCAGTAAAAAAGTAAAATAGACACTTACATAACTAAAATATCTATCAAAAGAGATTGAAAGTATGTAAGTAGCGAAATTCGACGTCTAATATACGTTTACACTTTTGTATTTTGTTCCTTTTTAATAAAGTGTAAAAGTGTATTAGTGCTTAATGTCGACTGTACGTAACAAAAACAGATGCCTATATTGTTACTTTGTTTTAATATTGGATAACAAAGTACGTAGAAACGTACACAATTTTAGATTGTTGCCGAATTGGATTTTAACATGAGGTTTGAGATTTTGTTTTTACAGTTTATTTCATCTTACTATTAGTTTTGTGGAAATAAGCATATTAAGCGTGTCTGCTATACTGATAATGTTAAAAGATTGTCGCTTGAGTTAAGTTTGTCAAGGGATTAGGAAAGAGATGTATGAGTAAGCTAATATTTGGCTAGATAATAAATCTGAGTCATGTCTCGAAGCACGTTATGACTATTGTGTTGTTGACTTCATAAAAGATGATAAGGAAAGTGCAACCTACCTAATTAATACGTAGCATAGCTAAAGTAAGAGTATAACATTCGTTGTTTTTCTTTTAGTTTCAATACTAGAAAGGAACTAAGTCGACCTGAATTGAGTATGCATACCTTTACCTATGCGTATTTATTATTATGTTTATGGACTAACGTTTTTTAAATGTCCACGTACCTCCAAATTGTTACCAAATTAAAAAATACCGTCATAAGTATGTATATGTTTAATGTTTGTTCTAACGTCGACGTGTATTGTATCGAAGTGATATTTGTTGATAAATTGTCTCTTATAAACAGAGATCGGACGGATGGTCGCCATTGTATGACGCTTTCGGAAATCTAACCTAATATCAACACGGTGACGGCAACCATTCCGATCTCTGCCTATTCGTGAGTAGTTTAGTAGTGACATTTTAATGTGATTTAAATTATTAAACTGATTTTATTCAACTGAGATAATATGAAATTTAACTTATTTAATTGATGTTTGATTGTAAGGTGCTGTTTTAGGAGTTCTCGTGAAAAACCTACGTATATTATTAAAGCCACTGTTTTTATATTGTTTCACTGCCTGTAAACCACAATTTTAATTTGAAAATCTGATCTTGATGAGATATTTCAATATAGGTATAGTACCATGCACACTGATACACCAGTGCAGTACTCGTAAGTGCGAGATGCATTGAGAGTAATGTTTTAACATTCGATATCATACCAGATAGAGATCAGAATTGTAAGATTTAAATGTTGCTCTTTCAGTTTTTAAAGTGTACTTACTAATGCTCAATGTAAACATTCCTAAATGATTTAACTTTATTTTAACTCTTGACAACTGCTTTGTACCAAAGTTTTGTTAACTCTGTTTGGTAATTCAGTTATTCTGGCCAATTAAAATATATCAACCCGAATTATCATATGCTTAACGTGTAATAGATCTCAAGTAGTATAGTATAGGTATTCAATTTAAACTAATACGGTAATTTGTAAAAATGTAGATAATTTAACTGTAATAGATGAACTATGCACATACATTATTATAATAGATATTTCTGGACATTCATATTGTTTTATAAGTAATTGAATTGTGTTTGTACCTGATATTAGGTATTGTTTTACTTTTTTATATTGTTAATTAATCGCTCATTTATCAATTAGGTTCTTCGCATAATATTTCTACTTCTTATAAAAATGTTTTTCTTTTATTTTGATTGTGATTTTTGTAACTATTTTACGATACATTAGAAAACGATTTATTTCGAGTTAGAGATCTTTGTCTTATCGAGGTTTCAATCAATAACATTTACATTATTAAATATTTACATATTATTTGTAAGCATCAAACTGTGTGCTGCTTTATCAGCTATACAGAATTCATCATTATTGGCTGGTCATGTAAACAAACATGTGTCAATACAGACATCATAATGTCAGTTAATTTTGAGGTTATTTGTTCGTTACTTCGATTATTGAAGAAAAAGTTATTAGAAATTATATTTTTCAGTAATTATAATTGAATTCAATACTTTGTAAGTTTCTTTAAGTATACAAAAAGCATTTGAAGTGCTAATCCCAGACAAAAGTGTGATAATGTCTTTGAGAAGTGTTTGTTTACATGATAAGACAACAAAGAATGAATTTACTTTACTTATCAATGTGAAATAAATTATTTTGCGATATATTTCACAAATTAGGAAATTAACATATGTATAGGTAAACTATTATATTATCATTGCTTGTTATTGTATTAAATTGTGTCTTGTACTTTATTTTTCTATATATTTTACTGTGATTATCATGTTTCAATTGACATTATAATTATATTGTTTATGTGAAGAATTTCGTTTTTTTTTTGTTTTCCTACAGTTCGATGGATGGATTTATAATTAATGAATACACAGTTATTCATCAGTCAGTCCCATTTTAATAAGTTATGTCATGTAAAAGTTAACATTCAATTTTAAGCACACATTTAAATGAGAATGGTAAAATATACATATAAAAAAACTATGAATAAATCTTAACGTACGCGATTCATAACAATAAAAACATGAAATATAATATCCTGGCACCATTACAACCAAAGAGTTATTCTTTGTAGAAAAGTTGTTTACTTGAAAATATTGTGCTATGAATATGTTATTTGAAATACAAGGTGTAATAAAAATGCTGGTGACCCTTTTACGGGCATAATTGGTAACGTATTAAAATTATTGAAAAAGTGAAGAAGAAAAAAAGTCGCGCGAAAAAAAAAATGGTTTGTATGGAGGCCAGTTGCGACGACGTGTCCCAATAATGTCCAATAGAAAAAAAAAACTTTCGCGTCCAAAAAAATTTTAACCTCCTTTTTCTTACTCGCAATACGATACTTATCAATTATACCCTTAAGGCGACCACACCGCTGCTTAAAATACGGTGACGCTACGGAATCGCAGTGACGCATCGTATCCATACCGTTTTTATCGCATGCCCTGCACACCGCTGCTCAAAATACGCTGACGGTACGGAATCGCAATGACGTGCCGTAAACGTCACGACTTTAACGCATGCTCTCCACACCGCTGCTCAAAATACGCAGACGCAACGTGTACGCAGTGACGTGCCCCATACGAAATATTTTTGACGCGAACCTTCCAAACCGTATTTCGAGCAGCGGTGTGGAGGGCATGCGATGAAAACGGTACGGATACGATGCTTCACTGCGATTCCGTAACGTCGCCGTATTTTAAGCAGCTGTGTGGGGGGCATGCGATTAAAACGGGGATAGGATGCGTCACTGCGATTCCGTAACGTAGCCGTATTTGTGTGGTCGCACCTTTAAACGGATCACCGGTCACTATTTTTGTTACAACCTGTAGGTTGTACGGTCGTACAACATTACAGCGCTATCTACTTCAGCTGTCAAACTTGGGGTACGACTGTTACTTATACTTTACAACTCTTCTAGAAAAAATAACTTTTATTCGATAAATCAAAACGAGGACCATGCTTCAAATAGTTTCGAACCTTATATCAATACACATTTTTAGTACTGCAAAAGGTACATTATTTAACAGTAATGACCAAGGATATTTATAAAACTTAGCCTTATCCACCTAATTGGGTATGCGCTAATTGGGTATGCGCAATCGTATCACAAAACTACATTACAAAAATCGGACAATTGGAAGAAACGTCATTCATTGCCAGTAAAAAAATCGAAAAAATAATAATAATAAACAATGTAAACTATCCGAGACATGGTCACAAAAGTTTTACTAAGATAAGAGCAACGAATATGATCACATGTACAATATTGGGTATCACAAATTTATGAACTAATTGCATTAATTACAGTGTTACACAGTATGTCTACCTAAACCTAACGGCCTTTACAATATGATTTTGACATATAGGTAATTAATTATTTGAATTTGTATATGAATTGGTACATTTTTTGTCAATATTGCTTTTATAACCGAATTAATTATATTATGACGCAGTATATTTTAATACATGTTGATGTAACTGAATAACAAATAAGATCCTGCCGTTTTCGCACATTCACTTATATTTTATGTAGATACGTTATTTTATTTGTCATTTTCGGATATTTTAATATCTACAGCAATGAGGATAAAACACCACAGATTATAAATTTACCGCCATTTTTGATCCATTTACTAGAGGTCTAGAGACTCTCTACCTTGATATATCAAACCATAAACAACAAGTAGTTTTTTTTTACGATTGCGGCGCCTTTTTCGCATACCTTTGCGCGGTTATCCTCATTAAAAGCGTGATATGATGCTTATTTTAAATGAAATCTGACAGTTGTACATGACAGAGTCAAAACGGAACAACAAATTTTAAAATTAAATATTGTTGATAAAAATAAAATTTTAACGGTTTTAATGGAATGGAAACTTCTATTTTTCAAACTCATTTCATTACAATTCAAAGACCTTTCACAATTGTGCTGAACAAATGAGGACTTTGCACTCATTATTTCGCCTGTCTATTATAAATCATAATAAATGTAGGTAGAGTCCGTCTGGAAAGAGAAGTGTCGTAAAATGTAAGGGTTCCCATATTAACCGCGACACTTCTCTTTCCGGACAAACTCTAACTGTGCTTCCAAAGCATAGCTACCATGACTTGTTAAGCAAACTTAAGTGTAGGTATTTTTGTATTACCTATTTATAGTGTGACATAGAGCATTGTAGAAGCATAACCCTGTAACACCGATAAATTAATTAAAAAAAATACTAAATACATATTATAAATATGTAGGTACATAAAAGTAAATCACCCAAAATTATTTTGGCCAACTGTTGGCATCCTTTCCCTTGTCAATGCGGCACATTTTTGTTTAACCTTTTAATCTCCAGCTATTTAAAATTAGAAAATGGACGAAATATTATTTGGATCAGACATTATCATTGCTCTTTCTTTTAATTTTTCCGTATTGAAATAAAAACGTTAAATTTGTACTTAGCTATAGCCATATTGAACATAGGTAACGTAAAGAGTTGGTTACTAAAATATTATTACCGAATGCATTTAAGAATAGGTAAGTTTTACTTGCCAAATCGCGGCAGTGACTATCAAAACTACTGACTCAATCTAGTTAGTACCAATCTAAATATTATTTCGTAGATTACCATCGTTACTAAAACTACGTGCTACGACGTTAAAAAGTTAAACGAAGGTGCCATTAGCCTTGTCACCTTTTGACCGCCTACTGATATAGTGCAAATCAACTTTGAGCCTACCATCGCGAGTTTATTACAATAAGGGTTGCCGCGATCACATTCACTAGATGGCAGCACCGTGGCGACAGGTCTAGCTGTTATAATCCACCAATCATGTTTCATCTTTTTTTTTATTGGTGGATTTTGACAGCTGCTGTCAAAAAGATCTCTTGTCACGATGCTGCCATCTAGAGAAGTCGATCGCGGAAACCATCATTTAGACTAAAAGCCACGGCAGCAAACTCATCACCAGTGCTAAAAATGTATCGTTAAATGGGGATCAATGTTACTCTGCGTCCGTAGGAAACACCTTAGACAACCCTACACGTGATCCCTGGGTGGTGCTAAAAGAGTAACAAACTGCCAAGTTTGTGCAGTGCAGCTGCCAAGCTGCACTGTCCCATCTGGACCTCGCAGCACTCACTGGATTTTCATTATCATCTGCTTTCCCATTACTACTACCCTAGGGAAGAAATACCTATCTATATCCAGTGACATGTAGCCATACGATAAAAGAAAAGTGCTAAAAATCAAGCAAGCAGTTTTGAATTCAGATGGAATAATTAATTGGTAATACCTTGCAAGTGGTAAAAAAAATGCGTTATTCCACTTCTCATATTTTTACGTTACCTTCTGTACCAAAATCGGTAAAGACGGAACACTTATAGAATTATCTTAATGTCTGTCTGTCATATGTCACATTGTTGTTAGTTCGTTACAAACTCTACTCTCCTCGGCACTGCTTACAAGCTGACGGTCAAAAGGTTAACGCAACATGATTAAAGATCACCTACTCCGATGAGTGACTGCTTCGGCCCCTTGCCGCACGAAACGGAACATCCCGTTTGAAATCGCCACCACCGGCGAAAACAGACGAAGTGGGTACTCACTGGAATAAAAAGAGATAGTTTAATTAACGGTACATCGATTAAAATAAAATATGTAAGTACTTACTTGTACAGTCGCCATCAAATATCGATATATTCTGTTCAGATATTTGTGACCACCTTGGCCGCTCCGATATATCTGATGGCGAATGTACACCATGACACCATGAGTACAGTTGCAGATGTGAAAGTAGTGTAAACTTTAAAAAAAAGATCCCGACAAATTGAGAACCTTCGAAATCTTGAAATCGGTTGAAAAGTTCTCGAATGTATTTAAAAAAAATCCCCAAGAATTATAGAAAATCGGAAATTCCATAATTGGGTACTTTTCAATCGATAAACTTTATTGTTTTGTTGCATTCATAAAATCAATATTTCAAAAATACACGGGAAAATCCAGGTGTAACATGTGTTTGCGCTTTAAATGATTTTATACTTTTAAACTTTTCTAAAAAAGATGTGTTTATCATATAGTATTGTGACGTCACAATATTAGTCTCCCATGTAAACTCCATAGTAACAAATCGTTTTGACGTTTCCTAAAGAGTAGCTGATTTGACTTCATAGGAAAGTAGCCTAATTGACAAGTTAAAATTATATGTGAAAATCATACTCATCAAAAAATCGTATGTGGAAAATTTCATAATCTAGGAAACTTCATCGGTACATCTGTGTAAGTGACTACAACTAAAATATTTCACACTCATGGTCGCATTTTATAAAATATAAACATAAAATTTCGCTAATTGAGTCTCTTTCTAACGAATATATTTGTTGTAGTACGGGCGGGGACCGTATGATCTGCTGCGTTACGTGATACAAAGATAAGCTCCATGGCACATGTTATTAAAAATGATGCTGAGTTCCGAAGTAGTATTAGAAGTACTACTGGCCGAAAGCACAAAAAAGTACCATTTCCGGTGTAAAAACGGGATGGTATTTAGTATTTACCTACGTCATTTGGTACAAAGATGATACTTGTGGCAACAAATAGCAATTTGTATGCAGGTACAGAAAACCCAAGTCTGCCAGTTCCTGCATGGCCTTAAGTGCCCGGCACACTGGTTTAAAAGTGACGTAAATTTGCCCGTAGTATTAGTAAGACAGGCAAACAGCATAATTGGAAGTTGTAGTTTGTAAAATACGCGACCCAGGCGTGTGCTTACCTTCCAATTACGGGCGTCGCTTCGTTGCCGCTTAGTATGAACACCGGGAAGAAAATGGAGAACACACATCCACTGAAAAGGACAAACAAAAAATAATTTTAAACAAAAAAGAACCGAAATCACTTAGCCGCCACCTTTCCAACAGCAAATGCTCGAGCTGCTGTAAAAAATACTCAAATCACTATAGGTGTGCCTATAATAGTTGAAGAGTTCCCTCGTTTTCTCCAGGATCCCATCATCAGATCCTGACCTGGTTACAATGGGACCAAGTGTGAAGTATACTCTTTTTTATTTTTTTATTTTATTTATTGGGGAGAAAAACAGATACAACCCAAAAAACATGTACAAAAATAAATCATGGAGGTAAATAGGTACAGCTTATATCCTAGCACAAATCCCACTGAGATTTCACACAAATTATATTAAGATGGCATTGTTAACGGAACAAAACAAGTAATCTTTCTCAAAAAGTCTTTCAAACAAAAAAATAATTTTCCAAATCGGTCCATCCGTCTTCGAATAATCGGTGAACATAAATTAAAAAAAAGCAAAAAAAACAAAGATCCCGACGAATAGATAACCTCCTCCTTCGAAATCTTGAAGTCGGTTGAAAATGACATTATTTGTGGCAGACTACACGAAGTACTGTTTTGCTGAAGTCGCTTATGTCGTACGTTGTACAGATTCAATATTTTATCCGAGCAAAAGCGTAAGTGCCAGCTGCCAAATATAGGCACCTTTTGATCTAGAGTCTAGACTATCACATTTATCAACTTATTTATATAGTATTTATAATTTATATAGTAGTGTGTCTACTTAAAATAAACAAATCAAAATATTTATTAAAAATAATTTGATTTGTTCTTCAGTTATCACATTTGTCGTTGATAGTTGAGGTATGTTGGTCGCCTGGGGTACTCGTGCGTAATAAAAGAAAATCTGTAGTGTACTTATTATGCTCCTTCATCATCTTAGCGTTTGTCCCAACTTTTTGCTCTATTGAGCCTGGGTCCGCTCGGCAACCTAATTTCAGGAATTGGCGTAGGCACTAGTTTTTACGAAAGCGGCTGCCATCTGACCTTCCAACCCAGAGGGGAAACTAGGCCTTGTTGGGATTAGATTCGGTTTCCTCACGATGTTTTCCTTCACCGAAAAGTGACTGGTAAATATCGAATGATAATATAGGTACAGATAAAAATAAATATAGATAAAGTTCCGAAAAACCTAGTGGTACGAGCCGGGGTTTGAACCCGAGACCTTCAGATAGAAAGTCTGACGTCTGACGTCTTACCACCAGGCCACCAGCGCTTGCCGTACTTTATAATTATTATGCTTCTGTTAATACTAAATAGTCAGTCTCTTTTTTGATAAGGTAGTTTTAACCGTACATAAAATAGATAATGATTGTTCCGGTTTTCAAGGTTATAAATAGATAAACAAAGTCTTTGTTCAGATTATTTGACCATTGTGATGTAGATAAATAATTAAGTCATAATGAGTAGTATAGGGGGATTGTATACTTTATACTGGAATACCTAATTACACCATGATACATATTATAAATACAATTTGAATTAAATATTCACACCCTAAAAGGATGAAGAACGGCTGAACACGCTAATATAGATATCGAAACCTTTGTACCATATTTGGTACAGCCGGAAATAGCGGAATACTGATTAGATGAGATGTAGCTTACCTACTTAATTTACGCATTTGTACATCATCGATTACTAGTTAAGCAAACAATTGTTGTCTTTTTTGCCCTGGTTTGTGTTTTCCTTTGTTTCTTACTGCTCAGAGTTGTTGCAAATAAAACTAGGTAGGTACGAGTAATTATGTGGAAAATGAGACTAACAAAGCTTCGTCCAAATAAACAAACAGATTGCAGTGTCGCTCGGCTTTTAATTGGAAGTTTAATGCATTGCCTTCTTACGTTTAAAAGGACGACCATTTATAACGTAAGTCATCACCTTAGAAAGCTGTCATAATTTCCATGTCATTAAATTCTTACGAAGTTAAATTATACACGAGCCACCACCTCATTACAATTTATATAATTTTAAACAAAAAATAACCGACTTCACTTAGCCACCACCTTTCCAAAAGCAAATGCTCGAGCTGTTGTAAAAAATACTCAAATCACTATAGGTGTGCCTATAATAGTTGAAGTATTCCCTCGATTTCTCCAGGATCTCATCATCAGATCCTGACCTAGTTACGATGGGACCAACTGTGAAGAATACTCTTTGAAACAAAAAAATAATTTTCTAAATCGGTCCAGCCGTCTTCGAATAATCGGTGAACATACATTAAAAAAAAAAAAGATCCCGAAGAACTGATAATCTACTCCTTCGAAATCTTGAAGTCGGTTCAAAATGAAACAAATCTTACCTTATAATATAAGATTGAGGTATTTGTGTAAGCACGGCCAGAGGCAGCCCGAAACCCAAGAAATACGGCCAATTCGTCTCGATGAACGTGAGCCGCTTGTGCAGCTCCCAACCCATGTTGAACCACTTGTACTCGAACGAGTACAACGAGTACAGCAGGCACATGTGGACGAGGCATAGGAGCTCCCCGATGTACGTGATTGGTAGCATACTGACTAGCATACTCTGTGAAGCAGACGTGTTATGATTTTAAAAAGTAGTAAGATTTGTTTGACATGACGCCAGTGGCCGCATTCTACCACATTATATTAGGTAGGTACCCTGAAGCCGAAATGATCTCGAATGATGCTGAGGTTTTCTTAAGGGGCTACCCAAGTAACACAGGAAGCATTACAACATATGAATAGTTAACTTATTTCGAACTTAAGGACCGTATAAACTCTTATATACGTTCACCGAGCAGCTTGTCGCATTATATGATGCTTTGAGCTGTATAACGGTTGTATAATGGCATATCTAAATGCTTTTGTAAAGCCTTTAGCTTTAGTGCAGCAAACCACAACGCAACTGTACAGCTTTCGACTGTTTAAAAGCACTTAAGTGCTTTAGGTTCTACAATAGCATTATATAATGCTTTAAGCTGTATAACGGTTGTATAATGGCATGTATAAATGCTTTTTTAAAGCCTTTAGTTTTAGTGCAGCGAACCAAAATGCAACTGTACAGCTGAATGCTGTACAGTTGCGTTTTGGTTTGCTACACTAATGCTTCGGTGTGATTTAGTGCCTTAGGTTCTACAATAGCATAAATAAATGCTTAATGCTGTTTATGAGCATGAATATTAGCCATTATAATGCCACGTAAATCCAGTATACAGCTTTCAGCTGTTTTTAGTGCTTTAGGTTCTACAATAGCATTTTATGATGCTTTACGCTGTATAACGGTTGTATAATGGCATATGTAAATGCTTTTATTTAGCCATTAGTTTTAGTGCAGCGAACAACATGCAACTGTACAGCTGAATGCTGTACAGTTGCGTTTTGGTTTGCTAAACTAATGCTTCGGTTTGGTTTAGTGCCTTAGGTTCTACAATAGCATAAATAAATGCTTAATGCTGTTTAAGAGCATGAATATTAGCCATTATAATGCTACGTAAATTCGCTATACAGCTTTCAGCTATTTTTAATGCCTTAGGGTGTACAATAGCATTTATAAGTAGGTAATACGTTCCTAATGCAGTATAATAGCAATAATATAAACCATTATAAAGCTAAGTAATTCACTATAAGGGGCTGTTCATAAATTACGTCATTTCAAATGGGGAGGGGGGGGGGGGTCTGGACATCGGATGATGGTAGCATGACGTAGGAGGGGGGGGGGCGGTCATTCCGAAGATCACGTCATCAATGTGTAAAAAAAGGAATGAAAGTCGTGTTTCTATAAACTTTTAATGCTATAAAATATTATCTACTAAATAGTTTTTTATTTTACAATTAAGCTTAAAACGCATTTTTTTTAATGACGTCACTTTATTTGGCAGGGGGAGGGTTGGATGATTTTAGGGGGAGGGGGTAAAAATCATCAAAAATTGATGACGTAATTTATGAACAGCTTTTAGCGGTTTTAGTGCCTTAGGTTCTACAATAGCATAAATAAATGCTTAATGTTGTTTAATAGCATAATTATTCACGTGTAATGCTGTAGGCATATATAAGGCATTTTTAAGGGTCACTGAGCTGCTATTGGACTAAGAGCTAGCCACGTCAGATATGACACAATAATGAGAGCAACAAAACCGGTCTGGTTAGATTGCTATACCATTCTTATTGCTAGATCCTGGCATCTGGCAGCTTTTAATGGGTGGAGGTCACAGTGACAGACTAGCAAAATGTTTTAATTGGAAAATAGTAATACCAAACTAGGTAAAAATTGCCGAAGTTGTCTCAGTTATAAAGGACAGGGCCTATATTTTAAGGGGCTCCCTGGCGCCAACGACCTTACATCTGATTCCTTTAGTTTTCTAATGATTTATATAGCTTATCATATTATCAGTAACGGCTTTAAACAATATAGTATCCTATATTTACTGCAATATTCATTGTCTTCGAGATATTTGACATCAAAGTCGAACCGGTTTAGGCTAAAAAAAATGGTTTTATGGTCATACATTTTGTTTTAATTAGTTAAGAATTAAAATCTCTCTACAGTTTTTAGAGACATCAAAGAGGAACCCTAATATGTAGATTACGTATATGTAAGATTCTTTACAACATTCGAATATCGATAAAAGTGTTTTTTTAGACCATATTTTAAAAATATCATCATCCGGCTCTACAGAATGGAGATAAAAGATTCAAAAACCGATAGTCGTTTGCCTTAAATTCTATCTATAGTGAATATGTTGGAATATCGACTCAAAACTGGTCAAAAATCGATAAAAAAAAACGTTAGACCAAAAAATATTGTGTATTATTACCATACATCGGGGTTTTCGGTGCGGGAATGTTTGACATTAGCCAAAGAGTAGGCATTAACTTAAAAACAGAATGTACTCTAGCACGTTTCTACCTAATGAATAATTGATCGAAAAAATCATAGGTATATACTATTTATATGTAACAGCTGACTATTATGTATATATATTGTAGGTACATTTACCTATGATTTTTTCAAGTATTTTTTTATTAATTCATGTAATGACTGATCATTGTCAACCTCTTCAGTTAATCAAATAGTTCATAAATATCGGACGTCAAGATTAATATTTGACACTTATTATACCGTGTCTTTGTCTTAGGTAGATCTAGTTAATAAATTTCGGATATGCAATTGCATTTTTAAAATACTAAGTATATAACAGTCAATACAAACACGCCTCTAAGAAAAAAAGCTCGTATCATAGTGTGTAAGCTATTCACAGAGAGTTAGTTATTCATTAGGCATAATATGATATTTTTTCAGACTAACTCTCAACCTATCTGTTTATCTCTACTCTTTCTCAAATCGTTCCCGCACCGAAAACCCCGATGTATGATTATTACGGAAACAAAAACAGTAGGCGACAAACTATGAACTATATTTTATTATACATCGTTTGGCACTACTTTCTCCCAACATAAACTTTTGTATAATTTCTCTTAGTATTGTATAGTATTTGTACAGTTTCTCATAATATTGCATCAAACCCAGATCTCTAGGATTTATTTTCTTGAAATGGTTTGCATTCTTTGACCTCCACCACTTTAAAGCTGCCAGATGTCCAGATCTAGAAATAAGCATAGTATACCAAACTGATTAGAGGGGTTTGGTTGCTCTCATTATTGTGTCATATCCGACGTGGCTAGCTCTCCGTCTATATAGACCAACGCCATTTTGTAAATAATTTATAACCTAAAAATAAAATCATGCGGACCTATTTATACAAGGAAAATACCTATATAATAATGAAATTACTTAATTTAAGACTGCTCAACCAACACTATTATGTTAATAATGCAAAACTCGTTCTATACGCGGATTACACAATTGTTTTGTTTATTTGACGCATATCTTTTTATAATATTTTATAGCAAAACCACAATAAATCAAAGGCACGTGAAAATTTTCAATGAAACTTATATACACATTTACAGTAAACTACATTGCGCAGTAGAGCATTGCAAAAAGAGTCTAAATTTTGTTAGGATGCAAACAAATATGACGTGTCACTCATTCAGTTTTTTGTACCGTCTTCGTCCATTTTATATTGCGGGACAAAGTAGTTAAATCACAACGTTCATTGTATTATAACATTTGTACCGTCGGTGTTAGAGACGTTTTTGCATTGACGTAAGGTTTATTTTACTACACTCTTATGTTAGTATAATGCTTTTGTATTGCGATTGGCAAGTTAATCGAGAGTACTTATGCTTCTTTACTGCGATTAGCAAGTTTTTTGGCCGTATTAATGCTTCTTTAATGCAGTTGGCAACTTAATAGAGCGTACTAATGGTTATTTAATGCGATTGGCACTTTCCATGACAACGATAATGCTAATGGCGCAGACAAATTGCGCCTGTAATGCTATTAAATGACCTGTATAGGATCTCAAGCTGGGTAATTCGTGCCCATTTAAGACCTATATCAGCACTATAAACGTTTATAATGCTACTATAAAACGAACTGAAAATGATAAAAGCATACAGATATGCTGTAAGACGGCCGTTATACTGCTATGATGTGTTACTTGGGTACATACAGGTTGTAACAAAAATACTGGTGATTCGTTTAAGAGCATAATTGGTACCGTATTGAGACTAAGAAAGTGATTTTTTTTTGTATGAGACACGTTTCCCAGCCGGCCAACCGTCCATAAATAGTACATTACTGCAGAGGCCGTGAAGTAAGGGATTTAAGGACGAGATTGCGGTAGACGGCCGAGTCGTAGACGAGGCCGGATAAAGCGAGTCCTGCAATCCCTGTTCCGGCCAAGGATTGTATAGTGCTTTTCTCAAACAATGTAAGAAAATATAATAATTAAAATAACTACTAAGTAATCAAGTAAATAAATTTAAATTGCCGCCTTTTTTATTTTTTAAACTTGACATTTGAAAAAGCTATTCGAGCACCATGTTTAACCGCTTATAAATTGAGTAGGTACCATAGATTTTGTTTTTTCTTTTTTAATTTTAATGTCGGAAGTATACTTACATAGAGAGTGGTCGTTGGCTGTATGTAATATTTCCTTTGTCAGTCGAACCTTAGTGAGCAAATTTAAAAAGTTAGAGCAGCGGACAATAATGTACGTTTCATACTAACTCCCTACATTACTTCTTGGCCTAAGGCCAAGAAGTAATGTATGGAGCCATAAATGAGCAACTTCATGTCTTCATTTCGTGACATTAACGCATACATTTCGGAGTATGTTTGAGAAAAAATTTTTTTTCTAGTTTTTCATAATTAAAATACTATGGTATCGTATTCATGTCCTTAAACGGATCACCGCTGTTTTTGTTACACCTTATATGGACATTTATGGAGGGACCATATATTCAGTTCTTCAAAAAAGGAGTGTAGCTATAGGTTATTAAAGGGTCGAAAAGAGTTGTAGGCATCCATAGGCTAGTGATCTAGTCCATACGCTTAGGATGGATTTACGCTTGTTTGTCACCAACGTGGTATAAAAAATACCTTCAGTTTAAACAACTAGTGAAAATCTCTGTGAAAACCCCAATGCACCAGTTATTTTTATACAAATACAAAATACAAATACAAATAATGTATAGTACGAAAGTGAGTATTGATAATGATATTATGTTACATGTAGTGCGTCACTATCAGCCAGTGTTTGGCGTACAATTTGTTGTTTCTATTGCATGTCATTGAATATCTAGTTAATAATGTTTATACTCAATATAGGCGGATGTCAAAAAAATAATAATAATATAATTCTTAAATTAATATAAGTCATAATAATAATATGTCAATGTCATGCTATAGAAATAATTTAAAACTACAAAAGAAGAAAATTAAATATTACACATGCAGAAAAAAAAATCGAGAAATGTCAATTGTGGAATAAGTATAATAATAATTAACCTTTAATAATATAAACTGAAAATTTAATACGGTACATTTGACTGTGGAATATCATACCTGAACTAGAAATAAAGCTTGCACCAGCAAGCTGAACAAGGAGTCTGCAATGATCTTGCTCACACTCGACATGAACTGCGGCCGCCCGCGGCGGTGCCTGTAGGCTGAGTCAGCTATATCCTGCACGAATTTATTAACTATTCTTTTTACGTTATTAAGAAATAAAAAAAATGAGAAAAATAGTAACAAGTGTCTGAAAATAAAATGGCCCCATTGACCTCATATAAAACATACATACATGACCACGCAAACATGGCACAGAAAAAGGGGGCTTAATACAACCCCTTTTGCTGAAGAGAACCCAACGCTAAATGTGATTCTCTGTATTGTGAGTTCAATGATTGCCCTTAGCAGTTGGCTTCCAAAATGTTTTACTTATATGATACTATAGCGACCCGCCCCGGCTTCGCACGGGATAAAAAATGGTTATTGTGGGTTATCCCTAAGAGATAGACATATATACCATCGCGGACTTTTTTATAGACCTTTTTAAGCTGTACATTACTGTAGTACTTTATTTTGATCTATCTCGTAGGGTTCCGCTAGCGTTTGCAATGTAAGCGCAAAAAATGACTTTTTTACGACATCACATTAGAAACCTCTAAAATTATCAGTGTTTCTCTACTATATTATGCATGTATTATACATATAAACCTTCTTCTTGAATCACTCTATCTATTGAAAAAAACCGCATCAAAATCCGTTGCGTATTTTAAAGATCTAAGTATACATAGGGACAGACAGCGGAAAGCGACGATGTAGTGATTTAAAGAAAAGTAGAATTACCTGAAACCACAAGCTATTAACCAGCTTGCTCAGTAGGAACAACGGTAGCACCCATATCATCCGAAAAGTCATGGACAGGAACGGCTGCATCCATCCCCACACATTGTGCGCAACTCCGGGGTTGTGACCAAACACAACCGTGACTAAGTACTTGACCGACGGTAAGAGCACATATTCAAATACTAATATACTGAGTAAGAATATAAAGCCGTTGAGTATGCATGATTGTAATACCCTAGTAAGTACTTTTGATTCCCTGGAACGGACAGAAAGACAGCTGTTACTTTGTGCGACTACAATAAATGAACAAGACTGCAATTAACAATACTAGCTTAAAAATATGAAATGTAATGTAGGTATACATATAATAGAGATGTTACGGAGCTTTCAGTTACAATTATTGTAAATTGGAAATGGACACTATGAATCTAAATTATTACATGTACACTTTTTATCGGATAGTATGTACTTATGTTATGTACTCCCCTATTGCAAGGGAATTTTTTAGTTTTTATGAAATGTTCTAAATACAGCACAATTTAATAAAAAAATAGTTTGCAAAAATACAATAGGCGTGTTCACACCTGACTGGCCTGGCTAGTGTGGCGTGCCTCGGCCGAGGCAAACGCACGCGTGGCCGCAATTTCCTCGCGAGGCGGTGCGTCAGGTCTGGACACGCCTAATGAAGTACATAATTATTCAAGAAAGTTCCCTTACAAAGGAGTCCTTTCTGACAAAAAGAGTAGATGTAATAATATTGGAAGATGAAGAAGTACCTAATCGATTTTTATTGTTTTGTTTTGGTCCAAATATTTGCAATTTGCGCCTTGTATTGGGGACAACAGTTAAAGCAAATAAATAAATAAACTAGACATAACAAAATACAGAGTGGAATATTTGTCCACATTTTGAGTTCTTTATGATATGGTTAGATTGGGTTTTATAGTTGGTTTAGTTGTTTTATTGTAAGTACCCAAGTAAGCTTTTGTTATTTGAGTGGCATATCTATCTCAATAATAGTCATGTGTGCATACTGGTGTGGTGCCCCTAAGACTAAGATCAACACTTAAATGGCTGATAGAACAGCTGATGGGTTTTTCATTTTAAACGAATTTGGCCCTTATGAAAACGGCATAGGTTTTGAGATATGGGTACTTTTGTGCCTTTTTAAATACGTGAGTGTCGTGGAACACCCGGTTGGAACGAAGTTGTTATTTTTTTTATTTAATTTTTGACCTTTGTCCTTTTTTGACTTTTTTTGGCATATTCGTCTTTGTCAACTTTATCGACTTTTTCGAATGTTTTGACTTTTCACTTTGTCACTTTACTCTATTCTATTTTATTTTATTTCATCCTATATATGTTTCTTAATCGTATGGCTTTGCGTCGCGTTTTCGTGACGGTCACGTGACTTTTTTTCGCCCCCGTCCGCGAACCATCCGATAAGGAACTTCGTTCCAAAATATCATTTTTATTATGCCTAGACCTATTATGCTTAATCTGATAGCCCATCAGCTGTTCTATCAGCGCTTTAGCCCTTGACGTTGATTTTAGAAACATAATGTAATACAGTAACCAGCAAAAGTAGCTAAGCAGCTCAGGTGTTCAAAATTACCTTCACGCGCTCTTAATCTCTTAACAATAAAGTCGTGCCAAGCTCATTTTGAACACTTGAGCTGCTTAGCTACTTTTGCTGCTGACTGTACATAAATGTGTGGGTCAATATTATTTGTATGAAGTTAGGAGGTACTTTGGTTACCTCTGTTTCCAATTCACATAAATCAAATCTAAATCCGGTTCTGAATTTGGTTCTGAATCCGATTCTGATATACATTTATCCACCTCCGTAACAACTCTACTAGTCAACCAGTTGAAGATATTTGATAGCCAGCTAAAAATATTTACCAATAAATTCAGTTAAACCATATGTTTTTGTTTCTTGTGTTAGAACACCCTAAAATTGTTAATACCGCTAGATTATAACCTATCTAGAGAGATTGTCTGTTGAAAGAATATGAACTGAATATACTGTTTATAATTTAAAGCTTCAATTTTTGGCAGATTATTAACTGTCAATGTGAAACCGTCATATTGTAAAACGTAACGCACCATGCGCGCTGATTGGTTGGTTTAACAGTTGGCCATTCTGTGTCCATAGACTTAGGACTCAAACTCAGTTATCCTAAAAAAAACAATTTATTTTATTTTCCATTGGTTTTCATAATAAATTTTGTCCTAATGGGAATTTACCCCAACTTTCAATGGCAATGTATATTTTCCAGAGTCTAGATAGTTGTGATGACGAGTGAAGCAAGGAGGAGTGTGTTAGGTGAACTGCGACCAAACAACGCGCGAAGCCGACAAGCGCCAAAAAAGACTTTTTTGAATTGCACTTTAGTTTCTCTTGATACCTGTTTTTGATTGCTAAGTCTATGGACATTTAGCATAAGAGCCCACGACACTGAACCTAGTTTGATAAGTCTCCTAGATGAGTTATATAATATATATATATAGGTGCTTTGGTTTGGTATACATCTACAATCTTTTGATGCTGCTGCCACTGACAAGGCCAGGCACGGCACCGCATTATCGTGTAGCCCTGCCCCCCCCCCCCCCCTTTTCGAGGATAATCTAGAAGACTTATCAGACTAGAAACAGGATTTTTTTAATATTTTTTTTTTTATATGTAGCCTCTTTTTTTGCATTGCAGCATCGGAATTTTGTGTTCCCCCATTAAAGTTACTCATTTAGGAGAAATATCAAACTAGGTTCAGTGTTGTGGGCTCTTAACACCCTACTGTAAGACTGACTGATCAGCTCGCGGAAAGCTTTTTGTTTCACAAAATGACGGGTTTACATTGATAGATTATACCTAGTCGGTTACTAAGTTCTGTTACTAGAGTTTTCACTAAATAAATAGGAATAGGTAGCAACATTTTAATCATTCATGTACATAATTTAAAAGCTTATTTAATAGTCAATAGATTACAATATATTGAATTGAAAATTAGTGTCGCAGTTTTTCAGAATTCTTTATAACACTCGAAAAAAGGCATGAAAAATATACGTCAAAATTACACTCCTTGTTCATGTTGATTTTAAATCCTATTTATTTTTAATCACGTTTAAGACGCACCAGCCTTGCACAATTCGGTAGCTATATTCTTTAGCTCCAATTTGGTATATGTATAGTTCACGTGGGTCTATCTGATAAAATACTAGACTAAACGTTGCATGTCTGCTTGTTCCATAGCAGTCTAAATCTATGTCATTTGTGCAAAACTTAAAAATAGGCAATGTTTCAAATGGGAATATCTGTGGGATAATATCGCAAGAAAATTAAATGGTGGGCACAAAATTACCTCTAATAAACAGGTTTCTTACCAAAAAGCAATGGAACCTTCTAAACAAAGGTGCAATATTTATTTGATGCCCTTTTGTAAAGTGTAATTTTCTTAAATTTGCCGCGTGTTTGCGTCTTCAGGCAATCTTGTGCTTTACAAGGATTTTCAATAAATTTCCCATCTGATTTGTATATTATTATACCATATTATGTTCATTAGAAATTACCTATTAAATAATTACTTAATTTTTTTATTTTAACTTTATTTTATATTTTATCAGTCAGAAATCTGGTAACAGAACTTAGTAACCAACTAGGTAATCTCCAGTATAGTAATGCGTTTTTCACAATATTTCAATAATTTACAATCTTGCAGGATAGATTATAATCTTACGGTAATTACAATTTTACGGTGACTTTTAAACATGTAGGTAACATTATCAAAATGTTTTCATAACAACTATTGTTACAGATAAACAGAAATTCTGATAAAATAAACAATTTAAAAATAGGTATGTGAAAGGTGTTCTAATAAAGGCTGATGATTATAGATTGTAGGGCTTTTATAAGCTCATAGTGTATTTTTTATTTATTTAGCTCACATTTTTCAGGATCCGTAGTATCCGGATCCCATACACATTAGGAAGGATCCGGATCTAAAATTCGGTGGACATTGGATATTTCAGGTATCCGGATTGCTAACCTAACCTAAATTGTTTGAGTTCCTAGGTAATCCTTCATATATAATATATATAATTATGTACATAAGTGAAAGATTATAAATATCTGCATTTATAATCAACAAAATAAATAAATTTAGCCTTAGGACTAGGTGTGCTGAACAGTTAGACTTTGTTCTATGATAAAAACAGCAGTCTAATGAATGAGGTTTGATTCGAACGCTTGCCGTTTTAAATAATAATGATTACTTACTGCTGAACTTTAAGAGGTTTCTGTTTTTGTTTACTATCTGCATCTTTGTGGGGCGACCGACTCAGGGCCCGCTCGTTGATCTCTTTATCCAAGTATAATAGGACAGTAACCCCTCGCAGACTATCTATAAAACCTTTAATTAGAGACACTGAGAAATTCTGAAACAATAAAATGCGATTTTAACATCGTCAACACAAAGCACCGAGTATTTTTTACACAGATTTTTAATACTTTGCATGATTATATCACACCTTCACGCTTTCCATATTGTAGGTATTTTTCTTTAGTGAATTAAATCTATTACTTCATTGTTCTATAATGATAATGAACTTCTGTTTCATGTAATCTCACAATTCTCACATCATTGGATTGAATTTTGTTTGACGTAACTTATTCGTATTTTGCGTTCGACTTTGACATTTTTATTTACTACGGTAATTGTTGCCTACGTGCTATTCAATATTTTCTACTAATTACTACGACTCATTTCGATTCACATTTTGATTGCAGTTGCGTAAAGCCCTGTTACACTTTACTTTTTTCAATAGTAAATTTACTTGCTAAATGCGGTTAGACTTGACTAAATTTTGAAACTAAATCATTTAGGAAGCTAACTAGGACAAGTGTAACAGCGCTTTTAGGCGCTTCATATATAGTCTGGCTCATAGCCTAATTATACAGGTCAGTTAAATTTTTGACACCTCGTGACGTCAGTGACCACACTGACGTCATCAGGGAACGATGCGGTTCTCAAACTTTTAAAATAGGGAAAATTATTTAATAGAGGATTACCTCTATTATTAGTAATTATACTAGACATTATAATAAGAATGCTAATTAAATGCCGTGCCATTAAAAAACAAATCATTGGGTATATCTAAACGACACCATACCAAGGGTGTGCAAGTGTGCATCTCTGTCAAAAAAATTGAGTTTGACATTTAGTATCCGATACGTTTCCCTAAGTGAGAAAGAGAACTTGTCATGCGTTAAGAAGGGACAACATAATTCGTAACGTCAAAGAAGGAGCTCTGTATCAGGGATATTACGGATACTGATTTTTTGACATCCGCGGATGCGGATATTAAAAGGCTCACATCCCTGGAATACGGATGCGGATGTAAGATAAGTACACAAAAAAAACAAATATTAAAGTTTTGCACTACTCACATCATACAAAGCCCTTCTCCCTACAATAGCATTTCAACACTAAAATCAAAACAAAACAAACTCGTCATTTCTTGTTGCTATCCGTCAAGGACATAGAGCTCGATCGACGAATCACGAAAATGTAACAATATTCCGATTGGGTAATGGTGAAATTACCTACGTTACTTTACCTAGCACGTGCGCCGTCGCAGAGACGTTCCTGTACCGACTTGTTCCACATCTGCATCCGCATGAGCTCCGCATCGATTTGATGCGGAGGCGGATGCGGATTTTGAAAATGATGCGGAAGATCCGCGGTTTCCACAAACCACAATTTCCACAAACCATAGACAATTTTCCGCACAGTATTGAATATTATCTACTTATGGTGTCCCTATGACGGAATTCATGGCCGGCCATAAACTGTTGTAGTTTTTAAGGGACACCACACATTAGAGCGGAATTTAGCTATTCGTAAACAGAAGCGGAAATTGGGCTATGGTAGCGGAAATTTGTCTATGGCCTCCATACAAAAATTCAGCCTACCATAGACAAATATCCGCTCATAAATATGTTACTAAAGATTACAATGTAATTCCATTACAATTACAACGTAACTTATAAAATATTTTAGCGTAATTCCACATTCAGTGCGTTGGTATGAAGTTTTACACGCAGTTACACTACACCAATATTTATTACGAGCAACTATTATTATATACATTATATATCTATCAAATATTTGGGAATCTCAGACAAAAACGAAACGGCGTGATAAGTTTAAAAGAAACGGAGATAATACAATATGGCCGTCTGTCAGTGTAATACTCGCCAAATAGTTGTATTGCCACAATGTTAAAAAAAGTCCTCATTAAATTACATGCCGTAAATGAATTGCCAACTAAAAGTATTCTATTAAATTACCTAAAATTATGTGAAGCTTATTTTAGGCATAAAATAATTAAAAAACACAAAATAAACTTAGTAACGGCACGCTAACATTTTTGAACATGAATAGTGTATTAATAAAACTCCCTGACTGAATTGAAGATGTCAACGAATGGCATCATTATGTGACGTAGGTGAGGTCTTTTCGGACGAGCTGTCAAAAATTTAAATGACCTTTATAATTAGGCTATGGTCTGGCTAGCTAGCCAACGAACGCAGTAGCAATGTACAGCGAAAAAAAGTATGACAACACTAAGAATCAGTGAAAAACGCAGCAATGATAATCAAATTTTATGTTTTTAATTTTTGTTGGTATTTCCGCACCTTTCATGGTGACATTTAAGGTGTGTAAAAAGGAGACGGATATATTTCATCTGATCTGTCATCAACTGCAACAGATAATCTGGTTGAGGCAATTGACAAGGTTGAGGGGTTTGAATTGACCTTAAAAGTGAATTTAAATTTAATTGGGAACGGTGCAGGAGTTCTATCTCACTCGCGCTTAAGATGAGAGAGTGAAATGCACTAGAAACAAATTCAATGTGAATTTAAATTATCGTCATGGAATACGGTGTCTCATCACAAAGGGTTGCCACATTAACGTATTTTGAATTTGCCGCGCGTTTCGACTGACAGAAATGGTTTGCCAGACTATACTTGATCTGAATTCAGACCTGAATTCACGGAAATTTGTCTATGGTCTCCATTCGAAAATTCAGCTATCATAGACAATTTTCCACAAATTTGTCTGTAATTTAAGCATTACTATCTGAAACCGGTATTAAACAATTTGCAATTGAGATTGTTCATTTATTTTGAAAAGGTATATTTCCAAAACCATTTTGAGGTCTAAGTTAATCGAGTTTAGACTAATATGATAATTAATGATAGCCCAGCAGTTATATACATTTCACCTGGAAAGTAATCCAAATTCAATGGAACTTTAACGGGTAGTTTGGCGGTA
Organism: Pammene aurita; assembly: GCA_947086415.1. Taxonomy (NCBI): domain Eukaryota; kingdom Metazoa; phylum Arthropoda; class Insecta; order Lepidoptera; family Tortricidae; genus Pammene; species Pammene aurita. Next base: position 16,669,758 of record OX352290.1, read on the forward strand.
TGCCATGAAGACTCTCTTAAGTTTTTGACCTCGAGGACCTTGTGAAATTTGGTGGGGGACGAAAACCTATTTTTTTTTTTCAGTTTTTCGCTTATATCTCATAAACGTAGCACTTTTTGTGTACGCTTTGTATGGCAAAGTTAAAGAGCAATAAATTTCCTGAAAGTTAGCTTTCAAATGTGATTTTCAGACCGAATATCAACGAAGATTTAGTTATTACCACCTAGTCATGCTTCAGCTGCTTTTCGTGGAAGTTTCCGCTACGCAGCGACTAAATGCTGGAATAACATCGTGACCAATTAGGAACCTGTAAAACGTTGTTAGTTTTAGAAATAAACTTAAAAAAAATATCTTCGATCACCAGCAGAAGCAGGAAACTTTGAGTCACGACACTGGTTGCATTTAGTAAATAAGTACATAAATTATCTGTCTGATTGAGAGGTGTAATAGCACATAGGGAGTAAAAGCCCTGTTACACTTGTCCTAGTTAGCTTCCTAAATCATTTAGTTTCTAAATTTAGTCAAGTCTAACCGCATTTAGCAAGTAAATTTACTATTGAAAAAAGTTAGGATCCTAATTAGGATGCTAGTTAGGACACTAAAAAAAGTAAAGTGTAATAGGGCCTTAAGAGTCTTGATTTAGGGCGATCGGCAGTGCCCCGGCATCCTTGTCCCCTAAAGGCCTCTACAGACGCAAGCAACTAGTCAACTGTGACGTCAGTTTACATCTCCACTTAGGGTTACCAGGCCCAAAAATGAAAAAGCCGGACTCCGCGCTTAATTTAGCCGGACATTTGATCCCAAAAGCCGGACATGGCTTTTTTAATAGCTAAATATAGCTTTTTGAAAAGCCGGACGGATGTCCAAAAAGCCGGACAATATTCTATAATAAAAACACAATCACATTTAGGGTTCCGTAGTCAACTAGGAACCCTTATAGTTTCGCCATGTCTGTCCGTCCGTCCGTCCGTCCGCGGATAATCTCAGTGACCGTTAGCACTAGAAAGCTGAAATTTGTTACTAATATGTATATCAATCACGCCATTCACGCCGGCAAAGTGGTAAAATAAAAAGTGGGAAAAAAATGTTTTATTAGGGTACCTCCCCTATACGTAAAGTGGGGAGTGTTTTTTTTTAATTTCAACCCTAACGTGTGATATATTGTTGGATAGGTATTTAAAAATGAATAGGGGTTTAGTAAAATCATTTTTTGATAATGTAAATATTTTCGGAAATAATCGCTCCAGAAGTAAAAAAAAATGTGTTCCTCCCCTCTAACTTTTGAACCATAAGTTATAAAAATATGAAAAAAATTTCAAAAGTAGAACTTTATAAAAAAATTGTAGGAAAATTATTTTGAACTTGATAGGTTGAATAGTTTTTGAAAAAAAAATTACAAAATAATGTCTAAAATAAGTTTGTAATTTAACCGTATAAGCAGGTGTTTATTGTACCTGTAATTTCTACAAAATCACAATGAAATGACGTGCTTTCAAATAAAGTTTTGAAAAAAAACATTTTTTTAACTCTTAAGTGGGGACACTTACTGTGACGGACGGAAAACTACGGAACCCTACACTGAGCGTGGCCCGACGCGCTCTTGGCCGGTTTTATTTATTTATTATGCACTTACTGCGTGTGGCGTGTCATTTGCGGTGTTGCATACGCTACGCTGGTCTTTCGAATCGTGCCACACTTTCGTGGCGTGACTGGGGCGTAGCGTAAGTCAGACAAAAGCCGGACAGGCCGGACGAGGAATTATTTGGCCGGACCCGTAAAGCCGGAGACCTGGCAACCCTATCTCCACTCCAAACTTGACGTTTAATTTCACGCACGTTTTCGACTAACCTTTTTTTACGAAATATTTGAAATTATTTAAGGATATTTTTTTTATTTACAAATATTATTTAAAAAATACTAAAGAATATTATTTGCTTACAAAAACATATTAGTTATTAACAGTGATCGATTTTAGGGTGCAACATGGGGTGAATTACCTCAAAAATTATGCTAATATGGATAATTCTCTGGATTTTAGGACTAACGATGTTTACTTTAATTACATAAAATATATTTTAATAACGTTTTAACGTATAAAACAACTACTTTCACAATAAATGTATGTATTCCGCCATGTTGCACCCTAAAATCCGATCTCTAGTAATGTGTTAAGCACACTGAGCACATGAGCTAGAATCAAACAACTAGAATCCGAACTCGAGCTCATCAAATGGGACATTGTGGGCTTGTGCGAGGTGCGATGGCAAGGTAAACAGAAAATGAGACTTAAGTCTGGCGATCTACTATATTAACGAGGAGAAGAAATTACCTCATACGGAGGAGTGGGTTTCGTCATTGGTAAAAGGCGGCACGAGTTGCCTACGTGACGTGGTGGTGCGCATTAACAAGAGATATTCTCTAAAGATTATTCAAGTGTACGCTTCAACTAGCTCGCACAGCGATGAGAAGACAGATACTTTTTAAGAATAAATCTCAAATGGTGCTCCTATGCGATTAGCACATATCCTGCTCATATACGAACTCTCAAATTATAATTATATATCTCTGCTACAATACTCCTATGTGCTCCTATACAAGATTACAGACATATTTTGCAAAATAACTACCAATACCATCACTTTTTTATAATGGTAGCCCTAACACGTTTCGGTAGGTGCAAGTATCGTTCGTTAGACCCACTGACTTCTACATAGGTTAGACCTTTTAATTTTTTTTAGTTAAATGTTAATTAAATAACACAAAAAATTGAGTTAATATGTAATTTTTTTATATTTTTGTCTTTATATTATCAACAGAATATTTTATAAAACGTTTTAAAATGATCCCACTAATAATAACGAAAAATAACCAAATTGTCATAGCACTGACTATATCTGTCAATTTTTTTAGACCACAAACGTCAGTGTCAGTTTGTCAAGTTTTGTCAACAAGTTTTTGTTTTGCGTGGTGTTGAGCCACTTTCATATTGGAAAATTTATTAAATAATAAATCAGACACATACGCTAGCCATAAGTAGTACCTATAAACCATCCATATCCATGAGGATTTGAAAATGGATAACGTGTTCATTCTAAACAATTTGAGGTAAGTGTATTGTTTACGGTATGTAAAGATTTGTCTCACATCATAATCAGTTTAGCTTGACCTCTTTTATAATGTTTAGATAAAGAATTTGCGTTTCTGCTGTTTTGCGACATACGAGTCAAGTCAACTTTTTATATCACACATCGAAGTTCGTAATGGTATTGTATATTTGGCATGAGCAATCCAACATTTAACAGTTTTCTCGACTGTACTGGGTCAATTTGGACGTAGTTTAGGGAAAAGGATCCAGTCCACAAAAATCTGCCAATAAAATGTATTCTTTATGTCAATACCGTAAGCCATTCATTTCAATGACAAATTTTTGAGGATGGATCCTTTTCGCTAAACTACGTCCAATTTTATCCTTAGGATTCAGGAGATAAACAATTGTACATTGTTAAATCGCTGGCCCAATATTACAGGGTTGTATGTTTCACTTTTATTGAATTGAAATTTGAACATTGTCATAATGACACTAAGTCTAAATTTAACTACCCTGAAAATGTAACATAGAACCCTGTAATATTGGGCTAGCGAAATGTAGTAATGTGCAATGTTTTCAACCGACTTCAAGATTTCGAAGGAGGAGGTTATCAATTCGTCGGGATCTTTGTTTTTGCTATTTTTTTATTTTTTTTATGTATGTTCACCGATTATTCGAAGACGGTTGGACCAATTTGGAAAATTCTTTTTTTGTTTGAAAGCGTATACTTCACAGTTGGTCCCATTGTAACCATGTCAGGATCTGATGATGGGATCCTGGAGAAATCGAGGGAACTCTACAACTATTATAGGCACACCTATGGTGATTTGAGTATTTTTTACAGCAGATCGAGCATTTGGTGTTGGAAAGGTGGATGCTTAGTGAAGTCGGTTCTTTTTTGTTTAAAATTATTTAATAGTGTTTTGACGAAAGGCTCCAGAAAAAAAACAATGCAGGTTCAAACAACAGAGGTTGAATTGTTAAAACGGGGTTGCATAAGGCTACATCAACTAATTCTTGGCACTCATTGGCTTAGTTATGTTCCACATTAAATCACATTAAATTCATTCAGTAAATTGAACATACATTTTTATGGTTTTCCATACCAACCAATGTTTGTAGAACATGGCGTAACAACTGTTACATTTGTACAACAAGAATAAGTTGAGCCACACATTGAGAAAAATATTGAAAGATACCGTTTTATGGTATATGGTGTTTAATAATCTTTTATCAAACTAGAATCTCTTATTGGTAGAATTATATCACATGTTTCTATTTTAATCCAGTAACTTTGCTCCTTCCTCCTTCCAGTAACTGGGCTTTTAAGAACCAAGAAAATAAAAAAGTTAAGTTTCTATCAAATTTTACCCCTGAAATAATTAGAAAAAAACATTTGATAAGATTGACATTTTTTAGGTATTACATTTATAATGTTTAACCCGTAGCACCATAGGGTACCATTTTGCCCCAAATAAAAATGATCTTTATTGAACAAGGCCTTTATTTATCAGGTTTACATAACATAAATACTCTTTATTGCACCAGATTTTTATTTTATCTAGGTATATGGAATGTTTGAAGAGTGATAGTGAATTTAGGGAACTGGAAAGTTTAAGAAATCTTTTTTTGTTGATCTTTAGGTCAACTTCAAGTTTTAATGCCATTTTGTAAGGTCACTGTGGATAAAACTCAGTTTATAAGAATTAGAAGTAACTATAACTCTTGTTTTTATTTTATACTTATGCCACTTAGATTCAGTAGGTAAGTTGGTAAGTGCATGAGGTGTTCATATACCTGCATTACCTGCAAATACAAAAACACTTGAGTTAAGGCCTGTGTGTTGTTAAGACGGTCTTGCATTTGTGATGGTCTTTCCAACATTCTTATCATATTTTCTATAATATTCATTTTAATTATACATTTTCTTCAACTTGCTTAAGCTGAAACACATGATTTTCTCTTCATTTGTTTTACAACTTGGAGGACGAAAGGTTTTTTAGTGGCTAAAAGTACACTTTGTTTGTAGGATAAGAAGAAAATGCAAAAAAACCATAACTGTAAAATGATGGACAATGTAAAATGCTTACCTTCTTATACCAATAAAATCTGTAAAGTGTATGTTGGGCAGTGCCACTCAGTTTCAGTGACGTGGTTAAAACATAATAGCCCACTGAGCTGCCCACAGAGCCCATATTACAAACTGAGCTTACTTCAGCATATAGATAAAAAATTCAGCATTGTTTTTTTGGATGGAGCCCAAAGACAATTTTCAGTACAGTGGCAAGTGCTGAATTATTATCTGTATGCTTTATTCAGCACAAGTGTGTAATGACCCTAACTGACTATTTATTTATAAACCTTGATGCAATTAAATGAAGTTGTAGTTAAAATTTCGCCGACATGCCAAATTTTATTAAAATCGGTATAGGAGTTTTTAGCTGTGAAGCCAGAGATTACAGACAAACAGAGTTTATTTTTATTTTCTTTGATACCCACCAAACATTAAGGATTAATAAAAACAATCCAGAAGTTCTTTTTAAAAATCCCAAATATCTTCTAAATAGTTACGCTTTGGTAATTCATTTAAAGGAGTGTTAAATTTTGCGATAGTCCAACCTAATTTGAACCTTAAATCGGATACTTAAGGTTGAAATTCAATTGACACGGATATGGTCTATAAATTGTACTACGCCTGCCTGGAAAAGGGTTACTTAACCAATAATCATCCCTGTTTTATTTCGATCGACACTGGTATGGTTTAACTCTTATTACTCGTAATGATAAATCGGACTCTCTGTCTGATTGAATGTAATAGGCAGTACACCCCGTTTTGGTACTAGAACTATTATTTTACCTAATTACTTATTGTTTTAACATTTTTATTTATTTATTTCGAACAGCGGAGCGCAAAGTTCAAAACTCGTATAATCACTCGTACGTCACCGTTGCTTTGTCCGTCGCTGTCATGCACTCAGTCAGTGCTCGCTCGCGGAGGAGGCCTTACGCCTCACGGACTGTTTCTCTTGCCTTTGTCACGTAGGCATGCTTTAAAAAACTTTGACAGTTGTTTATAGTGTTTCAAGATGAAAGTGGACAAAGAGTTATGCGTGGCGGGGGACAATGTACCTATTATCTCCGACAGGAAGGGCAGTTTGAAGGTGGCCATCGCACCGCAGCAGCACAAGACCCTCACACACTTGCCGAAGAGGCCGCCAGTGGATTTGGCGTTTGAGGACCTCACATACAGGGTGCAGGAGGGAAGAAAGAGCAGTAAGTTTCTTTGTTTTCTATATAACTTCACTATTTTTATTTTATTTTAAAACGAAACATATTACCTCAGTGAGTTGCAAAGAAAGAGAAGTAGGAGGACCTACCTAATAAAATAAGAAATAAAATATCGAGCATTTAATCGCTCCAGAAATCCGTCGGTTCCCGTGACGTAGAACCTGACTCAGTATAAAAAAATATTAATTACCTAATTTGTTGTCTCTTGTTTGTCTATAACAAAATCATACTCAAACTTACCTTCACTTTACCGTCTAACTACGTTAACGTCTTCTCGCGTTACTGTCAATCAGAACCAGAGTAAAAAGAACCTTTCATAATAAAAGTTCTATAAAAATGAACAAGGCAATGAACTTTATAATCCTCCTTAAATCTCTTCTGCCATTGTATAATGTATTATCCATTTAAAGTTTTAAACGCTTGTACATACTTAGCGTGTATCCTTAAGAAAAAGTAGAGCAATAGTTAAGTATAATCATAATCACATACTATGATTATAAAGATTTTCCTCGTCCAGCAGTTATCAGGGCTCACGGTCAACTAGTAGCAAACGACAATTAACGACGCGTGTTTTGTTTTATTCAGTAGATTTAAAGTTTTGACATTAACAATTCAAATGAGACTAACCATAATCTACCACTAAGGTTCTCGTCTCCTTGCTGAATATTAAGGATTTATACTTTTTAGATCGCTTCGACCTTAGTCTTCAATGACGTTCAAAAGTTTACGGTCGATTTCCAGCTGGTTCATTGCACTCAATGCTCATTTATGTTGGTTGCATTTACAGGTATTTGCATTTTGTGGATGCGATCGAACGAGACAAATTGAAGAACCTAATTTTTTTTAAACCCCTATTGATGTATTGTTACCACTTAAACTCTAACCACCTCAGAACACTTTAAGTGAATCCACTATACCTAATATGTAGCTTTTAAGAAGGTAGGTAGGTAAGAACTTAAGTCCTAAGTCCCTAAGCGCACGTGCTATGTTATTTTAGGCATATTACATAATATTTAACGTAACACGTGTCTCTAATTTTATCTAAATATTACGTCCAAATAAAATGTACATTACAAAGAAGTCTTAAATGACTACTTTCATTGATATCATGTTCATATTATAATATTACTAGACAGACGCGGTGCGCAAATTTGAACCCTCACGGCTTTAGAATAGTGCCCATTAACAGGCTCACACTTTCTTCGATAACAACAACCAACGAAACACATTAGCATATGGCAAAATGCCGTTACAACGTCACTAATGAGAAATGCTACGTGCAACTATGTAGCCCTTAGGTACTTGTAAACCTAAATTGCTCCCATTAATAGAACACCCGATAATTGGTACCGTAACGACGGCGATATCATTAGTTTAATGATTAGTCTGGCCTTCTTAAGGCGTTTCGTATTTCAGAACGCGATAACAACAGATCCTTGGATCGCGATGCGTTGTTCCATTTGCATGTGTACTATATACAGTCACTGAAAATCAGTAGGTACCTAAATATGACGTAGAGTTACGGTGTATGACAGGGGAACGTCATTCCTGCATATTCCTGCTCTTGCCCCTAACAAATTTACAAAATCTGGTCTCATCCGGAAGTTCGCTGTACGCTGACTTGGTACTAAAAATAATACTTTCTTATAGACAAACAAGGTAGGTTGTGATTGTGACTATTGTGTTTAGCTAGTTCCGTACGTCTCAAGCATGCAAGTACCTTCCTTACCTACCAAATAGATTTTAGTTTTAACTTCCGCATGTCGTCGGAAACCACACGACGTTGGCATTACCACTGTTACAACTCTTGTTTACCAAAATCCTTTAAGGAGATTTAATGCTCTTCAACTTTCATATGCAACGTGGAACAGAAAATTAGGTTTTTAGACCCCCCTTCAAGTCAGCACAGGGTCCTCGAGGTCGAAAACTTATAGGATAATCTTCCTAGTGCCAATACCAACCAAACAACCCATTAAAGTTCCATATTCGGAATACTTTCCGGCTACCCACCTTTTTAGGGTTCCGTAGCCAAATGGCAAAAAACGGAACCCTTATGGATTCGTCATGTCTGTCTGTCCCAGCCATTTTACTCGGAAACTATACGACGTTTCGGAATAAAATTTACACATAAGGTGTATTCTGTATGCCGCTACTTACAGTTAGGTGCAAAACTGTCCCAATAGTAGCATCTTAGTAGAATGTGGAGAAGTGGATGTCGATCGAGGAGAGGGGCACATGATTAATACATACCAGTACTATTTAAAATTTCCTACAAATCAGCCTTACATATGATATACTTAGAATTTACGGTTATTTTGTAATTTAGAATCGAAAAGTAGAAAAAAAACACATTTTTATTTTTTCGAATATTTCTAGTTCCTCTTATGGAAACTCCAAATAGGGAACCATACATAATTAAGAAATTCAGCCTCTATAAAATAAGGTATCAACTGTTTAAATCACAAACATAGTTTTGTAGTTATGGCAGAGTAAAAGTCGTCTTGAACATTGAACTAACAAACACTTTCTATGGCTGTTTTTAATGGTACACTTTTGCACCGAACTATAAGCCACCTACTCGTAAAAGTAACTTGAAAAGTATGCCCCATTAAAGCAATTGCATGATGATTTTATAGAGGCAGAATTTCTTAATTATGTATGGTTCCCTATTTGGAGTTTCCATAAGAGGAACTAGAAATATTCGAAAAAATAAAAATGTGTTTTTTTCTACTTTTCGATTCTAAATTACAAAATAACCGTAAATTCTAAGTATATCATATGTAAGGCTGATTTGTAGGAAATTTTAAATAGTACTGGTATGTATTAATTATGTGCCCCTCTCCTCGATCGACATCCACTTCTCCACATTCTACTAAGATGCTACTATTGGGCCAGTTTTGCACCTAACTGTAGTTTAGTATTTAAATTTGAAAAAAAAATATTTTAAGGGGGGGCCTAACTAAATTTAAAAAAAATTGTTTTTACCAAATATCAACATGTGACACATCAATCGATAGGTCTTTAAAAATAATATTGGGGTTTCTTTGATTATTTTGTGATTAAGTAAATATTTTTTTAAATAATCGCTTCGAAAGTCAGAAAAAACGTGAACTTTTGAACCGTAAGTCCAGAAAATATGAAAAAAATTGAGGAGATGCGCCTTATCATATACTTTCTACGAAAATTGTTTTGAACATTATCGGTTTAGCCATTTTTGAGTTATCTCCAAAAAACTTCTTCCATAGGCATCAGATACGACCTTTTGGTATTAGTTTGGTTCTTATTCCATTGAAGGTACGGAACCCTCCTATGCGTGGTCCGACACGCACTTGGCCGGTTTTTTCGACATATCTCGTACGAAAAAAAACTGGTTGAATAAATGGTGTAATTGAGATTATAATGATGTTTCGATGAACTAAAGGGTGTTAGTTGACGGGCCAAGGATAAATTAAGTACCCATAATACCCATATCTACGAGTAAATAGAAATTGGAATGCAGGATTAGAGATAACAAGTTGCATTGAAATCAACTAGCCTAATAATCGCTCTTGTGACATTGGTTGTAAATTTTGATTAGATTAATTTATTGCTTAAATTGGTATAGGTATATGTACTGTATCTAATAGGTATATGAATGGGTAGGTATGTCCTGATCAACGCAGAGCCGAAGTTACTAAAGCTGGAAAGTTGAAATTGCACGTATGTCTATAAATAATGAAATACACGTTAAAACCAAATTTTCTAAAAATAAGTAAACTTGAGACAGGGCCGTATACGCAGAGTTGTATTTAAGATAGTGCAGTGCTAATTTAAGGCCATGGCCAATTTAAAGGTAGGGCATTAGTATTTTAAGGTAGGACATTGCCCGATAATGCCCCCTCCCCAGCTACGGCCCTGCTAAGACCTGTTTTGTATTTGAATCGTGACAATTTTCACATGCATTTAAATTCATAAGAATGTGTTTTATGATTCCACACTAAACGAACATGCCTACATTTTTAATAACAAAGCTTACCCCAATAACTTATATGTTTATATATCTCGTCAAATCATCTTATAATTCATTAGCATTCAAGGTAATCGTGCAATAACTGTTTATTTTTGTTTTCGTAATTTCCGTGTGCGGGGCAGACCTTCTACATTTTTGATGCCGCTTCATTATTATTAGAGATTTATAGAACGATGGTTAATACCATGTTTCAACTAGTCAACTAGGTACCACTATGGTTTGATCATGCCCGTCTGTCTTTCTGGCCGCGGCGTAGCTCGGTGATCGTTAGCACTAGAAAACTAAAATTTGTTATGAGCACGTGTATGAATCACGCTGACTGGTAAAATTTTTTTTGGGGCAACTTCCGTACATATGAATAGACCCCGGACTTTTGTCGCCATGACGTCACAATAGGGTGATTTGGGGAGTAAACGGGACGGCGGGCGTTATGAAATACGGTTAAAAACTCGGTTGTTAACCGAATACATTTTAACTAGACATTTTTAACAATATAACGTTAAACTGGCATTGGTTTTGTCGGTCACTCACTCTTTTTTCGTCCAAACTGTCACCAAGCCAGTTTAACGTACAATTGTATGATTTGCACTAAAAGATAATATTGATCAACTTACTAGATAATTTTGTTGAACATTTCGGTTAACAACCGAGTTTTTAACGGTATTTCGTAACACCGTCCCGTTTACTCCCCAAATCACCCTATTGTGACGTCATTGCGACAAAAGTTCGGGGTCTACATATGAAGTGGGGTGGGCGTTATTGGGTGGGGTGTCGCGTCATTGGATAGGTCTTTCAAAAAATAATTAAGTCTTCAAAAACAATTGTTTTGATAATGCTAATACTTTCGGAAATAAAAGTTATAATGGCTCTCAAAATTATGTGGCTCTCTCTAATTTTTGAACCGTGTGTCCAACAAATATGGAAAAATTCATGAAGCCTGTTAAGTACTTTCAATTAAAACCTATCTAATTTGAATAATATCGCTTGAGCCGTTTTTGAGTTACCTATCACAAAATATCCTATGACCCTATGAGTATTATGACGGGCCGGCAACTACGGAACCCTACATTGAGCATGGCCCGACATGCTCTTGTTATTTAATATTGTAATTTTTACAATACTGCCTATTTTATATATAGGTAATATAGATTTTGCTGGACTTGGCGGGGACACTACCGTGCCCCGAGATATACCTATTAGCCATTTGAGGATAGACTGCCTTTCACTACGTATGTACGTATGTTTATGCTTTATTGTACTATCGGGTTCAGAATTGCATGGCCAATTTATGAATGAATTCATTGATAAATTGACCATGCAATTTTGAACCCGATGGTACATACTAAAAACACAAGCAATAAAGCAGCAAAGTTACAGATAAACGTAATTATTTATTAACAACCAAGACGAACTTACCTCTTTAAGGGATTTCTTACCATCACCTTTGTTATATGTAGAAAATAAAAATCTCTATAAAATATTCATATGCATTAATTTGTCTTCTATGTAATTGATATCGGAAAGATAAAAATCAACAAAAAATTCTAAAGATTTTAACCGAGTTCCAACTGCCCTGAACATAGCATTCAATGCTTTGGTTTGTCTTCATTCCATTCTTGGAGATATCCTCATTCCGCGGTCGTCCGAGCCCCAAGGCCCGCGCATTGCTTTAGCCATCTTGGGTATCACGCAAGTCTGCAATTAACGCTACAATAGTTTTCCTGTCCCTCGTAATACAAGCTTTGAGTGTGAGCATCGTGTCTTCTTGACAATTACCCTCTAATTGGTCAAAGGACGTAATATGCACGTGCATATTCATAATTGTATTGTACACGTGCATTTATGAACGAGCAAATTAGTACTGAGAGATATGAGCGTTTAATGTGATTGGGTATCAAAAGGTTCATTTGATGAGGTGTTATACAAGTGTGTTGAGGGCGGAGACATGTGTTGAAATGTATATAGCACCTCCATTAACATGGCATCATCTTATGCTACACATTTCAATTACTACAACCAAGCCAGCTGTTTCGGGCCGTCGAACATATCCAGGGCAAACCAAAGTTAAATTGCCTAATTGAAGTAAAATACAAGGCCGCCGGGAGTTCATGCCTCGCTACTGCGATGTTTAGTTACACCGTCATCGTCTTTCGTCACTTCAAATTACGCCGCCTTCGCCATTGTATCAACTATTACGCCTCCAGCATATTTTTCTACCTAAAAAGGATAGCTTTTTCATCGCATTTTGCTTGATTTGCTGTTGTAGTGAGCCAGATTGGTATTGTTTTGAACGTAATACAATTGTGTCAGTTTATTGAACCTCTGCGGGTTTGTTATCTGTTGTTTTATTATGTATGCTTTTGACTGTTTTCATAGATTCTAGTGGTTGCGTTGCAGTGCATCCTCTATGGAATCATTTTAATCCTAGTTCTAAAAGCTATTTATTTTAATTTACAAGGTGTAAATAAAATGCTGGTGATCCATTGATATAGTATCCTAATTATGAAATTACAATTTTTTTTCTGGCGAAAAAAAAAATGGTTTTATATGGAGGGTTGGCTGGCCAACTTACCAGTCTTAACACTGAGCATTCATCAAACTTATTACAAAAATAAAATATTTACTAACGATCAGTAAATTGTTTGCTGTCACATTAGTCACGGTATGACTCATGTTCATCTATCTATTTGCGTTACAAAAACTTATCTAAATCCTGAATTAATATATCTAATCTCTTTTATAAGTTGAGTCACAGGAATATCTGACAATACTGATGCATGGAGTTACTAATAGGAGTCATTGTCGCTATACATAACAATAGGCATGAAGCAGATTTATGATGGGTATATGTTACGTGGTATAAATATGTGAAGGTGTTTATCTCATTTTCCCACCGCACGATCTCATACGAGTCTCAGAGAAATAAACCAATGGAGTGGTAATTGTCAGGCGTCCCCCTCTGCCAAAAGTACAAGACCACTGGTCGTAGTGGTTATATAAAACTAGTTGTCGCGCGTCAAACGCCATTCAATGAATGTCAGTCAGCGCGGAACGATCTGAGGTAAAAATGCCAATTGCTGCGTGTTTTCATGTAAGAAAAGATCTGAATTATTTAGTTTACAGAAGGATAACGTTTCTTTTCATCTGTAAGTATAATTACGTCTAAATATCATCAAATAGTGCACGAAATTAGCAAAAAACTAAAAAATATTGTCAATCAAAAAGTGTTGCCACTTAATGGCAACTACATCTGCTTTAGGGTAATTTTTAAACGACTCTTTATAGTACATTGTACCATCGGGTTCATAATTGCATACCCAATTTATCAATGAATTCATTCATAAATTGGGTATGCAATTATGAACACGATTATAGGTGAAAAACTTAAGTAAGTCACCTGTTGTATGTGTGAGTAATGTGTGCGAATAGATATTCCATTTTTAAAATTTGTAATATATCGTATTGTTTGCAAACTCATTATTTCTAGTTTCTTTCAAGTTTCATTATTCCTGTCCACTTATGATTCTATTGTCATGATAAGATATAAATAGTTGTCAATGTCGAGTAATTGTCTTCGTATCTTTTGCGTCGTTCATGAATAAACAATAATACTTACAGTTTACCACAGAAGTAAATTGTAAAAGCAAGTCATGATGGATTGGCTCACTCGGCGAAATATTGACTATTCTCCAACTATGTATAAGACCGAACTATACGATCTTGTATTTACTCAAAAATAAGCAAAAATTCGTAGAATACAAAATTGATACAATTTTAAGTCAACACGGACATACGGTACTTCGCTTACCACCATATCATCCCCAATTCAACCCAATTGAAAGCATTTGGGAAATAGTCAAAGGATTTGTAGCAAAAAAAAAACGTTTCAATGAATATAGAGTATATTAAAAGTTTAGCAAAGGAAAAAATGAGTATAATAACTCAGGAAGAATGGAAAAATGTATGCTTACATACAATGAAGGAGGAGCAAAAGTATCAATGTCAAGAATTACAAATGGATGCAATATCGGAGAGTTTCATTATAAGTGTTTCCTCGGAAGATGTGGGAGTGTGTTGACGATGAGGGACCCTATTGTTCCTTTAGCCGTCAACACAGTGAAACCTCCTTTTTGTAAAGGGTCGGCAACGCGCATGTGACTCCTGTGGAGTTACAGGCGTCCATAGGTTACGGTAGCTGCTTACCATCAGGCAGGCCGTATGCTTGTTTGCCACCGTAGTAGTATTAAAAAAAAAAAAAAAAAATAAAGATAATGACAGTGACATTGTTTCTGTACAGTCCACTGATGAAAATGAGGATGACGAAATGCCGAGTGATTGAAATAAATAAATTTTCAGTATGTTATTAATATGTACTACTCATAATAAATGTTTATATAATTTATTATGCTTATGCGTTCTTTGCAAACTGTACACAACTACATACAACAGGTGACTTACTTAAGTTTTTCACCTATACATCGAAGGAGGTAAGTGAAATATTGCAAACAAGAGTAATCGACTCCAGTGCGGTAGAAATACGTCCGCCATTATGTCATTCATTGTCATTGTTATGACAGGTTAGTCAATACACTTAAAAGATACTCCGTGGGTTAGGCAGAGACCAATTCGGCATACAGCCATAATTGTAAAGCATTGCTCTGTTAAAAAAGCAGTGTGTCTCTGTGTGTGTGTTGTTATTAAATTGTTTCTAAACATATTTTAATCGACTTTTAAATTATTCAAATACATATTGAAAAAATGAAAGATTAATGTCAGTACTTCAAAGGTAAAAATCATTCACACGCATAGCTTTTTAAATTATATATGTCGTCGAGGACCGCCGAGGGCAGGGCAGTAAGGTGGTTTGGAACTCAAAAAACTGACACTATAAGGATAACCTAGCCTATAGCACATTACGCACGGACGCACGGTAATGAAATAAAACATAAAACTGGTTTAACAACTGTATTGAATTCAAATCTTTTTAAAACCGTATTATGGGAAGGGCAATAAACTACTACTGGTTCGGAAAGGAGCCCCAAATGAGAAGAACCAGCGTAAGAAACTCGGCGTATGTGTGCTGTACGGCACAATAGCTGAAATTTGTCTATGGTCTCAAAAATACAGCTACCATAAACAAATTTCCGTTTTATTAGACAAATTTCAGCTAGTGTAATGAATTCCGCACTGAATTCCGTTCTAATGTGTGGCGCCCCTTAAGTGAAATATACTTGTAGATGCTTGAAATAACGATATTCCTGTTTAGAAATTAATTCGTTCCTTTATTTTCACCATACATTTTATGTAGCATTTTAATTTTGTATGCATTATACTTTATTTATTATAAGGTACGTTAAACACACTTATCCCCTTAAATAGGCACTTTTAATTTCTGACTCTGGTATCACTATCTAACAGGTAAGTTTTAGTGATGGGACAGCACAAAAATAAATGTCGATATTAAAATTAGCAGTATGTTATACTTTTTATTTATAATAGAAAATTAAGAAGTGATAATAGAAATATGTAGAAACACAAATTGGAAACAGATGCCCATTACAATCAAAATATCAACTGCGAAGGACTCTGGAACATCACGATGTCGCTAGTGACTGATTCATCATTGTTCATTACAGTGAAAAATTCACTGAGGTGGATAGAGGAACGTCTAGTGTAATTGGAAGCACATTGGAACGGTAATCATAAGACGTGGGTTCGAATCGTGATATTCCAGAGTTCTTTGCAGTTAATTGTTTCATTGTAATAGTTATTTGTTTCCAATTTGTAGTATTTTCCACTAAATATAAAAGCAAATAGACATCAAAATATTAAATTGATAATATAAAAGTTATTATAAATCAGCTTGCAAGATTTGTCCTGAACAAATATACAAACTAACTTACGTAGAATACTAACATTGTAAGTAATATTATGGTAGAAAAACTTGATATTTAATCACAACTCAACATTATAATTTTATCAATAGCTAAACCTTATACTTGGTAAAGAAACAAAAATATATAACCAACCTACGATCAATGTTTCTCTGCGTCCGTAGGAAACACCTTAGACAACCCTACACGTAATCCCTGGGTGGTGCTAAAAGAGTTACAACTTGGCAGCTCTACTGTCCTACCTGGACCTCGCAGCACTCACTGGATTTTCTTCATCATCTGCTTTCCCACTACCCTAGGGAAGAAATGCCTATCTATTTCCAGTGACATGTAGGCATACGATAAATAAATCTACGATAAAATGTGACCTTTTCAAGTCAAAGGTACATCATTATCAGTTGTCAATAAGGCGTTACCATAAAAAATCATTTAGAAATTAACTCTATTAACAACCGACAATGTACCTTTGACTTGAAAACGTCACATATATCGATACTTAAGTATACTATTATCGACGCGTTCCTCGCACTGTGTACGTTTACTTAAAGATGACATTATCTCGTTCACGGACAGGTTGTCTGTGTCTGTGTTTGTACTTGTGTGAGTATATTTTATGCTAGTGTTTGATAATTTTATCGTGTGCGTGTGTAGCGACGTCAATGGAAAATGCATTAGTGTTAACAGTATTTGTGTGCGTTTCCTCGTCCCCCGCGCCGAAATTGGCAGACCTTTTCTGATAGAAATTAGTGCGCGTCTCGCATCCGGTTGGTTTAATTATCAAAGCATACGAGTACGAGTAGAAATCTGATAGTCGGAGATGGGCAGAGATAATTGGCCCCTATACGTAGAAGTTTTCATGTCTAATAATTGATAAATAATGAGTCATTGTTAAGAGTCCGGTAACGATTTGAAAACGAAAATCGCTAATAATGAAATAACGCACATGACTTGCATTTGATAAGAAAGTTTGAAGTCTTTTTATTGCAAAAAAATATTTTTGGTTCATATATATTATTATTTAGTAACTGAAAACTCAATTCTTACAGAGCTTGTTTGGTAAAGACGTTGATTTGTGTACACTTGTCGCTTGATTTTATTATTATTTTGTATGTCCCTAATATGTTTTATATTATATGTACGATAAAATCATAAAGTTAAGTTTATTTCTACATTTTTATTCTTATGTATTATTTTAATACATTTCCCAAAATATCACCTAAACATCGGGATTTTTTCTTATAATTGCTCTTGCTAAACATACTCTTGCTTAAAACATATGTATATATGAAAATGAAAAAATAAAATGTGTCCACTTCTTCCTTTGACGACTCATTTTCCGAATTTTATTCTTTATAAGTCTTACTTTTTTCACCACTCCAAGCAAAATAATCCGAAACATCTGTTAGATTACGGTAAATTATTTATAAATGAAACATAAAATCAAAAAAGTGTTAAACTTATGCGGTTTAAAAAGAAATAATCTTTCAAAATACGTATACAAACTAATTGAAGTTTTGTTAGTTAATGCAAAATAGTATCAAAAAATTGAGCGAAATCGAAAAAAACTTTTATTATTTTCCACCATTGGAGTTTCACTTTTTTAGTAGGTATATAATTTTTATTTCACTTTTACGGTTAGCGATGACAATTCGTTTCAGAGTGGTTTGTCGTATGATTTCCATTATACAGTGTGGAAAGATAAGTCGGGCCCTGGAGGGAAACTACTTTAAAACGTTGAGATAGCTCAATTCGCTGAAAGGAAACAGTCTTTTATTTTTCCTAAAATCTAAAACTGCATACACAGTTATTTTCATAATTTTCACCTTTTCCATACTAATTGTATGAAAAATGTTTTTATTATTATTTATGGGTTCTCTTGTGCCCTAAACTTGCTTGGTATTAAGAAGTTTTTATCCTTGTTGGAAATAGGATCGATTGGCATCAATAGGCATGGTGAATTTTTTTCATGTATGGTATCATCTATATCGATTCGTTTTGTTCTGAGGATCAAATGTCTATATGGGGCAAATTGCGTTAAATCAACACAAAAGTCAGAAATGAGACTTAGAGTCCGAGATTTGCATTTGTTTCTCAAAACGCTCTTAACAAAATGACGTGCAAAAGTGACGTCACGATCACATAGTCGCCCTGTTTAAAGTATGAAAAAAATATGAAATCGCTATTTTTACAGTGAAAGGTTGCGTTTATGTATATGGTTGCAATACAATTTATGTTACAGTAAAACGTTAAAAATCGAATGGTATCATTGTTTTTTTTAAATTTCCCACTTTAAAACACCGGCCAAGTGCGTGTCGGACCACGCATAGGAGGGTTCCGTACCTTCAATGTAATAAGAACCAAACTAATACCAAAAGGTCGTATCTGATGCCTATGGAAGAAGTTTTTTGGAGATAACTCAAAAATGGCTGAACCGATAATGTTCAAAATAATTTTCGTAGAAAGTATATGATAAGGCACATCGCCTCAAATTTTTTCATGTTTTTTGGACTTACGGTTCAAAAGTTATTTCAAAAAATATTCACTTAATCACAAAATGGTCAAAGAAACTTCAATGTTATTTTTAAAGACCTATCGATTGATGTGTCATATGTTGATATTTGGTTAAAAAACATTTTTTGAAATTTAGTTACATCTATGGAGCGCCCCAATAAAAATACATTTTTTTTCAAATTTAACTCCATAACTAAGTAGCGGCATACAAAATACACCTTACGTGTAAATTTTATTCAGATACGTCGTATAGTTTCCGAGTAAAATGGCTATGACATACGGACGGACAGACAGACAGACAGACATGACGAATCCATAAGGGTTCCGTTTTTTGCCATTTGGCTACGGAACCCTAAAGATCGTAAAATTTAGAAATTTTGCAGCTTGATATCTTTGAGCCATTTCAATAGAATTTATAAATTTTCACTTTAGTTAGATATCTTGATCATTTTGCACCCTATCAACTAAATTTTATTGCATAATTCAACATGTGTATCATGCCTATTGTCATAAAAAATATAGTTTTTTTGTAAACGATACTCTTTTCCAAAAAAATGTAAATGCAGTTATGTCCCTTTAAATAAATTAAAGAATGTTTTCTTTCAGTGAATTGAGCTATCTCAATGTTTCAAGGTAATTTCCCTCCAGGGCCCACTTACTTATCTTTCCACACTGTATACCTATTTAACTGCCTGCTTACTTTTGTCTCAATTGTTTAATAAATTATAGGTATATGCTTCATTTTGTTTTATAAATTTTATTATACACTACATGTGTGTTTTACTTACTTACTCGTATCAGTCGTATTGAAATGAAAAGTAGAGTATTTAACTCGAGTGAAATGCACCTATTTCCCTGCAAACTAAATATTGGCACACTCACTTCGTTCGAAAATGTCTCGTCGATAATGGGTGCCTTTAATTCCTTTGTTAACAATTTACTGTTGTACAACTGTGCGCCGCGTGTATCTCAGCAGCTGATTGTATATTCAACGTTAACCGATATTGTCTATGGTACGTTCATCTTAACTCATCGCCTTAGCTCCGCCACTTCAGCTAGCTAAAATGAGTGGCCATGCGTAGAGTTGTGCCGGCGAGAACGTTCTCGCTCTCGAGAATTCCTTCTCCTGAGAATTTCCGCACTTTCTCGAGAACGTTCTCTCTAAACGAGAATTACTGAGAAAGTACATAAAATCTGCGCAAATTCAGATTTTTTATTTTTTGTTTATCTTTTTGAAGGTGTTGGAAAAATATTTACAATCATTCTAATCCGAAAAAACCGGCCAACAGCATGCGGGCAAAAGGTCGTTTATTAAGGGATATGTTGCGGCGCTTACGTCATTTTACTATGCGGCTCTGAATCCTTTTACTGTGCGTTTATGAGTTATAATTCCAAAACGACTCAACCGACTTCCTTCAATATAATTTTAATTGAAAGTCTTATCAGGCCTCACTTTCATGAATTTTTCCAACTTTTTTGGAGCCACGGTTCAAAAGTTAGACGTCCTTTTTTGAACTTTTGGCGCTATTATTTATCCAAAAATTGTTTTAGAAGACCGTTATTATTATTTAAAGAGCTATCCAACGATAGGATTGGATTGGAGCGAAAAAAAGGTACCCCTTTAGTTTTCTAGTACTAACCATCACTGAGCAAAGCCGGGGACGGACAGATGGAAAGACAGACAGACAGACGGACAGACGGACATGGCGAAATTATAAGGCTTCCTAGTTGACTACGGAACCCTAAAAACTACCTTTTGAGTGGGTGAATTTTGACGGACCGGCAACTACGGAACCCTATATTGAGCATGGCCTGACATGCTCTTGGCCGTTTTTTTTTCTTTTTATGCATAAAATAAACGCGATTACATTCCAAAACATTTTTGGTTTTTATTAATAATTATTTCAAACTAAAAAATAAAAATATTAAAGAGATAATTAAGACATTTTACAATGTAAACAAGTTTCGTTTTTATGCCAACGTTTTCGTTTCAATTACATGTTACATATTTTTGGGACATGACATATTTATTGTGAAATTAATAGTCACATAAAACTTAGTCAAGAACATTTCCGCGAACGTTCTCCGGAGCAAAGAGAATTAAGCTTTTTTAATGTTTATAATCTGATTTGGAGACAAAATTGCTGTACCAGTACATCAATAAAACATGTTAAAATTGAGAAGACAAGAAAAGACAAAAATATTAAGAAATAAATGAGTTCTCTTCCAATAAAAGTACAAAGCAATATGTGAGAAAGTTCTCCAGAATGTTCTCGTGAGAACGTTCCCGAGAACGTTCTCGTAAATTTCCCGAGATAGCAGAGATTTTTGCACTTGGAATCTTTTTTTCGGTTTACAGTGATCGTGAATATCTTTCAAACACCTTTAGGAAGATTTACAAAAAATAAAAAATCTGAATTTGTGCAGATTTGATGCACTTTCTCGGAAATTCTCGTCACAGAGAACGTTCTCGAGAACTTTCTCGCAACATTCTCTCGTTCGGGAACGTTCTCGAGAACGGCACATCTTTAGTCATGCGGGCTGCCTCAATGTATCAATTGTTTTAATAGCCGAGGAAACGCTGGTGTGCGCCCACGCCACCGTCTTTCCGGCGTGCATTCGAGTGGTCAGAAGATGGTACTCGGGGATTTATTGCACCACCGTGGCAATGCACTCGTCAATGTCACGTTGTATTAGGAAAGAGACAACACGAATATCACAATAGTGTTTTTTACAATTGTAATAATACTACTAATAATTAATTAGAATAACAGCATCTCATAGACCAGATAAGGGAATAGTTAGCAAACATTAATATTATTAAACAAACTGAAGTCTTCGAAGTATTTTTGGGTACATTCGGTCATTATAAATTCGGCAGCATTTTTATTTATTTATCCAGAGCACTTAGTAACTGTTTAGCGAGTATAGCACGCGTACGGTTTATCTGTTGTCAATGTCATTGTATCGTCACTCGTATATGCTATGATTGATTGAATGATTTGTTCCATTGCATGAATGTTGAGGATTATATATTATCTACGTATTTAAACGGCAGCTTGAGGATACATGCTTTCACTTGGGGTTTTTTAATTGGTATGCTTTATTAATCTGTAATATTTAAAGAAAAATACATTAATATTATTAAATCAAACCAACATGTCAAAAACTAATACTTAACTAATCATCTAATTACCAACAAGATTACTCAATAAAAATCGTCTAAATTGAAATAAGTATACAATTAAAATTTTCCTTATAACATACCTAACAACAAAGTCAAACTTTAAAACCGGCCAAGAGCGTGTCGGGCCACTCTCAGTGTAGGGTTCCGTAGTTTTCCGTCCGTCACAGTAAGTGTCCCCACTTAAGAGTTAAAATAACACCGCCATGTAGGATATGGGCGTTCCACGTACAGCGACATCTATCGGCAAATTAAGTAAACTATTGCGCGCGAGCTTAAAGTATGGAAGATGATTTTTATGGGATAATTCTTTATTGCGTGAACCGATTTTCACCGTTTTTACTTTATTTGAAAGCACGTCATTTCATTGTGATTTTGTAGAAATTACAGGTACAATAAACACCTGCTTATACGGTTAAATTACAAACTTAGTTCAGAAATTATTATGTAATTTTTTTTCAAAACTATTTAACATATCAAGCTCAAAATAATTTTCCTAGAAAGTTTTTATAAAGTTCTACTGTTGAGATTTTTTCATATTTTTAAAACTTATGGTTCAAAAGTTAGGGGGGGGGGGCACATTTTTTTTTACTTCTGGAGCAATTATTTCCGAAAATATTTACATTATCAAAAAATGATTTTAGTAAACCCCTATTCATTTTTAAAGACCTATCCAACAATATATCACACGTTAGGGTTGAAATGAAAAAAAAATCACTCCCCACTTTACGTATAGGGGAGGTACCCTAATAAAACATTTTTTTCCACTTTTTATTTTACCAATTTGTCGGCGTGATTGATATACATATTAGTACCAAATTTGAGCTTTCTGGTGCTAACGGTCACTGAGATTATCCGCGGACGGACGGACGGACGGGCAGACATGGCGAAACTATAAGGGTTCCTAGTTGACTACGGAACCCTAAAAAAAAACCGGCCAAGTGCGTGTCAGACCACGCATAGGAGGGTTCCGTACCTTCAATGTAATAAGAACCAAACAAATACCAAAAGGTCGTATCTGATGCCTATGGAAGAAGTTTTTTGGAGATAACTCAAAAATGGCTGAACCGATAATGTTCAAAATAATTTTCGTAGAAAGTATATATATGATAAGGCACTTCGCCTCAATTTTTTTCATATTTTTTGGACTTACGGTTCAAAAGTTACAGGGGGGGACACAATTTTTCTGACTTTCGAAGCGATTATTTCAGAAAATATTCACTTAATCACAAAATGGTCAAAGAAACCTCAAAATGTTAAAAAACATTTTTTGTAATTTAGTTACATCTGTGGAGCGCCCCCCTAAAAATATTTTTTTTTTCAAATTTAACTCCATAACTAAGTAGCGGCATACAAAATACACCTTACGTGTAAATTTTATTCAGATACGTCGTATAGTTTCCGAGTAAAATGGCTGTGACATACGGCCAGCCCGCTCCGCGTCATGTCTGGTCCAAAAGTCCCCCTCACGCTTGCAGCGTTCCAACGCTGTATGGCGATGGATAGGTACCTGTTGGACCAGCAAAGACCCGGAACGGGGGTCGTTGCCCCTCGCCCTAAGCCGCCGACCCAGTTACCTAAAAAGCTGGCACGCCTCGCTGCACCAGGGTCCGGCTGTCTTTTTGGCCGCGAATTCCGCCGCTGAGCCTGCCGTCTTGACAGCGTGTCTCAGATGAGATGCAGCAAATGTACTTACACATGTCGCATCCCACAAGAGACACCGCCCTCTTTGCCAAGGAATTAGCGTGGACCTGTCGGGTCTTTTTCCGTCGACGGAGCTTGTGGGACTGCTCGAAGTATCTTAGATATACCAATGATCGTAAATCAGGAGTAAGTGACAAAATTGAGGAACTTTGAGTTGCAATAATTCTTAAAGTATATATGTTGAAGTTTTGGTAATATATCTTCCTTGTGTTATGGCCTCTTTATCACAGTAACTTCAGACTTCTAGCTTTATCGACAACAGAATTAGAGGGGGTCGAAAGTGGCTGAACGGCTTCGGGAAAAGGATGGTACGGCCGTGCCTTTGTTGTTTGTTTTGCTCGACTTGGCCTTGACTCCCGTGCCCCCAGATTTCCAGTTAACGTTTATGTCACTTGACCGGTTTTGAAATTTTAAGTAAAAAACATGCCAATTAAACAACGTTCAAGTTTTTTTTTCGTAATTTTACAATGTATTCATTTTGGTATTTTGTTAAGTACTCCTGAACGACTTACAAGTAAAAGCTAGAGGAATAGGTAATTACAATTTCTACAACACCAATTTGTTATTGTAAAAAAATGGCGGTGGTCGAAAATAATGCCGAAACTTATTAAATAACTGATACATACAGTAATATAACAAGAATCCATTACAGAGAAAATTACATTCTACTCGTACTTAAGACATGTGCAGACAGAAATTAAATGAGGTAAGGTAAAAAACATGGTAAATTTAACCTATGATCCACGAGCAAGTAAGCCCGACATTTATTTTTAAAGGTGTAAACCGATTTTGGTGCACGGAACATTGGCGGCCACCATGGCTCGACGTACAATTTCATTGATAGAGTGGTCCCTGGGGAACCGACCGGAGCATCTCTGACAACTAAGACCACGGTGACCGTTCTCCTCCACCTTCACCCCGCAAATACGGTTGGCAATGCGTATGTGACACCTCTGGAGTTGCAGGCGTCCATAGGCTACGGTAGCTGCTTACCGATGGTAAGCAAGTACCGCCTGATGAGGCGGGCCGTATGCGTGTTTGCCATCGCCGTAGTATTAAAAAAAATACAGCGGTGCGCGTTGCATACTTAGCTTCCCAATCTTGGCCAACTGCAATTCTCAGAGAGTTATTGTCGAGCAGTCTACCTAGTTGTGGAGATGGCAAAGCGTGCACAACGCACCCGATTCAGGCTTGTAAACCGCCTTGAGGCGCGCCAAGTCTGACTCCAAGGCCCCACTCTGTAAATTATCAAACACCAGCTTATAGAGGATATCGTCCCACCCCTTCGGGGCCACCACATTCTGGGCGCTCGTCGGTTGGGCATAAAGTGGCCCATTTTGCCGAAGCCTCTGAAGCGTATGGTATACTGACATTGCCACTCTCGATAGCCAGAAGAGCCATGTGCTGCTAAGGCCAAAAAAGCCACCAGGCCGAGGTCTTGTCCCGACGAACACCAAGACCGCCATACCAACCAGGTAAGGTCGCCTGGATAGATGATTCAGTTCAGTAATTTTTCAATTTATATTACCCAATGGAAACATTCCCCAGATAAAAGGCGGAAACTTTCGTAAACGTGCCCAATTGCCCATCACTACCTACTCCTGCGTGAACCTAGATAGATACGAAGGCATGTAGTTCTACAAATTACACATACAAATTAGTTAGTAGGTGAGTATTTGCCTATTATTTACTCTAATAGGGTGCTGCGTGTTAAATATGAGATTATATAGTTTTAATGTCAGCCTTAATTATAGAGATGCATCTGCATTTATATAATGAGCAAGGTCATGACGCTCGTAATAGGTATCCTGTTATCTACAATTGCATTATACTTGAAGAACATCTCGTCTAGTTTGAAGGTCGGAGTGGAACTTATTATTTCTTACATGGCTATTATAATGCTATAAGCGACATTTTACGAGTAGCTCCAATATTTGTCTATAAAAATTTGACTGTTTTGGACCTTTGGTATCCATACTTCCATACTTAAATGGGAAAGTGTATGTGTGTGTTTGTTTGTCCGTCTTTCACGGCAAAGCGGGACGACGAATTGACGTGATTTTTTAAGTGGAGATAGTTGAAGGGATGGAGAGTGACATAGGCTACTTTTTGTCTCTTTCTATCCCCCCACTTCCCTAAAATGGGGGGTGGAAGTTTGTATGGAGCAATACGCAATTTTCAAGGTAGAAAGCTAAAAATTGGTATGCGGACTATTTGTGTGCGGTTTATTCTGTTCCGAGTTCTCTTCTGTGTTTTAAATAAAGAAAGGGGAACCGTGTTACCCCGAATTTAACGCGAGCGAAGCCGCGGGCAAAAGCTAGTCTGACATAAAAATCTAAATCTGAAACTGGGCACAAAGTAGGCATATAACGTTGCCGCGTAGTTGTACGGTAAATCATTTACATTTATGTACCTATCTTACATACCACTTTGTAGTAAAGCGAAAATTAAAACATACATATCGTTGACATATAGCTGTAACTCTATAGTGAATAATGATGCAAGTTTCGTTAAAAAGAATTAAAGAAAACTAAAAGCTATGTTTTGGTAGTTTCTTAGTTCAGTCCTTTGAGTTCCTGGAGTAGAGCCAAGATTTGTCAAGAGTCAGTCTTCGTTAAAAATTCGTGATTGACTAATAAAATACCATACAATATTGAAATAGGATATGACAAGGACAATACCCGCTTGGTAATAGTGATAAGCGTTACCTGTTCATATCTACAGATTAGCAATAATCAATATTGGACTAAGAGCTGGCTACGTCCGTCAGATATCAAATATCAAATATCTTTATTTTGCATAAAATATGGTACAAAAGATGGATAGTAAGTACAGTCAATTCATACATATATTACCAGTAACTGGCATGCAAAATTTAAAAATTAACATGCATAAGCTATTTACAGTAATAGTTACATTTACCTATTTACCTATATGATATGACACAATCATGAGACCAACAAAACCCGTCTGGTTAGATTGCTATACTATCCTTATTGATAGAACCGGCCATCTGGCAGCTTTTAATGGGTGGAGCTCAGAGAGACAGACCAGCAAAATTTTTGAATTGGAAAATAGTAATAAAAAATAGGTAAAAACTGCCGAAGTTGTCTCAGTTATAAATGACAGGGCCTATATTTTAACATTAGAACAAAAAACATTGCGTATTATTACGGAAACAAAATCAGTAGGCGACAAAGTATGAATTACACTTTACGTCCTTTGGCCCTACTTTCTCCAACAAATTATTTACATAATTTCTGATAATATCGCTTCAAACCCAGAACTCTAGGATTTGTTTTGTTGAAGGGGTTTGAATTATTTTTCCTCCACCACTTAACAGCTGCCAAATGCCCAGATCTAGAAATATGCATAGTATAGCAAACTGACTCGAGGGGTTTCGTTGCTCTCATTATTGTGGCATATCTGACGTGGCTAGCTCTTCATCTATATCATTGAACTAATGAACATACTTAATCGTTATAAATGTTGTATCGTAAAAACCTATCGTCGGGGTGTGTCCAACTAAATTATCAATTACTATTGACAGAAAACTGAGCAGCGAGTGTCATCAAGTTAAGTTTTTTGTACCTGCTCATAATTTATATTGTATTCTAGGCACGGATCTCATTAGGAATTAGCATCATTATCTAAGGAGAAGGTATTATGAAGGACAATATTGCAAAACTGCAAAAAAAGTATTCTTACTGAAATCTATTGTGTTAATTTTAGCTGTTGTGTGCTGTATAAACTTTAGACCTTAGCTTTAGCCTGTTTTGCAGAGCCTTACACCATTATACGAAACCCATTATACGTTTAGTTAAATCCGGGAAAAATAACAATCTTTGGCGCAACTGAACCCATATAATTAGTGAGACCGACCTTCCTTCCTCAGATCTCAGACCTCAGACCTCAGACCTTTTAAACTTGGCAACATTGGAGGACAATGTTCTGCACCAATTTTTCACTCGAGTGTCCTTGGTTTTTACAATGTTGCGGGGATCCGAGCGGAATAGCAAATCTTCGAGGGGATCAGATTTGAATGAAAATGTAATAGTAATTAACAGGGTATCAGATTTGGGGATCAAATAGGAATAACCCAGAATTTTCTCTTTTAGTGACGTGTCAATTTGAGTGTTAAATCGTAGGTATTTGCTTTATTTGAGGCCTTTCTCTTTCGCGTTGTCATCGTTGTGGTGTGATGCTCGAGGTGAAAGCTGATGTGTGAGGAGACAGTATGGTTCTTCAGTTAACGGTTTTTACTGCTCAAGTAGGTGCATTTGGTAATTCAACATTTTAATACATTATATTATTGGATTTTATGTACCTGAAGCTTAATTTTAATTGTCTTTCCTGTAAAGACAGAAAACGACATTGGAAATGAGTTGAAGTCGGTTGAATTTGCTAACATAAATTAGGCTCGTGTTCTCCTTAGCTTTCGAAAATTGGATATACGACATCTGTCAATAGGTGTTATATCTATTAAAGAGAAGATACCATATTTAAAGAAAGGATGTAGACATGCATAATTCATGTACATAACTTACTTTATGTACAAACACTGAAAACATTGAAAAAATAATCAACCCAGCAGGATATGAACCTCGCATCGATACGCCTTACCGGGGCTCGATCGCTTTACCAATTAAGCTATGGGTTCAGTTACTGAGTTGACGAAATTCTCAATGCCTTCAATCATCTTTTTGCATTTATTTTTACATCGACTTTATAGCAGCCGTAAGCGACATCTAGGTGCTAACTACTTGAGTTAGATACCCTTCCCGCCGACCCTTTTTTGCAAGTGTCACAACGGAAATAATAGATGGCGCTGCTATCAACTCATAATTATTTTACATGGTTTTTAAAGTGGATCCTGCTGGGTTGATTATTTTTAGGGTTCCGTACCTCGAAAGGAAAAAACGGAACCCTTATAGGATCACTTTGTTGTCCGTCTGTCTGTCTGTCTGTCTGTCTGTCTGTCTGTCTGTCTGTCTGTCAAGACCATTTTTCTCAGGAACGCGTGGAGGTATCAAGCTGAAATTTATATCAAATACTCAGGTCTATTGTCCCTTGGAGCTTCGAAAAAATCAAACTTAAAAGCCAACGCAATCAAAAGATACAGTCGTTTATGCTGCAAATATTAGAGTTTTTCGGCACTCGCAAAACCTACGGGGTACTTCCCGTGAACTCAGAAACTTGAAATTTTGCACGAAGCAACGTTATATAGCATAGACAACGGAAAAATTACAAAAAGTAGAAATTTTTAGTAAAATAATACAAAAAAATATTTTTTTAAATTTTAAACTTACTACCTTTTTCCTCGTAAACGTGTGGAGGTAATAAATTGAAATTCATGTCAAATACTCAGGGCTATAGGACCTTTCAGATGTAGCAAAACCAAACTTTTATGTCAACGCAATCAAAAGAAATAGCAATTTAAGTTGCATATTTTGAAACTGAGTACTTGTAAGAAACTCAAAACCTAAAGGGTACTTCCCGTAAACTCACAAACTTGAAACTTGGCACGAAGAAATGTCATATAACACAGACAAAGGAAAAATTACGAAAAGTAGACATTTTTAGTAAAATCATACAAAAAATATTTTTTTAAATTTTAAACTCACTACCTTTTTCCTCGTAAACGCGTAGAGGTATTAAATTGAAATTCATGTCAAATACTCAGGGCTGTAGGACCTTTCAGATGTAGCAAAACCAAACTTTTATGTCAACGCAATCAAAAGAAATAGCAATTTAAGTTGCATATTTTGAAACTGAGTACTTGCAAGAAACTCAAAACCTAAAGGGCACTTCCCGTAAACTCAGAAACTTGGCACGAAGAAATTTCATATAGCACAGACAAAGGAAAAATTACGAAAAGTAGACATTTTTAGTAAAATCATACAAAAAATTTTTTTTTAAATTTTAAACTTACTACCTTTTTCCTCGTAAACGCGTAGAGGTATTAAATTGAAATTCATACCAAATACTCAGGTCTATAATACCTTTCAGCTGTAGCAAAATCAAACTTCTACGTCAACTTTTACTTATATACCTACAGGTTTGTACGGAACCCTCGGTGTGCGAGTCCGACTCGCACTTGGCCGGTTTTTTTTTCAATGTTTTCAGTGTTTGTATTTGATTGAATAACATACTATTGTATGAGTGGAATGCCTTACTTTATGTAGTTTTTAAAAACTACCGCGCTATGGAAATAACGACCGTATTCTTAAGAATGAGAAGAATTTGCGTTGTCGTCAATAATGTCTGGTTCTATGTACAATTGGACGCTGCAAGTCATGTCATAATTACCTTCGAAATACGTTTCTAGCACAAGGCTGTTGCGATTGCCGATACGAACTGTGGGGCAGTGTCATTTGTCTATCTTTGGTAGATATACGAGTATGTGAAAAAATATGAGCAAGTAGGTATCTGGAAACTCTTGAAGGTAGAAGTAACGAGTTTCGCCTACATATATCCGTATTATTCAACTTAAGTTCTTAAATATATCTCGGTATTCTTGGTCTTTGTTGACTTAATTTTCTATAATAGAACGCAGCGACAAAGACGGAATTACAACATTTTCAAAAATAGGAGTTCTCGTTAGACTAGGTACTTGTTTATATATTACTTCACGCTACTAATAACTTTTTTTATCAGTACACCTTATTTTTTCAATAATATAGTGAAAACACTTACTTTTCTGGACAAAGTACAGTTTACCATATACGTACACGCTGACATCAATCATAGTAGGTAAGGAGGATAAATTGTATGACTAAATACATAATACATATTTAGCCGAGAAAGTAATCAGTATAGATAGAGAACTTACGAGTACCTACGTAAGTTCTCTATCTATGACATCAGTTACGTAGAAAGCACACACTTGTCCAGCATATTTACAATTTACAAACGATAAACTTTGCTTTTATCGTTTAAGAAAAAGTGAATTTTAATAGCACTTTAAGCTTGTACCCTACACACCACACATTCTAATGATAATGACAGAATAGGTTCTCCGAGGGTTTCCGCGATCGATATTTTCACTAGATGGCAGCACCGTGCCGAGAGGTCTTTTTGACAGTAGCTGTCAAAATCCACCAATATTTTTTTTTTAATTAAAAATGATTGGTGGATATGACAGCTAGACCTCTCGGCACGGAGCTGCCATCTAGTGAACATATCGATCGCGGAATCCCTCATTCATTAGTTCCCACGTAAATAACGACACTTCTCTTGCCACACGAACTATATTAAATTTCTTAATTTCAAATGGTTACATGCAATTGTTTTGTACCTATGTATTTGGAAAGATAAAAAAATTCAAGCACCCTTTTGAACCCTTAACTAATCTGTCATATCCAGACATAGG
Source organism: Pammene aurita (assembly GCA_947086415.1). Taxonomy (NCBI): domain Eukaryota; kingdom Metazoa; phylum Arthropoda; class Insecta; order Lepidoptera; family Tortricidae; genus Pammene; species Pammene aurita. Next base: position 16,700,808 of record OX352290.1, read on the forward strand.
AATCCGCGGGGCAAAACTGATTGACAAGTAGGGAGTTCCTATATCGATAAACTCAACTATCGATGCTAGTTCTATATACTAGTGATCACACAAGGGTTTGCTTGTAAAAATAGGTTTTTATTAATATTAAAAAATAACAACTCAATCAATACTCTTCTTCGTTTTTACAAACAATTTTATAATTTTACTCGTCCCAATTTTTTTCTTCGTGAATATCCCATTTATTATTGTTAAAGTAAACGACCAAAATTTGCTCCATATTTTCGGGCGTTATGCGTCTCCGTCTTGGCTGATAAATCCATTTCAGGTGGCTAAATGACTTCTCAATTTCTGTGGAGGTTATAGGGGCATAACAAAATTTCATAAAGTGATCTATTGTACTTCGCCTATTGTTCGGTTGTAAAATGATTTCTTCACCTTTTTGTAGCTTATTAATTTTTTCCATAGTGTCGTACCCGAAGTTTTTGTTAAAAACATTTTTAAATTTAGTGTAAATAATTTTTCCCTTTTCGTTCAAATATATTTTAGATAATGTAGACTGTACTTTTTTTACTATTCGTACACCAAAGTCTAGCGACAGATATGGCGATTGTAATTTTTTTATAGACTCTTGAATAATATTTAGATTTTCGGCTATAAACTTAAGTTCACCCTGGATATTTGATTTATTAAATGCAGCTTTTGCTTTTTTAACCGCTATGCCATCTGATACAGAAAATGTATTCATAACTCGTCTTATATCATCAAAATATATAGCATAATAGTTTGCTGCTTGCAACCATGTGCCCCATCTTATAATTGTTGGCTGAGGCGGTAGAGGTATTTGTGGTAACATATTTTTGAATACATTGATTCTCCGGGGACACTTCAAAAATACTTTTTTGACCGATGATATCAAGGTATTAACACTTGGAAACAGAGATCTTACTTTCTCAGCCACCCTATTTAATCCATGAGCTGCACATGTTACGTGAGTCATATTTTTAAAAACTGTATTCAAGTTTTTACCCACTTTCATCATATAAGGTGCTGCGTCAGTCACTAACAATAGAACTTTGTTGAATTTATCGCTCTTTGCATCACAGCACCAAAAATTTGATAGGGACGTTATAATCAAATTTGTTATTGTTTCATTATTTGTCTGCTGTAAACATTTACTTGCAATAACATACGGCCGACTTGGTGTACTGTCAAGTTTGCCAACGATAACATTTGCAATTTGGTCACCGTTAGCATTTGTAGTTTCATCTACAGACACGTAGATGTAATTGTTCCCAATCTCGTTCCTAATTTGTTGGTATGTTTCATTATAAATTAGAGAAAGATAATTTTTCCTTATATGAGATTGCGAAGGCACTGAAAAATTACCGTATCGTCCAGAAATGCAATTTTGAATAAAACCGTTAAAATTTGGATTTTCTAATTGATACCACGATATATTGCAGGCCACCATAAACATAGTAAGGTCTTTATAAAATTGATATTTTTCTTCTTGAATACCTCTATGTCTTTCGGTTTTCATATGCCTAACAAGAGAATATTTTTTGCGATGAAAGGTGAATTGACATTTGTTACAGTATAGCTTGGACCCACGTTTAATAACTTCAGGGTGTTTTTTAAGCAATTCGTCTATTTTTTTGGGAGACATTATTTATTTTCACTCATAAATATAAAATACTTCTGTTATATAACGTGTTTACAAATGACACTGTCCGACGACATTGACAAGTACCTATTGTGTTATAGTAAGTGTCTAAGTAGGTAATATACTTCTATTTAATTATCTAAAGAGGTTGAGATAATATTAACTATTTTGTAGAGCAATAGGTATTACGCCCTACCTTTATATAACCTAGCGATTATTTAAATTATGCTATGTTGAACAATAGAACAAAAAACACATCATGTTGGGGGTGATTACTAGTATATAGAACGAGCACCGATAATTTAAATAATAAATGGGATAGTAAATGGGACATTCACAAAGAAAAAAATTGGGTCGAGTAAAATTATAAAATTGTTTTTAAAAACGAAGAAGAGTATTGATTGAGTTGTTATTTTTTACTATTAATAAAAACCTATTTTTACAAGCAAACCCTTGTGTGATCACTAGTATATAGAACTAGCATCGATAGTTGAGTTTATCGATATAGGAACTCCCTACTTGTCAATCAGTTTTGCCCCGCGGATTCCTATGTCTGGTCATATCATATCGTAACATAATAATTATGTTCTACTCCTTAACAAAACACGCTGCTGACATTTTTAACATTAAACTGAATGTTAATTACAAGTATAACATGGAATGAAGTTTGTACCGTGAGTAATATCATACATAACCGCAATGACAGGCTGACAAAGGAATTTGAAACAAAAAATCTTGTCCTTAAAATAATATTAGACTGTTCTTAATATTTGCTGACTTTTAAATTAATTTCTTTGAGTTATTCAACTACATATCGCGATTTATATAAATCCCTTTGATAATTTAGAATAAGATATATATTTTGGACTCGGGGATTGTCTGTATTGAGTATTTAGTGGTATTCTAGCAAATATTATTTCAACTCCAAAACGTACCCACTAATACTTTCCGAAACTACTTCTCCAACTACTAGGTAGTAGAGCAGGTTGGGCTTAGATAACAGTTATGTACCTGGTCTGAGTATATTTCTTACCTAGTTAAACCAGATTTGTTGAAGAGTTTTCACCACAAGAACAAAATATTGTTCTCTACCATTAACCACGACGAGAGAATATCCATAAGACACATAAACAGAGATTATCTTAATTGTTCTAAAAAATGGTTTCTTTTATTTATTTATTTAAACTTTATTGCACATAAGAAAACTTAACGTACAAAAGGCGGACTTAATGCCATAAGGCATTCTCTACCAGTCAACCTTTAGGGCAAAACAGAAAAGATTGTAGGCGGTGCATCTAAAGAAATAATAACAAAAAGTTATTCTATTATCCTAGTCATACACATAAAATATATAAACTAGAATACATAAAATACATAAATATAAAACTACTACATGTATAATAATATACATACACACAAATACTTATATATGTATTTTTTTCTCGCCAAGAAAAGCACTTTTGGAGAAGATACAGAAAATTTTACTTTGAGCTACCAGCAAAGAAAGCTCGCACAGACCTTTTAAAAACGTAGCTCGATGGAGCTTTCCTAATTTCTGCGGGAAGACCGTTCCAAAGACGAGCCACCTGAATAGAAAACGAATTAGAGATGAAACCTGTACGATGAAGCGCGATAGAGAGGGTTAGATTACTCGCGGAGCGCAATTGATGGTCACGGGAAGTATAAAGAAAGTGAAAAAATGATTTGAGATATTCAGGGGCCTGCGGATTATTAAGTATGGAGAATAACGTACAAAGCATGCGGACATCACGCCTTTGACGTATGGGGAACCAGCCAAGCTGCTTACGAAAAGAAGACACATGGTCATATTTCCGGAGATAGAAGATGAAACGTATGCAGTTATTCAGTAGTCGGTCCAACTTGCCAAGCAGCTCTTCGCTTAAGTCGGGATAGCACACATCACCATAATCGACAATGGGTAATACAAGGGTATTTATCAATAAAATCTTGGTTTTAACTGGTAGAAAATGCTTCAGCTTGTTTAATGAGTGAAGGGTACCCGTTACTTTCCGACTTATTTCAGCAACTTGAGGTCTCCAACCTAGAGTGCTGTCCAAATGTACACCTAGGTCCTTAACACTTTGGCTAAATGGAATAGGAATATTGTCAAAATTCACTGGTGTGATGGTGTTAAGGTCTAGTTTTGCGAGCTGTCGAGAACTACCGATCACGATAGCCTGACACTTTGAGGGATTTACGAACAGCCCGAACTTTTCGGACCACTGTTTAATATGCAAGAGGTCCTGGTTTAACCTTTTGACAGTAGCCAAGATGTCCGGTACCTTGCAGTGGTCGTAAAGCTGCAAATCATCGGCATATAGGTGTAAAGCGCAGCGAAGATCAGGGGTGACGAAATTAATAAATGTAGAAAAAAGAAGTGGGAAGAGAACCACCCTGAAGTACACCAGTAGCAAGGTCACACCAGTCTGACAAGGACCGGTCAACACGGCGCCCCCCAAGGTAGGCAGAAAACCAATTAAGTGCCAAAGGAGAGATATTAAGATGCTTAAGTAGGGCAAGGAGAATGTCGTGGTCAACAGTGTTAAAGGCGTTTGAGAAGTCAATCAGAATTAGTACTGTGACCATTTGATTCTCCATGCCGCTTCTTATGTCCTCAGTCACCTTCAGTAGCGCCGTGCACGTGCTATGACTTGGTCGAAAACCAGACTGGAAGGGGCTAAGCAATTTATGGGAGTAAATGTATTGAAAAAGCTGCTTATGCGCCACCGCTTCAGCGATTTTCGACATAAAGGGGAGGATAGAGATGGGTCGGAAATTGCTAGGCGAAGTGGGATTATTAATTTTGGGAAGAGGGATAACAAAAGCTTTCCGCCAAAGTGAAGGAAATTCGCCAGAGACCAAAGAGAAGTTGATGATGTGAGTAATTACAGGAAGCACACAGTCCAAGCTGAAACATTTCTTTATTATTTAAATACCATTTGTAGCATGTTGGCTATGAGTTGTTCATATGTATTTCAATCTTACATATGTATATGGCGAAATATATTTGGTCATAATTTTCGTAAACGACAAGTTTATTATTTACGTAGGTTACCTACCTACTAAACCTTACATTTGGACTCGAGATAAAGTTGATATGGGTAACAGTGCGCATAAGGTCAGTGGTTTTTGGTCACGGACAGCATTAATGCCATTTCGAAATAAAGGTATGTGCACTTACGCTGTCGGCCCTGGGAATTCGGATAATTTTCAAAAGATACCTAAATACTGAATAAGAAATATTGGTTATTAAAAATATAGAAAACTTACTTTCTCCGTCTATGTCTTCTACGACCCCAACTCGTCTAACCTTACATGTTAATTAGCATTAGGTTATATTTCCTGGTCTCGATTACACCAATATTTTAAACAGGATTTCTGAAACTGTTTAATACCCGTCGTAGGTATAAACAGTGTATAAATGACAAGTATTTATCGGACATGGCACGGCGCATGCTTTTTCATTCGGTAGCCATTTGAGAAATCAGTATACCTATCACAATTTACGCAAGTTAAGTATAAAGGTTGTATTAATATTAGTGTATTAATCGATTTCGTATCTTTTTGCAGATGTGAAGACGATTCTGAAGTCGGTGTCGGGGAGGCTACGGTCTGGCGAGCTCACGGCCATCATGGGGCCCTCCGGCGCCGGAAAGTCCACACTCCTCAACATACTCACAGGATATAAGTAAGCTGATGTTTACTAACTTAAATTATGCATAAAACATTTTACAGGTAATTTAAAAAGACGCGATTAGAATGACCGAGTGACCACTGTCACATATCAGTTTTAATGTATGGGGCAATTAAACATAATCACAGCATGAGTTTACTAAGCAGGTACTTAATATGCGAATATCGCACTTAATTAATGCAGAGTTAAGTAGTCACTGTTACATATTATGAAAAAGGTGACAACTTTAAGGTAAATGAAGATGCCCTAAGTTGGAATAAACTTGTACTTGCTAGCTGCTTAAACGTTTGCCAAAAATATTGTGCTTAGAATATACCAAAAAAATAACCCAACTTTAGTCTGTTTGGTATAAAGGTTGTCTGGAAGAAATCGCTCATTAGCGATAAGACCGCCTGTTGTTACCTCTACCTAAATTTATCTAATTGTAAAATTTGTGCTTGTAACTGTATGAGGTGTGCAATAAAGAGTATTTATTATTATTATTATTATTATTTATTAGTCCTAAAGCTCCCAAATAAAGATCATAAATAACTATAACTAATTTATGTATTTTGATTTAAGTGTCACTTTGTTTAAATGACGCATCTTTAAGGCAAAATATATTCACAAATGGTGGCATAGTGGTGGTGAAACACTCAGAATAATCCTAATTAAAATTTTGATACTTAATTTCACATGGAACTTGTGAACCATAGTTCTACTGGACTATTGCTAGCTGGTTTAAAAAAGTTTCGACAAGAATAGTGTAAATTGCAAGACACTTCACTTGTCATAGGTCGACATTAGTGGAGAGTGGAGAGTTACTGGGCGGTGCTGTGACGTACTAGTTTACCGACTTGCGTCAACCACTACACTATGCGGTGGGGGTGTAAGGCAAGAGCGATGTTAAACTAAACTGCTGTAGAGTTTACTGGCTTCTCACAAATTAGCAATAGACAAAACACTCGATCTCGATCACACCATAAGAGCGTCGAATGCCTTCTACTTCAGTCCGTAGCTATGTTCGCTGTGAGAAATGAGAAATGAGATATTTATTGATAAAATTATAAGTAATTTTACATGTCATTTTTATTATGATTTTAGGTTAAGTGATGCAGTTTGACATGACTGCAGTTTTGTTACTGGAGGTTACATTTACATTACAATGGTAGTTATACATGAATAGTGAGGTAGGACATAAAATGTTACCTATATATTTTTTTTTTACATAATTTTGGGTTAGTATTAGTAGACCTTTGCATAAATTCACTTATTGTATAACATGTAAGTTCAGTTAACATTTTTTTAAGCTTTTGTGTAAATATTCCGTCAATTACTTATACGAGTACGTTACATACTTATACGAGTTTCCGTAGTTTGACTACGTTGATTCATTTGTTCACGCAGATAAATTGGGATTCTCCTTTCTTAACTTACTTATTAATGTCAAATTTAGTGTATTGTTTATAGTTGAGCCGTTCTCGAGAACGTTCTCCGTTTTGTATGGATAACATTCTCGCTCGAGAATATTCCCCATACAAATCGGAGAACGTTCTCGTGAAAGTACAACTCTGGTTTTGTTCATATCGATATTTTTAAATACCATATTTTTTTACTTTAAACGCAATAAGCAGTAGCGCCCATCATCTAAAAAACTTTCCCAATCAACACCTAAATTGCAAAAAGGTACGCACATATAGGTAACACATACATATGATGATCGACTTTGGTCTTTAACCTTTAGGTAACTACCTTTATCTGTCCGCTTCTGCCCTTGGCGTAAACCATAGCCTAGCCGGTTGCTACCATATTGCACGTTCCAATCATTCACTCGTAAGTCGCCGAGTTTTTACAACACTGCCGTGCGCGAAATAGGAATTATCATAACTATCATAGTCGCCTTTATTACTGCATGTTACGTAACACTGTTTACTGAACTAGCTAAATATGTATTAGCAGTCGTGTCACATAGAAGGATGAATTGTACATACGACAAATGACTTAGTCTCTTTTGATTTATACGAGTATATACAAGTTTAGAATTACTCAATTCAATCTTACATGTGTGTTTTGAGCTACTTCCCGATGTGCAATTGTTCCTATACACGTGCACCGTTAAACATAACATCATTAATGACTTATTTAATATGATTTCGATAGAGCGACCACTTTAGCCTAGTCGGTAGTGACCTTGCCTATGAAGCTAGCGGTTCTGGGCTCGAATGCAATGAGGATATTTTTTTGTATGTATAATGAGTATAAATGTTTGTTTTTCAGTTATGAACTTATGGATCTATCCTTAATTTTCACATATGTGATTGTTAATTAAACACAAAACTTAACAAAAGTTTGCAAACTTGTATAATTATGGGGAAATTGATTAGTAAGTCCCAAACTGTATAAAAGTATCTACTGAATTTACAGATATAGATAAAATTAATATGTAGTAAATATTTCTACTGACTACATCGTTTGAGCTAGATAATCAGAGTTCAGGTTGCCATGCAATGTCCGACTTGAAGTTATAAGTATGTACTTACTTTGTAATTTCAATTACTAATTATTAGTGGACGTCTAAAGTAGGTATATTCGATCATCCTTTGTTCTATGTAGGTTTTATGCGAGGCACGCTTTATTTATTTAGTATTTATTTATATAGTAGTAACTTAAGACATTTATGATTAATAAGTTTTAGCAATGAGTGCCATAAATATATGGTTTAGTACCATTTTAACTTGCGAAAAGTAGGTATTTTATAGATTTTCTTTAATCGAAATCATATTAGGTACTCTAGACGCTTTGGCAGAGCATAGTTTCATTTAACAGTTTTAGTATTTGTAGTTATTCGGAACAATTTCACTTCAATTAATCGCCTTGTTGCAACTAAGTAAAAAATTGCGAGTTGTTTGATGAGGTTTGAGAGGTCTGGGAAAGTAAATAAGATTGATTTTGCAATATATTGATGATGTGAGATGCCTGTTTTATGTATGTGTGTACCAGTGTGTACCACGGACAGTGGCTCCGTAAACCGGATCTATCGTTATCAAGTTGCCGGAGCGATCTAGGTCATGCGGTCACTTGCAACTCGTCGGAATACCGGGCGCCGCCGCTGCGTCCGAGGACGGTGCAATGTGTACTCGACGCAGCGCCAAAACAAAACGTGTGAGGGACAGAGTGAGGGTTACCGCGATCGAGATTTTCACTACTTGGCAGCACCGTGACGAGAGCTCTTTTTGACAGCAGCTGTCAAAATTAACCAAAAAAAAAAAAGGATTAAACATGATTGGTTGATTATGACAGCTAGACCTCTCGCCACGGTGCTGCCGCCTAGTGAAAAACTCGATCGTGGAAACCCTCAGTGCCGCGAAACAAAATAACAACAAAGAGGGAAAAAGGCATACCGAGCCATCTGGCCGTTATAGCTTTCAACTTTATTTGTGTATAAGACAATATTCATTTAATTTTATTTATGCGGTTCTATCTAATTAATTCTGAATATTATTTGAAACGGGATATTTACCTTGTATATTTGTGTTTATGAGCAACCGATATTTCGGCGCAGTTGCATGCACCATCATCACGGAGTAACTAACATGGTAAATATCCCGTTTCAAATAATATTCATAATGTAAATGACCATGTGAGCTTGAAACTATCTAATTAATTACGGGCAGTAAAGTTTCAGGAAACAGAAATAACGGGTGTTTTTGTATTCTATATTTTCTATTAACTAAGTAGGTAGGTATTTAGGTAACACCTATACAAAAGACACCATTCATATTTTCTAAATCAAGTGGTCAAAATAAAAACAATCACCGTAAAAGCCTGGCGCCCCAAACGCGCTAGATACAATATGTAAGTACAGTCACCAGCAGAAGTAGCGGGTGAGCTGCTCAAAATGATAATGGCACGACCTTCTTGTTAAGAGAATAAAAGCGTGTAATGGTTATTTTGAATACCTCACCCGCTAAGATACTTCTGATACCTACTGACTGTACCTACCGACCGACCAAAGTAAACAAATGCATATTGATATGACGAACAGCAAACAAACTTGAAGTCTAGAGTCACTAAAGTCGAACCAATCACCGCTCTATTGACAAGAGCCAAATAATCTTTGGTTACCATACTAGACTTTATATTTGATTTTTTATTTATTTTATTACACGACGGTGGCAAACAAGCATACGGCTCGCCTATGGTAAGCAGCTACCGTAGCCTATGGATGCCTGCAACTCCAGAGGTGTAACATGCGCGTTGCCGACCCTTTACAAAAAGGCGGATTCACTGTGTTGACTGTGTAAAGGAACAGAGGGGTCCCTCGTCGTCAACACACTGTGTCCTCTTTGAACTCTTTGGTAACCTTACTCACCAGCAGGAACACAACACTATGTGTACCCGGGTCCGGACGTAATTTAAGGACATACCCATATTTTTAAATGGACTTTAAATTAAAAAAATAGAAGGTAAATATTAAACAAATATACTACGGGCTATTTTGTGTTCTTTACTTTACTCTTAGTTTTATTTAAAATGTATTTTTTCTGAAACTCACACCACAACCACATAACCACATTGTTGAGACTCATGGTCATATTTATTGTTTATTTTTAAATATTTACACAGTTCCAAGTTTTACTAGTAGGCATGACAAAATCCAGCCGTAACTTGAATTGATATGAAAAGTGTATGTATGTTTTTTCGTTACCGTTAAATAGCGGCATTTTTGCTATTTGCTACAGCAGTGTTAGGTACATTTGCATTGTTGGGAATTTGTAAGGCAATATAGATTTAGAAGGCAAAGTAGGTAGCTTAACCAACGTAAGTACAGTCGTGTATTTTAACCAAATGTTTTACAATAATGTCAATAATGTGTTGTGTACGATTGTCCTATAATATTTATTTATTTATTTATTTATTTATTTATTTATTTAATGTTCATCCGCCATTACGAGTATTGACGTGAGACGCATACTGTATATTTCAAACAAGATAAAAAAATGCTGTAAAAACAACATTGAATTTGATTTTACGGTCAATTTAATGAATTTAGCCGTGCTGTGGCGGGGAAAAGCACCATTAGACACACACGGCTGGCCCCGCAAAACGGATATAAGTATTTATGCCTGACGGTAACGAATCCTCCAACTGCGACTTCAAGCTTCTTAACCATGCAGTGAAACAACGAGTATTAGGCCATCCGAGTGGTCCATCATTATCATTACATATAACTTCAATTTGTTAAACTAAACTTTGTACCTATTGGGTGTATGCGTTATTTAAGGGGTTTTATAAAATAGATAGGTATGTTTTAAGAATTTCTTTCATGATAATCGTGATGCTATTTCTAATGCAGAAGAGACGTATTCCGTAGTAGAAAAAAACCGGCCAAGTGCGTGTCGGACCACGCATAGGAGGGTTCCGTACCTTCAATGGAATAAAAACCAAACTAATACCAAAAGGTCGTATCTGATGCCCATGGAAGAAGTTTTTTGGAGATAGCTATAATGTTCAAAACAATTTTCGTAGAAAGTATATGATAAGGCGCATCTCCTCAATTTTTTTCATTTTTTTGGACTTACGGTTCAAAAGTTCACTTACCAAAAGTAAGGGGAGGACACACACAATTTTTCTGACTTTCGAAGCGATTATTTCAGAAAATATTCAGTTAATCACAAAATGTTCAAAGAAACCTCAATGTTATTTTTAAATACTTATCGATTGATGTGTCCCATCACATATTGATATTTGATTAAAAATTTTTTTGAAAATTAGTTACATGTATGGAGCGCCCATTTTTTTTTGTCCAATATTCCGCAGTGTCTCAAGACGAAAGTCTTTGACCAGTGTGTGTTGCCAGTGATGACATATGGAACTGAAACGTGGTCGCTTACAATGGGCCTCATAAGAAGGCTCAAAGTCACCCAAAGGGCAATGGAGAGGGCTATGGTTGGAGTCTCTCTGCGTGATCGCATCAGAAATGATGCCATCCGCAGCAGAACCAAAGTAACCGATATAGCCCTCCGAATCGCTAAACTAAAGGGCAGTGGGCGGGGCACATTGCTCGTAGAACCGATGGCCGTTGGGGCGGAAAGGTTCTCGAGTGGCGACTACGAACCGGAAGGCGCAGCGTGGGTAGACCCCCCGCAAGGTGGACTGATGACCTGGTGAAGGTCGCGGGAGTCCGCTGGATGCGGGTGGCGCAGGACCGGTCATTGTGGCACTCTTTGGGGGAGGCCTATGTTCAGGAGTGGACGTCTTTCGGCTGATATGATGATGATGGAGCGCCCCCCCTAAAAATATTTTTTTTTTCAAATTTAACTACATAACTAAGTAGCGGCATACAAAATACACCTTATGTGTAAATTTTATTCATATACGTCGTATAGTTTCTGAGTAAAATGGCTGTGACATACGGACGGACAGACAGACAGACATGACGAATCCATAAGGGTTCCATTTTTTGCCATTTGGCTACGGAACCCTAAAAACAGTTAGTAGTTGTTTGTCTACTTTGTCAATGACAGGAAATTGTATGCATTGCAGGGAATCCAAATATGTATTATACAAACACGACCAAAACGATCCAATACATGATTAATTGATTATTAACTACTTTCGTAGTTTCTTCTGTCTGTAACAAACTCATATATAATAAAGTATCAAGATTGTCAGATTGTAAGTCATTTTATTAAGTTTATCAGACAAAGGTCAGACTACGTACGAAAATTATTCACTTTCATTATTAAGTAAGAGTATACCTTACTGGTAATATTAGAGGAATATTTCAACTGTTTAGTGACGGAATAAACAGCTTATTTATTATTTCATTAAACCGCTCCAAGGAAACGAAACGAAACAGTAGATAATATCTGCCCTTAATCTCATAAGACATCAACGTCAATCGATTGCAGATGCAATTAAAGAGATCGATTCTATTATACTTAGATCGATCTTAGTCAAGTTGTTAACTCAATTGACAAAGACCACAAGGACTAGGTCACTCAACTAGGCTGCTAAATTAAATGTATGTGTGTATGTGTATGTGTATTTACAGCATCAGCTTATAAGAGAGCTATTATGTAGAGACGAAAAGGTATTCATAGAACTTCGTTAGTTAGTTATCCTGGGCGTTTTTCCGCAAGTCGACGTCCAGTGTGCGTGATAACGGGGTACCTCTAGTCTAACCACCGAGCTCCTCCAAGAAGCCCAGCAATGCTTCCAGGTTGTCTCCTTTACTATCCTATACCTATGGCTGAAAATGATAAATCAACAAACCTTTGATATTGTTTTCGACTGAACACAACTAGGTGTGTGTACCTGTTCTGCGCTGTTTAATTTGAGCTAGCGAATAATTATTGCGTAAATATAAATCCGTCTTACAGTAAGACAGGATTACATTTGTCCAGTGTACAAACTTTAATATCTCAGTCACTAGGACATCAGGAATGGAAGGCAGCATCACAGTGAATGGCATGGAGCGCAACCTGTCGAGCTTCCGGAAGCTGTCGTGCTATATCATGCAGGACAACCAGCTGCACGGCAACCTCACGGTCGAGGAGGCCATGGCGGTAGCCACCGCACTCAAGCTACCCTCTACCACCTCTAAGGCTGACAAACGTGAAGTGGTAAGTAAATTACCGAACCTAGCGAGCTTCCGCAAGCTGTCGTGCTACATCATGCAGAACAACCAGCTGCACGGCAACCTCACGGTCGAGGAGGCCATGACGGTCGCCATCGCGCTCAAGCTGCCCTCTACCACCTCTAAGGCTGACAAACGCGAAGTGGTAAGTAAATATCCTAACCTAACCTATAGCCTTCTGCAAGCTATCGTGTTACATCATGCAGGACAACCAGCTGCCCGGCAACCTCACGGTCGAGGAGGCCATGGCGGTCACCATCGCGCTCAAGCTGCCCTCTGCTATTGTGAAGAAATGAACAGTATTCAATTCAATTTATTTAATTCATATATGTCCATAAATATTACACCCTAGGTTAGATACTTAAAGCTAATTTCCAGTAGTATTACACAGTATTCAGTTCATTCAGGTATATTTTTTTTATTTTCGAGTTATTTCGAGTTTTGCTAGATCTGAAAATATTTTAAGGTAACTATGAAAGTAAACACAATGTATATACCTATTGTCCGATGACAAAAACTCACTAATTGCAAAAAAACAAACTAAAATCAACCTTGTTTTGTAACTAGTACGGTTCATTATGATGACTATGAACTTGTGGTAGTAATTAGTGAGTTTTGGTTGTCTTATTTTAATTTTTTTATTTTTATTATGTCACCCGACAATACCTGTTATTGTGCCAAGCATTATCGTCAAATTAGCATTTTTTTCATAACAACATAAAAAATGTGTTGTCAATTCACATGTCATATCATTTTGACAGTACAACTTTCAATTTTTTAAACAATCTCCCTCGTAACACGAGTATGTTTCAGTCGACGCCGAAAATAATTGAATATTTTGTTATTGGAACTGGTTTCGAGCGGCTCATGAATAATAAGACAGGCGTACGCTACGTGAATAATGACACATGATTGATTCATTATTTAGGATTCCTCACCAGGTTTTTCCGCCAACCAAAATTGATGTACTACATAAAATAAATATCGAATTATATTTAGCTTATAAATTCTAAGAAAGTCTTTGATCTGTGCGCAGTAACCTCTCTGTTTAAAAGTTCTACAATTGAACGAGAGACTTTATTATTGCCTATTAAGAAATTTGCAAACAAACTCAATGATGATTGCGTACTGATGTTTGTTGAGTTCTCTTAGGCACTGGTCCCACCAAGAGCGAGTAAGCGAGTAGCATTACATTGCGGTTTGTCGAGGTATAGAGTGATCGATCGACCTTTCAAGGCCCGCGATGTAATGCTACTACTCGCTTAACCTTACTCGCTTAATCGCCGCCGGTGGGACCAGTGCCTTAAATACAAATACCCCCCTATTCAAACGTATTAGAGGCCTTCTTTAACTAATAATCGGTAGGCTTTATCTGTCATTTTGACAGTTGTGTTTATTATAAACATAAATTAACTATATGAGGCTTGTAATGCTTCCGGCCGATTTCGACCATGGCGACCACTTCAACTCCTAGAATAGTTCGGCGCTCGTGCGCCCGAAGATGGCTGACGTAGCCGATCTTCGAGGTGAACCCCCGTGCACATTGAGGGTAGGGCACGTGAGGACACCAGCCACGTAGTGGTAGTAAATGGTAGCAGGCTGGCGTGTTTTCAGCTCGTCGCGTATAGCGTCGAGGTCAACCTTACGTTGATGAGGCTTGTAAGATGTTTCTGAATAAGGGAATGTTTTCAATACACGTACGAATCATCAGTCAAATATTCATTGTCTGCTTCTTCATTTCAGATCCAAGAGATTCTAGAGACGCTGGGTCTCGCAGAGCACCACAAGACCATGACATCGAATCTCTCCGGGGGACAGAAGAAGCGTCTCTCCATCGCCCTGGAGTTGGTCAACAACCCGCCCATCATGTTCTTCGACGAGCCGACCTCGGGGCTCGACAGCTCCTCGTGTTTCCAGTGCATATCTCTGCTGAAGACGTTGGCCAGTGGTGGGAGAACTATAATCTGCACGATTCATCAGCCGTCTGCTAGGCTGTTTGAGATGTTTGATCATTTGTATACGCTGGCTGACGGACAATGCGTGTACCAGGGTAGCACTGGGAAATTAGGTAAGTGAAGCTTTGCACCGAGTGCATCCGATTCGTTATTTAAAGAAACCAAGAAAATTTTAAATGGTAATTTATTTAGTCCTTTGAAGTCTACTTCAATGGAATAAAATACTACTTCATTGGTTCTATCTATAATTTTAAACAAAAAAGAACCGAGCAAGAGCAAATGCCCGAGTTGCTGTAAACAATACTCAAATCACTATGGGCGTGCCTTTAATAGTTGAAGAGTTCCCTCGATTTCTCCAATCATTCATTGGATCCTGACCTGATGGCAATGGGACCAACTGTCAAGGGGGCGTCCATTAATCGCGTCATACGTTTTTGGCTTGTTTTAGACCCCCCCCTCCCCCATGGTGATCTTTGGTGATATTTTCAGGACCCCTCCCCCCCCCCCCCTCCAATATGACGTGTAATTTTTTGCTAAAGTAAGTACAGTTTTCTAACACGTGAACCTACGTACACGTGAAGGGTAAAAAAATGAAACTACATATACATACATGCAAAATAAAATAATCTTTAAAAGAAAAAACCGGCCAAGTGCGTGTCGGACCACGCATAATGGAAGGTTTCGTACCTATTATAAAAAAGTAATATCAAAAGGTCGTATCTGCCTATGAAAGAAGTTTTATGGATATTACTCAATAATTCTAAAATCGATAATGCTCTCAATTTTTTGCATATTTTTTGCATCTCCGGTTCAAAAAAACGGCGGGGGGGGAGCCACAATTTTTTTAGACTTACGGGGCGATTTTTTCTTAAAATATGCACTAAATAAAAAAATGTTCAAGCAAACCTCAATGTTATTTTTAAAGACCTATCGAGTGATGTGCATCATGTTGATATTTGGTAAAAATTGACAAATAGTTACATGTATGGAGTGCCCCCCTAAAAATATCTTTTCCAGCAATTTTACTACAGAACTAAGTAGCGGCACACAAAATACAACTTATGTTCAAATATTGATTAAGATACGTTTTATAGTTTCCGAGTAAAATTAATGTGACATACGGACGGACCGACGTACAGACGGACAGACAGACATAACGAAACTGTAAGGGTTATGTTTTTGCCCTTTTGGCTACGGAACCCTAAAAACCTACTTCATAAAATAATATCTCAAATGCCATTAAAAATTATTTACACTCATAGTGCATCTCATAACAATTAGTCCCAAGACGTAAAAAAAGACGAGGTGCACTCCGGGAGTGCCGGCAGAAGTGAAAACTTGAATATTAACGTTGTGTATTTTTGATATTTTGGAATGGTTAGGGAATAATTTGGCAATAGGGAACAATTATGTGCTAAAATACAATATTCATTTATTGCGTTATCGTACACAAACATGACAATTTATATTACATAAAAAATTGAACACTTCAGAACTATTACAATTATTTATTCGATCAGGTCAGGTGTCTGTCTTACGAATTTTCAATCTGACGAATCTGTCGGTCACGTGACCTGTCGCGAGTTTAACATTTTTTCCCCATCACAAAAAGTGCACAGCGCCGCTAAAGAACTTTTCACTTCAAAAACCTTGTCGTAGAGGAGTTCCATTCTGATCTTCACGAGCAGTTTCTATTTCACTAAATAGCACTATTTAAATGCAATTTTTTGGTTTTTAGATTTAAAAATATCGCTATACGTCTGCTTATGAGGTTTCAGGAGTTCCCTTGATTCCTCATGGATCCCGTCACTAGAATTAAATTTTCCAGCTGCAAGGCGAAAATCCGCGCGCTACTCTGGTTTTGACGATTGGTTCATTTAAAAGTTGATAAATTTTATTTTATTGACCATAATACAGTATACACGGAGGAACAAAAAAATTACACGTGATACATATGTGTCCAGACCCCCCTCCCCCCTGTGGTGATCATTGGTGATTTTTTTCGTGACCCCCTCCCCCCCCTATACAATATGACGCGATTAATGGACGCCCCCTAAGTATAACCTTTCCAACAAAAAAAGATTTTTCCAAATCGGTCCAGCCGTCTACGAATAATCGGTGAACAAAGATCCCGACGAATCGAGCCTCCTCCTTCGAAATTTTGAAGTCGGTTGATAATGAATTGATATAATAAGCTGGAAATAACTGGTATATACTACCTAATTTAAGACTATATAATTAGTCGCATTAGGTAGGCAATTTTAACCTACTAAGATCGACGGGTAGGTTACAATTTCTGAAACTGTCAAATTAACTATTAAATTGTGTTTTCTAATTAATGGGTAAAAAAATACCAACTAAACTTAACGTCTGAAATTCGGCCAACCAATTAGCATGTGAATTTAACCTCTCAATTGAACATTTGTAAAGATATTTTCGTTTTGTTCTGCAGTATCGTGGCTGGGCAGCTTGGGACTGCAGTGTCCGTCGTACCACAACCCCGCGTCGTTCATCATAGAAGTGTCGTGCGGCGAGTACGGCGACAACACCGGCAAGCTCGTGCGCGCCATCGACAACGGCAAGCACGACATCAGGCAAGTACTTGACGACGTTATATACTAAGATATTTTATTTTTCGAACAAGCGGAGCGTAAGCCAAGTGAAGTTCTTACAAACAACTTCGGCTACTGAGACATCTCGGCATTTCGATGGCTTTTTGATTTTGAGGGTTTGTTGAAAAATCAAAAAGCCATCGCAATGCCGAGACGTCCCAGTAGCCTACGCCTAGCTTACGCTCCGCTTGTTCGAAGATGTCTTTTAAAATCAAATCTTTTTCGCAACCCAACGGGGTTGTACAACTTTAAAAAATAATGTGTTATGCTAATGAATTTCAACGGTTAACAACCGTATTAAGACGAGCACCGGCTGTAAGATTCGTAAATAAGCTAGCATTGGACATGTAGTTACTATTATTATTTTGAAATCCTATTTTTACACTTACAGAAACGGCCAACCTTTCCCCGAGGTCAAATATCCCAACCTGAACAACTCGGAAGACATGCAGGCCTCCTTAAACCCGGAGTGGAACAAGAACGACCTGTCACAGGTCCAGGAGAAGTTCAAAGAAGAGAAAGCTAACGGGTCTAATGGCACCGGCACTGGGAACCTGCAGAATGGACTCTTGCAGTTTGCGGCTAATGAGATCGCGAAAGGAAAAGGTTTGTGAATTCTGACATTAATCTCATAAGTATCGGCAACATTATATTGTGGTATTCCCGTACAGTACAGTCACCGGCAATATTATCTTCAACGACAAAGACCGCAATATATCTGACAAGCTCTTATTTGTAGAGCCATAAGAGCGTGTCACATTTTTGCGGCCGTTGTTGCTCAAGATATTAGTGCAGGTGACTGTACATTGAACTGGAATTCAGCATAAGCAGTTTACAAGATGAAAAGGTAGATGGAATGCCCGAATGATACTAAAGAGCTTCAACATCTTAGAAAAAATTTCATTATAATATGAACTCCGTCGCGACCACCGCGAGTTAAGACATGTAAGCTAATTAGAGATTACATTTATACAGTTTTCACTTCTCATGCTCGTAAAGTTCGACTTTAAGTCGTGCGTAGACGACATACAATCGCTTTTTAATGCTCTAGTGCATAAAGTAAAATTGTCTTCTAAAACTCAGATAATGAATGAGGCTCAACAGCCAACAGTCAATATATAGTGCACAATTTAAAAGAGCAGTAAAATTTTGTAGAATACTGAAACTTGTTGTTTTATTTTATTCTGCTATAATTATTTCAATTCAGTCTTTTCGAAAATTAAATTAATGAAATCAGGTAACATAGAAGTTGATAATAGTTTAAAAATGCCCCGAAATGTTTTTATGATTTTGCAGAAAACAAGTATCAGTCTAAATTCACAAAAGATTAAAAACTAATTGGCGGGAATTGGTTATTTTTATGTTCTTTCACTTTACGACGATTTTGTTGTTTAAATTGAAGTGAAAATATAATATTATAAACATCCTCATTCGCTCGGACCAATAAATGCCTCGGATATAAATGGATCGCTTTATGCCCTTGTTGTACAATCTACTATTTCATACACACATACACATAAGTATACATATTGCAATAAGAAACCATTGTAATTTACGTTTTACCTCTGGTGACATTGAGTTTTGACATGTGGGTTAAGAAAATAAGATAAAGTGATTGATTCATTTATAGATGATTGTGATTTACTATTTTTAGTGATTACTTCGCTATTAGATGGACGTAAACAAATTGGCTAACTGAAAATTGTCCATCTGTCACAGACGTTTGTCTCCAAAATTATGAAAAATAAAAATGTAAGATCTGGGTTTTATTATTCTTTCAATAATTCAATGTAACCTACTTTCATGTTCACCTTACACCTTTATAAGATATAAACGCGACCTTGTCCGATTGACGTCAACACGATATAATTTACATAAAAATATTAAAATTATACTCACGTCGAATTATTCGGCGACTTCGTGTCGTCCTCTCAAGAACATCTAGTTGCTAATATTGAAAATTACTTATAAATATTTGTATACAAAAACCTTGTATATTTCCGGTCTTTGGTAGGGTCTTAGTTATTTAGTAGTTAAAATAACTGAATTAAAAATCATCGGTACACTAAATTCACGATCGACAAAAAAAACATTTTTTCAACTTATGGCTATAAAATAAGGCGAAAAGTTATAAAAATTATACGATTATAATCGTATAAAACAGGTCTTGAGGAATGAAGTATTCGTGACGTATGAATTTGCCGCTATTTGTATTAGATTAATGAACTGATTTTAATACAAACAAGCATAATTGACACGGCGATATGATAACATTGATAACTTAGGGCAAAGGTTTTCTCCGACAAAGTTAGTTCCTGTTTGCTTGATGTTGTTTTTCCTTGTATTACTCGGTAGAACTATTAAATAATATCTTGATTTAATATTATTATTACGTAAAAGTTATATTCCATTTTTGAATGTCCTACATTAATCCAAATTTCTCTCACAGTTAATGATAAGAGAGTGAGACTAGGTCAACTTAATTTACTTTATTATCTCATTGTGTCACTTCACAGAGTCACAGAGAAAAACAAATTTTCCACAAAATTAGTACAATATATTCAGACATAGTACTCACTAGGAGCGAGCTATATGAAATAAAACTAGTTAAAAGACTTTTCCATGACAAAACATTTTTTTCGTCATAACAAACGTCAGTAGAGTAGGTACGGTACGGTCAGCTGCAAAAATACGTATCGAAAAAATCGTCTCATAAATATGGTACTACGCACTTATTACAACGGAATAAGATACTATGGGACATATTATTGAGTAAGATGAGTACACCCATATTTTTACAGCTGACTGTACAACCATAGAGTATATTGAATAGTTGGGTACAGCTAGGTGCATCGCCGGCCTAGTTAAGATTGTAGAAAATGTTGACACAGATTGTTGGGGAAGGACTTTAACCGTTCGAGCGCCAAAGGCGCCAAATGACGTCGGCGGAAAGCTGTGTCCCAGATGCCACGACGTTATCTGCTGGTTCACAGTGTCACAGTGGGACATAGTTTTACGTCGGAGAGCTGGGTGGTCAAAAGGTTAAATAAATAAATAAATAATAAATAAATAAATAAACAATAAATAAATATTATAGGACAATCTTACACAAATCGACCTAGGCCCACAGTAAGCTCAATAAGGCTTGTGTTATGGGTACTAGACGACGATATATATAATAGATAAATATAAATACTTAATAAATGCGTAATACATATAAAACATCCATAACTCAGGAACAAATATCTGTGATAAACACACAAATAAATGCCCTGACCAGGATTCAAACCCGGGAGCTCCTGTTTCGTAGGCAGGGTCACTACCGACTAGGCTAGGAGGCCGTTAATATAAAAACAAACTCACTAATAATGTATGAATATCCAGGCGAGCCGCTAGTGGTGCAGATGGAGCTGGAGAAGCCGGACAACACGGAGGTGGCGCTGCTGGGCGGCGACGCGAGTCCGCGCCGCTACGCCACGTCCGAGCTCGCGCAGTTCTGGGTCGTGCTCAAGCGCACGCTGCTCTTCAGTCGGCGAGACTGGGTGTGTAGCCCTTATTTGTAAGAGGGTTTAGGTTTAATTTCTAATGGCAAATCTAGTGATCTTCCACTCTATACAAGGGAATGCACGGTTTATTTAGATTTTAGACGTTAAAGGACTTGAACTCGGCGCTTCTAGTTGGAGCAAGTAAAGACATGCTATTTACCTACTTGCGCAAACACTTCCTAAAACTTAATGCGCCAGTAACTAGTATGTGCTTCTACATAGTGTAAGTTACTGAAGCAGGTTACTTTTACGCATACGCAGCACGGACTTTTCATACTAGTACCACGCAAATAGCCAACGCGAAGATCACGTGGGTTACTTGTCCGGGTTTTACTGCTACCTTGCACTACGCCGTTTCATTAAAGTAAAAACTTTTAGTAGAATCATGTTGGGTTAATGACACAAGAATAAGGTGTTATGGGCCCCAAATATCGGGTTATTACAGATCGTGTTCTGGCCACAATGATATTATTATTAAAAATAATAATGAATTATTTGACAGACTCTGATGTACCTCCGCCTGTTCGCGCACGTACTGGTGGGGTTGCTGATCGGCGCTCTGTACTACAACATCGGCAACGACGGCTCCAAGGTGCTCTCCAACCTCGGCTTCCTGTTCTTCAACATGCTGTTCCTCATGTACACCTCCATGACCATAACGATTCTCAGCTGTGAGTATACGATGCCATAACCGTTTTGACCGTTACTGGTAGAATGAACCGACAACGTGTATAGATCAAAACAAAAATCTTCTTGCATTACAATAAAATTTACGTGCAATATAAAATGGTCAGGGCAGGCATAAGGTAATCAACAAACAGGCTGCATTACATTTTGTATAATGTTTATTCAAATATTATAGTCTGATATACCGTCATTTCGAATAATGTAATAAGTGGCATAATACTACATATATTATCAAATTTTCGAAATGCATAATATACTTTCTGATATAATGGTCACAGGGTATATTTAAAATTGGTCTATTATACACTGTCATAATTGTTACTTACTATAATATATATTTGTTCTTTGATTCTAACTAGTGACAAGATATAACTATTTAAGTATGACAGGATAGTAGTTTAGGTTAGGTTAGAACTGCGTGTGCAAAATCTACCTATGCAAAAAATGGTTAGGTTAGGTTAGAATGTGACCCTTACAGGTAAGAAAAGCTAAAAGTAAGGTTACTTTACCACTGGTACGTTCCCTACATAAATGTGTATGTAAAACAATGTATTATATTAAAATACGTTATATTTAATTAGATTATACCAAAATTTGTTATACAATATGTGTTTGTAAAGTTATTTGTAGTACGAACATGTACAATGAATAATTACACTGATCACAATTTTTTTTCTATGATATTTTTTTACGATTATTAACATACTTGCAATGTTCACGTATATTTACGCATTTAATTAATTTCAATGCAGAATTGCAGCTGAAACCTTATTAAATGTCACTGATAACATACAACTGGATAGTTTTAATATTGGATTTCGTTTGTTTTCAGTCCCTCTGGAGATGCCCGTGTTAGTGAAAGAACATTTTAATCGCTGGTACTCGCTGCGCTCCTATTATCTTGCCATTACTGTCTCCGATATACCATTCCAGGTAATTCATGAAATATTTAAGAAATTATTGCGTTTGTACTTGACAACTTATTGTTAAGTAATATGTTAATAATGTTTCGTGTACGCTAAAATACTTATGGCCTGTTTCACAATCTCCAGTTAAAGCATATCTGTCAGATAAGTGTTTGCTGTCCTTTTCTTTTATATGACTGGAGAAAAGGATAGCAATAATTTTAACTGGCATATAAGTTTATCTGGAGATTGTGAAACAGGCCCTTAGGCATGTAAGTGTTATCCGTACCTTTGGGTATACGTAATATAAGAACCGCCTTTATAACGTAACTTTACGATACGATAACTTCCATAGTTTGATATCAATTGTCGCAATTGCAGTTTTGAGTGCCACCATCTCAG
The DNA here is from genome assembly GCA_947086415.1 of Pammene aurita. Taxonomy (NCBI): domain Eukaryota; kingdom Metazoa; phylum Arthropoda; class Insecta; order Lepidoptera; family Tortricidae; genus Pammene; species Pammene aurita. Next base: position 16,723,895 of record OX352290.1, read on the forward strand.
TTTTTTTTATTTCTTTTTTTTTTATACCGTGACGGTAGCAAACAAGCATACGGCCCGCCTGATGGTAAGCAGCTACCGTAACCTATGGACGCCTGCAACTCCAAAGGAGTCACATGCCCGTTGCCGACCCTTTACAAAAAGGAGGATTAACCGTGTTGATGGCTAAAGGAACAGGAAGGTCCCTCATAGTCAACACACTGGGTCTTCGTTGAGCTCTTTGGCAACCTTACTAAACCAACAGTTTGTGATGAAAGTATGTGAAGCATCTGTGAACTTCGTGATCGTCCTCTGTATGTCATTGAAAAGCTTTTGGAAAGTTAAAAAGGTTTCTGGTAATTTGTGCAATAACAATAGAGAACATGCATGAAAAATATTTAATTGAATCTGTTGCATAAACACGTTCAACAACCCCAAACTAATATAAATAAGTGGAAATCCGTAATAATTTTAAACAGTTTTTTAAAGATATTGCGGTTTGAAAACGTAAAATTTTAGGCATTTTTTTTATACATCAAATGTATTTTCGAAACTTCAGTTCGATTACTTATGTCCTAACAAGAAAAAAAATGTATGACAACTATATAGCTAAACGCATTTTTTCGTGCCTAAAATTACAAAAATCTTACAAAAACTTGTTCCTTCCAAACAGTTTTCTGCAACTTTGTGAACGGTGACGTCACAATCCGCACACTTTTTGTATGGGGCGTTTTGACGCGCGGCGCAGACGCCTAACGTATTTTCACATTTTTGACGTTTCAGGGCTATCATAGATAGTAGGTTTATTAGATTCATTTGAATCTACAGGGAAATAGAATCGAATGACGTCTTCCAAAAAAATCATGCATATTCCTAATTGTCCAAATAAAATCTTTATTGGAAATGAAACGTATAACTTTTCCAAAATGGATATGCAAGTAAGAAATTGTAAGATTGAAGAGAATGTTGAAAATGTTTTAACGACATACCATTCGGGACGGTTGAAATTGTCGGGGTTTGTTGTGGGGTCCATGTTTTGCATGACAGGTTTGGATCAATGTTACTCTGCGTCCGTAGGAAACACCTTAGACAACCCTACACGTGATCCCTGGGTGGTGCTAAAAGAGTAACAGACTTGGCAGCTGCACTGTCCCATCTGGACCTTGCAGCACTCACTGGATTTTCTTCATCATCTGCTTTCCCACTACTACTACCCCAGGGAAGAAATGCCTATCTATATCTAGTGACATGTAGCCATACGATAAATAAATAAATGACAGGTTTACTCATTCTTAAACTATGTGAATTATGTCAGTAATGTTTGATACAATAGTAACATTAGTAACCAGTATCGTCTCGGTTTCCAGGCGATATTCTGCGTGATCTACGTGGTGATCGTGTACCTGCTGACGTCGCAGCCGCTGGAGTGGTTCCGGTTCTCCATGTTCCTGACGTCGTGCCTGCTCATCTCCTTCGTGGCGCAGAGCGTGGGACTGGTGGTGGGCGCGGCCATGAACGTGCAGGTAACTGACTCTACTGTATCTTAAGGTTTATTCCCAATAGTTGTGCTTGCTAGACATTACATGGTTAATTGATTGAAAATTGTAGTTAAAAGATCAAATGAAAGTAGAAATTAACAACGCACAAACTAATCGCTATATAGCTATACGAACACTAGTATAAACTTTAATGTATTATATGAAATTTGTATAATGAGATAATAAAACTAAACTAGCGATCTCTTACAAGCTAAATCATTCAGTTGCGAAAATTTTGTACCAAACCGAAACCAAATATCAACATATTACACGTCAATAGATAGGTCTTTAAAAAGAAAAATGAGGCCTGTGCCAACCTTTTTTGATTTAGTAAATATTTTCAGAAATAATCACCCCAAAGTAAAAAAAAATTGCCCCCCCCCCCACTGTAACTTTAAACCAGCGATCCACAAAAAAAAATGAGAAGAGACATCATTGTAGGTATATTCTCTCAACGAAAAGTATTTTGAAAATTATCGGTTAAGGCGGTTTTGAGTTATCTGCAAAAAGCGTCTTTCATGGGCAGATACGTTTGATATTATTTTTTCGATAGTAGGTACGGAACCCTCCATTATGCGAGGTCCCACACGTGCGTGGTTATGCGTGGTTTTTAATTGAATTGTAATCTCGGAGAAAATACATTAAACTAGTAGCCACAAATGATCGTACTCCGCGTGTAATAGTTGACCAAGGAACAACTATCAAAATGATGAACTTGTGATGTTCCAACTGCCAGGCATTGATCTCTCAAATATAATGTGGTCTATTACTTCATCCAAAAATGTTGGCCGAGTAAATGTTGATGTTTCGTTATCATTTTGCTATAAATGTACGTATCAAGTATTAGACGGAGAGCTGGCCACGTCAGATATGATATGACAATAATGAGAGCGACGAAACCCCTCTTGTTAGTTTGCTATACGATGCTTATTTCTAGATCCAGACATCCGGCAGCTCTAAAGTGGTGGAGGTTAAAGAATGCAAACCACTTTAAGAATACAAATCCTACAGTTCTGGTTTCGATGCAGTATTCTGAAACATAATTCTGAAGCAGTAATAAGATCATATATAGGCCAGGCAATAGAGGGGTTGACCTCGCATTAACTCCTCAGTCCAAAAAAACTTTACAGCATGATAAAGTGTCAGGAGTAGATGGTATATATATTTTTTTCCAAAAAAAAACTATTGTCCTTCTTAGGTTTTTTTTTATCTAAACTCTTATATCGTCTCTATATTTACGTTTGCAAAAATGCTCAGTCTAATTTTATTGCACTAGAAATATTGACTTGATGTCTGTAACCGATGTTAAGAATATAAAAAAAAATCCATAACTGAACATATTTTTTTATAAAAAAATATTTTTTTTGAGTAACTCACGCCGGAAATTTGCTCCGTCTTTTTTTTTACTGAAGTGACATTAAATGTATGTATTCTACATATGACAAAAAAAATCCAAAAATTTCATCATCAAACTTTTTCAGTGTAAAAATTTGCTTATTATTCGCAGTAGAATATTGCTCCGTCAATATTTTTTTTAAATTATATTTCCTTGAAGAGTTTTCTTGCGACTGTACAAAAATCCAAAAAAATATCCTGCGTATTAAAAAGTTAAATCATGTCACAAATAAAGATACCTAATATTTCACTCGTTAGTGGAATGCGCACGTGCAGGACGCGGGACGCGGGAGCGGGGATGCGAGGGGCCATGCGCAGCGTTCTCGTTATCTTCTTTAATAAACTCAAAGAAAAAGTTTACTTTTATGGTTTTGCACGTTACTAAAATATACATGAACACTACATTAATACCCCCATACTGTTAGTAATTTTATCATAATTGATATAATTTGTAGTGGTGCTAAACGCCTAGTCACAGTGTAAATAAAAAAGTACGCCAGTTGTAATATATTTGACACATTTTTAAAATGCATGCGTGTTGTGTAGATGTGTCATATGCAGACTCCGTTATCAGTGGTGAAAATTTAATGATATCGAATTATAGGGTTGTCACACAATATTTTATTTCGAGTACAACATGTGACATATTAAAAAAAAAACATAATTTTCAATTATATCACCGCTCCATGACAAAAAGGTTACATTCGTTGAGATGGTATTTTCACTAGGTAACATTTTCCGTAACTCTGATGTCTGGTTATCGCTTGTGCAATACAATTCATTTTTTGGCCATCTTTTTCCACTTGTCATAATTGTTTTGAATACTGTGACTATTTCATCCTAGGAACCGTCATATATATACGATTTAACACGTTTTAACACGAATCTTAGTCATCTTACTTTGAAATGTATTTGCATTTGCACAATTGTATCATGTTACTGAAAACAAAAAACAAATTTATTTATTTACTAGCTGTGCCCGCGGCTCCGCCCGCGTGGAATTCGGTCTGTGTCAGTAAGCGGCTAATTCACCCCTAATTTCTCTCCCGCTACCCTGGAGGCGGAACTTGAAGTAAAGTTGACAGATGGATTTATCCTATTAATTTTTATTGCCATGATTTAAACGACATACAATAGTAGGTGTATATCGGACGATACAGGACCACTTTTGTATTTATACGTTCATGTCCACGGCAAATATCATCCAAATCGATCCTCCCGTTAAATCAGTCTAAGCATGAAAGGTAAGAACAGGCGCGGTTGAAATGGGGGGGGGGGGTGTCACAAATGCAGAAATGATTTTTTTCTATTTGAGGAATTAGTAATCCTTAAGGGGTGATTTCCGGGATAACAATGCAAAAAAAACGACCAAGAGCATGTCGGGCGATGCTCAGTGTAGTTTCGTAAATGCCGCCCTGTTACGAAACATCCGTTCAAACAGTCGTTTATTAAGGGATATTTGGCGGCGCTTACGTCAGTTTACTATCCGGCACATCCTTTCACTATGCGATTTTGACTGATAATTCAAAAACGGCTGAACCGATTTTATTCAATATAGTTTTTATTGAAAGTTCTTATCAGGCCTCACCAAATTTCAGCTTTCTAGTGCGAACAGTAACTGAGCTAGACCGTGGACAGACGGACGGACATGGCGAAACTATAAGGGTTCCTAGTTGACTACGGAACCCTAAAAAGAGATAAATAGTAGTTTATGTAACTGTTACGTAATAAGGCCTAATTATGTACAGAAGCATACACTGCTTTACCTACACACATATTAAAAATCCACTGAAACCATGCGTGCCGGCGGTCGGGGGGAGGGGGGGAGGGACAGATTTTGATTACGTTACCGTAGGTAATGAATTTTCATACGTTTTTACCACACTGTCACAGATAATACACTGATGTTACGTTACTGGTTGCAATAATTGTGGTAATTACATACTTCAAGGTAAGCACATTACAATGCACTAATGAACGTCAGAGAAAAATAAAATACGTGAGTGTCGTGGAACACTCTGTTGGAACGAAGTTATGTTATTTAATTTTATTACATTTTTGACTTTTTCGTTAATTTTGTGGTTTTATTTTTTTTGTATTTTCTTGAAATTTTTGAATTTTTAGAAATTTTGAAAATTTAGAAATTTTTGATACTTGCAATTTATGAAATTTATGAAATTTATGAAATTCATGAAATTTATGAAATTTATGAAATTTTTGAAATTTAGAAATTTTAGCATTTTTTTCATTTTTGACATTTTTTACTTTTAGGTTCTCGACTTTTTTCACTTTGTCACTTCTCACTTTCACTACACTTCACTTCACTTTATTCTATTTTATATATTTTTTATTTCATTCCATTTTACATGTTTCTCAATCGTATGGGTGTCGCGTTTTCGTGACGTGACGCTTTTTCGTGACGGTCACGTGACTTTTTTTCACCTAGCCCCCCATCCGCGAACCGTCCAATAAGGAACTTCGTTCCAAAACTACCACCGGTTCTAACTCTACACCTCTGGCCCAAGAAGTATTATGACCGAAAAGATACTCGACGGGATTTATTTTTTTCAAAACAGTAATACATTATTAGATCTTAAAGATACAAAATAATGCGTAGTTCTTCAAGAAGACATATCAAAACAGCTTGAGAGACAGATAATGTACCTATTGTTTAATTATAAAGAAAAATAAATCCTAATCTGACTGCTTTTCACAAAACGTTTGATATGTTTTCCTACCTAAACGGTGTCCTATAAATGTTGTAGTAGTTTTTTGGTTTGGGCCATGCATCTTTGTCCGTCATATATAATACTCGAACCTGCAATAACCCTTTGACATTCATGACATTTTCAAATATTTCTTAAGAGCGGGTAAATGTAAATTTAACGCATCGACGGGTAACATGTTATAAATATGAACACCTTGACCAAAAAATTACAAATTATTTAAATACCAAATTTCATCTAAATACGGACAGCGGTTATTGGTTGTTTCTTCCCCATGTAAACTTTCACCCCTTTTGAAGGACCCCCGTTTAAAGGATAATTTCCGAGATAAAACTATTTTATTTCCTTTTTTAATTAATTATCTCCATACCAAATTTTATCTAAATCGATTCTGCGGTTAATAATTCCGTATACAAATTTCCAACTATCTTTTCATCCCTTTAGGGTTGATTTTCGGAGTGAAAACTATCATTTGTCCTTTCTTGAGACCCATACTATACCAAATTTCATCTTTATCAGTTCAGCGGTTAAAAAATCGTCATACCAACTTCCAACCCCTTTTCGGGGTGAAAGGGTTTATTTTCGGGATGAAAACTATTCTGTCGTTTCTCGGGACTCAAATTATCTGCATACTAATTTCTATTAAAAAATCTCCATACAAACTTTCAACCCCCTTTTCACCCCCTCCAGGGTTGATTTTCGGGATGAAAACTATTCTTTGTCCTTTCCCGGGACTCAAACTATCTCTACACAAAATTTCATCAAAATCCGTTCAGCCGATTTCACGTGATAGATGTATAGATAGATAGTTTTTATTGAAAGTACCTTTCAGGCTTCGCTTCCATTATTTTTTTCAAATTTTTTGCAACCCCCTTTTCACCCCCTCCAGGGTTGATTTTCAAGATGAAACTATCCTTTGTCCTTTCTCGAGACCCATACTATCTCTATACCAATTTTCATCTAAATCTGTTCAGCGGTAAAAAATCCTCATACCAACTTCCAACCCCCTTTTCACCCCCACAAGGGTTTGAAAACTATCCTATGACATTTCTCGAGACTCAAATTATCTCCATAATCATTTCTATCTAAACCGTTTCAGCTGTTAAAAATTCTCCATACAAACTTTCAACCCCATTTTCACCCCCACCAGGGTTGATTTTCGGGATTAAAACTATATATTATCCTTTCCCGGGACTCAAACTATCTCTATACAAAATTTCATCGAAATCCGTTCAGCCGTTTTCACGTGACGCGCGGTCAAATAAACAGACAAACAGATAAACAGACAAACAGATAAACAGACAAAAATTCTAAAAATTGTTGAAACGTGTTCTGTTATCGATTCTAAGTATCCCCAGCCAACTTTTTTTCGATTATCTTCCATGTACAGACTTTCGACCCTCTTCAGCTTTATTATATGTATAGATTTATTAGAAAACTATAATCTAATAGGTACGGCGTTACCAGGCTTACCTATTCGACAAAAAATTGTATCTATTGCACAGTTATACTAAATTTAGTAACCATTTCCGCGTCGCTGAGACTGAGAAACTGAGAAAATTTAGCAAGATTATTCAGGAAATCCATACTTTTACTGAATAAACAATTGATTAATATGACATCAACCATAATTGCCGAAAAAAATACAATTAAGTAACTATTATGGAGTTTATATACCAAATTAAACCTCGTTAAAGTCCTTTGCCTTAATATACAGGGTGGAAAGATAAATCGGGCCCTGGAGGAAAACTACCTTAAAACGTTGAGATAGCTCAATTCACTGAAAGGAAACATTCTTTAGTTTCTTTAAAGGGCCATAACTGCATTTACAAGTTTTTGGAAAAGAGTACAGTTTTCAAAAAAGTATTTATTTTGTAATTTTTGCCATAAATATTTTTTATGACAATTGATGCCAATCGATCCTGTTTACAACGAGGATAAAAACTTCTAAATACCAACCAAGTTTAGGGCACAAGAGAACACATAAATAATAATAATATTTTTTATACAATTAGTATGGAATAAAGTAAAAATTAAGAAAAAAACTGTGAATGCAGTTTTAGTTTTTAGGAAAAATAAAATAATGTTTCCTTTGAGCGAATTAAGCTATCTCAAGGTTTTAAGGTAGTTTCCCTCCAGGGCCCGACTTATCTTTCCAGGCTGTATAAATAAAATAAGTATATAGCTTACATCAAAATATATACGTCATGTTAAGAATATTAAAATTTCACCACTGAAAACGGGGTCTAGTCATATGGAACAAATAAAACTATTTTGTAAATTTTTGGAAATTGTGATTTTCTTTAAGTTGAAACATATTTTTACTAAAAGATTTATTCAATCGGTCACTAATGTAACTGTGGGGACGAAAATTTGTTCCTGTTGTCCCTCATTAGGGACATAGGGCTCGCATAAAAGTTTTGCACTTGCCACGATCTTAACCTTTTGACGGCCAAGCATTGAACAAAAGAGACGGGCCACCGACGCCACGTAATCGCGTTTTGTCAAGCGAAATTGAACTTTGCGGAAGCCCGCGTAGGTCCCTATTGCATTACAAAGCCTGTCAGCTGTAGCCGTCCTTGGCGTCCATGGCACAACTTTTTGATGTCGGCCACAGCCGACTGTGGCGGTGAAAGGGTTAAACGGCAACTTCTAGCCGAGACCGGCTTAGGCTACATCTGTCTCAACTTATCGCCTCTTTGTATTGCGGGTTTGGGGGGGCGACCCGACATCCTACTGCCAGTAGATTGCCAGCGGAGACTATGTGGATAAGTGGTTATCCGGTCTTCGGAGTAAGTATTTATTCGCTTCGATCCATACAGATACAAATAATTTATTGTACCTACGAAACAACACATGACAATGGCCAGTGTTTGGCGTACAATAATGTTGATTCTATTGCATGTTATGTCATTGAATGTCTAATAATGTTTGTAGTTATATCAACCATAGGTAGATGCCAAAAAAAAAGATGCTGCCTGCTGGCCTCGCCTCGGATACCGGAAGACTTGGTCACTTTTTCTAAAGCATATGACATCTACTCGTATTTCGACTTATAACAAAAGAAATAATTAAATATTACACACAGAGAAAAAAATACAGTTGTCACAGGTGAATTACACAACAGACATAAATCTTATTTAAGCGTCATTTATAAGTACAACTTATGTTTAAATTTGGGTAAAATAAAAAGTTTAAGTCATCTGGCAAATGCGCTGTTTCGCATATGTCTTGATATACCCGTTATGAAGAAATCTATGGTTATCGCTCTAGCGGGGAGGCGGGGGGCGACGACAAAAAGTCGCGCGTACCAGATCAGTGGGCACGGCAGTTCCCCTGCCAAGTCGAGCAAAACAAAGGCACGGCCGAACCATCCTTTTTCCGAAGCCATTCAGGCCATTTTCGACCCCCCTCTAATTTTGTTATCGATAAAGCTAGAAGGCTGAAATTTCTGTGACAAAGAGGCCATAACACAAGGATGATCCCAATATCATTGAATTTCACTATATACTTTAAGAACTATTGCAAGTCAAAATTCCTTAATTTTGTCACTGACTCACTGATTACGATCATCGTATATCTAAAATACTTCTAGCAGTACTTTTATTATAAAAATATAAACATCTAATATTCAAAAGATCACAATTACATGTTGTTAGTAAACTCCAGCACACCGGCTTGATTTTACATTAGACCTCATTACTTTTTAAAGTAGGAGAACTGCGTTGCGAGGCTGGCATTATTGTACATGTAATGTTTTTGATGGGATACAATTTATTGCTTTAGAAATTTACATGTACTCTCTTCTCTCTGGTGATTACTTGCCGAGTACTACCCAGCTAGGTAGATGTGTACCAGGCCTAGTGGCTTAGTGTCACAACACTAAAATGCTCAAACTTGGTTGAGACATATAGCATGCGTACCTTGAGACCGGTAGGGCGTTTCTCAAAAAGTCCTCGGCAATGCGCCGAGGGTCATGTTTCTGCGTTGAACAAACGTTAGCGGCATCAATATAACTCGATCAATGTACCATCTGTTGGTAGGCGGCGTGACTAGTGTTGAAGCGTAGTTGTATCGGTGCATGCGGCTGCATTGTGTGGATTATGACACTACAAGCGTCATCTGTTGGCGAGTAGTGGTGATGGTGTTCTATTTAGTGAGGCAATGATACTCTGATGCTTCAATTAAATACTAAATTGTTAAATTAATAATACGCCATCAAAATATTTATTAAAATTATAATGATACGAGTTAAGTACAAATATGAAATTAGACAATTATATAATTGAAGTAACTTACTCCACTTTTTTCACTATGACGCAAGCATAGCTGAGTCGTAGCCGCGCATGCTAAACTGGACTCAATAGCTGAAGCACGACGGAATATTACTGCGTGCTCACTCGCTTTAAAAGGCTAGACAATTTTTCATTTCGAGATTTGACGTATTGTATGTGGAATATTTTTTGGAAATTTCGGTTGTGGCTGTTGAATTGACTACCTTACGTGAATAAAAAACGAAACCACGCTGAGGAATTTTCTATAGAGTTTATGAAATATACTGTAATAACAATTTTATTTTTAGAATTTTTTTTGGATATTCGTAAATATTATGCTAAAATAAGATTAACGTAACACCCACTGTTACAAAACTGACTGAGAAATTTTCCAAACAAAATGACGAGTGTTACCAATTACTTTTGAATAAAAGTGACAGTTTTATTTGAATTTTTTTTTGAACTTTTGACAGTATCTGTCAGTAATCAAAATAATTTGTTTAGTGAAAAAAATATACCCTGAGAAAAATTCCAGTACAAAGTATTAAGCTTTTTTGTAAAAATTCCAAAACTGAGATACTTTTTTTTTTGAAAAATAGTGTTTTGTGTTTGTTATGACCTATACTACATCCTAGCAAAAGAATAATCGACTGAGGAATTAATGCGAGGTCTCCATACAACGACCCGGTAGATTTCCCACACTAATATCTTTGTCAAACGTTTCTGATGGGGGAAAGTAGTCCAAAACGACGTATAATGTAATTCATAGTTTATCGCCTACTGTTTCGGTTTCCGAAATATTACGCAATGTTTTTTGTTCTAATGTTAAAATATAGGCCCCGTCCTCTATAAATAAGGTAACTTCAGCAGTTTTTACCTATTTTGGTATTACTTTCTTCCAATTAAAAAACTTTGCTAGTCTGTCACTCTGACATCCACCCATTAAAAGCTGCCAGATGCCCGGAACTAGCAATAAGGATAGTATTGCAATCTTACTATATTGGTTTCATTGCTCTCATTATTGTGTCATATCTAACGTGGCCAGCTCTTAGTCCATATGTATGAAGTTATCATCACGCGCGGCTTAATACTATTTTTCTCAAACATGCTCGGAAATGTTCCTGTTACGTTAGTAATTAGAGACCAGTAGGGACTCTATTCCAAGGCAGGTTCAGCGCGACGTACGTAAAGGATTTTCATACAACATTAAATCACTCAGCCAGTAACTGAAGCACTAAACAAGTAATTTTATTTCCTTACATGTTTGAGAAAAGCACTATACATGCTTCGACCGTAATCAGCTTACCTGGCTTCGTATTGTAGCCGTCCTCGTCTTCGACTCGGACGGCTACTAAATACTCAGCCAGGAAAGCTTACTTACTGGTCTCTGCAGTAATGTACTATTACGTCACATACGCGTACGGTAAAACTCGCATTATGGCCAGGTGGAGACGTAAAATTGTGTACTCACCACGGGCAGTAAAAAAGAAAGCCATCTATCGCCTATTTACAACCCTCGCCTGCGGCTCGGGTACAAATACCTGCGATTTCTTTCTTTTACAGTCCTTGGTAAGTAATGTACTATTATGTATAGCTTAATATTATAGCATCAGGGATCGCTTAAATGTACCATCTGTTTCAGAACGGCGTGTTCCTGGCGCCGGTGATGTCGGTGCCGTTCCTGCTGTTCAGCGGGTTCTTCGTGTCCTTCAACGCCATCCCCGTGTACCTGCGCTGGATCACGTACCTCTCCTACATCCGCTACGGCTTCGAGGGCACGGCGCTCGCCACATACTCCTTCAACCGGGAGAAGCTAAAGTGCCAACAGGTCACTACTGATATTTCTTTATTTACCCCGACGTATACTTCGTTTTTTTTCATTAGAAAAATCGTGCCATTGTATGATATATAATAATGACAGATGGGTTATGCACGCTCCAAAAGTGAAGCACTTAATATGAGTGAATTCAAACAACTGTCGCTAGTCGCGCACCGGCCAGCGTGAGATGCGGACGTGCGAATTAGCTCCCGTTACCCGCGTGAGAAAGAGACAAACTGTAATTTTCTAACAATGAGAGTGACAAAGATGTAATGATTGTCAAAATAGATAAACATAACAGAATCGTTGCTAGGTTATGAAATAACTCTGGAAGTATTTTTTCTGCTCATTTTGTTAGAGTATAACCCATCCATAGAAAATATCATTGGTCGTAGTGCGATTTTTGGGAAAATGATTTTACAATTCGCCTTTTTAGATCTTATTGGCTTAAGCGTATAATAATGGAAAAAAGTAGTCGCATTTTAATTTTTCACTGGTATGGCTGAAAAAAATTAAGATACTTTGGCGAAATCGACCGTTATTTTTAATTCTTTTTTATTTCTAATCTGAAAAAAAAGGTCTTGCGTTAGTAGCCTTGCGGTAAAACTTTCAATCGGTTCGTACGTACGTAATATTATTTAATATTTACCAGGTTAGTAGTTAGCTTTTCGGTGAAGGAAAACATCGTGAGGAAACCGGAGTATAACTTTTTGTTATTTTCGATCTGAGATAGCTCTTATACATTAACACTTTGACTACCGAGAACCCGCCTGGTAGGCACTCGTAATGTTTGCTCAGATACCGGGCACGCGGCGTGCGGCATTGCGTTGCACGTCGTAGCCCGCTTGGCTGGTTCTGTCGGTTTCTGGGGTATTGTTCAAAATTTTGCCCGGTTGCGAAAGTGTTAATGCATTAAAAATAAACTTCCATTTGTAAATTATAACTTCTAGTTCACCAAAACAAAACATTAATGAAGGCAAAGTATACAATGAGGTTAAACTCCACAGGAAACAAATTGTTCCCAGTCTTTTTTGGAACCCTACATACACTGAGACTTTTTGCCAAGGAATGTCATTGTTTAAACATGGAATGTTCTCGCGTTATCCTCATTGGACCGTTTGTCGTCCGCAGGCGTACTGCCACTTCAAGAACCCGCGCACGACGCTGGAGGAGCTGGACATGCTGGACGCGGACATCGGGCTGGACATCGCCGCGCTGTGCGCCATCTTCCTCGTGCTGCGCATCTCCGCCTTCCTCTTCCTGCGCTGGAAGCTCAAGTCCGCCAGATAAGCCGATCTGCACCTTGTGTGTACACGAATATGGTAGACTTTTGTATGATTTGAGGTAGCTTGTAAACGTGTGCCGTTCTCAGGCGAAATGTTCCACTGTAACTTAATGCTATTCAGGCATGATTGCTTGAGAACGTCACATTTAGATAAATTAGCATTCATTACTGATTTTTATAAATATTGACATCTTATAAGCAGCTGTCTTCCATTAACGTCTTTTGAGATGTTATGGAGAAACGTTCAAGAAGGTAACTATTTAAACACTTAGAGGCAGGTAATGAATGAAACTAAAAAGGACAAACATAGAAGTAAGAGTGAATAGTGATGTTACCAATTCTAGCGTATGTGATAATGATCGTGAAATGTGTTCTGAAATGTATGAAATTATAATTGAACTATAAATAGGGGAATATTATATGCCAAAAAGCGACTCTAAAATTTTATTAAAGAAGACGTTAAGAAAAGAGTCGACATATATTTGACGAAACAAATTGTATGACATAAATGTTGCTAGATAATAGGTTTGTGGAAGTTGCGATTAAGTCGCGAACTTATTGAACTTGCTCAAATCGATATAAAACTGTTCGTTTTAAAACTTCATATACCATGACATATTATATTTAAGATCATTTTTCGACATCCGACTGAAACAAAGTGCCTTGTTACAATCAGTTACTTAAATTGTGTTCGCCAATGTGATATATATGGTATTGCCAGAATGAGACAACTTGCGAACTGACAAACATTACATTTTCTAAAGTATATTTATGAATTGGATTTTTTGTGACCTTAAATAAGACATTCCATATGCAAAGATTATTTACAAAGCATTTTAATGATATATACGTACATTTTTCAAAGTATTTATAGTTATACCATATTTATTCGAGATCTGAAAATATTATGCAATCATTTCCCAAAGCAGATATTTATTTACATTTTTGTTAAAAGCTAAATGGTTTTATTACCGTCTTATAACAGTTGAGATGTAATAACATCTAACTCTGCTGCAGTAATGTAACAAGTGCCTGAGACCGACATTCATTGGTTGTTGCCACGTTTTAGAATCGAGTGTATCTTGCCTTGGTCCGGCTTGCCTTTTCTTATCTTTGTAAAGCTAAAATGGTATAATATTATTAATAAGACGTCACCTAGGAGTATTCAAATCGTAGCAATGGTGTTTGACTCCTGAAATTATTACTCAACAAATATTAATAAAAATATACGCAGGGATCACGGTCAATATTGTACTTAGCATAGTTATTATTATTATACTCTAGGTAGAACAATTCGACATTTCTGTTATTTGGTTAGATTTATGGTTAAAAATGTTTTGTATATTTTTAATAAATGGTTTATGAAGTAATGGTGGTTTTTACATAGGTAAGCTTAGCTTACCAACATCGCCCTCTCTCTTTTAGCCCTTTTTTACAAGCTTTTATTTAGTTTCACCTGTCCCATTCTCTGTAATCGGCGACTGATGATATATCTGTAATCAAATCTTGCAAGTTAAATTTGACCCACTTCTTGGTTTCTGATTGAGCTGAAATTTTGCACTCATATGTATACCGCGTGACATTGCAATATTATGATGGAATGGATCTGACCTGATGATGGAGCTGGAAGGTGGCCATCCTTGAACTGGAACTCTGTGGAATTCCTCAGCTACTCGGTTTCTAATTGAGCTGAAATTTTGCACGCATAAGTATACCACGTGACAATGCAATATTATGATGATATGGATGTGACCTGATCATGGAGCTGGAATGTGGCCATCCTCGAACTGGAACTCTGTGGAACACCTCAGCCACTCGGGTTCTGATTGAGCTGAAATTTTGCACGCATATGTATACCGCGTGACAATGCAATATTATGATGATATGGATCTGACCTGATGATGGAGCTGGAAAGTGGCCATAGGAACTCAGCTACTCAACATTATCCCGTCATGTTTGGGGCCGTTGGAGTAGTCTTGGTCAGCAGTTAGAGATTGTACAAAGAAGACCTACATCCAGCAATAAAAGCTTGTCATTTATTTTTTGAAAAAAAAAAAAAAATTAACGCCGAAGGATACCGGTGCACAGGTGTTAAAAGTTATTACTATCAGGCAAGTACTTATTAATTTCCGCTACCTATGTGCCGGCCTAACTACCTCATAATTTATGAGTAAGTACAGATTATGTCTAAGCAGTCTTTATGAGTCAATGCACTTGGTTTATTACAAAGACCTCGTGAATAGTCTGGTGTAATTACCACTGCACTCGGTAATCTTGTGACATACTTACTGTTGTTGGATATACCGATTGTGAGCATACTATTCTATTAGCAGGACAATGTTTGAAGGGTTTTGGGCACAAACTGACGTCGATGATCATAGTATGTGAAATTGGGGATTAAGTTACTTTTATTAGAATCTGTAGTAGGTATTTTCAACTTTTTAAATGTGAATGATCTAATCTCTGTATTCTGAGATGTATGTTTTGGCTGCCTCGCGTGGCAAACGCATTGCTCGCGGCTGCTACGAACGAGAGTACAAGATATAGTGAGAAATGATTTCCTTCGCAATTAAAGGCGTGTACATGCAGACTCCAGATTACGCGCGGTGCGTAGGTACAGATATAGTGAGAAATGATTTTTCCATCGTATTTTCTCGGAAAGTTCGTATTTATCGCGCTCTTTCAATTAGCTTCAGTAGATGTACTGAGATATTAGGCGCGTAATCTGGAGTCTGGACACGCCTTTAATTTTTTTAGACAGGAACTAAGCCCGGGTACAGGAATAGGTATAACATTTATCTATTTACGTAAGTAACTATGGGGCTAATAAGGTTGCGATAACCGAAACCCCGAAGAAAAAAAATACTTATTTATTATATACTCGCGGCCAAATCATACGGGTCAATAACGGAAACCTTTGTAGGTTCACAGTCCAAGCACAAGCGTGCAGTCTTCTATCGACACATCCCCTGTGTTTATCATTATCAATCATTCAAAATTTTGTTTGCCATAGCAGGCCTGTGTAAATTCATTGGTTATCTAAATGTAGTTCATGAATCAAAATAACATAATATACATAATACGTAATAAAATGGATTATTTATCGAAAGAAACTAAATCACTGGTACTGGATTATCTACATCACTGGCCACGAGGCACATGTGCCGCATAGACGTATCAGTGAATAAACTACGCATGAAGCACAAGTGCCTCAGGCCCTCATCGGACTGTGAACCTGTTAATATCGTATTAACAAGATTTTGCCTCCTTATGTGTGTTCTATCGCTTGTACAATGGGTTGTGCTCTGAAGAACTGTTTGATATGATGCAGCCTTTTATCACCGATTCACCGCACCGCTCGCCGCCGGCAGGGTGTTCATCCTCACACCCTGGAGCCAAAGGGGTCCCGCACTGTACAGTTTAAGAGGAATTTCCTCCCACGAACGCTGCGGCTGTGGAATGAACTCCCTGCCGAGGTTTTCCCAGCGGGCTACAGTATGAGATTCTTCAAAAAAGGAGTGTATAGGTTCTTAAAGGGTAGGCAACGCGCATGTGAATCCTCTGAGGGGGGGTTGCAGGCGTCCATAGGCTACGGTAACTGCTTACCATCAGGCGGGCCGTATGCTTGTTTGCCACCTTCGTGGTATAAAAAAAAACCTTCAATGTTTTACAATGGTAACTGGAAAAAGTACAGTCAGCATCAGAAGTAGCTAGGCAAACGAAGACGTCAAAACCCCCTTTTAAAAGGGAATAAGAGCTTTTCCGTTTTCGATTGCGTAGTTACGTTTGATGCTGACCGTACAAAAAAAACTCTAATTAGGTATTATAAATTCAAATCGCGCTTGTTTTACACTTTTGTTTTCAATCTTTCAAAGCATAAAATGCGTCATTGTTGTCTTTCATGGTCATCATTGAATTACAGTTAGGTGCAAAACTGTCCCAATAGTAGCATCTTAGTAGAATGTGGAGAAGTGGATGTCGATCGAGGAGAGGGGCACATGATTAATACATACCAGTACTATTTAAAATTTCCTACAAATCAGCCTTACATATGATATAGGTACTTAGAATTTACGATTATTTTGTAATTTAGAATCGAAAAGTAGAAAAAAACACATTTTTATTTTTTCGAATATTTCTAGTTCCTCTTATGGAAACTCCAAATAGGGAACCATACATAATTAAGAAATTCAGCCTCTATAAAATAAGGTATCAACTGTTTAAATCACAAACATAGTTTTGTAGTTATGGCAGAGTAAAAGTCGTCTTGAACATTGAACTAACAAACACTTTCTATGGCTGTTTTTAATGGTACACTTTTGCACCGAACTATAAGCCACCTAAAAGTAACTTGAAAAATATGCCCCATTAAAGCAATTGCATGATGATTTTATAGAGGCAGAATTTCTTAATTATGTATGGTTCCCTATTTGGAGTTTCCATAAGAGGAACTAGAAATATTCGAAAAAATAAAAATGTGTTTTTTTCTACGTTTCGATTCTAAATTACAAAATAACCGTAAATTCTAAGTATATCATATGTAAGGCTGATTTGTAGGAAATTTTAAATAGTACTGGTATGTATTAATCATGTGCCACTCTCCTCGATCGACATCCACTTCTCCACATTCACATCATTCATTCTACTAAGATGCTACTATTGGGACAGTTTTGCACCTAACTGTATATACAATCATGTCGCTAACTCGAGATGAATGTACACGTATCCTAGGGTAAATAATAATAATAATGCTCTTATTATAAACTTAATGTTCTAAATCGTTTTTTAGCTGTCGACAAAAGCACATTTCATATAAAGTGTACTTAAAGGGCGAATTGTGTAGGTATTTAGTAGTAGAGTAGAAGATACCTAGTAAAGCAGGTAATAACCGTTTTTCCCCCGAAGGGTAAAAAACGGATATTTAGGTTTCTGCCCCTGTAACTCAGCCCTAATCGAGTGGATTCCTCGACTAGTAGCGCCATCTGTCGCGCCACTCGGATACTAATGTCGCCCGGTGCCAGCGCCAGGCTGATTTCTCCTCAGTACGTTAAGTAAGCCGGCAAGGCCCTTAGGTGTGGTTCAAGCTACGGCAGAAACCTAAATATCCGTTTTTTACCCTTCGGGGGAAAAACGGTTCTATTTAGGTATTCGTTGCCTAGGCTTGAACCACATATGAGACGTGTTTAAACCTCTGCCGGCGCTGGCCCGGGCGTACTGTGATGATCTGATGATTAGACATTAACCAACAAAAATATCAGAACAAAATGTGTACACAAGAGATACTTGTTGCTATACCGTATACGTTATTATTTTGCGCAATAACTTAACTAGCATTATCTTATTTTTTAAATATCTATTGTGAAAATATCCTTATTTGCCGTAATTGGCAGTTTAGCTATTTATTTTAATGATAGAGTTAGGTTAACATTTTCTCCTCCTAGCGTTTGTCTAGCGGAGGGGTCCGCTTGATAACAAAATTAGGTAAACATTTGTGGAAAAAAAAATTTGATTAGAAATATTTATAGTAAGATAAACTGTGATCGAAAGTGACTTGGTAAACCCCAAAACAATCGATCCTTTTTTTGTATTTTTGTGATTCTAGTTAAGCGAGCTTCGATATTCCTATCTGGAGATATTTCGTTGACAACCTCAGGTAAGATTTCCGTCAAACGGGTCATTCCACGCCTAATGATTTCCTTGTAACTCTTACTGTAAGTTATGAATGATGTAAAGAGTCTTTGCTATTTGATCACTGATTTGTATGATGTACTGATATTATTATTTATCGTAATATGGCCAGATTGAAAGTTCTTCCAAAAATCTGTTTTAAAAGTCGTTCTTGATTGAGAACACCTGTTTCACATCTGAAATTTTTTGTATTAAAGGTTGAACACGCCAAAACCTGGGCATATAAAAATAGCTATAGTTATTCGAAAAATGGAGATATTTAAACTTTTGAAACAACAATTTTCTCACAAGGAACTGGGCTATAAAATGATGATAGTTTTATTTTCTTTTATTTATTCGTTAAAAACGTGAACGCATTTTGCACGAACATGTAAAAAATCCCATGTTAAGCTACATAGATATCGCGAAAAGGCTGAAATATCCACAATCTACTGTTGGTCACGTATTAAAAAGTTTCCGTGAACGCTTGACAATAGATAGAAAGCCAGGAAGTGGTGGGTTGCAGGGAGTCAAGAATAAGAAACAGGAAAGAGTATTTTAAAGATTTTTGCCTCAAATCATACGATTTCATCTCGTGATATTGCTCTAAAAGTGAAAATGTCTTGGTCCTTTGTCCAAAAAGTGAAACAGATGGCAGGACTGAGGAGTTATAAAGCCCAGGCCGCACCAGATCGAGACTCAAAACAGAACTTATCCGCAAAGATACGGTCGCGACAACTCTATGAAGATTTTCTTACAAAATTTAAATGCGCGGTGATGGACAACGAGACGTATATAAAATTGGATTGTAAGCAAATACCTGGTCAAGAGTTTTATACTAGCAAATCTCGAACAGATACTCCTGAAGCTTTTGAATTAAAAAAATGAGGGCAATTTCCAAAAAAATACCTTCTTTGGCAGGCAATATGTAGCTGTGGTAAAAGAAGTCGCTCGTTTATCACCACCGGGACAATAAACGGCGATATTTATCAGAAAGATTGTTTACAGAAGCGTTTGCTGCCTTTTATAAGACAGCATGCCTCACCACCGCTGTTTTGGCCAGATCTAGCCAGTTGCTAATACGCAAAATCAGTTATGGAATGGTACAACGCTAACAGGATTAGGGAATGCAGAACCGGTTCCATCTGAAAGAACCGGGAAATTCGGGACTCACCAAAATGAGAACCGGGATTCCCGGTTCTTTCGGGATTTTCGGGACAAAACTTAATATTTATTCATAAAATTAAAAACGCGATTAAAATATCATTATTCGTGATTAATTTTGTGGATTAGTTAGTCTTATCTATAGTATATAGGATAGGAACAAAATCTAGTCATAAGTAAAAGAGATAGATAACTTCGATTCACGTTTTTAATAAAAGTTTTTGAACTTAACAGTTTTTATTCTACCCACCAAAATTTCCAAATGTCTACAATTTAATGTTATTCATAATCATAACTAATAAAATAACAACAGCGACCACCAAGTGAAACCTTTTTTTATATAAGTAAATTGCCTTTAACCTGGTAAACTTGCAAAATCAAACTTTGATGTGTAACATGTAACTAATATTATAAATTGTCCGTTCTTTCAACTTCTTTCTCATATCATATTAAATCAACAATCAACATGTGTAATTGTGTGTATTGTATAGGTTTAGTTCTCAAGTGATAATTAATACTAACAGTCTTTTTGGTATAAAATTAACATTATTTTAATTACAGTGTAGGTACTAGGTACTTTTATATAATGAAACACTATAACAATCATCTATATCTAATTATAAAGTCTTCTAAATCATCACAGCGTAAGTTATATGTATGAGTAAATAATGTCACATATTGAGATCATTAAATCAGCATTTATACATAGATAACTCTTAATGAAAACAATGTTCTAATCAAATTATTAACACACAGCACATTTCTTAAATATTTTACCATGTATCAAACAATCAAATCTATTGTACGTACTTGTACATGATGAAGCACTGTAACAATCTAACAATCATCTATATCTAACTTTTTTTCTTTCATTAAAACATCTATATCTAATTAAGTCTTCTAAATCATCACAGCGTAAGTTACATGACTAAATAATGTCACATTTTGAGATCAGGAAATCAGCATTTATACATAGATAACTCTTAAATGAGAACAATGTTCCAATCAAATTATGAACACAGAGGACATTTCTTAAATATTTACCATGTATCAAAAATCAAATCTAAACATATTAAAACTGCTAAAAAATTGCCTTTATGCTTTTAGCTGATATTTTGTTAATACTCTCGCTTGCATTAATAACTTGTACATAGTATAAGTATAACAATTATTATGTAAACTTACTTTATTCTTTGTATATGAAACGAAAAAGTATATTTCCCGAAAGTCCCGAAAGAACCGGGTCAAGGTTTTCGAAATCCCGGTTCTTAGCTCGGTCCAAAAAACCGGGAAATCCCGGGATTTTCGGTTCCGGGATTTCCCGGGTGCAAACCCTAAACAGGATAATGGTGGTACCCAAAATATGCAATCCGCCAAATAGTCCGGAACTGCGGCCTATTGAAGAGTACTGGAGTATTATGAAAGGAATTCTAAAAAAGAAAGGCGGAGAAGTAAAATTGGTCCCTGAGCTACAAAAAATATGGACCTGGGCGACAAAAATCTTTTCTAAAGAGATGGTGCAAAGTCTTATGAGCCGTGTGCGTAGAAAAGTTCGATCTATGGCTTACTGTGTAAACATTAATTAAAATTAAAAATGTGATTTTAGAATTAATTAAATTTGTCATTAAATGTGGTATTCGTAATGTAGTTATTTATTTTCAAACTGGTTTAAAAACAAATTTTGGGTGCCCAAGTTTTGGCGTGTTCAACCTTTATTCGGGCCTTAACGGTCATTTTAAAGTCTTAATTATGTACTGTTACATACGCTGCCTTATCTACACATATATTATAAACTCTCTGTGAAGTCTTCAAAGACCGCATGCTACGACTGGCATTGCGGCATTGATCAGACCTATTAGGTAGCGATCATATGTTAGTGAAATCGAATGGGAAATTCAGGTAATTTTACGAGATCCTTAGGAAAGACAATGTCTTTAATTACATCCAGACCTTATAGATTTCATTTGGAGTTTAGAGTGAGTATTATAAGAATGCTAAATGTTGACGACAGCAAATATGAATTTTAGAACTAAAATGGTACTGCTAAATTGACAATACTCCACCGGAAACCGACCGGGTCTACTAGGTAAGCAAGCTCCGCTTTCAATATAACGTTTATAGGTTTGAGATAAGGAAGAAGGTGAAACAACCATACCGATAAGAATATTAATTAAAAATGATGCTATCGTCTTCAAGGGCTTAATGCCATAAGGCATTCTCTACCAGTCAACCAATGGGCTAAACAGAAAGGTTAAGGGTGCAGGGTCCATTAAATATGACATAATAAGAGATAATAAGATAATTATATCATATCATACATATTTAAAACCTCGAAAGGGTTAACGTACGAGTATTATTACCCTAATAGTGCGTTAGGTTTCGTTTGAGACTACCTACTAGTGACGACATGTCCCAAATATTCGTAGGCACGCCGTGGCAAATTTGGCTATCCTTTTCTTCATAGCCCACAGAAAAGTCGCAAAATGAAATTAGGCAAGCCGTCGGGAATCGAGTTTTATGGGCCCTTCGCCACCGCTACCTACTTTATCTTTTAGAAGCTATACTTGGCCAAATCTATATTCAGTTAAGTAAACAATTTTTACCTACTTTCACAAAAAAGTGGAAAGCTGCATCAAGGGTGAGAAAGTATTTTTTTGACATAAACATAGATTGGCTCAGTGGTATGTTTTCAATACATACAATGCTCTTGACATCTTCAGACCCTTTTATTAATAGCTTAAGGGCTAAACATAATAATAAAAAAAACAGAAATAGACCATGAGGAAATAAAACACTTTATTTTAAATAATAATTAATAAAGTGTGTTTTTATATTTTTATATATCCTAGAAATAATAATATTATATTTATTACACCTACTTTGATAATATTATGAACCTATCAAATTTATTTATTAATATTTTGTATTTTATAGTATGTTTTATATGATTTTAATACAAATCATACATTTTTTTAAATGTTTGTTTAATTTTTTTTACTCATTTTACCTATTTATATTGATAAAACCACATTTCATAAATGTTAAAACGCCCACCTTTCATAAAAATAATTAATTCCGCCCTCCCATACAACCTGAACCACTGCGCATGTTAGTGTTGAAGAATCTTTAAATTGGTCTCCAAACGGGTAGCCCCTTGAAGTATATTAACAATCTCATCAAATTTTGCCTAAATCACCATGCTAATAAGTTGTGAATTTTCCCGTAAGCACTTACTTACTGAAAGGGGCGCCTCACATCTGACAAGCACTCGAATAGACAACCTATCTTCTTTCACAAACAGGTATTTGCAATTCTTATTTATAAAAAGGCCACCTAGGTTTACGTCGTCGCTATTCACCTGATTTGCCCCGCAGTCCAAATTTCTTTGAGAATTTTGAAGCGCGATCGTTACATTTAACTTGGATCTGGATTATGGTTAAAATCCGTAGAGATCCTATTTTCCATTCGTTGTTTTGTTACTCATTGTCTACTGGATCAGGGGCCGTATCACAGGGCCAGTTGCTCTGCCCATACGCAACAGGTACTTACATGACCTTCACTTCCTTCTTTGTTTACTCTTACGCCTCAAAGGAGACTTCAGAACCTCTATAGAGAGACCTAAGCCCTCCTACGTGTAAACCTACAATGCAACTAACAAGCTCTGCTGCTATAAGTATGGAGGAGTATTTAAAACCGAGTTAAGCCTAGCCAGTCATTTTGTGGGTCAGAATAACCAACTTCCATTAGGTTAGCTTTTAAGCTCGCCGGCATCGAAATCGATGAGGAGGACTATATATAATATATTTAGGGAAAAGTTTGGTAAGTTTCCACTGTTACTAAATATTTTAAGTTTGTTGTCATGCCTATAGTAGGAGTTAATTCTATCGAAATGGAATCTTGTAACCTTATCTTTATACCGAACCTGATCAACTATATTTCTAATGCCTCTGTTGTTATACTAATTACAAGTCTATTGAACCGCTGTTATTATAGTTTTGTGGCATGTGCCTATCGTACATTGATAATCTTTCAAACTAGAGCTGGTTCTTCTTAGTAGTCGCACTGAAAACTCGCACGTTTTTACGTTTTGTGATGCGAATTAAGTGATATGAATGGAATGTTTTTTGTCAGCACGGCTTTTTTAGTTACTGGCATTATGTGAAGCATTTTGATGTTTACACAGCCACATACTTATTAATGAGGACGTCTTAGTTTTATTTAATAACAATTGTAAGTTCTTAGATTTCTTGCATATTTTTATTTACTTAGGTGTTAACTTAAATAATTTGTTTCTTGACAAAAAACAATCCTTCTTTGTGTCAAGCAGTTATTTGGTAACTAAGAATCAATGTTTGTGAGGTGTTTCAGTATGCCTGAGGACACAATCAGAATTTGACTCTTAAGTGCCTCCAATGAGCAGGCGTTTGCTGTTTAGATTGATATGAGGTAACGCCGTTTATTCAGCTCAGCTAACTATTCCACGACCTTAACACAAATTTATTATTTTTGATGGTATACGACAGAGCCAAAACGGTTATGCTATTCTTTTTCTAAATAATACCTAATGCGGTTAGCGGAGGAGAGAGTTCTAGACTTCCTACGTCTAAGGTTGTTTTTCCTTGCCTCCCCCTTTCTTTTAAAGTAAAGGATCTGGTTGGGTGCTTACAAAACCTTGTCGGTTTTGACTTCTACACAGATGTTAATCTTGTCAGCTTATTTTGCGTTTAGTCGCACTGATTTGTAGTGTAAACTGTATTTGGCAAGATTTTTAAATCATTATAGGCTTACGAGTACCTACTTCTTGGGATAAATCGAAATGCCGACCCACAAATTAATTATTGGTGACTGTGGACAACTTTTATACAAGCAAGTCTACAAGAGACCACGTGGTTCCATTCTTCCTAACAGATGTACCAGACAGTTATTTTACCCATAAACCATGCTTTAGCGATTGAAAGAATTTGCTTATTCTATTTTTCGTATCCAACGTACGAGGTACGTACGTTTAATAAATCGATATTATATCGTTCAATATCGTGACCATGACGATGTCAAAATAAGTTTAACTGTGCAGATGTTGGCGTCGTTTGTTAAAGCAGTAGATAAGCCAATAAGATGGCAGTTTTTTTAACTGTATCCACTATATGGATATTCTAAATCTATATGGACATAGCCTGTGGAGCGACAGATACAAAACGATGCATGGACATTACATGACGTCTCAAGGGACGACGCCATATCATGATACAGGCCAATGCAAGGCATCTGAGACGATACAATGGCATCTCTCCGAATGATAGACATGAGTACTCCTATATGGCGACATTGTATCATGTCGAGGATGACACAATGTTGTCTTACAGGACGATGCGTATCGCATCACTGGACGATGCAAGTCGTGTCCAGGGGTGAAGTAGTGTAGTTATACAGGCTGGCACAATGTCGTCACAAGGTACGACGCAATGTCGTCTCACAGGACAATGCAACGTCCTCAAATAAGACGGGATGACGCATGACGCACGTTTTCTCATAGGACGACACAATGTCGTCTCACGGGACGACGTAATGTCATCTCCCAGAACGACGCATGTCGACTTACAAGACGGCTCAAGCCGTTTCACGGGACGACCGTGTCGTCTCACGGGACGACGCCTGACGTCTCACAAGACGACGCATGTCGTCTCACGGGACGACGCATGTCGCGTCACGGAACGTCGCATGTCGTCTCACGGGACGACGCATGTCGTCTCACGGGACGACGCCTGTCGTCTCACGGGACGACGCATGTCGTCTCACGGGACGACGCCTGTCGTCTCACGCGACGACGCATGTCCTCTCATGGGACAACGTATTGTGTTTTGACGGTGCCTATTGGAGGTCACTGCGTCTCGGCGCTGGGCCACGGGCACCGAGCGGAATATCACAATATCTGAAGTAGCAACAATGTCGTCTTATAGGACAATGCATTGTGTTTTGACGGTGCCTATTGGAGGTCACTGCATCTCGTCGCTGGGCCACGGGCTCCGAGCGGAATGTCACAATGTCTGAAGTAGCAACAATCATTATAAAATTTGCTTTTAATCTTCATGCAATTTGCACAAAATAAATTCCAAAGAAACTGAGCAATCATTACACAATTTGCGTTTGCAATTTGATTTTCGATATTTTTTAAACTTGATTGAGCACGTGTTGCTCGGCTGAGTTACAAAAGCGTACTGAGGAGAAATCAGCCTGGCGCTGGCACCGGACGACATTAGTACCTGAGTGGCGTGACAGATGGCGCTACTAGTCGAGGAATCCACTCGATTAGGGCCGAGTTACAGGGGTGTGATCTCATATGTGGTTCAAGCCTAGGCAACGAATACCTGAATAGTAGGAAATAATAGCCTTAGCCAGACAGTAAAACTTGTCAATTATTATTAGCTTCGATCAATAATAAAGCCAGGTAATCATCATACGACTCAGTTCTAATTATCGCATATCTAGGGATAATTACTAGCTGACATTGTAAGTGCAATTTACACAGTTGATAAGGACAATTTGAGCGCCATGTTCACGTGGCTCTAGGATAATTGGTATCAATATGTGGCAGTGGAATCTATCAGGGATTTTTTAAATGTGCAACCTTTACTGTATATTAATTTTACATTACACCTGTCAGGGTGCAAACTGAGTGATTGTTCGAGTGGCGGCGGTGTGCGACCAGCAACGCGTTCATGGTAAACAAACGGAAACGTCTGGGAGTCGCCCCAGTGGAAACTGCTCAAATCCTTTGGAAGCTACACGCAATTAACGCTGTTCGTGGCACCAAACGCTAATGCTCGCCACTTGGTCCATACCGGGTGACTAAAGTTATCAACCCAGACCGAAATATATGAAGACAAAATGATAGAGGGAGACGGCCAAGTAAATGTTCGCTGGGCAATACATAAACAGGGTTTTTATTACACTAGTGAACCTACTACATAATACAGTTATTTATTCTGTGGTAGTTGCACATTCAAATATTTCAAATATAGAACCTCTGCTGTACATTCATCGTAAGGAAACCGGACCTAATCCCGATAAGGCTTAGTTTCCTGAAGGTCAGATGGCAGTCGCTTTTGTAAAATCTAGTGCCTACGCTAATTCATGGCATTAGGTTGCCAAGCGGACTCCAAACGTTAGGAGGAAGAAGATAGAGCCTCTGATCATACCCACCAAGAGATGTGACTTATTTAAAATACTTGTATTTAAAATGCAAATACAAAATGCAAAATACCTATTTCCTATTTTGTATTTAAATACATTTTTAACAAAAGCATTTTGTATTTTATTTCAAATACTTTTTGGGACCCATTTTCTATTTTGAAAATACAAAATACTTTTTTTTTTGTAATTTAATATAACGAAGAATGCAATATGTCGATGAGTACATATACCTGGGCCAATTAGTCTCCTTCCAGGCTCGACAGGTCAAAGAGGTCGCAAGACGTACCGAAAATGCCTGGAGGAGCTACTGTCCATGAAGGAGTACATGAAGGGAAACCTTCCCTTAACATTAAAACGCAAGCTCATAGACATGTGCATACTTCCGATCCTGACTTATGGCGCACAAACTTGGTCTTCACCAAAAATTCAGAACCTCAAGGTTTGCCAAAGAGCTATGGAACGTAGTATTTTGGGAGTGAAAATAAGCGATCGCATTAGAAATAGTATATACTACGTTCCAAAACAAAGATAGCTGATGTAGCCCAAACAGCGGGAAAACTAAAATGGGACTGGGCTGGACACGTCTGCCGTATGCCGGAAGACTTATGGGCTAAAACAACCACCAAGTGGGTCCCACAACACAGAACCCGGCGTCAGGGCAGACCAAGGCAACGTTGGAGAGCCGAACTTGATGCCCACAAGACCGGGATACGTGGAAAAAGGAGACGGAGGCCTTTGCCCAGCAGTGGGACACTCTTGGCTCTTAATAATAATAATTTAATATAATATTGGTAGAAAGGGTAGGTTTAACAGGTTATAGTTATATTGCTCCTACATGGGTGATTGGTAGGACAGGACACCGCGTAACCAAGGGAAAATACCTAAATATACTTCCTGACGATCTCGTCATTTTTAGGGTTCCGTAGTCAACTAGGAACCCTTATAGTTTCGCCATGTCTGCCCGTCCGTCCGCGGATAATCTCAGTGACCGTTAGCACTAGAAAGCTGAAATTTGGTACTAATATGTATATCAATCACGCCGACAAAGTGGTAAAATAAAAAGTGGAATTTTTTTTATTAGGGTACCTCCCCTATACGTAAAGTGGGGAGTGATTTTTTTTTTCATTTCAACCCTAACGTGTGATATATTATTGGATAGGTATTTAAAAATAAATAGGGGTTTCCTAAAATCATTTTTCGATAATGTAAATATTTTCGGAAATAATCGCTCCAGAAGTAAAAAAATATGCGTCCCCCCCCCCCTCTAACTTTTGAACCATAAGTTTAAAAAAATATGAAAAAAATCTCAAAAGTAGAACTTTATAAAAACTTTCTAGGAAAATTATTTTGAACTTGATAGGATGAATAGTTTTTGAAAAAAAAAATACAAAATAATTTCTGAACTAAGTTTGTAATTTATCCGTATAAGCAGGTGTTTATTATACCTGTAATTTCTACAAAATTACAATGAAATGACGTGCTTTCAAATAAAGTAAAAACGGTGAAAATCGGTTCAAATAAAGAATTATCCCATAAAAATCATCGTGGCCCGACACGCTCTTGGCCGGTTTTTTAACTAGTCGTCTGTGTTGAAATGGAGAGTTAAGATAAGTATGGAAATCGTCATCCTCTTAGCATTTGTCCCGGCTTGGCGAACTAATCACATGAATTAGCATAGACACTAGTTTTTACAAAAGCGACTGCCATCTGACCTTCCAACCCAGAGGAGAAACTACGCCTTATTGGGATTAGTTCCGGTTTCCGCGGATGTTTTCCTTCACCGAGGAGCGACTGATAAATGTCATTCGTACATGGGTTCCGAAAATATCAGTGGTACAAAGTTGGGATTCGATCCCGAGACCTCCAGATTGAAAGTCGGACGTCTTATCGCCAGGATACCAGCGCTTATAAGAATGGAAATCGTATTAAATAGCAATCCATTATTGTACCGAATTTACATTGCATTGAAACTAAACAAATTATACATACTTGGAAAGTAAATTCCCTGGAACGGAAATGAATGACATTTGGATCCATATAGATAAATAAAACTCACTATCATAGCATGAAAAAAAAACATTTAATTACATGTATCGAGTGCCGACCCTAAAAATATTTTAACCAGTTACCTACAAAACAAATTAGTGGCACACAAAACTCGCCTCCAGTTAAAATTTTGGATTAACATTTGCATTATATTTATTGATTAAAATGGCTATGCTATGATTTCAAATACTAAATGCAAAATAGGTATTTTGTAAATACCTATTTTGCATTTAGTATTTGAAATACAATTTTGCTAAGTATTTTGTATTTTGCATTTGAAATAGTAAATCATAAAAGTATTTGCATTTTGTATTTAAATACTTTTTCTAAACCATTTTGCACATCTCTGCTACCATGGTATGTGAGCCATGTACTAGTATAGATAGGTACGTAACGAGGTTAGAAGACACACAGTTCCGCTGTATGACTGATTTAATAATTGCCTGTCTTCGACGAACCTAAATCTGCCACTATGATTTTGACGGCTCATTGTAACATTGTATTGGTGTTTTAATTGCTCTATCCTGTGGAGTTAGGGTAGAGTGATTTACAACCTATTGATTGACAACAGAGTTAAGTAAGTAGCTTTTGGGTACTTATGGCTCAGTTACATTAGTTGATTACTCGGTCGATATACAGCATGCGTTAACTCTCCGCATGCAGTATAACAAATAATGTAACTCATAAGTCGATAATAATGGCATGCGTTTTGGAAACCTCCCGCATGCGGGCCCTATTGACTAATGTAACTGAGCCTTTATTATATAAAACACACGGATTGCAGTATTGCAGTCAAAGAGCTCCAGTAGAAGGCTGTGTGTGTTTAGTGAATTCTTGTACCTTTACAGGGTCCGCAACGCGCGTGACACTACGAAAGTCACACTAGTTGGATGCTGATAAGCAACACCGCTTGGGTTTCAAACTCAAACAAGGACCACCTAAGAAAAGTTGGAGCGACGATCTAGCAAAGATTGCAGGAAAAACGTAGAGCGTCTGCTAGTTACAGACCGCAGAAAAGGGAAAAGCGTGGTGGAGGCAATCACCGCTACAGGCGTTACATTAATATTAAGTAGATTTAAAAGTAACTAAATGAGGATTGCGTAACATAAATAATTTTATTTGATTACAAACTATAGTGCACGTTTATTATATTCAAATAATAGGTATGTAAGAAATGGAATAAAGCTTTTTTAAATTATTATTTATTTTATTAGTACTTGCGTTTTAAATAACTGTCATTGGTAACTTTTGCGTTACTAGTAAACAATAGCGGACTGAGGAACTATATTCTCTTTATAAGTCAATTTTTGAAATAAATATCATTTCGGCGTATACCGAACGGCGAACCAGCTAGAAGCTCAGAAAACCGGGTTTTAATTTAGCCGAGCCGGTTTGCATTCCCTAGTTACAAGATTTGAATAAAAATAACAACAATTACCTAGTCATAGTCATTTATTTATAATATTTAAAATATTACATGTCAAATACCTTTTATATGGAGTTAGGTTAGGCTAAATAAAAGTGTGAACAAGATGATGTTTTAAAAACTTGTTATCGCTGTGTAGCTACTCTCCTACGTTTACAGAAGCCAAAAATAGAATAGCAATATATCACGTTAAATAATAAAATAATAAACGGAAACTTGTTTCCAATCCATTATGTAGGTACTACTAGTGAATTATATTAATGCCTCTGATAATGTGGTTAACATATAACAACATGCAAATATAGCTACGTATTGCATTAGGCAGGAAGTTACTCATTTTAAAATACCTTCGCCATACGATATCAACCACCAACCTTTGACACTGACGCAAGTTATTTTGAATTTTTGCCTTTACAATTATTATATTTATACCTAAAAATCATGTTTAACAAATCAGTCAGGCTTAGGAGCAATGAACATATGTCAAACATTCTAGGAAGCTGAGCTATGTAATGATCAAGCACACGCGTTTCATACGACGTTTTTCAACATACTTGCGAGGAAATAACAGAATAGTGTAAAAAATAACTTTTTATAAATACATTAATTGTCAGAATGTTCATAATCATAATATCATTTATTGCACCATGGTAAAAAACAAGCTGTTACAATTAAAATAGTGTCTCATGGACCCCAGTAGGGTATGGCAATCATATCATTTCCTTGTACTAAACATATTTAACATACCTAATGACTAATTATCTATACCTACTCATGTGTATTGTAAGACTTATATTATGATTAATAATGTCAAACCTAAGCATCATATCTTAGTTTACAGGATAGACGTACTTACGAACCTAAGATAATTAAATTTAACTAACTTTTTGTGATGTTATGATTATCTGGAACTCTTTTTCAAATCATTTCATAAAATTAAAGACTTCGCATTTATTGTGCAATAAATTATAGTATTTTTTTCTTACGTAAATATTGCTCACTAAATAGATTTTTATGATAACATTTTACTAGTATGTATCACAATTTTGAAATATATCCAGAGGTTAAAAAAACGCTAAAGTTGTCTTCTTATTCATTTAAAATATAATTTGTTTAAATTAATTAAACACAACGAGAAAAATCTAACAAATTAACAATGATTTGAGGTTAACAAATAAATGGCGCGCAATTTTCTTTTTTTGTAGTGCGTGCAGCTTGAGGCAATGGCGCGGACGTATTATGCCAAACAGCCAATATTAAAACAGACAATTCGTGTTTAAAACATAATTTATTGTGTATTACGAGTAATATAATATGTTGAAATGATTCTTTTTCACAATCAGGATTGTATAATTTGTATTCTATCGTCTGGCCAGCCAACGAACGCAGTAGCAATGTACAGCGAACAAAAGTATGACAACACTAAGAATCAGTGAAAAAAGCAGCAATGATCATCAAATTTTATGTTTTTAATTTTAGGTGGTATTTCCGCCCCTTTCATTAGGTGACATTTACGGTGGGTAAAAAGGAGACGGATATATTTCGTCTGATCTGTCATCAACTGCAACATATACTCTGGTTGAGGCAATTGACATATGGCTTAAAAATGAATTTAAATTTAATTGGGAACGTTGCAGGAGTTCTATCTCACTCGCGCTTAAGATGAGAGAGTGAAATGCACTAGAAACAAATTCAATGTGAATTGAAATGTTCGTCATGAAATACGGTGTCTCATCACAAAGGGTTGCCACATGTACGTATTTTGAATTTGCCGCGCGTTTCTACTGACAGAACTTTATAAGTAAACTAGCTTTTTCCCGCGGCTTCGCCCGCGTACTAAAAGTACTAAAAAAGGAGGTTCTCAGTTAGACTCGTTGTTTGTATGTAGGAATATATGTTTGTCCGCGATCATCTTGCGTTTCGCTGAAGCGGTTTTCGGAAAAGTATTCGTTACATTCTGGAGGTTTCGGTATACTTACCACGTTTTGAAGACGGCGGTTCCGTCATTTTTTATTTTAAAGAAATTATTGCAATAATTGTTTAATTGTTACGCCATCAACGACTTACTACCGAGAGATTATGATTAATACAGATTTCTACTCTTGAATAGAAGCTTTTCCCCGCGACTTCATTTGCGTGGAATTAGTAATCCACCCTCCTTTTTACCCGCTTAAGGAATGACTTCTGGGATAACAACTATTATATATCCTTCTCCAGAACGCAACATATCTTCCATACCAAATCATCTAAATAGGTTCAACGGTTATTAATTTCCCATACAAACTTTCAACCCCCGTTTCACCCCCTAGAGGGTTGATTTTCGAAATAAAAACTATCGTATATTGTTTACCGAGACTCAATCTATATAATATGTAACAAGTTTCATTTCAATCGTCTGTTCAGCGGTTAATAATTCGCCATACAAACTACTAACATGTTTTCTACCCCTCTAAGATTGATTTTCGGCTTAAAAAATAGTCTATATTGTTTCCTGGGACTCAAACTATATCCACAACAAAATTATCTAAATCGGTTCGCGGTAAAAAACCTCCAACCCCCATTTCACCCCCTTAAAGATTGATTTTCGAGATAAAAACTGTCCCATGTCGTTTCCCGGTACACAAACTATCTCTACACCAAGTTTCATCTAAATTGGTTCAACGTTTAAAAATTCCCCATACAAACTATCAACCCCCATTTCACCCCCTTAAGTGTTGATTTCGTAATCAGCGACCCTATAAACCATAGAAACAATACCCATGTTGATATTTAAATTTTGTCACCACATTTCCCCCTTATGGGTTGAATTCTCAAAAAAGCTGAAACACTTGTTTTCTCATTTATCGTTAGGAATACTCCTGTAAAGTTTCCAATAAAATAGTTGAACAAATCTCGTTTCCCATACAAACTTTGAACCCCATTTCCCCCCTTAGGAGGTAAATTTTTAAAAAATATTTCTAAGTGCATCCTTATGCCTTATAAGGAGCCTACGTACCACATTTGGAATCTCTAGAACCAGCGGTTTGGGCTGTGCGTTGATATGTCAGTCAGTTTCTTCTTTTATATATTTAGAAGATTGCAATTTGGCACAAATACTTTCAAGAATTTCATGTCCACAATATTAAATTTCAAAATCGATGCCATTTTCTTAATTAACGTCCCAAAAAATCACAAAAACGACACCCATATGGATATTTAGACATTTCAACCCCATTGTACCCTAACAGGGGAGATGGTATTTCACGTCCGCCACGTCGGATTTTAAAATCGTTGTTGTTTTCGTAATCAACGACCCGATAAACCATAGAAACAATACCCATGTTGATTTTCAGACTTTTTGACCACATTTCCCCCTTTTAGGGGTTGAATTCTCAAAAAACCTGCAACACGTATTTACTCATTTATTGTTAGGAATACTTCTGTGAAGTTTCGAATAAAATAGACTAACTAATCTTGTTTCCCCATACAAACTTTGGACCCCCTTAGGGAATGAATTTTAAAAAATCCTTTCTTAGCGCACCTCTAGACCTTATAAGGAACCTACGTGCCAAATTTGGAATCTCTAGAACCAGCGGTTTGGACTGTGCGTTGATAGATCACTATGTCAGTCAGTCAGTCAGTCACCTTTGAGTTATATATATATATATATATATATATAGAGATATAGTCTGACGTTTGTCAGACTATATTTTTTTTTTTACTTTTTTAGAATGCAAACTCCTAAAGAGTTAAAAATGTAAAGGTAATACCCGACTAAATTACAACGCGTCGTCTGCGTACATACTACTTGGTACTAGAGTACAAACGGTACTGGATCGGATTATTAAATTATTGCACTAGTTCGATAATTATTGTGAAATGCACCCGTGTTTAATATCTAGGATTATGAGCATAAAAGCGGTGGAATAAGAACCTCGTTACGAGCAGGTGTGTTGAAAAAATACTTTTAGTACACATTTATTATTATTTAATACCCGAAAACTCAATTCTTGCAGAGCTTGTTTAGTGAGGACGTTGATTCGTGCAAACTTGTCGCTTGATTTTTTATTATTATTTGTTATGCCCTCCAATATATTTTATATTATCTGATTAAAGAACAAAGCCAAGTTTATTTCTACGTTATTTTTTGATGAAATACTTTAATACATTACCAAAAATGCCACCTTAACTTCGGATTTTTTTCTTAAAATTGCTCTAGGTAAACATACTCTTGCTAAAAAAAATATGAAAATGAAAAAAACTGTTCTACTTACTGTCCTTCCTTCCTTGGTCCTTTAACTACTGTCAAAATTTGGAGCGGTAGGTTGATAGATTTAGGCCAAAAAATTGCAACTTCAACTGGTCTTAAAATCTTATGCGCCCACCAGAATGCACCACGCACAACTAACGAACTCATCAACGTTAAATATGGCGACGGAGCTGTCATCTAATAGAAAACTGTCAAAGTTTTCATTCAAGATTTTTTTAACGATGACGTTGACGTTAACAGACTGGTTGGTGCAACTGGCCCTAATATCCATACGGTTGGAGAGTTTGTGAACTAATAATATTGGTCTAATACCGTGCGCGATATACGAGTAGGCCCTAGGTGGGATTTTTGAGTTTTTTGCGTATTTCAAGGTTTGATATTTTGAATAGAAAAAGGGATATCGTGTTCCAGTTGCAAAAATTAAAAAAGAAATACATATATTCAGAGTGGAATATTTGGATCGGTCAGTATAGAAGCAGGTCAGACATACGAAGATCTCTTCTTAGGAACCATGTCATCGATTTTAGTAACAAGAAAAACTGCATTCATGCATTTAAAAAAAACCTTGCACTTAACTCGGGAATCGAACCCGGACGGTTTGAAAAATAAAAACTAACATTATTTCTATTTAGATATCGATTGTGGAGGTCTTAAGCAGTGAATGTTATTATGAAACATAATATCTAACATGAGTAAAATGCATTGTTATCATATCTTTTAATTTATTTTAGTATGCTTTCGAAATGACCACCAGAGTCAATTTTAACGCAAATTCACCACCTGAAGATACAAAATGCAATAGTAAGATCGTTACCTAAGCGAGTTGAATGTTGTATTGAAAAAATGGTGGACATTTCGAAAACTTACTAAAATAAAGGATATGAATACAATTCATTTTTGACATCATGTTTCATAGTAAGATTTACTACTTAAGACCTACACAATCGAAATCTAAATAGAAATAGTGTTCGTTTTATTTTTCAAAACGTCCGGGTTCGATTCCCGAGTTGAGTACAATTTTTTTTAAATAAATTAATTCAGTTTATCGGTTACTAAAATCAAAGACATGGCTCCTAAGAAGAGATCTTCGTATGTCTTATAGTTTTAGACATTCCCATACTGACCGATCTAAATGTGCCATCCTGTATAGTGGGTTATGTTATGTCACAACCATACTCTTTACTTATGGTTTCTAAGTTTGTCTTAGAGAATACAACCCGAATGGAGTAGGCATGTCTGTCATTTCCGATACAAAAAAGTCTGCCGATTTTTGCGGGAGAGGGGAACGTCAAATGTATGGCTATTCGTACGTAACGTACAAATAGCTAAGTCGGAGAAACGTCACTGGTCATATGTTTTCGGCAGAGGGGAACGCCCGTCAATGGCGACTTCGGTTGGTTGAATTTTCAAAGAAGGTTGTACAAGATGTAGTGCATGTGCATAATAGTTTTCCATCGTATTTTATCGGAAAAGTTCGTATTTATCATGCTCTCTCAATTAGCTTCGTACGTAGGTACGCCACTTTGACATTTTAAATTCTTTGACATTTGACAATAAATAATAAAGTTCCATATTAATGGATATGAAAATGTCATTTATTTAATACAATATTTAATTGACACTAGCCGGAGTATTCCCATTGAGATCCGAGTTTTCCCGATGGATAAATAAATAAACAAATCCACTTATTAGGTATCTGTGGGTTTTTAACCTAATTGATTCTGCGCATCAGCACTCTCTTCATAAATGAATATGTACTTATTTAGGCCGCGCTCCCGAGAACATAAACACGCATTAAGTAATTACAAGTGCAATACCGATACCGATACTGAATAATCATTGAATCTGACTGCGCGGGCAGCTTGCGCAAGCGCAGCCGTTAGGAAACGCACCGCTCAACCACGATCGTAAAATCTCCAACAAAGTTCTTATTACTATGATAGAAAGCCCAGTTTTCATTGATTTATGTGTATTGTCTTGGTTTTGTTCGTATCTATCTCCATATGACAAACCCTATTGTATTGGGCAAGTTATTTTTGATTTGCCTTTCGACATGTGCTTTGCAATTTTATCTGTTGCTAAACGTCTGTACTTGGTACAGTCAGCGTCAAATAGATAGTAGTGTCCAAAGTAGCCAAATATATCGGTACAGATCCTTATTTGTATGGCAGCAAGGATGTGTTACGATATATTTGGCCACTTAGACTGCTACTATCTATTTGACGCTGACTGTACAAACATCGGCTGAAAAGTCTGAAACCCTAAAAATAATTAGGAATCGATAATGCGCCAGTCGAGATTATTTTTGAATGCAACTGTAGTCCGTCACAGTATATGATAGTTTCGCTATGTCCAATGTCCATTTCTGTCTATTTGCGTGCCCCAAGTAACACATCAAAGCAGTATAACGGTCGTCTTACAGCATATCTGTATGCTTTTAGCATTTTGAGTTCGTTTTATAGTAGCATTATAAACGTTTATAGTGCTGATATAGCTCTTAAATGGGCACAAATTACCCAGCTTGAGATCCTATATAGGTTATTTAATAGCATTACAGGCGCATTATGTCTGCGCTATTAGCATTATCGTTGTCATGGAAAGTGCCAATCGCATTAAAGAAGCATTAGTACGCTATATTAAGTTGCCAACCGCACTAAAGAAACATTAATACGGCCAAAAAAGTTGCTAATCGCAGTAAAGAAGCATAAGTACGCTCGATTAAGTGGCCAATCGCAATACAAAAGCATTATACTAGCATAAGAGTGTAGTAAAATAAACCTTACGTCAATGCAAAAACGTCTCTAATACCGACGGAACAAATGTTATAATACAATGAACGTTGTGATTTAACTACTTTGTCTCGCAATATAAAATGGACGAAGACGGTACGAAAAACTGAATGAGTGACACGTCATATTTGTTTGCATCGTAACAAAATTTATAAAAGTTTTTGACTCTTTTACGTTATTATATCCTTCAAATATTACTGCGCAATGTAGTTTACTGCAAATGTGTATATAAGTTTCATTGAAAATTTTCACGCGCCTTTGATTTATTGTGGTTTTGCTAGAAAATATTATAAAAAGATATGCGTCAAATAAACAAAACAATTGTGTAATCCTCTTATAGAACGAGTTTTGCATTATTAACATAATAGTGTTGGTTGAGCAGTCTTAAATTAAGTTATTTCATTATTATATAGGTATTTTCCTTGTATAAATAGGTCCGCATGATTTTATTTTTAGGTTATAAATTATGTACAAAATGGCGTTGGTCTATATAGTCGGAGAGCTAGCCACGTCAGATATTACACAATAATGAGAGCAACCAAACCCCTCTAGTCAGTTTGGTATACTATGCTTATTTCTAGATCTGGATATCTGGCAGCTTTAAAGTGGTGGAGGTCAAAAATGCAAACCATTTCAAGAAAACAAATCCTAGAGATCTGGGTTTGATGCAATATTATGAGAAACTATACAAACGTTTATGTTGAGGGAAAGTAGTGCCAAACGATGTATAATATAATTCATAGTTTGTCGCCTACTGTTTTTGTTTCCGTAATAATACACAATATTTTTTGGTCTAACGTTTTTTTATCGATTTTTGACCAGTTTTGAGTCGATATTCCAACATATTCACCACAGATAGAATTATAAGGCAAATAACTATCGGTTCTTGAATCTTTTATCTCCATTCGTTATTTTTTTATGATATTTTTAAAATATGGTCTAAAAAACACTTTTATCGATATTCGAATGGTGTAAAGAATCTTAGATATACGTAATCTATATATTAGGGTTCCTCTTTGATGTCTCTCAAAACTGTAGAGAGATTTTAATTTTTAACTAATCAACACAAAATGTATGACCATAAAACCACTTTTTTAGTCTAAACCGGTTCGCCTTTGATGTCAAATATCTCGAAGACAATGAATATTGAAGTAAATATAGGATACTATATTGTTTAAAGCCGTTGCTGATAATATGATAAGCTATATAAATCATTAAAAAACTAAGGGAATCAGATCTAAGGTCGTTGGCGCCAGGGAGCCCCTTAAAATATAGGCCCTGTCCTTTATAACTGAGACAACTTCGGCAGTTTTTACCTAGTTTGGTATTACTATTTTCCAATTAAAACATTTTGCTAGTCTGTTACTGTGACCTCCACCCATTAAAAGCTGCCAGATGCCAGGATCTAGCAATAAGAATAGTATAGCAATTAAACCAGACGGGTTTTGTTGCTCTCATTATTGTGTCATATCTGACGTGGCTAGCTCTTAGTCCAATAGCAGCTCAGTGACCCTTAAAAAAAGCTTATTAATGCCTATAGCATTACACGTGAAACAACATTAAGCATTATATACTACTTAAAATTGCTATTGTAGACCCTAAGTCACTAAAACAGCTAAAAGCTGTATAGGGGCTGTTCATAAATTACGTCATCAATTTTTGATGATTTTTTACCCCCCTCCCCCTAAAATCATCCAACCCTCCCCCTGCCAAATAAAGTGACGTCATTTAAAAAAATGCGTTTTTAGCTTAATTGTAAAATAAAAAACTATTTAGTAGATAATTTATAGCATTAAAAGTTTATAGAAACACGAATTTCATTCCTTTTTATATACATTAAAGCACTTTTTAAAGATGCGAGAGATGATGTGATCTTCGGAATGACCGCCCCCCCTCCTACGTCATGCTACCGTCATCCGATGTCCAGACCCGCCCCCCGCCCCCATTCGAAATGACGTAATTTATGAACAGCCTCTTATAGTGAATTACTTGGCTTTATAATGGTTTATAATATTGCTATTATACAGCATTAGGAATGTATTACCTACTTATAAATGCTATTGTACACCCTAAGGCATTAAAAATAGCTGAAAGCTGTATAGCGAATTTACGTGGCATTATAATGGCTAATATTCATGCTCTTAAACAGCATTAAGCATTTATTTATGCTATTGTAGAACCTAAGGCACTAAACCACACCGAAGCATTAGTGTAGCAAACTTGTTGGTTCGCTGTACTAAAACGAATGGCTAAACAAAAGCATTTACATATGCCATTATACAACCGTTATACAGCGTAAAGCATCATATAATGCTACTGTAGAACCTAAAGCACTAAAAACAGCTGAAAGCTATATACCGGATTTACTTGGCATTATAAAGGCTAATATTCATGCTCATAAACAGCAGTAAGCATTTATTTATGCTATTGTAGAACCTAAGGCACTAAACCACACCGAAGCATTAGTGTAGCAAACCAAAACGCAACTGTACAGCATTCAGCTGTACAGTTGCATTTTAGGTCGCTGCACTAAAACTAAAGGCTTTAAAAAAGCATTTACATATGGTATTATACAACCGTTATACAGCTTAAAGCATTATATAATGCTATTGTAGAACCTAAAGCACTTAAGTGCTTTAAATAGCTGAAAGCTGTACAGTTGCGTTGTGGTTTGCTGCACTAAAGCTAAAGGCTTTAAAATAAATATATTATACAACCGTTATACAGCTCAAAGCACCATATAATGCGACAAGCTGCTCGGTGAACGTATATAAGAGTTTACACGGTCCTTAAGTTCGAAATAAGTTAACTATTCATATGTTATAATGCTTCCTGTGTTACTTGGGGCCTGTATTGGCTGATGTGTAAAGTGCACGCAAAACAAATGTGCTCCACACGACACGTGCCAGAAATGAGAACCCAATTTTTTTACTATTTGATATTTCTTTTTTAATTGCGAAATTAATAATGTGTCTCATAGCCGCGGACCCGAATAATACAACAATATACCTAACTATTGTCAAAATTAAGTATGTTGCTGGACTGTGAAGGGTTACGAAGATCTACCGAAATTTTCTTTAATGTGCTTAGAACTTTCTGGCATATGACTTTGAACAGTTATTGTACGCGTATATAACACAAACTAGGTTTAGCCCGCGGCTTCGCCCGCGTATTAAAAGTACTATAAAAGAAGGTTCTCAGTTAGACTCGTGTTTGTATGTACGTATGTAGGAATGTGTAAGTACCAATATATGTATATTAAGTGGCAGCTGGAGCGTATAATCCGCCGTATTACATTACGGCTATCCGTTTTAAAAAACAGGGGCCGTTTTGAAATGCGGCGGTTCAACGATTAGCCGGATTTAATAGGATAAGTAGGTTTTTTTTGTGCCTTTAAATACTAGCCTTTTTATAATAGGATGGGTGGGTTTTGGTTAGTTTAAAAGCGATAACGATGCGGCTAAACGTGGGCCGCCTAGTTGAAGAACGTATCGCAATGACAATCCGGCTTATCGTTGAACCGCCGCATTTCAAAACGGCCCTGTTTTTGATAACAGTTAGCCGTAATGTAATACGGCGGATTATACTATCCGGCTGCGACATCTGTAATTCTTGAATTATTAGGTACCTTTAGTGCAATAATGCAATAGATATCTATGAGTTAAATAATAACTATGAAATTATTGTACAACTTTGCGATATCACAACATTACCAAGTACCTATATCTAACACTTTTATCAGTAGAAGTAGGTATAATAGAATTAATAGAATGCTAATATATTTAAATGGTTATCTATTTCTAGAACCAAACTTATACAAGTTTACGGTTTAACTGACGTGTGTTTAGTCACTACGCACATGTTTCGGAGAGAAGTCTCCATCTTCAAGTACTAAGAGTGACCTGGGCTCTCCGAAACATGTGCGTAGTGACTTAAACTGTAATAATAAGTTTACAAACTTATTAATATATTGTAAAATATGATTAATATATTGTAGTATATCCCACCAAAGTTTAAATTCAATAGAGCTGAGCTTATCATAGAAAACTCCCGTCGTGTGTAATCATAATCACTAATCAGACCGAATAACCTGCATATAACAACAGATGTGTTTTAACTTGACCTTTGCATAGTTATATTGTGCTCATACTTAATTAGTCCTTTCCTTTGTTAAGAAGTATTACCTAGTGCCCCAATTGTGGCTAGCCCCGCGGCCGAGCCCACGCGGACAATGTACAGTCAGCAGAATAAGTAGCTTAATGGGTGAGGTGTTCAACATGAGCTTTATACGACTTTATTATTCAGAGAATAAGAGCGTGTGAAGGTCATTTTGAACAGTTCACCCGTTAAGATACTTCTGCTGCTGACTGTACCTAATTGTTATACGAATGTACAGTAACAATAAGCTTCTTTGAATGACGTTTAGATAAAGTATCCCAGCTATAATATTTTTCTAATATGAGTGTCCATGGAGTGTACTGGTATGGGTAAGGCAACTGTCAAAGGTTTAGCCAGATAGGGCCGGCATAGGTTGTACCTCCCTGGCTGTCTCTAGTACCTATTGTTCTATGGAATTTGGCTTAAAATACCGGAATCCACTCCAGATGTGATAAGAAAAAAAAAATATTTCGTGTTATATAAGTTACAAGAAAATAAAATTGACGTCGCATGTTTGATTTATAGAACAATTTATTACAAGTTTGTACGAGTATATATATATATATATAAATAAATCAATCAATATCACGGTAAAATCTTACACAAATCGACCTAGTCCCAAAGTAAGCTCATTAAAGCTTGTGGGTACTAGACGACGATATACATATATAATAAATAGTTATAAATAAATACACACAAAACATCCATAACTCAGAAACAAATATTCGTGACGAACTGATGAACATACAAATAAATGCTCGTACCAGGATGCGAACCCGGGACCTCCTGCTTCGTAGGCAGGGTCACTACCGGTACCGACCAGGCTAGTAGGCCGTCTGTAATATTACTATATCGTCTGTATGAATTATTTATGTCGGAATACCTCTAGCTGCGCTAGCAATTTACCTACTCGACAAAGTTGCTGTTGCTAATGCTAGTAGGTAATGCTGTTATGCGAGTCTTTTCAATGCACATAAATTTACTAAATGTTTATTTTTTGTTGTACATTTAATTACATGTTTATATTTTGTATAAAGTTACAACGGTCAAAATTCTGAACGTGTATCCTGGCTCTCATAGCTATCACCTGAAGATAAATAATTTAAAGTGACCTGTGAATTCTATATGCGCAGATTTTATCTAAAAAGAGGGTAATTATTATTACAACAAAGAATAACGAAATAACTATTATAATTAATTGCCGCCAAATACCTTCACACAGGTAAGCCGCAGCAATGTGCAAATACCTACACACAGGTAAGCCGCAGCAATGTGCAAATACCTACACACAGGTAAGCCGCAGCAATGTGCAAATACCTACACACAGGTAAGCCGCAGCAATGTGCAAATACCTACACACAGGTAAGCCGCAGCAATGTGCAAATACCTACACACAGGTAAGCCGCAGCAATGTGCAAATTGCAGAAATTGCAGAAATGTTCTCGGAAATTTCCGAGAAATTACATGAAAGAAACTTAGAAAGTTCTCTGTGAGAATGTTCCCATGAGAACTTTAACATTTTGTGTAATATACATATAATATTACACGCCACATATTAGTAAACCAGGCAGGCATAATATTTAAAATGGCGTGTGTCTACCTCGGTTCTGACACGATAAGATTGTTTATTAAATTTAAGTTCCAGAGAATATTCTCCATAGAAGTTTCGCAACTTATGAAACTTCTCCTCGGTGCATTGCTAGTAAGCCGTATAAATGGAGAACTTAACAGTGGAGGGAACTCAACTCAACTATAAGAGCGAATTTATTTAAGAATTAATAAAAACTGCTATCAAAGATTTGCCAGAATATAAAAACTGATTTTAGTTCCACCAAAATCGACAATATATTATTTTAAGAAACTTAATATTGCTGGTTTTAAGGAACAAATTCGACCGTGGAATGTAGTAATATTTCAGAGGAAAATGCTGTAGGTACATTTCATAATTTTACACCTATGTCACAAGTTCACAACTTCTAAACATAAACTTCTCATAGGTAATCGTGGAGTCTGATATAAAGAAAAACTTTGAAAACAACCAAATTGATAAACAAGGTGTAAAGAACCGCTGTCGAGGTTAGCTTTTAATGAATGCTATTTTGGAGCTTAGTGCTGAGTGCCAAATAAATCAATATAAGCACGCATGTATGACGCTAATTCTCAGACAGCCTAGTGGCTTAGCCCCCAATTTGCATGGCCGAGTTCAAGGCCTGCAATAAATTGGCGGCCGGTAATTATTATCTTAGCTTAGACGCCGGGTACGAGAAATAAATAATTATGTCCGAATTGCCAGTTTATAGAGATCAGGGGGTTTGATTTAATAAATCACCGAGAGGTCAGTAAAACGAAACGAAAAATATAAACTACATAAGTAAGTTACATTATTTTAAATAAAAAACAGGTTAGAAATTGACCCTATCTGTTTATTTAACTTCTGCCAAAAAACTTTTTATGTATACTAGGTAATTTTCTTTTTTACACAGAGCAATCCCAAAGAGCCCTAACGCAGATGAAATTCAATGAAGTGGTGATGTTTTATCACAAAGTTCCTGTACGTACCATGTAGCAATGTATTACAGCCTAATTGAATATCAGAAATCAGTATGGTTATGGTAACTTGCATGCAAACAAAAAATAAAAATGTAAAGATGATGAAAAGGGCTAAAGTAGCTCTAATCCTGTTTTAAACAAAGTTAGACAAATTAGAACATT
Organism: Pammene aurita; assembly: GCA_947086415.1. Lineage (NCBI taxonomy): Eukaryota > Metazoa > Arthropoda > Insecta > Lepidoptera > Tortricidae > Pammene > Pammene aurita. Next base: position 16,768,310 of record OX352290.1, read on the forward strand.
GGCAGGATGCCAGCCCCAAGCACGAGTGAGCAGAGCACATGGAGCCGTGGGTGCTGCGGCAGTGCCCGCGCGCACACCAGTTGTGTAGTCGGCCCCCGGTCCTTGTAAGCGCGGCACGCCCGGCCAATGCCGGTGTTACTCTATTTATGAAAATACAACCAGTGGTGATCTGTGAATTTGTATGCTGTATAGGATATTTAAAAAGGTAACTAATTTTAGTATTTTTTTGAGGTTTGGTAGTTTATTAAGACTTAAAATTCTGTGTGATGTAATGATGTAAATTTAAGTTTTTTTGTTACATTTAACTAAAATACTATATTAACTCGAACTTAAAGTAACTTTTGTTTATAAACAATCAAAGCTTTTTCATATAAACAAATAATACACCAATCTAGTTGGTAACGAAAGGGTTAGGCTGTATACCTACAATGCAGAGCACAATTTCAAAGTTGCGGTTGCAATTAGTGATCAAATTATACAAGATATGACCTGGTTTATTTAGGCGCTTAACCTTATTATCTGTTATTAACTAGTATTATTGATTGTGTATAAACAATCTATATCGCACTCTACCGGACTTTACCGAAGTAGGGCAATTAGTAATCCTATAGCCTTATGAATGAATAACAATAGTTAAAAAACAACTGTCATTAGGTATTCATAATTTTTGCACAAATTCAATTTACTAATCGACTGATTGTGTGCATTATTTGGCGGTTAAATAATAAACAAAACAACTAACACACCAAACTTATATAGATGTCATATACAAAGGAAAAAGTGACCTAAGCCGCCGGTGCCCAGACCCTGGGTCGTATTCTAACTTTAAAACACGTATAAACACGATCCAACTTCAATACAACTCTAATGCAGTAACAACGCAATACAGCTACGGCATAAACATCTGAACCAGAAATATCAGAATTTGCTTGAGAAATATTCCAACGCAACTCAATACAACTTCAATATTGGTTGATTGTTTGTTGTGTGTTGGAGTTATGTTTGAGATAGGATGTGTTGTTATTGTATTGTTAATGTATTTTAAAATTAGAATCCCGGGGTCGAACCAGCGTCTTCTGCATTCGCGGCCTAACCTAACCACTAGGATAGGTTAGAGCGCCACCGGTCGAATTCTTCCCATGTTTAAGCAATCTAAGGCGCATAAGTGAGTCTACTTAAAATAAACAAATCAAAATATTTATTAAAATAATTTGATTTGATCTTCAGTCGAATCAACACACCATTTGTTTATGTATCCTAATTAAAAATACGATTTTAAAATACCTACAGAGCATTCGTGAAGATCCCAGAGAAAATAATTTAAAGTCCTGAATAATACGTAAGTAACGTTAACTAGGTATTATTTCTAAGAATTTACCGTTCTGAATAGTACCTATTGTGTTTCTCGATACCTAGCACAGGTTTGAATAAGAAACTTAGCTGTAAGTTGTTGCATTGATATCTACAACCATTGTTGGGATTAGTAAGTGGCTCTTCCTTACGGTCAAGGTTAAAAGTTAACGAGAAAGAGGGCAATGACCTTACGACGTAAATGGAGGGGTACGGAGTACGGAGTTAAGAGCTGCGAGCAACTTTTATATTAAGGACTAACCTAACTTAACCTAACTGTATTTTTAGAGTTTCTTATATAATCTATACGTAAGTCAGTAACGGATAAATACATGCACCTACTTAACTAACAGATTCAAAATATCGATCTACTTAAATTAACCATTATAGGCAGATAGATGGGTAATTACCTAGGTAGATCACTACCCTGTATATCGCTGAATTTTTGTTTTTTATTTTTTATGTTTGTTACTCCATAACTCCGTCATGTCTGAACCGATTTTGAAAATTCTTTTTTTATTGTAAGTATATATATACAGATTGGTCCCGTTTTTGTCAAAACGCAGTTCTGATGATGGGATCCATGAGGAATCGAGGGAACTCCTCAAATCTTAAAGGCATACATATAGTGATTTTTATATTTTTATCAACAAATCCATCATTTTCATTCAAAACAGTGTCATTTGATGCAGTAGAACTACTGATGATGATCAGAACGGAACTCTTCAACGACGCATAGTTCACGTTTGGTGATTTGTCCTCTTCGCTGTGTTTGTTTAGCAAGTTTAATTGTCAGGACAAATTTTCGTCAAGCTCAAGTTCTGATGATGGGATCCATGAAGAATCGAGGGAACTCCTCAAATCTTAAGGGCTTACACATTGTGATTTTTGTATTTTTATCAACAAGTCAAGCATTTTCATTCAAAAGAGTGACATTTGATGAAGTGGAACTGCTGATGATGATCAGAACGGAACTCTTCAACGACGCATAGTTCACGTTTGGTGATTTGTCCTCTTCGCTGTGTTTGTTTAGCAAGTTTAATTGTCAGGACAAATTTTCGTCAAGCTCAAGTTCTGATGATGGGATCCATGAAGAATCGAGGGAACTCCTTAAATCTTAAGGGCTTACACATTGTGATTTTTGTATTTTTATCAACAAGTCAAGCATTTTCATTCAAAAGAGTGACATTTGATGAAGTGGAACTGCTGATGATGATCAGAACGGAACTCTTCAACGACGCATAGTTCACGTTTGGCGATTCGTCCCCTTCGCTATGTTTGTTAAGCAAGTTAGATTGTCAGGACCAATTTTCGTCAAGCTCAAGTTCTGATGATGAGTTCCATGAGGAATCGAGGGAATTCCTCAAATCTTAAAGGCATACATTTTTTTTTTAATTTTTTTTAATACCACGACGGTGGCAAACAAGCATACGGCCCGCCTGATGGTAAGCAGCTACCGTAACCTATGGACGCCTGTAACTCCAAAGGAGTCACATGCGCGTTGCCGATCCTTTACAAAAAGGAGGATTCACTGTGTTGACGACTAAAGGAACAAGAAGGTCCCTCATCGTCAACACACCGGGTCCTCTTTGAGCTCTTTGGCAACCTTACTCACCAGCAGGAACACAACACTATGAGTAGGGTCTAGTGATATTTGGCTGTGGTTTTCTGTAAGGAGGTACTTCCCCAGTCGGGCTCTGCTCCAGATTTGAGCGATGACATTCGCTGAACGTGCCCTACCACACTTAGCGAGATGCCATTCTCAGTGACCATACCTATCTTTTTGGCGTAGTTTAAGGACATACCCAGGTCCGGACGTAGTTTAAGGACATACCCCGGGTCCATAAAGTGACTTTTGTATTTTTATCAACAAATCAAGCACTTTCATTCAAAAGAGTGACATTTGATGAAGTGGAACTGCTGATGATGATCAGAACGGAACTCTTCAACGACGCATAGTTCAGGTTTGGCGATTTGTCCTTTCCGCTGCGTTTGTTAAGCAAGTTATTTCATTGTATGGAATGTAAGTGCACCATCTACAATAATGCTTCACCGGCTACCCCCATGGAAGTCGGTTTTTTTTTCTCAAAAATTATTATTGAAATAGTTTCCTTCGCTGAAAGGTTGTAGACGGAGAACTAGACACGTCAGATATGACACAATAATAATAACAACGAAACCCCTCTAGTCAGTCTGCTATACTATGCTTATTTCTAGATCTGGAGATCTGGCAGCTGTAAAGTGGTGGAGGTCAAAGAATGTAAACCACTTCAAGAAAACCAATCGTAGAGTTTTGGGTTTGATGCAATATTATGAGAAATAATTGCAATATCATTGCCAAAAGTTTCTATTGGGAGAAAGTAGTGCCGAACGACGTATAATGTAATTCATAGTTTATCGCCTACTGTTTTTGTTTCCGTAATAATACGCAATGTTTTTTGTTCTAATGTTAAAATATAAGCTGTCTTTTATAACTGAGACATCTTCGGCAGTTTTTACCTATTATGGTATTACTATTTTTCAATTCAAAGACTTTACTAGTCTGTCACTCTGACCTCTACCCATTAAAAGCTGGCAGATGCCCGGATCTTGCAATAAGGATAGTGTAGCAATCTAACCAGACGGGTTTTGTTGCTCTCATTATTGTCATATCTGACGTGGCCAGCTCGTAGTCCATAGGTATATATATGTACCTACTTCTACGCGCACAGTATTAGCAATTACTCGTATAATATATTCGAACATGTTTTCAACTTTTAGGAGCTACACTTCGCAAAAAAATAGCTAAAGCTATGTACGTAGCTAACACATATTTAAATGCGTGTTTTTATTTTGTAATTCAAGTTTCGGAAGAGCTGTGATAATAATAAAATCTTACATTGATTAATGCAGCTCAGTTATACGTACGTCATAGAGATGCACAAAACGCTTCACTGAATTGAAAAGATTGATTCATATCTTTCGCTTGCGGAGATATCTATCACTCGTTTAGCTCATTTCGCTCAGTTCCTGTTCGCATATTCACTACAATTGCATCGTGTCACTCGTTTGACTCGGCCGGCTCATTCGAATCATGGGTGAGAAAGAGCGAGCAAGTAACACTGTAATCACTGCGAGCGAGTTAAATCTTCAGTGAGTTGAAGAGTGAGTGAGTTGAATCAAAAAATATAGTTCATTTAAATCACTCACTCGTGAATGACTCATGTCTATTGCTTAATGCATAGTTAGTGTACTTATTTATTTGAAAGATTGAACAGTTATTACGGATTGCAAGTCTAAATACCGACTACTGGTGCTTAAAAGAATTAGAATTTCATTTAGATATGAGTAGGTACCAATTATGTTAGCTATCGTCGGCCAAAGTCGCAATCTTCTTAACTCCTTCAAACAGACAGCCAATTATGCTAACGCTTTCAGAAAAAAAAAAACATATACATATGTAAATTGGGGGACCTGTTTAATGGACTATATAGTTATACTACAGAAAACCATTAACGTTACGAACAACCAACAAGTAAATAATTATATGGCTTCCAATTCTAAATTAGCTTTTATCGGTAACTAGCTTTTGCCCGCGGCTTCGCTCGCGTTAAATTCGGGGTAACAAACCATACAAACTTCCACCCCCCATTTTAGGGAAGTGGGGGGTTAGAAAGAGTCAAAAAGTAGCCTATGTCACTCTCCATCCCTTCAACTATCTCCACTTAAAAAATCACGTCAATTCGTCGCCCCGTTTTGCCGTGAAAGACGGACAAACAAACAAACACACACATACACTTTCCCATTTATAATATATTAGTATGGATTTGTTAAATCGTACTTTCAAAGTCACGTGCATCCTCTTAACTTAAAATGTGCGTCGCGCAAGTAGCAACTCCTGCAAGCCGTTGGACCGTCAACGTACAAAACGGGCAATATAAATGGACTAAGAGCTGGCCACGTCAGATATGACACAATAATTAGAGCATCAAAAGCTGTCTAGTTAGATTGATATACTATCCTTATTGCTGGATCCAGGCATCTGGCAGCTTTTAATGAGTGGAGATTAGAGTGACAGACAAGCAAAATTTTCCAATTGGAAAATAGTAATACCGAAATAGGTAAAACTGCCGAAATTGCCTTAGTTATAGAGGACAGGGCCTATACTTAAAAACATTGTGTTTTATTGCGGAATCAAAAACAGTACACAAAAAACTATGAATTACATTATACGTCGTTTAGCGCTACTTTCCCCCAACAGAAAGGTTTGGCAATGATGTGTTCTAATTATTTATGAAATTTCTCATGATATTGCATCAAACCCAGAACTCTAAGATTTGTATTCGTGAAGTGGTTTGCATTCTTTGACCTCCACCACACAGCTGCCGGATGTCCGGATCTAGAAATAAGCATAGTATAGCAAACTAACTAGAAGGGTTTAACTTGCTCTCATATTGTGTCATATCTGACGTGGCCAGCTCTCCGTCTATAAGTAGACAGTATGCGCGCGAAAAGCCGAAAAGGGTGCGACTGCGACGTGAGCGGTATTCGCTAGATCAGGACGCGCCATTAAAGATGAGTTCCAGCTGTACCAAATTTACCTTAAAGCTGATTAGCGGCTGCATAGCGACATTTATTGCAAAATGTATAACTACACTATGTAAGATGATTAGGAAGAACGCTTTCAATATGAACTTAACAAAACGTGGCTCAAGGCTTGGTACGATCTAGGTAAGTAGGTACGTACTCGTACCTAGTCGAATATCCGAGTGAATGGCACGCGAGCGATCAGTTCATAGGTATCTACCTCGCAGGTAATCGGCGGATGAAGTTAGGAAATATATAATATCCATTCCATTACAACTGAATGGCTTTTAATGTTTGATTTACTAAAGGAAAAACGCAATTTTATAAAATAAATTCAGGAAAATGCGTTCTTGGCATTATGCATATTAATACATACGAGCAGGTATAAACCAGTCCTTAAATTAGATTATCGATTGATTTGGTGGAGTTCATTTGAATAATAGGTCACTCACGTAATTTAAGTCGATTTTGCTCGACATGTTTCGATCAATTACGACTAAAATCACTTAAATCGACTAAAATTATGTGAGTAACCCGCTATAAATATTCTTAATATGTTAGAATCTCACGAAAGTTTTATAGTTAAAATAGAGTACTTGTATATGAGATCTTGAGATACCATCCTCTAGATATATCGATATACTTAACTTAGAATATACGGGGATAATATATGGGGCTGCGGGGATATACGAACACGCAAAATCGAAGTCAACTCAAGAACAAGAAAAACATGTCACCTCGTAAAAAAATTGTACTTCATTCTTGGGAAAATTTTCCTTTAGCGATTCGAATACTAACGATTAATAATAAAGAAACGAATACGAACTGTAATAGAAAAAAATCAGCTGCTAATTTAAAAAATAATGGATATTGAAATTCATATTCACTTGTCTTTGCTTAGTAATGTAGGTACTTTATGTACTTCATGGCTACTTAATTATAATGAGTGATGGAATAGTTCATGGGTCAATAGCTTAATTATAAAGTCGTATAAACATTGTTTTATACGTGATATTATACTTTACAATACTTTTATAGCTCGTTACTATAAAGTTCAAACGATTTCTCCTTGGATATAATTCAGTGTAAGTACTTATATTGCTTCATGAATGCATGATAAATACTTAATTACTGAAACTACTTATGTAAATCTCATACGGGAGAATTTTTGAACGATGTTTAACATAGGAGTAGGACATAGAAACTATATGGAGTACGTTTTGCTCAGAATTGCAACGATAATGTTAACTATATAAAATAATAATTCGTTCCGCAATGTAATGCAACACACTCGAGTGTTGTAGACATGGGTCGTTCACGAGTGAGTGATTTAAATGAACCTCTTTTGATTCAACTCACAAAATTTTTAACTAGCTCAGTAACTCATCTATTTCAGTGTTTACAGTGTTACTTGCTCGCCCTTTTCCACTCATGATTCGAATGAGCCGGCCGAGTCAAAAGAGGAGACGATACGAATATGCGAACGGATCCACTGAATGAAATGAGCGAAATGAGTGTTACATATTTCCGCGAGCTAAATATATGATTTGAATCAAACTTTTCAATTCAGTGAAGTGTTTTGCGCATCTTTATGGTGACAGCGGTCGTGCTTGTTTACAGTTGATAGAATATTATTTGATTACTTATTTACTTGAATCATGTTTGCAGTACATTGCTGCTCGGTAAATATCCAAAATATAATTATGGGGTATTGAGTGTAACTTAAAAAAAACTTCTATGATAACACTATTTGATCATATCTGAATTCATTGCTTGCATTGGATTTGCACATTGTATAATAGATCCATAAAATATTTTCTGTATATGAATGAGTATATATGTATATAATATAACTACCCTATTTGAATTGTAAATAAATTTCAGTTCCTGTTTGTAGTCATAAAATATGACGCTGTATATAAATTCAAGACCATTATCAAAGTTGACACACATTTTGGTAGATAAAAACCGACGAGGTTGCAGTCATTTTTAATTAGTGGCTCATATGTCAATAAAACATTTATACATATATATTCTTAGATAATGAGTCTGTCAGAGGCGCCCGTTGCCTCGTGGTGCTTCCATGGACGGGTGAGGATTTTGAGCGGTTACTAGATTTCTAAAACGTCGTCTCTAGTAGCTGTTATTGTACCGCGATCGGGGGGCTAGGGAAACTTAAGGGGCTCCCTACACCATGGGCCATCATGGCGGGCCAGTCTAAGAAACGCAGATTTACCTACATGTTTACGATCGAATAAGATCGCATTTTTTTTAACGTGTTTAACAGTTTGCTCACTAAAAAGCCAGCTACAGTCGTGACAGGGTTAGGCTCGCGGGGCTGCGAAGAGATCGCAATGTCTTTTTCTCTGTCTAACTAACGTATAGCTGCGTCCCCATGACGAACCATGATAGCTCATGGTGTAGAGGAGACATAACAGTTGGCTTTCATTTGGCAGAGGTAAGGTAACCCCTTGGGCCATAATATAATATGTTAAATAAGCATAATATGCTTATATTTTGCACAAGAAAGCAGTAACCCTAAGTTATTTAAAAAAATTAACAGGCGGGTTCTAAAGTGAGAGAAAAGACGTAAAACTGAAGAACAAATCAAATTATTTTTAATAAATATTACAACGAAACCTAGCCTAAACGAAACGAGGCCTAGGTCAATTTTCCTTTGTATATGACATCTATATAAGTTTTAGAGAAAAGACGTGTCTAGTGTCAATGTAAGGATTTGTAAGCGTGTACCATGCCAGGGTTAGTGGGTGGAATCACGCGGTACATGCGAGTTTAATGGCAGCTTCCTCGCGGTGGTTGAGTGCGCATCATGCGCACACGCATATCATTAATACCGAGAGCTAACCCCGGAAAATAGTGCATGATTTTTAGAGCAACGAAACCTCGTATTTTTATTTGCTTTACTACCGTTATTATTAGATCCCAACCGGCAGTCAACGGAATCGCTCAATTGGCAGCTGGTTATCGGTGGAGATTAGAAAATACAACCAACGTGAAGTATACCAGAGTTATATAGTTCTGAACATGTAATACCAGTATTTTTGTATGGCAATTCGTGAATTCCGGCATTGGCCATACAAAAAATACCAATATATATAATTGCCAGGAATTTGTGTTGAGGAGAATGTAGCACCATGTAATCTATCGATTAAATTTTAGCCGTACCTATCTTGATAAATGAAACAATTTCGGCAATTTTAAGTACGTACTATGGCATTCCTTTTTTCCAACTGAAAATGTTTGCAACCCTGTCACTCTGATGTCCACCGATGAACAGCTACCATACACCCGCATTTAGTAATAAGGATCCCATCAAAAACATAAATGTGAAAGGCTGCCAAGTTCGATACTATGGGAATGCTTCGCCTATAAAAGAAGTGAGATCTGAATAAGTACCAAGTTCCATAAAAATACCTCAAATCATAAATAGTTATAGGAATACACACTTGATTTCCAGCAGTTTTTAAGGTACATTTTGAATAAGTATCACGTTACATAGAAATACCTAAAATTATAATAGTCAGAGAAACGCTCACCGGTTTTTTTAGCAGTTTTCTGATAACATTTATTATTTTCAGTACTTTTTAATGATGTTACTTGGCAAGTTTCTATGTAACGTGATACTTATTCAAAATGTACCTTAAAAACTGCTGGAAATCAAGTGTGCATTCCTATAACTATTTATGATTAGAGGTATTTTTATGGAACTTGGTACTTATTCAGATCTCACTTCTTTTATAGGCGAAGCATTCCCATAGTATCGAACTTGGCAGCCTTTCACATTTATGTTTTTGATGGGATTTCATTTATTTTTGTTAGGTGTAGGTTTTTTATTTTTTATTTTTCATCACTTTTGCTTTAGGAAATGTCTCATTCCACTTAGGTATGTACTTTATACTATAACCCTTTATACTAAGCGTCTAATTCTATTTTACTATTTATTTATAGGTGATTTTTACAAATAAACTGGCTCCCTACACCTATAAAATGTACCTACTTACATATAATTACATACATCAATAACGTACTTTATTCTGTTTGTAAGTACGCTACCTACATAGATAATTAATAACTTGGTAATACCTACCTACCAGTAGGTATTATAATTGGTGGCTGCAGTAAAACACTTCTTAATTGCATTAACACGTTTAATTTTGACGACAAAGTAAAAATATTTAATATTAGCAAAAATAATCAATTATTTAAAATTTAGTATTTCACGTAAAAATCACAATAACGGCATCTAAATAAGGGTATTTCACATTCAATAAGTTCCCTAGTGGTCAGAATGCAATTAAATTACAATAACAAAAATATTTAAATTTAGCACTTCACTTAAAAATGAAGACAACTGTACCTATTTCACTTTCACATTCAACAACCTCCCTAGTGGCCAGAATGTAATTAAATTACAATAATTAAAAATATTTAATATTAGCACTTCACTTAAAAATGAAGACAACTGTACCTAAACAAGGACATTACACATTCAATAGTTAGCAAAACCGGTAAGTAAAAATAAAGACTCGGCTAGTAATAATTTGGCTGCAGGAAAATAATGGGTTAATGAGACGGGTGATATGGATGGTGACAGATGATTCGCTGGCTGAACGTAGCCTAAATTAAAGAGCCAGGTCTTTATACGCCCGTCAAACGTGATACTCTCGAAAGCAGGATGGCTAAAGCTGTTGCTTTAAATTAAAAAGAGTTCGTGGGCAAGTGTCCGCTTTGATTTAGGCGGACCCAATAGCTCGCTGAACTCCTTTTCTCACTTGGAGAGCCCGCTGGATGCGGACTCTAACTCTCCGATGATGTGGCGAAGAAACCCGCGGAAATCGCGGCAGCTGCAGACCGTCCCGTCGGCCCGGCACCCACTGGCGCCTTCCGGAATCCTTCCGGATCAGGCGGTTCCAGGGTATAGCACTTGCTATATAATTTATATGGCCTTTTTTGCCCGGCAATGGTTTTGGTTTTATTTTTGCTCCAATAATGTATTAATAGCACTTGCTATATAATGTTTGAAATAAATCGCACTTCACCACGATGCAACTAAGCAAATTATAGCAAAAACCCCAGACCAAATCCAGATTATCTCTTTTTCTTTCCAAAATCTCACGGCGCTCTGACAGACTCAATCAAAAATCAACTTTTTTCTTTTTGACAATCTGGAATACCTCAAAAATTCACATTCAAAATTAGCGCGAGTATTATCTCAATTTTATAACTGCCAGACGTATTACAAAATACGGACTGATATAAGCGCCATCTACCTGTAATGCCGTGAATCACAATGTACGCTTTTTTATATATCAACCGTGACCTAGCCTTAGACACAGAAGTTCAGAAGTTCTAAAGAAAGTCGACAGATGTCGTACGATACGTAGCGTCATGCTACAGCATCTCCCTACCAAACAAAGAAACAAACAAACAACAACACAAGAAAACACAAGAAAACTAACCCCAAGCAACAAAAAAACACAACTTAATTCTAAGGCTAAAAAAGGTACAACAAGAGAACCCTAAACGAATTACAAAAAAAACAAAACCAACCAGTTATTAACATTACCCCTAAAGACTAATCTAATAGATTAAGAAGATGACAAAACGCCAACCAACGCGTCACGCGGTCCAAGACGTGACGGCCGGGATAGGACAGAAACTGCACCTGGCCACAGATCTTAATCCCTCACATCGAGTCATCAAATTATACAACCAGGCTATCATAGACCGGGAAAGATAAACGAAGCCTTAAGCACCAACGGTAAAAAAAAGTCAAAC